>CM077090.1:148831479-150145036 GCA_039513925.1 Platanthera zijinensis | reverse complement strand
GGAAGGAGTGATGAGTCGAGGAGAGGCTGGAGAGCACGCTGCGAAGGAGCAGGGGGAAGAGGGAGAAATTGGGGGTAAGACCCAGAGAGGTGAAGAAGTAGAGTTGCATGGGAAAGGCTTGTTGGAAGCAATGGAGGTGGAGAGGCTAAAAGATGAGGAGGAGTTGGGGGAAGAGGAGGAAAGGGCCAGCAGGGAGCAGTCTCAGCTAGAACCGGCAGAGGAAGTCGTGGATATGGAGGTCGTCAGTAAGGCAGGGAAGGTAGAGAAGGTGAGGGTCAGCGGGGTCTTAGGCCCAGAAGACCAGGCAAGGATGCGAGAGTGCATCCAAAAGAATGTTGACATCTTTGACTAGAGCACGACGGACATGCCGGGCATTGACGCCGATGTGGCCTGCCATGGCCTGAACCTGGACCCCAAAACGTGCCCCATTCGCCAGAAGATGAGGGCCATTGCCACCAAGCTGGAGGATCCCATCCGCGAGGAGGTGAAGAAGCTTCTCGATGTAGGTTTCATTTCAGAGATCCAGTACCCAGACTGGGTCTCCAATATGGTAATGGTAAAGAAGAGTGATGGGAGGTGACACATGTGTGTAGAATTTTCTTTATTGAATAAATCATGCCCTAAGGATTGCTACCCCCTGCCTCGGATCGACGCGCTGGTTGATTCAGCCGTCGGTTTTTTTATTATGAGTTTCTTGGATGCTTTTTCTGGTTATCATCAGATCCGCATGCCTCCCACGACATCAAGGATGTCTCATTCATCACAAGGGAGGGATGATACATCTATAAAATGATGTCATTTGGGCTTAGGAATGCAGGGGAAACCTACTAGCGTATGATGGATCGGGTCTTCCAAGACCAAAGGGGGAGAAACCTGGAAGTCTATGTCAACGATCTTATGGTAAAGAGTATGGGGGTAGACTTGCACCTACTTGACTTAGAGGAGACATTCGCGACATTACAAAAGTTCAAGATGAAGCTAAACCCCCAGAAGTGTGTCTTCGGGGCAAGCCAAGGCAAATTCCTTGGGCACCTCCTAACCCCGACGGGGGTTGAGCCTAATCCGGATAAGGTAAAGGCCATCGTGGAGTTGGAGTTGCCTCGCAATGCCAAGGAGGTTCAGCGCTTGACAGGTAAGCTGGCTGGGTTGAGCCATTTTTTCTCCCGAGCCAGGGATAAGTGCTCTCCCTTCTTCAAAATGCTTCGGGAGAGCAAATAGTTTGAGTGGATGAAGGAATGTGAGGAGGCTTTTCGAGCATTGAAGGCTCAACTGTCCCAAGCACCGCTCCTTCAGATCCCGAAGGAGGGGGAGGACCTGACCCTGTATCTTGGGATAGGGGCAGAAGCAGTGAGTTCTGTTTTGGTGCGGGAAGAAGGGAAGAAGCAGCTTCCAATCTATTATGTTAGTAGAATCTTGAAGAAGGCAGAACTTCGCTACCCCATCCTGGAGAAGTTGGCTTTCTCTCTAGTCATCTCGGCCAGAAAGCTCATGCAGTATTTCCAAGCTCATTCAATCAAGGTGGTGACATACCATCCCTTGCGCAAGATCTTTGAAGGGGTGGAGCATTCAGGGCGGTTGGCCAAGTGATCCATCGAACTCAACGAATGCTACGTCTCCTTCATGCCAACTCTACATCAAGGCACAGCCTGTGGCTAACTTCTTGGCCGACTACGTCATAGAGCTGGAAGGGGAGGAAGCGCTGCCAAGGGAAGCATAGAAGATGTACGTTGACGGAGCCTCGGGGAAACATTCCCTTGGGGGAGGTGTAGTGTTGGTGAGCCCCCAGGGGGTCACCATAGAGCAAAGGGTGGTGCTGCACTTCCCGATCACTAACAATTAAGCAGAGTATGAGGCTGTCATCGCCGGGTTAAGGTTGGCCAAGGAGCTCGGGGTTCACGATGTAGAGGTGGTCACGGATTCACTAGTAGTGGCGTCAAAGGTCAGGGGGGAATATGAAGCCCGGGAACCCACCCTCCAGAAGTACTTATCCAAGGTGAGAGTGATTATTAGGGGGTTTCGAGCGTTCTCAATACAGCACGTCCCCAGGGAGGAGAATGAAGTGGATAACCGATTGGCCAAGTTTGGACCTCGAGGGTGGACCTTGACCGAGCTATTTCATCCAACAATCGAGGAAGGGGAGTTGATGGAGGTGGATCGGCGACCCTTGTGGGTGGATCCCTTCGTGACTTTCCTCACCATGGGCAACCTCCCCGAAGGGGTCAAGGAGGCAAAGGTCCTTCGACATAAAACAGATCACTATCTTATGCATGAAGGAAGCTTACATCGGAAGATGCTATTGGGCTTTCTAGCACGGTGTGTGGTGGAGGAAGAGATACCAAGGATTTTGGAGGAGGTGCACTCCGGGAAATGTGGTAGCCATTCAGGAGGAAGAACGTTAGAGGCAAGGGTGGTCAGACAGGAATACTTCTGGCCCATCCTGAGGAAGGATACAACAGAGTTTGCGAGGAGGTGTCAAAAGTGCCAGCTCCACGCCCCCTTCACCTCTTGCCTACCCAAAGGCTCCGAAGCATCATGACGTTGTGGCCTTTCGCCATCTGGGGGATGGACTTAGTTGGACCTTTCCCTCCAACAAGCGGACAGAGGAGGTTCCTTCTAGTCATGATTGATTACTTCTCGAAGTGGATGGAAGTCAAGGCGTTGGCCAAGGTAACCTCCCAGGTAGTCAGGAACTTCGTCTGGGGAGAGATCATCTGCAACCAACCCCAAACACGACCACTGGAGAGACCCCCTTCAAGCTCTCGCATGGTTGTGAGACGGTCCTACCTGTGGAGTTTGAGGTTCACTCCCCTCGAGTTGCGGCGGCCAGCAAAGGAGATGAGCCATGGAGGGAAGGAAATGAGGAGGAGCTCCGGCTCTCATTGGACATGGTGGAGGAACTTCACGACATGGCCACCGTCAGTCATGCGGAGGTCAAGCAACGGATGGCAAAATACTTCGACAAGCACGCAAGGATCAAGTAATTCACCAAAGGATATCTAGCCCTAAAGAAAGTTGATGCGGCCGGAAGATCGGCTCCCATGGGTAAACTTAACCCCAATTTGGAGGGGCCTTACATTGTGGAAAAATTCCTGGGGTCGGGGGGGATACCACCTCCAAAATGTGGAAGGGGTATCCATGAGCCATATATGGAGTGGCGACGACCTGAATCGCTTCTACCCTTAGTGGGAGACAAGGTTGTAAATCTTATTTGTAATAAATCCTTTGAGTTATTTCATGGTCAGTTTCTTTTGAGATTTGAAAAAGGAAGTTGGCAGTTAGCAAGACCCCGAGATGATCCCGCTGCTCAGGCTCCCACTAGCTGGCAGGTCTGGAAGGCACGCTCAGCCTCGGGTAGACCCGCTGCCAGGATCCCACTAGCTGGTAGGGGAGTAGGCTCACCTGGGGGGTAAGGGAATACCTCGAGTGGTGATTCCGCTGCGCAGAATCTCCTAGCAGGCCAGGCTGGAAGGCACGCTTGGCCCCGGGTAGACTCACTGTCCAGGTTCTCATTAGTTTGGCTGGGCTGTAGACACACCTGGGGGGAAAGGAAGAGAGGTTGAGGAAAGAATTGAGAAACTAAGCAAGACCCCGAGATGATCCCGCTGCTCAGGCTCCCACTAGCTGGCAGGTCTGGAAGGCACGCTCAGCCCCGGGTAGACCCGATGCCAGTCTCCCACTAGCTGGCAGGGCCGTAGGCTCGCCTGGGGGTAAGGGAATACCTCTAGTGGTGATTCCGTTGCGCAGACTCTCCTAGCTGTCAGGGCTGGAAGGCACCCTCGGCCCCGGGTAGACTCACTGTCCAGGCTCTCATTAGCTGGGCAGGGCTATAGGCATACATGGGGCGAAAGGATGAGAGGTTGAGGAAAGACTTGAGAAACTAAGCAAGACCCTGAGATTATCCCGCTGCTAAGGCTCCCACTAACTGGCATGTCTGGAAGGCGCGCTCGGCCCCGGGTAGACCCGCTGCCAGTCTCCCACTAGCTGGCAGGGTCGTAGGCTCGCTGGTGGTGGTGGGGTGGGGGGGGGGGGGGGGGCGTAAGGGAATAACTCGAGTGGTGATTCCGCTGCAAAGACTCTCCTAGCTGGCAGGGCTGGAAGGCACGCTCGACCCTGGGTAGACTCGCTGTCCAGGCTCTCATTAGCTGGGTGAGGCTATAGACACACCTGGGGGGGGGGGGGAAAGGATGAGAGGTTGAGGAAAGAATTGAGAAACTAAGCAAGACCCCGAGATGATCCCACTGCTCAGGCTCCCACTAACTGACAGGTCTGGAAGGTGCACTCGGCCCCGGGTAGACCCGCTGTCAGGCTCCCACTAGCTGACAGGGCCGTAGGCTCGCCTTGGCGGTAAGGGAATACCTCGAGTGGTGATTCCGTTGCGCAGACTCTGCTAGCTGGCAGGGCTGGAAGGTCTTGCTTAGTTTCTCAATTCTTTCCTCTACCTCTCATCCTTTCCCCTCAGGTGTTCCTACAGCCCCGCCCAGCTAATGAGAGCCTGGACAGTGAGTCTACCCGGGGCCAAGCGTACCTTCCAGCCATGCCAGCTAGGAGAGTCTGTGCAGCAGAATCACCACTCGAGGTATTCCCTTACCCCCCAGGGGAGCCTACGGCCCTGCCAACTAGTGTGAGCCTGGCAGCGGGTCTACCCGGGGGCGAGCGCTCCTTCCAGACTTGCCAGCTAGTGGGAGCCTGAGCAGCGGGATCATCTCGGGGTCTTGCTTAGTTTCTCAATTCTTTCCGCAACCTCTCATCCTTCCCCCCCAGGTGTGCCTACAGCCTGAGTGGACCCACTATCAGGCTCTCACTAGCTGACAGGACCGTGTGATCTCTTAGGGGGAAGAAGGAAGAAGGGGATGTTTGTTTAAGTGGTCCCAGGTGGCCCGATAACCTAGTTTACACCAAGCAGACAGAGCAGTTGAAATCATGATGGGGTCACGATGTTATTGATGACAACTCCCCACACAGCTAACACCAAGCCCCAAGTGAGGATGGGATGACCCATACCCCTATCGACATGCCTCTCAATAGGGGTCTCGATAAGGTTCTCGGCATAACCCTCTCGGCAGGGGTCTTGCCCAGGCTCTCGTCATAGCCCTCCCGCCTGGGGTCCCGACCAGCACCTTTCGACAAGTCTCTTGGTAGGGCCCCCTTTCAGCAAGGCATTCGACAAGTCCATTCCGACAAGTTTTACTGGGCCAGCTCTTCAAAAGGGCGGAGGCTATCACCTAAGAGCCTAGGGTTCGTGCAGAAGTCATGAACATCCCAGCAAAAAGACAGATCTTTCAAAATGACGTAAGAGTGGAAGCATTGGTTGGGGGACCTTGCTCCTTATAAAAGTTACAAGAAATACAGCTTTACGTGTTCATGAAAATAAGATTACAATGAAAGCTCAAAATTATGGAAGCTATTGTGCAGGCTTGTCGGGGGTCCCGCCGGAGTTTCCGCTTGGGGTTTGTCGGAGGTCCCGCTGGAAGTTCCGCTGAAGGTGTAGTTGGAGGACTCACCAGGCAAGCTGCTGCCAGTTTCCTCGTCCAAGACCACCTCCGCTGTGTTGATGGTTGGAGAGATGTCCTCTCCCACAGGCCTGGGGATGGGCTCGAACAACCAGGGCAAAACCCCATGCGCTTTCAGGGTTTCACCTCCTTTGTTCAAAAGCTCCGTCTCTTGCAACACCCTGATGACCATCTTGGTCGTAGCTTGCGCGTTATCCTGGATGATCACGTCGAGCTCGTATGCGGAATAGTGGCGGCGCTCCACTCTCTTCTCCAGCGACGGCCGGGCCTGCTCCAGGTCCAACGCCTCCTCCAGGCGCTTCATCTCGGCTCGCAGCAGCTAGTTCTCGCACTCGACGCCGACCACTCTGGCGCGAGTCAATTAGGCTTGTGCGGAGTGCTGCAAGAAGGTCTTGTTAGACAAAATGTATGTGCTAAATATACATATTAAGGGAGCGTGAGTGTTGGAAGGTCCCGCTTACCTCGGTGGCCGGGCGAAGGGAGAGAAGCTTTTATGTGGCCGCTAAGTCAGCCTTCAGGCTGGCTACCTCAGCAACGACCACATCCCTCACCTTGATCATGTCAATGAGGTTACGCTCTATGGTGAGGGTGAGGTGCCTAGCCATGTGCAAAAGCTAGATCGCGCGAAGTTGGGCCTGGGCAGCGCCGAACACGAGATCCCAGGATATCGTCCGGTCAAACGTGCCGGCGTCCTCCCGGCTGTAGAGCCTATAGCCTAGCGCAAAGGCGTGGCCGATGCTTGAATCCCTCTCCCTCAAGGAGGGAAGAAGGGTGGAAACTGTGACGCGGTTGGTGGTGTGATCCCACTGGAGCAAAGACAGGCTCTCTGTATCCTTGTACTTATTGTCAAAGCTGAAATTCCGGTGCCCTTTCGGCACCGGCTGGCAAGAGGACTCGGCCGGGGTCTCTGCGGTAGGCTAGATGGCATCCACCTTGCCGTCAACTGAAGGGATCTCGGCAGGTGTTTCGGCAGAAGCGAGTATGAAAGATTTACCCTTATCGACAGCCAATGGTTTTTATCTCTTGAGAGGAAGGGCAGGGTGGGGGCTTGGCTTCCACTTCTAGGCGCTTGGCGCAGAAGAGGATCTTGGCTCCTCCCGGCAAGCGGCGGCGGTAGACTTGGCGAGAGCCAAGGGGCCGGCGAGTGCCCTGGTCTCGTCAAAAGGTTGGTGTAGGGGGATTTCTAGTTCACCTGCGAGACCCATGGCTAAGTAACCCTGCTTCTCAAGTCAAGACAAAGGATTGCGAGAATAGACTGAAATAATACCTTCGCCGAGAGGAACAGGCAGGAGAGAATCCAGGTCTCGCAGAAGGAATGGGACATCGAAAATCTTAGTCCCGGAAAATTTGACGAGGGAACCCTCTCGCCCTCCGAGAGAGGGAGGCTTATAGGTCGCGTCGTCATACTAAACAGGCGCGAGCGGTATGTTTCCAAAGTCACCAGAGACAAAAACGAATCTCTGTCCCCAGTGGTGGTTTTTGTTGGCGAGACCGCTTGTCTTCACCAATTGCCCCGAGAAGAAGACTACTCTGCATTTTGCGCGGAAGTTGAATAGTTTCCGGACGATGGGCATGCTAAATTCGATCCCTTCCGCCCGCAAGTAAAAGATGAAGGCCACCAGAATCATGACGGAGTTTGGGTTGAGCTGGGCCGGCACCACCCCATAGTATCGAAGGGCATGCCGCACTTCCGGCCAGAGGGGGAGGCGGAACCCCACCTCGAAGTGCTCCAGGGGAATGACAAGCTCCCCGGCCGGCACGAGGTTAACTCTGTCATCGTTCCCACTGTTCCATGCCGAGAACCCAGTGGAAAACAAGTTGGCGACTATTATGTCGAACTCCTCCAAAGTCAACCGGCAGGGAGGAAAATTGTGTTCAAGAAAGGATTGCGCGCACTTGGAGCGGCCATCGCCCTTGCCAGGCATTTCGAAGAGAAGGCGAGATCCTTTGCGCTGCACAGGCTAGCGAGAGTAGTCGGGAGAAGTACAAAGGCTTGGAATCAAAGAAGTAAATGCAAAGAAGTAAATGTGGTTGGTGGATCGGCCTATTTAAAGAGGATACGATAATCATGAGTCTTTTCTTAAGAAATGCGGTAGGGGAATGGTCAATGAGTCGGCAAATCTTGACGTCCTTACTCCTCGGCTTCCATTCTGCCTAGTCAGCTCTCCTTGGACCTACAGGAAGCGAGAACCTCCCGGGAGGGCTAGGGAGAAGAAAAACGATCTCAACGCGCGAGAAGTATTGAGCGAGGTGTATAGGTCAGGAATTCACAAAGTATCAAAGAGAGAATGCGAAGAACAGGCGAGAAGGACACAGATACAAAGGGGTCTCGCTGAGCAAGAGCCTCCAAGCAGTAAAAGAAAAAAAGGGAAATAATAATAACAAATAATACTCATAATAATTGTCAGCTGCCGAAAGGCGCATGCGGTACAGAGGGGAAGGGGTAGGTTGGGGGTTGGGGAGAGAAGAGAAGAGATAAAGGCCACAAGCCTCAGTACGGCTCCCACCTCCAACGACCCCGATCTCATCTCCCCGGCCTTGGAGGTGCCTGCAGATTGTAGAAGGCCGTCAAATCAGTCATCCCTTGGTTAGCCAAGCGGAGCTGACCCTGAACCCGCACGATATATCTTCGGGGGGAGGTCTCGGTGGAAAACGACTCCTGGGACTCCATTTTGCCAATGAGGTAGGCGCAGTCCTGCTCGACAGTCCCCAGCCGCCGCTCCATCGTCCCCAACCACTGCTCCATTGTCTCTTGGATTCCCTTCACCACCACAGAGTTGGCTTGCTGACGTCGTGCAAGCTTCGATAGGATTGACGCAATACTTTGATGCCACGCTTTGCCACTTCTGGAGGCTTCAAGAAAGTCTTCTATCTCTCCAGGAGGGGGGAGGGGTGAGTCTCCCCCGTCTTCTTCTTCCCCCTCTTCGTGCTCATCTTCATCTTCTTACTCTTCGGATTCCACATCCTGCACCCTTCTACCTAAAGGGCAATCAGTCATATCAAAGTAGGAGCGAGAGGGAAAATGATAGGTTCCCGCATACCTGAGTTGTGGCCGGGGGTTCCCGCCGACGGTTGGAGAGAGGGACCAGGCAGTCCCTACGGGCTCTTTCCAAAGAGCAGGTGAAGCAGTTTTGCACGCCCGGGGCGGAACGTACTACGCTCCAAGGTCTCGGCCTTTATCGGTAGGGGGGCAGAGACACCCTTTTCGACCGGAGGCTGGGATTCCAGGGCAGAAGTTAATGTTTTAGCAACAGCCCCTCCGGCCGCGGGAGCGGTGTTGGCCGCTTGGTTTACGAAATCTTCAGTAGGGGAAGCCCTTGATCTCGGGTCAACGAGGTCTAAGTTTCCAAGAGAAGGCATTGCAAGAAGCACAGTCAGCGGAAGGAAAGAGTAGATCAGTTAAAGCGAAAGCCACAAAATGAAATACCAGGAGTACTAGGGAGATCAACCAGAGTAGTTGGAGGGGTGGCCCCCGAGCTTGTTGGGTCCGACATTCCTTCACTTGACCCGTGGCGCTTTGCTACTTATTTAAGAAATTAAGTAGCGCTCTCTCCAACAGTCCGGGCTTTTGGTGCAGTTGGGTATGCGCTTGATCCTTCAATTGGTATCAGAGGAGGTCACGGGTTCAAGACCGGGGGGCGCTATTAAATCCTGATTTTTCCCTTCTACCTGTGTGGGTCCGGCGAGTCAGGCAAACCGTGGACATGTGGTAACCCCACCTCTGAGCTATGTGGGCCATGTGGTAACCCCACCTATGAGCCGACGGGTTATGCTGGACGCCCGGGGGGGGGGGATTGTTGGGTCCGGCGTTCCTTCACTTGACCCGTGGCACTTCGCTACTTATTTAAGAAATTAAGTAGCGCTCTCTCCAACAGTCCGGGCTTTTGGTGCAGTTGGGTATGCGCTTGATCCTTCAGAGCTGGACGTCAAAGCCTCGAGGAGGTGGCGGGATGCCTCCGCATCCAACATAGGGTTGTCGGCGATGCCTTTCGGCACCGTCCCCTGCGAGAAGGGTGATACATCAGTACACGACCAAGTTCATTGAGAAAGTTCACGCCTATGGGCGAGGCGAGAAAAGTACCTCTGGCGGGGAAGGAGGATTCTCATTGTGGTTTGGAGTTGGGGTAGGCGAAGCTCGGTTCTCCTTCTATAGGTTGCGCCTGACCGATTTGGCTTTCTTCTTTTTCTTATAATAATAACAAATAATACTCATAATAATTGTCAGCTGCCGAAAGGCGCAGACGATATAAAGGGGAAGGGGTAGGTTTGGGGGGGCGGGGGTTGGGGAGAGAAGAGAAGAGATAAAGGCCACAAGGCTCAATACGACTCCCACCTCCAATGACCCCGATATCGTCTCCTTGGCCTTGCAGGTGCCTGCGGATTGTAGAAGGCCGTCAGAGTAGTCAACCCTTGGCTGGCCAAGTGGAGCTGACCCTGAACCCGCGCGAAATATCTTCGAGGGGAGGTCTCGGTGGAAAACGTCTCCTGGGACTCCATTTTGCCAATAAGGTAGGCGTAGTCCCGCTCGACAGTCCCCAGCCACCGCTCCATCGTCCCCAACCGCTGCTCCATTGTCTCTTGTATTCCATTCACCATCGCGGATTTGGCTCGCTGACGCCGCACAAGCTTCGACAGGATCGACGGAATCCTTTGCCACCGCGCTTTGCCACTCCCGGAGGCTTCAAGAAAGTCTTCCATCTCGCCAGGAGGGGGGAGGGGTGAGTCTCCCCCATATTCTCTTCCCCCTCTTCGTGCTCATCTTCATCTTCTTCCTCTTCGGCTTCTGCATCCTTCACCCTTGGATCTGAAGGGCAGTTAGTCAGATCAGAGTAGAAGCGAGAGGTAAAATGATAGGTTCCTTCATACCTGAGTTGTGGCTGGGGGTTCCCGTTGATGGTTGGCGAGAGGGACCATGCAGTCCCTCAGGGCTCTTTCCAAAGAGCAGGTGAAGTGATTTTCCATGCCCACGGCGGAACGTCCTATGCTCCAAGGTCTCGGCCTCCGTCGTTAGGGGGGTAGAGGCACCCTTTTCGATCGGAGGCTGGGATTCCGGGGCGGAAGCTAATATTTCAGCAACATCCCCTCCGGTCGCGGGAGCGGTGTCAGCCGCTTGGTTGATGGGATCATCGGTAGTAGAAGCCCTGGGTCTCGGGTCAACGAGGTCCAAGTTTACAAGAGAAGGCGCTGCGAGAAGCATAGTCAGCGGAAGGCAAGAGTAGATCAGTTAAAGCGAAAGCCACATAATGAAATATAAGGAGTACTAGGAAGATCGGTCGGAGTTGTTGGAGGGGCTGCCCCCGAGTTGGACGGTGGAGCCCCGAGGAGGTGGAGGGATGCCTCAGCATCCTCCAGAGGGTTGTCGGCGACGCCTTTCAGCACCATCCCCTGCGAGAAGGGTGATACATCAATACACGACCCAGTTTATTGAGAAAGTTCACGCCTATTGGCGAGGCGAGAAAAGTACCTCTAGAGGGGAAGGATGATTCTTATCATGGTTTGGAGTTGGGGTAGGCGAGGCCTGGTTCTCCTTCAACAGGTCGCGCCTGACCTATTTGGCTTTCTTCTCTTTCTTCTTTAGGCTGGAGCTCTCGCCGACTAGTTTTTCGCCAGCTGACTTCTCGTCCACTACCTTCTGGCCGGCGGGCCTCTTGCCCATCAGCCAAGGGGCTACCTTGGCGCAGTCGGCGCAGGCTCGTGCTTGAGCCACGGCGAGGCGGGCCTGAAGCTCCGCCAAGAGCGACTTTTTAGAATTTTTGGCACGCATTTTCATGGCCCTGCAGGGGCTCAAGCAGAAAGTAATGACGGAAGAGATGGTTTGAAAGATAAACTCAGCAGTTTATTTATAGGACGAAGGTGGGGTCTATAGAAAGATTCCCTGTCAGATCAGCATGTACCCATTGAATATTAGGGGTTGTACATGTATTTCCGAGCGCAAGGTTAGCTCGCAAAGAGAGAGGATTGTGTACAACCCCATATTCGATGGGTAGGACCAAGATCTCCCAAGGACCCAGGCTGGGCTAGCCGTGGGCCAATGTTAAGCATATTGGGTCAGTCAAGAGGACTGGGCGGGAGTGTTCTTGTAGGGAGCGGGCGGGAAGGCTCTCTCCCAGGGGGTTATGTAGTGTTAGCTCGTTGAGCTCAAAACGTCGAGCTAAGAACGCTGGTTCGTCGAGCTCAGATCGTCGAGCTGAGAACGATGGTCCATCAGGCAGGTGAAAAGGCTTCCTCCCTAGGCCGGCGGGAAGGCTCCCGCCCTGGGCAGGCGAAAGGGCTCGCGTCCCTCTTTGTCGGAAGCTCAGCGCCCCCTTTTGTTTTTTGTTACCACTTGGGGTAGGCGGGAAGGCTCACACTCAGAGCAAGCAGGGTTTCTACAGAGTTCAGCAGGAAGAGCTTCCGTCGGGTGGAACCCGGGTAGGACCCAGACCTGAAATTACCTAAATACACCCTTGGTCTGCATTTAGCTCTTCAGAACAACAGAGTTTGGCTATTGGCAGATCAACCCAGAGGCTTGGTAGTAATTTTAGGGCAGCAAAAGTACGCTTTTGGCAGACCAGACTTTGAAAGCTTATAAATAGACCAATGGAGTTCTTCAGAAAGCAGGCCATCATCATTTCTACAATTCTTTAGTGTGCTTTCTGTTGTTCGGCTCGCGCTGCCCCCACCTTGGTACTTCCCCTGACCTCGGGGTTCCTCCCTTCTTCTCTCCTCTCTCTGCTCCCTCTGCCTTCCTGCTCCCGACTCCTTACCATCGTCCTCCGCCAACTTGGCTAGCTTCTTAGCAAATGCTGGGTTGGCTGCCTCAATCTTCTTCGCCGCCCTCTCCATTAGCTCCTCGATGGAGAGGGGAGGGGGAACTCTCTTCAGCTCCATGCTAAAGAAGCTTGACCTCAACCCGAGGGTGAAGGTAAGCATCATAGTGTACCCTGTCATCTCCTGAACCTGCAAGATCTCCTCCTGGAACCTATCCACATAGCATCCCAACCCCTCTTCTGGCTTCTGCTTGATGGAAAACAAGCACTCCGCTCCCTTCTTCCTTTTCTTAGACGTTAAGAACCTCAGCAAGAATCCTCGGCACAAATCCTCAAAGCAGTAAATCAAACTCGATGAAAACTGGTGGAACCAGTCCCTGGCCTTTTCCTTCAACGTAATGGCAAAGAGCCTACACTTGAAGGCATCCGACATTTACCTTATGGAAACGGCATCCTCAAACCACTACACATGTTGCACGGGGTCATCCATGCCCGTGTAGTATGACATGTCTGGCTCCCGGAACCCATCTAGAACAGGTGCCGAGATGATAAGTGTAACATCCCATTTCCTACTAGACCCCTAAACTTAGATAGGTTAGGACATGTGGTGGATGAATGAGGTTAGGCTAGGTTTGACCTAAGGAGTAGGGTGGATTCACATGGGCTTACTATAAGGTTCAAGTCAAATCAGGTCAAACTAGCCCAAATTGGAATCATAGGTACACATTAACCCCACCACTATGCCCCTAACCCTAAAAGCAATCTAAGTGAACCAAAAGCCACATCATTGGGTCAACCATTGACCCAAGTTGACCCAAGTTAACCCTAACCCTAAAATTGGTCAAACCACACCTATAGGCCCAATTAGCCCAAGTGGGGCACCACCATGACGCAACCCATGTTGGGTGGTGCCAAAGGGTCCATGACCATCAAGTGGGACTAGCCCACTCATCAAGTTGACCAAGTCAACCTAAAAAGTCAACAAGTCAACATATGGCTTAAAGGAAGAAAAAGGAAGGCCAAGTCCATTCCCAATGGGCAAAGCCTATGAGCCAAGGCCCATGACCAGCCTAAATGGTCAATGACATCCCTACCCCCTGAAATTGGAGAGAGATTGCATGCAAGGGGGTAGTTTTGGAAATTTGGGGAAAAAGAGGAGAGAGAAGAGAGGGAAAGAGGGGATGGAGGCCACTTGGCCCTCCTTCCCTCTGCCCAAGCCTTTGGATGAGTTCTCAGGCTTCATTTCAGCAAGAATTAGGGGTTGGTGGCCACTTGGCAGCAGGGGTGAAGCATCCAAAGAAGAGGTCGGCCACCCCCTATTCAAACTCCACAAACAGCCAACCCCACCCCCATTTGACCTCACCATCAGCTTCAAAAGGTCAAGAGCAGTTGAAATCGATACCTGGATCAAGGAAAATGGTGGAGGAACAAGTTTGGGAGCAAGCTCACCGGAGAAGGGAAAGTCCACGGCCAACCGCCGCCACCGCCGCCGCCGGGCTCCGATTAAGGTCCGTTTCACCTCACCTCACCCCCTTCTAGCTTTATAGCTCAATTAGGCGAAACATCGGGCTCAATTGAGCCCGATCTAATGTGATAATTTCATGAATTTTTGGATTTTAATAAAGTTCAAGTTCGTCGAAAACTGCCATCTCCGGCGGCCAAGTCGCCGCCAAACGATGGCTACCACCTCAACGGAGGTGGTGGTGGCCGGCCGGGAAGGTGGTCGGACGGCCGGGAAACACCAAGAGAAGCTAATACAGGCAGGATGCATCTGGACCGTCAGCTGGAGGAGGAAGATGATGGGATACCATTGATTTAAATACAAATTAAACTTTAGTGTTATTAATGTTTCTGTCACACATTATTTAGACACTTGCATGCTAATGTTAGGCCTCTTAGAGGCAGATTCAGAAAATGTGTTCAACATATAAAATGTAGCCCTTGGTATTACCATTAAAATGATACCCTAAAGTCATGATTTAGAACAATGGAACTCCCTGAAGGACCATTCTATCAAGACTAGTTCTAGGCTATGACAGATCTTTAAATGAGTGCCCAAGCCAAATTATAAGTCCACATTACCTGAGATTTTGGTCATGCATGTTATTAGGTCAAACTTAGGCACTTATCAAAAATGGAAATTTTTGGAAAGTTTTCTTCCATAGTTTTTGGAGAAATATCATTTATTGAATTAATTTAATTTTTGGAGATCTACAACTCCAAATGCCCCAAATGTGGGTGGCATGGTCATTGGGTAATTATATGACCATGGTAAAATTTTAGGCCATTTGAACATCTGCATGTTTGGGAAATCCAATATGCATGATGAAGGTATATTGAAATTTGGTGTGCCTATAGTAGAAATGGGAAATGAGAATTTAGCCCATTTGGCCTAATTCATGTCCATAAAACTCTGGACAGAGGCTTATAAGGATGAATTACACCTCCCATAGGAAGGATGGGATTTTTGGGATCAAAAATCCCATTAAATGGAATTATTGGAAATTATGTCCATTTGGAAATAAATTTAAAAATAGGGACAATTACTTTTATAAATTCTGAAACTCTGTCACAAGCCCTAGTTGGACATCATACACCTCTGGAAAATTTTATAAGCTTGTTTGTAAACTTTACTTTGAGTTTTTAGTAGAATTATCCTATTGCCTCTTTTTGGAAATTAATTAAAAGTAAAGGAAATTATTACATGAAAATTATGGGAAAATTCATAGCATCTTAATTCTGTGATTAGAACCTTTTGTAATTATTTGAGAATTTATGGGTGACTATATGTGTTGAAAACTCAAGTAGTGGCATCTTGGTAATATTACTATTATGAAATTTTGTTACGTCAAATCACTGTTTAGGGTCATCAATTTTTGTATGATGTTTTATTATATCAATATTGGCCACCAATAATTTTCCTAGAATATTTGGTTGTATGGTTGATGTACTTCATTTGGAAAATGGCCAAATTATGATTTTAATCTTAAATGGAAATTATATAGAAATTTACATGGGAAAATTATGAACTCTGGTAGGCAGCCATTTTTAACCTCATTGAACACTAGGTAAATTTCTTAGATTTGTGGAACCATTGTATTTAGTACATCATGTACAAAGTGACTTAGGTCACTTAATTAAAAGATTTAATTTAGGGTCTTAATTACTTAGAAAAATGGTGAAATCCTAAATGATCAACACCATACACCATACAACCCATGATAATTAATTAGGGGCATTTGGCCCAAGGAATTGGAAGTCATATTATGCGGGTTAGTATAGGTCATGGGTTGCGCTTAGCAAAAGTAGCAGGTATTACTGGGACCCACATGGGATATGGTAGAAGGTTGAGTTGATAACTATATTGGGAAGATAAACCATGGTTGCTGCCTAGTAGATCACTTACTAGTATCGAGTGATAGAGTGCAAAACCCCAAGGATAGTAGCTAGAACGGAGACCGGCGAAAGACCGCCAATTCCCCAATAATATCCTAAGTCATTAGGTTCTTTCCAGAGTAACACCGAGAGCTGGGTATGGATCATGGGTAGACATTAATAAAAGCAAGTATCCTTGTGAAAGGGAACTTTGGGCTTTCAATCCCATCTTGGTTCCTAGTGCCCCTGAGACCCCTTCATTGGGTATACCCTGGGCAGTCCTGGGATTAACCTTAAATTACTAGGTATAACAAACATTAGACAAGAGTAGTCTAATAATCTAAAAGAACATGGTAACATTCTCGCCCGTGAAAGGTTGGAGGGATTCAGAACTAAGGCATTGATGAGCAATCTCACTTGTGAAGGGTTGGAGGGATTCAGAACTAAGAGAATGATGTGATAATCTCACCCGTGAAGCGTTGGAGGGATTCATGACAGGTTGGTCCTACGAGCTGAAGGCTCGAGCGGTTTATTTCAAGACGGGTTAGTCCTGCGAGCTGAAGACTCGGGTTGAGATACTTTGCATGTGCATAGAAACAAAACTAGTGGCGGGTCATGCGGTACTAGGCCAATTGTCATACTGATGACAATACGGTGACTCAGGTGAGGTGTGAGGGTTTGAGGGGCCAGTAGGTTGTTTATACTACGGTCTGGAGGATAATCCCAAAAAAACACACACCCGACCAAGGAAGTCTGGCAATTGGCCAGCATTAGTACGCAGAGACTCTAGAGTGCACCTAAGACATGTATAGAGGTGTACGAAGGGTCTGGGCTTGGTAGTGTGTATACCCACCTAGGAAGCGGAAGCGCCCGTTCCGCTGCTGTCGTAGCCACAACAGTGGTACCAGAGAGTGATGCTAGCTCCAAAAAGCGGGAACTAAAGGTCTGTGATAACAGAGTCGTGTGTGTGAGTTGCACTTGCTTGAATCATAACCTGCATACATAACATACATACATATTTAGGTCATACACACCATAGATCCTTATCATATAAATTAGTATGGGCTCTTTTATATGATAAGTTACATTTGAAAACCTTAACTTATAAGTTTGTATGGGTATTCATATAATTTAAGGTACTTCTGTGATGATAGTTTAGCAGTGGATAGTTTATTTTCTGTTCCATTCTTTACTTGTTATAGTTCTTTCTTACTTTACTTGTATTATATAGAACTGCTAGAATAGAGATATACTTGCTACTACATAATCTTGAAAGATTAGTTCCAATGTCACTTGCTTCCTATTTTATACCCCTTGTTGTCCTCCGCTTCGTCCTCCCGCATGGTGCCTAGGAGCCGCGGGGGCGAGGTGTGGAGGAAATGGCTTAGTCTTTATGACTAATTGTCATACATGACCGTATCATTTTAGGAACTCAAGGAAATGGAGCACCAGCACGACCAGCAGGACGAGGTGATAGGACTTGAGGAGCTGATACCACCACCTACTACTACTACTGCAGCCCAGCATCAGG
Source organism: Platanthera zijinensis (assembly GCA_039513925.1). Taxonomy (NCBI): domain Eukaryota; kingdom Viridiplantae; phylum Streptophyta; class Magnoliopsida; order Asparagales; family Orchidaceae; genus Platanthera; species Platanthera zijinensis. Next base: position 150,127,871 of record CM077090.1, on the reverse strand, counting down.
TGATTACGAGTGTACTGATGATAGATTAGATTCTGCTTAGTTTACTTTGTGAGAGAGAGATTTGATGGATATATACAGGGCCTAAGCCCTTTTCTCTTTCTGTACTCATTGTGGACTACTGTTGTACCTTTCATTTTCTTATATATGATATGTACTGTGATCTTTATGGACTTGTCAGTTTTTTTACTACATGTTTTGCTTTTATTCTCGATTGGCCGAACAGGTTGAATGATCGTACTAGCCGGCAGGATCGACGTCTTGCGGTGTCGACTAACTCGTTTGTTAGTGTCACCGTAAGGCGGCTGTTCTGGGCATAATACATGGGTAAACTCCTTGGTAAGGGGAGGGTTCTTACTAACTGGTATCAATTGAACAAACTATCATAAGAGAAGAAGTACACAGCACTGGGTCACCTCGCTCGAGCATTAGTTTGTGGACAAATATGAAGCGGAAGCAATGGTGTGCCCATGTGTAAAAAAGTCACATAAAATAGTCTATTTAAACAATGAGTTAGGCCAATCCAATTAAGACACCACTTTAGTTTGACTTACCAAGAGGATTTTGAGTCATACCTTAGTCTAAAATCGACCTCGGATTTAGATTGGTTAAGGTACGAGGATACCCAAATTGACTAAGGGAAGAATTTAACACAAGAGTCACTACTTAAGGCTTAAACTTCAATGTCCCTACTCCACCTATCGAGTGATATTTTCAATTCTTACCCAAGCTGATAGGACCGCCTCAAGAAGAATTGGTACCTATAGTATATTAATGGAATAGTAGGGTACTCGTAAACTTAACCCTCGTACTGATGACTTGATTACGTTGAGACAACCATAGTGACAACTACCAAAGGTCAAAAAAAATTCAAGTCTCAGAAGAGACTCATTTTTTTTGTTGGGTCACATGTTTATATTGAGAAGATTGTTATAAACAGTAACCTTAAGAGCTTAAGGTATATAACATATCAATAAGTCCCAATGTGGAACTCCAAGTATAAGATGTTTAGCCCTAAGGATTGAGGCATATATAGGATGATTGCACTATGGATAGTAAAGAAATTTAGCCCAAAATGTATGGGGGCTTATCCTTTTGTTTATTGGGCTAAATTGGTAATGACTTGGATTTCCCTAGACCCTATTTATAAAACGTTGTGTCGCAAACATAGTGATCTTTGAGAATTGGTATTTGAACATTACTCGTATGAAAATTGAGACTTATGTACGGATAATTGGTAAGATGATCAACCCTCCCTCGAATTTGGGATATACGTAGAGGGTTTCCCGCTTGAATATATCACAACCCTAGAACAAGAAAAGTCGTCATGAGATGTTAGAAACTTTCTCGAGCTTATAAATTAGATAATTATTTGACACAACTTAAAGATATTGATGCATAATGACATGTTATGTCCAACGAACAAAACAAGTTGTGTACAATCCACAAGAATTTGAACATCTGGCATTCCGAAAAAACTAAAATCAAAGCAGTTTCGACGACACAAAGGTTCTATGTATAACTAAAGGAGTGTGTTATCTCAACAAAACACGTTCCTAGATGCTCTAACACTTTAACCTAATCGATGTAACACACGATTAATGAATATATTGTCGGTTAAGGATTTGATTAAGGAACTCAGATATATCGCAAGAGAGAGAGCCAAGGTGAATTGAGAATTCAGTACAAGTCAGAAGGATAACTGAATTTTTCATAACTAGGGCTTATTGTTATCACATATTAAATGGGTACAATTGGGAGAAGTAAACACGATGATTGATCACTGCTACCCGTGCCTACCTAACATAACCAGGTCATTAGGATGGAAACATATAAATTAGGATAGGGTAACGACATGGTAATATGAAGGAGTGGTTGCGGCTCTTAACTGTTATTTGATTAGAACCCATAAGTGAGAATTCAAAGTGTTTGAATAATTTTGTTTATGACATTGGGAGTATAACGACCCCAGAAAAATTAAGATCAAGTGAAAAACCATACTGAATTGGAAGATGTATATTATAAGTACGATCAATTGGATGTGGCTCTGATGATCACAAGAATCAAAACAAAAGTGTTCGATGATATAATAATTGCCTTCAGAAATATTCTGGATTTTGAAAACAAACTCATGACTATGAATATGTTATTATCCTTAGAATCAAGTATTATAATAATTCGGAGGATTTGAAATGCCCACTTTGCGGGTAACAAATGCACTATTATGTTTAGTGAACTTAGAAAAATTTGATCATGAGTAGACAATGCAAGCATATCATATGCACCAAGGAATGAATAAATTCAACCTTGCATATATTGGATAGTGTGAATTATATTTTTTTGGTGTTTGTAAGTGATGATAACTCATGAACTTAGAGAAATGATAGTCTCTACCATGACATAATTTTTGGAGGTTAGATTGAAGGTTACTCATACATGTTTCACACACGGTTGAACTAATCTCATGAATATAATGGCTTTAGATGAGTATTCACCCACGCTTGCCTAATAAATACACTATATGAACATGTATAGGAAAGTTAGTACGAGCATACCTGTATTGAAACTTCGAGCACATAAAAGATTGATTTGGCAAGGCATAACATTGAAAATGTAACGACTCGGCAAATTAAAATGGGGTGGATGATTAGTTGAAGCGTACGCATAAGTATGACCCGTCAATTATGATATCGTCAATAACCGGGACACATAAGTTGATAATATTGTAACCACCATTAGGAGGATTCATGACTATGAAATATATATTTTGAATATCAAAGGTGTATATGGTGAAATCACACAAGAATTAATGAGTGTTTAATCAGATTCTTTCTTATGATGAAATCGACTCGTGATGAATCTTATTATTTTGCAAGAATTCCTTATATCTTATCAATCAAAATCCAATTAGAAAAGCGATTGAGTGTCAGGTTGTGAACATCAATATTAATAATGATCGCCTGATATATATATATATGAAGAGTTCACTCTACAAATTATGTATTTTTACTTACGTAGAGGTGTAATATGTCATGAATTTGAAAGAAAAAAAAGGGGAAAAGAAAAGAAGGGGGTGATAATCTTTTCATCAAATCTTAAGTTTGGAGGTTGGTTAATTACTATGCATAAGATGGACCTTGGTCATAAATAAAACTATGATAACATATATTTGAAGATTCGATGTGGTATAAGCTATAAGGCATGAGGCAATTATAGAAGAGAAATCTAAGATTTGTGTGCACAATTCTACATATAAAATTATTGATTTTCACGTACTTGATGATCATTGCTCGTAAGGAACTCTGAACCGACTATGATTAAGGTTTATTTAATGATAATGTGTCGAAAGACTTGGAAATATGCCCACGTAATCTTGAATATGAATATCCCAAAATATAATGAAAACACATTTGGAAGGGGCCTGTTACCTCTGGTAGAAACAACCACGAGGCCTATAGGGTAGGAATTGACGGACGTCGCTATATTGGGTTTAGGATGAGGATTCAAGGGCACTCATATCAGATTATATTAAGGGTACGGATGCTCAGAGTCGGCAGGCCAAGTTTTATGATGCGAGGCATCGAAAGGTAGAGATCCTGGTGGGAGACAAGGTTTTCTTGAAGATACGTCCGGTGCATGGTATCTTGTGGGTGCGGAGGCACAAGAAGCTCAGCCCTCGATATATGGGGTCATACTTGATCCTGGAGCGGATCGGCCCCTTGGCTTACAGGCTGGAGCTGACGCTAGATTTAAGGACCTCGCATGACATCTTCCACGTCTCTTCGCTACGGAGAGCTCTCCTTTGGCCAGAGAAGCATATTACCGCTACAGCAGGCCCGATAGCACCTGATAGATCAGTTCGTTTAGAGCTAGTCTGGATCGATGATACCGCGGTCCAAGTGCTGCGGAAGAAGAAGGTTCCACTAGTGAAGGTGTTGTGGTCCAACCATGGATGGGAGGAGCACACCAGGGAGTCGATGGATCTGATGCGTGAATGGTACCTAAAGCTTTTCGCCTCAGGTATACTTTAATTATGCTTAAGTTTCTTAAAAATTCTTGTGCAAAGAAACCCCGTAGACCCAAACTTGAATTTCGGGAACGAAATTATTTTTTTTGTTTATTGGGATTTGTAACACCCCATTTCCTACTAGACCCCTAAACTTAGATTAGGTTAAGAAATGTGGTGGATGAATGAGGTTAGGCTAGATTTGACCCAAGGAGTTAGGGTGGATTCACATAGGGCCCACTATAGGATTCAAGTCAAATCAGGTCAAACTAGCCCAAATTGGAATCATAGGTACACATTGACCCCACCACTATGCCCCTAACCCTAAAAGCAATCTAAGTGAACCAAAAGCCACATCATTGGGTCAACCATTGACCCAAGTTGACCCAAGTCAACTCTAACCCTAAAATTGGTCAAACTCGCACTTATAGGCCCAATTAGCCCAAGTAAGGCACCACCATGGCGTAACCCATGTTGGGTGGTGCCATAGGGTCCATGACCATAAAGTGGTGCCATCCCACTCATTAAGTTGACCAAGTCAATCTAAAAGTCAACAAGTCAACATATGGCTTAAAGGAAGAAAAAGGAAGGCCAAGCCCATTCCCAATGGGCAAAGCCCATGAGCCAAGGCCCATGACTAGACTAAATGGTCAATAACAGCCCCTACCCCCTGAAATTGGAGAGAGATTGCATGCAAGGGGGTTGTTTTGGAAATTTGGGGAAAAAGAGGAGAGAGAAGAGAGGGAAAGAGGGGATGGAGGCCACTTAGCCCTCCTTCCCTCTGTCCAAGCCTTTAGCTGAGTTCCCATGCTTCATTTCAGCAAGAATTAGGGGTTGGTGGCCACTTAATAGCAGGGGTGAAACATCCAAAGAAAAGGTCAGCCACCCCCTATTCAAAACTCCACAAACAGCCAACCCCACCCCCATTTGACCTCACCATCAACTTCAGAAGGTCAAGAGCAGTTGAAATCTATACCTTGATCAAGTAAAATGATGGAGGAACGAGGGGAGAAGGGAAAGTCCACGGCCAACCGCCGCCACCACCGTCGTCGGGCTCCAATTAAGGTCCGTTTCACCTCACCTCACCCCGTGCTAGCTTTCTAGCTCAATTAGGAGTGACATCGGGCTCAATTGAGCCTGATCCAATGTGAGCATTTCTTGAATTTTCGGATTTTAATGAAGTTCAAGTTCGCCGTAAACCGCCGCCTCCGACGGCCAAGTCGCCACCAAACGATGGCCACCACCTCAATAGAGGTGGTGGTGGCCGGTCGGGGAGGTGGTCGGATGGCCGGGAAACACCAAGAGAAGCTACTGCAGGCGGGATGCATCTGGACCGTCGACTGGAGGAGGAAGATGATGGGATGCCGTAGATTTAAATGCAAATTAAACTATAGTGTTATTAATGTTTCTGTCACAAATTATTCAGACACTTGCATGCTAATTTTAGGCCTCTTAGAGGGAGATTAAGAAAATGTGTTCAACATATAAAATGTATCCCTAGGTCTTTCCTTTAAAATGACGCCCTAAAGTCATGATTTGGAACAGTGGAACTCCCTGTAGGACCATTCTACCAAGACTGGTTCTAGGCTAGGGCAGATCTTTAAATGAGTACCCAAGCCAAATTATAAGTCCACATGACCTGATATTTTGTTCATGATCGTTATTAGGTCATACTTAAGCACTGACCAAAAATGGGAATTTTTTGAAAGTTTTCTTCCATAGTTTTTGGAGAAATATCATTTATTGAATTAATTTAATTTTTGGAGATCTACAGTTACAAATGCCTACAAATTTGGGTGGCATGGTCATTGGGTCATTATATGACCATGGTAAAAATTTTAGACCATTTGGACAACTGCATGTTTGGGAAATCCAACATGCATGATGAAGGTATATTGAAATTTGGTGTGCCTATAGTTGAAATGGGAAAATGGAAATTTAGCCCATTTGGCCCAATGCACGTCCATGAAACTCTCGACAGAGGCTTATAAGGATGAATTACACCTACCATAGGAAGGATGGGATTTTTGGGATCAAAAATCCCATTAAATGGAATTATTGGAAATTATGTCCATTTGGAAATAAATTTAAAAATAGGTCCAATTACTTTTATAATTTCTGAAACTCTGTCACAAGCCCTAGTAGGACATCATACACCTCTGGAAAATTTTATAAGCTTGTTTGGAAACTTTACTTTGATTTTTTAGCAGAATTTCCCTATTGCCCCTTTTTGGAAATTAATTAAAAGTGAAGGAAATTATTTCTGGAAAATTATGGGAAAATTCATACCATCTTAATTCTATGATTAGAACCCTTTGTAATTATTTGAGAATTTATGGGTGATTATGTATGTTGAAAACTCAAGTAGTGGCATCTTCGTTATATTACTATTATGAAATTTTGCTGGGTCAAATCACTGTTTAGGGTCATCAATTTTTGACTGATGTTTTATTATATCAATATTAGCCTCCAAAAATTTTCCTAGAATTTTTGGTTGTATGGTTGATGTACTTCATTTGGAAAATGGCCAAATTGTGATTTTAATCTTAAATAGAAATTATATAGAAATTTACATGGGAAAATTATGAACTCTAGTAGGCAGTCATATTTAACCTCATTGAACACCAGGTAAATTTCTTAGATCTGTGGAACCATTGTATTTAGTACATCATGTACAAAGTGACTTAGGTCACTTAATTAAAAGATTTAATTTAGGGTCTTAATTACTTAGAAAAATGGTAAAATCCTAAATGGTCAACACCATACACCATACCAACCCATGATAATTAATTAGGGGCATTTGGCCCAAGGAATTAGAAGTCCTATTATATGGGTTAGTATTAGGTCATGGGTTGCGCTTAGCAAAAGTAGCAGGTATTACTGGGACCCACAGGGGATACAATAGAACGTTGAGTTGATAACTATATTGGGAAGATAAACCCTGGTTGGTGCCTAGTAGGTCACTTCATAGTATCGAGTGATAGAGTACAAAGCCCCAAAGACAGTAGCTAGAATAGAGACTGGCGGAAGACCGCCGATTCCCCAATAATATCCTAAGTCATTAGGTTCTTTCCAGAGTAGTAACGAGAGCTGGGTATGGATCATGGGTAGACATTAATAAAAGTAAGTATCTTTGAGAAAGGGAACTTTGAGCTTTCAATCCCATCTTGGTTCCTAGTGCCCCCGAGACCCCTTCATTGGGTATACCTTGGGCAGTCCTGGGATTAACCCTAAATTGCTAGGTATAACAAACATTGGACAAGAATAGTATAATAGGTTAAAAGAACATGGTAACATTCTCGCCCGTGAAGGGTTGGAGGGATTCAGAACTAAGGCATTGATGCACAATCTCACCTGTGAAGGGTTGGAGGGATTCAGAACTAAGAGAATGATGTGACAATCTCACCCATGAAGGGTTGGAGGGATTCAGAACTGGTTGGTCCTGCGAGCTAAAGGCTCGAGAGGTTTATTTCAGGACGGGTTGGTCCTGCGAGCTGGATGCTCGGGTTGAGATACTTTGCATGTGCATAGAAACAAAATTAGTGGCAGGTCATGCAGTACTGGGACAATCATCACACCGATGACAGTATTGTGACTCAGGTGAGGTGTGAGGGTTTGAGGGGCCAGTAGGTTGTTTATACTGCGGTCTGGAAGACAATCCCTGAAAACGCACACCCGACCAAGGAGGTCTGGAAGTTTGCCAGCATTAGTACGCAGAGACTTTAGAGTTCACCTAGGACGTGTATAGAGGCGTACGAAGGGTCTGGGCATGGTAGTGTGTATACCCGCCTAGGAAGCGGAAGCACCTGTTCCGCTGCTGTCGTAGCCACAACGTTGTCGACACCTGGAGGCAGTGTCGACACACAAATTCTGAGACTATATCAACTGTGTCGACACACAGGACTTGTGTCGACACACAACAGAGTTTCAACAATGCTGATAGCTGTGAAGTAAAGAAGTGTCAATGTCGACACAAAGAAGCAGTGTTGACACATTCTACAGATGCAGTGTCAAGAAGCTGTATCAACACCAAAAGAGTTATGTCGACATCACCAAAGCTTGTGTTGACACTTAATCTACTTGTGTCGACACATAATGACAATCAGTCTCGACGCTTTGCTGAAAAAGATAAAGGTTCAAGAACTGACTGGAGACTTGACAGCTGTGTATTCCAACAAGTTTACTGAAGCTGTCAGACTTGTCAGAAGTTGGTTAGAAACCGGATCAGCCGGTTACCATGGATGAAGTCTATATATAGATGGATTATGTCAAATCAACAAGAACAACGTGAACAACAATAACAACACCAGGAAAAACTATTGAAGTATTGATCATTGATCAAGAAAGTGCACGTCACACTGAAGAAGATTTTTGTGAGAAGATCAAAGGAGAATTCAAGCAAGAATTCTGAAGAAACTTCAGAAGTTCTGGAGAGAGAGAGAGATCTCCAACTGTTTAAGTAAAGAAGGAGACATTTACAAGTCTCTTAAGAAGCAGATCTTGAACTAATCTGCTAAGAAGGATTTAGATCTATTTTTGAATTCCAAGAAGGAAGCTGCTAGCCAGTCAACTTCAAAGGAGATCAACCCTACTGAGTTCAGATTCAAGAAGCTTTGAAGAAAGCTAAGTACATGTTGATTTCAGCCATCAGTCTTATCAAGAAGCTGATCAAGAAACCTCTTATCCCTTCTCTCTCAATAAGGGTAAAAATCCATCTAAACACTTATCAAATTTTGTAGGATCTTTTCATAGATCTGAGTTGTAAGCCTATATTATAAAGGCTGAGTGTAGGAGATATAGATCTCTGAGTGGTAGGGCTTTTGAGCCTGAGTATAGGAGAAATTTTTCTCTGAGTTGTAGGCCTTATGGTAAGGCTGAGGTAGGGCTATTAGCCTGAGATGTAGGAGTGTGGTTACACTCTAAGTTATAGGAACCTTTCAGGTTCTGAGCTGTAAGATCTGTGGATCTGAGAAGAAGGAAGAAGTTAGGCCGAATCTAGCACACTGCTAGATAGGTGAAGGGAGAAAGTGGATGTACCCAGACCTTTGGGAACCACTATAAACCTATGTGCAATATGTGATGTGTGTGTGATTGTGATTTCTGTGATGTGATTATTGTAGAATAGTTAGATTCTCTTTTAAGATCTGAAAAATTATTCTGCCTTAAGTAAAAAAAAAACCTATTCACCCCCCCCTCTAGGTGTTTGGGTTATCTTGAAATTAATTCTATCAAGTGGTATCAGATGGAGGTTACTCAAAGAAGGACTTAACAGTCTGAGTAAGATCCATAAGGCAGATTCAAGATCAAGAAAATGGGTTTGGGAGAAAATCATAAGGAACTAGGTTCTATGAAATTACCCATATGCAGGAAAGAAATATTTTGAATATGGAAAGAAAGGATCAGGCTTTTCATGGAGGCTTCTGATCCAAGGTTCTACATTACAGTAATAAAAGGTCCTTATATTCCAATGAAGGTATCAGTTCTAGATGCAAATCAAAGAACTCCCAAAGATTTTTCTTAGATGACTAAGGAAGAGATCATCCTGGCAACTATGGATAAAAGAGCCCAGAATATCATAGTAAGTGTCATAGATGATTCAACCTTTCAAAATTTGATTCACTGCAAGACCTCCAAGGAAATGTGGGACACTTTGATAGTCTACATGGAGGGTTCTGAAGAAGTCAAACAAGATAGAAAATCTATACTGAACCAGGAATATGAGAGTTTCAGACAAGGAAAGTCAGATGGTATAACTGAGTGTTATAAAAAGTTCTATAGAATAGTAAATGAGTTGATGTCCTATGGAAGGATCTTCAGTACATATGAAATGAATGATAAATTTCTAAGATCCTTGACAAAGGATTGAGACACTAAGATTTGTGCCATTAGGGAAGTGGCCAAACTTGCAGATATCTCTCCTATAACTTTGTTTGGAAAATTACTATCATATGAGATGCAGTTGATGGCTAGGAAAGAGGAAGAGAAAAGTGCAAAAGGGGAGCATAGAGAAAAGTCTGTGGCACTCAAGGTGGAAGCCACTAGGAAGAATAGGAGGATGTCTCCATCACCTCCTGAGATAGTTGCTGAAATTACTTTAGATAATTCAGACAACCAAAGTTCAGACAGCAGTGACTCAGATAAAGACTTTGCTACCTTCACAAGGTAGTTTCAGAGATTCCTGAAGAATAAGCAATGGAAGTCAAGGCCCTCCACATCTCAGCCTGTGGATGACTATTATTAAAAGAGAAAGTCATCAAGGAAGGACAGGAGCAGTTCTAAGCCTAGCAAATCTACAACATCAAAGATTGTTTGTGATAGATTTAACTTCAAGACAACCTAAACACCTAGAGGGGGGGGGGGGTGAATAGGTTCTTATCCTTGTTTCAATCTAAGACAGAATATAACTTCAGTTTTTTAATATAAATCTGAAAACTCTATAGCTAACACATCATATACAACCACAGAATCTATAATTACACAAATCACAGAATGCACACTGATTTATAGTGGTTCCCCAAGGTCTAGGTACATCCACTTTCCCCCTTCGCCTATCCAGCAATATGCTAGATTCAGCCTAACTGCTTTCTTTTTCTCAGATCCACAGATCTTACAGCTCAGAATCCTGAAGGATTCCTACAACTCAAAATATTTCCACACTCCTATGGCTCAGGCTAATAAGCCCTACCTCAGCCTTGCCACAATGCCTACACCTCAGAGAACTGATTCTCCTACACTCAGGCTCAAATAGCCTTACCACTCAGAGATCAAAATCTCCTACACTCAGGCTCAAACAGCCTTACCACTCAGAGATCTAAATCTCCTACACTCAGCCTTTATAACACAGGCTTACAACTCAGATCTTTGAAAAGATCCTACAGAATTTGATAAGTATTTTTGATGGACTCTTACCCTTGTTGAGAGAGAAAGGATAAGAGGATTCTTGATCAGCTTCTTGATGAGACTGATGGATGAAATCAACCCGTTCTTAGCTTTTTTCAAAGCTTCTTGAATTTGAACTCAGTAGGGTTGATCTCCTTTGAAGTTGACTGACTGGCAGCTTCCTTCTTGGATTCCAGAAGTAGATCTGGATCTTATTAGTAGATTAGTTCAGGATTTACTTCTTGAGATACTTGTGATAGTCTCCTTCTTGACTTCAAAACAGCTGGAGCTCTCTCTCCCCAAATCTTCTGAAGATCCTTCTGAATTCTTGATTGAATTCTTCTTAGACAAAATCTGAGTAGATAATCACTTCAGAATGTCTTCTTAGATCTTCTCACGAAGATCTTCTTCTGTGTGACTTGCACTTTCTTGATCAAAGATCAATCTCTCAATAGTTGTGTTAGTTATGTGTGTATCTCTTTTTTTGATTTGACACAGTCCGTCTATATATAGGCTTCACCCATGGTAACCAGCTAATCCGGTTTCTAACGAACTCATGTCAGTATCAATAGCATCAGTAAACCTGTTGTAATTCACAGCTGTCAAGTCCTCAAACAGTTCTTAAGCCTTTGTCTCTGTCGGCTAAGTGTCGAGACTGACTGTCATTATGTGTCGAGACAAACTGTCAATATGTGTCGACACAAGTGACTTAAGTGTCAACAAAGACTTTGGTGGTGTCGACATAGCTGCCTTGATGTCGACACTGCTTTTTGACACTATATCTTGAGAATGTGTCGACACAGATTATTTGTGTCGACACAATCACTTCTTCACTCCACAACAATCAACTATATTGAAACTCTACTGTGTGTCGACACAAGTCCTGTGTGTCGACACAGTTGATGTAGACTAAGAATTCCGTGTGTCGACACTGCCTACTGGTGTCGACACAGTTTATGTCGACTCTGTTTCTGTGTGTCGACACTGCCTCCTGGTGTCGACACAGTTGATGTCGACTAGCTATTCTGTGTGTCGACACTGCCTCCGGGTGTTGACACAGTTGATGTCGACTAACTATTCTGTGTGTCGACACATCCTTTTCCAAGTGTCGACACAAACTTACTAAAGTGTCGACACAGCTTCCTCTGGTGTCGACACATGGACATAGAAACTTTTCTCTGCATTTTAGCATATTCTTAACCTGCACATTTAAACTAAAAATAACATCAAATACACCTTGATGTATATCATTGAGCTAAGAGAAACTTCTCCAAATCAGGTACATATTTTCCAATGTACCCAACAATCTCCCCCTATTTGAAGAAGTCATAACCCTTGTCAATGATATACACCACTTATGATAAATAAACATGATGATGTATATAGGCATTATATACCAGGGTAATTTATAAACAACACAAATAATAAACTGACATCACAGAATAAGGATGCAAATTAAATGAACATGGAACATTATTTTGTTTATTATATCAAAAAGTTTCTTAACACTATTTATATAGACTTCTTTAAAAACTAAGAATTACATAGTTCTTGAAAAATCTAGTAAAACTAAACTAAGGCTGGACAGGCTCCCTGATGACTATTCCTTTCCCTGATCTAATCTGAGCCTGCACAGAAGGTTCTGTATCTTTAATGGGCTTCTTGCCTTTCAACTCAGCCTTCTTTTGTGATTCATCCTTAATCCTTTGCCTTTCAAAATAATGAAAAGGCTTAGGGAAATACTTGTTAGGCTCCTGAGCATCAGGAGGTAGCTTCCCACTCTTAGCCTTTCTTCTGTGTTGAACTATGGCTTCCTGCCTTGCCTCGTACTTCTTCCATTCCTGCTCATTATACCATTTGCCCCTTTCATGAACCTGGTCTTTTACAGCTTTCCAAGCAGTTAAAATGATATTTCTAGAAGTGGGGCTCCATTGCTCAAAATCAGGTTTTAACTCTGCATGCTCTCTGAATCTTTTCTTTGAAAGTTGAGCTTCCTGCTGAGCTAGTTGAGCTTCCTGCTGAGCTCTCAAGGCATCTTCTGGCATATCAACTTTATCTATAATGACATTTTCAGCATCCTGTAGAGGATTGTACATTGTCTGAACCTTTTGTTGATGTAACATTTCAAAATCTACAGGGGGGTAAATGACTTGGGCAACCTCAGGTTGATCACCTTCAAGTAGAGCTGGTTGCACACCTGACTCAGCCACATTGTCATTATCACATAAGGGTGGATATCCCAGAGTGGCTCTGATACTGTTGGTTATCCATTTGGCATGATCAGAGCCTGCATATACTAACACCCTCTCCCCCTTTATGACTTCTCTGGCTACATGATCTCTTAAATCATCTTTTTGAAATCTTATTTGTCCATCAAGAAAATTGACACCATCTTTAAAAAATGATTTTAACTTTAGAAGCTGATCAAAAATTGTTTTCTGAGAAGTAGTAATGGCTGTCTTAAAGGAATCCAAGGCTTCCTGTAGCTTCAGATCAAATTCCTCTTTATCCTTAGTCCTTGCTTCAGTCATTGCAATTACTGTTTTATTTACTTCAGTGACTATCTCATTGTGAGATTCAGTCAGATTGTCATTCATTCTAATCTGATTTTCAAGGACATAGCCTTGTTTGACAGCAATATCATCCACTTGTTGCTTGATCTCTACCTGATGCTGTGCTAGAAATACCACAGCATGGCCCCCCTTGTGGAAGCAATATGTCATTTCTTTCTTATTCTAATTTACCTCAAATCTGATTGATTTTATATCTTGTGCTAGATCAAATTGGAGGGTCTTATGGCTTTCATCCACATATTTTTCCAAAACCAATCTCTGCTCATCTAATTTCACTTGTAAATCTACCAAAAATTTGTTGTAATCAGTCTCAGGAGCAGGTTGTGGAGGAGTAGTTTGTAGTGCCCTTTTATAACTTTGGCTCCTTATCTTAAAGACCAGAAGTTTTATCATCTTGGAATTCCTGAGTTCTTCATTCTCTGAATCAGAAGTACTGGCTATCTCAACCCTTTCTGGTGGAGTAGAGGGTGTATCTTTTTCAGTCCCAATCTGCTCCCCCTCAAGATTAGCCTGCTCCCCCTCAAACCTCTTATGTTCCTCCTCAACCCTGATATGCTCCTCCTTATTTGCTGCTCCCTCAATCTCAGGAAACAACTCTTCCAGAGTGAATTCCTTATTGAGTGTGAGCAGGTGATAGTTCTTTCTCAGCAGCATCAGCAACTCAAGAAGTATCAAGATCAGTTTGTGAATCTATTTTTTCTGATAAGTTAATTCTGTCTTCCTCCTACGCCTGTGCAGAATGTGGCTCCCCCTGCAACTGTGTAGTAACTATCTCCTCATGGACTTGGGCATTTTCAGTCAGGTCCTGGACCTGTTCCCTAACTTGCTCCCCCTACACTTGTGCACTTATTGTGTCCTCCTGCACATGGTCGTGCTCAGTAATGTCATGTACTGGTGATTTTGTTGCAGTCTCTTGGTTATCCAAATCAGGTATGTCCTTTGAGAGGACCATATCCCATCTGGATATTATTCTGATGTCCATCCTTCTCATATGATTTATTTTAGATCCTGGAATCTGATGCATTACCTCTGGAATTGCTCCAGCCAGATATAAACTCATCAATCTAGCCAAATTAGGCTTTTTGATTCCTTCCTTTATCTTCTCAAACAGAACTGCAGACCAATCTGTGTTAATCTTATAGATTATCCTTGTCATCAGACTGAACATAAAGGCAGAGAGCCTATCATGTCCTCCTGGTTGACACAAAATCACCTTCCCTACCACTTCAGATAGAAATTTTCCTTGTTGATTCATCCCTTTTCTGTTAATGGCTGGTCGAATCTTCATGGTTGGATCCAATCCACACCACTGTAGTGCCTCCCTTGTCTTTGAGGCTGGGACCTCTTCTTCATCCTGAATTCTAGGAAGGTGAAGAATCTTTCTTAAACTTTTTAGAGTAAGTTTGACTATATTTCCATAAACTAACGATTTAATCTTGAGTCCAGTGGAGTCCACTGTTGCAGCAACATAGAACTCAAACACTTCCTTCTTCCAGATCTTGGTAGGTTCAGATACAAGAAACTCTAATCCATTATCAGTAACAAGGGTAATGCCCCTTTAATATCCGTCGCCGCATCATCAAAAGCATTGCGCACCAGCTCGTAGCCTTCGTTAATGTTGTCTTCAAACTTTGGCATCATTGGGACGATGAAAAAGCTTTAATGGAGAGAAGAGAGTTTGTCGACACAGGGTTTTAGTCTCGAAAACTTGGTGAGCGTGTCGAAAAAATTTGTTCTGGTCCAATTTATCCCCTTTTAAACAAAGGTCAAAAGGCGGGCAAAAACTGTCTAAATGTGTCGACACAGTTGAAATATGTCGACACATACTTCTAATGTCTCGACAAAGATGTTGACCTCTATGTGTCGACACAAATTGATGATGTGTCGACACTTGACTTACGTAGTTGATGAACAGAAAGTCTGTGTCGACACTTATTCGAAGTGTCGACACAAAATCTGAATGTGTGGACATCACTTCTCTGGATGTGTCAACACTACTTTCCTGGATGTATCGACACTTTGTCCCTTAGGTGTCGACACTACGACACTGTGTCGACACAATTTCCCTGAATTGTCGACACAACTCCTCTGTGGCGACACTTTATTATTGAATGTGTCGACACAATTTTACTTAGCAACTTTTGTTAATCTAACATATGGTCAACATTCCTAATTCAATTTTAAATCTATTGAATTTAGTTTCATCTAGAGGCTTAGTAAATACATCTACAATTTGATAATCTGTCTTAACAAATTCTAATGAGATGTCCTCTTTCTTTACATGGTCTCTAAGAAAATGGTATCTTATTTTTATATGCTTAGTCCTACTATGTGAAATAGGATTATTAGCAATAGATATAGCACTTTTAAAATCACAAAACAAGGGTGTTCTACTTACTTGAATACCATAGTCTCTTAGCTGATGTTGAATCCATAACAGCTATGCACAACAACTTCCTGCTGCCACATATTCAGACTCAGCTGTGGAAATTGCCACACTAGTCTGCTTCTTACTGCTCCAAGATATCAATCTTCCTCCCAAAAATTGACATGTACCTATAGTGCTTTTCTTATCTTCTTTACAACCTACAAAGTCTGCATCTGAATAGCCTGTTAGTAGAAAATCTCCATTCCTAGGGTACCAAAGGCCTAGATTAGGTGTGCCCTTTGTATATCTCAAAATTCTCTTTACTGTAGTGTAATGAGATTCTTTAGGGCATGCTTGGTACCTAGCACAGACACATGTTACATACATAATATCTGGTCTACTAGCAGGGAGATATAGTAGTGAGCCAATTATTCCTCTATACAAAGACTCATCTATAGGTTTACGTGCATCATCTTTGCATATAGGCATACTTGTTCCCATAGGAGTTCTCATGGTGGAGGATGATTCTATACCATACTTCTTAATTAACTCCTTGGTGAACTTAGACTAGGATATGGACAAGTCATCATCAGTCTATCTTACTTGGAGTCCCAAGAAGAACTTAAGTTCCCCCATACTGCTCATTTCAAACTTCCCTTGCATAAGTTTAGCAAACTTCTTACAAAGGTTGTTTTCAGTAGATCCAAAAATTATGTCATCTACATAAATCTGAACTAAGATTATATTTCCTTTGGACTCTCTTAGGAATAGAGTTTTGTCTATTTTCCCTCTTGAGAATTTGTTCTCAATAAGGAAAGTAGACAGGGTTTCATACCAAGCCATTGGAGCTTGCTTTAACCCATACAAAGCTTTCCTAAGTCTATAAATATAATCAGGTTTGAGAGAATCTATAAAACCTGAAGGCTGCTCTATATAGACTTCTTCTTTTAGATTTCCATTCAGGAATGCTGATTTTACATTCATTTGGAATACCTTGAATCCTTGATATGCTGCATAGGCAAGGAACATTCTAATGGCTTCCAGTCTTGCTACTGGGGCAAAGGTTTGATCAAAGTCTATTCCCTCTTCCTGCCTGTACCCTTTTGCAACAAGTCTTGCTTTGTTCTTCACAATAATTCCACTCTCATCCAATTTGTTCCTAAAGATCCACTTTGTTCCAATGATATTATAGTCTTTTGGTTTAGGAACTAACTCCCAGACCTTGCACCTTCTGAACTGATTTAGCTCCTCTTGTATGGCATTAATCCAATGTGGGTCTAGGAAAGCTTCTTCAAATTTCTTTGGCTCTTATTGAGATAGGAAAGCTTGAGTACAGGACTGTGTTCAAATTCCTGCTTCTAGTTTGCACTCCATGTCTTTGATCACCAATTATCTTATTTACTGGATGATCTTTTAAGTGTCTAACAGCTGGAGGTAGTCTTTCTTCAGGCTGAATACCTCTAGTTTCTTCAATGTGTTGCACCTCTTGGTTTTCTTCAGCTTCTAGAGAGTCCTGTACTCCCCCTGGACAGTAGCCACCATTTTCCATTTCTTGATCTGCAGTTGAATCTTCTGCAATGGAAAGCTTGTCCATTCTCTTATTTATACTTGTTGGACTGCATGAACTATAAGGCAACTCACTGTTGATCAATCTAGTTACATCAAATACAACATGTACAGATTCTTCTACAACCTGTATAATCAAGTTGTAGACCCTATAAGCCTTACTATTGTTGTTGTACCCAACAAATATCCCATCTTGGGATTTGGCAGCAAACTTAGTTAGATAGGACTTGCCATTGTTAAGGATATAGCACTTGCAACCAAAGATCCTAAAATAGGATAAATCTTATTTTCTACCTTTCATGATCTCATAGGGAGTCTTTTTGTGGCACTTGGTGATGAAAGCCCTGTTGATCACATGGCATCCAGTGTTTACTGCCTCAACCCAGAAATATTCTGGGAGAGAAGTGTCACTCAATAGAGTTCTACCAGCCTCAATCAATGTTCTATTCTTCCTTTTAGCAATACCATTTTGCTGTGGTGTTCTAGGTGAGAAGAACTCTTGAAAAATCCCAAATTCTTCACATAGTCTTGTCATACTTCTAGATTGAAATTCAGTGCCATGGTCACTTCTGATTTTGACCACTGTACTGTCCAGTTCATTCTAAATTTGTCTAACAAAACTATGTAAAACACTTGGGGTTTCTGATTTTTGTCTCAAAAAGAACACCCAGGAATATCTAGAATAGTCATCTATCACCACAAAAGTGTAGACCTTCCTACCTAGACTATGAACTGGCATATGACCAAATAAATCCATATGCAATAGGTATAGACACCTGACTGAATCATTGTTTTCAAGGCTATGAAAGGAGGATTTTGTCTGCTTGCCCTTTTGACAAGCTGAGCATATCCCTTCCTTTATACACTTAACTTGAGGACCATTCCTCACTAACTCTTTGCTAAAGAGTTGGCCAATTGTTTTGTAGTTAAGATGAGCCAGCCTCTTGTGCCATTTGACACAATGAGAGGCTCTCTCATCAGCTATAAGACAAATAGGAGAACCTTTGTTCTCACACTCAAAATTAAGACAGTACACATTCCTTTTTCTATATCCTATCAAAATAACCTTTTGATCACTTGACCTTTTGATATGACATCCATTCTTAACAAATGAAATGTCATATCCTAAATTACTCAGCTGACTTATGCTTATAAGGTTGTGTTTCAAACCCTTCACATAGGCCACTTGAGTGATAGTAATCTGGTTACTAGAAATGTTATCAAATCTTTTGATGATTCCTTTTTCAGAGCCACCAAAGATTACTTTAAGCCCATTTATGATAGGCAAGTACTCCTTCAGCAATCCCTTTGTTCAAGTCATGTGCTTGGAACATCCACTATCCAAGTACCATATAGGGGCATGGTAACTTGGACTCACATACAATAAAGAATTATCTTCCCTTAGAACCCAAGTAAGTCTTGGGTCCTTGGTTCAAGTTAGCTTCATACTTAACAAATCTACCTGCAGCTCTTCTAACAGGTAGACTGGTTTTCTTCCTGACACTAGTATTGTGCCAGCAATCTATGGCATAATGACCTGTCTTACCATAACACCAGCATTCATACTTGTTGTATCTATTTTTAGATACATTCTTGACAGTCTGGTTGACAGCAAATCTTTTGTATTATGCTGGTACTGCTGCAGCTACACCCACTGGTTTCTCACAAATATGGGGTTTATGAACATGGGTTGCCTTATTGACATAAGCACCCTTGTCATTCAGAACTTCAGTCTTACTATGACCATGAGTATTCTCAAGGTCATACTTGTTAGAAGGCACTTATACCTTTCTAAAAACTACAGGGACTTTAAAATTCAGTGGCTGGACTGAGGCTTTGCCCTTTCTCTTGAATTGGACAGCCCTGGTGTTACCTTTAAATCCTATTCCAATCTTACCCTTTTGAGCCACAAACTCATCTATTAAGGGTAAAACTAATTTTGGCTTGGAATAACTAGCCACCAAATCTTTCTCCTTTTGAAGTCTGACATCCAGAATTTTAATTAGATCATTTTTGTATGTGATTGTGCCCATCTGAATAACAGTTATACTTTTCAGTTTGGCAATCTCATTCAATTTTTGATCCAACTCTTTCTCTAAGTCAGATGCAAGTATCTTAAGATCTGTAATTTCCTTAGCCTGAGTTTTTGCCAGGTTCTTGCTTTTCTTTAGTGCCTGCAACAAGTCCACATATTCATCTATCAACTGATGAATATCACCTTCAGACTCAGACCCATCCACATCACTTAATGCAGATGTAGCTGACTCTGTATCAGTACTACAATTTGAATTACTAGACAAACATTGTACCTTGCTAGGACCAGGCTGATCCTGGCACTTGTCTTCTTCTGATACATCCATCAGTCCCATGCACTGATGGTCTTCTTGTGCATAGATAGAGTTCAGTAATTGCATAAACTCATCTTCTTCATCTGTTGCATATAGGCCAATGTATGCCTCAGCTTCAGATTCAGACTCTTAAGATGATTGGTCTGTCAAGCTGTTCTCATTCTTAGCAACAAAGGATTTCTCCTTCTTGCTCTTTTGTTGAGTCTTCCTTTTATCAGCAGACTCCTTTCTTTTGTCTGGACACTCAGCCACAATATGTGCAGGCCTATTACAGCAATAACAAACTATCTTTGATGTTGTAGATTTTCTAGGCTTAGACCTGCTCCTGTCCTTTCTAGATGACTTTCTCTTTTGATAATAGTCATCAACTAGCTGTGATGTGGAGGGCCTAGATTTCCACTGCTTCTTCTTCAAGAATATCTGAAACTGCCTTGTAAAGGTAGCAAAATCTGTATCTGAATCACTGCTATCTGAATTTTGGTTGTCTGAATTATCTGAGGTAATTTCAACAACTTCCCTAGGAGGTGATGGAGACATCCTCCTATTCTTTCTAGTGGCTTACACCTTGAAGGCCATAGACTTTTATCTATGCTCCCCTTTTTCATTTCTTTCTTCCTCTTTTCTAGTCATTAGTTGCATTTCATAAGACAACAACTTTCCAAATAAAGTTGGAGGAGAAATATCTGCAAGTTTGGCCACTTCCCTAATGGCACAAATCTTAGTGTCCCAATCCTTTGTCAAGGATCTTAGGAATTTATCATTCAGTTAATATGTACTGAAAACCCTTCCATAAGACATCATCTCATTTACTATTTTATAGAACTTCTTATAGCACTCAGATATGCTATCTGACTTCCCTTGTCTGAAACTTTCATATTCCTGATTTAGCATAGACTTTCTATCTTGTATAACTTTTTCAGAACCCTCCATGTAGACTATCAAAGTGTCCCATATTTTCTTGGAGGTCTTGTAGTGAATCAAATTATGAAAGGTTGAATCATCTATGACACTTACTATGATATTCTGGACTCTTTTATCCATAGTTGCTAGGATGATCTCATCCTTAGCCATCTCAAAAAAATCTTTGGGAGTTCTTTGATTTGCATCTAGAACAGACACATTCATTGGAATATAAGGACCTTATTTTACTGTAATATAGATCTTTGGGTCAGAAGCCTCCATAAACAACCTGACCCTTTTTTTCCATATTCCAAATATCTCCTTCCTGCAGATGGGTAATTTCATAGACCCTAGTTCCTTGTGATTTTCTCCAGAACCCATTTTCTTGATTCTTGATTATGCCTTAGGGATCTAACTCAGACTGTTAAGTCCTTCTTTGAGCAACCCGGCTCTGATACCACTTGATAGATTTAACTTCAAGACAACCTAAACACCAAGAGGGGGGGTGAATAGGTTCTTATCCTTGTTTCAATCTAAGATAGAATATAACTTCAGTTCTTTAATATAATCTGAAAACTCTATAGCTAACACAACATATACAATCACAGAATCTATAATTACACAAATCACAGATTGCACACTGATTTATAGTGGTTCCCCAAGGTCTGGGTACATCTACTTTCCCCCTTCGCCTATCAAGCAATATGCTAGATTCAGCCTAACTGCTTTCTTTTTCTCAGATCTATAGATCTTACAGCTCAGAATCCTGAAGGATTCCTACAACTCAGAATGTATCCACACTCCAACGGCTCAGGCTAATAAGCCCTACCTCAGCCTTGCCACAAGGCCTACACCTCAGAGAACTGATTCTCCTACACTCAGGCTCAAACAGCCTTACCACTCAGAGATCTAAATCTCCTACACTCAGGCTCAAACAGCCTAACCACTCAGAGATCTAAATCTCCTACACTCAGCCTTTATAACACATGCTTACAACTCAGATCTTTGAAAAGATCCTACAGAATTTGATAAGTATTTTTGATGGACTCTTACCCTTGTTGAGAGAGAAAGGATAAGAGGATTCTTGATTAGCTTCTTGATGAGACTGATGGCTGAAATTAACCTATTCTTAGCTTTCTTCAAAGCTTCTTGAATCTAAACTCAGTAGGGTTGATCTCCTTTGAATTTGATTGGCTGGCAGCTTCCTTCTTGGATTCCATAAGTAGATCTGGATCTTCTTAGTAGATTAGTTCAGGATCTGCTTTTTGAGAGACTTGTGATAGTATCCTTCTTGACTTCAAAATAGCTGGAGCTCTCTCTCCCAAAATCTTCTGAAGATCCTTCTGAATTCTTGATTGAATTCTTCTTAGACAAAATCTGAGTAGATAATCACTTCAGAATGTCTTCTTAGATCTTCTCACGAAGATCTTCTTTTGTGTGACTTGCACTTTCTTGATCAAAGATCAATCTCTCAATAATTGTGTTAGTTATGTGTGTATCTCTTTTTTTTATTTGACACAGTCCGTCTATATATAGGCTTCACCCATAGTAACCGGCTGATCCGGTTTCTAACGAACTCCTGTCAGTATCAATAGCATCAGTAAACCTGTTGTAATTCACAGCTGTCAAGTCCTCAAACAGTTCTTAAGCCTTTGTCTCTATCGGCTAAGTGTCGAGACTGACTGTCATTATTTGTCGAGAGAAACTGTCAATATGTGTCGACACAAGTGACTTAAGTGTCGACACAGACTTTGGTGGTGTCGACATATCTGCCTTAATGTCGACACTGCTTCTTGACACTGCATCTTGAGAATGTGTCGACAAAAAATAATTTATGTCAACACAATCACTTCTTCACTCCACAGCAATCAACTATGTTGAAACTCTGCTGTGTGTCGATACAAGTCCTGTGTCTCGACATAGTTGATGTAGACTAAGAATTTTGTGTGTCGACACTGCCTCCAGGTGTCGACACAGTTGATGTCGACTCTACTTCTGTGTGTCGACACTGTCTCCAGGTGTCGACACAGTTGATGTCGACTAACTATTCTGTGTGTCGACACTGCCTCCAGGTGTCGACACAGTTGATGTCGACTAACTATTCTGTGTGTCGACACAGCCTTTTCCAAGTGTCGACACAAACTTACTGAAATGTCGACACAGCTTCCTCTGGTGTCGACACATGGACTTAGAAACTTTTCTCTACATTTTAGCATATTCTTAACCTGCACATTTAAACTAAAAATAATATCAAATACTCCTTGATGTATATCATTGAGCTAAGAGAAGCTTCTCCAAATTAGGTACACATTTTCCAATGTACCCAACTGTTTGCTACTACTGTAATAGGCCTGGACATGTTGTGGCTGAGTGTCTAGACAAAAGAAAGGAGTCTGCTGATAAAAGGAAGACTCAACAAAAGAACAAGAAGGAGAAATCTTTTATTACTAAGAAGGAGAAGAGCTTGACAGACCAATCATCTTCAGAGTCTGAATCTGAAGCTGAGGCATACATTGGTCTATATGCAACAGATGAAGAAGATGAATTTATGCAATTGCTGAACTCTATCTATGAACAAGAAGAGCATCAGTGCATGGGACTGATGGCTATATCAGAAGAAGACAAGTGCCAGGATCAGCCTGGTCCTAGCAAGGTACAATGTTTTTCTAGTAATTCAGATTGTAGTACTGGCACAGAGTCAGCTACATCTGCATCAAGTGATGTGGATGGGCCTGAGTCTGATGGTGATATTCATCAGCTGATAGATGAATATGGGGACTTGTTGCAGGCACTAAAGAAAAGTAAGAACCTGACCAAAACTCAGGCTAAGAAAATTGCAGATCTTAAGATGGTTGTATCTGACTTAGAGAAAGAGTTGGATCAAAAATTGAATGAGATTGCCAAACTGAAAACTATAACTGTTATTCAGATGGGCACAATCACATACAAAAATGATCTAATTAAAAGTCTGGAAGCCAGACTTCAAAAGGAAAAAGATTTGGTGGCTAGTTATTCCAAGCCAAAATCAATTTTACCCTTAATAGATGAGTTTGTGGCTCAAAAGAGTAAGGCTGGAATAGGCTTTAAAGGTAATACCAGGGATGTCCAATTCAAGAGAAAGGGCAAAGCCTCAGTCCAGCCACTGAATTTTAAAGTCCCTGTAGTTTTTAGAAAAGTATAAGTGCCTTCTAACAAGTATGACCTTGAGAATACTCATGGTCATAGTAAGACTGAAGTTTTGAATGACAAGGGTGTTTATGTCAATAAGGCTGTCCATGTCCATAAACCCCATGTTCCTAAGAAAATAGTGCGTGTAGCTGCAGCAGTACTAGCATAATACAAAAGATTTGCGGTCAACCAGACTATCAAGAATGTATCTAAAAATAGATACAACAAGTATGAATGCTGGTGTATCGGCAAGACAGGCCATTATGCCTTAGACTGCTGTGAAAGTGAGGATAGATACAACTCTAGAGGGGGGGGGGGGGTGAATAGAGTATTCAAAAATTATGACACCCTACTCAACTCCCTTAGAGTTAATTTGCGGAATGAGTTTATAGATATTTGAAACCCTAGAGCCTAACACAAAGTGAAGTGCACAAGAGAAAGCTAACTGTAATTACAGTTGAGCTTTGGTCCTATCACAACAACTAACAATCCTAGTTATTTCTACTCACAGCCACAGTGCAATAATTAAATGAAGCAACACAGACGACACAAGAAGTTTATAGTGGTTCCCTCTAATTTGGTACGTCCACTCTTCTACCACCCTGGTAGGAATCCACTACAGGTTTTTGTTCAGGTGCCCTTCCACCAACTGATCTGCTTCAGGTAGATCAAGTAGACCTTTTGAGCTTTTGATCAGGAGCTTAAAATCAAACACAGGTTTTTGATCAGGTGCCCTGCCACCAAGGTTCACTTTTGAAGGGAGTAATAACCCTTTATACAGGAGGTTGAGAGAGGGTTAGAGGGTCTTCTCTATTGTTAAAATAATATTAGAGAAGCAAGTGGATTGCACAGAGCTAGAAAGCTCTAAAGAATCAAGGCTCCCCCTGGCTTAGTGATATCCAGGAAGAAGTCTTGCTTCAGGGTGCAGGTACTCTTCTGAACTTATGACAGAGAGCTGTCTTAAAGTTCTTGAAGGAGCAGCTTGAAGAAGACTCTTGATTTGTAATGGATGTTCTTCTTCAACAGCTTTTTTTTCTTCTTCTTCTTCTTGAGACTCTGAGTGAATGTTTCTGGCAGCAGGATGAACTCAGGATTGAAGAAGAGAGAGTAGAAGAAGGTTGATCTTCTCAATTGAATGTAACAATATCTGAGAGTTGTATCTCTTCTTGTTTTGAATCTGTATATCAATATCTGTGTGTATGTCTCTTATGCATCTTGTTTGTTGTATATATTCTTCTTTCAAAAGAAGCTATTTATATATGGGCCTTTGTAACGGCTCTAATCTTTGTTTGAACTTTGTCTTCTTCTGAGATCTGCGATCTGGGCTGCAAATAGCACAAAACAAAACATATCTTGCAGACAGACATGCTATAAAGGGATAACGCTTTCTAAGAAGCTGCAAATCCAATCTGATAAAACGAGTACCAGAGAAAGTCACATCAGACTAAACTCTTTACGGCCAGAGAAGACTTTTGTGTCTAACGGCTATAAAGGACAGCATGGCAGAAAAAACAAAAAGATATTTCAACTAATAAGACAAAAAACTTTATCAGATAAAACTTGACTTATGCACAAAGGATGGGGCAAAGATTGCCTTGAGATGTATGCACAAAATCAATGAAATAATCTTTAATAAAATGCCAAATAAATAGGAAATAAATCATAGAACAGAAGGAGTACAAAATTACTAAAGACAGACAGAAGAACGTCGAACGACCCTCGGAGATCGTCGACCAAACTACAGAGATCGTCGACCTATCAGAACAGATAGTCGAACGACACAGATAGTCAAACTATCAAAGCAGATAGTCAAGCTATCAAAAAGATAGTCGATCCATCAAACAGATGGTCGAACTTTCAACACAGAGATAATAGTCGAACTATTAGAGCAGATAGTCGAACTACCAAAACTGAACAGATAGTCAAACTATTAGAGCAGATAGTCGAACTATCAGATAGGTTAACTATCAAGGCAGATAGTCGAACTATCAAACAAAACAGATAGTCGAGCTATCAAACAGATAGTCGAGCTATCAGATAGTTGAACTATCCAAGCAGATATTTGAACTATCAAGCAAAACAGATAGTCGAACTATCAAACAGATAGTCGAGCTATCAGATAGTTGAACTATCAAGCCAGATAGTCGAACTATCAAGAAATCTGTCTGGTCAAAAGAAGTCGAGCGGGGTTCGACGATCGACGAGGCAGATACCACAGATCGTCGAGCTTACAAGAGTTAAACTAACTCAGAGATAGACGATCTGCTGACTGACGATAGTCGACCAACTGATAGACGATCGTCGAACAGTTGATAGACGATAGTCGAGCGGCGTTCGACCATAGTCGAACCAAAAACAACTTAACTAAATCTACATCTGGATAAGTGACAACTCTACAACTAAAGCAATCTAACAACTAACCTTTGATCATAGATAAATCTTGGGTCAAGAAACTAATTGAGAAGACTAAACTCAAATCCAAACTAGGGTACCAACAATCTCCCCCTATTTGGGTTAAGTCTCTCAAAACAAAACTACTGGAAATAAATATAACTCAGGAAAAGAAACACCTAAGCATCAAATTGCATCAATCAAATAGACAAATAAACATACTGTCAATAAATAAAACTTAAGCAGCATTAGAATCTGGTTTAGATACAGAAGAACCAGGAAGAAAAGAAATTTTTCTGAAAGGATCTAGAGCTTCCTTCTTTGATAACTTTAAATCTTGTTCTCCAATGATTTTTGATTCTCCTGCTCTTGGCACTACTGCTTCTGGGTGCTTTTCCATATATTTAGAAGGATCAAAAACCTCAGGTCTGACCTGGAATTTATCTAGCTCCTTCTTTCTGAATTTAGACATAGTAGTTAAGCCTGTAATATATTTTCCTTCAGCTTTGGCCTGTCTGATTTAAGCTGATCCAACTAGTTCAAGAAATCTAGCCATCCTGAAATCAGGATTTAGCTCTTGGATTTCATATTCATTTTCACCAGTTGGATCTAAAGGTTTTACAGTTCTTAATTTTGTAGAGAGTTCCAGCATACTTGCAGCTGGCACTTTATTTTCTTGAATAACTAAAGAAGTTGGAGGAGTAAACTCTGCATATTTTTTACTTGATTTTTCAGAGTGAATAATCATTTTTCCTTTTGAATCAGTTTTCTTTGTTTGAGCTGGCTTTTTAGATTGTATGCTTTTGCTTTCTTTTGGAGATGATGCTTTACTCTTGGGTGAAGGAGGAGGAGAAAAGGTTGGCTTCTGATATACTATCTCCTTCACTTGCTCTTTTGTAACAGCATCTTGTCTTTGATGTCCAGATTGAGATCTGCTTTGATATCCTGGATTGCTTCTTCTTTGATGTGCTTGAGACAGAGTGAATCTAGCAGAAGGGGCTAATGGATTGGAAGAAATATTTCCAGATGCTCCTGCACTTGGAGGTGGAGGAGGAGGTCCTTTGGGATTCCACTTTGGAGATGGAATGTCATACCTTTTGCTTTTCTTTTTCTGCTTTTGTTGGTTTCTGGATAATCCCATCCAATGTTGATATTCTTTAGACTTGGGATCTATCCCTTTCAGTATATAATAGGGAACATCATGATCAGGATTAGGAGGAGGAGGAGCAGCAACTTTCCTTTTCCTTTTTGCTGCTTTCTTCTTCTTAGAACTTTCTGATTCATCAGAATCATCCTCATCATCAGAATGAGATGATGGAGGTTGATCATAGGGGTCAAAAGCCTCTTGCTCAGCTTGTTCTTTGGATTTTAATGCAGCTTTCTCTCTCTCTTCTTCTAAGGCATCCTGTGCCAGAAGAGTATCCAAATCTAGTCTTGGGGAGTCATCCCAGACTATTGATTTCTCTTCTTGTACATCTGAAACTTTCTCTTGATCATCTTGCATAGCTATCTGAGCTAGAGAAGTAGATACATGTTCTTGAATAGCAGGTTCTTGAGCAGGTTCTGGAGCTGGTTGTTGAGCAGGTTGAACTTCTTGAACTAGATCTGAAACCAAAGGGACACAAAGGTGTTCTAAATGGTATCGAAACATCCCTTCAGGGTATTCACAGGCTAGCATGTCAGTTAACATGTCAAGGAATTGAGTAAATGAATTACCTTCAGGATTTTCTTCAGAATTTCCTAATTCCCACAAGTCATCTAGAAAGGAGGTAATGACTCCTTCTAGGAATAGAGCAACTAGGGGAGTGGAGGCTTCTTCAAGGCACACTTTGAAGGCAAATTCTGCTTCCATTATGATATCAGATGGCCTCTGAACTGGTGCTGGTTCTGTAGAAGATGTTGTAATGTCAACTGGAACTGCTGATTCTTTTTGAATTTCAGCTTGGGGATCTGCTGGAAGTGTAACAAGGGGAAGTCCTGAGGCATTTTCCTCGAGCATCCCCCCTGCCTGATTTCAGTAGATACTGAAGTCAGGCCCCTAACTGAAGAGGGCTCAGCAGACTTAGAGAGAGCAATGATGGAGGATGACAGGGAAGAGATGGTAGAAACAAGAGGGGCAATTGCTTCTTCAATCATGATTTTGATTGAAGGAGTAATTAGCTCCAAGATGTTTGCAATGAAAGCTGGGGTTATTTCAAAAGATGTGGAAGGGGGAATTGAAATAGATGGAAGATCATCAGGGATGGTGGTCTCCTGATGAGATATGTTGTGAACTGGTGATTGATGAGTGGATGCAGGAAGATCAATATGATCTGAATGAGGAATTGGTGACTGAGGTGGAGTGGGGAGAGTCTCAGAAGCTAACAAATCAAAACTAGGATGAAAAATCCTAGCAAGATGTGAAGGGAGTAGAGATACTGGTGGTGATGCATGGAGAATAATGGAGGAATCAAGTAGAAGAGAGACATTGGATGTAGATGGTAATGCATAAGTGGATGGCAATGCAGATGAAGTGGATGGCAATGCAGAAGTAGGAGTAATGGGGGGAATGGAGGAGCCTTCTTCATGTAGGCGGGGAGTTACTGATACAGTCCTTGTGCTCTTAGATAAAACAGGAGCTACCCCAACTGGTGAAGGCTTCTGAATGCTCCTTTTCAACTTAACAAATAAGGTGGGATCCATTTTCTTACTGGCATTGATGGAAGTTGCAA
The DNA here is from genome assembly GCA_039513925.1 of Platanthera zijinensis. NCBI lineage: Eukaryota > Viridiplantae > Streptophyta > Magnoliopsida > Asparagales > Orchidaceae > Platanthera > Platanthera zijinensis. The sequence goes on along the minus strand of CM077090.1, from coordinate 150,098,964 downwards.
CTGTACCCAACAGTTGAGGATATTTTTCTTTCAGAAATATTCCTATCACCCTTCCAAGGGTTACTTCCTTCTTGTTGTTCTTCTTTCTTATCAAATCAAACATCATCCCTGCCCAATCTATCTCTTTCTTGTTGATAATCGCACTCATCAAGGCAAGCTGCTGCCTGGTTATATTGTCATGAGCCGAGTGCTTACCTAACAGCACTTTTCCAACAAGTTCAGCTAAGAACTTAATCCTCAAAGGGAAGTTCACTTTCAGCAACTTTGTAGGAATGCCCTCAGTATGTCCTAGCTCTACGAGCATTCATCCGTACTCTTGAACATCTTGGTCATATTCTTCTTGTCCATTCAATAATCCAAAAATTTCAGTCAGAACGGCAGGAGTCAGGATTACCTCTTCGCCGCGTATTGTCCCGGTCATGGATTCGTCGCTGGAAGACGAAGAGTAAACCCACTCTTTGATCTCTGGGATGTTGATCTTGATCCTTGTTGACATCAGCTTTTCCAAACCTTGATCCTTGCAGAGCTTAAGCATCTCTATAATCTCCGCATCGCAAGCGCTGAACGAGTCGAAATCCACGCAGAGACCGGCGTCGAACTTCATCGCTGTCAGGAGACCTGGAGCAACCGCCATTGATTTGGTTGGAGAGGACGATGAAGACGAAATGGCAGAAGGCGCGGGGCAGAGCTCAAGCAGAAAGACGGAATACGAAAAGACGAGCTCTTTCGACTACTAAAAAGACGGTCTCTTAACCTAGGCCGACCATCAGTTTTATATTAAAACAGCAATCGTCGATCTATTTTAACAGATCCTGGAGACGATAGTCGAACGGTCGTTCGACAATCATTTCCTGAAGCAGAGTAGTCGATCAATCGTTCGACTATTTCTGTCTTCACAAACAAACAAGTCATCGTCACCCATAGGTCGACGATAGGCTCGACCTATTCGACTATCGTCGAACGTCGTTCGACTATCGTCGAACGTCGTTCGACGATCTTCAAACAGATTTCAAAAAGGCAGAAGTCACACTTAGTCTTTTCCATTTATCATGCCTAGTTGAACCAAAAAGAACAGATGCTTCTGTTCATCTAAGGGCTTGGTGAAAATATCACCTCCCTGAAGGTCAGTGGATATGAACTCAAGGCTGATCTTGTTCTTTTCCACACAATCTCTCAAGAAATGGTGTCTAATCTCAATGTGCTTGGTTCTAGAATGGTGTACAGGATTTTGTGCAATGGAGATAGCACTGGTACTGTCACACATGATTTTGGTGTTCTTGTGTGTGTACCCATAATCCAAAAGCTGGTTTTGAATCCACAGGATCTGTGAACAACAACTAGCAGCTGCTATATATTCAGCCTCTGTAGTTGAAGTTGAGACAGAAGCCTGTTTCTTACAGAACCAAGAGACCAATCTCTCTCCCAGGAACTGACATGTTCCTAAGGTACTTTTTCTGTCAACTCTACAACCAACATAGTCAGAATCAGAGTATCCAATTAACTCAAATTCTGATTCAGCTGGGTACCATAGTCCTAAATTTGGACATCCCTTCAGGTATCTCAAAATTCTCTTGAGAAGAATCAAATGAGATTCCTTGGGGTTGACCTGGAATCTAGCACATAGGCATGTGGCAAACATTATATCTGGTCTACTTGCAGTTAAATACAATAGGGAACCAACAATGGCCCTATAGTTTTTCTGATCAACTGGATTACCCTGATCATCAGAATCTATAACTGCATTAGTAGCCATAGGTGTATGCATTGCTGAAGCATCAGCCATCCCAAACTTCTTTACCAATTCCTTGGCATATTTGGATTAGGAGATGAAGATGCCATCAACATCTTGCTTTACTTGGAGACCAAGAAAGTAAGACAGTTCACCCATACTACTCATCTCAAACTTAGAATGCATCAGGTCTAAAAACTTTTTGCACAGTTTGGGATCAGTGGAGCCAAAAATAATATCATCCACATAAACTTGAACTAACAGGATGGTGTCCTTGTGATGCTTAACGAAAAGGGTTCTATCAACTACTCCCTTAACAAAGTTGTGCTCTAACAAGAAACTAGCTAGAGTCTCATACCAGGCTCTGGGTGCTTGTTTAAGTCCATAAAGAGCTTTTTGCTACTTGTAAACAAATGAGGGTTGAGTTGAAGAGACAAACCAAGGAGGTTGTTCAACAAACACCTCTTCCTTTAGCTCACCATTTAGGAATGCACTCTTGACATCCATCTAAAAAACCTTAAACTTCATATAGGCTGCATGGGCTAGAAAAATCCTTATTGCCTCTAGCCTTGCAACAGGGGCAAAGGTTTGGTCATAGTCTATACCTTCCTCTTGTCTGTAGCCCTGAGCTACAAGACTAGCTTGTTTTCTTACAATAATTCCATTTGCATCTAACTTGTTTCTAAACACCCACTTGATGCCTATGATCAGTTGGCCTTTAGGTCTTGGAACCAAAGTCCATACTTTACATCTTTCAAATTGATTAAGCTCCTCTTGCATAGCAATGATCCAGTGGGGATCTAGCTCAACATCTTTTATGGTGAGGGGCTCAATCTGTGAAAGGAAACAAGCATGCATCACATCCTGTCTTATTTGATGTCTTGTTTGCACACCAGCTGATATGTCACCAATCACTTGAGATGTAGGATGATCTCTAAGTGTGACAAGATCAGCAGGTGGGATGTGATCTTCAGCAACAGTTGGGATTAATTCCTCCTGAGGAATTGGATCAACTGTTGGTGGTACAGTAACTGCTTCCACAGTGTCTTCATCACTATTTGAATCAGTGATATGACGAGTTGATAGATGGAGAATCTCTTGAGTGACATCTTTGTATGATTCTGGTACCTGCAATGAGCTTGAGGAAGGAGAAGTTTCCTTCTCCTTGTAAAACATCTTTGACTCATCAAAATAAACATGCACAGACTCTCCTATTTTAGATGTTGATTTGTTAAACACCCTATAAGCTTTGCTTACTTGGGAATATCCAAGAAAAATTCTCACTGAAGCTTTTGCTTCAAACTTTCTAAGGTATTCTTTGTTATTATTGTGAATATACACTATACAATCAAAGACTCTAAAATAATTAATTTTAGGTTTCTTTCCTTTAAGCAACTCATAAGGAGTTTTACTCTTAAGCTTGTGTATAAGACATCTGTTCAAGACATAATTAGCTGTGCTAACAGCTTCTGTCCAATAAGAGAGAGGCATGTTAGCATCTGCCAATAATATTCTAGCAGCTTCAATCAGGGTTCTATTCTTCCTTTCCACTACCCCATTTTGTTGGGGAGTTCTAGGAGCAGAGAAGCTATGTTTGATACCTTCTTTCTCACAAAATTCTTGCATGAGAAGAAACTCAAACTCAGTACCATGATCACTTCTGATCAAGGCCACATGAGTAGAATACTCAGTCTGCACACATAGCAGAAAGTCTGTAAGAACTTTGAAGTTATCAGCCTTAGTTCTCAAGAAGAACACCCAAGTGAACCTAGAGAAGTCGTCTACAATCACTAAAGTGTAATACTTCCCTCCTAAACCCTGTACATTTATTGGGCCAAAAAGGTCCAAATGTAATAAATACAAGATTCTAGGTGAATCACTTTTATTTACAGATTTAAAGGAGTTTTTGGTTTGCTTGCCTAATTGACAAGCCTTGCATAATCTTTCCTTCTTGTAGGGGCAAGAAGGTAAACCTATAACAAGATTGTATTTAGATAACCTAGATATGTTCTTGAGGTTAACATGGCTAAGCCTCCTATGCCATAAGGTGTTATTATTTGTTACTTCATTAAACAGGCAGATTTCAGATTGAGTTGAATTAAAATCTACTAAATAAATATTACCCTATCTAATGCATACTAACACAACATTACTATTTAAAGTAATATTATAGAGAGTGTTAGTGAAAGATACCTGATATCCCGCATCACATAACTGGCTTACTGAGATAAGGTTGTGCTTCAGTCCAGTTACATATGCAACTCTTTTGAATGTTACTGCTCCAATGGTAATCCTACCATATCCTTCTGTTTGACTACAGCTGGAATCCCCAAAGACCACCTTTAGTAATCTGTCAAGGCCTTGAATCTTGACAGATTTTCTTTATTTCCTGTCATATGTTTGGAACAGCCACTATCCAAATACCATTTATCTTTAGTAATTGGATAGGTCTTCACCTGCAAATTAAACAGTTAGACATTGTGGACCCAGACAACCTTGGGTCTATTATTCTTCATATAATGAAAACTTGAAATAAAAGAATAAGCAGGTTGGGGTTTATATCCTAAGGGATAGGATCTCCTAGGTGGGATGCTCCATGCAGTTGATGGGTCAATAAACCTAGGGTTTCTATTTATATTAGGATTTCTAAGGTTCAGGTGATTATTTTGAAAATCATATTGAAATCGTCGATCAATGTTCGACGATCGATGCTCAGATCGTCGAGCATCGTTCGACCATTGAGCCTGCGATCGTCGAGCAGCGTTCGACGACTTTTGTAGTTCCTTAAATTTTTGTTTTCTCTTTTTTCTCTTAACTTTATTTAAGGCTTTGTTAACTTGTTTTACTTGCTCAGTGTTCTTTATTCCATCAGCTTAAATAAAGTTTACTGGAGTTGAAAGATGATTTTGAAGAACTAATGAGGGTTCACTTGATGAGGCTCCTAAGCCTAGCTTATTATTGCCTGACCTAGTGTTTTTTATGCTAGTGATCTCTAGCAGCTTAAGGCTTTTACCATTTAGAGATTCTTCTAATCTTTTTGACTTAGCTAGTTCATTTTTAAGAAATTTTATTTCTTCACTGGACTTAGTGAGTTCTGCTTCTAACCTAGCATTTTCAATGGAGATGATTTCTTATTCTGTTATCCTATTTATAAGCTCCTTAATTTCTTTTTCTGAACTAATTAAATCTAAACAAAGGGATTTAAATTCAGATTTAAATTCAGCATAAGAAAAATCATAAGAAGATAATACCTGATCTTCTGTAGGCATTTCTTCATCATCATCAGAACTCTCTGCAGCTGAGTGATTGATGCAGGCATCAATTGCCATAAGGCAAATTTCCTTTGCCTTCTTCTCTTCCTCATCTTCACTAGAGCTTGAGGAGGAAGATTCCTCATCTGAATCACTCCAGGTTTCAGCAACAAATCCTTTCTCCTTCTTCTTATTTTTGTAGGAGGAGGACTTGGAGTGCTTCTTGTCATGTTCTTTTTCTTTTCTCTTTTCTTTGTTCTTTTCCTATGGATACTCTGGTAGAATGTGTCCAGGTTTCCTGCAACCATAAAAAATAATTTCTTTAGCAGGAGATCTGTCATACCTTGGTTTATCTTCATATCTTGAAGATTTTTTTCTGAATTCCTTTCTTCCCATCTTGAGAAACCTTTTGGCAAAGAGTGCCATCAGCTCCTCATTGGATTGGCTTCCTTCAGAAACATCAGCAGCTTTGAGAGCAATAGTTTGCTCTTTCTTTGTTGGAGTGGGAGTCTTAGCTTCCAGCTTCAGCTTCCCTGGACTTTAGAACTTGCTCAAAAGATTTGAGCTTGCCAAGGAGGGCTTCAGTTGAAATTTCAGTAGTGCATTTGGCCTCCTTGATGGGGCATATCCTAAGATCCCATGTGCTGGGGAAGCACATCAGTATCTTATCATTGACCTCTGTCAATATTATCTTCTTATCAAGGGTTCTCAGCTCATTGATGATGGGGTTGAGCCTGGTGTACATTCCTTCAACTGATTCAGCTTCAGTCTTCTTGAAGTTTTAATATTAGGATATAAGGTTGGACCTTCTGTCCTTCCTCTCATCAGCTGAACCAGCTACAATCTGGTTTAGTGAGTCCCACATGGCTTTTGCAGAGGTGCAATCAGCCACTTTCTGGAAGGTTTCATCAGACATAGTCTGAGCATGAATATTCATTGCTTTAGCATCAGCTACTTTTGCTTTCTTGTAAGCATCATTGTAATCTAGAGGTGGCACTGCACTGAGATTTGTAGATGTTGTAGCAATGTTTGCAGCAGGTGGTGTTGGAGGTCCTGTCAAAATAGAATAAAAAATATCTTCATCAATAGAATTCATATATAACTTGATTCTTGCCTTCCAGATGCTGAACTTAGCTAAGTTGCATATTGGAGGTCTGGTACTAGAATAATCCTTGTACTGGGCCATGAAGTGAATATCTATAAACTTGGTATCTATCAGGATCTTGTGACTCAGGTGTTATCCTATACAGTCAGTCAACCTCCCTCTGATACCAATTGAAAGTGAGGATAGATATAACTCTAGAGGGGGGTGAATAGAGTATTCAAAAATTATGACACCCTACTCAACTCACTTAGAGTTAATTTGCGGAATGAGTTTATAAATATTTGAAACCCTAGAGCCTAACACAAAGTGAAGTGCACAAGAGAAAGCTAACTGTAATTACAGTTGAGCTTTGGTCCTATCACAGCAACTAGCAATCCTAGTTATTTCTACTCACAGCCACAGTGTAATAATTAAATGAAGCAACACAGACGACACAAGAAGTTTATAGTGGTTCCCTCTAAATAGGTACGTCCACTCTTCTACCACCCTGGTAGGAATCCACTATAGGTTTTTGTTCAGGTGCCCTGCCACCAACTGATCTGCTTCAGGTAGATCAAGTAGACCCTTTGAGCTTTTGATTAGGAGCTCAAAATCCAACACAGGTTTTTGATCAGGTGCCCTGCCACCAAGGTTCACTTTTGAAGGGAGTAATAATCCTTTATACAGGAGGTTGAGAGAGTGTTAGAGGGTCTTCTCTATTGTTAAAACAATATTAGAGAAGCAAGTGGATTGCACAGAGCTAGAAAGCTCTAAAGAATCAAGGCTCCCCCTGGCTTAGTGATATCCAGGAAGAAGTCTTGCTTCAGGGTGCAGGTACTCTTCTGAACTTGTGACAGAGAGCTGTCTTGAAGTTCTTGAAGGAGCAGCTTGAAGAAGACTCTTGATTTGTAATGGATGTTCTTCTTCAACAACTTTTCTTTCTTCTTCTTCTTCTTCTTCTTGAGACTCTGAGTGAATGTTCCTGGCAGCAGGATGAACTCAGGATTGAAGAAGAGAGAGTAGAAGAAGGTTGATCTTCTCAGTTGAATGTAACAATATCTGAGAGTTGTATCTCTTCTTGTTTTGAATCTGTATATCAATATCTGTGTGTATGTCTCTTTTGTATCTTGTTTGTTGTATATATTCTTCTTTCAAAAGAAGCTCTTTATATATGGGCCTTTGTAATGGCTCTAATCTTTGTTTGAACTTTGTCTTCTTCTGAGATCTGCGATCTGGGCTGCAAATAGCACAAAACAAAACATATCTTGCAGACAGACATGCTATAAAGGGATAATGTTTTCTAAGAAGCTGCAAATCCAATCTGATAAAAGGAGTACCAGAGAAAGTCACATCAGACTAAACTCTTTACGACCAGAGAATACTTTTGTGTCTAACGGCTATAAAGGACACCATGGCAGAAAAAGCAAAAAGATATTTCAACTAATAAGACAAAAAACTTTGTCAGATAAAGCTTGACTTATGCACAAAGGATGGGGCAAAGATTGCCTTGAGATGTATGCACAAAATCAATGAAATAATCTTTAATAAAATGCCAAATAAATAGGAAATAAATCATAGAACAGAAGGAGTACAAAATTACTAAAGGTAGACAGAAGAACGTCGAACGATCCTCGGAGATCGTTGACCGAACTACAGAGATCGTCGACCTATCAGAATAGATAGTCGAACGACACAGATAGTCGAACTATCAAAGCAAATAGTCGAGCTATCAAAAAGATAGTCGATCCATCAAACAGATGGTCGAACTATCAACACAGAGCAGATAGTCGAACTATCAGAGCAGATAGTCGAACTACCAAAACAGAACAGATAGTCGAACTATCAGAGCAGATAGTCGAACTACCAAAACAGAACAGATAGTCGAACTATCAGAGCAGATAGTCGAGCTATCAGATAGTTGAACTATCAAGGCAGATAGTCAAACGATCAAACAAAACAGATAGTCGAGCTATCAAACAGATAGTCGAGTTATCAGATAGTTGAACTATCCAAGCAGATAGTTGAACTATCAAGAAAAACAGATAGTCGAACTATCAAATAGATAGTCGAGCTATCAGATAGTTGAACTATCAAGCCAGATAGTTGAACTATCAAGAAATCTGTCTGGTCAAAAGAAGTCGAGCGGGGTTCGACGATCGACGAGGCAGATACCACAGATCGTCGAGCTTACAAGAGTTGAACTAACTCAGAGATAGACGATCTGCTGACTGACGATAGTCGACCGTTGAATAGTTGATAGATGATAGTCGAGCGACGTTCGACCATAGTCGAACCAAAAACAACTCAACCAAATCTTCATCTGGATAAGTGACAACTCTACAACTAAAGCAATCTAAAACCTAACTTTTGACCATAGATAAATCTTGGGTCAAGAAACTAATTGAGAAGACTAAACTCAAATCCAAACTAGGGTACCAACATGCTGGCACAATAATAGTGTCATGAAGAACAACAGTCTACTTGTTAGAAGAGCAGCAGGTAGATTTTGTAAATATGAAGCTAACTTGAACCAAGGACCCAAGACTTACTTGGGTTCTAAGGGAAGGTAATTCTTTATTACAGGTGAGTCCAAGTTACCATTCCCCTATATGGTACTTGGACAGTGGATGTTCCAGGCACATGACTGGAACAAAGGGATTGTTGAAGGAGTATTTACCTATCATAAATGGGCCTAAAGTAATCTTTGATGGTTCTGAAAAAGAAATCATCAAAGGATTTGGTAACATTTCTAGTAACCAGATTACTATCACTCAAGTGGCCTATGTGAAGGTTTTGAAACACAACCTTATAAGCATAAGTCAGCTGAGTGATTTATGATATGATATTTCATTTATTAAGAATGGATGTCATATCAAAAGATCAAGTGATCAAAAGGTCATATTGACAGGATATAGAAAAAGAAATGTGTATTGTCTTAACTTTGAGTGTGAGAACAATGTTTCTCCTGTTTGTCTTGTAGCTGATGAGAGAGCCACCCATTGTGTCAAATAACACAAGAGGCTAGCCCATCTTTACTACAAAACTATTGACCAACTCTTTAGCAAAGAGTTAGTAAGGAATGGTCAAAAAGTTAAGTGTATAAAGGATGGGATATGCTCAGCTTGTCAAAAAGGCAAGCAGACAAAATCCTCATTTCATAGCCTTGAAAACAAGGATTCAGTGAGGTGTCTATACCTCTTACATATGGATTTATTTGGTCTTATGTCAGTTCATAGTCTAGGTATGAAGGTCTACACTTTTGTAGTGGTAGATGACTATTCTAGATATTCCTGGGTGTTCTTTCTAAGACAAAGATTAGAATCCCCAAGTGTTTTGTATAGCTTTATCAAGCAAATTTAGAATGAACTTGACAGTATAGTGGTCAAAATCAGAAGTGACCATGACTTTGAATTTCAATCTGAGAGTATGACAAAACTGTGTGAAGAATTTGGGATTTTTCAAGAATTCTCCTCACCTAGAACACCACAGCAAAATGGTATTGCTGAAAGGAAGAATAGAACATTGATTGAGGCTGGTAGAACTCTATTGAGTGACACTTCTCTCACAAAATATTTCTGGGCTGAGGCAGTAAACACTGCATGTCATGTGATCAATAGGGCATCTATCACCAAAAGCCACAAAAAGACTCCCTATGAGATCATGAAGGGTAGAAAACCAAACTTATCCTATTTTAGGATCTTTGGTTGCAAGTACTATGTCCTTAACAATGGCAAGTCTTATCTAACTAAGTTTGCTGCCAAATCCCAAGATGGGATATTTGTTGGGTACAACAACAATAGTAAGGCTTATAAAGTCTACAACTTGATTATTCAAGTTATAGAAGTGTCTGTACATGTTGTCTTTGATGAAACAAGACTGATTAACAGTGAGTTGCCTTGTAGCTCATGCAGTTCTACAGGTATTAATAAGAAAATGGACAAGCTTACCATTACAGAAGAAACAACTGAAGAGCAGGAAGTGCAAAATGGTGGCTACGTACCAGGGGAGTACAGAACTCTCTAGATATAGATGTACACTAAGAGGTGCAGCATATTGAAGAGACTGGAGGTGTTCAACCAGAAGATAGTCTACCTCCAGCTGTTAGACACTTAAAGGATCATCCAGCAAATCAGATAATTGGTGATCTAAGACATGGAGTGCAAACCAGAAGAAGGAACTTGAACACAGTGCTTTGCTCAAGCTTCCTATCTCAACTGGAGCCAAAGAAATTTGAAGAAGCTATTTTAGACCCACATTGGATTGATGCCATGCAAGAGGAGATGAATCAGTTCAGAAGGTGCAAGGTATAAGAGTTAGTTCCTAAACCAAAAGACTACAAATCATTGGAACAAAGTGGATCTTTAAGAACAAACTGGATGAGAATGGGATCATTGTGAAGAACAAAGCAAGACTTGTTGCAAAAGGATACAGGAAGGAAGAGGGTATTGACTTTGATCAAACCTTTGCCCCAGTAGCAAGACTGGAAGCAATTAGGATGTTCCTTGCCTATGCAGCATATCAAGGCTTCAAGGTATTCCAAATGGATGTAAAATCAACATTCCTAAATGGAAATCTAAAAGAAGAAGTCTATGTAGAGCAGCCCTCAGGTTTTGTTGATTCTCTTAAAAATGATTATGTTTATAGACTTAGGAAAGCTTTATATGGGTTAAAGCAAGCCCAAGAGCTTGGTATGAAATCCTGACTACTTTCCTTATTGAGAACGAATTCTCAAGGGGGAAAATAGACAAAACTCTATTCCTAAGGGAGTCCAAAGGAAAGATAATCTTTGTCTAGATTTATGTAGATGACATAATATTTGGGTCTACAGAAAGAAACCTTTGCAAGAAGTTTGCTAAACTTATGCAAGGGAAGTTTGAGATGAGCAGTATGAGGGAACTTAAGTTCTTCTTGGACTTCAAGTAAGACAGACTGATGATGGCTTGTCCATATCCCAGTCTAAGTTCACCAAGGAGTTAAATAAGATGGTATGGAATCATCCTCCACCATGAGAACTCCTATGGGAACAAGTATGCCTATATGCAAAGATGATGCAGGTAAACCTGTAGATGAGTCTTGGTATAGAGGAATAATTGGCTCTTTCTATATCTAACTGCTAGTAGACCAGACATTATGTATGCAATATGTGTCCGTGCTAGGTACCAATCATGCCCTAAAGAATCTTATTGCACTGCAGTAAAAAGGATTTTGAGATACCTAAAGGGCACACCTAATCTAGGACTTTGGTACCATAGGAATGGAGATTTTCTACTAACAGGCTATTCAGATGCAGACTTTGCAGGTTGCAAAGAAGATAGAAAAAGCACAACACGCACCTGTCAATTTCTAGGAGGTAGATTGGTGTCTTGGAGCAGTAAGAAACAGACTAGTGTGGTAATTTCCACAGCTGAGTCTGAATATGTGGCAGCAGGAAGTTGCTGTACACAGCTGTTATGGATTAAGCACCAGCTAGAAGACTATGGTATTCAGGTAAGTAGAACACCTTTATTTTGTGATTCTACTAGTGATATTTTTATTGCTAATAATCCTGTTTCACATAGTAGGACTAAGCATATAGAAATTAGATACCATTTTCTTAGAAAACATGTAGAGAAAGAGGACATCTCACTAGTATTTGTCAAAACAGATTGTCAGATTGTAGATGTGTTTACTAAGCCTCTAGATGAAACTAAATTCAATAAATTTAAAATTGAATTAGGTATATTGAACATAGATTAGTCTAACAAATTTGGCTAAGTAAATCTGTGTCGATACATTCAGAGAAGTGATGTCGACACTTCAGTAAATCTGTGTCGACACATCCAGAGAAGTGGTGTCAATACTTCAGTAAGTGGTGTCGACACAACCAGAGTAGTGGCGTCGACACATCCAGAAATTGTGTCGACACTTACAAATAGAGTCGACACAGAATTTCTGATGAACTTCTATGTTTATCTAGTGTCGACATATCATTAATTGGTGTCGACATATAGTAGTCAACACCATTATCGAGACATTAGAAGTATGCGTCGACACATTTCAACAGTATCAACACATTTAGACAGTTTTTGCCCGCCTTTTGACCTTCTTTGTCTAGAAGGGTATAAATAGGTCAAGAACATATTCTGTCGACACGCTATCCAGGTTTTCGAGACTAAAACCTTGTGTCGACCAACTCTCTTCTCTCAATCCAAGATTTCTCACCATCCCAATGGCGCCAAAGATTGAAGATAACATTAACGAAGGATATGAGTTGGTTCGTCATGCCTTTGATGATGCTGACTCAGAGATTAAAGGAGTAATTACCCTAATTATTGACAGTGGTTTGGAGTTTCTGGTATCAGAACCAACCAAGATATGGAAGAAGGAGATTCTTGAGTTTTATGGCGCGACTGCAATAGACTCAACATGACTTAAGATTTAATCAACAATTCATGGAGCAAGAGTCAAAGTGACCTTGAAAAGTTTGAGAAAAATTCTTCATCTTCCAAGAACTTAGGATGAAGAAGAAGTACCAGTATCAAGAACAAGGGAGACACTAAAATGGTGTGGATTGGATCCCACCATGAAGATTGTAATAGCTATAACCAGGAAAGGGATGAATCAGCAAGGTAAATTTCTATCTGAAGTAGTTAGAAAGATGATTCTGTGTAAGCCAGGGGGACATGATAGGATTTCATCTTATATGTTCAACCTCATGACAAGGATAATTTTTAAACTCAACACAGATTGGTCTGTAGTACTGTTTGAAAAGATAAAGGAAGGCATCAAGAAGCCTAATTTGGCTAGAATAATGAGTCTATACTTGGCTGGAGCCATTCCAGAAGTCATGCACCAGATCCCTGGATCTAAAATTAATCATATGAGAAGAATGGACATCAGGATCATCTCCAATGGGATAGAGTCCTCACCAAGGACATACTTGATATAGCAAGCCAAGAAGCTGCTGAGAGATCACCTGCACAGGACACAACTGATCATGCACAGGTGCAGGGCGAGCTAGATAGTGTACAAGTACAGGACCTGATTGAGAATGCACAAGTGCAGGGGGAGACAATTACTGCACAGGTACAAGGGGAAGAGAGAATTCACTTGGCTAGTGAAATGGATTCACAATCTATTCTTGAGAGACCTCGTGCCAACAGTCCAGCACTAGATGTGATCATGGAGGATACATCTGTAGTTGCTGATGCTCCTGAGAAAGATGTATCACCAGTTCACACTCAACAGAAGTTCACTCTGGAAGAATTATTTCCTGACATTGAGGGAGCAGTAGATAAGGAGGAGCAAGTAAGGATTGAGGGGGATCAGGCTGACATTGAGGAGGAGCAGCATAGGACTGAGAAGGAGCTGCCTCCTAGTCCTAAAGAGAGAGTTAATATACCCAGTTCATCTGCTTCAGAAGATGAGGAAATTAGAAATGCCAAGAAAAGGAAACTGATGGTTTTTAAGAGAAGGAGCCAGAGTTATAAGAAGGCATTGCAAACTCCTACTTCACAACCTGCCCCAGAGGTTGATTACAACTCATTAATGGTGGCTTTGCAAGTTAAATTGGATGAGTAGAGAATGACTCTAGAGAAGTATGTGGATGAAAGCCATAAATCACTTCAATTTGATCTGGCTCAAGATATTAAATCCATAAGGTTTGAAGTAAATCTTCAGAAGAAAGAAATGACAGATTGTTTCCACAAAGGGGGCAATGTTGTAGTGTTTCTGGCTGAGCAGCAAGTAGCAGTCAAGGCTCAAGTGGATGACATTGCTATTAAACAAGGCTATGTCCTTGAAAATCAGATTAGAATGAATGACAATCTGACTGAATCTCACAATGAGATAGTCATTGAAATAAAGAATACAGTTACTGCAATGACTGAAGAAAGAGCCAAAGAGAAAGAGGAGTTTGATAAGAAGCTACATGATGCCTTAGCCTCATTTTAGACAGAACTTACTACTTCTCAGAAATCAATATCTGACAAGCTTCTTAAGTTAAAATCATTTTATAAAGATGGTGTAAATTTTCTTGATGGACCAAATAAGATTTCAAAAAGATGACTTAAGAGATCACATTGTAAGAGAAGCCATAAAGGGGGAGAGAGTGTTAGTCAATACAGGCTCAGATCATGCCAAATGGATATCTAATAGCATCAGAGCCACTCTGGGATATCACCCCTTTGTGATGATGACAATATTGTTGAATCTGGTGTGCAACTTGCTTATGTTGAAGGTGATCAACCTGAAGTTGCTCAGATCATTTACCCTCCAGTAGATTTTGATATGATTCAACGACAGGTTCAAACAATATACAGTCCTCCACAGGAAGTTGAAAATATTATTATAGAGAAAGTTAAAATGCCAGAAGCTGTCTTGAAAGCTTAGAAGGAAGCTCAACTTTCAAAGAAAAGATTCAGAGAACAAGCTGAGTTAAAGCCTGATTTTGAGCAGTGGAGCCCCACTTCAAGAAATATAATTTTGACTGCCTGGAAAGCTGTGAAAGATCAAGTTCATGAAAGGGGCAAGTGGTATAATGAACAGGAATGACAGAAGTATGAGGCAAGACAGGAAGCCATTGTGCAACATAGAAGAAAAGCTAAGATTGGGAAGCTACCTCCTAATGCTCAGGAGCCTAGCAAGTACTTCCCTAAGCCTTTTCATTATTTTGAAAGGCAAAGGATTAAGACTGAAGTTCAGAAGAAGGCAGAGTTAAAAGTAAAGAAGTCTATTGATGATGCATAACCTCCTGTGCAAGCTTAGATTAAGCCAGGAAAAGGCATAGTCATTAGGGAGCCTGATCAGCCTTAGGATAGATTTACTAGATTTTGCAAGAACAATGTAATTTTTAGTTTTAAAAGAAATCTATGTAAACAGTTGTTAAGAAACTTTTGGATAATTTAAACAAAATAATGTTTCATGTTCATTCAAGTTGCATTCTTATTCTGTGATGTGATTTGGTTATATGTTTTGTTTATAAGTTACTCTGTCATTTATTATTTATATACATCATCATATTTGTTTATTATAAGTGGTGTATATCATTGACTAAAGGGTTATGACTTCTCCAAATAGGGGGAGATTGTTGGGTACATGGGAAAATGTTTACCTGATTTGAAGAAGCCTCACTCAGTTCAATGATATACATCAAGGTGTATTTGATGTTATTTTGAGTTTATATGTGCAGGTTAAGTATATGCTAATATGCAGGAAAAAGTTTCTAAGTCCATGTGTCGACACTTGGAAAAGTTGTGTCGACACCAGAAGCAACTGTGTCGACACACAGAATTTATTTGTCGACATCGACTGTGTCGAAACCGGGAGGCAGTGTCTACACACAGAAGTATTAGTCGACATCAACTGTGTCGACACCTGGAGGCAGTGTCGACACACAAATTCTGAGACTATATCAACTGTGTCGACACATAGGACTTGTTTCGACACACAGCAGAGTTTCAACAATGCTGATTGCTGTGAAGTAAAGAAGTGTCTATGTCGACACAAAGAAGCAGTGTGGACACATTCTATAGATGCAGTGTCAAGAAGCTGTGTCGACACCAAAAGAGTTATGTCGACATCACCAAAGCTTGTGTTGACACTTAATCTACTTGTGTCGACACATAATGACAATCAGTCTCGACGCTTTGCTGACAAAGATAAAGGTTCAAGAACTGACTGGAGACTTGACAGCTGTGTATTCCAACAAGTTTACTGAAGCTGTCAGACTTGTCAGAAGTTGGTTAGAAACCGGATCAGCCAGTTACCATGGATGAAGTCTATATATAGATGGATTCTGTCAAATCAACAAGAACAACGTGAACAACAATAACAACACCAGGAACAACTATTGAAGTATTGATCATTGATCAAAAAAGTGCACGTCACAGTGAAGAAGATTTTCGTGAGAAGATCAAAGGAGAATTCAAGCAAGAATTCTGAAGAAACTTCAGAAGTTCTGGAGAGAGAGAGAGATCTCCAACTGTTGAAGTAAAGAAGGAGACATTTACAAGTCTCTTAAGAAGCAGATCTTGAACTAATCTGCTAAGAAGGATTCAGATCTATTTCTGGATTCTAATAAGGAAGTTGGCAGCCAGTCAACTTCAAAGGAGATAAACCCTACTGAGTTCAGATTCAAGAAGCTTTGAAGAAATATAAGAACAGGTTGATTTCAGTCATCAGTTTTATCAAGAAGCTGATCAAGAAACCTTTTATCCCTTCTCTCTCAACAAGGGTAAAAGTCCATCTAAACACTTATCAAATTTTGTAGGATCTTTTCATAGATCTGAGTTGTAAGCCTATATTATAAAGGCTGAGTGTAGGAGATATAGATCTCTGAGTGGTAGGGCTTTTGAGCTTGAGTGTAGGAGAAATTTTTCTCTGAGTTGTAGGCCCTGTGGGAAGGCTGAGGTAGGGCTGTTAGCCTGAGCTGTAGGAGTGTGGTTATACTCTGAGTTGTTGGAACCTTTCAGGTTCTGAGTTGTAAGATCTGTGGATCTGAGAAGAAGGAAGAAGTTAGGCCGAATCTAGCACACTGCTAGATAGGTGAAGGGGGAAAGTGGATGTATACAGACCTTGGGGAACCACTATAAACCTGTGTGCAATCTGTGATGTGTGTGTGTGATTGTGATTTCTGTGTTGTGATTGCTGTAGAATAGTTAGATTCTATTTTAAGATCTGAAAAAATATTCTGCCTTAAGTAAAAAAGAAAAGAACCTATTCACCCCCCCCTCTAGGTGTTTGGGTTATCTTGAAATTAATTCTATCAGTTTGTATGTGTATTCATATAAGTTAAGGTACTTTTGTGATGATAGTTTAGCAGTGGATAGTTTATTTTCTGTTCCGTTCTTTACTTGTTATAGTTCTTTCTTACTTTACTTGTATTATATAGAACTGCTAGAATAGAGATGTACTTGCTACTACATAATCATGATAGATTAGTTCCAATGTCACTTGCTTCCTATTTTATACCTCTTGTTGTCCTACGCTTCATCCTCCCGCACGGTACCTAGGAGCCGCGGGGGCGAGGTGTGGAGGAATTGGCTTAGTCTTTATGACTAATTATCGATTGTGACTGTATCATTTTAGGAACTCGAGGAAATGGAGCACCAGCACGACCAGAAGGACGAGGTGGCAGGACTTGAGGAGCTGATACCACCACCTACTACTACAACTGCAGCCCAGCGTCAGGTGATGACGAGTGTATTGATGATAGATTAGCTTCCGCTTAGTTTACTTTGTGTGAGAGAGATTTGATGGATATGTACAAGGCCTAAGCCCTTTTCTCTTTCTGTACTCATTGTGGACTACTGTTATACCTTTCATTTTCTTATATATGATATGTACTGTGATCTTTGTGGATTTGTCCGTTTTATTACTACATGTTTTGCTTTTATTCTCGATTGGCCGAACAGGTTGAATGATCGTACTAGCCGGCAGGATCGACGTCTTGCGGTGTCGACTAACCCGTGTGTTAGTGTCACCGTAAGGCGGAGGTTCTGGGCATAAGACCTGGGTAAACTCCTTGGTAAGTGGAGGGGTCTTACAATAAGCTCACTAAAAGGGCTCCCGCCCCCAGCCTGCCGAGAGGGCTCCTCCCGTTGCCTCGTCTAACGAATGGTTTTGGCTTGCCTCTGATACCAAACTGATGTAGACTAGGTTTAGGGGTTTTCAAATTTAAACATTTTTTTTCAAACAACTTACTATATTTATTAAAAATAATAATAATTAAGGTTTTGAAAATACTTTGATCTTTTAGTTTGAAACAAGGGGCCGAGCGGCCAAATCAAGCTTTCACGCGCAAATTTAGTCTCTACCGTTCGAGCTTCACGAAAACATTAATCGTTATCCGAACGAATTATTCCGCGACGTCTAATGAATGGATCCGTTGCGAGATTCTTACCACCACAAGCATATCATCAGCAAAAATTTATGGATAACAGTAATCAAAATAGCGAGAACGTAGAGGCAAGCTTAATTAATTAATTTAGACACATAAAATTAATCAAACATGACTAGCAAGAGGTGGTGAGATTATCGAAGGTTGAGTCTTGTTCAAAATCCGGGAGGCGTATGGAAACACCAGTGGAGAGTCGATTTCAATCCAAAACACTTCGCGAAGTTGAATGATTCCAGTTGAGCCTTTCACGCACAGGTCAGGTGTGGCTCCTGGTCGCCGAAGGGATCCGACGGGTTCAGCAACCGGAAAGGGCGTCGAGGTCGACGGTGCTGGACGGAAATCGGGCGCCGGAAGAACAATTCGAAGTCGACGACGCCCGATGAGAATTCAGCAGCGCTGGACGAAACCGACAAGGCAGCGACGGCTTTGTAACGGGTTTGGGAACTGGCGACGGGCGGATTCTTCCTGTTGCAGGCGAACAATGAGGTGGCTGGCAAAGGCGGAGGAGGCCTTGCCGGTAATACAAAGAAAACGAGGGGCTTCCTTGTTCTCTGCAATTTCCCGGTCCCCTAGCTTCGTCGAAACCGGGATGTTTATAGCCCGTGAGGTGAATTTCCATATTTCATTTCCAAATTTTGTCCTGTAAAAATTTCCTATCTTTTAATTCCATAATTTGGCCGTGATTCAGCAAGATAATTTCACACATTTTATTTCCAAGATTTTATCTCTTATTTTATTCAAAATTTATACACTTATATCTTCCCAATAATAATTTCTAATTTGCACTCCGTGAATAAGGTTCGATTTCCTACCCAAAATGATTTCCAAACATATTTGGCTTGTTTTTTTTGTTTTCTTGAGATTAATATTATGCGCTCCGCTAAATAAATTATGTTTGCCTCTACCATCCTAACTACCTAATTACCAGACCTTTTTATTTAAGATCTCACCGGACGGTCAACCCGAAGAGCCGAACAATCTCAAATAAAAACGGCCCCCGAAAGAAATACACAATAATAAATAAATACTGAAAAATTAAAACCCAGGACTTAGGATACGACGAAGGATGCATCAATTCTCCCTGTGTTGAAAAAACTCGACCCCGACGAGACTTCGCAAGAACTGACGATGGAGAGATTTGACATCGTCGCTGATGCTAGATCGAGTGGAAAATATGGGGTCTTGACGGGCGGCTCAACTGGTGGCCCAAAGCGCTTCTGATCATGAACTGGACCAATCCTCTTGTAGTAAGCAATCACATGACCCCCCGTTGAAAAGAACAACTCATGGCGATAACGACCGACCGTGAGTTTGTAATGTTCAAAGATTGCTCGCAAAATATTAGCAATAATTTTATGCAGTTCTTTTAAATAATTAATATGAGCTTGCGCATCAAAAGAAATACGTTCGTGGAATGAAAGGTAGTGATGATCAGGTGGGCGGGGCAATGCATAGAAAGTCTCAAAAGGAGACATAGTAAGAGAGCGGCACTTAGAATTATTACATACAAATTTAGCTTGTGGCAGTACAAAATCTCATTGCTTTAAATTCACCTCGATTAAACGCCTAAGAAAATTCTCCAAACTCTTATTAATGATTTCAGTCAGTTCGTCAATTAGAGAGTGATAAACGCTAATAAACTCGAATGTAGTGTCCTCACGACCCCATAATATATTCAAAAAATTTATTATAAAATGTTTAATATATTGTGGCAATTCAACAAATCCACTCACGTGTAACTTACTGTCACAAATTTCAAAGTTGATTCCAATTTTATCATTTACAAATTTCCAAAGAAATCCTTTAAAACATGTATCTTTATTAGGGGTTAATTTTTTTGAATTTCATACTAACCTTATAACACGAGTTTTCTTAAATATATTCATATTTTGAAAATAATTTTTCTCAGACTCATTTATAGGATAATGCGATGTTATGAAATGATGTTCCCCAAATACGAAATCAATATATGACGATAATTCTAATTTGAAGCTTAGGTGATCATTAGACATATCGTCCTCCAATGTTTGTGATTGCAGTGGACTAGAAAAATCAGTGCATATGTAGCTCGAATCTATGTCACCTAAGGTTAGGGTCTCAATACTAGTCAACTTTTTCTCCGGGAAAAATGAGATTGCAGTTGTGCCAACCGACGTGAGTGTCTCATTATTATTACATTCTTTTTCCTGGAGCGCTCAGGAAGAAACTCAGTGAGAACAACTGGTGAGTCGGTGTGAACAAGTGGGGACACCATTTTAGTTGGGATGAGTGTATGAGGAGAAAACACTTCTTTCTGGAGTTGGGGTTCAGGACGAAACTCCTCAATTGAAGGGAGTGTGTCAGTGATAATAAGTGAGGATAAGGTGTTTGTGGGGGAAACGAGTTTAGAAAGATGACTGTTAAAGTTTTGAAACGTGGGTCCCACCGATTGATACGTACTTGAGAAGTGATTAGAAAAATCATATCGTTCGTGTATGTTTATTTCAAGGTTGTGCCCATCGGCGCACAACCCATTCAGACTCCGCTGGACAAAGCCGACAAGGCAGCGGCGGCTTTGCGACGGGTTTGGGAACTGGCGATGGGCGGATTCTTCCTGTTGCAGGCGAACGATGAGGTGGCTGGCAAAGGTGGAGGAGGCCTTGCCGGTAATACAAAGAAAACGAGGGGCTTCCCTATTCTCTGCAATTTCCTGATCCCCTAGCTTCGTCGAAACTGGGATGTTTATAGCTCGTAAGGTGAATTTCCATATTTCATTTCCAAATTTTGTCCTGTGAAAATTTCCTATCTTTTAATTCCATAATTTGGCCGTGATTCAGCAAGATAATTTCACACAATTTATTTCTAAGATTTTATCTCTCATTTTATTCCAAACTTATACACATATATCTTCCCAATAATAATTTCTAATTTACACTCCGTGAATAAGGTTGGATTTCCTACCCAAAATGATTTCCAAACGTATTTGACTTGTTTTTTTTGTTTTCTTGAGATTAATATTATGCGCTCCGCTAAATAAATTAAGCTTGCCTCTACCATCCTAACTACCTAATTATCGGACCTTTTTATTTAAGATCTTACCGGACGGTCAACCCGAAGAACCGAACAATCTAGAATAAAAACGGGTGCGCAAAAGAAATACACAATAATAAATAAATACTGAAAAATTAAAACCCGGGACTTAGGATGCGACGAATGATGCATCAGCTCGCTAGCCCTGTAGGCGCTGGCCTGCCCGGGGAACAGCTCCCTCCTGGCGAGATCCCTCTCGGCAACCTTCGCCAGAACCTCGTTCCCGGGATGCTTCCCGGGAACGTTCTCGCCCAGAGACGGAATGACAGCCACCGGGACCTGAGGCGTCGCCCACTCGCTCCTTGTCGAGAAGGTCGGGTGGATGGTCTGCAAGACTTCTCGTCTGAAGTCCTCCAACATCCCCAACGTCACCCCACTTCCCCGAGAGGGAGAACCTCCTGAACCTGCTCCTTCTCCTTCGTCCCCAGCCATGGGTCTTGACTTGAAATTTTCTTGTGTCAGCTACGGTCCACGCTCACTGCACCAGAAATATTGAAGCCAAAAACTGGCCTCAACGAGAGTTTGGACCTTGGGGTGTAGCCAGCACCTACTTCTCCCAAACCTAGACCCCTGACTAGTAACAAAGAACCTGGAACTGACCCTAAGCCTCAGCTGGGAGATCCCTCCTCTAACCCAAAAGATCTCTGAGCGCATCCCCTCCTAAGCCAATTGCTGGGCTAGAAGCACCTCAGAAAGCACTAGAAGAATTGAGAGTTTTTGATAAAAGCCTGCTTTCTGAGGAGCTCTGTGGGTCTATTTATAGGTTTCCAGTATCTGGTTTGCCAAAAGCGTAATTCTACTGCCCCGAAATTACTGAAATACTCTGGGTTGGTCTACCAACAGCCAAACTTTGCTGTTCTGAGGAGCTAAATGTAGACCCAAGGGCATCCAGGTAATTTTACTTAAGGGTACCCAGGTTATTTTACCTAAGGTACCCAGGTAATTTCACCTCCGGGCTCTCCCTGGCGAAAGCCTTTTCGCTGATCCTGCGAGCTTCCCGATTATCCTGTGGCGCAAGCCCTCTTGCATGCCCTGGGCAAGAACCCTCTCGTTCCTTAGCCTTCCCGCCTACCGCAGGAAGGATTAAAAAGACCAAAGGGCACTAAGTGGAGAAACATCACTCAACGTCAAAAACCAATGGGCGTTGAGTGGAGAAGCATCATTCAATGCCAAAAACTAAAGGGCATTGAGTGGAGAAGCATCATTCAACGCCAAAAACCAAAGGGTGTTGAGTGGAGAAGCATCATTCAATGCCAAAAACCAAAGGGCGTTGAGTGGAGAAGCATCATTTAACGCCAAAAATCAAAGGGCATTGAGTGGAGAAGCATCATTCAATGCCAAAAACCAAAGGGAGTTGAGTGGAGAAGCGTCATTTAATGCCAAAAACCAAAGGGCGTTGAGTGGAGAAGCATCATTCAATGCCAAAAACCAAAGGGAGTTGAGTAGAGAAGCATCATTCAACGCCCCTTTTGGGGGTCTCTCGCTTGCCCAGGCGCAAGTCTTCCCGCATGACCCGGGCGGGAACCCTTCCGCCTAATCTATTCGTCTAACCCAATTAGCTTAAAGCTAGCTCAAAGCTAGGGTCTCAGGCCTTTAGGTCTCACTCAGCGAATATGGGGTTGTACACCTCCAAAACTCGCTTCTTACTCCTCGACATCCTCCTTTTGCGCCGCCATCTCCTTCTCCAGCTCCTCCGCCTAAGCCATCCACAAAATGGTGTTGATGGTAGTCACATAGCACTGTCTCGCCACTTTTAGATCCCCCCTGATCCGAACTTGCACTCCCCCACTGCTGAACTTGAGACATTGGTGGAAAGAGGAGGGGACACAACGAAAGGCGCTGATGAGGGGGCACCTGAAAATGGCGTTGTAGCTGCTCGGAGCGTCCACAATGACGAACCGATAGTTCCTCGACACCCCCCAAGCATCACGTGCAGCCCCGCCCCTCCTTCAAATTCCTTCCTCTCCCCCGAGAACCCGTACAACGGTCCGTCCGAGATTAGAACCCTCCACGCCTCCACTTTCATCTCATCAAAAGCCTTCTTGAAGATCACATTCACAGAACTCCCGTTGTCAACCAGAATCCTGGAGACCGTGAAATTTTCTACTGCCGTCTGAATCACCAAGGCGTCACAGAACAGGTCCTTGTAGTAGGGCATTTCCTTTGTTGAGAAAGTGATTTTTTCTTCTTGGGGGGGGGGGGAGTCTGGGAGGTCGAGGCGACGCTCTTTCAGTACATGGTCTGGAAGCTCCCCTTACGGTTGGCTTCGATCCCCACTCCCCCATGGATCACCCCGATCCCTCCTCGGGACCCCACATCTGCCCGGTCTTGACATCAATCCTCTCCTCCCCCTTTCAGAACTTCCTCAATCCTTACGGTCGGCTGCTGCTGGACTTGCTCCCTAGCCCTTCTCATCTCCAAGAACTCTGAGCAGGTGGTCGTTGCATGGCCCCCTCCCGGTGGAAGTCACAAAAGGGCAACTCCGCCCTACCTTCTCTCCTCCTTGCTCCTCCCCGAGCTCCTATCCTTCCTCCTCTTCCCCTCACGATCTTCATAGACTCCTTCTGCGGCGGGAGAGGGGCCCTCCGTCCCAGCCTCTAGGCCGGCTGGTTGAACCTCCTTTGCTTTCGGAAGTTATCCCTTTCCTAGAAACCACTACCCTGCCCCTGGGGGTGTCCTTCCTGCGGCCTCCAGCCCAACATTTTGTTCGGCTCGCGCTGCCCCCACCTTGGTTCTGCCCCTGACCTCAAGGTTCCTTCCTTCTTCTCTCCTCTCTCTGCTCCCTCTGCCTCCCTGCTCCCGACTCCTTACCATCGTCCTCCGCCAACTTGGCTAGTTTCTTAGCAAAC
Organism: Platanthera zijinensis; assembly: GCA_039513925.1. Lineage (NCBI taxonomy): Eukaryota > Viridiplantae > Streptophyta > Magnoliopsida > Asparagales > Orchidaceae > Platanthera > Platanthera zijinensis. Next base: position 150,075,104 of record CM077090.1, on the reverse strand, counting down.
GCCGGGTTGGATGCCTCGATCTCGATCTCCTTCGCCGCCCTCTCCATCAGCTCCTCGAAGGAGAGGGGGGAACTCTCTTCAGCTCCACATGCTAAAGAAGCTTGACCTCAACCCGAGGTGAAAGCAAGCATCATAGTGTACCCCGACATCTCCTGAACCTGCAATATCTCCTCCTAGAACCTATCCACATAGCGTCCCAACCCCTCTTCTAGCTTCTGCTTGATGGAAAACAAGCACTCTGCTCCCTTCTTCATTTTTTAGACGTTGAGAACCTCAACAAGAATCCTCAGCGCAAATCCTCAAAGTAATAAATCGAACTCGTCGGCAACTGGTGGAACCAGTCCATGGCCTTTTCCTTCAACGTGATGACAAAGATCCTACACTTGAAGGAGTCCGACATTTTCCTTCTGGAAACGGCGTCCTTGAATCACTGCACATGCTGCATGGGGTCATCCCTGCCCGTGTAGTATGACATGTTTGGCTCCTGTAATCCATCTGGAATAGGAGCCGAGATGATAAGCTCACTAAAAGGGCTCTCGCCCCCAGCCTGCCGAGAGGGCTCCTCCCGCTGCCTCGGCTCGCTAGCCCTGTCGGTGCTGGCCTGCACGGGGAATCCCTCCCGCCCGGCGAGATCCCTCTCGGCAACCTCCACCGGAACCTCCTTCCCAGGATGCTGCCCGAGAGCGTTCTCGCCTAGAGATGGAACGGCAGCCACCTGGACCTGAGGCGTCTCCCACTCGCTCCTTGCCGAGAAGGCCAGGTGGATGGTCTGCAGGACTTCCCGCCTGAAGTCCTCCAACATCCCCAATGTCACCCCACTTCCTCGAGAGGGAGAACCTCTTGAACCAGCTCCTTCTCCTTCGTCCCCAGCCATGGGACTTGACTTGAGATTTTCTTGTGTCAGCTACGGCTCACGATCACCGCACCAGAAATGTTGAAGCCAAAAATTGGCCTCAACGAGAGTTCGGACCTTGGGGTGTAGCTAGCCCCTACTTCTCCCAAACCCAGACCCCTGATTAGTAACAAAGAACCTGGAACTGACCCTAAGCCTCAGCTGGGAGGTCCCTCCTCTAACCCGGAAGATCTCTGAGCGCTTCCCCTCCTAAGCCAATTGCTGGGCTAGAAGCACCTCAGAAAGCAGTAGAAGACTTGAGAGTTTTTGATAAAAGCATACTTTCTCAGGAGCTCTGTGGGTCTATTTATAGATTTCCAGTATCTGGTTTGCCAAAAGCGTAATTCTGCTACCCCGAAATTACTGAAATATCTTGCGCTGTTCTGAGGAGCTAAATGCAGATCCAAGGGCATCCAGGTAATTTTACCTAAGGGTACCAAGGTAATTTTACCTAAGGGTACCCAGGTAATTTTACCTAAGGGTACCCAGGTAATTTTACCTAAGGGTACCCAGGTAATTTCACCTCTGGGCTCTCCCTGGCGGAAGCCTTTTCGCTGATCCTGCGGGCTTCCCGCTTATCCTGTGGCGCAAGCACTCTTGCATGCCCTGGGCGGGAACCCTCTCGTTCCTTAGCCTTCCCGCCTACCGCAAGCGGGAGCAGAAAGACCAAAGGGCGTTGAATGGAGAAACATCACTCAACGCTAAAAACCAAAGGGCGTTGAGTGGAGAAGCATCATTCAACGCCAAAAACCAAAGGGCGTTGAGTGGAAAGCATCATTCAACGTCAAAAACCAAAGGGCGTTGAGTGGAGAAACATCATTCATCGCCAAAAACCAAAGGGCGTTGAGTGGAGAAGCATCTTTCAACTCCAAAAATCAAAGGGCATTGAGTGGAGAAGCATCATTCAATGCTAAAAACCAAAGGGCGTTGAGTTGAGAAGCATCATTCAACACCAAAAACCAAAGGGCGTTGAGTGGAGAAGCGTCATTCAACGCCCCTTTTGGGGGCCTCTCGTTTGCCCAGGCACAAGTCTTCCTGCATGACCCGGGCGGGAACCCTTCCGCCTATTTTATTCGTCTGACCCAATTAGCTTAAAGCCAGCTCAAAGCTAGGGTCTCAGCCTTTAGGTCCCACTCAGCGAATATGGAGTTGTACAATCAATGCATAACATTTCCTATTATTGATCTAATTATGATGAAGAATAAATGTCTAAGAAATACTTTTTATTACAGTATGAAATTGGTAAAGGTATTATTCGTATAAAAAGGGGAGCCCGGTGCACGCATGAAGCATTCCCGGACAGCGAGGGTCTGGGGAAGAGTCCCACCACACAGGTGAAATGCAGGGAAACCTTACCCTGCATTTTTTCAAGAGACTGCTTTCAGGACTCGAACTCATGAAGTACACACGAAGTTTTAACAAACAACTGTAGAAAAGAAATTTGGAGAAGGTGGTTGGTTTTCCATGAAGTTAACAAACATTTCAAAGAGAATAATCCTTATTCAAGCTCTATATTTTGATTATTCACACGGCTGCCTACATCTTTACTCAAAAAATTTTATGTATGCTCGTCTATTCTGATCGTCCCGTGTTTTTCACCCAATTGAGTTTTCACATTAAAAGTTGAATATCTTATCTTTGTTTTTATTTTTGCTTATTTTTGCTTATTCTGATCGTCCCGTACTTTTCACCCAAATGATTGCATAAGTGCTTTCGCCAAATTAATTTGCAGATACTCATAATGAGTTTGTGCTCTCAAATCCAACACAAACGCCTACCTATGCCAAGAATTTAAAACAAAGCAGGAATAGATGTGGGCACGGATAGACAACGGTATGATCGGATGATGCAAAGTATAATTTTTTATCAAATAAAGGTCAACTCCTGCTTATGTCTATACAAATTTCCATTGTAATGATCAATAACATTTGTAGTAAGGGTCAGTTTGGCATTGTGGCGACGATCGCAAACGCGATGGTTATGAACCCTTAACGCCTGCCTAAGGAACTCCATTCCTTTTTATGTTCAATTTTGATTCATTTAAAATCGGAATATTATATTTACCAAATAGTAGTCTCATTTATGTTTATTTAAGAGAGTATTTTATAGTTAATAAAAGAAATGTTTGTAAATGAGTTCAAATAACTCAAATTTATTCCATAACAAAACCCTAAACATAAAGACAGTAACTCAAATTGGTAAAAGTCGTGATTTTAGAAATCAGAGCAGTAGGCTAGATATGCTAGCCGTTAAAGGCTATTTTTAGCTCAGTGCCCGGTGGCGACTGTACCTTCAGTCGGCGCATGATTTTATATTAAGGTTCTGTTTCGCACGGCGGTAGCGGTCATGTACGCACGCAATGGTAATGAACTATCGTTTGTGAACATGATGGTGGAGACTAGCCCAGATCAGGTCGTCGCAAAAGTGCCCGACGTCGCACCGAAACCGGACCTTTATCGGCCTTTACAGAAACAACAAAACTTCAAAATCATACAACTCAACAATTCTTAAAGGAAACACAAGAACGACAAACTCAAATTTCTTTTTTCATCAACAGTTTTTGTGCTTTCCAGAATCAAAGTTATTTAACTTCAAGTCTGCGCAATGCTCCCTCTACTTTGTTTGCAAATTTAATTTAATCATCGCACGCATTTAGGATTTCCTAGAAAAAGCCAACAGACGCGCAAACCCTACGCACAGTCCTGCATCACCCAACCTCACCTAAGGATCTCCATTCACTGATATGTTCATAACTAGTTTTCATTTCTTAGTCCAACCTCACCGGGGCAAAAACATCGCGCCAATTAGAGTCTAAGTTTTATCTCAAATCGAGGCTTACTTCAAATCGAGTAGTCTATCACGCCAAATCAGATGATCCGACCAATCATGGACATATGAGGTGCGTACCCCGAGTACCTGGCTATGATACAATGTAGAAAATCATGGAGCATCCAGCTCAAAAACCAGTTGGTTGGAATGGAGATGCCCTCCTGAACCTATAAAGCAGTAAAAACAACTCAAAATACGCAATAATATGGGATTAAAACAACACTCCCAACAAATTGACCATAAGACCAAAGCAAACTGTTTAAGGCAGAAGAATTTCCATGAAAGCTTCACATGGAAGAGTATGCACTGAACATGGATACAATGTTACAGTGAAAACAAACATACAAGTACAACAAAAGCTTGCCAATGGAAAGGCATCAATTCATCCACACATGCAATAATTATACATCACTGCCACGAGTTTATCCACGACCTTCCAATTCATTCTGCAAAGGAAAAACAACATAATCATTGTGATCATCAAGAATTTTTCTTTGTAACTAACTATTCGGGAGCGAGATTTAGGAAGATGAAGCAGGCCGAAGGGCACACTCGGAAAAGCCAACATTTGCATCCTATGTTTTGTCGTTTTCCCTCAACAACTCGCTTATATAATTATATCTAGATACACACATGTATATTATAGGTCATGCAATTATATTTGTATTATTTAGTTCTTGAAATAATTACCAAAACTTTTCCTAGAAGTTAGCATAATTACAGGTTGCATCCCTCGTATTTTTGAAATTACAAAAATCACCCCTATAAGTTTACATTTTATAACATTATGCACAAAAATACTCCTTTAGAATAAATTTCACAAGGGTCTTTTTTGTGCATGGATGTTACGAAATGTAAACTTACAGAGGAGATTTTTGTAATTTCAAAAGTAAGTGGGATGCAAACTGAACAAACTTGGAGGGGAGGTCCTGATAAAAGTTAAAAGTTAAACAAATGAATATAATTTACTAGCACTTCACATTGAAGCTTTTTTTACTTTCTTGAAGGTGAGGTTAAAAAAAAACTCAGTTTCTTCTCATTTCAGCCAAACAAACACTAAGATGTACTCACTTTTTTCAAATTTGTTTAAAAATTCACAATCCATGATTCATCTTGAAATTTTAGAAATTGCATTAAAGAAAAACAATACCTGCATTTTTGTGCAAATTTCTACCACTTCAGCAATAGGGGCCCAATCACCAAAGTTCCTTTCAATGAACTGGTATGCAACACCTCCTCTTCCCCTCCTAATTATAAACATCCCCCCTTTAATTTCTCCTTCTCCCCTAAAATTGTGATTGAATTCAGTAGTTTTAGCAGCTTTGTAATTTGCCAATGCACGAGAATTCAGAACAAAACCAGTTAAAAAATTGTCTTTGAGCAGCTTTCCCCCGCCGAGAGCTTTGAAAAATCCCATAGTTTGGTCGAGAACAACAAGCCCGCCCCAGTAACGAGGCCAAAATTCTTTCACCTAAAACATAGAGGATGCATTTTTCATGCTCATGAATATATATAACATACCACAAAATCAGGATCCACCTAAAGCCTCATTTGGTTTCTTGTTAATAGAAATATGTTTTGAATAGTGATGATGCCATTTTTATACACTTTTCCGGCTTGAAAATGATATCATAAGTTTTTAAAGGAGTTCTAAGAAGATTTGTAGAGTTCAAATTCAGTTTGTGTCCAACTTTACCCAACAAAACAATGAATTTAACCAGCTATGTCATGTTTGAGGCCAAAATTCTATCCTAAAATATAGAAAAGTATGCATTTTTCATGCTCATGAATAATCAGGATCCACCTAAAGCCTCATTTGGTTTCTTGTAAGTAGAAAATATGTTTTAAGTAATGATGACATCAATTTTACTCTTTTCGGTGCGAAAATGGAATCGTCATTTTTGAATGAGTTTTGAAAAGATTCAAAGGGTTTGAATTCAATGTTATTGTTTGAGTACATCAGACAAAATAATTGTACAATCCCGTATTCGATGAGCGGGTTCCTCTCCAGAATCAGTGTTTTGCAAGATTTTTAGGAGCGAAGTCGCTCAAGAAGCGATCCCCCCCCAAGTGTCCGCCGAGCTGAGCCGGCGCGCGAGCCGGGATCTTGGCGTCGAGTGATGCGAGTTCACTCGACGCCTTCCGCCTTTGGCGTTGAGTGAGGCGAGATCACTCGATGTCTTCCGCCTTTGGCGTTGAGTGAGGCGAGATCACTCGACGCCTTCCGCCTTTGGCGTTGAGTGAGGAGAGATCACTCGGCGCCTTCCTCCTTTGGCGTTGAGTGAGACGAGTTCTGTCGGCGCCTTCCGCCTAAGGCGTCGAGTAGGCGAGTGGGACAAGCTGGGTTGGCTAAGTCAGGCAGTCCAGTCCCAGGCGAGTCGAGAGGGAGGCGAGAGCTTAGCAGCCTCGTCGACTCGCCCAGGCGGGGCGGGATGGAAGTCGGGCGAGTGGAGCAAGTGGGCTTGCACTTGCCCCTAGCTCTCGGCAGCAGCAGACGAGTGGGGCAGGCCGGGCCTGCACTCGCCCAGGGCCCTGGGGAGGCGGCGAGTGCCAGCCCCATCGAGCACTCGCCGCCCCAGGCAAGTGGAGATTTTTGGGGACCACTCGCCCAGTGTTCTATGTTGTATTTTTACCATTTCACCCCCGTTGGCCTACTCATAGCCTTTCAGAACAGCGGAGTTACGCAGTTGTCAGGCCAACCTGGACTGCATATAGCCGTTCTAAACAGCGGAGGTATGCTGTTGGCAGACCAACTTCAAAAAACTATAAATAGGCCCAAGGGGGTACCTCAGAAGGCAAGCTTTCCAATTCTCTTACTCTTGTCTTATAGCGCTTTCTGAAGTATCCTTAGCTGAGCACTTGGCTAAGGAGGGGAAGCGCTCTAAGATCTTCCGAGTGTGTGGTGGGACCTCCATGCTGGAGCCTTGGGTTAGTTCTAAGTTCTATGTCTTCAGTCAGCCAAGCTAGCTAGGCAAAGTAAGTGTGCGATCACCCCTTCCTCAAGGATTCGGACTCCACAAAAGCCGGTTTCCGGTTTCATCAATAATGAGTTTAACAACCTACATCTGTTTGATGCAACATATTTTCTAATTTCAAAGAAACAAATAGAACTATCAGAAATCTCACCTCAGACTCAATCTGTTCATGGAGAACAGCAACAAGCTGAAATCCTAAAGCATCAAATATAGGTTTCCTTGAATACAGCTGATGAGCCTCAGCCCTGCACATAATGCACCTACAATAAAAAACTGTAACCATTAAGAAATCAACATCAGCAAAGGAGGTTAAGAAACCCGTTTAAGTCGTGATTTGGTTGCTCAAAGATCTAAAAAACGGTTTAAAAAATGTGGATTACATTTTCACTAATTTTTCATGGGAAAGGAAATCATTTTCGAGAAAGCTTTGAGAAAATTTGGAGAGCTTGAGTTCAATCAAACAGTTCCTGCTCTAGTGGCTATCTGGATTACGATAGCCCTATAAAGCTCCCCATCCAACTCGAGGGCATGCAAAATCTGCTCTAGTGGCTATTGGGATCCCAATAGCTTATCGTGCTCCCGATCCAACCCGAGAGCATGCAAAACTGCACTTAGTGGCTATCGGGATCACGATAGCTCTATCGTGATCCCAATTAATGAAAAATGTCTTACTAACTTCAAGCAACCAAATGAGCTCTTAGGAGAAAATGATTTCGGCTAGTACCCAGGCCGGCGAATACACAACAAAATAGTCGATTTATCCTTCCATAAGTCCGAAGCTTTCATAGGTGGAGATTTTGCTTCCAACAGACATGCTCCGGCTTTATACAATGGAGCGAGCTTCTGCACTGAGATGTTTTCCACCGAAGAATGTGGAGCAACATCACCCACAACCGGGGGAGGCTGAAAACAACCACATAGTCTTGAATCAGCTGGATTAGAAGCTACAATTCCCTTAAAGACATGACCTTCATTGAGCTTCAAATCCAAAACAGCTTTTGTAGTGGATGAATCATACTTAGGATTTACATTCAAGTGAGACTTAAGGGTGTGCAGGGTCTCTTTATTTGAACCATATTCATCCACATTGCAGTTTTCCGTAGTACATGAAACATTGTTTTTCCTTGTAGGAGGAACATAAGAACTCAGCATAGAGGCCCTGAAAGAATACCCACTTTTGAAGAAGCGAGAGGCATGAATTCTCTTCATGCTGAACTGCAAGGAGAGAGATGCGGTGGTCATGCTTAGAAGGTCGGGCAGCTTCAATCCGGAAGCTTCCATCCTGTCTGCATATTGCATCAAGGATCGATCGTGTAAGTATGTTCTAAGCTCCAATGCATCCTAGAAAAATTCATAATTTGAAGTTAGCACTCATGAGATTACCTTTTTACCCTTTAGTTAAGTAAAATTCATGTAGTTTTAAGAAGTAAACTCCTGATAATTCTTGCATGAGAAATAAGACCATAAGCTCTGATTATAAGGGTAGAGATCCTCATGGATCATCTTGTACCCCTTCTATTTATGCAACGGGATGGCTTCTTAACAGATATTTACACATGAGGGGGAGTGTTGAGAATAGTCTCACATTGGGAAATATATATAATATTGATCTGAGATCACTCCAACTATAACAAATTGGTTTTAAGTTGAATGTTTGAATTCTAATTTGTATGTTCATTGTTTTTGTTCTTGGTCTCTTTGATAATACTTTGGGTGTTAGTCGTTTTTGTTCTTAATAAACAATTTTCACTTAAATGACAAGTCCTTCCCAACAATTGGAATCATAGAAAACAAATAATACGATATCTACGATGCGTGAGATCGAGAATTTTGATACACAAAGAGTTCTATGCTATGAAAAACCAAAATGATAGGTATTCTAATCCAATTGTTCTTTATAAAGAAAAAGTTTCCCGGGCGATCCAACTATATCTAGTGGACGAGTACATCATAGAGATCTTTTCGGAAACAACTTCAAAGAAACCGAGACATAAGCTGAAGTCTCCATAAGTATATATTAATTCAATACAACCATTAAATGGGCACTATATTTTTTTCGCCATTCAAGAATTATTTCTTAGGCAGTTCATATCATGGAATGTGTATAAAATGCCGCAAAAAGTCTACATGTGAGGCATCCATCCATAGTCTGATTTCAAGAGGATTCACGAAATATCCAGCCCCAGTCAAAATTATTTGCTGCTGGGAGCAATAGGTTTATTCGTCGCTCAAGAATTCTTGTTTAGGCAGTTCATATCATGGAATGCATATGAACTACAACAAAAAGTCTATACGTGAGACATCCATAGTCTACTTTCAAGAGAATTCACGGCATATCCAGCCTCAGTCAAAACCCTGAAATTGTTTGATATTGCGAGCAATAGGTTTATTCTCCATTCAAGAAATCTGGTTTAGGCGGTTCATATCATGGAATATATATGAACTACTCAAAAAGTCTACATGTGAGGCATCCATCCATAGTCTGATTTCAAGATGATTCAAAGCATATCCAGCCCCAGTCCAAATTGTTTGATGCTACAAACAATAGGTTTATTCGCCATTCAAGAATTCTTGTTTAGACAGTTCATATCATCAAATATATATGAACTCAAAAAGTCTACGTGTGAGACATCCATTGTTTGATTTTGTAACAGCTACAAACTCTGCCAGTGGGAAGCCATACAGTATATCTCGGGAATGCATCCAGCCGGCCATGTAACGGCTCTTTTGTAACGGTCACTAGTAGTAGTAATAGTATTTATATCTCTGGCATGCTTGTAATAGAGGGGAAGAACTTTTAAAACTAAGTTTATGCTTTCCTTTTCTCATTTCCTTAGCTAGCTGTAGGTAGAAGCAGCGACTCTCGCCGGAATCCTCGCCGGTGAGGGTTACAGATTTCAAGAGGATTCACGACATATCCATCCCCAACAAGCCATTGTAAAATAGGAAGATCAAAGAAAAAATTTGCAGAAAAGATAACTAAAACTGCAGATTTGGGACCCAACAAAGTATGTTTTGTGAACTACATGGCTCATAATAGCTCTATCAATACTAGAAGAAGAAGAAAAACACAACAATAGTTGCAGAGGAAATCATTTCAAAAATTAAAAAAATTATCTGTGAGAATAGAATCCTACCTTCTGCGGCTGAGTCAATTTGAGCAACTCCATGTTCTCAGAATTTATCATCTTCAATGCCGGCACATCACCCCATCCAGCTTCTATAAACTTGGGTATAATCCCAATCAGAACTCCATCGCCCAAAAACTCCTCCATATCAAAAGATGACATTTTTTTTCTTCCTCTAATTCAATACGCACCTGTGTAAGCAGCAGAAGTAATCACAAATAGTTATAAGTAGCAGAGCCCTACAGATTCAACAAATGCTTTACAGAATTCGGAGAAGGGTTTAGTTCAGCGAAAAATGAATTGAGAGTCAATGAAGGGGGAAGATGAAGCGGATATCAAGCGGAATCTACTACCAGGCATGGATTTTTTTTTATAATGGGAGTTGAAAGGGAAAGGTTTGTAATCAACTGGAGTTCTTCGCTAACCTTCTTAGATTCCAAATTCGCGAAGAAATAGTTTAATAAGTGCATTCGAAAGTGATGTTTAGGGCTCGGTATTTTCTTTCCAGTCGATTCCCGTTCGCGGCGACTTCCTCCATCGCCGTTCGAGGAGACTCCCCAGATCTCCTGCGCCGGCGATTTCTTCCATCGTCGACGAGATCTAGAACGCCTGCGCCACCAACTTCTTCCTTCCCCGGCGAGAATGAGCTCGGGTGTCTCCAGCGCTGGCAATCTCGGCTGTTTCCAGCGCCTTTGGAAGTTTCAGTGCAAATGGGAGAAATGACCATTAAAATTTTAAAAATTATAAAAAGCTGCATAAACAAGAGTTTTATATAAAAATAGGACAAAATATCCCTAATTTTTAAGCATAGGGTGTAATTGGGACTTGGGAGAAACAATTTGGCAAATTTAATAATTTTGAGTGTATTTTGTCAAAATCCTACAATTTAGAGGTGTATTGTGTCAATTACCCAAAAAAACTCACTGAGCAATCAAACATGTGGCAAAGAAAATATCTAATTGGGAGGTGCAATTTGTCAAATTTAACATTTTTAGATGCATTTTGTCAAAATCCTACAATTTAGAGGTGCATTGTATCAGTTATTCACAAAAAACTCACTAAGTAATCAAACATGTGACAAGAAAATTATAAGTTGATACAAAAAAGATAACTTTTGTAGAAAAAGCTAACTATTTTAGTTGTATTTTTAAGAATTATAAGTTGATTCAAGAATCATAGTTTTTTTTTTTGATATTATTTCCTCTGCAACTATTGTTGTGTGTTTTTTCTTTCTTTATTCTAATATTTATAGAGTTATTAGGAGCATGCAGGTCACAAAACATACTTTGTTGGGTCTCAAATTTACACATTTGTTCATCCTTTCAACAATTTCTTTCTTTGATCTTCCTATTTTACATGAAGTGTTAACTACAGTCCAAAATTGACTATATGCATCCCAAACTCTTAAAAATTCGGTCTCTTTTCTCTTGGCTTGCTTCCCTTAATCGCAACCCAAATAGTTATGTGGAAATCGACCGTTTCCTTTTCGTGCAAAATGTGCATCATATTTGCTGAAATTGTATTTAATTAGGGAATTTTTATTTAAAGCAAAATTGTATTTTTGTGGTTTTTTACTATCCGCATCTCTAAAGAGAACATTGTTATCCATAAATACTTTTGTTATTTGTAAATCAATTCAAAATAAAAAAAATAAATTGAATGCATTCATTCATGCAATTACATTGTAATGATCAAGCTACTTTAAGAGAAAAAGAATAATACACATTGATTACAAATTCTAATCCTTTGACGAACTTTCTTAAGCAGAATTTCTAGTCGCTGAAGAATTCCTTTTCAAACAGCAATGTCTCTACCGAACCAATCTTCTATTTAAAGGCATAAGAAAAATAATATTTAATTTTCTTATTCCAATTAGTGAGTAATATTCACTAAGAACCATTGTAATATTCACTCGGAAGTCTCTAGCACAAGGTTACCTATTTATACTACACAGCATAAGATGTTGCCGGGTTGGTTATTTTGCAGCCCGCTTGCTCTACTAATTTGCTTTCGCAGGCAGGAACCCGGGCTGACTCGTTGTTTGACCTGAGTTGCCTTCACAGTTTGCCGCCTTTTGACAAACTGGTGACACTGTTCATCTCGCTAATATATGAAATACATCCAACACTAAGGCTCCAAAACTAATTTCATCACTGCTATTTTTCTTTAGTGCAAAGGGCTCCATTTGACACAAAGGGCTCCATTTGACACAAAGGGCAGGAAGGGCAGAATTGAACATAGTGGTTACAAACCGCCATTGTCATTTTTGTCCAAACTACCCAGAGCAAAAACATTCATGGACAACAGTTCATCATCATCACCGTGTTCACAACCACCGCTACCTCCAGACCAAACGGAGCTTAAAGCCTCGTAAACATCAACAAACGTAGATCGAGAATGTAGAATATTTCATCATAATTAATACCCGTGTACACATCAACAAAACCTTCAAAAAATTCCACCTCCCAAAATGCGCCCTGAACGCACCGAGAAGCCGCGCTCTCGCAAGGCCTGCAAGACCGCATCGACGCGGCACAGGCGCGAGCCGCGCCAATAGCTCCCTGGTAGCCCCTTGGCTGGCGAGAAAGGCGCTGGCCACTGAGCCCCCCCAGCTTAAGAAAAGGAAGAAGAAGAAGGCGAAAACGGTCAGGCGATACCTTTTGAACGAGAACCGGGGCTCGCCTACTCCGACCCCAGGCCGTGCGGATAATCCTTCTCCCCCACAAAAGGTATGTTCCCTCGATTCGCTTGCTAGCGATAACTGTGAACTGTTTGAAGAAAAGAAAGATCGATGACTGATATGTCGCACTTCTCGCAGGAGGCGATTCAAGATGCCGGCACCGGGTCTTCGCTAGCGCCCCTAGGGTCGGCACCTCTCCCCCCTAGGGATCCATCACGGGTCCCGGAGGCCACTCCTCCGGCTGACCCTCCAAGAACCCCGAGTAACCCTTTACCCCCTTTTGTCCAGCTTTTCATTTCAATCAATTTGTCATACTGCTAAATTGATTTCTTGCAGCGCCCGCTCCCGCAAGCCCGGGTCTCGCCACCCGGGGAAACGAAATCATACTCGTCAACCCTGTCACCCTGGTGGCTGATCTCGCCCTCCCGGCGGGAGGAGTGGCCATCGGACCACTCGGGCCTTCACAGGAGGCTCGTCCTCCGGCGGGGGAGAATGTCTCTGCCCCTTCTCCTGGCCAAGCCGGGATTATCATGCGTAAGACATTCCGCCCGGGGCGAGGCAAACCGCTCCACCTCCTCTTCGGAAAGGAACCCGAGGGGAAGCCAGGACCCTCTCGCCCATCATTGGTCGATGGCTCTCGCCATGCTGTAGGTACACGAGAAATCACCACTTCCTCTGCTTCCTCCCTCCTTTATAATGGCTGGAACCATCTCTCTTTTGTCAGGGGTTAAGGAGCCCGGGGCGGGAGCTGAAGAGGAGGGAGATGAAGACGAAGAGGAGGTTAGAGAAGAGGAAAAGGAAGACGTCTAGAGCTCCCCCTTCCCCTCTTCCAACGAGATGGAAGAGTTTCTGGACGCCGCTGGGAACGGTAGGAATCGACGAAAGAGGGTGGCGGCGCTCTTGTCGAAGCTCGCTTGACGGGAGCGGGCCAACTCCTCTGCAGTGAAGGAAATCTCCGAGATGGTGGAGCGGCAATTAGTGGTCATGGAGTGGGACTATTCCCACCTCACCGGCGAGACGGAGTGGCAGGATACACTTACCGTCGACACGTCCCCGGGTCGGCATGTCGCGTGAATTCGTGACCAAGCGCGCCTGATTACCCTCGAGTGCACGGCCATGACGGCCTACTTCAACCCGCGAGTGCCTCCAAGGACGGGAAGGCGAGGCTGAGGACAATGGCGCTAGGAGCAGTATTGAATTATGGTGTCTCGCCCCTTCTTCTCCCCACCACTTGGCCTACCCTTCTCGCCATGTACCCCTTCTTGAATTTGTTTGTCGGACAATAACTTGTGTTGGTACCCTAGTTTTGATTTGAGTTCAGTCTTCTCTTTTAGTCTCTTGACCCAAGATTTATCTATGGTCAAAGGTTAGTTGTTTAGTTAGTTTGCTCTAGTTTAGGCTTGTCACTTTTCCAGATGAATATTTGGTTAAGTTGTTTTTTGTTCGACTATGGTCGAACGTCGCTCGACTATCGTCGATCAGCCGATCGATGATCGTCTTCCTGATAGGTCGACTATCTGCTTGATAGGTCGACTATCTGTTGTCTTTGATAGTTCGACTATCTGTTAATAGGTCGACTATCTGTTTTGGTTGATAGCTCGACTATCTGTTTGATAGGTCGACTATCTGTTTTCTTTGATAGTTCGACTATCTGTTGATAGGTCGACTATCTGCTTTTCTTGATAGTTCAACTATCTGCTTGGATAGTTCAACTATCTGATAGTTCGACTATCTGTTGATAGGTCGACTATCTGTTTTCTCTGATAATTCGACTATCTGTTTGATAGGTCGACTATTTGTGTTGTTTGATAGTTCGACTATCTGTTGATAGGTCGACTATCTGTTTTCTTTGATAGTTCGACTATCTGTTCTGATAGTTCAACTATCTGATAGTTGACTATCTGTTTGATAGGTCGACTATCTGTGTTGCTTGATAGTTCGACCATCTGTTTGATAGGTCGACTATCTGTTGTGTTTGATAGTTCGACTATCTGCTTGATAGGTCGACTATCTGTTTTCTTTGGTAGTTCGACTATCTATCTTGATAGATCGACTATCTGATAGCTCGACTATCTGTTCTGATAGGTCGACTATCTGCTGAGGTAGTTCGACTATCTTCTTTGATAGTTCGACTATCTGTATCGTTCGACTATCTGTCTGATAGGTCGACGATCTCCGTGCTTCGGTCAACGATCTCCGAGGGTCGTTCGACGTTTTGCTGTATGTCTTGAGTAATTTTGTCATCTTCTATGATGTGATTTATTTCATATTTATTTTGGCATATTTTATAAAAGATTATTTGAATAAATTTATGATATTATTTCTATGCAATATCTGCTCCATTCCTTATGCATGAGCCAATCTTTTTCTAACAAAGTTGTTTGTCTTATTAGTTGAAATGTATTTTCTGCTTTATCTGCCAGGCTGTCCTTTATAGCCGTTAGACTCAAAAAGTCTTCTTTGGCCGTAAAGAGTCTCTTCTGATGTGACTTTCTCTAGTATTATTTTATCAGAGTTACTTGCAGCTTCTTAGAAAGCTTTATCCTCTTATAGGATATCTGTCTGCAGTTTTTGTTCTTGCTTTATGCTATTTGCAGCCCATCTTGCAGATTTCAGTAGAAGACAAGATTCAAACTCAAATTAGAGCCGTTGCTGCTGCTGCTATATGAAGAACTCTTTGAAGAAAGAAATCAACTAGTTCAGATAGCCAAAAACCAGTTCATTCAGGAAAAGGAGTTCAAAAGCTAACAGCAGCATTCAAGCTTACAACTTACAGTTTACAACTGCTCTCAGCTCCTTCACATCCAACTGAGAAGAAGTCTTAGCTCTTCACTCTTCTTCAACCTGAGTTCTCCTGCCTCCAGGAAGATTTTCACTCAGAGCTTTTTGAAGAAGAAGAAGAAGAAGATAGCTGCCTGAAGAAGAATTTTCATTTCATATTTATTATCTTCTTGAAGCTTTTTCCTTCAGATTTTCTGAAGTGTTTTCTGCACTGAAGCAAGACTTCACCTGGACATTCTTTTAGCCAGGGGGAGCCTTGACTCTTTAGAGCTTTCTAGCTCAGTGCAAGTTCTTGAGCTTCTCTAATTCTATTTAAAATAGAGAAGACTTTTTCACCTCCTTTCTCCCTCCTATAAAGGGTTATTACTCCCTTCAAAAGTATACCTTGGTGGCAGGGCACCTGATCAAAAACCTGTGTTGGTTTTTAGACACCTGATCAAAAGGTATAAAGGGTTTCTAGATCTACCTGAAGCAGATTTTGTTGGTGGCAGGGCACCTGATCAAAAACCTGAGTGGATTCCTACCTTGTTGGTAGAAGAGTGGACGTACCCAAGTTGTTTGGGGAACCACTATAAATTCTCTTGTGTCGTCTGGTTGTTTGATTTATTACTTGTGCTGTTGGCTGTGATTAGTTTTAACTAGGTTTGCTAGTTGCTGTTTAGGATCCCAAGCCTTAACTGTAATTACAGTTGGCTGCCTCTTGTGCACAACACTTGTGTTAGGCTTTAGGGTTACTTCTCAAATATCTATAACCTTCATTCCGCAATTAACTCTAAGGGAGTTGAGTAGACAATCAACTTTGCTAGTGCAATTTTTGATTACTCTATTCACCCCCCCCCTCTAGAGTAGTATCTATCCCTTTTCTTTTAATTGGTATCAGAGGGAGGTTGGCTGACTGTATAGGCTAACACCTAAGTCACAAGATCCTGATAGATACCAAGCTTATAGATATTCACTTCATGGCTCAGTCCAAGGATTACTCTAGCACCAGACCTCCAGCATGCAACTTAACTAAGTTTAGCATCTGGAAGGCAAGGATTAAGTTATATATGAACTCTATTGATGAGAGTATTTTTGCTTCTATTTTGACAGGACCACCAAGAGCACCTGCTGCAGCTACTGCTTCATCATCAACTGATATGAGTGCAGTGCCTCCTCCAGATTACAATGATGAATACAAAAAGGCAAAGATAGCAGATGCCAAAGCAATGAATATTCTGGCTCAGACAATGTTTGATGAAGTATTCCAGAAAGTTGCTGACTGTCCCTCAGCAAAAGCAATGTGGGATACACTGAACTAGATTATAGCTGGTTCAGCTAATGAAAGAAAGGACAGAAGGTCCAACCTTATCTCCCAGTATGAAAACTTCAAGAAAACTGATGCTGAATCAGTTGAAGCAATGTACACCCGGCTCAGCTCAATCATCAATGAGTTGAGGACTCTTGACAAGGATATATCATTGACAGAGGTCAATGATAAGATTCTTATGTGCTTCCCTAACACATGGGATCTGAGGATCTGGCCTATCAAGGAGGCCAGAAGCACAACAGAAATCTCAACAGAAGCCCTTCTCGGCAAGCTAAAGTCCTTTGAGCAAGTGCTGAAGTCCAGGGAAGCGGAGGCTGAAGCAAAGACTCCAACTCCCACAAGAAAAGAGCAAACCCTTGCTTTCAAAGCTGTTGATGCTTCTGAAGGAAGCCAGTCCAATGAGGAACTGATGACATTATTTGCCAAGAGGTTTCTCAAGATGGGAAAGAAAGAATTCAGAAAGAAATCTTCAAAATATGAAGAAAAACCAAGGTATGATCGTACTCCTACTAAAGAAATAATTTGCTATGGTTGTAGGAAGCCTGGACATATTCTTCCAGACTGTCCAGAGGAAAAGAATAAAGAGAAAAGGAAAGACAAGGATCAGCACAGGAAGCATTCCAAGCCATCCTCCTACAAGAGCAAAAAGAAGGAGAGAGGTTTTGTTGCTGAAACCTGGAGCGATTCTGATGAGGAATCTTCCTCCTCAAGCTCCAGTGAGGATGAGAAAGAAAAGAAGGCAAAGGAAGTTTGCCTGATGGCAATTGATGCCTGCAGCAATCACTCAGCTGTAGAGAGTTCAGATTCTGATGAAGAAATGCGAACAAAAGATGAGGTATTGTCTTCTTACGATTTTACATCTGCTGAATTTAAATTAGATTTTAAATCTTTATGTTTAGATTTAATTAGTTCTGAAAAGAAAATAAAAGAGCTTAGAAATAAACTAGCTGAATCTGAACTTATCTCTAATGAAAACATTAGGTTAACAGCAGAACTCACTAATTCTAGTGAAGAAATAAAATTCCTTAAGAATGAATTAGCTAAGTCCAAAAGGTTAGAAGAATCTCTGAATGGTAGAAGCCTTAAGCTGCTTGAAATAACCAGCATGTCTAACACTAGGTCAGGCAATAATAGATTAGGCTTAGGAGCTTCTTCTAGTGAACCCCCAATTATTCTTAAAAACCATCTTTCAACTCCAGTGAATTTTATTTCAGCTAGTGGAATAAAAAATACTGAGCAAGTTAATCAGGTTAATAAAGCTTTAAATAAAGCTAAGAGAGAGAAAAGAAAACAAAAGTTTAAGGAAATACAAAGAGCGTCGAACGCTGCTCGACGATCGCAGGCTCAGTGGTCGAACGGAGATCGACGATCTGAGCACCCATCGTCGAACGCTGATCGACGTTTCAACATGAATTTCAAAACTTCAACCAGAACTTTAGAAACCCGAATGTAAATAGAAACCCTAGGTTCATTGACCCATCATCTGCATGGAGAATCCCACCTAGGAGATCTTACCAGTTAGGTTATCACCCTCAACCTGCTTATTCATTTATTTCCAGTTTTTCTTATGTGAAAAACAAGGGACCCAAGGTTACCTGGGTCCACAATGTTTAATTGATTTATTTGCAGGTGAAGACCTATCCTATCACTCAAAATAAGTGGTATTTGGATAGTGGTTGCTCCAAGCATATGACAGGAAATAAAGAACATCTGTCAAGGTTCAAGGCCAAGCTTGGCCCAAAGGTGATCTTTGGAGATTCAAGCTATGGTCAAACTGAAGGCTATGGCAGGATGACAATTGGAGCTGTAACATACAAGAGAGTTGCTTATGTAACTGGACTGAAGCATAATCTCATTTCAGTAAGTTAGTTATGTGATGCTGGATACCAGGTATCATTTTCTAACTCTCTTTGTAATATTACTTTAAATAATAATGTTGTGTTAGTAGGTATTAGAAAAGGTAATATTTATTTAGTAGATTTTAACTCAACTCACTCTGAAATCTGCTTATTTAATGAAGTAACAAATAACAATACCTTATGGCATAAAAGGCTTAGCCATGTTAACCTCAAGAACAGATCTAGGTTATCTAAGCACAACCTTGTTAGAGGTTTACCTTCTTGCCCCTACAAGAAGGAGAGCCTATGCAAGGCTTGTCAATTAGGCAAGCAAACCAAGAATTCATTTAAATCAGTAAATAAAAGTGATTCCCCTAGAATCCTGTATTTATTACATTTGGACCTATTTGGCCCAATAAATGTACAGAGTCTAGGAGGGAAGTATTACACCCTAGTAATTGTAGATGACTTTTTTAGGTTCACTTGGGTGTTCTTTTTGAGAACTAAGGCTGATAACTTCAAAGCCCTTACAGATTTTCTATTATGTATGCAGACTGAGTACTCTACTCATGTGGCCTTGATCAGAAGTGATCATGGTACTGAGTTTGACTCTCTTCTCATGCAAGAATTCTGTGAGAGAGAAGGTATCAAATATTGCTTCTCAGCTCCTAGACCTCCCCAACAAAATGGGGTAGTTGAAAGGAAGAATTGAACCCTGATTGAAGCTGCAGGAACATTATTGGCAGATGCACATGCCTCTCTCCTATTGGGCAGAAGCTGTTAGCACAGCTAATTATGTGCTGAACAGAAGTCTTATACACAAGTTTAAGTGTAAAACTCCTTATGAGTTGCTTAAAGGAAAGAAACCTAAAATAAATTATTTTAGAGTATTTAGTTGTGTAGTTTATATTCATAATAATAATAAAGAATACCTTAGAAAGTTTGAAACAAAAGCTTCAATGGAAATTTTTCTTGGATATTCCCAAGTAAGCAAAGCTTATAGGGTATTTAATAAATCATCTTCTAAAATTGAGGAATCTGTGCATGTATCTTTTGATGAATCTCAGATGTTTTACAAGGAGAAGGAAACTTCCCCTTCCTCAAGTTCATTGCAGATACCAGAATCTAATAAAGATGTCACTCAAGAGATTCTCTATCTATCAACTCTTCATATCACTGAATCAGACAGTGATGAAGACCTTGCAGAAGCTGTTGTTGTTCCACCAATAGTAGATCAAATTCCTCCTGAGGAATTAATCCCAACTATTGTTGAAGATCACATCCCACCTGCTGATGTTGTCACACTTAAAGATCATCCTATATCTCAAGTGATTGGAGACATATCAGCTGGTGTTCAAACAAGACATCAGTTAAGACAGGATGTGATGCACGCTTATTTCCTTTTACAGATTGAGCCCCTCACCATTAAAGATGCTGAGCTAGATCCCCACTGGATCATTGCTATGCAAGAGGAACTCAATCAGTTTGAGAGATGTAAAGTGTGGACTTTGGTTCCAAGACCTAAAGGCCAACTGATCATAGGCACCAAGTGGGTGTATAGAAACAAGTTGGATGCAAATGGAATTATTGTAAGGAACAAAGCTAGGCTTATAGCTCAGGGCTACAGACAGGAGGAAGGTATAGATTATGACCAAACCTTTGCTCCTGTTGCACGGCTAGAGGCAATAAGGATCTTTCTAGCCTATGCAGCCTATATGAAGTTTAAGGTTTTTCAGATGGATGTCAAAAGTGCCTTTCTAAATGGTGAGCTAAAGGAAGAGGTATTTGTTGAACAAACAGCTGGGTTTGTTTCTTCAACTCAGCCCTCACATGTTTTCAAGTTGCAAAAAGCTCTTTATGGACTCAAACAAGCACCCAGAGTCTGGTATGAGACTCTAGCTAGTTTCCTGTTAGAGCACAACTTTGTTAGGGGAGTAGTTGATAGAACCCTCTTCGTCAAGCACCACAAGGACACAATCCTGTTAGTTCAAGTGTATGTAGATGATTGTTGGGTACATTGGAAAATGTGTACCTGATTTGAAGAAGCCCAACCTAGCTCAATGATATACATCATGTTGTATTTGATGTTGTTTTGAGTTGACATGTGCAGGTAAAGAATTGTTAAAGTTTACAGGAAAAAAATTCTAAGTCCAAGTGTCGACACAAAGGAACATGTGTCGTCACATAGAAGAAAGTTGTCGACACAACACTGGGAAAGTGTGTCGACACAGAAGGTGTAAGTCGACACTACTCTGGGAAAAAGTGTCGACACATAACATAGTCTACAACAACACTGGGAAAAAGTGTCGACACAGAAGAAGAAAGTCGACACAACACTGGGAAATTGTGTCGACTCAGAAGAAGTAAGTCGACACAACACTGGGAAATTGTGTCGACACAGAAGAAAAACGTCGACCTCAACATTGGGAGAATGTGTCGACACTGAAGAGTATAGTCGATCTCAAGTTTGTCGACATCATCTGAATATGTCGACACAGAAGAAGATAGTCGACCACAAGTTTGTCGTCACCAGCAGAATGTGTCGACACATAGTGAGTAAGTCAACACTTATTAAAGTTATGATTCTACAACAACTGTGTCGACACACAGGACTTGTGTCGACACACTGCAGAGTCAAAGACCAAGTTATTTTCAGAAGAAGATGTGTCGACACAAAGGCAATTTTGTCGACATCACTGAAGGCAGTGTCGACACCAAAGTTAATTGTGTCGACACAAATAGACAGATGGTCTCGACACTTTCTGACAGACTGTTTCAACACTAAGGCACAGGACTTGTTTGAAGACTTGACAGCTGTGGGTTATCACCAGTTAACTGAAGTTGTCAGACTTGTCAGAAAACGGTTAGAAACCGGATCAGCCGGTTACCATGAAGAATGTCTATAAATAGACAGATTCAGAAGGAGAGGAGGATGAACACACACAATTAAGAAGGTATAGAACTGATCCTTTGAAATACATTGGAGAAGGGTTATATTCTACTCATTTCAAGAAAGTGCTAGGCACTTAAGAAGATCTTCTCCGGGAGATCTAAGAAGACTATCTAAGGATAGATCTAAGAGGAGTTCTAATCAGAATTCAGAAGAATCATTCAAAGTTCTGGACAGAGAGAGATCAAGTCAGAATTTGAAGAAGAAGAAAGAATCCATCAGTGGATTCTCAAGAAGCTGTTTGGAATCAACTCAGCTAAGTACATTTTCAAGAAGCTTTGAAGAAGGCTAAGAAACAGTTGATTGCATCAGCTGATTAAGAATTGTCATTGCCTCTTCTCTCTCAACTTGGCAAGACAATTTAAAACAATCTTTTCTATATTTCTGTAGGATCTGTTTATACAGATCTGAGTTGTAAGCCTATGTTATAAAGGCTGAGTGTAGGAGTGTTGAACTCTGAGTGGTAGGGCTGATTGCCTGAGTGTAGGAGAAGGATATTCTCTGAGTTGTAGGCCTTGGGGCAAGGCTGAGGTAGGGCAGTTGTGCCTGAGTTGTAGGAACCAGTTGGGTTCTGAGTTGTAAGATCTATTGATCTGAGATAAGTGGAAGTTTGGCCGAATCTAGCATACAGCTAGATAGGTGAAGGGGGAAAGTGGATGTACCCAGACCTTGGGGAACCACTATAAAACATAGTGCAATCTGTGATGTGTTGTTTTCTGTGATTGCTGTGTTTTTGTATTAGTTAATAAATTGAATTCTGTCTAGAAGTTTTAGAAAAAGAAGCAGGACCTATTCACCCCCCCCTCTAGGTGTTTAGGCTGCCTTGAAAGTTAAACTATCAAGTGGTATCAGAGGGAGGTTCCTCAAAAAGGACTTAACAGTCTGAGGTAGATCTGATAGGCAGATTCAAGAATCAAGAAGATGGGTTCTGGAGAGAATCATAAGGAGCTAGGGTCAATGAAATTACCCATATGCAAGAAGGAAATCTTTGGGATCTGGAAAGAAAGAGTCAGATTGTTTATGGAAGCATCTGACCCAAGGATTTACATCACAGTACAGGAAGGCCCCTTCATACCAATGAAGATATCTGTTCTTGATGCAAATATCCAAACACCAAAGACTTATTCTGAAATGACCAAGGATGAAATCATCTTGGCAACCATGGACAAAAGGGCACAGAACATCATTGTCAGTGCCATAGATGATTCAACATTTCAGAATCTGATTCACTGCAAGACCTCCAAGGAGATGTGGGACACATTGATTGTCTACATGGAGGGATCAGAAGAAGTAAGGCTGGACAGAAAATCTATGCTAAATCAGGAGTATGAAAGTTTTAGACAAGGAAAATCTGATAGCATAACTGAGTGCTATAAGAAATTCTATAGAATTGTGAATGAGCTAATTTCCTATGGAAGAGTCTTCAGTACCTATGAACTGAATGACAAATTCTTAAGATCCTTATCAAAGGATTGGGATACAAAGATCTGTGCCATAAGAGAAGTGGCAAAATTGGCAGAGATATCTCCTCCAACTCTGTTTGGAAAGTTGCTATCCTATGAAATGCAACTTATGGTAAGGAAGGAGGAGGAAAGAAACTCAAGAGGAGAGCATAGAGAAAAGACTGTGGCATTTAATGCTGAAGCCACCAGAAAGAATAGGAGGAAATCACCATCTCCTCCTAAGGAAGTTGAAGAAGGTAGTTCTGAAAATTCAGATAAGGGTTCAGTCAGCAGTGATTCAGATGCAGACTTTGCTGCATTCACTAGGCAATTTCAAAGGTTCTTGAAAAAGAAGCAATGGAAGTCTAGGCCTTCATCATCACAGCAAGTAGATGACTATTATCAGAAAAGAAGGTCATCTAGGAAAGAGAAAAGCAGGTCAAAGCCCAGCAAAGCCACTACTTCAAAGATTGTCTGCTATTGTTGCAATAGGCCTGGACATGTAGTGGCTGAGTGTCCTGACAAAAGGAAGGAATCTTCAGAAAAGAAGAAGACTTATCAGAAAGGCAAGAAGGAGAAATCCTTTGTAGCAAAGAAAGATAAAAGTCTGTCAGACCAGTCAACTTCAGAATCAGGATCTGAAGCTGAAGCATATATTGGATTATATGCTGCATCTGAGGAAGAGGAGTTTATGCAGTTGCTAGACTCCATCAATGAACATCAATGCATGGGTTTGATGACTAGATCAGAAGAGGACCTATGCCAGAATCAGTCTGGTCCTAATGAGGTAAACTGTCCCTCCAGTACATATGTTTGTAGTACAAGTGAAGAATCAGCTACATCTGCATCAAGTGATGAAGATGCATCTGAATCTGAAGGAGATGTCTATCAATTGATAGACAAGTATGGGGACTTGTTGCAGGCCCTTAAGAAAAGCAAGAACCTGGTTAAATCACAGGCTCAGGAAATTGCTGATCTAAGGGTTGCAACAACTGAGTTAGAAAAAGTCCTTGATCAAAAGTTAGCTGAAATTGCCAAGCTGAAGAATATAACTATTATTCAGATGGGCACAATTAACTATACTAATGATCAAGTAAAGAGTCTGGAGGACAGACTTAGAATTGAAAGGGATTTAGTGGCTAGTTACTCTAAGCCAAAATCTGTCTTACCCTTGATAGATGAATTTGTCACTCAGAAGGGTAAGGCTGGATTAGGATTTAAGGGTAACTCCAGGGCTGGCAGATTCAAGAGGAAAGGCAAAGCCCCTATTCAGCCACTAAACCTTTCAGTCCCCATAAGGTTTGGTAAGGAGAAAGTGTCTTCTAACATATATGATCATGAAGACATTCAGGATCATATCAAGACAAATGTTCTGAAGAACAAGGGTGTTAAGGCAAGCAGGCCAACCTATGGTCATAAGCCCTATGGCTTTAAGAAACCAGTAGGAGAAGTTGCAACAGCACCAGCAATGAACAGAAATGCTTCTGACAAGGATGTATCTAGATCTAGATACAATAAGTTTGAATGTTGGTGCTGTGGCAAGAGGGGTCATTTTGCATTGGACTGCTGGTATAACACAAGTGTTATAAAGAATAAGAGTCTACCTGTTAGAAGAGGGTATGATAACTTTATTAAGGCTAACCTGAACCAAGGACCCAAGACTTACTTGGGTTCTAAGGGTAAGTAATTCTGTATTGCAGGTGAATCCAAGTTACCATGCCCCTATATGGTACTTGGATAGTGGTTGTTCCAGGCACATGACTGGAACAAAGGGGCTGCTGAAGGAGTATTCATCTGTCAAAGATGGACATAAAGTGATCTTTGGTGGATCTGAAAAAGGAGTCATCAAAGGATTTGGTAACATCTCTTCAAACCTAATTACTATCACCCAAGTGGCCTATGTAAAAGGTTTGAAACATAATCTAATAAGCATAAGCCAGCTGAGTGATCTAGGATATGACATTTCATTTGGTAAGGATGGATGTCATATCAAAAGGTCAAGTGATCAAGAGATCATATTGACTGGGTATAGGAAGAGAAATGTGTATTGCCTTAATTTTGAATGTGAGAATAAGGCATCCCCCATTTGTCTTGTAGCTGATGACAATGCTTCTCATTGTGTTAAGTGGCACAAGAGATTGGCTCATCTAAACTACAAGACAATTGGCCAACTCTTTAGTAAAGAACTAGTGAGGAATGGGCCTCAAGTTAAGTGTATAAAGGAAGGGGTATGCTCAGCTTGTCAAAAGGGCAAGCAGACAAAAACCTCATTTCAAAGCCTTGAAAACAAGGATTCTGTGAGGTGCTTATACCTCTTGCATATGGATCTTTTTGGTCCTATGCCAGTTCACAGTCTAGGAAGGAAGGTCTACACACTAGTGGTTGTAGATGACTATTCTAGATTTACATGGGTGTTCTTTCTGAGACAAAAATCTGAAACCCCAAGTGTATTATTTAAGTTTGTAAAGCAAATTCAGAATGAACTGAACAGTACAGTGGTCAAAATCAGAAGTGACCATGGTACTGAGTTTCAATCTGAAAGCATGACAAACTTGTGTATAGACTTTGGGATTTTCCAAGAGTTCTCCTCACCTAGAACACCTCAGCAAAATGGAATTGCTGAAAGAAAGAATAGATCATTAATTGAAGCTGGTAGAACTCTATTGAGTGACACCTCTCTCCCAGAATATTTTTGGGCTGAGGCAGTTAACACTGCTTGTCATGTCATCAATAGGGCTTCTATCACCAAAAGCCACAGAAAGACTCCCTATGAGATTGTGAAAGGCAGAAAACCAAATCTATCCTATTTTAGGATCTTTGGCTGCAAGTGCTTTATACTTAACAATGGTAAGTCTTATTTGACTAAGTTTGCTGCCAAATCCCAGGATGGGATATTTGTTGGGTACAGCACAAATAGTAAGGCCTATAGAGTCTTCAACTTAACTACTCAAGTTGTTGAAGAATCTGTGCATATTGTATTTGATGAAACAAGATTAATCAATTGTGAATTGTCTTGTAGATCAAATGACTCAACAGGTATAAGCAAGAAGATGGACAAGCTCTCCATTGCTGAAGCTTCAAAGGAAGAGGGAGCATTGGAAAATGAAGGCTGCTGTCCAGGGGGAGTACAAGAGATAATGGAAGCTGATGAAAACCAAGAGGAACAGCAGAATGAAGAAGCTGGAGATGCTCAACCTGAAGGGAATCTACCTCCAGCTATAAGATATCTAAGAGATCATCCTACTGATCAGATAATTGGTGATCCAAGACAAGGAGTGCAAACTAGAAGCAGAAATCAAAGCACAGTTTTGCATTCTAGTTTCTTGTCTCAAATGGAACCTAAGAAGTTTGAAGAAGCTATCCAAGACCAGTACTGGATTGATGCTATGCAAGAGGAGCTGAATCAGTTCAGAAGGTGCAAGGTCTGGGAGCTTGTTCCTAAACCAAGAGGCCACAACATAATTGGGACTAAGTGGATCTATAGGAACAAGCTAGATGAAAGTGGAATAATAATAAAGAATAAAGCAAGATTGGTTGCAAAAGGATACAGGCAGGAAGAAGGGATTGACTTTGATCAAACCTTTGCTCCAGTAGCAAGGCTGGAGGCAATCAGAATGTTCCTTGCCTATGCAGCCTACCAAGACTTCAAAGTATACCAGATGGATGTAAAGTCAGCATTTCTGAATGGTGATCTTAAAGAAGAAGTATATGTAGAGCAGCCATCAGGTTTTGTAGATCCTCTTAAACCTGATTCTGTGTACAAGCTTAGGAAAGCTTTGTATGGGTTAAAACAAGCTCCAAGGGCTTGGTATGAAACCCTGTCTACCTTCCTCATTGAGAATAAATTCTCAAGAGGAAAGATAGACAAAACTCTATTCCTTAGGGAATCCAAAGGAAAGATCATCTTAGTCCAGATCTATGTTGATGACATAATCTTTGGATCTACTGAAAACAACCTTTGTAAAAAGTTTGCAAAACTTATGCAAGGGAAGTTTGAGATGAGCAGTATGGGAGAACTTAAGTTCTTCTTGGGACTCCAAGTAAGACAGACTGATGATGGATTGTCCATATCCCAGTCTAAGTTCACCAAGGAATTAATTAAAAAATATGGTATGGAGTCATCCTCCTCCATGAGAACTCCTATGGGCACAAGTATGCCAATATGCAAAGATGAGGCAGGTAAACCTGTTGATGAATCATTGTATAGAGGAATAGTTGGGTCACTACTATATCTCACTGCTAGTAGACCTGACATTATGTATGCAACATGTGTCTGTGCTAGGTACCAAGCCTACCCTAAAGAATCTCATTATACTGCAGTAAAAAGGATTCTGAGATATCTAAAGGGCACTCCTACTCTAGGTCTTTGGTACCCTAGGAATAGAGATTTTCAACTAACAGGCTATTCAGATGCAGATTTTGCAGGATGTAGAGAGGATAGAAAGAGTACTACAGGTACTTGTCAATTCCTGGGAGGAAGACTAATATCTTGGAGTAGTAAAAAACAGACTAGTGTGGCAATTTCCACAGCTGAGTCAGAGTATATTGCTGCAGGAAGCTGCTGTGCACAGCTATTATGGATGCAGCATCAGCTTAAAGATTATGGTATTCAGGTAAGTAGAACACCCCTTTTATGTGATTCTAAGAGTGCTATTTCTATTGCTAATAATCCAGTTTCTCATAGTAGAACTAAGCATATAGAAATCAAATATCATTTTCTTAGAGAACATGTAGAAAAAGGTGACATCTCATTGGAATTTGTAAAAACAGATTATCAAATAGCAGATGTATTTACTAAGCCTTTAGATGAAACCAAATTCAATAAATTCAAAATTGAATTAGGTATGTTAACCATTGAATAATGTATTAAATAAAATCATTAACAATGCTATTGAAATGGTTAATAAGTAAGTAAAAGTAGTAACAACAATAATCAAGTGTTAAAAAGGACACATTGAAGTTACAGAAATTGGCTAAGTAAGAATGTGTCGACACATTCAGTAATAATGTGTCGACTCAGAGAAATTATGTCGACAAGTCAGAAATAGTGTGTCGACACAGAGAATATGTGTCGACACTTAAGAGGTTTATTGTCGACTTAACCAGGAATGTAATGTCGACTCAACCAGAATTATGGTGTCGACACTTACAAAATATGTGTCGACACTTGTCCTTAGTGTCGACACAGAATTTCTGTCTTTCTACTATGTATCCAAGGTGTCGACATAACCACATATTGGTGTCGACACATAGTAGGCTGAAGAAATGTCGAGTTAATAGAAGCTTGTGTCGACACATTCCGTCTGTGTCGACACATTTAGACTGTTTTTGGCGCCTTTTGAACTTCTTTCAACAGAAGCTATAAATAGGTCAAAAGCTCTTATTGTCGACACGCTTTCAAGGTTTTCGAGATTCAAACCCTGTGTCGACAATCTTTCTTTCTCTCCTCTCACAAGCCTTCTCGACGACTCGATGGCGCCAAAGATTGAAGAAAATGTTAATGAAGGGTATGAATTGGTGCGTCAGGCGTTTGCAGAGGCGCCGCCTGATGTTCAAGGAGTTATCACCCTTCTCTCTGCATCAGGGTTAGAATTTCTTGTCTCAGAACCATCCAAGATCTGGAAAAAGGAGGTGCATGAGTTCTTTATCTCAGCATCAGTCCATTCTACTGAACTCAAGATCAAGTCCATTGTTCACGGGACTAAGATTAAGATTACTCAAAGAGGTTTGAGAAAGTTTTTGCAATTACATGTGGTTGAAAATGAAGAAGAGGTTCCTAGTTCTAAGACAAGGGAAGCCCTTCTATGGTGTGGTTTGGATGCAAACATGAAGATTGGAGCTGAATTCAATAGGAAAGGTATGAATCAGCAAGGAAAGTTCTTGTCTGAAATAGTTGGGAAAGTAATTCTCTGCAAGACAGGTGGACATGATAGGATTTCTGCCTATATGTTCAACCTGATGACCAGGATTGCCTTTACAATTCCTACTGATTGGTCAGTAATCCTATTTGACAAGATTAAAGAAGGGATCAAGAAGCCTAACATGGCTAGGATCATAAGTCTTTATCTCAATGGAGCAATTCCTGAAGTGATGCAGCAACTGCCAGGATCTAAAATCAATCATATGAGAAGGATGGACATGAGACTATTCTCCAGGTGGGAAAGGGTGCTGTCTAAGGATGTGCCTGAAGAGAGCAGGCCAGACACCCCTGTAAGATCCCCTTCTCCAGCTCACGAGACTGAGCAACAACAAGAGGACCCACTTAGGATACAGAGTGAAGAACAACCTGCCTCCACTATAGTTCATCAAGTAGATACATCTGCACAGATGCAGGGGGAGCCAGTTCAATCTCCTGCTCAAAATGTATCTACCCCTGCTCAGGTACAAGTGGTACAGGTGTAGGGGGAGCAAATGTACTTTACTATAAAAGACTTTCTAAAAGTTTTTTTTGTCTGCACAGGTTCAGGGGGAGCATGTGTCTTCTCCTACTCCAGATATGCAGCTGCCTGAGAATGTGCACAAGGATGCACCTAATGACTTATCTTCAGATGCTCCAGTTCAAAAAGAATACACTCTGGATGAGTTATTTCCTAATGATGACATAGCTACTGATAGAATAGAAGAGGACCAAGATGTTGAGCAGCCTCTTGACATAGAGCTAGAACAAGAAGTGGAGAAAGTTCAAGAGAATGAAAAAGTTCAAGAAATAGAGGAGGAGCAAAGAATTGAGGGGGAGCCAGTACATGTTGAAACTGAGCAACATGGCACTGAAGCAGATAGAGTTCACATTGAGAGTACTTCTGAATCTGAAACTGAAGAAGCCAGGTTGGCTAAGAAAAGAAAACTGGTTGTATTTAAAAGAAGAAGCAAAACTTATAAGCAGGCTTTACAGACAACACCTCCACCTCCACCTCCTGAAGTTGATTATAACAAGTTCTTGGTGGATTTACAGGTGAAATTGGATGACCACAGGGTGGCCATTGAGAAATATGTTGATGAAAGAAACAAAACTCTGCAGTTTGACTTAGCCCAAGATATCAAATCTATCCAATTTCAAGTCAACTTGAATAAAACTGAAATGACAGATTGCTTCCACAAGGGTGGCAATGCTGTAGTTTATCTGGCTAAACAACAGCAGGCTATCTCTACAAAGGTGGATGATATTGCTTTGAAGCAAGGTTATGTCCTAGAAAATCAAATAAGAATGAATGACAATTTAACTGAATCTCATAATGAGATCATTCAAGAGGTGAAGAAGATTGTTCCAGGGATGCCTGCAAATAGAGCCAAAGAAATGGAAGAATTTGATAAGAATTTTCAGGCTGCTATTGCATCTGTTAAGACTGCCATCACAACCTCTCAACAGGAAATATCAGAAAAGCTTCAAAAGTTAAGACCATTTTTCAAAGAGGGAGTGAATTATTTGGATGGCCAAATTCGATTCCAGAAAGAAGATCTTAGAGATCATGTCTCAAGAGAAGCCATAAAGGGGGAGAGGATGCTAATTCATGCAGGCTCTGAGCATGCCAAATGGGTGACCAATAGTATAAGAGCCACATTGGGATATCCACCATTGTGTGATGATAACATGGTGGCTGAGTCTGGTCTACAAACAGGACTACTTGAAGGTGACCAACCTGAGGTTGCCCAAGTCATATACCCCCCTCCAGATTTTGATATATTGGATCAGCAAGTGCAATATATGTATAGTCCTTCAAAGGAAGTTGTAAATGTTATCTTTGGAAAGGTTGATAAGCCTGAGGCAAATTTGCAAGAACAGCAAGATGCTCTACTGTCAAAGAAAAGATTTAGAGAGCAGGCTGAGCTGAAGCCAGATTTTGAGCAGTGGAGTCCTACTTCCAGAAATATAATACTCACTGCATGGAAAGCTGTCAAAGATCAAGTTCATGAAAGGGGCAAGTGGTACAATGAGCAGGAATGGCAGAAGTATGAGACAAGACAAGAAGCCATTGTACAATTCAGAAGGAAAGCTAAGCTGGGAAGACTTCCACCTGATGCTATGGAGCCAAGCAAATACTTCCCAAAGCCTTTTCACTATTTTGAAAGGCAAAGGCTCAAGGAAGAAGCTAAGAAGAAAGCTGATCTTAAAGGAAAAAAGATGGCTGAAGAATCAGAAGCTCCTGTGACAGCTAAAATTAAATCTGGCCAAGGGATTGTTATTAGAGAGCCTAATCAATCCTGATAATGTTTAGTTCTTTCATAATGTTTTGTAATGATGTAATGTGATCAGTCAAAGAAAAACCATGTAATCAAACATTACCCAGTAATAAACAAAATATTGTTAAATCTGTGATAAATTGTTTTATCCATGATGTTCTTATTATTTTGTTTATAATTAAGTATCCCTGTGTATTGTCATATATCATCATTTTATACTATTTCTAAATGGTGTATATCATTGGCTATAAGGGTTATGACTTCTCCAAATAGGGGGAGATTGTTGGGTACATTGGAAAATGTGTACCTGATTTGAAGAAGCCCAACCTAGCTCAATGATATACATCATGTTGTATTTGATGTTGTTTTGAGTTGACATGTGCAGGTAAAGAATTGTTAAAGTTTACAGGAAAAAAATTCTAAGTCCAAGTGTCGACACAAAGGAACATGTGTCGTCACATAGAAGAAAGTTGTCGACACAACACTGGGAAAGTGTGTCGACACAGAAGGTGTAAGTCGACACTACTCTGGGAAAAAGTGTCGACACATAACATAGTCTACAACAACACTGGGAAAAAGTGTCGACACAGAAGAAGAAAGTCGACACAACACTGGGAAATTGTGTCGACTCAGAAGAAGTAAGTCGACACAACACTGGGAAATTGTGTCGACACAGAAGAAAAACGTCGACCTCAACATTGGGAGAATGTGTCGACACTGAAGAGTATAGTCGATCTCAAGTTTGTCGACATCATCTGAATATGTCGACACAGAAGAAGATAGTCGACCACAAGTTTGTCGTCACCAGCAGAATGTGTCGACACATAGTGAGTAAGTCAACACTTATTAAAGTTATGATTCTACAACAACTGTGTCGACACACAGGACTTGTGTCGACACACTGCAGAGTCAAAGACCAAGTTATTTTCAGAAGAAGATGTGTCGACACAAAGGCAATTTTGTCGACATCACTGAAGGCAGTGTCGACACCAAAGTTAATTGTGTCGACACAAATAGACAGATGGTCTCGACACTTTCTGACAGACTGTTTCAACACTAAGGCACAGGACTTGTTTGAAGACTTGACAGCTGTGGGTTATCACCAGTTAACTGAAGTTGTCAGACTTGTCAGAAAACGGTTAGAAACCGGATCAGCCGGTTACCATGAAGAATGTCTATAAATAGACAGATTCAGAAGGAGAGGAGGATGAACACACACAATTAAGAAGGTATAGAACTGATCCTTTGAAATACATTGGAGAAGGGTTATATTCTACTCATTTCAAGAAAGTGCTAGGCACTTAAGAAGATCTTCTCCGGGAGATCTAAGAAGACTATCTAAGGATAGATCTAAGAGGAGTTCTAATCAGAATTCAGAAGAATCATTCAAAGTTCTGGACAGAGAGAGATCAAGTCAGAATTTGAAGAAGAAGAAAGAATCCATCAGTGGATTCTCAAGAAGCTGTTTGGAATCAACTCAGCTAAGTACATTTTCAAGAAGCTTTGAAGAAGGCTAAGAAACAGTTGATTGCATCAGCTGATTAAGAATTGTCATTGCCTCTTCTCTCTCAACTTGGCAAGACAATTTAAAACAATCTTTTCTATATTTCTGTAGGATCTGTTTATACAGATCTGAGTTGTAAGCCTATGTTATAAAGGCTGAGTGTAGGAGTGTTGAACTCTGAGTGGTAGGGCTGATTGCCTGAGTGTAGGAGAAGGATATTCTCTGAGTTGTAGGCCTTGGGGCAAGGCTGAGGTAGGGCAGTTGTGCCTGAGTTGTAGGAACCAGTTGGGTTCTGAGTTGTAAGATCTATTGATCTGAGATAAGTGGAAGTTTGGCCGAATCTAGCATACAGCTAGATAGGTGAAGGGGGAAAGTGGATGTACCCAGACCTTGGGGAACCACTATAAAACATAGTGCAATCTGTGATGTGTTGTTTTCTGTGATTGCTGTGTTTTTGTATTAGTTAATAAATTGAATTCTGTCTAGAAGTTTTAGAAAAAGAAGCAGGACCTATTCACCCCCCCCTCTAGGTGTTTAGGCTGCCTTGAAAGTTAAACTATCAAGTGGTATCAAGTGTATGTAGATGATATTATTTTTGGTTCCACTAATCCCAAACTGTGCAAAAAGTTCTCTGACTTGATGCATTCTAAGTTTGAGATGAGTAGTATGGGTGAGTTGTCTTACTTTCTTGGTCTCCAAGTAAAGCAAGATGCTGATGGCATCTTCATCTTCCAATCCAAATATGCCAAGGAATTGGTAAAGAAGTTTGGGATGGCTGATACTTCAGCAATGCATACACCTATGGCTACTAATGTAGTTATAGATTTTGATGATCAGGAAAAGCCTGTTGATCAAAAGAATTATAGGGCCATTGTTGGTTCTCTATTGTATTTAACTACAAGTAGGCCAGATATAATGTTTGCTACATGTCTTTGTGCTAGATTCCAGGTCAACCCAAAGGAATCTCATCTGATTCTTCTCAAGAGAATCTTGAGATACCTGAAGGGATGTCCAAATCTAGGACTTTGGTACCCAGCTGAGTCAGAATTTGAGTTAATTGGATACTCTGATTCTGATTATGCTGGTTGTAGAGTTGACAGGAAAAGTACCTCAGGAACTTGTCAGTTCCTGGGAGAGAGATTGGTCTCTTGGTTCTGTAAGAAGCAGGCTTCTATCTTAACTTCAACTGCAGAAGCTGAATATATAGCAGCTGCTAGTTATTGTTCACAGATCCTATAAATTCAAAACCAGCTTTTGGATTATGGGTACTCACACAAGAACACAAAAATCATGTGTGATAGTACCAGTGCTATCTCTATTGCATAAAATCCTGTGCACCACTCTAGAATGAAGCACATTGAGATTGGACACCATTTCCTGAGAGATTGTGTGGAAAAGAACAAGATCAGCCTTGAGTTCATATCCACAAACCTTCAGAGAGGTGATATATTCACCAAGCCCTTAGATGAACAGAAGCATCTGTTCTTTTTGGTTCAACTAGGCATGATTAATGAAAGAGACTAAGTGTGACGTCTGTCTTGTTGAAACTTGTTTGAAGATCGTCGAACGACATTCGAAGATAGTAGATCAGATTAAGCCTATCGTCGACCTATGGTTGATGATGGCTTATCTGCTTGAAGATCGTCGACCGGCGTTCGAAGATCGTCGAATAGGTCGAGCCTATCGTCGATCTATGGTTGACGACAGCTTGTTGTTTGTGAAGACAGAAATAGTCGAATGATGGATCGACTACTCTGCTTCAGGAACAATCGTTGAACGACCGTTCGACCATCGTCTCCAGTATCTTTTAAATAGATCGACGATCGTTGTTTTAATATAAAGCCGATGGTCGACCTAGGTTAAGAGATCTTTCTTTTTATCGTCAACGAAGAGCGTCTTCTCACATTCCGTCTTCATGCTTGCTCTTTGTCTCGCGATTTCAGTCATTTCGCCTTCGCCGTCTCCCTCGTCTTCTCCAGCCCCTTCAATGGCGATAGCTCCAGCTCTCCTGACAGTGGTGAAGTTCAATGCAGGCTTCAGTGTGGATTTCGATTCTTTCAGTTGCTGTGAATCTGCTATAGTGGGAATTCTCAACTTATGCAAAGATCAAGGATTGGAAAAGCTCATGTCCTCCAGGATAAAGATAAACATTCAAGAGATTAAAGAATGGGCTTTCACTTCGTCCTCCAATGACGAATCAATGACCGGAACAATTGGCGGAGAAGAGGTAACTTTGACTCCCACCATTTTAACTGAAATTTTTGGATTGTTAAATGGGGAAGAAGATTACGAGCAAGATACCCCAGAGTTTGGGAGAATGCTGACAGAGCTGGGATATGCCGAAGGCATTCCCTCTAAGCTGCTTAAGGTGAATTTTCCGTTTAAGATTAAGTTCCTTGCTGAACTCGTCGGAAAAGTGCTACTGGAAAAGCACTCTGCCCATGACAATATTACAAGGCAACAGTTTGCCCTAATGTGTGCAATTGTGAATAAAAAGAAGATTAACTGGGCAGGAGTATTGTTTAATTTAATAAGGAAAAAGAACAGTAAGAAGGAAGTCACCCTGGGTAGGGTGCTTGGGATTTTTATGAAGGAAAAATATCCCTATTTGTTAGTTTCAGCTGCTACTTCCATCAATGCCAGCAAGAAGATGGACCCAACCTTGTTCGCCAAGTGGAAAAGGACTTTTCTGAAGCCCGCTCCAACAAGGGTTGCTCCAGCTGCATCTGAGAGCACCAGGACTGCTTCAGTCACTCCTCTCCTACAAGAAGCTGGCTCAGCAAATCTCTCCCTTCCATCTTCTTCATCTGCATTACCGTCTACTTCAGTTGAAGTTCCATCAACTTCAATTGAAGTACGACCTTCTGCCTCTCATCTTCCTGATTCATCTACAATTCTCTATGCATCACCTCCTGCATCTCCTCTCCCTGATCATCTTGCTAGGATATCTCATCCTAGTTTTGATTTGTTGGTTTCTGTGATATCCACTCCTCCTCGGTCACCAATTCCTCCTTCAGATCACATTGATCATCTTGCATCCACCCATCATTCTCCAGTTCACTCTCCATCTCCAGTTCACTCTCTAGTTTATCAAGAATATACCATTCCTACTGATCATCCATCCACTGAGATTCCCCCTTCATCATTTGAAATCACTCCAGCATTCATTTCTAGCATCCTGGAGTTAATTACCCCTTCAATCAAAATCATGATTGAAGAGGCAATTGCTCCCCTTGCATCCTCCATCTCTTCTTTGACTGCTGCCATCCAAGCTCTATCAAAATCTGCTGAGCCCTCTTCATCTAGGGGCCTGGTTTCAGTTTCTACTGAAATCAGGCAGGGGGAGATGCTTTATGAAGATGCCTCTGAGCTGCCCTTGGCCTCCCCTCCAGCAGATCCTCCTGTAGTTGCAGAGAAAGAGATAGAAGAATCAGTTCCTCCATTGTCTGAAAAAGAAATTTCTGATGCTATAATGAAGTCTGAATTCATTGTCAAAGTTTGCCTAGAAGAATGCTCCACTCCCCTGGTCGCCCTATACCTAGAAGGAGTTATTACTTCCTTCCTAGATGAATTATGGGAGTTAGGACACTCAAAGGATAATTCTGAAGGTATCCCTTTTACTCACTTTTTAGACTTGATAACTGACATGCTAGTTTGAGAATACCTAGAAGGAATGATACGATGTCATTTAGCAAATTTTTGTTCATAATACTACAGATATAATGGAAGAAGTATTAGATGTTCAAGAGCTTGATCACCAACCAGCTACAGAAGTTCAAACTGAACCAGAACCAGTTGTTCAAGTTTCTGAGGCTGCTCTGCCAGCTCAGTTAGCAGTACAAGAAGAACTGGTCCTTATGACAGTTTCTGTTGAAAAAGAAAAGGTTTCAGAAATTCAAGTTGAAAAGTCTACTGTCTGGGATGATTCCCCTGGATTGGATTTAGATGCTCTCCTGGCACAGGATGCCATGGAAGAAGAATTAGAAAGAGCTGCCCTAAAAGAGAAGGAAAGAGCTGTGCAAGAGGCAATTGATCCGTATGATCTTCCTATTTCTTCAAATTCTGAGGATGAGATTGATTCTGATGAATCTGATGAGTCTAAGAAAAAGAGATCTGCTAAAAAGAAAAAGAAAACTGTGGCTCCTCCTCCTCCAAATCCTGACCATGATGTTCCCTATTATATCTTGAAAGGCATTGATCCTAAATCTAAAGAATTCCAGCACTGGATGGCATTTTCTAAAAATCAGCAGAAGTAAAGGAAAAAGTCAAAGAGGTATGACAGTCCTGTCCCAAGATGGACTCCTAGAGGTCCTCCTCCTCCACCTCCCAGTGCAGGAGCCTCTGGAAACCTATCTGCAAATCCTTTTACTCAGTCTAACAGGTTTAACCCATCTCAGTCATCACAAAGGAAAAGTTCTCAAGGTTATCAAGGTAAAACGCAATCTGGCTATCAAAGACTTGATGCTGATGTTAAGGAATAAGTAAAGGAGGTGGTTTATCAAAGACCAACTTTTTCTCCTCCTCCTTCCAAAGAACTCAAGAGCTCAACCTCTCCAAAGCCAGATCATGCTGTGAAGGCTGTTTCAAAAGATAAACGAATTATTTTCTCTGAAAAATCTAGCAAGATATTTGCTGAGTTTGCTCCTTTTTCTCTAGTTATTCAGGATAAAGAGCCAGCTGAAAGTCTGCTAGACATGTCTATTAAGTTTAAAGCTGTGAAACCTGTTGATACAACCTCTGAAAAATGTGTATGAAAGCCCAGAGCTTGATCCTAATTTCAGGATGGCTCGTTTTCTTGAACTTGTTGGTTCAGCCCAAATTAAGAAAGCTAAAGCTGAAGGCAAAGACACTGCAGGATTAACCACTATGTCAAAATTCAGAATGAAGGAGCTTGATAAATTCCAGGTTAGACCTGAGGTATTTGACCCTTCTAAATACATGGAAAAGCATCCTGAAGCAGTTGTTCCAAGGGCGTCTGAATCTAAAATCATTGGAGAACAAGACCTGAAGTTGTCAAGGAAAGAAGCTCTAGATCCTTCTAGAAAAATTACTTTTGTTTCTAGTTCTTCTGAACCTAAACCTAATTCTGAAGCATCTTAAAATTTCATTGATTGTCAGTTATTTGCTTATCTGGTTGATTGATGTTATCTGCTTAGTTAATTTTTCTTCATGCACTTTATTTATTTTCAGTAATTAGTTTTGTGTTTAGTTGTTGAGAGACTTAACTCAAATAGGGGGAGATTGTTGGTACCCTAGTTTTGATTTGAGTTCAATCTTCTCTTTTAGTCTCTTGACCCAAGATTTATCTATGGTCAAAGGTTAGTTGTTTAGTTTGTTTGATCTAGTTTAGGCTTGTCACTTTTCCAGATGAATATTTGGTTAAGTTGTTTTTTGTTCGACTATGGTCGAACGTCGCTCGACGATCGTCGATCAGCCGATCGACGATCGCCTTCCTGATAGCTCGACTATCTGCTTGATAGGTCGACTATCTGTTGTCTTTGATAGTTCTACTATCTGTTAATAGGTCGACTATCTGTTTTGGTTGATAGCTCGACTATCTGTTTGATAGGTCGACTATCTGTTTTCTTTGATAGTTCGACTATCTGTTGATAGGTCGACTATCTGCTTTTCTTGATAGTTCAACTATCTGCTTGGATAGTTCAACTATCTGATAGTTCGACTATCTGTTTGATAGGTCGACTATCTGTTGTCTTTGATAGTTCGACTATCTGTTTTCTCTGATAGTTCGACTATCTGTTTGATAGGTCGACTATTTGTGTTGTTTGATAGTTCGACTATCTGTTGATAGGTCGACTATCTGTTTTCTTTGATAGTTTGACTATCTGTTCTGATAGTTCAACTATCTGATAGTTCGACTATCTGTTTGATAGGTCGACTATCTGTGTTGCTTGATAGTTCGACCATCTGTTTGATAGGTCGACTATCTGTTGTGTTTGATAGTTCGACTATCTGCTTGATAGGTCGACTATCTGTTTTCTTTGGTAGTTCGACTATCTGTCTTGATAGATCGACTATCTGATAGCTCGACTATCTGTTCTGATAGGTCGACTATCTGCTGAGGTAGTTCGACTATCTTATTTGATAGTTTGACTATCTGTATCGTTCGACTATCTGTCTGATAGGTCGACGATCTCCGTGCTTCGGTCAACGATCTCCGAGGGTCGTTCGACGTTTTGCTGTATGTCTTGAGTAATTTTGTCATCTTCTATGATATGATTTATTTCATATTTATTTTGGCATATTTTATAAAAGATTATTTGAATAAATTTATGATATTATTTCCATGCAATATCTGCTCCATTCCTTATGCATGAGCCAATCTTTTTCTGACAAAGTTGTTTGTCTTATTAGTTGAAATGTATTTTCTGCTTTATCTGCCAGGCTGTCCTTTATAGCCGTTAGACTCAAAAAGTCTTCTTTGGTCGTAAAGAGTCTCTTCTGATGTGACTTTCTCTAGTATTATTTTATCAGAGTTACTTGCAGCTTCTTAGAAAGCTTTATCCTCTTATAGGATATCTGTCTGCAGCTTTTATTTTCTTGCTTTATGCTATTTGCAGCTCAGCTTGCAGATTTCAGTAGAAGACAAGATTCAAACTCAAATTAGAGCCGTTGTTGCTGCTGCTATATAAAGAACTCTTTGGAGAAAGAAATCAACTAGTTCAGATAGCCAAAAACCAGTTCATTCAGGAAAAGGAGTTCAAAAGCTAACAGCAGCATTCAAGCTTACAACTTACAGTTTATAACTACTCTCAGCTCCTTCACATCCAACTGAGAAGAAGTCTTAGCTCTTCACTCTTCTTTAACCTGAGTTCTCCTGCCTCCAGGAAGATTTTCACTCAGAGCTTTTTGAAGAAGAAGAAGAAGAAGATAGCTGCCTGAAGAAGAATTTTCATTTCATATTTATTATCTTCTTGTAGCTTTTTCCTTCAGATTTTCTGAAGTGTTTTCTGCACTGAAGCAAGACTTCACCTGGACATTCTTTTAGCCTGGGGGAGCCTTGACTCTTTAGAGCTTTCTAGCTCAGTGCAAGTTCTTGAGCTTATCTAATTCTATTTAAAATAGAGAAGACTTTTTCACCTCCTTTCCCCCTCCTCTAAAGGGTTATTACTCCCTTCAAAAGTATACCTTGGTGGCAGGGCACCTGATCAAAAACCTGTGTTGGTTTTTAGACACCTGATCAAAAGGTCTAAAGGGTTTCTAGATCTACCTAAAGCCGATCTTGTTGGTGGCAGGGCACCTGATCAAAAACCTGAGTGGATTCCTACCTTGTTGGTAGAAGAGTGGACGTACCCAAGTTGTTTGGGGAACCACTATAAATTCCCTTGTGTCGTCTGGTTGTTTGATTTATTACTTGTGCTGTTGGCTGTGATTAGTTTTAACTAGGTTTGCTAGTTGCTGTTTAGGATCCCAAGCCTTAACTGTAATTACAGTTGGCTGCCTCTTGTGCACAACACTTGTGTTAGGCTTTAGGGTTACTTCTCAAATATCTATAACCTTCATTCCGCAATTAACTCTAAGGGAGTTGAGTAGACAGTCAACTTTGCTAGTACAATTTTTGATTACTCTATTCACCCCCCTCTAGAGTAGTATCTATCCCTTTTCTTTCAACTTGAATGATTGACTATTATTATTATTTTTATTATGCAGCTCTCGGCCGACGAGAGCCCCTTTTTCGCATCTGCTTTCCTTCCGCTTTTTGCTTCATGCTTTGTTTTTGTGGTGTTTGCGTGAATACTAGCTTCCTGTCTGCTAATCACCATCTTATCTCTGGGTCGGGGTCTCTCCTAGGGGTTCCCCCCTGCTGGCTTAGGCAACCAAGGCATGTCAGAGCGAAAAGCGAGACGCCGACTCCTCGGGACTTGACGATCGTACCCCCGCCGTCTTTTTGGAAAAAAACATCATTACCATGATTTTCTATAAATAGGCTGATCCACCTACCACATTTATTCCTCTGATCTGAAACCCTTGCCTCCTTCCTCGCCTCTCTCGCGCCTCTCTGCAACTTCGCTTGCTTTCTCTACTTTCTCTCGTTCTCGCCCTCTTTCTAGCAGTTCTCGCCTTGGACTTCTCATTCACGATACGGGGCGAGAGCGAAGGTCGTTCTAACTGCATGCAAGCCTTCCTAAAGAACAAGTTTCCTCCTTGCCGCCTGACCCTAAACGAATATTATCTGATAACCACCAACTACATCCCCGTCGGGTTCACTGCGAGAAACCCGGGAAACAATAATAGGTTCAATCTCGTGCGAGAGGGGGAGCTCTCCATCCCCCTAGAACACTTTGAGGTGGGCTTCCGCCTCCCCCTCTGGCCGAAGATGCGCCAAGCTCTCCGATATTACGGGGTGGTTCCCGCACAACTCAATCCCAACTCATTCTCCATCCTAGTAGCATTCATCTGCTATATGCGGGCCGAGCGGATAGAATTCAGCCTACCCATTTTCCGGAAGCTATTCATCTTCCGGGCCAAGAGCGGAGGGATAGTATTCTTCTCCGGGCAGCTACTCAGGACCTGTGGCCTCGCCAACAAGAACCATCACTGGAGCGAGAAGTTCTTCTACATCTCAGGATACTTCGGCAACGTCCCTCTCGCACCCGTCCAGTACGACTATGCGGCCTACAAGCTACCCGCTCTTGGGTCGCGCGAGAGCGCCATCCTCGAGTTCTTTGGGACCAAGGACTTCGACGTCCAGTTCCTTAGGCGGGACATCGACTCCCTTCATCCCGTACCTCCCGGCGAAGGTATGATCTCGCTTTTACCATGTGATTCTATACTTTAAGATGTAGATCTAACTGCTGTTGATCTCGTAGGTGATCGAGAAATCCCCCTGCACCAGCCGTTTGACGTGATCAGGGATGTGACCGACCCCCTGGCCCTCGCAAAATCCGCAGCTCTCGCCTGCCGAGATGAGTCGGCTCCTCCCTCCGATCCTGGCGCCCGAAAGCGAAAACCCAACGCCTTCTCCTCCACCTCTCTTAAAAGACCCAAGCCAACTGCTGCGGACAAGGATAAGTCCGTGTTGGCATCTCCCGCTCGGGATTTTGCCGAGAGTGAGGCGACTACTACTGCTGAGGCTATCGCCAGGGCTCCTACCGAGAACCTGTCGGCCAAAAGTGGAGCTGGTGATGAGAGGACGGCCGCCGAGACTTTTTCCCAAGTCCCCCCCAAGCCAATGCCGAGAGGGCATCAGAACTTTGGCTACGGTCACAAGTTCTTGGATGCGGAAGGGAAACCCTTGATTCAGTGGGATCATGAAGCCAACCGGGCCCCAATCTCCACTCTCCTTCCCAGCTAGACGAAGCAAGACGAAGTCACCGGCGATGCCTTCGCGCTGTCATATAACCTCTAAAGTCACAAGGATGCCGACCACTTTGACACGTCGCCCATGCGGCTCTTGGACTTCGACTCCATCCGGGCCTTGATGCGCAGGATTGAGCTCGTGCATATGTGTGTGCGCCAAAGCATCACCATAGATCGCAACTTCGCCGACATACACAAAGCGAGAGACGAGGCGGCTGCCAACGCGGCCGCCCTGAAGGCCGAGCTGGCAGATGCCCGGCGGCTTCTATCCCTTCACCCGGCTAATGAGGTAAGTGAGATACTCCAAGGCCTCTCACTGCCCCCTTAGTTCATAATATGCTTTCCTCCTTTATTTGCTGACGAGCTTTCTTATGTGCACAGGACTCCGCCCAGAGCTCGCTTTTTCGCGTGAGGCTGGCCGGTCTGGAATATGAGAACGTCCTGCTGAAGGCCAAACTCCAGCGCACGGAAGCGGCTGCAGTTGCGCTCCCGCCTCCTCCCTCGCTGGACAAGAGGCTAAATAGCCGCACTACTCCGAATATGACATCGACAAGCTGCTACAGGTCAACGCCCAGTCAACGTCCACGATAACGATAGAGACGCTGCGGGATGTGGGGTGTCTGAATGAGGGTGGCGAGATCATCACTGCTCACAGGCTTCTCCCTGGCTTTTCGAGCCTGTCCCCAAGCCCCCGGGAGTACCCGATTCCCCGCCCTCGGATGTCTTGAAGTCCCCCGTCCTAGTTGGCGGGACATTCTGCGAGGGCTCTAGCGAGAGCTCGAGCGGGAGCTATGGCGAGAGCTCGAGCGGGAGATCTGGTGAGAGCTCCGGCGAAACCCCCTTAAGATCTTCGCTGCCCCTCTTATTGTGAACTTTTTCGCATTTTGTTCTCTTTGAATACGCGGGATGCTCCCGCATGTAAACATTTTTTGTAAACACATTCGTATATATATATATGATCAGTTTTCTACTTCTCTTACCTTCTCATAAAAGCAATTCATATATATTTTTTTGTCTATTGCTTCTCAAGTGCGTTCTCGCCGAGGACCTTGGCCTCCTTAGGAGAATCGCACCCCTTAGTGATAGATTAATAGGTGGAACCCTGCCGAGATTTCAAGGCCAAGCGTGTTTTTGCCGAGTGCTTTCCGCCGAGAGCCTTTTATCGAAAGCACCGACCATAGGTTCTTAAGAGATAGTTGCTGCCCCTTTGCAGTACATGAACAAACAGAGTTTCGCCGAGAACTTCCCGCTGTCAGGCCAAGAGATTCCCGCCAAAGGTCCCCTGTCGAGAACTCCCTTTGTCGAGAACCTCTTGACGAGAGCCTCCTGCTCCAAAAGGTTCTCGAACTCTTTCCCTTGCCTCCTAGGTGTGCCTCCTGTCCTACCCGGTTTAATGAGAGCCCGGACAGCGAGTCGACCCGGATCCGAGCCTCGCTCGGGGTGGTGCAAAAGCTTTCAAGCCGATGTATCTCCATGATCATTTCCAAGACCAAGTCCTTTCCCCCCAGGTGTGCCTACCGCCCTGCCCAGCTAATGAGAGTCTGAGCAGCGAGTCTACCCGGGGCCGAGCAGCACTCGGGATATCCCTTACCCCCATAGGCGAGCCTTCAGACCTGCCGGCCAGTGAGAGCCAGCGCAGCGAGTCTACCTGGGGCCAAGTCAGGCTCGGGGTAGTGCAAAAGTTTCTAAACTAAAGTATCTCCATGAACATTTCCAAGACCAAGTCCTTCCCCCCAGGTATGTCTACCGCCCTGCCCAGCTAATGAGAGCCTGAGCATCGAGTCTACCCGGGGCCGAGCAGCACTCGGGGTATCCCTTACCCTCACAGGCGAGCCTTCGGACCTGCGAGCTAGTGAGAGCATGCGCAACCGGTCTACTTGGGGCCGAGCCAGGCTCGGGGTAGTGCAAAAGTTTCCAAGTTGAAGTGTCTCCATGAACATTTCCAAGACCAAGTCCTTTCCCCCAGGTGTGCCTACCTCCCTGCCCAGTTAATAAGAGCCTGAACAGCGAGTCTACCCGGGGCCGAGCAGCACTCGGGGTATCCCATACCCCCACAAGCGAGCCTTCGGACCTGTCAGCTAGTGAGAGCCTGCACAGCAGGTCTACCTGGGGCTGAGCCAGGCTCGGGATAGTGCAAAAGTTTCCAAACTAAAGTATCTCCATGAACATTTCCAAGACCAAGTCCTTTCCCCCCAGGTGTGCCTATCGCCCTGCCTAGCTAATGAGAGATTGAGCAGCGAGTCTACCCGGGGCCAAGCAGTACTCGGGGTATCCCTTACCCCCACAGGCGAGCCTTCGGACCTGCCAGCTAGTGAGAGCCCGCGTAGCGGGTCTACTTGGGGTCGAGCCAGGCTCGGGGTAGTGCAAAAGTTTCCAAACTAAAGTATCTCCATGAACATTTCCAAGACCAAGTACTTTCCCCCAGGTGTGTCTACCGCCCTTCCCAGCTAATGAGAGCCTGAACAGCGAGTATACCCGGGGCCGAGCAGCAATCAGGGTA
Organism: Platanthera zijinensis; assembly: GCA_039513925.1. Taxonomy (NCBI): domain Eukaryota; kingdom Viridiplantae; phylum Streptophyta; class Magnoliopsida; order Asparagales; family Orchidaceae; genus Platanthera; species Platanthera zijinensis. The sequence continues at coordinate 150,030,780 of CM077090.1, read as the reverse complement.
TCCCTTAACCCCACAGGCGAGCCTTCGGACCTGCCAGCTAGTGGGAGCCTACACAGCGGGTCTACTTGGGGTCGTGCCAGGCTCGGGGTAGTGCAAAAGTTTCCAAGCTGAAGTGTATCCATAAACATTTCCAAGACAAAGTCCTTTCCCCCCAGGTATGCCTACCGCCCTGCCCAACTAATAAGAGCCTGAGCAGCGAGTCTACCTGGAGCTGAGCAGCACTCGAGGTATCCCTTACCCCCACAGGAGAGCCTTCAGACCTGCCAGCTAGTGAGAGCCTGCGCAGCGGGTCTACCTGGGGCCGAGCCAGGCTTGGGGTAGTGTAATCATCTAATCTCCTTACCATCAAAATTTCACAATAGGTAAAGCAAAAACAAGTTAGTGAATGTAATACAATAAACTTGACTTTGAATATACAATTTAACCTCCCCCCCATGGGTAGAAGCGTTTAAGTTGTCACCGCTCCAGGTGTGGCTCATGGACCTCCCCTTCATGTCTTGGAGGTGGTAACCTCCCGTTCTCAAGATCCTTTCAACAATGTAAGGCCCTTCTCAGTTTGAGTTGAGCTTGCCCACATGGGCTAATCTTCCCGCAGCATCGACTTTCTTTAGCACCAGATCTCCTTCCGCGAACTGTTTGATTCTGATATGTTTGTCAAAGTATTTTGCCATTCGCCGTTTGATCTCCTACTGCCTGATAGCTGCGACATCGCGCAGTTCTTCCACCATATCCAACGAGAGGCACAACTCCCCCTCATTCTCCAACCTCCAAACCTCGTCTCCTTCACCCGCGGCCGCAACCCGCGGGGACCGAACCTCAAACTCTACGGACAAGACCGCCTCACACTCATGGGAAAGTTTGAAGGGGGTCTCGCCAGTGGCTGTGTTTGGGGTTGTCCGCAAGGCCCATAATACTGAGGGGAGCTATTCCACCCAACTCCCCCTCAAATTCTCCACCTTCTTCTTGAGCAGGATTACGATAATTTTGTTTGCCGCCTCCACCTGGTTGTTGTTCCTAGGGTGGTGGATGGAGGCAAACCTAAGGTCTACACCCAGTTGGGTGCAGAAGCTGATGAACTCCTTACTAGCGAACTGGGGGCCATTATCTGTTACTATCATCTGGGGAAACCCATGTCTGCATATGATCTCCCCCTAAACAAAATTCCTAATGACTTGGGAGGTGACCTTGTCCAGTGCCTTGACATTCAGTAACTTCGAAAAGTAGTCAATCATGACTAGAAGAAACCTTCTCTGCCCACTGGCCGGAGGGAAAGAACCAACCAGATCCATCCCCCAAATGGTGAAAGGCAAGAGCGATGTAATGCTTCGGAGCCTTTGAGCGGGCAAGAGCTGGAGGGGGCGTTCAGTTGACACTTTTGACACCTTCTCACAAACTCGGCTACATCCTTCCTCAGGGTCCGCCAGAAATATCCTTGCCTGACCTTCCTTGCTTCCAACGTCATACCCCCCGAATGACTACCGCATTCGCCGGAGTGTACTTCCTCCAAGATCCTTGAGATCTCTTCCTCTGTCACACATCTTGCCAGGAGCCCTGACAACATCTTCCGATGCAACCCCCCTTCAAGGATTAGGTAATGAGCCGCTTTGTGCCTGAAACTCTTCGCATCCTTGGTCCCTTCCGGGAGCTCACCAGTGGTCAGAAAGGTCACGAATGGATCCACCCACGAGAGTCGCCGATCCATTTCCATCAATTCTCCTTTATCGATCGTCGGTTGAAATAGATCAGTCAGGGTTCCTCCTCCCTGAGGTCCAAACTTAGCCAACTAATCGGCTACTACACTCTCCTCCCTAGGAATATGTTGGATTGAGAATGTCCGAAACGCCCCGATGATCACCCTTACCTTTGATAGGTATTTCACAAGGGTGGGCTCCCGGGCTTCGAACTCTCCTCGGATCTGTGATGCCACTACCAACGAGTCCGTGAAAACCTCCACATCATGGATCTCAAGCTCCTTTGCCAAACGAAGGCTGGCTATCACGGCCTCGTACTCCGCTTGGTTATTAATGACCAAGAAATGCAAGACCACAACTTGTTCTATAGTGACCCCCTGAGGGCTTATCAACACTACTCCCCCTAAGGGAATGTTTCTCTGAAGCCGCGTCAACCATCATCTTCCATGCCCCCTGTGGTCGTGGCTCCTCGGCCCCGACATCAATAACGCAGTCAGCTAAGAAGTCAGCCACTACTTGTGCCTTAATGGAGAGCCTTGGCACAAACGAGATGTCAAACTCACTCAATTCAATAGAACACTTGGCCAACCGTCCTGAGTGTTCCACTCCTTCAAAAATCTTACGAAGGGGATGGTCCGTCACCACCTTGATCGAATGGGCTTGGAAGTACGGCCGAAGCTTCCTAGCCGAAATGATTAAAGTATACGCCAACTTTTCTAAAATGGGGTAGCGGAGCTCCGCCTTCTTCAGGATCCTGCTAATATAATAGATATGCAATTGTTTCTTCCCCTCTTCCCTGACTAGAATGGAGCTTACAGCCTCTGCTCTTACCCCAAAGTACATGGCTAGATCCTCCCCCTCCTTTGGGCTTTGAAGTAGCGGTGCCCGGGAGAGCTGGCTCTTTAGTACTTGAAAAGCCTCTTCACACTCGGTGGTCCATTCAAATTTTTAATTACCCCGCAGCACCTTGAAGAATGATGAGCATTTCTCTCCCGACCTGGAGAGGAACTTGCTCATCCCAGCCAGTTTGCCTGTCAAGCGCTGGACCTCCTTAGCATTACGTGGTGACTCTAGCTCTAGGATGGCCTTCACCTTGTCTGGGTTAGGTTCTACCCCTATCAGGGTTAGAACATGTCCAAGGAACTTCCCTCGACTTGCCCCGAAGACACACTTCAAGGGGTTCAGCCTCATCTTGAACTTCCGCAGGGTAGCGAATGTCTCCTCCAGGTCACAGAGGTGTGAGTCCACACCCTTGCTTTTGACCATAAGGTCTTCAACATAGACCTCCAGGTTCCTCACCCTTTGGACCTGGAAGACTCGATTCATCATACGCTGGTAGGTAGCTCCCGCATTCTTCAGCCCAAAGGGCATTATCTTATAGTTGAAGCATCCCTCCCTCGTGATGAAGGAGACATCCTTGACATCAAGAGGATGCATTCGGATCTGGTAACCTGAAAAAACATCTAAAAAACTCATAATAGAAAAACCAATGGCTGAATTAACCAGCGCATCGATCCGAGGCAGGGGTAGCAATCCTTAGGGCATGATTTATTTAATAAAGAAAAGTCTATACACATGCGCCATTTTCCACCCCCTTTCTTTAGTATTACCACATTAGAGATCCAGCCCAGATACTGGATCTTTGAGATGAAGCCGGCCTCTAGAAGCTTCTTGACTTCCTCGCGGATGAGCTCCTCCATCTTGTTAGCGATTGTACTCATCTTCTGGCAAATGGGGTGCGTCCGGGGGTCCAGGTTCAGGCGGTGGCAGGCTACATCTGCATCAATGCACGGCATGTCAGCCGCACTCCAAGCAAAGATGTCGACATTGCCCTCGATGCAAGCCCGCATTCGCTCCCGATCCTCGGGACCTAAGCCCTTGCTGATTCGCACCCTTTGCACCTGGCTGGCGCTGGTGAAGACTTCCATCTCCACCACTTCCTCAGCCAGCTCCAGTCACGACTGCTCCCAGCCTGCCCTTTCCTCCTCTTCTTGCCCAAGCTCTTTCTCCCCTCCTGCTTCCTCAACTTCCATCGCCTCCCCTAGGCTCTCCTGCTGCTAAACCTCCCCACCCCTTGGGGCCTCCATCTCAACTCCTCCTCCTCCTCTCTCTTCCTCTACTCCCTCCTCATGTCGACCCTCTTGCGGCTCCGACCCTTCGTCCCCCTGGACCTCATGCACTGCTCCTCCTCCCTACTCCTCCGCAATCTTCTCGCTCGTCTCCCCCAGTCTCACCTCCTCCCCTCTGACAACCTCTTACTACACCGCCATCTCCCTCTCCATCTCCACTGCCTCTGCCATCCAAGATATGGTGTTGATCGCCGTCACATAACATTGTCTTTCCACCTTCGGGTCCCCCCGAATCCTAACCTACACCCCTCCGTTGTTGAACTTGAGGCATTGGTGGAACGAGGAGGGGACGCAGCGAAAGGCGCTGATGAGGGGGCGCCCAAATATGGCGTTATAACTGCTTGGGGCATCCACTATAACAACCGATAGTTCCGTGACACGCCCCCAAATTCACATGCAACCCTACTCCTCCTTCTACCTCCTTCATCTCTCCTGAGAACCCAAACAACGGTCCGTCCAAAGCTAGGAACCTCTTGGCCTTGACCTTCATCTCGTCGAAGGCCTTCTTGAAGATCACGTTCACGGAGCTCTCGTTTTCGACTAGGATCCTGGAGACCGTGAAGTTTTCCACCGCCATCTGGATCACCAAGGCGTCATAGAACGGGTCCTCGAAGTCTGGCATGTCCGCTGAAGAGAAAGTAATTTTTTCCTTCAGAGGGGGAGCTTGGGAGGTCGAGGCGACCCCCCTTCGCAACATGGTCTGAAGGCTCCCCTTACGGGTTGCCTCAATCCCGACTCCGTCATGGATCACCCCGATCCCTCCCTTGGGTTCCTACGTTCGCCCGATTCTCACACATGTCTTCCCCCTCTCCCTATTGAACCTCAACGATCCTTACCAGTGGATCCTACTTCCCCAGCCCTCTGTCCTCTCTCATCTCCAAGAAATCTGGGCAGGTGGCCGTCGCGTGACCCTCCTCCTGGTGGAAGTCACAGAAAGGCAACGCCACCCTACCCCCTCTTCCTTTTTCGCCTCCTCTTTTTCCAGCTCCTCCCCGAAATCCTCTCCTTCCTCCTCTACCTCGGTCGACCTCCATCGCTTCTTGTGGCGGGAAGTGACCCCTCTGCACCTTCCTCCACGTCGACTGATCAAACCTCTTTGGCTCGCAAAAGTTGTCCATTCTCTGGAAGCCTCTACCCTGTCCCTGGGGGTGACCCTCTTGGGGCCTCCAACCGAACCAGTTTTTTGGCTCCTGGGCCCCCCATCCTTGATGCTGCCCCTGCTGCCCCTATCCTTGGGGATCCTCTCTCCTTCTCTCTTCCCTCTACTCTCTCTGCCTTCCTGATCCCGACTCCTTCATGTCATCCTCCACCAACCTGGCCAGCTTCCTAGCAAAAGCCGGGTTAGCCCTTTCAAAGTCTATCTCCTTCGCCGCCATCTCCATGAGCTCCTAAATAGAGAGGGGGCATTCTCTTCAGCTCCATGCTAAAGAATCCTGGTCTCAGCCCCAAGGTGAAGGCGAGCATTAGTGCATACCCTGGGACCTCCAAGACCAGGAAGATCTCCTCCTGAAACCGGTCAACATAGTGACCCAACGTCTTATCTTTCTTCTGCCTCACGCAAACAGGCACTCTGCCTCCTTCTTCCACTTCTTCGATGTCGTGAATCTCAACAGGAACCTTCGATGCAGATCCTCAAAACTATAGATCGAGCTTGCCGGCAACTGGTGGAACTAGTCCCGGGCCTTCTCCTTCAACGTGATGGCAAAGAGCCTACACTTGAAGGCGTCTATCATTTGCCTAATCGAAACAACATCTTCAAACCACTGCACATGTTGCATAGGGTCATCCTTCCCCGAGTAGTAGGACATGTGGGGCTACCGGAACCCCTCTGAAACCGGAGTCGAGATAATGAGCTCACTAAAAGGGCTCCCGCCCCCTGCCTGCCGAGAAGGCACATCTCACGGCCTCGGCTGGCTCGCTCGGTCTGCACTGCCTTGCCCGGGGAAGAGCTCTGGCGCAGCTACATCCCTCTTGCTGACCTATGCCGGCACCTCCTTCCCGGGGCGCTGCCCGGGAGCGTTCTTGCCCAAGATAGGGACCGCCTCTATTGGACCCTGATGCGTATCCCACTCGCTCCTTGCCAAGAAGGCCAGGTTTATGGTCTGCAGAACCTCTCGCCTGAAGTCCTCCAGCATATTCCTTGTCGCCTCTTCTCCCGGAGAAGGGGAACCTCCTGAGCCTGATCCTTTGCCTTTACCTCTGGCCATGGGACTCAACTCAAGATTTTCTTATACTGGCTACCTTCCACGCTCACTGCACCAGAATTGTTGAAGCCAAAATTTGACCTCAACGAAAGTTCGAAATCGGGGGTGTAGCCAACACCTACTTCCCCCAAGCTCCGACCTCTGACTGACAGTAAATGACCAGAAACTGACCCAAAGCCTCAGTTGGGAGGTCCCGCCTCTTACCCGGGAGATCTCTGAGCGCTTCCCCTCCAAAGCCAAATGTTGGGCTAGGAGCTCCTCAGAAAGCACTAGAAGAACTTAGGAAAATATGAAAGCTTTTTCTTCTGAGGAACCCCTGTGGGTCTATTTATAGCCTTTGTTGACCTGAAATTACTAAATTACCCCTGACTGGTCTACCAACAGCCAAACTCTGTTGTTCTAAAGAGCTAAATGCACACCCTGGGGTATACAAGTAATTTTACCTGAGGGCATCTAGGTAATTTCACCCTAGGCCTTACCCGGCGGGAGCCTTCCTGTCGAGAACTGAAGGCTCTCGCTCTTACTACTTGCCGAGAACTCTCCCGTACTCACCAGGCGGGAGCTAAAAAGATATTAATGAATGCTGTAGGCTGTGCCTGCTCCCGCCCTCACGAGGCGCGAGCCTTCTCGCCTGCCTCTGGGCGGGAGAATGCCTTGGACGAAACCCAACCTGTCTTGATGAGTGTCGAGCTCTGCTCGACAAGCTGCTTACCTGAGCGCGAGCGCTCTCGCCTACTCCTATACGAGAGCCCTTCTGTTCCAAACCTATTCGAAGATCATCGAACTCCACCCTGATTGGGCGAGAGCCAGTTTTCTTCACCCGAGGCTAGCCCAAAGCTAGCCCAAACCTGGCCCTTGGCACTTCTGGGTCCTACTCAACGAATATGGGGTTATACACTATTCACGCCTCAATTCCTTTATTAAGAAGTGTAGAGAGAAATGCAAGAGAGAGAAAATAACCTAGAATTTTTATTATTCTTTAAATACAGGAGTACAGACACTTATATAGAGAGAAAGAGAGGGAGAGCCTTCAACATCTACAATGTGGGACTAAATAGAATATATATGAGCTTATACACAGACTCCTCCTAATGGGCTTTTTCATTACATTTTAACACTCCCCCGCAGGCTGGAGCGTACGAGCCGTAGGCATAAAGCTTGGATAAGAACTAATGATATAATGTCTGAGAGAGCTTTCGTGAATATATCAGCAACTTGTCCTGACTCAACAACATGCTCTAATTCCAACCTCTTCGATTGAACTTTTTCCCAAATAAAGTGGTAGTCAACTTCAATATATTTTGTTCGCTCATGGAATACGGGATTCTTGACAATATGTATGGTTGCTTGACTGTCACAGAAAAGAGTGGTCGGAGAGGAGAGTTTGAGTGCCAAATCACTGAGAAGACTTGAAGCCAGGTGCGCTCAGAGACAATCACTGCCAGAGCATGATACTCGGCCTCAGCAGAGGAGCGAGCAATAACCGATTGTTTCTTACTATGCCAGATAATAAGGTGTCCACAAAGGTAGGTACAAAAATCAGTCGTGGAACGCCTATCATCAAGGTAACCTGCATAGTCGGCATCAGAATACGCAATAAGAGACAGAGAGGAGTGGAACTCTTTGTTTTCAAGGATAACTAAATCACCTAGAGGGGGGTGAATAGATTTATTAGTCCTTAGTGACTATCTTTTATTTTCCTTACTTTAAGTGCTTTATTAGTTGATTCAATTCTGCTTTTAAGACATGCAAAATGCAATAAAGAAAACAACACAGAAAATCACACACAGATTTATAGTGGTTCCCCTAACAAGGGTACATCCACTTTCCCTCCTACATATCCAACTATCTTGTTAGACTAGGCAGTTCTCCAAAACCTACTCCAAAGAGCTTACACCTCAGATCCCTCAGGATCTTTAAGTCTCCTATACGACTTACTTTTCAGGCCCAAGACCCTACAACTCAGTGATTCTAAGATCACCTACCTCAGGCTGTTAAGACCTACATTCAGGATGGGAGGACAGCTCTACCTCAGATCCACTAGGGGTCCTACCTCAGAGAGAATGACTCTCCTACCTCAGGCTGTTAAGCCCTACCTCAGATCCAAAGGATCCTATAGCTCAGGCACAAGTGCTCTACCACTTAATGAGAATGACTCACCTATAATCTCAGGCTGTTAAGCCCTACAGCTCAAATCCAAAAGGATCCTATAGGATGGAAGTGGGTTATGTGGTTACTCTTGACACAAGATATGTTTCTCTGTGTCAAGCTTCTTGACTGAGATAAGCTCAGCCCAACTATGACTTCAAGAATTTATTTCCTGAGTCTACCTTTACTGAACTAAGAATTACTTAGTCCTAACTACTTCCACAACAACAAGTATATATTTACTTGAGCTGGAAGGACTTGCAAAACAATGTTCTGCCCCTTTCTAAACTGAGCCAAAAGCTCAGCCCTAACTTCTATTTCACAGCACCAGGGATTTTTCCTACTAGAACTATGAAGTTACTGCAGCTAGTTGCTGCTACCTGAGCTGAGAAGATCTCAGCCCTAACACCTTCTTCATAGCCTCATAAGATTATATCTTCAGGATTATGCTAACTTGAGCTGTGAAGTAACTACTGCTAGGGTTTTTCCCTTTGCTGCAAACTGAGCTGAGGTGAACTCAGCTCTATCTTCTTGATTGCAGAAAACCAGATGGCTCTGCCACTTTATCCTTTCTCAAGGACCTTCTCTGGACTTGCTGGTGAAGAGAAATGGTTTATCTGTTCTGGTTGTTCTTCAAACAGCTTTAGCTTCTTCTTCTCCTTTAGAAAGAAATCTTTCTGAACTTGCTGGTGCAGGAGTAAATAGCACCAGCTAACTTGCTTTAGATCTCAGATCCTGCAGTTAGAGATTTTCCCTTGGCTGCTCCCCTTTTCTCAGAGATTAACTCTAAACTTGCTGATTTTTGATGAAGAAGACAACAACCGACTTGCTCTTGGTCTTGCTGACTTGAGCTTCTTATTCTTCAGCACAGTAATAATGGCGGTGAAGAAGAATGACCTGATGGCTCATCTCCAAAGCTTTTTTCCTCTATAAAGCCTTTCCCTTTTATTGATTATGACCCAAAGGCTCTTTGAGCAGTGGGCCCCACACATTTAATGGCTGTAGAAACCTTGCTTTAACGCCAACTGTCGTACATTAGGTCTGCAGCCACAATTATGGCGTACTGTAGCCATCCCACCACTAATTTGAATCTTGTTGGCCAGTTGATTTGCTGACATCACCAGCTGTGGACTTAGCCAAAAATCAACCAATATTAGTATAGGCATTGAGTGACTGAGCCTCACTCAACTCCAAAACACTTAGACAGATTTCTGTATATCTAGGCGTTGAGAGTGTTGAGTGAACAAGCCTCACTCAACGATTTTTTCCTTAGCAAAATCTTCCTGCTTCTCTGGCGTTGGAGCGTTGAGTGTGTCTTCATCACTCAATGCTTTTTTCCTTAGAAAAGCTTTCTGCATCTTAGACGCAGAGAGCTTAGTTCGACGAACTCTGAACTCAGTTCGCCGAACTCAGATTCTCAAACTCTGAGCTTAGTTCGACGAACAATGAGCTCAACTCAATGAACTCTGAACTCAGTTCGACTAACTCAGATTCTCAAACTCTGAGCTTAGTTTGACGAGCAATGAGCTCAGCTCGACGAACTCTGAACTCAGTTCGACTAACTCAGATTCTCAAACTTGAGCTTAGTTCAACGAATGATTAGCATAGCTCGAGGAACTCTAAACTCAGTTCGACGAACTCTGAACTTTGTTCGACTCACAGCTTTTTACTGTATGGCGTTGAGTATGTCTTCATCACTCAACGCCAAACTACTTAGCTATATTTCCGCCTTTAGCTGTATGGCGTTGAGTGAGTCAACTCCACTCAACGCCTGTGGACATAACCACATTTCCAGCTTGCCAACATTCTTCCTTATCTCTGGCGTTGAGTGAGCTTGCTCCACTCATCGCCTGTGGACTTCGCTGCATTTTAAATTGCTCCTTGACTTCTGGCATTGAGTGAGCTTACCTCACTCAATGCCTGTGGACTTAGGCAAATTCCTGCCTTTCCAGCATCTTCACTGTGTGACCACCTGTCACATCACTTAGACAATCTGTCTAGACTTGTTCAATGGAACATCCTGTACATTATGAGCTTAAACAACATCAAAAACAACAATGCTTTTAGTGTTGATGGAGATGCCTCTTCAAATCCAATCTAGGGAACATTGTGGGCAATGAATCCAATAATCTCCCTCTATTTGAAGAAGGCAGAACACCCAGTAATACTAAGAGACATTAATATAATAAGCAGAATAATTTCATGCAACTGTAGATTATAGTCTGCTGCAACTGCTAGCTTATGCTATGAAGGTTTTAACATATCAATTTACTGTACAACATTTAACTGCATTGACTCAATAAGTCAAGTCAATGCATCCTTATACTACTTGAACAATTGCTCAAGTAATATGCACTCTCCTTTATACCACTTAATATTTAAATGTTTTTTAGCATATCAATTTACTGTACTACATTTAACTGCATTGACTCAATAAGTCAAGTCAATACATCCTTATACTAGAACAATTGCTCAAGTAATATACACTCTCCTTTATACCACTTAATATTTAATGGAGCACCACTAGAAGCACTTACCTCAAAATATGCACTGACGCAATCATGGCTGGTCATGTTGAGTCAGTCATTGCATTTCTCATATTACTAGAATCTTTTCAAGTAATATGAACTGACTCAACATGACCTAGTCATGTCAAGTATTGCTTCTATATCTCCCCCTTATGTATTGCCACACATCTCCCCCTTTCTGTCTTCTTCAATAGGTATATCTTTTGTGTTGATACATTGAAACAACACAACATTGTTCACTTGAACTTGTTGCACACATAGTTCCCCTTGTTGATGTTGTATCTACAGAATCAGCATCCACTTGTGGTTATATCATTGATACACCACTTCACTGCAGCCCCTTGATTCTTGAGTGAACCATGGATCCACTTGAGCTGGCTGCTAGTTGTTCCTCTTCTCCTGCAGTAATACTATTTTCTCAGCAACAATCCTTCTTAGACTCAGAGAAGATTATGACTATGTTATAAGCAATCTCCCCCTTAGTCTGTTCATTATCCTTAGGAGAAACTGATCGATAGTGAAGATCTCTTATCCACTACAGCAGCTTCTTGCTCCCTCTCAACTGAAGCATCCTTTGTCAGATTCCTGGTAGACATTCTAGTTTATACCAGTCTGGATACCACTTGATAAATTTGCCAGCCTTGATACCAATTGAGGTATGCCACTTGAAAAGTCTTCAAATCACTGAAGGTCTTTTCCACCACTTAAGGCCTCATGCATTTGTAGGATATGCTAGCCTTTTACTCTTGTCCTACAGCAATATATTATTATTGCATCAGTACTGATTGTACAGCAGTAGCCATCTACTAGGGTTGATCTCCCCCTCAAACTGTGCATAGTCCTGAGGACCCGCTAATCAGCTGTGATGTTCCTTGACCCATTTAAGTGATTGGTTGCCTCTTAACAGGAAGCTGAACTTGTTCCTTCAACTGCTTTCTACGTTCATCGAACTGATCTCTGCATTCGTCGAACTAAGCCTGGCTTTCGTCGAACTGATTTCTATGTTCGTCGAACTAAGCCTAGCTTTCGTCGAACTGATCTCTGCGTTCGTCGAACTAAGCTTCTCTGGAATTCCTTCTGAAATAACTCTGGAGGTTATGGTCCTGGATTTGTAGCTGGATTCTCATCAGTTGATCACAATAGCTCCCTTGCACCATGATCACTTCTTGCTGAGCCAGGTCTTTTCCTTTTCTTTAGCAACGGACTTGCCTCTGACATCAGCTTTCTGTTCAAGCCCCAATGACCTTTTTGCATTGGAAACTAAGAATTCCTTCTCCTCCTTGATCATTCCTTCATCCTTGATCATGGCCAGTTACCACTCCCAAAGTGATTATACCACTTGACTAGAGAGCATTTATCTAGAGTTGATACAACTGACCCAGGTCTCCTATGCCACTTAATACCACTTGTATCCTTTTTCAGGAATGCACACAACATCCTTATCCTTGGATAATGATCCATAGGATAACTTTTTTGTTCCATTCCAAGTTCTGTAACATCTTCTGTCCAAGTACCACATGGGGGATGGGAACTTAGATTGACCTGCAAAACAGATTACTTTACCATAGGACCCCAATAGGTATAGGGTCCTAGGTTCTGATTAGTCTGAAATCTGACTTGCCTACCTGCAACATTTCGAACAGGTTGGCTAACTCTTGCTCTAGACACAGAAAAATTGTGCCAGCAATCTAGGGCAAAATGTTCCACCTTACCACAACACCAACTCATGGATATTATATCTTCTTTTCTGAGTGGGTCTTGTAGTGCGGTTAACTGCTGACTGAACATAAGGAAGAGGAGCAACAACTTTCTTCAGGTTCCTTTCAGCAAGGATTTGACTGAAGGATATTCTTCTAGTAGGCTTCCTTTGCTTGCCCTGAATGGTATTTATAGCTGTCTTCTTTGTAGATGACATGTTGCTTATATCATCAGAACTAGCCAAGTTAGGCTTACTAGTAGACTAACCCTTGGTCTGAGTCCTTGCTGGATGGGCTTGTATGAAAGCTACTGCCTTATCCTTGTGAGTTGGGGATGATGCACCAAATATAAATGGTATAGAATGGGCCATTTTTACTTCATCATGGGGAGCCTTAAAGGCACTTATTCCTCTATCCTTTCTTCTTCCATTGTAAGATAAACTTGTGTTCTTACAAAAAGAATTCCCATTCTTACAGTGACCATACATGCAATCCTGGTCATGCCTGTTAGAAGGGAGGATTACCTTATAAAATATTGTCTGTGGCACAACATGAGCTTGGTCTCTCCTCTAAGATTGGATAACTTTAGAAATCCACTTAGATTCAGATTTTCTCTTGATAGCATCTATCTTAGAGAAATTGGTCACTATCCTCTTCTTCCTTTCAAGTTTCTCTTCAAGAACCTTGATAATAGAGTCCTTATATTTAATGGACTCAACATGGATATCGACCATGGTCTTTAGATGACCAACTTCCCTCATCTTTAGATATATCAAAGATGAAGTCTCATCTTGCTGTGAATCAGTCAGCTGTAGGGAGGCAATTTCCTCTGTATGCTTCTTAACAAGCAACTTATTTTTCTTGAAAGCTTTCAGAAGAGCAGCATGATTCTCAATCAATTGATTGATATCATCTTCCAATAGAGGACTCTCATCATCTCTTGATGAGGAAGCATCAGAGTCTGAGCTGGACTCATGACTTGAGCAATAAGAAGAACTAGACAAAGATTGTATCTGATCTGGATCAGACTGATCCTGGCTAGATTCTTCTTCTTCTGGTGTAGCAATCATCCCATAGCATCTGCATTCACCTTCCTCAGCTAAATCCACCTCTGAGTCACTATCTGAGTGTGACAGAGGGGTCCTGATCACTATTCTTGCATCTGCATAGACATCATCATCTATAAGAGATACCAACAACCCAATGTGGTCCTTGCTCTCACTACAGACTTGAAACTTCATTGAGCTCCACTCCATATGGTTCTCGTTTGAACTCACCAATGCAAACCTTTTAGCTATTCTTTGAGGTCTACTCAGACTGTTAAGTATTTTTTAAGTAACCTCCCTCTGATACCACTTGAAAGTCTTTGTTTTCAAGGATAGCTAAATCACCTAGAGGGAGAGTGAATAAGTTTATTAGTCCTTAGTGATTATCTTTTATTTTCCTTACTTTAGGTGCTTTATTAGTTGATTCAATTCTGCTTTTAAGGCATGCAACCTGTAATAAAGAAAACAACACAGAAAATCACACACAGATTTATAGTGGTTCCCCTAATAAGGGTACATCCACTTTCCCTCCCACCTATCCAACTATCTTGTTGGACTATGCACTTCTCTAAAACCTACTCCAAAGAGCTTACACCTCAAATCCCTCAGGATCTTTAAGTCTCCTCCAAGACTTACTTCTCAAGCCCAAGACCCTACAACTCAGTGATCCTAAGATCACCTACCTCAGGCTGTTAAGCTCTACACTCAGGTTAGGAGGACAACCCTACCTCAGATCTACTAGGGATCCTACCTTAGAGAGAACGACTCTCCTACCTCAGGCTGTTAAGCCCTACCTCAGATCCAAAGGATCCTACAACTCAGGCACAAGTGCCCTACCACTCAGTGAGAATGACTCACATACAGTCTCAGGCTGTTAAGCCCTACAGCTCATGTCCAAAAGGATCCTACAGGATGGAAGTGGGTTATGTGATTACTCTTGACACAAGAGATGTTTCTCTGTGTCAAGCTTCTTGACTGAGATAAACTCATCTCAGCTATGACTTCAGGAATTTATTTCCTGAGTGTACCTTTACTGAACTAAGAATTACTTATTCCTAACTACTTCCACAGCAACAAGTATATATTTACTTGAGCTAGAAGGACTTGTAGAACAATGTTCTGCCCCTTTCTGAACTGAGACTGAAGCATAGCCCTAACTTCTACTTCATAGCACCAGGGATTTTTCCTGTAGGAACTGTGAAGTTACTGCAGCGAGTTGCTGCTATCTGAGCTGAGAAGATCTCAGCCCTAACCCCTTCTTCACATCCCCCTAAGATTATATCTTCAGTATTAGGCTAACTTGAGCTGTGAAGTAAATGCAGCTAGGGTTTTTCCCTTTGATGCAAACTGAGCTGAGATGAACTCAGCTCTATCTTCTTGACTGCAGAAAACTAGATGGCTCTGCCGCTTTCTCCTATCTCAAGGACCTTCTCTGCACTTGTTGGTTAAGACAAATGATTTATCTGTTCTGGTTGTTCTTCAAACAACTTCAACTTCTTCTTCTCCTTCAGAAAGAAATCTGTCTGAACATGCTGGTGCAGGAGTAAATAGCACCAACTAACTTGCTTTAGATCTCAGATCCTGCAGTTAGGCTTTTTCCCTTGGCTGCTTCCCTTTTCTCAGAGATTAACTCTGAACTTGTTGATTGTCGATGAAGAAGACAACAACCAACTTGCTCTTGGCCTTGCTTACTTGAGCTTCTTATTCTTCAGCACAACAACAATGGCGGTGATGAAGAATGACCTGATGGCTCCTCTCCAAAGCTTTTTTTCCTTTGTAAAGCCTTTCCCGTTTATTGATTATGACCCAAGGGCTCTTTGAGTAGTGGGCCCCACACATTTAATGGCTGCAACAACCTTGCTTTAACGCCAACTATCGTACAGTAGGTCTGCGGCCACAATTGTCGCGTACTGTAGCCATCCTACCACTAATTTGAATCTTGTTGACTAGTTGAATTGCTGACGTCACCAGCTGTGGACTTAGCCAAAAATCAACCAACATTAGTATATGCATTGAGTGAGTGAGCATCACTAAACGCAAAAACACTTAGACAGATTTCTATCTATCTAGGCGTTGAGAGCGTTGTGTGAACAAGCCTCACTCAACGCTTTTTGCAGCAAAATCTTCCTGCTTCTCTGGCGTTGAGAGCGTTGAGTGTCTTCATCACTCAATGCTTCTTACCTTAGAAAAGCTTTCTACATCTTAGGAGCTGAGAGCTTAGTTCGACAAACTCAGTTCGACGAACTCTAAACTCTGTTCGACGAATTCAGATTCTCAAACTCTGAGTTTAGTTAGACGAACGATGAGCTCAGCTCGACGAACTCTAAACTCAGTTCGACTAACTCAGATTCTCAAACTCTGAGCTTAGTTCGACGAGCGATGAGATCAGCTCGACGAACTCTGAACTCAGTTTGACTAACTCAGATTCTCAAGCTCTGAGCTTAGTTCGATGAACGATGAGCTCAGCTCGACGAACTCTGAACTCAGTTCGACGAACTCTGAACTCAGTTCGACTCACAGCTTTTTGTTGTATGGCGTTGAGTGTGTCTTCATCACTTAGTTCCAAACTACTTAGCCATATTTCTGCCTTTAGCTGTATGGCGTTGAGTGAGTCAACTCCACTCAATGCCTGTGGACATAACCACATTTTCAGCTTGCCAACATTCTTCCTTACCTCTGGCGTTGAGTGAGCTCGCTCCACTCAATGCTTATGGACTTAGCTGTATTTTCAATTGCTCCTTGACATCTGGCGTTGAGTGAGCTTACCTCACTTAATGCCCGTGGACTTAGGAAAATTCCTGCCTTTCCAGCATCATCACTTTGTGACCTCCTGTCACATCACTTAGACAATTTGTTTAGACTTGTTCCATGGAACATCCTGCACATGATGAGTGTTGGGTACACTAAAAAATATGTACCAGATTTGGAGAAGCCTCATCTTACTCAATGATATACATAAATTTGTATTTGATGGATGTTTGAGTTTCATTGTGCAGGTGTAAGGTTTGCAAGGAAATTATCTAAGTACAAGTGTCGACACTAGTGAAGAATTGTGTCGACACCCAGAAGTTGTGTCGACACTAGAAGCAAAGTTGTGTCGACACCAAGACATTGTGTCGACACCTGAAGAAGAAGTTGTGTCGACACCCAGAATTGTGTCGACACCTAAGGCAGGAATTGTGTCGACACCTAAAGCAGAAGCTGTGTCGACACCCAGGAGTTATGTCGACACCAGAAGAAAGGCATGTGTCGACACTCAGGAATTGTGTCGACACCTGAAGAAGGTTTGTGTCGACACACGAGACTTATGTCGATACACACTCAACGCCATCTTACAGTAATAAATATACTGGGTCTGAAGGCTTGTGTCGACACACACTCAATGACAGCTGGACATACACTCAACGCCATCTGTCTGCAGTAGTTATGTCGAGACCAGGAGCAGTTGTGCCGACACACAGGACTTGTCTCGACACATACAAACAGAAAGGAGTGTCGAGTAGCAGAAGAATGACTATGGGTCTGTTTGGCGCAGCTTTGGCGGCTGGAAAATCTCTATTCCAGCCGCCAGAGCTACTTTATATGTGTTTGGGATAGCTCCTTATGAAGAGCTTTTCAAAAATCTGGAGCTATTTTGCAGCTTTTCAGAAATCTCCCCCCCCCCCAGCTTCAGCTTCCGCAAAATAGCTTTCTCTCTCACAGGTTTTGGAAATCTAATGGTTTCTTCAGTTGGAACATGCTCAGAGGCCGGACGGCCTTCCTACGGCGTTTCCGAGCCCCAGACGGCCTTCCTCCGGCGATTCCGACCCCCGACGTCCTTCCTCTGGCGATTCCGAGCGCACTTCTGCACAGAACACCCAAACACTCTACAGCTTTTCAAAACTGCTCCCCAGAGATCTATTTTAAAACAGCTCTATCCGGACAGTAGCTTTTTAGTCTGCCAGAGCTATCCTAAACAGAGCCTATGTCAACACATGGAGTGTTGTGTCGACATCATCAAGACTTGTGTCGACACTTAGTCTATTTGTGTCGACACATATGAAGCAGTTTGCTGAGTGGTTCATGCTGAGTTGTAAAGTCTTTTAGGAATCAATTGTCATGACTGGTGACTCGACAATTGTCATAATCAACAGGTCTGATACCTTTGTCAGAACTGTCAGAAGTTTGTTACAAACCGGATCAGTCGGTAATCATGAGAAAACTCTATATAAAGGACTGATCCTTGACAACTAAAAAATGACGGAAACAGAGATAAAAAAGTGAATCATCCGAAGAGAGAATTCAACAACAAGAAAAGGGGAGACCCTTAAGAAGGAAGATTCTAAACAGTCTGCAAGAGAAGATTCAGATCTTATTCTGAATTCAAGGAAAGGGCTGATAGGAGATCAACTTCTACATCAAGTAAAGTTCAACCTTATTGTGTTCTATCAAGAAGCTTTGAAACAGCTAAGTCAGGTTGAATCTGAAGATTCAGTTTATTCAAGAACTGATCAAGAAGCTCTCACCTATAGAGAGTTCTATCTGGTGATATCTTCATATCTCTTAAACAATTAATTTATTGTAGGATCTTTGTAAGATCTGAGTTGTAAGCATATAATTATAAAGGCTGAGGTAGGGCTGAGTGCCTGAGACGTAGGACTTGTAATAGTCTGAGTTGTAAGCCTAGTGATAAAGGATGAGGTAGGGCTAAGGCCTGAGATAGGATTGTTGGGAAGAATCTGAGGTAAGACTTGTATAAGTCTGAGCTGTAGGGACCAATCTGGTTCTGAGTTGTAAGATCTGTGGATCTGAGCAAGTGGAAGGAAGTTGGGCTGAATCCAGTTCTCTGCTGGATAGGCGAAGGGGGAAAGTGGATGTACCCATACCTTGGGGAACCACTATAAATTTGGTGTTTGCTGTGCTATGTTTTCTGTATCGTGATTTGCATTTTCTGTGTTAAGTAAGAACTAGTTAATTGCCTAAATTATTAAAGAAACTTAGAACCTATTCACCCCCCCTCTAGGTGTCTAGGCTCTTGAAATAAGTCTTTCAATGAGCTTAAACAATATCAAATACAACTATGCTCTTAGTGTTGATGGGATGCCTCTTCAATTCCAATCTAGGGAACATTATTGGAAATGGACCCAACAAGGAGTATGGTTTGTAAACCAGTCCTTGTCTTGGAAAGTCTTCAAGTATCTGAGAATCCGCTCGACGGCTTAGAGATGAGATGTCCGAGGAGCATGCATAAATTGACTCACAACTCCAACAACGAATGAGATATCAGGTCATGTAACCGTAAGATCGATTATTTTCCCTACCAAGCGTCGGTAGTACTCTGGGTTTGAAAGAACAGGATCAGTTCCAGATCTATGTGAAGACAGCTTGTGATTCACATCCATAGGAGTATCCGTAGGTTTGCATCTTGAGTAGCCCACATCTTTCAGGAGATCAGTGTAGTACTTCCGTTGGGAAAAGACAAGTCCATCAGGTCTCCTTGCAAGCTCAAGCCAAAAGAAGTATCGAAGATTGCCCAGATCTTTTGACTGAAACACTAAGTTTAATGTTGCTTGATGTTTAGGATCTAGGTGGTGTCGTTGCCCGTTATTAGAATATCATCAACATACACAAGGAGAATTACAGTGCCTGTTGGTTGATGACGAGTGAAGAGAGAGAAATCAACAGAGCTCCGTGCGAAACTAACCTCGCGAACCACTTTACTGGATTTGTCAAACCAAGCACGAGGAAATTGTTTGAGACCATATATAGACTTCCGGAGATGACATACACGAGACTCCTCTGTGGTCTCAAACCCGGGCAGTTGGTGCATATAAGCAATCTCTTAGAGATCACCATTGAGAAAAACATTTTTGATGTCCAACTGATGTAGGGGCCACTGTTGATGCACAATAAGGGAGATAAGGACTCGAACAGTATTCAACTTGGCGACCAGGGAGAAGGTTTCTTCATAATCAATGCCATGTTGTTGAGTGAAACCCCTGGTCAATAGTGCCATCTGGAGCATGCTTGATAGTAAAGTCCCATTTGTAACTAATACAAAACTGGTCAGGAGGGAGAGGAACTAGGTCCCAAGTATGGTTAGCCTAGAGGGCTGTCATTTCTTCGTCCATGGTCGCAGCCACCCCGAGTGTTAGAGAGCTTCCTACAAAGAGTGAAGAATAGAATGGTGGAGAGAGAGATGACAAATTTGAGAAGAGGCGAAGAGAGGCGATGTAGGGAGACACAATTCGCCATTGGATGAGTCGTAGAGGGTGTTGCCGAATCATCAAGCCGTGGGATAACATCGGTAGAAGGGAGATATTGTAGGGCATTTGTCCAGGAGGAACGGCGAGTATAGACATAGAGAAGTGTTGGAGGAGGTGGTGGAGGTAATGTTGGCACTGGGAGTGGAGGAGAAGGTATATGCGGCAAAGTTGTGACGGGGACAGTCGAACGAGGAGTAGTGGAAGGTGGAGGCAGTGTGGAGGAGGTGGAGTAGAAGGGTTGTGCCTCAAGAAAAGTGACATCAGCGGAGACGAGCACTTTTTCATCCGCGGGAGAGTAGAAGACATATCCTTTCTGAGTGCGAGAGTAGCCAACAAACGTACATTTTGTGGCTCGAGGGGCAAGTTTGTTATGCGGTGATCCAAGAGAGTGGATATAGCAGGTACAACCAAAGACACGGGGAGTGAGGGAGAATGGAGACTTGGAAGGAAACAAGAGGCTGAACAAAGAAGCGAAGTTAAGCACGGAGGAGGGCATGTGATTTATGAGATGACAAGCAGTATGAAAGTGAGGGGATAGATACTACTCTAGAGGGGGGGTGAATAGAGTTATCAAATTTTGCACAGACAAAACTTAATAGTCTACCCAACTCCCTTGGAGTGAAGTGCGGAATGAAAAGATTATAGATATTGATTTAACCTTAAAGCCTAACACAAGTGATGTGCACAAACACAGGCTAACTGTAATTACAGTCAAGCTTGGAAAAACCTAAACAGCAACTAGCAGCCTAGTTATATCTAATCACAGCCACAATGCAGGAATTAAACAATTGAATCCAGACGACACAAGGAGATTTATAGTGGTTCCCCAAACAACTTGGGTACGTCCACTCTTCTACCCACACGGTAGGAATCCACTCAGGTTTTTGATCAGGTGCCCTGCCACCAACAGAATCTGATTCAGGTAGATTCAGAAACCCTTTAGACTTTTGATCAGGTGTCTAAAAACCAAGCACAGGTTTTTGATCAGGTGCCCTGCCACCAAGGGATACTTTTGAAGGGAGTAATAACCCTGTACAGGAGGGGGGAAGAAGGTTAAGATGTCTTCTCTATTTTACAATAGATTAGAGAAGCACAAAAAAAACTTGCACTGAGCTAGAATGCTCTAAAGAATCAAGGCTCCCCCTGGCTCAAAGATGTCTAGGTGAAGTCTTGCTTCAGTGCAGAAAACTCTTCAGAAAGTTCTGAAGGAAAAGCTACAGGAAGAAAATAAGTAAAAAGAAATCTCTTCAAGCAGCTATTCTTCTTCTTCTTCTTCTTCAAAGAAACTCTGAGTTTGAACTTCCTGAAAGCAGGAGAACTCAGGTGAAGAAGAGATGAAGATCTTAACACTTCTCAGTTAGATGGAGTTTGCTGAGAGCAGGAAGCTTGAACGCTTGAAAGCTTGAATGAATACTGGTTGGCTATTAGCTTCTATTAACTAGCTTGAATCCTTCAGCAAAGGGTTCTTTTTATAATCATCAAGCAACGGCTCTCTTCCATTTGAATTATTTGTCTTCTTGTGAGCCTTGAGACCTGGGCTGTGAATATCAAAGAAGACAGAAATATCTCTGCAGCAAAACATTCTATAAAAAGGAATAAACCTCTTTCTAAGAAGCTGCAGGTTTAAATCAAATAACAGAGGACTAAATAAAGTCACATCAGAAATAATCTCTTTATAGCAAAGAAGAAGACTTTTCAGTCCAACGGCTATAAAGGGGTTGTCAGCAGATAAAGTAATTTAAATAGACAGCTAATAAGACAAACAACTTTTTCTTAAAAGATTTGAACTCAGGCAAAAAGAATGAAGCAAATAATGCCTGGAAACTTTATCATGCAGCTTGAAATAATATGCCAGAAAATGTATTAAATTAATTAAATATAATAAATAAATACAAAATACAAAGGCAGGCAGAAAGCGTCGAACGACCTTCGGAGATCGTCGACCGACGCACGGAGATCGTCGATCTATCGGGCAGATAGTCGAACGATCCAGATAGTCGACCTATCGAAGAAGATAGTCGAACTACCCCGGCAGATAGTCGACCTATCAGAACAGATAGTCGAACTACCAGATAGTCGATCTATCAGGACAGATAGTCGAACTATCAAGCGCACAGAGATAGTCGACCTATCAAGCAGATAGTCGACCTACCTCAGAAAACAGATAGTCGACCTATCAACAGATAGTCGACCTATCAACGCAGAACAGATAGTCGACCTATCAACAGATAGTCGACCTATCAGCGCAGAACAGATAGTCGACCTATCAACAGATAGTCGAACTATCAGCGCAGAACAGATAGTCGACCTATCAACAGATAGTCGAACTATCAGCGCAGAACAGATAGTCGACCTATCAACAGATAGTCGAACTATCAGCGCAGAACAGATAGTCGACCTATCAACAGATAGTCGAACTATCAGCGCAGACCAAAGCGTCGACCAACTGATAGACGATCGTCGATCAGTCGATAGACGATAGTCGAACGACGTTCGACTATGGTCGAACGAAAAAACTACTTAACCAAATTCTCAATTTGGAAAAGCGAGGACTCTACAGCTAGACTCCTAACCATTGACCATAGATATTTCTTGGGTCAAGGAGCACAAAGGAGAGGACTGAACTCAAATCAAACTAGGGTACCAACAATCTCCCCCTATTTGAGTTAAGTCTCTCAAAAACTAAAAGCAGCTAGCAATAGAGTACTAAAAAATGATTTAAGCAAATAGATAACAATAAACTGGCAGATTATCAATCAGATAAATAAATATAACACAGCAGTTTAATTAAACTATTATGAATCTTTAGAGTCTGGTAAAGGAGCAGAAGAACTAGAAACAAAAGAAATTTTTTTAAGCGGGTCATCTGATTCTTTCTTCGACATCTTTAGATCCTGAGCACCAATAATCTTCAGTTCTGTAGCTCTGGGGACAACAGCTTCAGGATGTATTTCCATGTACTTTGACGGGTCAAACATCTCAGGATTTACCTGGAACTTTTCAAATTCTTTCTTTCTATAGGCTGACATGGTAGTAAAACCAGTTATATCTTTTCCTTCTGCTCTTGCTTTTCTTATCTGGGCTGCTCCTACAAGTTCTTGAAAGCGAGCCATCCTAAAGTTAGGATCGAGCTCAGGATTTTCATATACGGGCTCAGGAGAAGCAGCATCAGCTATTTTATCTAGATAAGACATTAAAGAATACTTAGCAGATAGGTTCTTGCTAGATAACTTAAAACAAAATAAACTATTTACCTTGTGAAATACTTTTCTCAGATTGAACTGGAGATGGAGATGTAATTCTCTTCTTTGGTGAAGGAGGTGGGGAAAAGGTTGGTCTTTGACTCACAGCCTCCTTCATTTGTCTTTGAGAGCCATAAGATGATTTGCCTTGAGAACTTTGATAATCTTGCCTTGGTTGGGGCTGAGCAGACGCAGATTTTCCAGAGGAGGCAGTAGGATGAGCTGAAAGGTTCCCAGAGGCTCCTGCACCAGGAGGTGGAGGAGGACCTCTGGGAGTCCATCTGGAGACAGGACTGTCATACCTCTTGGTTCTTTTCCTTTCTTTTTGCTGATTTTTCGAAAACCACATCCAATGCTTAAAATCCTTAGATTTGGGGTCAATGCCCTTCAAAATATAATACGGAGTATCATTATCCTTGCTAGGAGGTGGAGGAGGAGCAGCTTTTCTCTTCTTTGCAGCAGATTTCTTTCTCTTTGATTTTTCAGAAATATCAGACTCATCATCATCATCAGAATGGGATGATGGAGGGTTCTCATAAGGATCATAGGCTTCTGAGACAGCCTTTTCTTTAAGCTTTGAAGCAGATTTCTCCTTTTCTTCTTCTATGTCATCCAAAGCCAGAAGGGAGTCTAAATCTAATCCTGGAGAGTCATCCTAGATGGATGACTTCTCAACTTGCAAATCTTTCTCTTTCTCTTTTAAAGATAGAACTCTTAAATTCCATGCAGCTCTTGCTTGAGCTTCTTCCATACTCAGAAATGGAGAGTCAACTCTGACTTCCTCTTTCTCAGACTCATCTTCTTTATTATCCAAGAAGGATTTCAACTCAGGGTCAACTTGAATATCGGGAATACTTGGTACAGCCTCAGAAACAACTTCTATTATTTGGGCAGCTAAATCTTCTCTAATAATATCTGTAAAATTATGAATATAGATCTGCTAAATAAACAGATATCATTCCTTCAATGTATTCACAGACAATCAAATTAATAGACTCATCAACAAAACGAATGAAAGATTTACCTTCATATTTAACCATCTCCCAGCAGTCATTCAGATAAGAAGTTATAATTCCTTCCAGGAATCTAACTATCACAGGAGAGGTTAGATCTTCTAAGCAGACCTTAACTGCAATCTCAGATAATAATATTCCATCTGCAATTTCTTTCTCAGACAAAACTGGAGCTAATACTAACTCAGCATGAGCTATTTCTTCCTGGGCTGGAGCTATCTCTTCCTGGGCAGACATGACAACATCTGGAGCTATTTCTATTTCAGTTGGAGGAGAGGCAGGAAGGACTGAGACATCTTCATTGAACATCTCCCCCTGCCTGATTTCAGTAGCTACTGAAACCAGGCACCTAGAGGTAGATGGCTCAGCAGATTTTGAGATGGATTGGATGGAGGCAGTCAAACGGTCAATGGAGGCGGCAAGGGGAGCGATTGCCTCGTCAATCATGGTTTTGATTGATGGGGTAATCAGCTCCACAATGCGGGAGATAATCTCTGGAGAGATTTCAAAAGATGATGGATGAGAGGTGGATGGAGCAGCAGCAGATATGGTAGGGGTGCTGGGATGAGAAATAATGGGGACAGGGGATCGAGCTGGAGATACAACAGGAGAATGAGCAGGAGAATGAATGGGAGATACATGAGGAGTAAGAATTCTCTCTGATCCTAACAAATCGAAGCTAGGAGCAGATATCCTAGCCAGATATGTAGGTAGAGGAGAGGCTGGAGGGGAAGAAGAAACAACCATAGTTATTTCAGGGACAGCAGAGGAAGAAAGTCTTACTTCAACTGAAGTTGATGGTACTTCAGCTGAGGCAGACGGCAAAACAGAGGAGGAGGAAGGAAGAGCTGAGCCAGCTTCAATAGGTTGAGGAGCGACTGATTCAGTCCTTGTGTCCTCAGATGGTGCTGGAGCAGATTTCACGAACGTCCTCTTCCACTTTGAGAACAGATGGGGGTCCATCTTCTTGCTGGCATTGATGGTTGTTGCAGTAGAACTCAGCAGCTGGGGATATCTTTCCTTCAGGAAAATACCTATAACCCTTCCGAGGGTAACTTCCTTCTTTCCATTCTTTTTCCTGATTAAATCAAACAGAACAGCAGCCCAATCGATCCTTTTACGATTAACAATTGCACACATAAGTGCGAATTGCTGCCTTGTTATGTTATCATGGGCAGAGTGCTTGCCCAGAAGCACTTTTCCAACTATCTCAGCCAAAAACTTAATCTTGAAGGGGAAGTTTACCTTGAGCAGCTTGGTGGGAATGCCCTCGGCATGTCCCAGCTCGACCAACATTCTTCCAAACTCCTGAGCGTCTTGCTCATAATCTTCGTCACCAATAACTAAACCAAAAACATCAGAAAGAACGGCCGGAGTCAGGATAGCTTCTTCTCCGCCTATGGTACCAGTCATCGCTTCGTCTGAGGAAGACGACGTGAAAGCCCATTCTTTAATTTCTGGAATGTTGATCTTAATTCTTTCAGACATTAACTTTTCTAGACCCTGATCCCTGCAGAGCTGGAGAACTTCCACTATTCTGGCATCGCAACTGCTGAAAGCTTCAAAATCCACACTGAAACCTGCATCGAACTTGACAACGGCTAGAACAGCTGGGGACACCGCCATTGAATCGCTGGAGAAACGCGAGAAGGAGGAGGAAGACGAAGGGGACGGAGCAGCAGAAAATCGCAAGCGGGAAAGCAGAATGCGAAAGGGCACGCTCCGTCGACGATAAAACAAAAGATCTTTTGACCTAGGTCGACTATCGGCTTTATATCTGACCGGATATAGTCGGTCTATTAAAAAGATCTTGACCCGATGGTCGAACGGTCATTCGACGATCGGCTCAGAAGCAGAGTAGTCGGACAATCGTTCAACTATTTCTGGCTTCTCAAACAACAGGCTATCGTCATCCAGAGATCGACGATGTGCCCAACCTGTTCGACGATGGTCGAACGTCGATCGACGATCTTCAAACAGATAAGCTATCATTAACCAGAGGTCGACGATAGGCTTAAACCGTTCGACTATCTTCGAACGTCGTTCGACTATCTTCAAACAAATTTCAACATAGGCAGATAAAGTCACACTTAGTCTCGTCCATTGATCATGCCTAGTTGAACTAAAAAGAACAGATGCTTCTGTTCATCTAAAGGCTTGGTGAATATATCACCTCTCTGAAACTCAGTGGATATGAACTCAAGACAGATCTTGTTCTTTTCCACACAATCTCTCAGGAAATGGTGCCTAATCTCAATGTGCTTCGTTCTAGAGTGGTGCACTGGATTTTGTGCAATTGAGATAGCACTGGTACTATCACACATGATCTTGGTGTTCTTGTGTGAGTAACCATAATCCACAAGCTGGTTTTGAATCCACAGGATCTGTGAACAACAACTAGCAGCTGCTATATATTCAGCCTCTGCAGTTGAAGTTGAGACAGAAGCCTGCTTCTTACAGAACCAAGAGACCAATCTCTCTCCCAAGAACTGACAAGTTCCTGAGGTGCTCTTCCTGTCAACTCTGCAACCAGCATAATCAGAATCAGAATATCCAATTAATTCAAACTCTGACTCAGCTGGGTACCAAAGTCCTAGATCTGGACATCCCTTCAGGTATCTCAGGATTCTCTTTAGAAGAATCAGATGAGATTCCTTGGGGTTGACCTGGAATCTAGCACAAAGGCATGTAGCAAACATTATATCTGGCCTACTTGCAGTTAGATATAATAGGGAACCAACAATGGCCCTATAATTCTTTTGATCAACTGGCTTGCCGTGATCATCAGAATCAATAACTACATTAGTAGCCATGGGTGTAGGCATTGCTGAAGCATCAGCCATCCCAAATTTCTTTACCAATTCCTTGGCATATTTGGATTGGGAGATGAAGATACCATCAGCATCTTGCTTAACTTGGAGACCAAGAAAGTAAGACAGCACACCCATGCTACTCATCTCAAACTTGGAATGCATTAAGTTAGAAAACTTTTTGCACAGTTTGGGATCAGTGGAGCCAAAAATAATATCATCTACATACACCTGAACTAACAGGATTGTGTCCTTGTGATGCTTAACGAAAAGGGTTCTATCAACTACTCCCCTAGTGAAGTTGTGCTCTAACAGGAAACTAGCTAAGGTCTCATACCAGGCCCTAGGAGCTTGCTTTAGTCCATAAAGAGCTTTCTGTAACTTAAAAACATGAGAAAGCTGAGTTGATGAAACAAACCCTGGTGGTTGTTCAACAAACACCTCTTCCTTAAGCTCACCATTCAGGAATGCACTTTTGACATCCATTTGGAACACCTTAAACTTCATGAAGGCTGCATAGGCCAAGAAGATCCTTATTGCTTCTAGCCTTGCAACAGGAGCAAAGGTTTGGTCATAGTCTATACCTTCCTCCTGTCTGTAGCCCTGAGCTACAAGCCTAGCTTTATTCCTTACTATGATTCCATTTGCATCTAACTTGTTTCTATACACCCACTTGGTGCCTATGATCAGTTGGCCTTTAGGTCTTGGAACCAAAGTCCAAACTTTACATCTCTCAAACTGATTGAGCTCCTCTTGCATTGCAATGATCCAGTGGGGATCTAGCTCTGCATCTTTAAAGGTGAGGGGCTCAACCTGTGAGAGGAAACAAGCATGCATCACATCCTGTCTTAATTGATGTCTTGTTTGCACACCAGCTGATATGTCTCCAATCACTTGAGATGTGGGGTGATCTCTAAGTGTGACAATATCAGCAGGTGGGATGTGATCTTCAGCAACAGTTGGGATTAATTCCTCAGGAGGAATTTGATCTACTGTTGGTGGTACTACAACAGCTTCAGCAATGTCTTCATCATTGTCTGATTCAGTGATCTGAAGAGTTGAAAGTTGAAGAATTTCTTGAGGGGCATCATGTACCTGCAAAGAACTGGAGGAAGGAGAATTTTCTTTCTCCTTGTAAAACATCTGATGCTCATCAAATGATACATGCACAGATTCTTCTATCTTACAGGTTGATTTGTTATAAACCCTATAAGCTTTGCTTACTTGGGAATATCCAAGCATGATTCCCATTGAAGCTTTTGCTTCAAACTTTCTAATATATTCTTTATTATTATTATGAATATACACAATACAGCCAAAAACTCTAAAGTAATTAATTTTTGGTTTCTTTCCTTTAAGCAACTCATAAGGAGTTTTACACTTAAGTTTGTGTATCAAACTTCTATTCAAGACATAGTTGGCTGTACTAACAGCTTCTGCCCAATAGGATAGAGGCATGTTAGCATCTGCCAACAATGTGCTAGCAGCTTCAATTAGTGTTCTATTCTTCCTTTCAACTACCCCATTTTGTTGGGGAGTTCTAGGAGCTGAGAAGCTATGTTTGATACCTTCTCTCTCACAGAATTCTTGCATGAGAAGAGAGTCAAACTCAGTACCATGATCACTTCTGATCAAGGCCACATGAGTAGAGTACTCAGTCTGCACACAAAGTAGAAAGTCTGTAAGGGCTTTGAAGTTATCAGACTTAGTTCTCAAAAAGAAAACCCAACTGAACCTAGAGAAGTCATCTACAATTACTAATGTGTAATACTTCCCTCCTAAACTCTGTACATTTATTGGGCCAAACAGGTCCAAATGTAATAAATACAGGATCCTAGGAGAATCACTTTTGTTTACAGATTTAAAAGAATTCTTGGTTTGCTTGCCTAGCTGACAAGCCTTGCAAAGGCTCTCCTTCTTGTAGGGGCAAGAAGGTAAACCTCTAACAAGGTTGTGCTTAGATAACCTAGATATATTTTTAAGATTTACATGACTAAGCCTTTTATGCCAAAGGGAATTATTATTAAGGGTTACTTCATTAAACAGGCAGATTTCAGATTGAGATGAATTAAAATCTACTAAATATATATTTCCTATTCTAATACCTACTAAAACAACATTATTATTTAAAGTAATATTGCAAGAGAAATTAGAAAATGAAACCTGGTAGCCAGCATCACATAGCTGGCTGACTGAAATCAGATTATGCTTTAGTCCATTGACATAAGCAACTCTCTTGAATGTAACTGCTCCAATGGTGATCTTGCCATAGCCTTCTGTCTGACCACAGCTGGAGTCTCCAAAGATAACCTTTGGGCCGAGCTTAGCTTTGAACTTTGACAGTAGATCTTTATTTCCTGTCATATGCTTAGAGCATCCACTATCCAAATACCACTTGTTTTGAGTGATTGGATATGCCTTCACCTGCAAGACAATTATTTAGACAGAGTGGACCCAGGTAACCTTGGGTCCCTTGTTTTTCACATAAGAAAAACTGGAAATGTATGAAAATGCAGGCTGAGGGTGATAACCTAGTGGGTGAGATCTCCTAGGTGGGATTCTCCATGCTGATGATGGGTCAACAAACCTAGGGTTTCTATTCTCATTTAGGTTTCTATGGAATTGATGATGATTTTGAAAATCATATTGAAATCGTCGATCGACGTTTGACGATGGGCGCTCCGATCGTCGACCTTCGTTCGACCATGGAGCTTCCGATCGTCGATCTACGTTCGACGCTTTTTGCATTTCTTTGAAAAACTTCTTTCTCTTTTCTCTCTTAGCCTTATTTAATGTTTTATTTACAAGGTTTACTTGCTCAGTGTTCTTCTTTCCACTAGCTGAAATGAAGTTCACTGGAGTTGAAAGATTATTTTTAAGCAAGACTGGGGGTTCACTGGGAGAAGCTCCTAAGCCTAGTTTATCATTACCTGACCTAGTGTTAGTCATGCTGGTAATTTCTAACAGCTTAAGGCTTCTACCATTAAGGGATTCTTCTAATCTCTTAGACTTAGCTAATTCTATTTTAAGAAATTTAATTTCTTCACTACAAGTAGTGAGATCTTCCTTTAACCTAATGTTTTCAGAGGCTATTGATTCAGAGTCAACTAACCTATTTCTAAGTTCTTTTATCTCTTTTTCTGAACTAATTAAATCTAAACATAAAGATTTAAATTCTAACTTAAATTCTTCAGAAGTAAAATCATAAGAAGAAAGTACCTCATCTTCAGTGGGCATTTCTTCATCAGAATCAGAACTCTCTGCAGCAGAGTGGTTGCTGCAGGCATCTATTGCCATTAGGCAAATTTCTTTTGCCTTCTTCTCTTCCTCATCTTCACTGAAGCTTGATGAGGAGGATTCTTCATCAGAATCACTCCAGGTTTCAGCAATGAAACCTCTCTCCTTCTTCTTGTTTTTGTAGGAGGATGGCTTGGAGTGCTTCCTGTGTTGTTCTTTGTCTTTTCTCTTTTCCTTGTTCTTCTCCTCTGGACACTCTGGCAAGATGTGTCCAGGCTTCCTGCAACCATAACATATAATTTCTTTAGCAGGAGAGCGATCATACCTTGGTTTGTCTTCATAGCGTGAAGACTTCTTTCTGAACTCCTTTCTCCCCATCTTGAGAAATCTCTTGGCAAACAGTGCCATAAGTTCCTCATTGGATTGGCTGCTTTCAGAAACATCTGCAGCCTTAAGAGCTAGAGATTGCTCTTTTCTTGTAGGAGTGGGGGTCTTGGCTTCAGCTTCTGCTTCTCTGGTCTTCAGCACTTGCTCAAAAGACTTGAGCTTGCCGAGGAGAGCTTCAGTGGATATCTCATTAGTACTTCTGGCTTCTTTGATGGGCCAGATTCTTAGATCCCATGTGCTAGGGAAGCACATAAGAATCTTATCATTGACCTCTGTCAATGATATGTCCTTGTCCAGGGTCCTCAGCTCATTGATGGTTGAGCTGAGCCTGGTGTACATAGCTTCAACTAATTCAGCATCAGTTTTCTTGAAGTTCTCGTACTGTGAGATTAGGTTGGACCTTCTGTCCTTCCTTTCATCAGCTGAACCAGCTACAATCTGGTTCAGTGTGTCCCACATGGCCTTAGCTGAGGAGCAGTCAGCCACCTTCTGGAACACCTCATCAGACATTGTCTGAGCCAGTATGTTCATTGCTTTGGCATCAGCAATTTTGGCCTTCTTGTACTCATCATTATAGTCTGGAGGAGGCACTGCACTCATATCAGATGATGAGGCAGTGGCAGCAGCAGGTGCTCTTGGGGGACCTGACAAAATAGAAGCAAAAATACTTTCATCAATAGAATTCATATAAAGTTTGATCCTTGCCTTCCAGATGCCAAACTTTGCTAAGTTGCATGCTGGAGGTCTGGTGCTTGAATAATCCTTAGACTGGGCCATGATAGTGAATATCTATAAACTCTTGGTATCTATCAGGATCTTGTGACTTAGGTGTTAGCCTATACAGTCAGTCAACCTCCCTCTGATACCAATTGAAAGTGAGGGGATAGATACTACTCTAGAGGGGGGGTGAATAGAGTTATCAAATTTTGCACAGACAAAACTTAATAGTCTACCCAACTCCCTTGGAGTGAAGTGCAGAATGAAAAGATTATAGATATTGATTTAACCTTAAAGCCTAACACAAGTGATGTGCACAAACACAGGCTAACTGTAATTACAGTCAAGCTTGGAAAAACCTAAACAGCAACTAGCAGCCTAGTTATATCTAATCACAGCCACAATGCAGGAATTAAACAATTGAATCCAGACGACACAAGGAGATTTATAGTGGTTCCCCAAACAACTTGGGTACGTCCACTCTTCTACCCACACGGTAGGAATCCACTCAGGTTTTTGATCAGGTGCCCTGCCACCAACAGAATCTGATTCAGGTAGATTCAGAAACCCTTTAGACTTTTGATCAGGTGTCTAAAAACCAAGCACAGGTTTTTGATCAGGTGCCCTGCCACCAAGGGATACTTTTGAAGGGAGTAATAACCCTGTACAGGAGGGGGGAAGAAGGTTAAGATGTCTTCTCTATTTTACAATAGATTAGAGAAGCACAAAAAAAACTTGCACTGAGCTAGAATGCTCTAAAGAATCAAGGCTCCCCCTGGCTCAAAGATGTCCAGGTGAAGTCTTGCTTCAGTGCAGAAAACTCTTCAGAAAGTTCTGAAGGAAAAGCTACAGGAAGAAAATAAGTAAAAAGAAATCTCTTCAAGCAGCTATTCTTCTTCTTCTTCTTCTTCAAAGAAACTCTGAGTTTGAACTTCCTGAAAGCAGGAGAACTCAGGTGAAGAAGAGATGAAGATCTTAACACTTCTCAGTTAGATGGAGTTTGCTGAGAGCAGGAAGCTTGAACGCTTGAAAGCTTGAATGAACACTGGTTGGCTATTAGCTTCTGTTAACTAGCTTGAATCCTTCAGCAAAGGGTTCTTTTTATAATCATCAAGCAACGGCTCTCTTCCATTTGAATTATTTGTCTTCTTGTGAGCCTTGAGACCTGGGCTGTGAATATCAAAGAAGACAGAAATATCTCTGCAGCAAAACATTCTATAAAAAGGAATAAACCTCTTTCTAAGAAGCTGCAGGTTTAAATCAAATAACAGAGGACTAAATAAAGTCACATCAGAAATAATCTCTTTATAGCAAAGAAGAAGACTTTTCAGTCCAACGGCTATAAAGGGGTTGTCAGCAGATAAAGTAATTTAAATAGACAGCTAATAAGACAAACAACTTTTTCTTAAAAGATTTGAACTCAGGCAAAAAGAATGAAGCAAATAATGCCTGGAAACTTTATCATACAGCTTGAAATAATATGCCAGAAAATGTATTAAATTAATTAAATATAATAAATAAATACAAAATACAAAGGCAGGCAGAAAGCGTCGAACGACCTTCGGAGATCGTCGACCGACGCACGGAGATCGTCGATCTATCGGGCAGATAGTCGAACGATCCAGATAGTCGACCTATCGAAGAAGATAGTCGAACTACCCCGGCAGATAGTCGACCTATCAGAACAGATAGTCGAACTACCAGATAGTCGATCTATCAGGACAGATAGTCGAACTATCAAGCGCACAGAGATAGTCGACCTATCAAGCAGATAGTCGACCTACCTCAGAAAACAGATAGTCGACCTATCAACAGATAGTCGACCTATCAGCGCAGAACAGATAGTCGACCTATCAACAGATAGTCGACCTATCAGCGCAGAACAGATAGTCGACCTATCAACAGATAGTCGAACTATCAGCGCAGAACAGATAGTCGACCTATCAACAGATAGTCGAACTATCAGCGCAGAACAGATAGTCGACCTATCAACAGATAGTCGAACTATCAGCGCAGAACAGATAGTCGACCTATCAACAGATAGTCGAACTATCAGCGCAGACCAAAGCGTCGACCAACTGATAGACGATCGTCGATCAGTCGATAGACGATAGTCGAACGGCGTTCGACTATGGTCGAACGAAAAAACTACTTAACCAAATTCTCAATTTGGAAAAGCGAGGACTCTACAGCTAGACTCCTAACCATTGACCATAGATATTTCTTGGGTCAAGGAGCACAAAGGAGAGGACTGAACTCAAATCAAACTAGGGTACCAACACAGTAGACACAACAAAGTTCCAATATTTGGTGGACACCGACATTTGCAACATAAGTGATCGAGTGACATCAAGAAAATGTAGATTCTTCCGCTCGGCCACACCATTTTGCTGGGGGGTTAAGCACACGAGGTCTGATGGACAATCCCAAACTCGGTGCATAAATTTGTGAAAGTGCGCTTAGTATATTCACGAGCATTATCAGTGCGAATTATCTTTAAGGTAACAGAGAATTGCGTACGCGTCTCAGTAATAAAGGCACGAAAGACATATGTCAGTTCAATATGATCACGTAGTAGATAAAATCATGTCAGACATGAATAATCATCAATAAATATAACAAAATATCGATAATCAAAAACACAGGAGATTTTATAGGGCCGCCAGATATCAGAATGTACTAAAGAGAACAGAGTAGTACTCCGATTACATGTAGGTTAAAAGGAAACACGATGCTGCTTGCCAAGAATAGTAGGGGAAACATGCAAGAGATAAAGCTCATTCGATATCCGTCCTTTACCAATGATATTCCGTGTTCGACGATCCTGCACAACAAAAGATGAAGGAGAGAAGATTAGACATCAATCAAGATCCTGAGCTAGCCTACTAGTAGAGAGTAGATTGAAGGGTGATCTCAGAACTTGAAGGACCAAGGACAAGGTGAGAGTAGGAGTGAGGCGCAGGTCAGCAACTGCAGACACAAGAGTTGTGTCGCCATTAGCCACTATGATGAACTTGGGATAATCATAGTGCATGTATTGAGGTGGCTTCTGGGAGGTAATGCGGTGAGTAGCACCAGAGTCCATGATCTAGTGAGAGTTATGGGAGAGACATGAGTTACATTTGGTGGAGAAAGAAGCAACCGAGCCAGATGAGCGATTAACAACGCCTTGGAGCTACTGAAGCTGTAGGCGAAGGTCGTTGATATCATGTTGGGTAGACAAGTGTGACCCGGTTGGAGTAGAGCCTAGGTGATGAGGAGGAGCAACAGTTGTAGCAGTAAGATGAGGCGGCAGACCATGCTTGCGATAGCAGGTGTCTTCAAGATGACCATCCCAACCACAG
Source organism: Platanthera zijinensis (assembly GCA_039513925.1). Lineage (NCBI taxonomy): Eukaryota > Viridiplantae > Streptophyta > Magnoliopsida > Asparagales > Orchidaceae > Platanthera > Platanthera zijinensis. The sequence goes on along the minus strand of CM077090.1, from coordinate 149,996,342 downwards.
TGGGTACACTTGAGAGTACAACGCCCCGCAATTCCTCGACCTCGAGACGTGAAGCGACCTCCCAGATTAGAAGAGCCACGAGTTGGAGGAATAGGAGTAGGTAAGAGGGGCTGATAGAGCAGAGCTGGAGAGAAGCTGGCAGGAACCTCGGATGGTGGTGTAACCTTAAGCAGCATAGAGCAAACATCAAATAAGGAGGGCGTAGTGGAAGAGGAAAGAATCTATCCCTAACGCTGTGAAGATGACTGGGAATACGAGCCATCATCATAACGATCCCAACAGCTTCCTTCTGTGCCTGTTGAGTAGCAAGATCTGTGGAAAGGGGCTGATGTTGTATCCAGGCTTCTACCAGAGTTTTAGACTTAGCAACAAAGGAAGACAAGTTGCCCGTGACTCCAAGGTCTAGTGATTAGAGAGTAGAGATAATGTCAAATAGGTGGTTTAAGCTATCCTTGCCTGCGTAGAGAGAATGCAACTCATCCCACATTTCCTTGGCCGTTTCATAGTACATGGTCATTCGGTATGTCTCGGTGTTCATGGAATTAAGCATCCAGGATTGGACTCAGCCGTCATCACGGAGCCAGTCAGCAGGTTTGTCCCAAGTGAGATGGTGGAGAAGACCCTTGGTATGTAGAACACGACGGAACGAATGGATCCATTCGATAAAATTGGCCTTCCCGCTGAGAGAGATGGTGGTTATTCGAAGCTCATCACGAACTTACAAAGGCGGGGCAGCAGCACGTGCGGGAAGGGAGGGAGTTGTCGTAGAGTCCATAGCAGTAAGAGAAGGGTGGCTAGAAGGGAGACTTGACAACTAGAGGAAGGACGCCGGGCGGCTAGGAGAGCTCGAAGCGGCTAGATCCAGCAAACAACGGCTAGGAGAATGTGGCTAAGATCTCGTAGCGGCTAGTTCCAGGAAACAATGGCTAGGAGAATGTTGCTAGGAGATCTCGCAGCGGCTAGAGCAGAGACTAGAAAAAGGAGGCTGAGTGGCTAGAAGAACTCACAACGGCTAGTTCCAGGAAATAACGGCTAGGAGAATGCAGCTAGGAGAGCGATTGACGTATAGAGCCCACTTCAGATGTAAGTAGAGCACAGCGGACTAACCAGCAAGGCCGCGACAGACTGTGCAGCGAACAGAAGAGACCGCGGCGGATAGAGAGGAGGAAACTGCGGCTACTTGCGCGAACACTGGCAGGCGAGTAGAGAAGAGCGGCAAGCCGCAGAGAAGCTCGCAGTGGGTAGAAGAGCTCGCAGCGGCTAGGCGGGTTCGCAGCAGGCAGAAGTGTTGTGGTTAGAGAAGAAAGAGCAGCACGCGACTAACGAGTAGAGGGGAAACAAACTGCGGCGAACAGAGAACACCAAGCGGCCAAGAGGCAAGGAAGAGAGAGGTCGCAGCGGGCAGACCGCGCGACAAGTAGTAGACAGACCGCGCGACAAGCAGCGGCAAAAAGAGGAGGGCGCAGCGGGAAGAGGCCGAACCGGTCAAAAGAGAAGCGGGGCTCAAGGGAATCTATATAAATGGAGAGAGACGGGGAGGAGAGGGGAATGATGTGGAGAAAAGGAGAGAAGCAGGTAGAAAACAGAAAGCCGCAGTAGGAGGCGGACACCGCAAGAGCGATTAGGGAGGAAGGACCGTAGTTAGGGAGGAAGGACCGCGGTTAGCAAAAAAACACTAACCGCCTAGAGCAAGACCGATGGGCGGTTAGGGAAGAGAGACCGCAGTTAGCAAAAACACTAACCGCCTAGAACAAGACTGATGACTCTGATACCATGTAGAGAGAAATGCAAGAGAGAGAAAATAATCCAAAATTTTTATTATTCTTTAAATACAGGAGTACATACACTTATATAGAGAGATAGAGAGGGAGAGCCTTCTACATCTATAATGTAGGACTAAATAGAATATATATGGGCTTATACACGGGCTCCTCCTAATGAGCTTTTTCGTTACATCTTAACAGAAGTATAGATAAGAAAATTAGATTAAACTTGGTGCCATCTTCCTAGGACTATTTTACGGAACGCATTTAAGTAATATCAAGAGTTTGGTAAAGAAAAAAAACCTGTCCAGTTTTTGCTTCCTCCTCACCAACAACCAAGATGTAATTGTACTGTGCCAATTGGGCTTCTCGCACCTGGCAACAACAACAAATTTAAAGCTGGCATTTCATTCCAAATAAATTTAAAGAAACATTTAACTAAGCATTGCAGAATCAGGCAATGAAGCATCATACAAGGAAGCCTACCGTCTTTTGAATTTTTCTGTCTGACGCGTCAATATCAACATAAAAACCAGCTCCATGTATCACGTATGAGAGTTAAGGTGAGATCACGATCGCACAATTGTCGATCGACTGACGGAAGAGCTGTGTTGTTGGACTCATATGAGCCCAAAGAAGGCGGCGGGCTGCTGAATACAACCTCGAACGGGGTAAGCTTGCTGGCAGTATGATACGAGGTATTGTAACAGTACTCGGCCTAGTGTAACCATCGGGTCCACGTCCGGGGCTCGTCCATCACGAAGCAACGTAAGTATGTTTCCACCCCGCGGTTGAGAACCTCTGTCTGGCTGTCCGACTAAGGATGATAGGTCGTGCTCAGGCGTAGTCGTGTTCCTTGTAGCCGAAAAATCTCCTTCCAGAAGTTGCTCACGAACACTGGGTCACGGTCCGAGATGATAGAACGGGGCACGCCGTGAAGGCGTACGATCTCGCGAACAAAAAGATTGGCCACGACTTTGCCCGTGTAGGGATGGCCGAGGGCAAGAAAATGTGTATATTTAGAGAGTTTGTTGACCACAACCAAGATAACTGACTTGCCCCTAGATTTGGGCAATCCGTCGATGAAGTCCATGGATACTGTTTCCCAAATATGGTGTGGAATTTCCAGCAGGGTAAGCAAATCGGCCGGAGAGGTTGTTTCATATTTCTGTCGTTGGCACACCTCACACTGTTGCACAAAATGTTGAACGTCACAGCGTAAGCCCTTCCAGAAGACATTCGCCTTCAAACTTTGGAGGGTCCGGAGCATACTTGCGTGGCCTCCCGTCGGCGACGAATGAAACTCCTGCATCATAACTTTCCTCCAAGCTGAGGAAGAGGGAATGACCACTCGGCCCTGATAGTAAAGGTGCCCCCCTTGGAGCCGGTACCCCGGTGTGGTGGGCTGCCCCTATCGCAGTGCGTCCGCAATGAGCCGGAGTGCGGGATCCTGTTGCACCTCCGCCTGGATGTCGTTGAGGGAATCGATCAAGGGCCCCAAAATGTGGATGAGAGAGCTCTCCGGAAGGCGGGAGAGGGCATCAACGACCATATTCTCCTTCCCTTGCCTATAGATGATCTTGTAATCATAACCCAACAACTTGGTCACCCACTTCTGTTGAATATGGGAAGCTAGGCGTTGCTCCAAGAAATGTTTCAAACTTTGGTGGTCGGTACGGACCATGAAATGAGTCCCCAGTATGTACGGAAGTCACAGGGTTATTGTGTGTATGATGGCTAGCATCTCCTTCTCGTAGGTGGACAAACCAAGAGTGCGAGGAGCGAGAGCCTTGCTGAAGTAGGCTAATGGTCTCCCGTCCTGCATCAGAACTGCAGCGATGCCCACTCCGGACGCATCAGTATCTAGTATGAACTCATTGTCGAAATCCGGTAGGGTGAGGACTGGTGTAGTCATCATGGCTCGTTTCAGAGCCTGGAAAGCTGCCTCAGCATCATCCTGCCACACGAATCCCTCCTTCTGTAAGAGCTGAGTAAGAGGCCATGCGATCTTGCCGTAGTCTTTTACGAACCTCCAGTAGTAGCCAGTGATACCAAGGAATCCCCATAAAGCCCGTAACATCGTGGGGCAGGGCCACGTCACCATACTCTCGATTTTGTGTGGGTCGGCCCGGACCCCTTGGGCTGAAACCAAATGGCCTAGATACTCGACCTCTGCTTGGCCGAAAGAGCACTTGGACTACTTAGCATACAACTAATGGTGGCGCAATATGGTAAGAACTTGTTGGACGTGCTGGATATTCTCTTCCCAACTGCTACTGTAAACCAAGATGCCATCAAAAAATATCAACACTGAACGACGTAGAAGCGACTAAAAGAGTTAGTTCATCATCGCCTGAAAGGTAGAGGGGGCATTGGTAAGCTCGAAGGGCATCACAAGGAAATCGTAATGTCCATCGAGGGTTCGGAAGGCTGTCTTATGAATGTCTTCGTCCCGCATCTAAATTTGATGGTAACCAGAGCGCAGGTCAAGTTTGGTGAATAAACTTGCTCCGTCTAGCTCATCCAAGAGTTCCTCAATCATCGGAATGGGAAATTTTTCCTTGATTGTTGAACTATTCAGGCTTCGGTAATCAATGCAGAATCGCCACGAACCGTCTTTCTTCTTTATTAGAATAATGGGAGACGAGATGGAACTGGTGCCAGGATGGATGATCCTAGTGGTGAGCATCTCCCGAATGCTACGCTCGATCTCCTCCTTCTGGATGTGCGGGTTGCGGTATGGTCGGATATTGGTAGGTTCTGACCCCACCTTGAGCTGAATCGCATGATCTCGGAATCTCGGTGGAGGAAGGGTGTGCGGCTCCTGGAAGACGTCCTCGTACTAATTCAATAAGGGACGCATCGGCTCTGGTACTTCAGATGAGAGAGGGGGAGAAGATACTAGGCCCATTATCATTGCCATTGAACTGCACTCTTCAGATAGACGTTCAGATTTTGAACCGATATCTCCTTTAGCGGGGCTGATTTGAGGTCGTGGATGCAGTTTTCCTGTCCGAGTTGTGCGAACTACACGGTCATCTGGTCCTAGTCGAAAGTGACTCTCCGCAATTGTCACAGCCACTGAACTCCCAATACCATATCAGATCCTCGGATGGGCAGCATGTAGACATCAGTGCCGCAAGTGTACCCCTGTATTCGCAGGTCGACTCCCCTCATCACCCCTTCACATCTCAGTTTGCTCCCATCCGCTACCATGACCTAGAACGCAGCGCTCTGATCGACCTAGTGCCTCACCTTTCGTGCCATGGTAGGGTTGATGAAATTGTGGGTACTCCCACTATCAATCAGTATGGTGACCTGCTCTTAGGCGATCTTCCTGGCTATGCGCATGGTGAGGGGTGCTGTGCACCCTTCCATCGCCTGGATGGAGACCCCAAACTCGGTGGTATCCTTCGCCTCATCTTCCTCTCTCAGCATGAAAACCTGGATCTTCTGACACTTATGCCCTGGAGCATAATTCTCATCGCAGTTAAAACACAACCATTTTTTCCTTTTGCGCTTGCAGTTCAGGCCATATTAGTCGTGTAACCGTCGGTCTCCCGACCGCTGGTCTGTCCCGCCTAGCCGGTTTTGGGGTTGTGGCAGCTTTCCCTGTAGTGCAGGACTGTTGTCTGTTGAAACGTTCCTCCTGTATTCTCGCCAAAATGATAGCATGACTCAGGTAGTAGGGCAAGTAAGCACAAAACTCATCCCATAAGTAATCCTTTAGACCCGAGACAAAATATCACAGTAAGGTTCTCTCCTCCCAACGGACCCGGTTGGCCAATCTCTCAAACTCGGTGCGATATTCCATCACGGTTCCATGCTGTTGTAGTTTCTGTAACATGGCCTCGACGTCTTCATACTCTAACGGCCCAAACCGAGCTGAGAATTCCCCTACGAACTCGGTCCATGACGCAAAATCTCGTCCCCTCAAGAACCACTGCGTCCACTGGTAGGCATCATCCTCCAGGTGGAAGGCTGCTAGCTGCACCAATTGCTCCTCGGGGAATTCCTGATACTGGAAAAATAATTCCGCCTTTTGTATCCACTCGAGTGCATCCCCGCCCCTGAACTTCGAAAAATTCAGGTGAGTCCTCTTGGGCGCCATGTGGGTCCGCTGATGCGCCTGTCTAAATCCACCCATCTTATGTCCGTACCCCATTACCCTCTGCTGCTCCATATGGGGGTATGGTCTCTGAGGTCTGGGGAAGTGTATTCCTCCTTGGGCTGTAGCTGGAAAAAAACATTCCCTTCCTTGTTCGCCGCCAGGGTGTTGTCCATCCCCGTAAATCCCCGACGGTGGTGGCCGCATGTGCCCTTGATCGCCAAATCTGTAGCCCGTGGGGTGTCCGATACTCCGGAGAAGGGGTAATAACCCAACGATACCTCTAGTGGAACCACCAGGGGCTGCCGAAGGCTGAAACTGCCCTCTCTCCTGCTCCAGAAACCTCCCAAAGGGCGTGCGACCTGTGCTGAACTCGCCCAAGTATGCGGATGAGCCACCTAGGCCATGCGCTCCCGCTGCCTGCTCCGGAGGTCGCCAGAACTCTCCACATCCCCCTCCAGCCTCGATTCCTGTCGGATGGACTCCGCTCGTGTCAAACGTCGGGTGCGGGTTACCATGGAGGCTGACCTGTGCGAAACTTCTCGAACCCGATAGCGGGAACTGTTGTAGAGAGGGATCGGGCATTTCTGCCTCCGATCCCTCTTTAACCATCGTCTGTCCTTTTAGGTTTTTAGTTAGGAGGGTCTTGATCTCCTCCATGCGGGCATCCATTCGTTCCTCAATTTGTTGGGTTGAAACCTTCATTCTTTCCCCCATGCCCGCTACCGAATCCGTAAACCCGATGTAGTTCTCCTCTAACAAAGCTAGTCGGTCGGCATCTTCACTCGAACGTGTGTTCACCATAGTGGGTGGAAGAGACCTCTGATACCAAGTGTTATGCTACTAGAAGAAATCTAGAAGATAGAGAGAAGAGATTAGGGTTAGGATAAGAAAAAGAAAGAGAATACTTGGATTAATTCTTCATAATGCTCCAAGAGGGGTTCCGGGTATATATATACCCAGAACCAAGGGGCCGGCCGACCCCCCATATGGGCTGAACCGGTTGGTTCAGCCCCGCCAGTCCGAGATTAGTGAATGGGGGTTGAACTGGTTTGTGTTGGTACCCTAGTTTGATTTGAGTTTAGTCTTGTCTTTTTTAGTCCCTTGACCCAAGAAATATCTATGGTCAATGATTAGTGGTCTAGCTGTAGAGTCCCCGCTTTTCCAGATGAAGAATTTGGTTAAGTAGTTTGTTCGTTCGACTATAGTCGAACGCCGCTCGACTATCGTCTATCGGCTGATCGACTATCGTCTATCAGTTGGTCGACGCTCTGTCTGCGTTGATAGCTCGACTTTCTGTTGATAGGTCGACTATCTGTTTGGTTTGGTAGTTCCACTATCTGTCCTGATAGTTCAACTATCTGATAGCTCGACTATCTGTTGATAGGTCGACTATTTGTCCTGCGTTGATAGCTCGACTATCTGTTGATAGGTCGACTATCTGCTTGGTTTGATAGTTCGACTATTTGTTGATAGGTCGACTATCTGTTCCGCTTTGATAGGTCGACTATCTGTTGATAGGTCGACTATCTGTCGTCTTTGATAGTTCGACTATCTGTCCTGATAGTTCAACTATCTGATAGCTCGACTATCTGTTGATAGATCGACTATCTGTTTTGTTTTGATAGGTCGACTATCTGTTGATAGGTCGACTATCTGCTTGATAGGTCGACTATCTGTTTGTGTTTGATAGTTCGACTATCTGTCTGGATAGATCGACTATCTGATAGATCGACTATCTGTTCTGATAGGTCGACTATCTGCCGAGGTAGTTCGACTATCTTCTTTGATAGTTCGACTATCTGGATCGTTCGACTATCTGCCCGATAGGTCGACGATCTCCGTGCGTCGGTCGACGATCTCCTAGGGTCGTTCGACGTTTTCTGTTTGCCTTTTTATTTTGTATTTATTTATTCTATTTAATAAATTAATACATTATCTGGCATTTTATTTCAGTTGTTTTATGATAATATTTCCAGGCAATATCTGCTCCATCCCTTTTGCCTGTGTAAAATCTTTTCAGATAAAGTTGTTTGTCTTATTAGTTGACACTGTATTTTACTTTATCTGCTGTCAGTCCTTTATAGCCGTTAGACTGAAAAGTCTTTCTTATGCTATAAAGAGTTTGTGTCTGATGTGATTTTATTTAGTACCTTTATAATCAGATTGCTTCCTGCAGCTTCTTTGAAAAAGGTTTATCCCTTTTATAGAATATTTTGCTGTAGAGTTTGTTTGTCTTTGTGATATTTGCAGCCCAGGTTTCAAGTTTCAGAAGAAGACAAACAGTTCAAATTGATAAGAGCCGTTGCTTGTTGCTGCTATAAAAGGAATCCTTTGGAGAAGGATTTCAGCTAGCTAACCAGTTATTCAAAGAGTTATTCAAGCTTTCATCAAGTCCAAGTTCACTGCTCTCAGCAATATTCATTCAACTGAGAAGTGTTAGCTCTTCAGCTCTTCTTCAACCTGAGTTCTCCTGCCTTCAGGAAGTTCAGACTCAGAGTTCTTTTGAAGAAGAAGAAGAAGAAAATAGCTGCTAGAAGATTTCTATTTTATTATTTTATTTCTTCTTGTAGTTCTTCCTTCAGTTCTTACTGAAGAGTTTCTGCACTGAAGCAAAACTTCACCTGGACGTTCTTTGATCCAGGGGGAGCCTTGATTCTTTTAGAGCTGTCTAGCTCAGTGTAAGTTATTGTGCTTCTCTAATCTATTGTAAAATAGAGAAGACACCTTAACCCCTTCCCCCTCCTGTACAGGGTTATTACTCCCTTCAAAAGTATCCCTTGGTGGCAGGGCACCTGATCAAAAACCTATGTTCGGTTTTTAGACACCTGATCAAAAGTCTAAAGGGTCTCTTGATCTACCTGAAGCAGATCTTGTTGGTGGCAGGGCACCTGATCAAAAACCTGTAGTGGATTCCTACCGTATGGGTAGAAGAGTGGACGTACCCAAGTTGTTTGGGGAACCACTATAAATTCCTTGTGTCGTCTGGCTTGCTTAATTTAATTACCTGCATTGTGGCTGTGATTAGATATAACTAGGTTTGTTAGTTGCTGATTAGGATTTCCAAGCCTTAATTGTAATTACAGTTAGCTTGAGTTTGTGCACAACACTTGTGTTAGACTTTAGGGTTTTCTCCATATCTATAAGCTTTTCATTCCGCATTTCACTCCAAGGGAGTTGGGCAGACTATTAAGTTTTGTCTAGTGCAAAATTTGATAACTCTATTCACCCCCCCCCTCTAGAGTAGTATCTATCCCTTCACTTTCAATTGGTATCAGAGGGAGGTTGACTGACTGAATAGGCTAACACCTAAGTCACAAGATCCTGATAGATACCAAAGTTTATAGATATTCACTATCACTATCATGGCCCAGTCCAAGGATTATTCTAGCACCAGACCTCCAGCATGCAACTTAGCTAAGTTTGGCATCTGGAAGGCAATGATCAAATTATATATGAATTCTATTGATGAAAGCATCTTTGCTTCTATTTTGTCAGGACCCCCAAGAGCACCTGCTGCTGCTTCTGCCTCATCATCTGATATGAGTGCAGTGCCTCCTCCAGACTACAACGATGAGTACAAAAAGGCAAAGATAGCAGATGCCAAGGCGATGAACATTCTGGCTCAGACAATGTCTGATGAAGTATTCCAGAAGGTTGCTGACTGCCCTTCAGCAAAAGCAATGCGGGATACACTGAACCAGATTGTAGCTGGTTCAGCTAATGAAAGGAAGGACAGAAGGTCCAACCTTATCTCACAATATGAGAACTTCAAGAAAACTGATGCCGAATCAGTTGAAGCCATGTATACAAGGCTCAGCTCAATCATTAATGAGCTGAGGACCCTTGACAAGGATATCTCATTGACAGAGGTCAATGATAAGATCCTTATGTGCTTCCCTAGCACATGGTATCTGAGGATCTGGCCCATCAAGGAAGCCAGAAGTACTACAGAGATCTCAACTGAAGCCCTTCTCGGCAAGCTCAAGTCTTTTGAGTAAGTGCTGAAGACAAGGGAAGCAGAAGCTGAAGCAAAGACCCCTACTCCAACAAGAAAAGAGCAATCTCTAGCTCTTAAGGCTGCTGATGCTTCTGAAGGCAGCCAATCTAATGAGGAACTAATGGCATTATTTGCCAAGAGGTTTCTCAAGATGGGGAGAAAGGAATTCAGAAAGAAGTCTGCACGCTATGAAGACAAACCAAGGTATGACCGTTCACCTGCTAAAGAAATTATCTGTTATGGTTGCAGGAAACCTGGACATATCTTACCAGAGTGTCCAGAGGAGAAGAACAAAGATAAGAGGAAAGAAAAGGAACAGCACAGGAAGCACTCCAAGCCATCCTCCTACAAGAACAAGAAGAAGGAGAGAGGTTTCGTCGCTGAGACCTGGAGTGATTCTGATGAAGAATCTTCCTCCTCAAGCTCCAGTGAGGATGAAGAAGAGAAGAAGGCAAAGGAAGTTTGTCTGATGGCAATAGATGTCTGTAGCAATCATTCAGCTGTAGAGAGTTCAGATTCAGAGGAAGAAATGCCAACAGAAGATGAGGTACTATCTTCATATGACTTCACTTCTGAAGAATTTAAATTAGATTTTAAATCCTTATGCTTAGACTTAATTAGTTCAGAAAAAGAGATTAAAGAACTTAAAAATAAGTTAGCTGACTCAGAATTAATTGCTACAGAAAATATTAAGTTAAAGGAAGATCTCACTACTTGTAGTGAAGAAATTAAATTTCTTAAAATAGAGTTAGCTAAGTCTAAAAGGTTAGAAGAATCTCTAAATGGTAGAAGCCTTAAGCTGTTAGAGATAACCAGCATGACTAACACTAGGTCAGGCAATAACAAACTAGGCTTAGGAGCTTCTCCCAGTGAACCCCCAATTATTCTTAAAAATAATATTTCAACTCCAGTGAACTTTATTTCAGCTGATGGGATAAAGAACACTGAGCAAGTAAATCAAGTTAATAAAACTTTAAATAAAGCTAAGAGAGAAAAGAGGAAGAAATTTTTTAAAGAAATGCAAAGAGCGTCGAACGCTGCTCGACGATCGGAAGCTCAATGGTCGAACGAAGCTCGACGATCTGAGCACCCATCGTCGAACGTCGATCGACATTTTCAACATGATTTTCAAAATCATCATCAAACCAGTAGAAACCTAAATGAAAATAGAAACCCTAGGTTTGTTGACCCATCATCTGCATGGAGAATCCCACCTAGGAGATCTCACCCATTAGGTTATCACCCTCAGCCTGCATTTTCATTCATTTCTAGCTTTTCTTATGTGAAAAACAAGGGACCCAAGGTTACCTGGGTCCACAATGTCTAAATGAATGTCTTGCAGGTGAAGGTCTATCCTATCACTCAAAATAAGTGGTATTTGGATAGTGGATGCTCCAAGTATATGACAGGAAATAAAAATCATCTGTCAAAATTCAAAGCTAAGCTCGGCCCAAAGGTTATCTTTGGAGATTCAAGCTGTGGTCAGACAGAAGGCTATGACAGGATCACAATTGGAGATGTTACTTTCAAGAGAGTTGCATATGTGACAGGACTGAAGCACAATTTGATCTCAGTCAGCCAGCTATGTGATGCTGGCTACCAGGTTTCATTTTCTAACTCTTCTTGTAATATTACTTTAAATAATAATGTTGTTTTAGTAGGCATTAGAATAGGTAATATTTATTTAGTAGATTTCAATTCAACTCATTCTGAAATCTGTTTATTTAATGAAGTAACAATTAATAATAATTTTTTGTGGCATAAGAGGCTTAGTCATGTTAACCTTAAAAATATATCTAGGTTATCTAAACACAACCTTGTTAGAGGTTTACCTTCTTGCCCCTACAAGAAGGAGAGCCTATGCAAGGCTTGTCAGCTAGGCAAGCAAACCAAGAATTCTTTTAAATCTGTAAATAAAAGTGATTCTCCTAGAATCTTGTATTTATTACATTTGGACCTATTTGGCCCAATAAATGTACAGAGTTTAGGAGGGAAGTATTACACCTTAGTCATTGTAGATGATTTCTCTAGGTTCAGTTGGGTTTTCTTTTTGAGAACTAAGGCTGATAACTTCAAAGCCCTTACAGACTTTCTATTATGTGTGCAGACTGAGTACTCTACTCATGTGGCCTTGATCAGAAGTGATCATGGTACTGAGTTTGACTCTCTTCTCATGCAAGAATTCTGTGAGAGAGAAGGTATCAAACATAGCTTCTCAGCTCCTAGAACTCCCCAACAAAATGGGGTAGTTGAAAGGAAGAACAGAACACTCATTGAAGCTGCTAGCACATTGTTGGCAGATGCTAATATGCCTTTTTCCTATTGGGCAGAAGCTGTTAGTACAGCCAATTATGTCTTGAATAGAAGTCTGATACACAAGCTTAAGTGTAAAACTCCTTATGAGTTGCTTAAAGGAAAGAAACCTAAAATAAATTATTTTAGAGTTTTTGGCTGTGTAGTTTATATTCATAATAACAATAAAGAATACCTTAGAAAGTTTGAAGCAAAAGCTTCAATGGGAATTATGCTTGGATATTCCCAAGTGAGCAAAGCTTATAGGATTTATAACAAATCAACCTGTAAAATTGAAGAATCTGTGCATGTATCTTTTGATGAGTCTCAGATGTTTTACAAGGAGAAGGAAAATTCTCCTTCCTCTAGTTCATTGCAGGTACCTGATGCTACTCAAGAAATTCTTCAACTATCAACTCTTCAGATCACTGAATCAGACAGTGATGAAGACATTGCTGAAGCTGTTGTTGTTCCACCAACAGTAGATCAAATTCCTCCTGAGGAATTAATCCCAACTGTTGCTGAAGATCACATCCCACCTGCTGATGTTGTCACACTTAGAGATCACCCTACATCTCAAGTGATAGGAGACATATCAGCTGGTGTTCAAACAAGACATCAGTTAAGACAGGATGTGATGCACGCTTGTTTCCTCTCACAGGTTGAGCCCCTCACCTTTAAAGATGCAGAGCTAGATCCCCACTGGATCATTGCTATGCAAGAGGAACTCAATCAGTTTGAGAGATGTAAAGTTTGGACTTTGGTTCCAAGACCTAAAGGCCAACTGATCATAGGCACCAAGTGGGTGTATAGAAATAAGTTGGATGCAAATGGAATTATTATAAGGAATAAAGCTAGGCTTATAGCTCAGGGCTACAGACAGGAGGAAGGTATAGATTATGACCAAACCTTTGCTCCTGTTGCAAGGCTAGAAGCAATAAGGATCTTCTTGGCCTATGCAGCCTACATGAAGTTTAAGGTCTTTCAGATGGATGTCAAAAGTGCATTCCTGAATGGTGAGCTTAAGGAAGAGGTGTTTGTTGAACAACCACCAGGGTTTGTTTCTTCAACTCAGCCCTCACATGTGTTCAAGTTGCAGAAAGCTCTATATGGACTAAAGCAAGCCCCCAGAGCCTGGTATGAGACTTTAGCTAGTTTCCTGTTAGAGCACAACTTTACTAGGGGAGTAGTTGATAGAACCCTTTTCGTCAAGCACCACAAGGACACAATCCTGTTAGTTCAAGTGTATGTGGATGACATTATTTTTGGTTCCACTGATCCCAAACTGTGCAAAAAGTTTTCCAACTTGATGCATTCCAAGTTTGAGACGAGTAGTATGGGTGTGCTGTCTTACTTTCTTGGTCTCCAAGTTAAGCAAGATGCTGATGGTATCTTCATCTCCCAATCCAAATATGCCAAGGAATTGGTAAAGAAATTTGGGATGGCTGATGCTTCAGCAATGCCTACACCTATGGCTACTAATGTAGTTATTGATTCTGATGATCACGGCAAGCCAGTTGATCAAAAGAATTATAGGGCCATTGTTGGTTCCCTATTATATTTAACTGCAAGTAGGCCAGATATAATGTTTGCTACATGCCTTTGTGCTAGATTCCAGGTCAACCCCAAGAAATCTCATCTGATTCTTCTCAAGAGAATCCTGAGATACCTGAAGGGATGTCCAAATCTAGGACTTTGGTACCCAGCAGAATCAGAATTTGAGTTAATTGGATACTCTGACTCTGACTATGCTGGTTGCAGAGTTGACAGGAAGAGCACCTCAGGAACTTGTCAGTTCATGGGAGAGAGATTGGTCTCTTGGTTCTGTAAGAAGCAGGCTTCTGTCTTAACTTCAACCGCAGAGGCTGAATATATAGCAGCTGCCAGTTGTTCACAGATCCTGTGGATTCAAAACCAGCTTGTGGATTATGGTTACTCACACAAGAACACCAAAATCATGTGTGATAGTACCAGTGCTATCTCAATTGCACAAAATCCAGTGCACCACTCTAGAACGAAGCACATTGAGATTCGGCACCATTTCTTGAGAGATTGTGTGGAAAAGAACAAGATTTGTCTTGAGTTCATATCCACTGAGCTTCAGAGAGGTGATATATTCACCAAGCCCTTAGATGAACAGAAACATCTGTTCTTTTTGGTTCAACTAGGCATGATCAATAGAAGAGACTAAGTGTGACTATATCTGCCTATGTTGAAACTTGTTTGAAGATAGTCGAACGACGTTCGAAGATAGTCGATCGGGTCAAGCCCATCGTCGACCTATGGTTGATGAAAGCTTGCCTGTTTGAAGATCGTCGACCGGCATTCGACCATAGTCGAACAAGTCGAGCTCATCGTCGATCCCTGGATGACGACAGCTTGTTGTTTGAGAAGCCAGAAATAGTCGAACGATTGATCGACTACTCTGCTTCTGGACCGATCGTCGAACGACCGTTCGACCATCGTCTCCAGTATCTTTTAAATAGATTGACTATCTCCGGTCTAATATAAAGCCGATAGTCGACCTAGGTTAAAAGATCTTCGCTTTTATCATCGACGGAGAGCGTCCTTTCGCATTCCGTCTTCCCGCTTGCTCCTCCTCTTGCGATTTTCTGCCGATTCGTCTTCTCCGTCTCTCTCACGCCCTCTCTAGCTCCTTCAATGGCGATTTCTCCAACATTGCTCGCAGTTGTGAAGTTCGACGCAGGATTCAGTGTCGATTTTGATGCCTTCAGCTGTTGTGAATCATGGATTGTGGAAATCCTCCAGTTATGCAGAGATCAAGGGTTAGAAAGACTAATGTCTGCAAGGATAAAGTTAAATATTCCCGAGATTAAGGAATGGGCATTTACTTCGTCCTCAACCGACGAATCGATGGCCGGCTCTATTGGCGGAGAAGAGGTTATTTTAACTCCCGTCATTCTGACTGATGTATTTGGTTTGATAAATGGTGAAGAAGATTTTGAGCAAGATGCTCCAGAGTTTGGAAGAATGCTGATTGAGCTGGGACATGCGGAGGGCATTCCCACGAAGCTGCTCAAGGTAAATTTCCCCTTCAAGATAAAATTTCTTGCTGAGTTAGTTGGAAAAGTGCTGCTAGGCAAGCACTCAGCCCATGATAATATTACAAGACAACAATTTGCACTCATGTGTGCAATTGTTAACAAGAAAAGGATCAACTGGGCTGGTGTTTTGTTCGATTTGATAAGGAAAAAGAACAGTAAGAAAGAGGTTACCCTAGACAGGGTTATTGGAATTTTTCTGAAGGAAAGATATCCTCATCTGCTAGTTTCAGTTGCTACAACAATTAATGCCAGCAAGAAGATGGATCCCCATTTGTTCTCAAAGTGGAAGAGGACATTTGTGAAGCCCGCTCTCTCAGGGGTTGCTCCAGCGACATCCGAGAGCACAAGGACTGATTCAGTCACTCCTCACCCTCAAGAAGCTGGCTCAACTCATCCTTCTCTTCCATCATCTTCTTCTGCCTTACCATCAACTTCTACTGAAGTAGTTCCATCCTCTTCAGTTCCGTCTACCTCAGTTGAAGTTCCATCAACTTCAGCTGAAGTACGACTTTCTGCTTCTTCTGTTCGAGATACAACCACGGTTGTTATTCCTTCTCCTCCTGCATCTCCTATACCTTCTCATCTGGCTAGGATATCTGATCCTAGTTTTGATTTATTAGGATCTGAGAGGACTCCCACACCTCGTCAGTCTCCTGTTCGTTCTCCAGTTCAACAGGAATACATTCCTCCTGCTGATCTTCCATCATCTGCCGTTCCCCCATATTCTTTTGAAGTCACCCCAGCATTCATCTCCAGCATTTTGGAGTTGATTACTCCTTCAATCAAAATCATGATTGAAGAGGCAATTGCTCCACTTGCTTCCTCCATTGCTACTTTGACTGCCACCATCCAATCCCTCTCTAAGTCTGCTGAGCCCTCTTCTTCCAGGGGCCTGGTTTCAGTTCCCACTGAAATCAGGCAGGGGGAGATGTTCTATGAAGATGTCTCAGAGCTTCCAGCCTCCCCTCCAGCAGATCCTCCAGCGGTGACAGATATAGTGATGACAGTTCAAGAAGAGACTGCTCCAGCTCAAGAAGAATCAGTTTTAGTGTTATCTGAAAAAGAAATATCTGATGTAGTTATGTTATCTGAATTTGCTGTCAAAGTTTGTTTAGAAGATCTCACCACTCCTTTGGTTGCCCGTTTCCTAGAAGGCATTATTACATCCTATCTAGATGAATCCTGGGAGTTGGTAAAGTATGAAGGTAATTCACTCATCCGTTTTATTGACGAGTCAACTAATTTGCTAGTTTGTGAATACCTAGAAGGGATGTTTTTAGCTTATATAACAGATTTGTGTTCATGAATCTATAGATTATATTCAAGAAGATATAGCTGCTCAAGTAGAAGTAGTTGTTCAAGAATCTGTTTCAGATGTTTTAGTTGTTCCAGCTGATCTTTTGCCTGCTGCTCAAGATACTGAGTCTGCTCAACCAGCTCAGTCAGATGTGCAAATAGACCCAGAAATGGACCTTTTCTTAGCTGATATAGAAGATGTTGAATCTGAAAGCCAAGATGAAAAGACCCCAGTACTGAGTTTAGAAGAAGAGAAAGCAAGAGCTGCCTGGCAGCAAAGAGTACAAGATTCTTTGGAAGAGAAAGAAAAAGTTTTGCAAGATGAAAAATCTACTGTATGGGATGACTCTCCAGGACCTGATCTGGATTCTCTTCTGGCTCAGGATGCCATAGAAGAAGAAAAGGAGAAAGCTGCCATGAAAGCAAAGGAAAAGGCTGTATCAGAAGCCTATGACCCTTATGATCATCCTCCCTCATCTCTTTCTGAAGATGAAGATGATTCAGATATGTCTGAGGACTCCAAGAAAAAGAAAGCTGTAAAGAGAAAAAGGAAAGCTATTGCTCCTCCTCCTCCCAATCGAGACAATGATACTCCCTATTACATATTGAAAGGGATTGACCCTAAGTCGAAAGACTTACAACATTGGATGTGGTTTTCCAAAAACCAGCAAAAGGAGAGAAAGAAATCTAAGAGATATGATAGTCCTGCTCCTAGATGGACTCCTAGAGGTCCTCCTCCTCCACCTCCCGGTGCAGGAGCCTCTGGAAATTTATCTGCTAATCTATCTGCTCCATCTGCAAAATCTGCTCCTTCTCAGCCTCATTCAAGGAAAAGTTCTCAAAGCCACCAAGGCAAATCATATTCTGGTACTCAAAGGCATGATACTGAGGTTAAAGAGCAAGTAAAGGAGGTTGTATATCAAAAGCCAACATTTTCACCTCCTCCTTCTCCCAAGAAAAAGGTTTCTCCTGCTATACCAGTTCATGTTGCTAAGGATATTTCAAAAGGTAAAAGAACTGTTTTCTCTGAAAAATCCAGTAAAAAGTTTGCTGAGTTTGCTCCTCCATCATCTTTAGTTATTCAAGAAGTTAAAGATTCAGCTGTAAGTTTATTAGATTTATCTGTTAAGTTTAAAGCTGTGAAGCCTATTGATACATCATATGAAAATGTGTATGAAAGCCAAGAGTTAGATCCTGATTTCAGGATGGCTCGATTTCTAGAACTTGTTTGATCAGCTCAGATAAAGAAAGCAAAGGCTGAAGGAAAGTACTCTGCAGGTCTTTCTACTATGTCAAAGTTCAGAATGAAGGAACTCGATAGAATCCAGGTTAGCCCTGAAGTTTTTGACCCTGCTAAATATATGGAAAAGCATCCAGAAGCAGTTGTTCCAAGGGCTGCAGAACTGAAAATTATTGGTGTGCAAGATTTGAAGCTGTCCAAGAAAGAAGCTATTGATCCCTTGCGGAAAGTTTCTTTTGTTCCTAGCTCTTCTGTCCCTGAACCAGATTCTGTAGATCTTTAATTTTGTTTGACTGTTTTTTTTTTCTGACTGTTTGATAATTGCTAGTTAATTGTTATCTATTTCCTGTATTGATTTTATTGTTCTATAGCTAGTTCTGTGTTTTAGCTTTTGAGAGACTTAACTCAAATAGGGGGAGATTGTTGGTACCCTAGTTTGATTTGAGTTTAGTCTTGTCTTTTTTAGTCCCTTGACCCAAGAAATATCTATGGTCAATGGTTAGTGGTCTAGCTGTAGAGTCCCCGCTTTTCCAGATGAAGAATTTGGTTAAGTAGTTTGTTCGTTCGACTATAGTCGAACGCCGCTCGACTATCGTCTATCGACTGATCGACTATCGTATATCAGTTGGTCGACGCTCTGTCTGCGTTGATAGCTCGACTTTCTGTTGATAGGTCGACTATCTGTTTGGTTTGGTAGTTCGACTATCTGTCCTGATAGTTCAACTATCTGATAGCTCGACTATCTGTTGATAGGTCGACTATCTATCCTGCGTTGATAGCTCGACTATCTGTTGATAGGTCGACTATCTGCTTGGTTTGATAGTTCGACTATCTGTTGATAGGTCGACTATCTGTTCCGCTTTGATAGGTCGACTATCTGTTGATAGGTCGACTATCTGTCATCTTTGATAGTTCGACTATCTGTCCTGATAGTTCAACTATCTGATAGCTCGACTATCTGTTGATAGATCGACTATCTGTTTTGTTTTGATAGGTCGACTATCTGTTGATAGGTCGACTATCTGTTTTCTGTTATAGGTCGACTATCTGCTTAATAGGTCGACTATCTGTTTGTGTTTGATAGTTCGACTATCTGTCCGGATAGATCGACTATCTGATAGATCGACTATCTGTTCTGATAGGTCGACTATCTGCCGAGGTAGTTCGACTATCTTCTTTGATAGTTCGACTATCTGGATCGTTCGACTATCTGCCCGATAGGTCGACGATCTCCGTGCGTCGGTCGACGATCTCCCAGGGTCGTTCGACGTTTTCTGTTTGCCTTTTTATTTTGTATTTATTTATTTTATTTAATAAATTAATACATTATCTGACATTTTATTTCAGTTGTTTTATGATAATATTTCCAGGCAATATCTGCTCCATCCCTTTTGCCTGTGTAAAATCTTTTCAGATAAAGTTGTTTGTCTTATTAGTTGACACTGTATTTTACTTTATCTACTATCAGTCCTTTATAGCCGTTAGACTGAAAAGTCTTCCTTATGCTATAAAGAGTTTGTTTCTGATGTGATTTTATTTAGTACCTTTATTATCAGATTGCTTCCTGCAGCTTCTTTGAAAAAGGTTTATCCCTTTTATAGAATATTTTGCTGTAGAGTTTGTTTGTCTTTGTGATATTTGCAGCCCAGGTTTCAAGTTTCAGAAGAAGACAAACAGTTCAAATTGAAAAGAGCCGTTGCTTGTTGCTGCTATAAAAGGAATCCTTTGGAGAAGGATTTCAGCTAGCTAACCAGTTATTCAAAGAGTTATTCAAGCTTTCATCAAGTCCAAGTTCACTGCTCTCAGCAATATTCATTCAACTGAGAAGTGTTAGCTCTTCAGCTCTTCTTCAACCTGAGTTCTCCTGCCTTCAGGAAGTTCAGACTCAGAGTTCTTTTGAAGAAGAAGATGAAGAAAATAGCTGCTAGAAGATTTCTATTTTATTATTTTATTTCTTCTTGTAGTTCTTCCTTTAGTTCTTACTGAAGAGTTTCTGCACTGAAGCAAAACTTCACCTGGACGTTCTTTGATCCAGGGGGAGCCTTGATTCTTTTAGAGCTGTCTAGCTCAGTGCAAGTTATTGTGCATCTCTAATCTATTGTAAAATAGAGAAGACACCTTAACCCCTTCCCCCTCCTGTACAGGGTTATTACTCCCTTCAAAAGTATCCCTTGGTGGCAGGGCACCTGATCAAAAACCTGTGTTCGGTTTTTAGACACCTGATCAAAAGTCTAAAGGGTCTCTTGATCTACCTGAAGCAGATCTTGTTGGTGGCAGGGCACCTGATCAAAAACCTGTAGTGGATTCCTACCGTGTGGGTAGAAGAGTGGACGTACCCAAGTTGTTTGGGGAATCACTATAAATTCCTTGTGTCGTCTGGCTTGCTTAATTTAATTACCTGCATTGTGGCTGTGATTAGATATAACTAGGTTTGCTAGTTGCTGATTAGGATTTCCAAGCCTTAATTGTAATTACAGTTAGCTTGAGTTTGTGCACAACACTTGTGTTAGGCTTTAGGGTTTTCTCCATATCTATAAGCTTTTCATTCCGCATTTCACTCCAAGGGAGTTGGGCAGACTATTAAGTTTTGTCTAGTGCAAAATTTGATAACTCTATTCACCCCCCTCTAGAGTAGTATCTATCCCTTCACTTTCAGTTTGTTCAGCCCCGTTGCTTCATGTCGCCTCCTTAGGTTGTCGAGCATATTTGTGCCCCTTGAACCATAGCACGCTCGGGGGCATAACATAATCTTCCTCTTCGTGTTTTCCTTTGTATCAAGCCCATCCTAACCCTGGCCTACAACAACCAAACCCTCCAAAATTCATCCCTGCAACCTTTGTTTTAGATGTCCTCTAATATGTCAGACATGTCATAAGACATGTCAGTTTTAAGGACATTACAATATTTTTCTGAAAAAAAACAAATTATCATTGTGTAAAATATAGAGAGACATATAAATTTTTTCTAATATATTGTCTGTTGAGCCCTATGTAGCACGGGGACAGAAACGAGATACGATACAAAACGGATACGGAAAACACGTTTTTTTAAAAAAAATAGGATACGGGAAAAGTTTTTAATTATTTTTAATTATTTTAATATAAATATTAATTAATATAAGATTAAGACAACTAACATGTTGAAGCCAAAAACTGGCCTCAATGAGAGTTCGAACCTTGGGGTGTAGCCAACACATACTTCTCCCAAACCCCGACCCCTGACTAACAACGAAGAACTGACCCAAAGCCTCAGCTGGGAGTGTTGAAGCCAAAAATGACCTCTGTGGAGTTCGAGGTCCCAAAAGAGGAGTGACCTCACACCTACTACACTTAGGAGAACGTCACAAGCTAAAGGCTCAAGAAGCTAGCAACAGACCCTCGGCTCTAGCGTGGAGGTCCCACCTCACACTCGGAATACCTTTGAGGTCTCCCCCTCCCTAGCCAATGCTTGAGATAGGTGCCTTGGAGGAAGAAAGCCAAGGGAATTTAAGTGGCTAAGAAGTCATGACCTCCAAGGCACCCTCAAGGGTCTATTTATAGATTTTCCAAGTCTTGGAGGTAAAATGACCAAAATGCCCTTAGGACAAAATAAATCTCTAGCCAATACAAAAACTCCACATCGGGGGGTAGAGAGGTAATTCCCCCCCCAAGAGCATAACAGTAAAAACATGGTCCGGAGAGAGGTCCAAGGGTGGGAGGAGCCACACCCCTTATCTCCCTGGGAGTTGTCCCGGCGAGACCCTGGGAGCTGTCCCGCCGAGACCCTGGGAGCTGTCCCGCCGATACCCTGGGAGCTGTCCCGCCGAGACCCTGGGAGCTGTCCCGCCGAGACCCTGGGAGCTGTCCCGCCGAGACCCCTGATAGCTATCCCGCCGAGACCCTGGGAGCTGTCCCGTCGAGACCCCTGGGAGCTGTCCCGCTGAGACCCTTGGGAGCTGTCCCGCCGAGACCCTGGGAGCTGTCCCTCCGAGATCCTTGGGAGCTGTCCCGCCGAGATCCCTGGGATCTATCCCGTCGAGACCCTGGAAGCTGACCCGCCGAGACCCTAGGAGCTGTCCCGCCGAGACCCTGGGAGCTGTCCCGCCGAGACCCTGGGAGCTGTACCGCCAAGACCCCTGGGAGCTGTCCCGCCGAGACCCTGGGAGCTGTCCCGTCGAGACCCTGGGAGCTGTCCCGCCGAGACCCTGGGAGCTGTCCCGCCGAGACCCTGGAAGGGGTGCTGCACCCGTACCCTAAAAAGGGGTCGGGGAGAGTGTCGGCCTCCCGCCGCACTCGCCCCCCTAAAGAGTACTCCAAGCACTAGCAAGCTAAGCTCCTTTTTTCCTCCCCATACTAGTATATTTCCAAGGCAAGGCCAAAATTGTCCACCAAGAGTGCAAGATCTCTCAAAAAGCTTAAAAACTTATAGTTGGGGCAAATACGGGATTGTATATAATCCCCGCTCTTTTCGAGTGAGTCCCACGCTCGGAAAGAAACATTCAACCAAACGTATTCGCTGAGTGGCCTCTTCTCACGGTTTGAAAGATTATAAGGTCTCTCCGAGGGGTCAACCTGCTATGCCAGCTTGAATGGAGACTAGGTGGCGAGAGCTCCTCCGGGAAAAAAACACTTAACCTCCCGGAGGGGTCAACCTGTCATGCTAGCTTGATGGGAGCCTGGATGGCGAGACCTCCTCCGGGCAAAAAACACTTAACCTCCCGGAGGGGTAAACCTGCCATGCCAGCTTAATCGGAGCCTGGGTGTCGAGACCTCCTCCAGGCAAAGAACACTTAACCTCCCGTAGGGGTCAACCTGCCATACCAGCTTGATGGGAGCCTGGGTGGCGAGACCTCCTCCGGGCAAAGAACACTTAACCTCCTGGAGGGGTCAACCTGCTATGCCAGCTTGATGGGAGCCTAGGTGGCGAGACCTCCTCCGGGAAAACAACACTTAACCTCCCGGAGGGGTCAACCTGCCATGTCAGCTTGATGGGAGCCTGGGTGGCGAGACCTCCTCCGGGCAAAAAACACAACCTCCCGGAGGGGTCAACCTGCACTACCAGCTTGATGGGAGCCTGGGTTGCGAGAACTCCTCCGGGCAAAGAACACTTAACCTCCCGGATGGGTCAACCTGCCATGCCAGCTTGATGGGAGCCTGGGTGGCGAGACCTCCTCCGGGAAAAAACATTTAACCTCCCGGAGGGGTCAACCTGCCATGCCAGCTTGATGGGAGCCTTGGTGGCGATACCTCCTTCGGCGAAACACTTAACCTCCCGGAGGGGTCAACCTACCATGCATGCTTGATGGGAGCCTTGGTGGCGAGACCTCCTCCGGGCAAAGAACACTTAACCTACCAGAGGGGTGAACCTACCATGCCAGCTTGATGGGAGCGTGGGTGGCGAGACCTCCTCCGGGCAAAAAACACTTAACCTCCCAGAGGGTTCAACCTGTCATGCCAACTTGATGGGAGCCTGGGTGGAGAGACCTCCTCCGGGCAAAGAACACTTAACCTCCCGGAGGGGTCAACCTGCCATGCCAGCTTGATGGGAGCCTGAGTGGCGAGACCTCCTCCGGGCAAAAAACACTTAACCTCCCGGAGGGGTAAACCTGCAATACCAGCTTTATGGGATCCTAGGTGGCGAGACCTCCTCCGGGCAAAGAACACTTAACCTCCCGGAGGGGTCAACCTTCCATGCCAGCTTAATGGAAGCCTGGGTGGCGAGACCTCCTCCGGGCAAATAACACTTAACCTCCCAGAGGGGTCAACATGCCATGCCAGCTTGATGGGAGCCTGGGTGACGAGATCTCCTCCGGTCAAAGAACACTTAACCTCCCGGAGGGGTCACCTTGCCATGCCAGCTTGATGGGAGCCTGGGTGGCGAGACCTCCTCCGGGAAAAAAAACACTTAACCTCCCGGAGGGGTCAACCTGCCATGCCAGTTTGATGGGAGCCTGGGTGGCGATACCTCCCTTGGGCAAAAAACACTTAACCTCCCGGAGGGGTCAACCTGCCATGTCAGCTTAATGGGAGCCTTGGTGGCAAGACCTCCTCCGGGAAAAAAACACTTAACCTCCCGGAGGGGTCAACCTGCCATGCACGCTTGATGGGAGCCTTGGTGGCGAGACCTCCTCCGGGCAAAGAACACTTAACCTCCGGGAGGGGTCAACCCGTAATGCCAGCTTGATGGGAGCCTTGGTGGCGATACCTCCTCCGGGCAAACAACACTTAACCTCTTGGAGGGGTCAACCTGCCATGCTAGCTTGATGGGAGCCTAGGTGGCGAGACCTCCTCCGGGAAAAGAACACTTAACCTCCCGGAGGGGTCAACCTGCCATGCTAGCTTGATAGGAGCCTCGGTGGCGAGACCTCCTCCGGGCAAAGAACACAACCTCTCGAAGGGGTCAACCTGTCATGCCAACTTGATGGGAGCCTGGGTGGCGAGACCTCCTACGGGCAAAGAACACTTAACCTCCCGGAGGGGTCAACCTGCCATGCCAGCTTGATAGGAGCCTGGGTGGCGAGACCTCCTCCGGGCAAAAAACACTTAACCTCCCGGAGGGGTCAACCTGCTATGCCAGCTTGATGGGAGCCTGGGTGGCGATACCTCCTTCGGGCAAAAAACACTTAACCTCCCGGAGGGATCAACCTGCCATGCCAACTTGATGGGAGCCTGGGTGGCGAGACCTCCTCTAGGCAAAGAACACTTAACCTCCTGGAGGGGTCAACCTGTCATGCCAGCTTGATGGGAGCCTGGGTGGCGAGACCTCCTCCGGGCAAAGAAAACTTAACCTCCCAGAGGGGTCAACCTGCCATGCCAGCTTGATTGGAGCCTGGGTGGTGAGACCTCCTCCGGGCAAAGAACACTTAACCTCCCGGAGGGGTCAACCTACCATGCCAACTTGATGGGAGCCTGGGTGGCGAGACCTACTCTAGGCAAAGAACACTTAACCTCCCGGAGGGGTCAACCTGCCATAGCAGCTTGATGGGAGCCTGGGTGGCGAGACCTCCTCCGGTCAAAGAACACTTAACCTCCAGGAGGTGTCAACCTGCCATGCCAGCTTGATGGGAGCCTGGGTGGCGAGAACTCCTCCGGGTAAAAAACACTTAACCTCTTTGAGAGGTCAACCTGCCATGCAAGCTTAATGGGAGCCTGGGTGGCGAGACAGCCTCGGGGTGAAAACACTTGGCTTCCACGAGAGATCAACTGGCCTTGTCAGCTAGTGAGAGCCTGACAGCAGAATCATCATCTGAGCAAAGGAACTGGGCTTTCATGAGGGATCAACCGGCCTTGTCAGCTAGTTAGAATCTGACAGCGGAATCATCATCGGAGCAGAGGAACTGGGCTTCCACAAGAGATCAACCGGCCTTGTAAGCTAGTGAGAGCCTGACAGCGGAATCATCATTAGAGCAGAGGAACTAGGCTTCCCCGAGAGATTAACCGGCCTTGTCAGCTAGTGAGATCCTGACAGTGAAATCATCATCGGAGCAGATGAACTGGGTTTCCACGAGAGATCAATAGTCCTTGTCAGCTAGTGAGAGCCTGACAGCGGAATCATCATCGGAGCAAAGGAACTGGGCTTCCACGAGAGATCAACTGACCTTGTCAGCTAGTGAGATCTTGACAGCGGAATCATCATCAGAGTAGAGGAACTGGGCTTCCACAAGAGATCAACCGGCCTTATCAGCTAGTGAGAGCCTGACAGCAGAATCATCATCGGAGCAGAGGAACTGGGCTTCCACGAGAGATCAACCTGCCTTGTCAGCTAGTGAGAGCCTGACAGCGGAATCATCATCGGAGCAGAGGAACTGGGCTTCCCCGAGAGATCAACCGGCCTTGTTAGCTAGTGAGAGCCTGATAGTGGAATCATCATCGGAGCAGAGGAACTGGGCTTCCCAGAGAGATCAACCGGCCTTGTCAGCTAGTGAGAGCCTGACAACGGAATAATCATCGGAGCAAAGGGAGAAACGTGCCACCCTCTGAGGCACTCTCGACCCTGCTAGCTGGTGTGAGCCTGGTATGAGGAGATCCTCTCGGGGGTTGGGAGCTTGACATATCACCTAAGCTTTTTCAATTCCAACATCCTCTAATGGGGGAAAAAAGATGGGTTACATGACCCCCCCCCCCGACTCTACTGGTCGAGGGCTGGACTCATTATAACATAATAAAAAGATACAAGACTCTGCTGAGATGAGGCTTCTTCAGGGGGCCTGGGCCTGATGGCCGTCGTCCGATTCCTTCTCCTCGGACACTTCCATTTTGCTCAGACTCTCCATAATCTTCTCCATCTCCTCCATCTTGGCCAACCAAGAGATGGTGTTGACAGCCGTAACGTAGCACTGCCTCGCCATCCTGGAGTCTCCCTTGATCCTTATCTTAGTCACCTCTGAGTTGAACTTAAGGCACTGGTGAAGGGAAGACGGCACACAACGGAAGGCACTGATGAGGGGCCTCCCAAAGATGGCATTGTAACTACTTGGGGAGTCAACAATGATGAACCTGCAGTTTCTTGAGGTCCCCCTAACTTCACCTAGAGTCCGACTCCACCTTCAACTTCCTTCCTCTCCCTTGAAAATCCAAACAGGGGTCCGTCCGAGGCCAGCACCCTCCTTGGCTCTACCTTCATCCCGTCAAATGCTTTCTTGAGAATGACATTGACAGAGCTTCCATTGTCAACCAAGATTCGGGAGACGGTAAAGCCTTCGATGGCGGCCTGGATGACCAGGGCGTCGCAGAATGGGTCCTCATGCTCTGGCATGTCCTTTGACGATAAGGTGATCTTTTATTCTAGGGGCGGGGCCTGGGACGTCGAGGCGACGCTCTGGCAGTATAAGACGTGGAGACTTGCCTTTAGAGAACCTTCGATCCCCCCCCCCATGGATCACAGCTATATCACCTCGGGGCCCTACATCGACCCGGTCCTCGCATACATCATCACCCCCTCCTTGCGGTAGAACTTCAATCCGCTCCGGCGGCGGTTGCTGGGCTGGACCCCTCACCCCCCTTACCTCCAGGAACTCGGGGCAGGTGGCTGTTGTGTGCCCCTCCACCTGGTGGAAGTCACAGTACAGTAGTTCCCTTTCTCCCCTCTTTCAGCGGGCTGGGCAATCTCTCCTGTTGCCTCTTACTCCTTCACCTATTGCCAAGGCCTGTTGGGGTGGGGGCAGGAGCTGTCTAGGGGATTGCCTTGTGAAGTTGCACCTCCCTTGGCCCCCGTGGAAGTTCTCTCCACCTAGGACGAGGGCTCTTCCTGGACCTTGGGCAGGTCTTCCCTGCTGCCTCCAGCCTGGTTCCGGACCCTCTTATCCATGGAACCCCTGAGCTCTCTGCTCCTCCCTCCTTCTTCCTTCATGATGCCTTGTGCCACCTTGCTCCTTTGACTCTGTCTCTATCAGCTTTGCCAACTTCTTGACGAATGCCGGGTTGGACGCCTCCATGGCTATCTCCTCTACCGCCCTTTCTATCAGCTCCTCGAAAGAAAGGGGGGCCTTTTGAGTCAAGCTCATCTTGAAGAAGCCCTCCTTCAGCCCAACGGTGAAGGCCATCTGGAGAGAGTACCCCGACATCTCCTGGATATCCAGGATCTCTTCCTGGAACCTGTCAGCATAGTTGGCTAGTGACTCCTCGGCCCTCTGCCTTATCAGAAAGATGGACTCGGGACTCTTCTTCCTCTTCTTGGAGGTGGAGAAGCGGAGCTGGAAGTTTCGGCTCAGGTCCTCAAACCCATAGATCGACCTCGGAGGGAGTTGTTGAAACCAGTCCCTTGCCTTCCCCTTCAACGTGATCGCAAAGAGGCGACACTTGAAGGCATCCGTCGTCGGCCTGATGGAGACGGCATCCTCGAACCACTGCAGGTGCTGGACGGGATCATCCTTCCCGGTATATTAAGCCATGTCTGGCTCTCTGAACCCTTCGGGAATGGGAGCTGAGATGATCAGCTCGCTGAAGGGTCACCCCCTGAGGGGTGCTCTCGCAACCTCTACTTGCGCGACCTGCTCGCTTGGAGGGCTAGCACTCGCCGGGCTGGGGAACAACTCCCGGCCAGAGAGCTCTCGCTCGACCCCTTCTCCCATCCTCTCCTTCCCAGGTCGCCTACCTGGTGCACTTCCTTCTCCCCTTACGGGGGTCATCTCTCTTGGACCCCCTAAGGGTAGACTCGTCGAGAGAGGGGGGAGCTAGCTCTTGGGGGGTTGGAGTGGAGCTGCCACCCCGAGGAGCCAAACTCCGCAGCATCCCCATGATGCCTTGAATGGAAGCCATGAACTCATCCCTTCCTACGAAGGGTCCGGGATTGGGGAGCTCGCCAAGATCAACATTACCTCCCTGATCTTCAGCCATGACACTCTCCCGAGATCTTCTGTGATGGTCACTCTCCACTCTCACCTCACCAAAAGTGTTGAAGCCAAAAAATGACCTCTGTGGAGTTTGGGGTCCCAAAAGAGGGGTGACCTCACACCTACTACACTAAGGAGAATATCACATGACAAAGGCTCAAGAAGCTAGCAACAGACCATCGGCACTAGTGTGGAGGTCCAACCTCACACCCAAAAGACCTTTGAGGTCTCCCCCTCCCTATCCAATGCTTGAGCTAGGTGCCTTGGAGGAAGAAAGCCAAGGGGATTTAAGTGGCTAAGAAGTTATGCCCTCCAAGGCACCCTCAAGGTATATTTATAGATTTTCTAAGTCTTGGGGGTAAAATGACCAAAATGCACTTAGGACAAAATAAACCTCTAGCCAATACAAAAACTCCATATTGGGGGGTAGAGAGGTAATTCCCCCCTAAGGGCATAACGGTAAAAACATGGTCCGGAGAGAGGTCCAAGGGTGGGAGGAGGCACACCCCTTATCTCCCTGGGAGCTGTCCCGCCGAGACCCTGGGAGCTGTCCCGCCGAGACCCTGGGAGCTTTCTCGCCGAGTCCCTGGGAGCTGTCCCGCCGAGACCCTGGGAGCTGTCCCGCCGAGACCCTGGGAGCTTTCCCGCCGAGTCCCTGGGAGCTGTCCCGCCGAGACCCTGGGAGCTGTCCCGCCGAGACCCTGGGAGCTGTCCCGCCAAGACCCTGGGAGCTGTCCCGGCGAGACCCTGGGAGCTGTCCCGCCGAGACACTGGGAGATGTCCCGCCGAAACCCCTGGGAGCTGTCCCGCCGAGACCCCTGGGAGCTATCCCGCCGAGACCCCTTGGAGCTGTCCCGCTGAGACCCTGGGAGCTGTCCTGCCGAGACCCTGGGAGCTGTCCCGCCGAGACTCCTGGGAGCTATCCCGCCGAGACTCTAGGAGCTGTCCCGCCGAGACCCTAAAAGCTGTCTCGCCGAGATCTCTGGGAGCTGTCCCGCTGAGATCCCTGGGAGCTGTCCCGCCGAGACCCTGGAAGCTGTCCCGCCGAGACCCTGGGAGCTGTCCCGCCGAGACCCTGGAAGCTGTCCCGCCGAGACCCCTAGGAGATGTCCCGCCGAGACCTTGGGAGCTGTCCCGTTGCGACCCTGGGAGCTGTCCTGCCGAGACCCTGGAAGGGGCGCTGCACCCATACCCTAAAGAGGCGCCGGGGCGAGTGCCGGCCTCCCGCCTCACTCGCCCCCCTGAAGAGTACTCAAAGCACTAGCCAGCTAAGCTCCTTTTTCCTCCCCCTACTAGTATATTTCCAAGGCAAAGCCAAAATTGGCCACCAAGAGTGCAAGATCTCTCAAAAAGCTTAAAAACTTATAGTTGGGGCGAATACGGGGTTGTACAGGGAGGTTCCTCCACTAACCCGGAAGATCTCTGTGCGCTTTCCCTCCAAAGCCAATTGCTGGGCAAGGAGAACCTCAGAAAGCACTAGTAGATTTTAGAAATTGTGAAAGCCTGCCTTCTGAGGAACTCTGTGGGTCTATTTATAGATTTCCAATATCCTAAATTACTAAAATACCCCTGGATGGTCTGCCAACAGCAAAACCTCGTTGTTCTGAGGAGCAAAATTTAGACTTAGGGGCATCCTGTTAATTTCACCTTTGGACCTTACCTAGCGGGGAGCCCTTTCGCTGCTCTCTGTGGGCCTCCCGCTGCGGCGAGAGGGGGCCCCTCTGCCCCTGCCTCTATGACGGCTGATTGAACCTTCCCTGATCGCGAAAGTTCTCTCCATCTTGCCATCCTCCCCCTGTCCCTGGGGGTGACCTTCTTGGGGCTTCCAGCCCAACCGGTTGTTAGGCTCCATGCGCCCCCACCCTTAGGGCTTCCCCTGATGCCCCTGGCCTCTGGGCTCTTCCCTTTTCCTATGCTCCTTGTGCTTCCCTGCTCCCGACTCCTTCCCATTATCCTCCGCCAACATGGCTAGCTTCTTAGTAAATGTCAGGTTGGCTGCCTCGATCTCGATCTCCTTCGCTGCCCTCTCCATCAACTCCTCGAAGGAGAGGGGGGAACTCTCTTCAGCTCCATGCTAAAGAAGCTTGGCCTCAACCCGAGGGTGAAGGCAAGCATCATAGTATACCTAGGCATCTCCTGAACCTGCAAGGTCTCCTCCTGGAACCTATCAACATAGCGTCCCAGCCCCTCTTCTGGATTCTGCTTGATGGCAAACAAGCACTCCACACCCTTCTTCCTCTTCTTAAACGTTGAGAACCTCAACAAGAATTCTCGACGCAAAGTTTGAACCTTGGGGTGTAGCCAACACCTACTTCTCCCAAACCCTGACCCCTGACTAACAACAAAGAACCAAGAACTGACCCAAAGCCTCAGCTGGGAGGTCCCTCCCCTAACCCGGAAGTCCTCTGAGCGCTTCCCCTCCAAAGCCAATTGTTGTGCAAGGAGAATGATCGCGCAAAACTATATCCGCAAACAACAACGACAAGTGTACCGTATCGAGAGTAGAATAGGTTTAAAGAAAACAAGATCGTATTAGAATCGGGGTGGTTGAGTAATTATACTTTGAAAATCGTTATTATCTTATCAATTTGAATTTGGGTTGAAGGTTGCGAATAACAAAAACTAAAAATGCTAATTGAATTAATTCGATGAGTTAAAAGCTAGTGTTCGATCTTTGAATCACCTCGGTAAAGAAAATATCGAAATGAAAATAAAAATGCAGTTCTCTTGTTGAAAAGGCTTTGACCGTGGAGGTTCCCGATGCATGAACACTCTTCTTTCGAAGATTAGGTTAAACTAAGCTTAGCTGTATCGACCGAACTTTCATTCTCAAATCGCATCGCTTAAGACTTGCTTTAGGTTGTGAACCTCACTATTGGATTTTACTCCAATCCGAAAGAGTTACGTGATCATCTCTCAAGGGTTGCGTTCTACTCTTTTTACAAATGAGTGATCGATTCGCCTTGTGAGCCTCTCGGCTAACTAAAGAGCGAAAATAATTATGAAAACTATATAAAATATATAGCCCCAATGAATTGATCAACGGTAAATCGTAAGCGTTCAACAATTTGAGAAAAACAAAATTAAAATCATCACAAAAATTATCTCATCCTCGGATCATTTCGATCGAGCACTATAGAGATTAGTTACTCATGGAGATGAGAGAAATCATTATTATGAAAATGCAACGTCACAAAAAAGTGCGAAGGTGACACGAGACAAAAGTAAAATATGAATATTGTTTTACGTGAAAGAGAAATGAAATTCTATAGATAGTAAACGAACGAGATTATAAGTAATAAAATCAACGAGTCTACAAGTTGTTCAAATCCTAAATTTTATAAGAAAATAGACGTACACGATTATAAAACAACAATAAAACGAATACAGACAACGACAACTTATGAGCGATCTAATGATGAATTTCTCCAACCGAACAATCTAGCAACTTGGTGTGAAACAAAAGAATGAATTTCTCCTTTTTAAAATATCTCGGGAATGCCCCCAAAAGGCTCAAAAGATGGCTATTTAAAATGTCAAAAACTTAAAACGGCTGGGTTTAATTCATTAGCCGTTACTGTTCATGCTACAATAACGGCCAAAATGAATTAAATACAACATTTCTCTTCTGGCGGGCTGGATCGCTGACGTGGAGGAGGCGGGCTGGATAGATGATGTGGCTGCATGGAGGAGGCCGAGTTCTTCATGGAAGAGCTCGGGCACTACAAGAAAAACATGAATTAGCAACAAAAATTAGAAAGGCTTATTAGTTTGTTGCTAATTAGGAACGAATTTAGCAACGAATATAATATTTGTTTTTAGCTACAAAAATAGCAACGAAATTTTTTGTTGCAAAAATAGCAACGAATTATTTTGTTGCTAAATACTTGTTGTTAAATTGCAACGAAATTTTTCCTTTCAAAAATTTCATGCTAAAATTTTTGCATTAAAATATGGCAAATGTTATGTGCAAATCGAATTTGGAAAATATTTATTGCAAATCAAATTTTTGCATAAATTTTTTTTTTTGCAAAATATTTATTGATGAATTTTTTTTTTCCAGAAAATGACATGACTCTATCTTACAAAATTATCCTTTGGCATAAAACATAATTGTTGTTTAATATATTTATAAATAGTGTAAATTTTTTGTATTCAACAAAATATTTATTAATATATGTAATTATTTATATAATTTTATATTTGTATATATTATATAAAATCGTATATATAAATTTATAAATTAATAAAGATTATTAGTATTTAACAAATTAACTATAATTATAATAAATATAAATTATATGAACAATATATAATATAAATAACTATACATATAGTTATATATTATAACGTTATATTCAATTATTATATAGCAACACACATATATATAACAAAAAAAATATCATTATATATATAATAAATATATATTATATTTATAATTAATATATATAAATATATTATATAATATAAATATATATTATATAAAGGAATATATATGTTATATATAAAGAAATTTATATATTATATATTTATATTTGAGTATATAATTTAATGAATTATGTATATGTTATATATAAATAATATCGTCACTTATAAACAAAGAATTAAGTTAGACTAGTTGGTAAGAATGGTTAATTGTTTGGAGTAGGTTGTGTGTTCAAAACCTAGCATATACAATTAAACAAATATATTTTTTAGCAACAAAAATAGAATTCCTTCCTAATTTAGAAAGGATAAAATACCTTGCTAAAAAATCCTTGCTATATAGAAAGAAAAAATTTCGTTGCTAAAATTAGCTAGGAGCATATTAGCTACGAAATTATTTTGTTTCTAAATTCGTTGCTAATTAAAATTAGCAACGAATTTAAATGATTAGCAAGGTATTCTGCCCCTTGCTAATTATGATTTTTCTTGTAGTGCGGGATGACGTGCTGCTATAGTGCTGGAGTTTGGCCGGAGCTGTTGAGGTGGAAGAGCTGCAGATTGACCAATTGCCGAGCATGGAGGAGGTGGAGCTGCTGCTCGAGCATGGAGTTGGTGGCCGGAGCTGTTGATGGCGGTGCTGGTTTTGTCCGGAGTGCGGTGGCGGCCGAACTAGGTGGTGGCATCGAGAGAATTAACGGAACACGGCGGTGGCGTTGAGTTGACGTTGGCCGGAGGAGGAGATGTTCGGGTAGCTGGAGGTGAGCTCGGGCTTTAGCTAGGAGTTGAGATGGCTATAAGTGTTGGCCGGGAGTTGTTTGGGCAGCTTGGAGGAGGAGCTGCTAGCTGGGCACGACGATGGCGCTGCTGTATGGAGGAGGCCGGGGGTGGCAGCGCAGACGTGGCGGAGCAGAGCTTTCTCAAGCTAGGTAGACGGGAGGGCTGCTGCATCTGCATGGCGGAGGAGGTTGACGCGGAGGTGGCTGATGGTCGGCCGAACTTTGTGGTTGGCCGAGCTTCATGCATGGGGGAGGATGCTCGGGCTGCATGAAGGCTTATAGTATAATTATAGTATAATTATATATATATATATATACATATATATATATATATATATAAAATTATACTATAAGCCTTCATATACATATATATATATATATATACAAGTGACAGGCACGGCCTTCGGCCCTGGGGGCATTCGGCGGGGGTGCGACAATCGGCGGGGTGCGACATTCTGCGGGGTGCGACATTCAGCGGGATGCGACATTCGTCGATGGTGCGACATTTGTCGTGAGGACGACATTTGTCGTGGGCGGCGACATTTGTCGTGGGCGGCGACATTTGTCGTGGGCGGCAACATTTGTCGTGGACAGTACCCGCCCCTATGGCCTCGCGCGACAGTACCCGACCGACGACAACAGGCTTTGCCCGCTCCCGGCGGGCTTTGCCCGCTCCCGGCGGGCTCCGCCCGACCCGCAACATATACATATGAGTACTCAAAATGACCGTAAAAAATATAAATCAAGAATACAATTTTTATTTTGTAAAACAAATTATATTTTAACGTTAAAACATTAATTTTTCTCTTGTCATTCCTAACTAGAGACAATAGGTTTAGGGTATCTAGTGTTTTTATTTTTTGTATTTTAATATTGTAAAGTTATGTAATTACCTAAAAGATATTGACTTTATAATATACTAATATAAAGTTTGGTATAATTGTGTAATTATGAATACAATTATAAGGGCAATATAGGGACATCAGACAATGTTTCACCAAAGAGTAGTTTTCGTATATTAGTGTATATATATATATATATATATATATATATATATATATATAAAAGACAGGAAGAGCTAGGGCCGCATTCATGGAGGGTGGTGGTGTTGAATATATCCGACCGAGCCCTATATTGACAAGTTGAACACGCATGTGAATCCTGGACGTGACAGCGGAATATTGCACATAAATTCCCCCGTGCCTGCCGTATTCCTACAAAATAATAGATATATATATATATATATATATATATATATATATATATATATATATATATATGGGGCACTGAATTTCCGCGCAGCGTTTTTTGGACAAAAAAACGCGCTCCTCGGAAAAATGAAAAAAACACCCCCTAAACAGCATTTTTAGAAAAAGTGGTCAACATGAAAGTTGTAGATCTTGACGAGATCTACAACTTTCATGTTGACCACTTTTTCTAAAAATGCTGTTTAGGGGGTCTATTTTCAAAAGGCACGAATGGAGGTCCGCGCAAAAAAAAAATTCGTAATATTTACCGGGCGGAACCCCCTTCGCGCCTTTTGAAAATAGACCCCCTAAACAGCATTTTTAGAAAAAGTGGTCAACATGAAAGTTGTAGATCTCTTCGAGATCTACAACTTTCATGTTGACCACTTTTTCTAAAAATGCTGTTTAGGGGGTGATTTTTCCGTATTTTCGGGGAGCGCGTTTTTTAGAGCAAAACGCGCTGCGCGTTTTTGCATTAATCTGATATATATATATATATATATATATATATATATATATATATAATTAGAACATAATATTATTTTGGCGAAATATTTATAAAATTAAGGATTAAATGTAAGCATTTATTTAGATATCTCATAAGATTAAGCCCTAAATGATGATTAAAACACTAGTCATCAAACACCTCCATACATACTCGTTGCTCGTTCCGAGCAAACCATTCTTCATTAGGTTAGAAAAATCAAATGCTAGATAGGATTTCGAAAGCTAGAGGGTAAAATGCGAAGTCTTATGCCGACATGCGTAGATATTTTAGTAGAAAGACGTTCCTGACATAAACACTAATTTGTGAGATAATTAAAATGCGTTTCAATTATTTATTATTACTTTTAAAGAGATTCAATCGGTTAATCTCAAAGTTATGTAAAGAGAGAAAATATCATGATCGCTGAGATTTAAATTACTAGATTTGGACACTCGGGGTGACCTTCATAGAAGTCCATAGGCTTGTCTTCTTGCATCTTCTCCACTACACTTTATACTTAATCAACTATATAGATCTTTAGGACTTAAATAGGATGTACATAAGGCTTGAGTTTAAGAGAAATGTGAACAATGATGAACATGTAAGCGCATTTCACTTAAACAAAGAGTTTTGAGCTAAAGATTTTTTTCTTATTTTCTTCATAATTTGGATCATTCAAAGCATGAATATACATACTTAGGTCGCATATCATTATGAGAATTTGTTTTTCATAGTTGGGATCATTCCAAGTATGCGTATGCATACCTAGGCAACATGTCACTATGAAATTTTAGCTTTTAAAATAAACACCTTTTTTCTCTTCATAGTTGGGATTATTCCAAGTATGCGTATGCATAACTAGGCCGCATATCACTATGAAAATTTTGTTCTTTTAATTATTAAGCACCCATTTTTTCAATATTTTAGCTCAAAATTTAAATGCACAACTGGGTTGGACTTTTTAGTTTTGGTGGAGAAATGATGGAGGTGGGTCAAGTAAAGGTACAATGCTCAAATTTGTCTGAACAATGGTAGTAATTTGGGGTTGGGTGCAAAAGCTCAAACAATCCAAAGAGAGGCCTAAATCATTTCCATAGAATTTAATTATTCTAAAATGCAAACGTTTCAAAGATGACTAAGGGCAAGTTCTAGACATCAAAAAAGGACACTCTTCCATTCGAGTCGAGTAATAGCTTTCTAACAACTTTCTACACACTCACCTGAACTACTTTTGAATAAAACCGAATTCAAATTAGAAGTAAAATAATTTTTTTCTACACAAATTAACAAATCATAAATTTAGATTTATGCCAAAAATTTAATTCTACACAAATACTACTCAAACACATGCATTTGACTAGAAATACTACATGAGTAAACAATTTTACTCAAAAGTTTCAGAAAATTATTCTAGCACAAAAAAATTCTTAGTTCTCATGAAAAATTAAGTCTACTATAAAACTTACAATTGAGTAAACTAGGAAAGTGTTGATAGACTAAGCGAAAAAAATTATTCCTAATTTTTTTTGTTAATTCCTAGACTTCTCGAGATCAACCCTGTCAGGGGTTCGCACCGGTACTAGGAGATATGATGGGATGACAAGCCCAAACCTTCCTTTCTAGGAAATTATATTTCGATTTTCTATATTTTTTTGTAGTTTTTTTTAAGTACTAAATTTTTTAAAAAAAGTGCAAGAAATAAGACTAGATTTTTTTAAAGCAACCTAAGTTAAAAATTAGAACTAACTTATGATACCCCTACATACTTAAAGATAAATATTGTCCCCAATGTTTAAAAATAAGTATGAATATTACAAATCTATTTTAAAAAGAAAGCAAAATAAATCAAAATTAAATGTTATAAGGAAACTTCCCTGATTATTTGTCGGGGCAGCCGCTTTATAACATCGACCCAAAACCTGCAAAAGTTATTAGAAAAGAAAACAAGAAAAAAAAACAATAGAAATGAAAAGGGATAACTATGGGGTGTCTCCCACAAACGTTTTGTTTACCGTCGCGTAACATGACTGAGTGCCAATTTTAAATATTTGGAAGATTTAGTAATTCAATTTTTCCGGTTGAGGGGTCGTCGGGGTGATATAGTTTTAATTGGTGCCCATTAACTTTGAATGAGTCGGTTTCCAGGTGTTCAATTAGTACGGTCCCATATGGTCAAACCTCTTTCACGACAAAGGGGCCGCACTATCGGGACTTTAATTTTCCCGAAAAAAAGCCGAAGTCTAGAATTAAAAAGGACTAGATCTCCCGGTGAAAAAGATTTTGGATTTTTAATATTTTTATCGTGATAAAACTTAGTTTTCTCATTATAAAATTTGTTATTTTCATAAGAGTTTGCACGTCATTCATCTAATTGAAATTTTCTTTTTTCAGAGGCTAAGTTTAGATCTAAATTTAAAAATTTGAGCGCCCAATATGCGCGGTGCTCTAATTCCACTGGTAAATGACAAGCTTTTACGAAGACTAATCGGTACGGTGTACAACCGATTGCGATCTTGTACGCCGTTCGATAAGCCCATAAAGCATCGTCTAATTTAAGTGATCAATCCTTCCTATTAACGGACACCGTTTTTTCTAAAATTCTCTTAAGTTCACAATTTACCACCTCCACTTGGCCATTTGCTTGTGGGTGATAGACGGTAGAGAGTTTGTGGGTAACGCCATACTTGACGAAAAATTTTAGCAAGTTGGCTGTTACAGAAGTGGGTGCCCCTATCACTAATTAGTGCTTGTGGTGTGTCAAATCGTGAAAATAATTTTTCAAAATATTTACGATGACTCTCACGTCGTTAGTGGGGAAAGCTTGCGCCTCAGCTCACCTTGACACGTAGTCGACCGCAACAAGGATGTACTTATTATTATGAGAAGGTGGTAGTGAACCTACGAAATCTAAACCCCATAAATAAAAAATTTTACATTCTAAAAATATATTTTGGGGCATTTCGTCCCGATTAGAAATGTTACCTGACCGTTGACAGTCATTGCATTTGCTCACAAATATATGAGCGTCTTTGAATAAAGTGGGCCAATAGAAGCCCGCTCTAGCACCTTCCTAGCGGTTTGGTTTGCTTGATAATGTCCACCGGTTGGTCCTTCGTGGCAGCTTTCCCTGTGGTGCGGGACCGTTGTCTGTTGAAACGTTCCTCCTGTATTCTCGCCAAAATGATAGCATGACTCAGGCTGTAGGGCAAGTAAGCACGAAACTCATCTCGTAGGTGATCCTTTAGACCCGAGACAAAATACAGCAAGGTTCTCTCCTCCCAACGGACCCGGTTGGCCAATCTCTCAAACTCGGTGTGATATTCCATCACGGTTCCACGCTGTTGTAGTTTCTATAACATGGCCTCGACGTCTTCATACTCTAACAACCCAAACCAAGCTGAGAATTCCCCCATGAACTCGATCCATGGCGCAAAATCTCATCCCCTCAAGAACCACTACGTCCACTAGTAGGCATCATACTCCAGGTGGAAGGCTGCTAGCTGCACCCATTGCTCCTCGGGGAATTCCTTATACTGGAAAAATAATTCCGCCTTTTGTATCCACTCGAGTGCATCCCCGCGCCTGAACTTCGAAAAATTCATGTGAGTCCTCTTGGGCGCCATATGGGTCCGCTGATGCGCCTGTCCAAATCCACCCATCTCATGTACGTACCCCATTGCCCTCTGCTGCTCCACATAGGGGTATGGTCTCTGAGGTCTGGGGAAGTGTATTCCTCCTGGGGCTGTAGCTGGAAAAAACATTCCCTTCCTTGTTCGCCTCCAGGGTGTTGTCCATCCCTGTAAATCCCCGTCGGTGGTGGCCGCATGTGCCCTTGATCGCCAAATCTGTAGCTCGTGGGGTGTCCGATACTCCGGAGAAGGGGTAATAACCCAACGATGCCTCTAGTGGAACCACCCGGGGCTGCCGAAGGCTGAAACTGCCTTCTCGCCTTCTCCAGAAACCTCCCAAAGGGCGTGCAACCTGTGCCGAACACGCCCAAGTCCGCGGATGAGCCACCTAGGCCATGCGCTCCCGCCGCCTGCTCCGGAGGCCGCCAGAACTCCGCGCGTCCCCCTCCAGCCTCGATTCCTATCGGATGGACTCCGCTCGTGTCGAACATCGGGTGCGGGTTGTTGTGGGGGCTGACATGTGCGAAACTGCTCGAATCCGATAGCGGGAACTGTTGCAGAGAGGGATCGTGCATTTCCGCCTCCGATCCTTCTGTAACCATCGCCTTTCCTTTTAGGTTTTGAGTTAGGAGGGTCTTGATCTCCTCCATGCGGGCATCCATTCGTTCATCCATTTGTTAGGTTGAAACCTTCATTCTTCCCACATGGCCGCTACCGAATCCGTCAACCCGATGTAGTTCTCCTCTAACAAAGCTAGTCGGTCGGCATCTTCACTCGAACGTGTGTTCACCATGGTGGGAGGAAGAGACCTCTGATACCAAGTGTTTTTCTACTAGAAGAAAGCTAGAAGGTAGAGAGAAGAGATTAGGGTTAGGATAAGAAGGAGAAAGAGAATACATGGATTAATTCTTCATAATGCTCCAAGAGGGGTTCCGGGTATATATATACCCAGAACTAAGGAGCCGGCCGATCCCCCATATGGGCTGAACCGGTTGGTTCAGCCCCGCCGGTCCGAGATTAATGAATGGGGGTTGAACCGGTTGGTTCAGCCCCGTTGCTTCATGTCGCCTCCTTAGGTTGTCGACCATATTTGTTCCCCTTGAACTGTAGCGCGCTCGGGGGCATAACATAATCTTCCTCTTTCGTGTTTTCCTTTGTATCCAGCCCATCCTAACCCTGGCCTACAACAGCCAAACCCTCCAAAATTCATCCCTGCAACCTTTATTTTAGATGTCCTCTAATATGTCAGACCTGTCATAAGACATGTTAGTTTTAAGGACATTACAATATTTTTCTGAAAAAAAAACAAATTATCATTGTGTAAAATATAGGGAGACATATAAATTTTTTCTAACATGTTGACTGTTGAGCCCTATGTAGCACGGGGGCGGATACGGGAAACGCGATTTTTTTAAAAAAAATAGGATGCACGAAACGTTTTTAATTATTTTAATATAAATATTAATTAATATAAGATTAAGACAATTAACATGTTGAAGCCAAAAACTGGCCTCAACGAGAGTTCAAACCTTGAGGTGTAGTCAACACATACTTCTCCCAAACCCCGACCCCTGACTAACAACAAAGAACTGACCCAAATCCTCAGCTGGGAGGTCCCTCCACTAACCCGGAAGATCTCTGAGCGCTTTCCCTCCAAAGCCAATTGCTGGGCAAGGAGAACCTCAGAAAGCACTAACATATTTTAGAAATGATAGAATTAATTTCAAGATAACCCAAACACTTAGAGGGGGGTGAATAGGTTATTTTCCTTTTTTACTTAAGGCAGAATATTTTTCAGATCTTAAATTAGAATCTAAGTATTCTACAATAATCACAACACAGACATACAAATCATACACACATCACAGATTGCACACAGATTTATAGTGGTTCCCCAAGGTCTGGGTACATCCACTTTCCCCCTTCACCTATCTAGCAGTGTGCTAGATACGGCCTAACTTCTTCCTTCTTTTCAGATCCAAAGATCTTACAGCTCAGAACCCTGAAAGGTTCCTACAACTCAGAACTCTATAAGGTTCCTACAACTCAGGCTAATGGCCCTACCTCAGCCTTGCCCCAAGGCCTACAACTCAGAGAACTAATTCTCCTACACTCAGGCTCAAACAGCCTTACCACTCAGAGATCTAAATCTCCTACACTCAGCCTTTATAACACAGGCTTACAACTCAGATCTTTGAAAAGATCCTACAGAATTTTATAAGTAATTTTGATGGCCTCTTACCCTTGTTGAGAGAGAAATGATAAGAGAATTCTTGATCACCTTCTTGATGAGACTGATGGCTGAAATCAACCTGTTCTTAGCTTTCTTCAAAGCTTCTTGAATCTGAACTCAGTAGGGTTGATTTCCTTTGAAGTTGACTGACTGCCAGCTTCCTTCTTAGAATCAGAAATAAAT
Source organism: Platanthera zijinensis (assembly GCA_039513925.1). Taxonomy (NCBI): domain Eukaryota; kingdom Viridiplantae; phylum Streptophyta; class Magnoliopsida; order Asparagales; family Orchidaceae; genus Platanthera; species Platanthera zijinensis. Next base: position 149,955,289 of record CM077090.1, on the reverse strand, counting down.
CTGAATCCTTCTTAGCAGATTGGTTCAAGATCTGCTTCTTAGGAGACTTGTAGATGTCTCCTCCTTTACTTCAACAGTTGAAGATCTCTCTCTCTCTCTTCAAAAATTATAAAGTTTCTTCAGAATTCTTGCTTGAATTCTCCTTAGATCTTCTCACGAAAATCTTCTTCAGCGTGACGTGCACTTTCTTGATCAATGATCAATACTTTAGTAGTTGTGCCTGTTGTTGTTGTTGTTGTTCATCATCTCTTTTGATTTGACAGAATCCATCCATATATATAGACTTCATCCATGGTAACCGGTTGTTCTGGATTCTAACCAACTTCTGACAAGTCTGACAGCTTCAGTAAACTTGTTGGAAAGCACAGTTGTCAAGTCTCCAGTCAGTTCTTGAACCTTTGTCTTTGTCAGCAAAGCGTCGAGACTGACTGTCATTATGTGTCGAGAAAAACTGTCAATATGTGTCGACATAAATGACTTAAGTGTCGACACAGACTTTGGTGATGTCAACATAGCTACTTTGGCATTGCATCTTTATAATGTCTCAACACTGCATCTTTGTGTCGACATAGACACTTCTTCACTACACAACACTCAATATTATTGAAACTCTACTGAGTGTCGACACAAGTCCTGTGTGTCGTCACAGTTTATGTAGACTAAGAATTCTGTGTGTCGACACTGCCTCCAGGTGTCGACACAGTTGATGTCGACTCTTCTTCTGTATGTCGACACTGCCTCCTGGTGTCGACACAGTTGATGTCGACTAATACTTTTGTGTGTCGACACTGCCTCCTGGTGTCGACACAGTTAATGTAGACTAATACTTTTATGTGTCGACACTGCCTCTGGGTGTCGACACAGTTGATGTCGACTATGCTTCTGTGTGTCGACACAGCCTTTTCCAAGTGTTGACACAAACTTGCTGAAGTGTCGACACAACTTCCTATGGTATCGACACATGGACTTAGAAACTTTTTCCTGTATTTTAGCCAATACTTAACCTGCACATGTAAACTCAAAATAACATCAAATACACCTTGATGTATATCATTGAGCTAAGTGAGGCTTCTCCAAATCAGGTACACATTTTCCAATATACCCAATAATCTCCCCCTATTTGGAGAAGTCATAACCCTTTAGTCAATGATATACACCACTTCTAATAAACAAATACTATATTGTATATAAGCATTATATGACAAGGCAACTTATAAACAAAACATATATCAAAATCACATCACAGAATGAGGATGCAAATTAAATGAACATGGAACATTGTTTTGTTTATTATATTAAAAAGTTTCTTAACACTGATTACATAGATTTCTTTAAAAACCAAAAATTACATAGTTCTTGAAAAAAACTAGTAAAACTAAACTAAGGCTAGACAGGCTCCTTGATGACTATTCCTTTCCCTGATTTAATCTGAGCCTGCACAGAAGGTTCTGTATCTTCAATGAGCTTCTTGCCTTTCAACTCAACCTTCTTTTGTGCTTCATCCTTAATCCTTTGCCTTTTAAAAAAATGAAAAGGCTTAGGAAAATACTTGCTAGGATCCTGAGCATCAGGAGGTAGCTTCCCACTCTTAGCCTTTCTTCTGAATTGAACTATGGCTTCCTGCCTTGCCTCATACTTCTGTAATTCCTGCTCATTATACCATTTGCTCCTTTCATGAACTTGATCTTTTACAGCTTTCCAGGCAGTTAATATGATATTTCTAGAAGTCGGGCTCCATTGCTCAAAATCAGGTTTTAACTCTGCCTGCTCTCTGAATCTCTTCTTTAATAATTGAGCATCTTGCTGAGCTTTCAAGGTAGCTTCTGGCATTTCAACTTTCTCTATAATGACATTGTCAACATCCTGTGGAGGACTGTATATTGTCTGAACCTATTGTAGAATCATATCAAAATCTACTGGAGGGTAGATGATCTGAGCAACTTCAGGTTGATCACCTCCAGGATAAGCAGGTTGCACACCAGATTCTACAACATTGTCATCATCACACAGGGGAGGATATCCCAGAGTGGCTCTGATGCTATTAGATATCCATTTTGCATATTCTGAGCCAGCATTGACTAACACTCTCTCCCCCTTTATGGCTTCTCTTACAATGTGATCCCTTAAGTCATCCTTTTGAAATCTTATCTGGACATCAAGAAAATTGACACCATCTTTATAAAAGGATTTTATCTTTAAAAGCTGATCAGAAATTATTTTCTGAGAAGTAGTGATGGCTGTCTTAAAGGAATCCAAGGCTTCCTGTAACTTCTGATCAAATTCTTCTTTCTCCTAAGCCCTTGCTTCAGTCATTACTATAACTATTTTTTTTACTTCAGTGACTATCTCATTGTGAGATTCAGTCAGATTGTCATTCATTCTAATATTATTTTCAAGAACATAGCCTTGTTTGACAGCAATATCATCCACTTGTTTCTTTATCTCTACCTGTTGGTTAGCCAGGAATACTACAGCATTGCCCTCCTTATGGAAGTAATCTATCATTTCTTTCTTATTCTGATTTATCTCAAATCTGATTGATTTTATATCTTGGGCTAGATCAAATTGGAGGGCCTTATGGCTTTCATCCACATATTTTTCTAAAAACAATCTCTGCTCATCTAATTTCACTTGTAAATCTACCAAAAATTTGCTGTAATCAGTCTAAGGAGCAGGTTGTGAAGTAGTAGCTTGCAAAGCTTTCTTATAGCTCTGGCTTCTCCTCTTGAAAACCATCAGTTTTCTTTTCTTGATATTTGCAATCTCCTCATCCTCTGAAGCAGAAGTACTGGCAATAACAACTCTTTCTGGTGGAGTAGAGGGTGTATCTTTGTCAGTGCCAATCCGCTCTCCCTCAAGATTAGCCTGCTCCCCCTCAAACCTCTTCATTTCCTCCTCAACCCTTATATGCTCCTCCTTATCTGCTGCTCCCTCAATCTCAGGAAACAACTCTTCCATAGTGAATTCCTATTGAGTGTGAGTAGGTGATAGTTCTTTCTTAGTAGCAGCAACAACTCCTGAAGTATCAAGATCAGTTTGTGAATCTATTTCACTTGCCAAGTGAATTCTCTCTTCCCCTTGAACCTGTGCAGTAACTGTCTCCCTCTGCACTTGTGCACTCTCAGCATTGTCCTGTACTTGTACACTTTCTTGCTCCCCCTGCACCTGTGCACTTATTGTGTCCTCCTGCACATGGTCATGCTCAGTAATGTCATATACTAGTGATTTTGTTGCAGTCTCTTGGTTATCCAAATCAGGTATGTCCTTTGAGAGGACTCTATCCCATCTGGATATTATCCTGATATCCATCCTTCTCATATGATTTATTTTAGATCCTGGAATCTGATGCATTACCTCTGGAATTGCTCCAGTCAGGTATAAACTCAGTAATCTAGCCAAATTAGGCTTTGTGATTCCTTCCTTTATCTTCTCAAATAGAACTGCAGACCAATCTATGTTAATCTTATAGATTATTCTTGTCATCAGACTGAATATATAGGCAGAGAGCCTATCATGTCCTCCTGATTTACACAAAATCACCTTCCCTACCACTTCAGATAGAAATTTTCCTTATTGATTCATTCATTTTCTGTCAATGGCTGCTCCAATCTTCATGGTTGGATCCAATCCACACCACTGTAGTGCCTGCCTTGTCTTTGAGGCTGGGACCTCTTCTTCATCCTGAATTCTAGGAAGGTGAAGAATCTTTCGTAAACTTTTCAGAGTAAGTTTAACTCTATTTCCATGAACTATTGATTTAATCTTGAGTCCAGTGGAGTCCACTATTGCAGCAGCATAGAACTCAAACACTTCTTTCTTCCAGATCTTGGTAGGTTCAGAAACAAGAAACTCTAATCCATTATCAGTAACAAGGGTAATGACCCCTTTAATCTCTGTCTCTGCATCATCAAAAGCATTGTGCACCAGCTCGTAGCCTTCGTTAATGTTATCTTCAATCTTTGGCGCCATTGGAATGGAGAGAAATCTTGAATTAAGAGAAGAGAGTTTGTCGACACAAGGGTTTAGTCTCGAAAATCTGGAGAGCATATCGACAGTATATTTTCTCGACCTATTTATACCCTTTTAAACAATGAAGGTCAAAAGGCGGGCAAAAACTGTGTAAATGTGTCGACACTGTTGAAAAGTGTCGACACATACTTCTATTGTCTCGATCATGACGTTGAATACTATGTGTCGACACCAATTGATGATATGTCGACACAGGACATACTTAGTAGTTCATCAGAAATTCTATGTCGACTCTTATTTCAAGTGTCGACACAATTTCTGGAAGTGTTGATACCATTACTCTGGATGTGTCGACACCACTAACTAAAGTGTCGACACCACTAACTAAAGTGTCGACACCACTTCTCTGAAAGTGAAGGGATAGATACTACTCTAGAGGGGGGGTGAATAGAGTTATCAAATTTTGCACAAGACAAAACTTAATGGTCTACCCAACTCCCTTGGAGTGAAGTACGGAATGAAAAGATTATAGATATAGATTTAACCCTATAGCCTAACACAAGTGATGTGCACAAACTCAAGCTAACTGTAATTACAGTTAAGGCTTGGAAAACCTAATCAGCAACTAGCAATCCTAGTTATATCTATTCACAGCCACAATGCAGGAATTAAACAAGTGAATCCAGACGACACAAGGAAATTTATAGTGGTTCCCCAAACAACTTGGGTACGTCCACTCTTCTACCCACACGGTAGGAATCCACTCAGGTTTTTGATCAGGTGCCCTGCCACCAACAGGATCTGCTTCAGGTAGATCCAGAAACCCTTTAGACTTTTGATCAGGTGTCTAAAAAACCAAGCACAGGTTTTTGATCAGGTGCCCTGCCACCAAGGGATACTTTTGAAGGGAGTAATAACCCTGTACAGGAGGGGGAAGAAGGTTAAGATGTCTTCTCTATTTTACAAAGATTAGAGAAGCACAAAAACTTGCACTGAGCTAGAGAAAGCTCTAAAGAATCAAGACTCCCCTGGCTCAAAGATGTCCAGGTGAAGTCTTGCTTCCGTGCAGAAAAACTCTTCAGAAAGCTCTGAAGGAAAAACTACAAGAAGATAATAAATAATAAAATTAAAGATCTTCAAGCAGCTATCTTCTTCTTCTTCTTCTTCAAGAGAACTCTGAGTTTGAACTTCCTGACAGCAGGAGAACTCAGGTTGAAGAGGAGTAGAAGATCTTAACACTTCTCAGTTAGATGAGTATTGCTGAGAGCAGAAGACTTGATCTTGATGAAGGCTTGAAAGCTTTTGTGAACAACTGGTTAGCTATTAGCTATTAACTAGTAACTAGCTTGAATCCTTCTTCAAAGGGTCCTTTTTATATCATCAGCAAGCAACGACTCTCTTCAATTTGAATTACTTGTCTTCTTCTGAAACTTGAGACCTGGGCTGCAAATAACACACAGCAAAACAAACTCTGCAGCAGGATATCCTATAAAAGGAATGAACCTCTTTCTAAGAAGCTGCAGGATCAAATCAAATAATAGAAGGACTAAATAAAGTCACATCAGAGAAATACTCTTTATAGCAGAAGGAAGACTTTTTAGTCTAACGACTATAAAGGACTGTCAGCAGATAAAGTAAAATACAAAGACAGCTAATAAGACAAACAACTTTATCTAAAAAGATTTTACTCAGGCAAAAAGAATAGAGCAGATATTGCCTGGAAATATTATCATAAATCAACTGAAACAACTTGCCAGAAAATGTATTAATTAATTAAATATAATAAATAAATACAAAATATAAAGGCAGACAGAAAGCGTCGAACGACCTTCGGAGATCGTCGACCGACGCACGGAGATCGTCGAACTATCGGGCAGATAGTCGAACGATCCAGATAGTCGACCTATCAACAGATAGTCGACCTATCAGATAGTCGATCTATCAGGACAGATAGTCGATCTACCACGCCAAGCAGATAGTCGACCTATCAACAGATAGTCGACCTATCAACGCAGACAGAGCGTCGACCAACTGATAGACGATCGTCGATCAGCCGATAGACGATAGTCGAGCGGCGTTCGACTATAGTCGAACGAAAAACTACTTAACCAAATTCTCAATCTGAAAAAGTGAGGACTCTACAGCTAGACTACTTACCATTGACCATAGATAATTCTTGGGTCAAGGGACTAAAAAACAGACTACAACTCAAATCAAACTAGGGTACCAACAATCTCCCCCTATTTGAGTTAAGTCACTCAAACAAAAAAAAACATCTAGCTAAAGAGCAATAAAATTAATACAGGAAATAGTTAACAATTAACTAGCAGTTAGATAGATAATAGACAAGTAAAAACTAAGGATCAACAGAGTCAGGCTTAGATACAGAAGAGCTAGAAACAAAAGAGATTTTCCTTAGAGGATCATCAGCTTCTTTCTTTGACAGCTTCAAATCCTGCACACCAATGATCTTCAATTCTGCAGCCCTAGGGACAACTGCTTCAGGGTGCTTTTCCATGTATTTTGAGGGGTCAAAAACATCAGGATTAACCTGGAACTTTTCAAACTCTTTCTTTCTGAATGCAGACATGGTGGTTAAACCAGTAGTATCTTTTCCTTCTGCCTTTGCTTTTCTTATTTGAGCTGCTCCAACCAGTTCGTGAAAACGAGCCATCCTAAAATTAGGATCAAGCTCAGGACTTTCATAAACAGACTCAGGAGGAGCAGCAACTGATTCTTTATCTTGATTATCTAGATAAGATATGGGAGCAGACTTAGCAAAAGGATCTTGCTAGAATTTTTAAAACAAAATGAACTACTTACCTTTTGAAACAGCTTTCTCAGACTGAACTGGCATAGGAGATGGAATTCTTTTCTTTGGAGAAGGAGGAGGGGAAAAAGTTGGTCTTTGAAACACAACCTCCTTCACTTGTCTTTGAGAGCCAGAATACGATCTGCCTTGCGAACTTTGATAACTTTTCCTTGGCTGAGGTTGAAAAGAAGCAGATTTTTCAGAGGAGACAGAAGGATTCATAGAGAGGTTGCCAGAGGCTCCTACACCGGGAGGTGGAGGAGGACCTCTGGGTGTCCATCTGGAAGCAGGAGAGTCATATCTCTTAGTTCTCTTTCTTTCTTTCTGCTGGTTCTTGGAGAACCACATCCAATGCTGAAATTCTTTCGATTTGTGGTCAATCCCTTTAAGAATATAGTATGGAGTATCATTATCTCGGCTGGGAGGAGGAGGAGCAATTGCTTTCCTTTTCTTTTGAGCAGCTTTCCTTTTCTTAGCATTCTCAGACATATCAGAATCATCTTCATCATCAGAATGAGATGATGGAGGATTATCATAAGGATCATAAGCTTCAGAAACAGCCTTTTCTTTTAATTTCAGTTCAGATTTCTCTCTTTCCTCTTCTATGGCATCCTGAGCCAGAAGGGAATCTAAATCCAACCCTGGTGAATCATCCCAAATAGTTGACTTTTCAACTTGCAACTCTTTTTCTTTTTCTTTTAAAGAATCTTGTACTCTTTGATTCCAGGCAGCTCTTGCTTTTTCTTCTTCCACACTCAGAACAGGAGTGTCAGCTTTGATTTCATCCTGGTTTTCAGACTCATCTTCTCTATCATCTAAAAAAGAATCCAATTCTGGATCTACTTGAATATTAGTAACAACTGGATCAGCTTCAGAAACAGCTGCTATAATCTGAGCAGCTAAATCTTCTCTAATATAATCTGTAGAAATTATGAACACAGATCTGCTAAATAAACAGAAATCATTCCTTCCAGGAATTCACAAACTATCAAATTAATTGACTCATCAACAAAGCGGATGAATGAATTACCTTCATACTTGACCAGCTCCCAAGATTCATCTAGGTAGGATGTAATAATCCCTTCTAAGAAATTTGCAACCACGGGAGTGGTGAGATCTTCTAAGCAGACTTTCACAACAAATTCAGATAACATGATAGCATCAGATATTTCCTTTTCCGATAACACAGAGACTGATTCTTTTTCAGCTGGAGCAGACACTACTTGAGCTGTCATCACAGTATCTGTTACTGCTGGAAGGAGGCAGGAGGCTCTGAGACATCTTCACAGAACATCTCCCCCTGCCTGATTTCAGTGGAAACTGAAACCAGGCCCCTTGAGGAAGAAGGTTCAGCAGATTTGGAAAGAGATTTGATGGTAGCGGTTAAGGTATCAATGGAGGCGGCAAGTGGAGCGATTGCCTCTTCAATCATAACTTTGATTGAAGGGGTAATCAACTCCAGAATGCCTGAGATGAGTGCTGGGGTGATCTCAAAAGGTGATGGAAGTGTAGTGGATGGAGCTGCAGTAGATATGGTAGTAGTGCTGGGATGAAGAATGGTGTGGACTGGAGATGGAATTGGAGATGGAGCTGGAGAGTTAATAGGGGTGATAACTGGAGAATGAATGGGAGACGGAGGAGGTGATGGAATCCTCTCAGACCCTAACAAATCAAAGCTAGGAGCAGATATCCTAGCCTGATGAGCAGGAAGAGGAGAAGCTGGAGGGGAAGGGAGAACAACCGTGGTTGTTTCTATATCAGGAGAAGGGGAAAGTCGTACTTCAGCTGAAGTTGATGGAACTTCAACTGAAGCAGACAGCATAGTAGAAGAAGAGGGAATGGAAAGAGCTGAGCCAGCTTCAACAGGGTGAGGAGCGACCGAATCGGTCCTAGTGCTCTCAGATGTCACAGGAGCAACCCCTGTGAGAGCGGGTTTCACAAAGGTTCTCTTCCACTTAGAGAACAGGTTTGGGTCCATCTTCTTGCTTGCATTTATTGTTGTTGCGGCGGAGACCAGCAGATGGGGATACCTTTCCTTCAGGAAAATTCCAATGACCCTTCCTAGGGTAACTTCCTTCTTACCATTCTTTTTCCTTATCAAATCAAACACAACTCCGGCCCAATCAATCTTTTTCCGATTTACAATTGCACACATTAGTGCAAATTGTTGCCTTGTTATATTGTCGTGAGCAGAGTGCTTACCGAGGAGCACTTTTCCGACCAACTCAGCAAGAAACTTAATCTTGAAAGGGAAATTTACTTTGAGCAGCTTGGTGGGAATGCCCTCTGCATGTCCCAGCTCAACTAACATTCTTCCAAATTCCTGAGCATCTTGCTCATAATCCTCTTCACCATTTATCAAACCAAAAATATCAGTCAGAACGACCGGAGATAAAATTACCTCTTCTCCGCCGATGGTGCCAGTCATCGAATCGTCGGTGGAGGACGACGTGAAAGCCCATTCCTTGATCTCGGGTATATTTAACTTAATCCTTGAAGACATTAATCTCTCTAGTCCTTGATCCCGGCACAGCTGCAGAACTTCCACGATCCCTGCTTCGCAGCTACTGAAGGCGTCAAAATCAACACTGAAGCCTGCATCGAACTTTACAACTGCTAGAACTGCGGGAGAAATCGCCATTGATTGCTGGAAAAAGCGCGAGAAGGACGGAGAAGACGAAGGAGACGAAGCGGCAGAAAATCGCAACCGGGAAGACAGAATGCGAAAAGACACGCTCCATCGACGATAAAGCAAAAGATCTTTTAACCTAGGTCGACTATCGGCTTTATATCAGACCAGATATAGTCGGTCTATTAAAAAGATACTAGAACCGATGGTCGAACGATCGTTCGACGATCGGTCCAGAAGCAGAGTAGTCGGACAATCGTTCGACTATTTCTGGCTTCTCAAACAACAAGCTGTCGTCATCCAGAGATCGACGATGAGCTCGACTTGTTCGACTATGGTCGAACGTCGATCGACGATCTTCAATCAGACAAACTTTCATCAACCATAGGTCGACGATGGGCTTGACCCGATCGACTATCTTCGAACGTCGTTCGACTATCTTCAAACAAGTTTCAACATTGGCAGATATAGTCACACTTAGTCTCGTCCATTGATCATGCCTAGTTGAACTAAAAAGAACAGATGCTTCTGTTCATCTAAGGGCTTGGTGAATATATCACCTCTCTAAAACTCAGTGGATATGAACTCAAGACAAATCTTGTTCTTTTCCACACAATCTCTCAGGAAATGGTGCCGAATCTTAATGTGCTTCGTTCTAGAGTGGTGCACTGGATTTTGTGCAATTGAGATAGCACTGGTACTATCACACATGATTTTGGTGTTCTTGTGTGAGTAACCATAATCCACAAGCTGGTTTTGAATCCACAGGATCTGTGAACAACAACTGGCAGCTGCTATATATTCAGCCTCTGCAGTTGAAGTTGAGACAGAAGCCTGCTTCTTACAAAACCAAGAGACCAATCTCTCTTCCAGGAACTGGCAAGTTCCTGAGGTGCTCTTCCTGTCAACTCTGCAACCAGCATAATCAGAATCAGAATATCCAATTAATTCAAATTCTGACTCAGCTGGGTACCAAAGTCCTAGATTTGGACATCCCTTCAGGTATCTCAGGATTCTCTTTAGAAGAATCAAATGAGATTCCTTGGGGTTGACCTGGAATCTAGCACAAAGGCATGTAGCAAACATTATATCTGGCCTACTTGCAGTTAGATATAATAGGGAACCAACAATGGCCCTATAATTCTTTTGATCAACTGGCTTGCCGTGATCATCAGAATCAATAACTACATTAGTAGCCATGGGTGTAGGCATTGCTGAAGCATCAGCCATCCCAAATTTCTTTACCAATTCCTTGGCATATTTGGATTGGGAGATGAAGATACCATCAGCATCTTGCTTAACTTGGAGACCAAGAAAGTAAGACAGCACACCCATACTACTCATCTCAAACTTGGAATGCATCAAGTTGGAAAACTTTTTGCACAGTTTGGGATCAGTGGAGCCAAAAATAATATCATCTACATACACCTGAACTAACAGGATTGTGTCCTTGTGATGCTTGACGAAAAGGGTTCTATCAACTACTCCCCTAGTAAAGTTGTGCTCTAACAGGAAACTAGCTAAGGTCTCATACCAGGCTCTAGGAGCTTGCTTTAGACCATAAAGAGCTTTCTGCAACTTAAACACATGAGAAGGCTGAGTTGAAGAAACAAACCCTGGTGGTTGTTCAACAAACACCTCTTCCTTAAGCTCACCATTTAGGAATGCACTTTTGACATCCATTTGGAACACCTTAAACTTCATGAAGGCTGCATAGGCCAAGAAGATCCTTATTGCTTCTAGCCTTGCAATAGGAGCAAAGGTTTGGTCATAGTCTATACCTTCCTCCTGTCTGTAGCCCTGAGCTACAAGCCTAGCTTTATTCCTTATTATAATTCCATTTGCATCCAACTTGTTTCTATACACCCACTTGGTGCCTATGATCAGTTGGCCTTTAGGTCTTGGAACCAAAGTACAAACTTTACATCTCTCAAACTGATTGAGTTCCTCTTGCATTGCAATGATCCAGTGGGGATCTAGCTCTGCATCTTTAAAGGTGAGGGGCTCAACCTGTGAGAGGAAACAAGCGTGCATCACATCCTGTCTTAATTGATGTCTTGTTTGCACACCAGCTGATATGTCTCCAATCACTTGAGATGACGGGTGATCTCTAAGTGTGACAATATCAGCAGGTGGGATGTGATCTTCAGCAACAGTTGGGATTAATTCCTCAGGAGGAATTTGATCTACTGTTGGTGGTACAACAACAGCTTCAACAGCTTCAGCAATGTCTTCATCACTGTCTGATTCAGTGATCTGAAGAGTTGATAGTTGAAGAATTTCTTGAGGGGCATCATGTACCTGCAATGAACTTGAGGAAGGAGAATTTTCCTTCTCCTTGTAAAACATCTGAGACTCATCAAAAGACACATGCACAGATTCTTCAATTTTACAGGTAGATTTGTTATAAACCCTATAAGCTTTGCTTACTTGGGAATATCCAAGCATGATTCCCATTGAAGCTTTTGCTTCAAATTTTCTAATATATTCTTTATTATTATTATGAATATAAACAATACAACCAAATACTCTAAAATAATTAATTTTAGGTTTCTTTCCCTTAAGCAACTCATAAGGAGTTTTACACTTAAGCTTGTGTATCAAACTTCTATTCAAGACATAATTAGCTGTACTAACAGCTTCTACCCAATAGGAGAGAGGCATGTTAGCATCTGCCAACAATATACTAGCAGCTTCAATGAGTGTTCTATTCTTCCTTTCAACTACCCCATTTTGTTGGGGAGTTCTAGGAGCTGAGAAGCTATGTTTGATACCTTCTCTCTCACAGAATTCTTGCATGAGAAGAGAGTCAAACTCAGTACCATGATCACTTCTGATCAAGGCCATATGAGTAGAGTACTCAGTCTGCACACAAAGTAGAAAGTCTGTAAGGGCTTTGAAGTTATCAGACTTAGTTCTCAAAAAGAAAACCCAACTGAACCTAGAGAAGTCATCTACAATTACTAAGGTGTAATACTTCCCTCCTAAACTCTGTACATTTATTGGGCCAAAAAGGTCCAAGTGTAATAGATACAAGATTCTAGAAGAATCACTCTTATTTACAGATTTAAAAGAGTTTTTGGTTTGCTTGCCTAGCTGACAAGCCTTGCATAGGCTCTCCTTCTTGTAGGGGTAAGAAGGTAAACCTCTAACAAGGTTGTGCTTAGATAACCTAGATATATTTTTAAGGTTAACATGACTAAGCCTCTTATGCCACAAAGAATTATTATTAAGTGTTACTTCATTAAACAGACAGATTTCAGAATGAGATGAATTGAAATCTACTAAATAAATATTACCTATTCTAATGCCTACTAAAACAGTATTATTATTTAAAGTAATATTGCAAGAAGAGTTAGAAAATGAAACCTGGTAGCCAGCATCACATAGCTGGCTGACTGAGATCAAATTGTGCTTCAGTCCTGTCACATATGCAACTCTCTTGAAAGTGACATCTCCAATTATAATCCTGCCATAGCCTTCTGTCTGACCACAGCTGGAATCTCCAAAGATAACCTTTGGGCCGAGCTTAGCTTTGAATTTTGACAGTTGATCTTTATTTCCTGTCATATGCTTGGAACATCCACTATCCAAATACCACTTATTTTGAGTGATTGGATAGGCCTTCACCTGCAAGACATTTATTTAAACAGTGTGGACCCAGGTAACCTTGGGTCCCTTGTTTTTCACATAAGAAAAACTGGAAATATATGAAAATGCAGGCTGAGGGTGATAACCTAGTGGGTGAGATCTCCTAGGTGGGATTCTCCATGCAGATGATGGGTCAACAAACCTAGGGTTTCTATTTTCATTTAGGTTTCTATGGTACTGATTATGATTTTGAAAATCATGTTGAAAACGTCGATCGACGTTCGACGATGGGTGCTCAGATCGTCGACCTTCGTTCGACCATTGAGCTTCCGATCGTCGAGCTGCGTTCGACGCTCTTTGCATTTCTTTAAAAAAATTCTTTCTCTTTTCTCTCTTAGCTTTATTTAGGGTTTTATTAACTAGATTTACTTGCTCAGTGTTCTTCTTTCCACTAGCTGAAATGAAGTTCACTGGAGTTGAAAGATTATTTTTAAGAAGAACTGGGGGTTCACTGGGAGAAGCTCCTAAGCCTAGTTTGTTATTAGCTGACCTAGTGTTAGTCATGCTGGTAATTTCTAACAACTTAAGGCTTCTACCATTAAGTGATTCTTCTAACCTCTTAGACTTAGCTAACTCTATTTTAAGAAATTTAATTTCTTCACTACAGGTAGTGAGATCTTCCTTTAACCTAATGTTTTCTGTAGCAATTACTTCTGAGTCAGCTAACTTACTTCTAAGTTCTTTTATCTCCTTTTCTGAGCTAATCAAATCTAAGCATAAGGATTTAAAATCTAATTTAAATTCTTCTGAAGTAAAGTCATAAGAAGATAGTACCTCATCTTCTGTTGGCATCTCTTCATCTGAATCTGAACTCTCTGCAGCTGAGTGGTTGCTGCAGGCATCTATTGCCATGAGGCAAACTTCTTTTGCCTTCTTCTCTTCCTCATCCTCACTGGAGCTTGATGAGGAGGATTCTTCATCAGAATCACTCCAGGTTTCAGCAATAAAACCTCTCTCCTTCTTCTTGTTTTTGTAGGAGGATGGCTTGGAGTGCTTCCTGTGTTGTTCTTTTTCTTTCCTCTTGTCTTTATTTTTCTCCTCTGGACACTCTGGCAAGATATGTCCAGGCTTCCTGCATCCATAACAAATAATTTCTTTAGCAGGAGAACGATCATACATTGGTTTGTCTTCATAACGTGAAGACTTCTTTCTGAACTCCTTTCTCCCCATCTTGAGAAACCTCTTGGCAAACAATGCCATTAGTTCCTCATTTGATTGGCTGCCTTCAGAAGCATCAGCAGCCTTAAGAGCTAGAGATTGCTCTTTTCTTGTTGGAGTGGGGGTCTTCGCTTCTGCTTCTGCTTCCCTTGTCTTCAGCACTTGCTCAAAAGACTTGAGCTTGCCGAGAAGGGCCTCAGTGGAGATCTCATTTGTACTTCTGGCTTCCTTGATGGTCCAGATCCTTAGATCCCATGTGCTAGGGAAGCACATAAGAATCTTATCATTGACCTCTGTCAATGATATGTCCTTGTCCAGGGTCCTCAGCTCATTGATGATTGAGCTAAGCCTGGTGTACATGGCTTCAACTGATTCAGCATCAGTTTTCTTGAAGTTCTCATACTGTGAGATCAGGTTGGACCTTCTGTCCTTCCTTTCATCAGCTGAACCAGCTACAATCTGGTTCAGTGTATCCCACATGGCTTTTGCTGAGGAGCAGTCAGCAACCTTCTGGAATACCTCATCAGACATTGTCTGAGCCAGTATGTTCATCGCCTTGGCATCTGCTATTTTGGCCTTCTTGTACTCATCGTTGTAATCTGGAGGAGGAACTGCACTCATATCAGATGATGAGGCAGTAGCAACAGCAGGTGCTCTTGGGGGTCCTGACAAAATAGAAGCAAAGATGCTTTCATCAATAGAATTCATATATAATTTTATCCTTGCCTTCCAGATGCCAAACTTAGCTAAGTTGCATGCTGGAGGTCTGGTGCTAGAATAATTCTTGGACTGGGCCATGATAGTGAATATCTATAAGCTTTGGTATCTATCAGGATCTTGTGACTTAGGTGTTAGCCTATTCAGTCAGTCAACCTCCCTCTGATACCAATTGAAAGTGAAGGGATAGATACTACTCTAGAGGGGGGGTGAATAGAGTTATCAAATTTTGCACAAGACAAAACTTAATGGTCTACCCAACTCCCTTGGAGTGAAGTGCGGAATGAAAAGATTATAGATATAGATTTAACCCTATAGCCTAACACAAGTGATGTGCACAAACTCAAGCTAACTGTAATTACAGTTAAGGCTTGGAAAACCTAATCAGCAACTAGCAATCCTAGTTATATCTATTCACAGCCACAATGCAGGAATTAAACAAGTGAATCCAGACGACACAAGGAAATTTATAGTGGTTCCCCAAACAACTTGGGTACGTCCACTCTTCTACCCACACGGTAGGAATCCACTCAGGTTTTTGATCAGG
This sequence comes from Platanthera zijinensis, assembly GCA_039513925.1. Taxonomy (NCBI): domain Eukaryota; kingdom Viridiplantae; phylum Streptophyta; class Magnoliopsida; order Asparagales; family Orchidaceae; genus Platanthera; species Platanthera zijinensis. Next base: position 149,939,806 of record CM077090.1, on the reverse strand, counting down.
TGCCCTACCACCAACAGGATCTGCTTCAGGTAGATCCAGAAACCCTTTAGACTTTTGATCAGGTGTCTAAAAAACCAAGCACAGGTTTTTGATCAGGTGCCCTGCCACCAAGGGATACTTTTGAAGGGAGTAATAACCCTGTACAGGAGGGGGAAGAAGGTTAAGATGTCTTCTCTATTTTACAAAGATTAGAGAAGCACAAAAACTTGCACTGAGCTAGAGAAAGCTCTAAAGAATCAAGACTCCCCCTGGCTCAAAGATGTCCAGGTGAAGTCTTGCTTCCGTGCAGAAAAACTCTTCAGAAAGCTCTGAAGGAAAAACTACAAGAAGATAATAAATAATAAAATTAAAGATCTTCAAGCAGCTATCTTCTTCTTCTTCTTCAAGAGAACTCTGAGTTTGAACTTCCTGACAGCAGGAGAACTCAGGTTGAAGAGGAGTAGAAGATCTTAACACTTCTCAGTTAGATGAGTATTGCTGAGAGCAGAAGACTTGATCTTGATGAAGGCTTGAAAGCTTTTGTGAACAACTGGTTAGCTATTAGCTATTAACTAGTAACTAGCTTGAATCCTTCTTCAAAGGGTCCTTTTTATATCATCAGCAAGTAACGGCTCTCTTCAATTTGAATTACTTGTCTTCTTCTGAAACTTGAGACCTGGGCTGCAAATAACACACAGCAAAACAAACTCTGCAGCAGGATATCCTATAAAAGGAATGAACCTCTTTCTAAGAAGCTGCAGGATCAAATCAAATAACAGAAGGACTAAATAAAGTCACATCAGAGAAATACTCTTTATAGCAGAAGGAAGACTTTTTAGTCTAACGGCTATAAAGGACTATCAGCAGATAAAGTAAAATACAAAGACAGCTAATAAGACAAACAACTTTATCTAAAAAGATTTTACTCAGGCAAAAAGAATAGAGCAGATATTGCCTGGAAATATTATCATAAATCAACTGAAACAACTTGCCAGAAAATGTATTAATTAATTAAATATAATAAATAAATACAAAATATAAAGGCAGACAGAAAGCGTCGAACGACCTTCGGAGATCGTCGACCGACGCACGGAGATCGTCGAACTATCGGGCAGATAGTCGAACGATCTAGATAGTCGACCTATCAACAGATAGTCGACCTATCAGATAGTCGATCTATCAGGACAGATAGTCGATCTACCACGCCAAGCAGATAGTCGACCTATCAACAGATAGTCGACCTATCAACGCAGACAGAGCGTCGACCAACTGATAGACGATCGTCGATCAGCCGATAGACGATAGTCGAGCGGCGTTCGACTATAGTCGAACGAAAAACTACTTAACCAAATTCTCAATCTGGAAAAGTGAGGACTCTACAGCTAGACTACTAACCATTGACCATAGATAATTCTTGGGTCAAGGGACTAAAAAACAAGACTACAACTCAAATCAAACTAGGGTACCAACATAGTAGTTCATCAGAAATTCTATGTTGACTCTTATTTCAAGTGTCGACACAATTTCTGGAAGTGTTGATACCATTACTCTGGATGTGTCGACACCACTAACTAAAGTGTCGACACCACTAACTAAAGTGTCGACACCACTTCTCTGGATGTGTCAACAAAGATTTACTGAAGTGTCGACATCACTTCTCTGAATGTGTCGACAAAGATTTACTTAGCCAAATCTGATAATCTATCATATGGTCAACATTCCTAATTCAATTTTAAATTTATTGAATTTAGTTTCATCTAGAGGCTTAGTAAATACATCTGCAATTTTATAATCTGTCTTAACATATTCTAGTGAGATGTCCTCTTTCTCTACATGTTCTCTAAGAAAATGGTATCTTATTTCTATATGCTTAGTCCTACTATGTGAAACAGGATTATTAACAATAGAAATAGCACTCGTAGAATAACAAAACAAAGGTATTCTACTTACCTGAATACCATAGTCTTCTAGCTGGTGCTGAATCCACAATAGCTGTGCACAGCAACTTCCTGCTGCCACATATTCAGACTCAGCTGTGGAAATTACCACACTAGTCTGCTTCTTACTACTCCAAGACACAAATCTTCCTCCTAGAAATTGACAGGTGCCTGTAGTACTTTTCCTATCTTCTTTATAACCTGCAAAGTCTGAACCTGAATAGCCTGTTAGTAGAAAATCTCCATTCCTTGGGTACCAAAGGCCTAGATTAGGTGTGCCCTTTAGATATCTCAAAATCCTTTTTACTGCAGTGTAATGAGATTCTTTAGGGCATCATTGGTACCTAGCACAGACACATATTGCATACATAATGTTTGGTCTACTAGCAGTGAGATATAGTAGAGAGCCAATTATTCCTCTATACAAAGACTCATCTACAGGTTTACCTACATCATCTTTGCATATAGGCATACTTGTTCCCATAGGAGTTCTCATGGTGGAGGATGATTCCATACCATATTTCTTAATTAACTCCTTGGTGAACTTAGACTGGGATATGGATAAGCCATCATCAGTCAGTCTTACTTGGAGTCCCAAAAAGAACTTAAGTTCCCCCATACTGCTCATTTCAAACATCCCTTGCATAAGTTTAGCAAACTTCTTGCAAAGGTTGTTTTCTGTAGACCCAAATATTATGTTATCTACATAAATCTGGACTAAGATTATCTTACCTTTGGATTCCCTTAGGAATAGAGTTTTGTCTATTTTTTCTCTTGAGAATTTGTTCTCAATAAATAAAGTATATAGGGTTTCATACCAAGCCCTTGGGGCTTGCTTTAACCCATATAAAGCTTTCCTAAGTCTATAAACATAATCAGGTTTGAGAGAATCTGCAAAACCTGAAGGCTGCTCTACAAAGACTTCTTCTTTTAGATTTCCATTCATGAATGCTGATTTTACATCTATTTGGAATACCTTGAATCCTTGATATGCTGCATAGGCAAGGAACATTCTAATGGCTTCCAGTCTTGCTATTGGGGCAAAGGTTTGATCAAAATCAATACCCTCTTCCTGCGTATATCCTTTTGCAACAGGTCTTGCTTTGTTCTTCACAATGATTTCATTCTCATCCAGTTTGTTCCTAAAGATCCACTTTGTTTCAATGATGTTGTGGTCTTTTGGTTTAGGAACTAACTCCCAGACCTTGTACCTTCTAAACTGATTTAGCTTCTCTTGCATGACATTAATCCAATGTGGGTCTAGGATAGCTTCTTCAAATTTCTTTGGCTCTAATTGAGATAAAAAGCTTGAGTACAGCACAGTGTTCAAGTTCCTGCTTCTGGATTGCACTCCATGTCTTAGATCACCAATTATCTGATTTACTGAATGATCTTTAAAGTGTCTAACAGTTGGAGGTAGTCTGTCTTCAGGCTGAATACCTCCAGTTTCTTCAATGTGTTGCACCTCTTGGTTTTCTCCAGCTTCTAGAGAGTCCTGTACTCCCCTTAGATAGTAGCCACCATTTTCCATTTCTTGATCTGCAGATGAATCTTCTGCAATGGAAAGCTTGTCCATTCTCTTATTTATACCTATTGGACTGCATGAACTACAAGACAACTCACTGTTGATCAATCTAGTTTCATCAAAAATAACATGTACAGATTCTTCTACAACCTGTGTAATCAAGTTGTAGACCCTGTAAGCCTTACAATTATTGTTGTACCCAACAAATATCCCATCTTGGGATTTGGCAGCAAACTTAGTTAAATAAGACTTGCCATTATTAAGGATATAGCACTTACAACCAAAGATTCTAAAATATGATAAATTTGGTTTTCTACCTTTCATGATCTCATAGGGAGTCTTTTTGTGGCACTTGGTGATAGAAGCCCTGGTAATCACATGACATGTAGTGTTTACTACCTCAGCCCAAAAATATTCTGGGAGAGAAGTGTCACTCAATAGAGTTCTACCAGCCTCAATCAATGTTCTATTCTTCCTTTCAGCAATACCATTTTGCTGTGGTGTTCTAGGTGAGGAGAACTCTTGAAAAATCTTAAATTCCTCATACAGTCTTGTCATACTTTCAGATTGAAATTCAGTGTCATGGTCACTTCTGATTTTGACCACTGTACTGTCAAGTTCATTCTGAATTTGTTTGACAAAACTATGTAAAACACTTGGGGTTTCTGATTTTTGTCTCAGAAAGAACACCCAGGAATATCTAGAATAGTCATCTACCACCACAAAAGTGTAGACCTTCCTACCTAGACTATGAACTTGCATAAGACCAAATAGATCCATATGTAAGAGGTATAGACACCTTACTGAATCCTTGTTTTCAAGGCTATTAAAGGAGGATTTTGTCTGCTTGCCTTTTTGACAAGCTGAACATATCCCTTCCTTTATACACTTAACTTGAGGACCATTCCTCACTAAATCTTTGCTAAATAGTTGGTCAATTGTTTTGTAGTTAAGAAGGGCCAGCCTCTTGTGCCATTTGACACAATGAGAGGCTCTCTCATCAGCTACAAGACAAATAGGAGAACCTTTGTTCTCACACTCAAAATTCAGACAGTACACATTCCTTTTTCTGTATCCTGTCAAAATGACCTTTTGATCATTTGACCTTTTGATATGACATCCATTCTTAACAAATGAAATGTCATATCCTAAATCACTCAGCTGACTTATGCTTATAAGGTTGTGTTTCAAACCCTTCACATAGGCCACTTGAGTGATAGTAATCTGGTTACTAGAAATGTTACCAAACCCTTTGATGATTCCTTTTTTAGAGCCACTAAAGATTACTTTAGGCCCATTTATGATAGGCAAGTACTCCTTTAGCAATCCCTTTATTCCAGTCATGTGCCTGGAACATCCACTGTCCAAGTACCATATAGGGGTATGGTGACTTGGACTCACCTGCAATAAAGAATTACCTCTCCTTAGAACCCAAGTAAGTCTTGGGTCCTTGGTTATAGTTAGCTTCATACTTACCAAATCTACCTGCAGCTCTTCTAATAGGTAGACTATTGTTCTTCCTGACGCTAGTATTATGCCAGCAATCTATGGTATAATGACCTGTCTTGCCACAGCATCAGCATTCATACTTATTGTATCTATTTTTAGATACATTTTTGATAGTCTGGTTGACAACAAATCTTTTGTATTGTGCTGGTACTGCTACAGCCACACCCACTGTTTTCTTAAGAACATGGGGTTTATGAATATGGGCTGCCTTATTAACATAACCACCCTTGTCATTCAGAACTTCAGTATTACTATGACCATGAGTATTCTCAAGGTCATACTTGTTAGAAGGCACTTGTTCCTTTCTAAAAACTATAGGGACTTTAAAATTCAATGGCTGGACTGAGGCTTTGCCCTTTCTCTTGAATTGGACAGCCCTGGTGTTACCCTTAAAGCCTATTCCAGTCTTACCCTTTTGAGCCACAAACTCATCTATTAAGGGTAAAACTGATTTTGGCTTGGAATAACTAGCCACTAAATCTTTCCCCTTTTGAAGTCTGACTTCAAGACTTTTAATTAGATCATTTTTGTATGTGATTGTTCCCATCTGAATAACAGTTATAGTTTTCAGTTTGGCAATCTCATTCAATTTTTGATCCAACTCTTTCTCTAAGTCAGATGCAGTCATCTTAAGATCTGCAATTTCCTTAGCCTGAGTTTTGGCCAGGTTCTTGCTTTTCTTTAGTTCCTGCAACAAGTCCCCATATTCATCTATCAGTTGAGGAATATCACCTTCAGATTCAGACCCATCCACATCACTTGATGCAGTTGTAGCTGACTCTGTACTAGTACTACAATCTGAATTTCTAGAAATACATTGTATCTTACTAGGACCAGGCTGATCCTAACACTTGTTTTCTTCTGATACAGCCATCAGTCTCATACATTGATGGTCTTCTTGTTCATATATGGAGTTCAGCAGTTGCATAAACTCATCTTCTTCATCAACTGCATAAAGACCAATATATGCCTCAGCTTCAGATTCAGACTCTGAAGTTGATTGGTCTGTCAAGCTTTTCTCCTTCTTAGCAACAGAGGAATTCTCCTTCTTGCTCTTTTGTTGAGTCTTCCTTTTATAAGCAGACTCCTTTCTTTTGTCTAGACACTCAGCCACAACATGTCAAGGCTTATTACAGAAGTAGCAAACAATCTTTGATGTTGTAGATTTGCTAGGCTTTGACCTGCTCCTGTCCTTCCTTGATGACTTCCTCTTTTGATAATAGTCATCAACTAGCTGTGATGTGGAGTGCCTAGATTTCCACTGCTTCTTCTTCAAGAATCTCTGAAACTGCCTTGTAAAGGCAGCAAAATCTGTATTTGAATCACTGCTATCTGAATTTTGGTTGTCTGAATTACCTGAGGTAATTTCAGCAACTTTCCTAGGAGGAGATGGAGACATCCTCCTATTCTTTCTAGTGGCTTCAACCTTTAAGGCCATAGACTTTTCTCTATGCTCCCCTTTTGCATTTCTTTCTTCCTCTTCTCTAGTCATTAGTTGCATTTCATAAGACAGCAACTTTCCAAATAAAGTTGGAGGAGAAATATCTGCAAGTTTGGCCACTTCCCTAATGTTACAAATCTTGGTGTCCCAATCCTTTGTCAAGAATCTTAGGAATTTATCATTCATATTATATGTAATGAAAATCTTTCCATAAGACATCAGCTCATTTACTATTCTGTAGAACTTCTTATAGCACTCAGATATTCTATCTGACTTCCCTTGTCTGAAACTTTCATATTCCTGATTTAGCATAGACTTTCTATCTTGTCTAACTTCTTCAGAACCCTCCATATAGACTATCAAAGTGTCTCACATTTCCTTGGAGGTCTTGCAATGAATCAAATTCTGAAAGGTTGAATCATCTATGACACTTACTATGATATTCTGTGCTCTTTTATCCATAGTTGCCAGGATGATCTCATCCTTAGTCATCTCAGAAAAATCTTTGGGAGTTCTTTGATTTGCATCTAGAACTGACACCTTCATTGGAACATAAGGACTTTCCATTACAATAATGTAAATCCTTACATCAGAAGCCTCCATGAAAAGCCTGACGCTTTCTTTCCATATTCCAAATATCTCCTTTCTGCAGATGGGTAATTTCATAGAACCTAGTTCCTTTTTATTTTCTCAAGAACCTATTTTCTTGATTCTTAATTCTGCCTTAGGGATCTAACTCAGACTGTTAAGTCCTTCTTTGAGTAATCTTCCTATGATACCACTTGATAGAATTAATTTCAAGATAACCCAAACACCTAGAGGGGGGGGGTGAATAGGTTCTTTTCCTTTTTTACTTAAGGCAGAATATTTTTTAGATCTTAAATTAGAATCTAAGTATTCTACAATAATCACAAGACAAAAATCACGATCATACACACATTAAAGATTACACACAGATTTATAGTGGTTCCCCAAGGTCTGGGTACATTCACTTTCCCCCTTCACCTATCTAGCAGTGTGCTAGATTCGGCCTAACTTCTTCCTTCTTCTCAGATTCACAGATCTTACAGCTAAGAAACCTGAAAGGTTCCTACAACTCAGAACCCTATAAGGTTCCTACAACTCAGTCTAACAACCCTATCTCAGCCTTACCCCAAGGCCTACTACTAAGAGAACTAATTCTCCTACACTCAGGCTCAAACAGCCTTACCACTCAGAGATCTAAATCTCCTACACTCAGCCTTTATAACACAGGCTTACAACTCAGATCTTTGAAAAGATCCTATAGAATTTTATAAGTAATTTTGATGGACTCTTACCCTTGTTGAGAGAGAAAGGATAAGAGAATTCTTGATCACCTTCTTGATGAGACTGATGGCTGAAATCAACCTATTCTTAGCTTTCTTCAAAGCTTCTTGAATCTGAACTCAGTATGGTTGATTTCCTTTGAAGTTGACTGACTGCCAGCTTTTTTCTTAGAATCAGAAATAAATCTGAATCCTTCTTAGCAGATTGGTTCAAGATCTGCTTCTTAGGAGACTTATAGATATCTCCTCCTTTACTTCAACAGCTGAAGATCTCTCTCTCTCTCTTCAGAACTTATGAAGTTTCTTAAGAATTCTTGCTTGAATTCTCCTTAGATCTTCTCACGAAAATCTTCTTCAGTGTGACATGCACTTTCTTGATCAATGATCAATACTTTAGTAGTTGTGCTTGTTGTTGTTGTTCATCATCTCTTTTGATTTGACAGAATCCATCCATATATATAGACTTCATCCATGGTAACCGGCTGATCCGGTTTCTAACGAACTTCTAACAAGTCTGACAGCTTCAGTAAACTTATTGGAAAGCATAACTGTCAAGTCTCTAGTCAGTTCTTGAACCTTTGTTTTTGTCAGCAAAGTGTCGGGACTGACTGTCATTATGTGTCGAGAAAAACTGTCAATATGTGTCGACACAAATGACTTAAGTGTCAACACAGACTTTGGTGATGTCGACATAGCTGCTTTGGCACTACATCTGTACAATGTCTCGACACTGCCTCTTTGTGTCGACATAGACACTTCTTCACTACACAACACTCAACATTGTTGAAAATCTGTTGAGTGTCGACACAAGTACTGTGTGTCGACACAGTTGATGTAGACTAAGAATTCTGTGTGTCGACACTGCCTCTAGGTGTCGACACAGTTGATGTCGACTCTGCTTCTGTGTGTCGACACTGCCTCCTGGTGTCGACACAGTTTATGTCGACTAACACTTTTGTGTGTCGACACTGCCTCCCGGTGTCGACACAATTGATGTCAACTAATACTTTTGTGTGTCGACACTGCCTCCCGGTGTCGACACAGTTGATGTCGACTATGCTTATGTGTGTCGACACAGCCTTTTCCAAGTGTCGACACAAACTTGCTGAAGTGTCGACATAGCTTCCTCTGGTGTCGACACATGGACTTAGAAACTTTTTCCTGCATTTTAGCCAATACTTAACCTGCACATGTAAACTCAAAATAACATCAAATACACCTTGATGTATATCATTGAGCTAAGTGAGGCTTCTCCAAATCAGGTACACATTTTCCAATGTACCCAACAAGAAATTGTGAAAGCCTGCCTTCTAAGAAACTCTGTGGGTCTATTTATAGATTTCCAATATCCTAAATTACTAAAATACCTCTGGCTGGTCTGCCAACAGCAAAACCTCGTTCTTCTGAGGAGCTAAATGTAGACTTAGGGGCATCCTGTTAATTTCACCTTTGGACCTTACCTAGCGGGGAATCCTTTCGCTGATCTCTGTGGGCCTCCCGCTGCGGCGGGAGGGGGGCCCTTTGCCCCTGCCTCTATGCCGGCTGATTGAACCTTCTCTGACCGCGGAAGTTCTCTCCACTTTGTCATCCTTCCCCTGTCCCTGGGGGTGATCTTCTTGGGGCCTCCAGCCCAACCAGTTGTTAGGTACTATGCGCCCCCACCCTTGAAGTTTCCCCTAATGCCCCTGTCTCTGGGCTCATCCCTTCTCCTCTGCTCCCTCTGCTTCCCTGCTCCCGACTCCTTCCCATTATCCTCCGCCAACTTGGCTAGCTTCTTAGCAAATGCCGGGTTGGCTGCCTTGATCTCGATCTCCTTCGCTGCCCTCTCCATCAGCTCCTCGAAGGAGAGGGGGAACTCTCTTAAGCTCCATGCTAAAGAAGCTTTGCCTCAACCCGAGGGTGAAGGCAAACATCATAGTATACCTGGGCATCTCCTGAACCTGCAAGGTCTCCTCCTGGAACCTATCCACATAGCGTCCCAGCCCCTCTTCTGGCTTCTACTTGATGGCAAACAAGCACTCCGCTCCCCTCTTCCTCTTCTTAAACGTTGAGAACCTCAACAAGAATCCTCGGCGCAAAGTTCGGACCTTGGGGTGTAGCCAACACCTACTTCTCCCAAACCCTGACCCCTGACTAACAACAAAGAATCAAGAACTGACCCAAAGCCTCAGCTGGGAGGTACCTCCCTTAACCCGGAAGTCCTCTGAGCGCTTCCCCTCCAAAGCCAATTGCTGTGCAAGGAGAATGATCGCGCAAAACTATATCCGCAAACAACAACGACAAGTATACCGTATCGAGAGTAGAATAGGTTAAAAGAAAACAAGGTCGTATTAGACTCGGGGTGGTTGAGTAATTATACTTTGAAAATCATTATTATCTTATCAATTAGAATTTGGGTTGGAGGTTGTGAATAACAAAAACTAAAAATGCTAATTGAATTAATTCGATGAGTTAAAAGCTAGTGCCCGATCTTTGAATCACCTTGATAAAGAAAATATCGAAATGAAAATAAAAATGCAGTTCTCTTGTTGAAAAGGCTTTGACCGTGGATGTTCCCAAAGCATGAACACCCTTCTGTCAAAGATTAGGTTAAACTAAGCTTAGGTGTATCGACCGAACTTTCATTCTCAAATCGCATCGCCTAAGACTTGCTTTAAGTTGTGAACCTCACTATTGGATTTTACTCCAATCCGGAAGAGTTACGTTGTCATCTCTCAAGGGTTGCATTCTACTCTTTTTACAAATGAGTGATCGATTCGCCTTATGAGCCTCTCGGCTACCTAAAGAGCAAAAATCATTATGATAACTATATAGAATATATAGCCTCAATGAATTGATTAACGGTAAATCGTAAGCGTTCAACAATTTTAGAAAAACAAAATTAAAATCATCGTGAAAATTATCTCATCCTCGGATCATCTCGATCGAGCAATATAGAGATTAGTTACTCATGGAGATGAGAGAAATCATTATTATGAAATTGCAACGTCACGAAAAAGTACGAAGGTGACACGAGACAAAAGTAAAATATGAATATTGTTTTACGTGAAAGAGAAATGAAATTCTATTGCTAGTAAACGAACGAGATTATAAGCAATAAAATTAGCGAGTCTACTAGTTTTTCAAATCCTAAATTTTATAAGAAAAGGGACGTACACGATTATAAAACAACAATAAAACGAAGACAGAAAACGACAACTTATGAACAATCCCGGGATGAATTTCTCCAATCGAACAATCTAGCAACTTGGTGCGAAATGAAAGAATGAATTTCTCTTTTTTAAAATATCTTCGGAATGCCCCCCAAAGCCCAAAAGATGGCTATTTAAAATGCCAAAAACTTGAAACCGCATGATTTAATTCATTCGCCGTTACTGTTCATGCTAAAGTAACTACCAAAATGAATTAAATCCAGCATTTCTCTTTAGGTGGGCTGGATCGATGACGTGGTTGTATGGAGAAGGCCGAGTTCTGCATGGAAGAGCTCGGGATGACGTGATGTTGTAGTGCTGGAGTTTTGCCGGAACTGTTGAGGTGGAAGAGCTCGAGCTTGGCCAATGGCCGAGCATGGAGGAGGTGGAGCTGCTGCCCGAGCATGGAGGAGGAGTTGGTGGCCGGAGCTGTTGATGGCGGTGCTGGTTTTGTCCGGAGTGCGGTGGCGGACGAACTAGGTGGTGGCATCGAGGGAATTAACCGAACACGGCGGTGGCATTGAGTTGACGTTGGCCGGAGGAGATGTTCAGGTAGCTGGAGGTGAGCTCGGGCTTTGCCTAGGAGTTGAGATGGCTATAAGTGTTGGCCGGGAGTTGTTCGGGCAGCTTGGAGGAGGAGCTGCTGGCCGGGCATGACGATGGCGCTGCTGTATGGAGGACGGAGGTGGCGGCGCAGAGGTGGCGGAGCAGAGCTTACTAGAAAATTGACTTTTAGTGTCAAATCTTTTCAACACTAAAAGTTTGATTTTTGTTACTAAAAATATTTAGTGATCAAATATAGCCCGTCATTAAGTGGTCACGAATACCCCGCCACTAAATATATTTAGTGATCAAAAAAGGTTTTGTCACTAAGTGTTCATATTTAGTAACCCAAAAATCTATGGTCACCAAAAGCATACTTTGGTGACCAACTTGATTTAGTCCCTAAATAAAATTTTAACGATCAACATGAATCGGTCACTGAATAAACTCTTAGTGACCATATTAATTCTGTCACAAAATGATTTTCTGTGATCAAATGGATTTGGTCACGAAGTAAAGTATTTTGTGACTACGTTGACCCGGTCACAAAATAAAGTTTTCTTGACCAGGCTAATACAATCACTAAATGATTTTTTTTTGTGACCGAATGAATTCAGATTCTAAAATAAAGTTTTGGTGACCAAACTAACTCAGTCACTGTATGTGTAATTTTAGTGACGAAATATCTGGTCACTGAAGAAAATAAAATAAAACATTTTTGTCAATAAATTCTATTCAATTTCTCAAAAATATCATATAATTCTATTTATTATTCCTTATAATTCAATATCAATGCATTCAAATACAAGAATACATTAAATACACAATCATAACTTATTTAAGTGCTCAACATTATTTTATTAATAGAAAAAAATAGGGTGAGAGAGCTCAAATCCCTCGATACAGAATAAAATTGTTTTAAACTATAATTAAACTGAATACATATTCATTCTTTAGCCCATTTAAATATGCATCACAATTGCTAGTGGCAGCGGCGGCGACGCTCGGCACGTTGATAATCTTCTGTGTACATTCCGCCATGTCCTCATTGAAGTATCGCCAAGCTTTGGTCTTCCTAAGATTCTTCTCATTTGCGTCATAATCTGGCCATATAAACATCTAAAATCACCAAATTCAACCTGCATTTGGTCATATTAGAGATTAGAAATGTGAAGCTACATAATTTGAGTGTTGAGAATGATATATTAGTAGTGACTAAGCAAAAACATCCAAAGTTGCATGTTATTAAAATACTCAATAAAACTGTAACATTCAATTTTATTATTGCAAACTTCACTGCACTACATATTGCTGCAGTTTGCACTGCATTTTGCTGCCGTGCAGTTTAAACTGCATTGCAGTTTGCATTTGGATTTTTAATCCGACAATTCTAACAGTTTGCATTTGGATTTCTAATACGACATTTCAAACATGATGTTTTAGTGCTGATATTTATGGTATGGTAAATGTCTCCCCAGATCTGCAATCTCTAAATGAAGAATGAATGTTATTCAATGATAGGTTTTTTTAATTTGACATTTGTTTAGAAAGCCACTGCTGCTTCTTCGATTCTGTTTGGGAGGACTTATTTTCACCGGTCAAGCGGTTACGATCAGAAGAACTGAGCCTTAATTAAAGTTCGGTTCATGCGGTCGTAACCGCTTGACCGATGAAAATAAGTCCCCCCAAACAGAGCCCTCATCTCACTCTTGCCTAAATATATTGTTTATGTGACTCCATTCATACCATTCCAGAACTAAAAATATTATTTCTAAACTGAGCAAAATGCTTGAATATTATTACTACGACATCCCTAACACTCCATCATCAACCTGAAACACATGAGTGATCTCCAAAGCTCGGCTCTTAACCTTTGGAGGACCAATCCGACACACTCGTGTAATATGACCTCATCTCCATGATTGTGTTAGGTTTAGGTGTTAGGTAACATGTTTAGGTGTTAGGTAATGGTGTTAGGTAACATGCTTAGGTGTTAGGTAACATGTTCTCCCCCTTCTCCTCTCCTATATGTATGACCCCAAGGGTCACTTTTATACACACTTGAATGAATAGCTCAAGCTTATTCTAACATGGTATCAGAGGTAAGTTTCACCTAAATTTTTTTTTCCCGCCATCCTCCGCCGGCTCCGGCTACCTCGTGCCCCTCCGCGCGAGCTCCTCTCCAGCCTTGCTCCGCCGGATTGAGTCACGCCGACCGCCCTCATGGCTGCCCCGCTTATTTCACCCCCTCTGAAGGCCACCTCCTTTCCACTTGCTGCCGCCAGCGACTGGCCTGACTGGGCCCTCACTGTTGAGGCAGCCCTCTCCTCCCGTGATCTGTGGGATCACATCACCGGTGGCCCTCCTGCTTTCACAAGCTCTCTCACCGCCACCTCTACCGCTGCAGCTGGTTCTAGCGGCTCCCCCTCCCTCACCACCGCTTTGGATGACACCACCCTTTGGCGGCGTCGCGATCAGGCCATCCGCGCTTACCTTTTGGAGTCTGTTGCGCGTCCCCTCCTCACGTCCATCGGTCGTCTACCTTCTGCTCGCGCCATGTGGGAGTATCTTCGGGATCGCTTTGTTCCCCGGGGCGGAGCCCGACGACACCGCCTCATCTGCGACTCTCAATCTGTGCGCCAGGAAGGACGCTCCATTCAGGACTTCTTTACCCTCATGAGTGCCTTCTGGCATGAATTGGACTCCATGGTTCCTCTTCCCTGCGGCTGTGCGCGCTCCTTGGAATTTCAGCGCCACCTTTCCGAGGGCCACCTCCATCAGTTCCTTGCTGCTCTCCGTCCCGAGTTTGACCTCCTTGCTGCGCAACTCCTTCATCGGGTCCCTCTTCCAAGCTTGGATGACGCCTTGATTGCTTTGCTTGATGAAGAAACCCGCCTCCGTCCTCCTCTGGTCCTCACCCCTGCTCCCGGGCCCGACGTTGTTCTTGCGGTTCCTCCACGTCATGGTCCTGTTATCTGTCGCTACTGCAAGAAGGTGGGCCATGTCAAGGCTGTCTTCCCCACTCGCCCCCCGCGCCCTGACGTGCACCGCCTTACTGATGGTCGTCGTGATGACCCTGGGTGGGGCCGTGGTCGTGGTCCCCCTCCTCCCACCGCAGCTGTTGCTGCTCCGGATCGTCTGCAACGCTTGGAGGACCTACTCCTACAGTCTCCGCTGTTCCACCATGCCGCTTCTGCTGGCTCTTCTACAGAACACGGTCTCTCTGCTGCTTCTGGTACTTCCGTTATTCGGGTTCCACCAACTGCGCCTTGGTATTTCGACTCTGGGGCCTCCTGCCACCTCACCTCCGACTCTTGCCACCTCACCAACTGTACCTCCGCCCCTTCTCACCTCGAGGTCACCACTGCTAATGGGGGTTCTCTCCTCATCCTGCAGTCTGGCTCTATTACCCCAACCTCTGCCCCCCATGGTTGCCTTACCCTCTCCAACGTCCACCATGCTCCCCGCCTTCGCATGAACCTTCTCTCTATTAGTTCTCTTTGTGATCTTGGACTCACCGTTCTCTTTTCTTCCTCTGCTTGTATTGTGCAGGATTCACGGACGGCTCAGAAGATTGGACAGGGCCGTAGGACTGGCGGCTTGTATCAGCTGGAGTATCTTCATGTCCCCTCCTCCTTGTCTTCTTCGCCCTTTGCTCTTTCTGTTACTTCTGATGCCGAGTTGTGGCACAAACACTTAGGTCATTTATCTCCCGACCGACTCCAAGGAATTATCCGCTCCGGAGCTTTGGGTCGTGTCTCCTCTTCCCCCCTCTCTGCTTGTACCGGTTGTCGTTTGGCAAAGCATGTTGCCTTACCATTCTCCCACCGTGCTTCCCAAACGACTGCTCCGTTTGATTTAGTGCATTCTGACATCTGGGGTCCAGCCCCCATTGCCTCTCATTCTGGATATTTTTATTATGTTAGTTTTATTGATGATTTCTCTCGCTGTGTTTGGGTTTATCTCCTTGGGCAACGTTCTGAAATTCCCACGGTCTACCGCACGTTCACCGCCATGCTTCACACTCAGTTCGGGCGTCGGATTAAAACTTTCCGTTCCGACTGCTCCCAGGAATTCCTCTCCTCCACCATACGCGATATCACCCAATCGCATGGCACTCTCCATCAGCAGTCCTGCCCGCACACCCACGAACAAAATGGGGTTGCCGAACGGAAACATCGTCATATCATCGATACTACTTGTGCACTTCTTCTCTCTTCCTCTGCTCCAGCTTCCTTCTGGGCTGAAGCAGTCCTCACTGCAGTACACCTCATCAACATCACTCCTTCCTCAGTCCTCTCCGGGGTTACCCCGTACGAACGCTTGTACTCGCGTCCACCCATCTACACATCCCTCCGTACGTTTGGGTGTACCTGCTTTGTACTTCTTCTGGCCTCTGAACGCACCAAACTCTCTGCTCGCTCAGCTCGTTGCGTTCACCTTGGTCTCAGTCCCCATCATAAAGGTTATCGGTGCTACGACCCGGTCACCCGTCGCATCCGCATCTCTCGCCACGTTTCCTTCCTTGAACATGAGATGTTCTTCTCCTCCACCACGTCCTCCCCTCCCTCGCTGACCTACATTACCCCCCCTCTCTCCCTTCCTCTGTTTCCTCCTATTCCCACTCGTCCCCGGACCCCCCATGTTCCCTCGGGACTCCCTGCTCACCCTCCAGTCCTCCCTCCTACTCCTCCTGCTCCTGTTCCCTCCGCTCCTCTTTCTTCTGCAGCTCCCCCTCCCGCTCCTGCTCCAGCTGATGCAGCACCATCCGACGCTCCGTCCGTCTCTCCGCCGGTGGATCCTGCTCCTCCTCGCCGCAACCCTGCTCGTCCTCGCTACCCGCCAGCTCGCTACGATCACAGCCCTGCCAGGTCTCCACCATCTGCTCTCGCCAACACTTTCTCCTATTCTCCTGCTTTTCAGGCCTTCCTCACCGCTCTCCACTCTCATCGGGATCCCCAGTCATACCGAGAGGCGGTTGTACATCCCGAATGGCAACAGGCCATGTCAGTTGACTTCATGCTTTGCAGTGGACTCATACCTGGGACCTCGTACCCTGCCCTTCTGGCATCACTCCTATCAGTTGCAAATGGCTATTCAAAATCAAGACTCGCCCGGACAGATCTATTGAGCGCCACAAAGCCCGCCTCGTTGCCCGTGGTTTCTCGCAGGAGCATGGGATCGACTACGATGAGACATTTGCACCGGTGGCTCGGATGACTACCGTGCGTACCTTACTCGTCGTGGCTGCTGCTCGGGGATGGCCACTCCATCAGATGGATGTCACCAATGCCTTTCTTCATGGTGATCTTACCGAAGTTGTCTACATGGCTCCTCCCCCGGGTCTCTCTGTGCCCTCTGGCCACATCTGTCACCTCCGTCGGGCCCTCTATGGTCTCAAACAGGCTCCTTGTGCCTGGTTTGAGCGCTTCCGCACTGCTGTTCTCAAGGCCGGCTTCATCGAACGCCAGATGGATCATGCTCTGTTCACTCTCACCTCCAGTCAGGATTGCGCCATTCTTCTCCTATACGTCGATGATATGATTATCACCGGCGATGACCATGCCACCATCGCTTCTCTTCAGCAACATCTCCGCCGTCAGTTCGAGATGAAGGATATGGGTCCCCTTCGCAACTTTCTTGGTTTGGAGATCTCCCATTCCAAACGTGGGATTCTTGTCTCTCAGCAGAAGTACATCGCTGACATCCTTTCTGTTGTCGATATCTCTGAATCCAGATCGGTTGACACGCCCATCGAGCTCAATCTGAAGCTCCTCTCGACTGATGGCGATCCTTTTCCGGATGTCTCTCGCTATCGTCGTCTTGTCGGGATGCTGGTCTATCTCACTATAACACAGCCCGACATTGCCTATGCTGTTAGCTTTGTCAGCCAATTTGTTCAGGCTCCTCGCTCCGTTCACTATACCGCCGTCCTCCGGATTCTTCGCTATCTCCGCACCTCCGTCAGTCGCTCCATGTTTCTCTCTGCCACTTCTCCCCTCACCCTCCGAGCCTACTCGGATGCTGATTGGGTGGGGGATGCTGCCACTCAACGGTCTACTACTGGCTTTTGTATCTTCCTCGGTGACTCTCTCATCTCTTGGCGCAGTAAGAAACAGGAATCAGTTGCGTGCTCCAGTACGGAAGCCGAGTATCGTGCAATGGCCTCTACCACTGCTGAGATCGTTTGGCTTCGCCGCCTACTTTGTGACTTTGGTGTGCAGATATCTGGCCTCACTCCATTATTTTGTGACAATTGCAGTGCCATACAAATTGCTTCCAATCCAGTGTTTCATGAACGGACAAAACACATTGAGATTGATTGTCATTTCACTCGCCAGGAGTTCCTCGCCAACACTATTTCTCTACCGTTCATTGCCCCTGAAGAACAAGTTGTAGACTTTCTCAGTAAATCCCTCACTTATGCCAGATTTCGATATCTTATCAGCAAACTCTTGGTTCATGATCCACCATGAGTTTGAAGGGAGGTGTTAGGTTTAGGTGTTAGGTAACATGTTTAGGTGTTAGGTAATGGTGTTAGGTAACATGCTTAGGTGTTAGGTAACATGTTCTCCCCCTTCTCCTCTCCTATATGTATGACCCCAAGGGTCACTTTTATACACACTTGAATGAATAGCTCAAGCTTATTCTAACAGATTGTTCCTACTTCTATATGAACCAAGATTTGGGTTATGAATTAAAAAAGAGAAAATTTTTGATACATTTCATAGATAATGTGCAGCATGAATCATCAGGTATGATGCCTACACATTTTTTCCCCCAAAAATCTGTTGCACTCAGATTTTCTATAAGCCATGAGTTCCACATATCTATAAGCAGGAGTTCCATATTGTTGGCTTGTTTATTGACCAAAGTCAACGTTTATTTTAATATGTAATGTTAAAGTATGGCGAAGGAGATAGAGAGGTGGTTTTTAGCATTTAATGAGGAGAGAGAGTTGTTCTTTTTTATTTTGCCTATAAATAGGCGTGTATGCCTTTGTTTTCAAGAAAAGAAAAAGAAGTTGTTTTTTCCCACTTGCTGTTTTTAAAGTTCATGTGAACAGAATATTGAGAGAGATAGAGAGAGAATAGCGAGTGAGATAGAGAGAGATAGAGAGAGAAAAGCGAGAGAGATAGAGAGAGATTTTAAAGGCGCATTGTATTTCCCGCAGGAAATACTTTTCTGTATTTTTTCCCTCTCACCCACTACACTCGCCGGAAGCACCGCTAACCTCGCCGGGAGCTCTCGCCCACTGCACTAGCATTCCCCCACTGCTCTCGCACTGTAGTTGGCCGCCAACCTCGCAGCAGCCCTGGTAGTCTCGTCGGGGACCTTGCAGCTCGCCGGAGTAGGTTCTCGCCGTAGTTGTTCTCGCGGGTAGGAGATCTCGCCCGGGTGGTCTCGTCGTGTTGTTCCCGGTATACTACTCGCGCGAGTAGTGGTTGTCTCGGCGGCTGCTTGTTTGGTTGTGTAGCGGTGTAGTGTTGGCTTGATTGTTGACCAAAGTCAAGGATGTACTTTTTTTTTATTTTTTAATGTGTCAAGTATGGCGGAGGAGAGAGAGTGGCATTTATGGTGGTTGTTAGAGTTGGCCACGTGGCGTGTTTTTATGGGTTGGTGTTGCCTATATATACATAGGCTTGTATATTGTTTTTTTTTTCGGCTGAAATAGAAAAAGGCTGTCCTCATTTTTAACTCCCGCAGGAGAGAGAGAGAAAGAGTGAGAGAGAGAGAGATTGGCGAGAGAGAGTGAGAGAGAGAGAGAGATTGGCAGAAAGAGTGAGAGAGAGAGATTGACAGAAAGAGTGAGAGAGAGAGAGAGAGATTGGCGAGAGAGAGAGAGTGAGAGAGAGAATAGTGAGTTTTTATTATTCTCGCCCGTGAGTTCCCGCAGAAACAGGGGACCGCGCCGGAGCAGCTAGCACTCGCCGGAGCAGCCGTTCTCGCCTGAAGGTTGATCCCGCCACCTTTCGCAGGTGGTTTTTTCTTGCCGGGACAGGGGGAGCACTCGCCAGCGCCGCTCCCGCCCGTGTCATCTCGCAGAAGCAGCTCGCCGGCTACTTGTCCTCGCCGACAGCGAGAAGGAACCTTCCCCGGGTAGTTCGATCTAATTGGAAGTAGGGAAGAGATCTCGCTGGACTACTAAGCTCGCCGCGAGAAGGTCTCCTCGCCTGGAGATCTCGCCGAGAGTTTGGTGAGGTCGCCGGAGTTGGGGTGGTGCTCGCCAGTTTTTAGTGGAGGAGGAGCTCGGCCGGGTTGTGTCTCGCGTGAAGGGTCTCACCCACTTGTATAGTAGGGACCGAGTCACGTTTCCAACAACTGGTATCAGAGGGAGGTTGCAAACCTTTACGGTGACTCAGAAGGTTTGAAGTAGAGGTGAGATGGAGTTTGGAGGTGCCATGTCGGGGCAAGTCCCCAAGTTGACGAAGACGAATTATGGAAACTTGAGTATTCAGATGAAGGTGCTACTCGCTTCAAAGGAACTATGGGAGATAGTTGAGGACGGGTATGAAGAACTTACTGCCGAAGCAGAAGCGGCGTTGACCAATGCCCAGAAGACGGTATTGAGGGAAGCAAGGAAGAAAGATAAGAAGGCACTGTTCACGTTATACCAAGGGGTCGATGAAGCCACGTTCGAGAAGATCTCAGAAGCTGTAAGCTCAAAAGAAGCATGAGAGGTGTTGCAACGCTCCATGCAAGGAGTAGATAAAGCAAAGAAGGTGAAGTTGCAGTCCCTTCGAGGAGAGTATGAAATGTTGAGTATGCAGAGCACCGAGAAGGTCGGTGATTTTGTGACCCGTCTGCGGACGCTCACAAACGAAATGAAGCGCAATGGGGAGACGATAGATGATGTGAGTCTGATGGAGAAGCTCCTGAGGGCCATGTCAAGGAAGTTCCGACACGTGATGGTGGCAATCGAGGAGTCGAAGGACCTCACCCAGATGACCGTAGACGGGCTTGTTGGCTCATTGCAAGCTCATGAGTACAGAATGCAGCAGGATGATGAAGAAGCGAGTGGCTTGGGAAAAGCACTCCAGACCCAGTTGAACTATGGGGAAAGCTCAGGAAGAGGAGGCGGCCAGCGTGGCCAAGGTCACCAAGGAAGAGGCCGAGGTAGAAGAGGAGGTAGAGATCAAGGAAGGAACCAAGGTTTCCAAAGAGAGACGGAGCGACCTCAAGGAGGTTGGCAAGAAGGAAGAGGAAGAGGCCAAGGAAGAGGCCGAGGAGGAAGAGCCCAAGTTCAGTGTTACAACTGCAACAAGTTTGGGCACATGAGCTATGACTGTTGGGCTCCAAGGAAGACAGAAGAAGCCAACCATTATGCGGAGGCTAGGAGCAAGGGGAACGATGCTGTGGGTGGAGACCCAATGATGTTTCTAACCTACCGAGGTGCAGAAGAAGGAAGGAATGAAGTGTGGTACCTGGACACAGGGGCGAGCAACCACATGTGTGGAGATAAGGAGATGTTCTCTAACCTTGAACCCAGTGGGGGTGAGGTTAGCTTTGGGGATGCTTCGAAGATTTCCTTGGAAGGAAAGGGCCTAGTTGTCGTGAAACTGAACGGGGAGAGAGTACACCTGAATGATGTGTACTACGTACCAGGGTTGAAGACCAACATCTTGAGCATTGGGCAATTAGTGGAGAGAGGCTACTGCGTGCAGATGAAGGATGGATCTCTGGCAATGAAGAATGATCAAGGGAAGGAGGTAGTGAAGGTGAAGATGACGGCAAACCGTCTCTTCACGCTGAAGATGGATGCTCAAGAGACGGCTTGTCTCGCGAGAACAGAAGAAGAGGAAGAAGCATGGCTATGACACCATAGGATGGGGCACTTGGGCTTCATAGGGTTGAAGCTGCTATCCCACTCCAAGATGGTGGCGGATCAGCCTATGATCTCCCCTCCACAGAAGGTGTGTGAGGCATGCACGAAGGGGAAGCTGAAGAGGTAGACATTCGAAGGAGGGAAGTCCTGGAGAGCAAGACGGCAACTTGAACTGGTTCACTCGGACATCGCGGGTCCGTTTGAGACCACCTCAATAGGCGGAAGCAAGTACTACATCACCTTCACGGATGACTATAGTCGGAAGTACTGGGTGTATTTTCTGAGAGAGAAGTCCGAGGCCCTTGACAAGTTCAAGGAGTTCAAGGCAATGGCCGAGAAGGAGAGTGGGCAACCATTGAAGGTGCTAAGGACAAATCAAGGTGGGGAGTACACCTCGAGGCTGTTTGATAATTTCTGCAAGGAGAATGGAATATCACACCAACTGACGGCGGCATACTCACCTCAGCAGAACGGAGTGGCAGAGAGGAAGAACCTCACCATCATGAACATGGCAAGGAGCATGGTGAAGGAGAAGGGGCTACCAAAGATGTTCTGGGCTGAAGGAGTGCAATGTGCGGTGTATCTACTGAACAGATGCCCCACAAAGAGTGTGAAGTTCAAGACGACGTTTGAAGCATGGAGCGGCTGGAAGCCGAGTGTGAAGCACCTAAGAGTCTTCGATCGGGTGTGTAGCTCATGCTCACATCCCGGACCAGAGGAGGAAGAAGCTCGATGATAGGAGCGAGAAGTGCATCTTCGTGGGCTATGCACCGTTGACCAAAGTCAAGGATGTACTTTATTTTTATTTTTTAATATGTCAAGTATGGCGGAGGAGTGAGAGTGGCATTTACGGTGGTTGCTAGAGTTGGCCACGTGGCGTGTTTTTATGGGTTGGTGTTGCCTATATATATGCTTATATATTGTTTTTTTTCGGCTGAAATAGAAAAAGGCTTTCCTCATTTTAACTCCCGCAGGAGAGAGAGAGAGAAAGAGTGAGAGAGAGAGAGAGAGATTGACGAGAGAGAGTGAGAGAGAGAGATTGGCAGAAAGAGTGAGAGAGAGAGAGATTGGCAGAAAGAGTGAGAGAGAGAGAGAGATTGGCTAGAGAGAGTGAGAGGGAGAATAGTGAGTTTTTATTATTCTCGCCCGTGAGTTCCCGTAGAAACAGGGGACCTCGCCGGAGCAGCTAGCACTCGCTAGAGCAGCCGTTCTCGCCTGAAGGTTGATCCCGCCACCTTTCGCAGGTGGTTATTTCTCACCGGGACAGGGGGAGCACTCGCCAGCGCCGCTCCCGCTCGTGTCATCTCGCTGAAGCAGCTTGCCGGCTACTTGTCCTCGCCGGCAGCGAGAAGGAACCTTCCCCAGGTAGTTCGATCTCGCCGTAAGTAAGGAAGAGATCTCGCTGGACTACTAAGCTCGCCGCGAGAAGGTCTCCCCGCCTGGAGATCTCGCTGAGAGTGTGGTGAGGTCGTCGGAGTTGGGGTGGTGCTCGCCAGTTTTTAGTGGAGGTGGAGCTTGGCCGGGTTGTGTCTCGCGTGAAGGGTCTCACCCACTTGTATAGTAGGGACCGAGTCACGTTTCCAACATGTAGTAGGATTTTGTTGGAGAAGGGAGGTCAGCGGGGACCCATTTACGTTTCCAACAAGTTGTATCAGAGCGAGGTTCGACCCCCCAGGAATTTTGTGTGGAAGCAGTTCGGAAGGAAAGTAAGATGGACATGGGAAGTGGAATGCCAGGAAAAGTCCCCAAGTTGACCAAAACCAACTATGGGAATTGGAGTATACAAATGCGAGTGCTACTCACCTCCAGGGAGCTTTGAGAGATAGTTCAAGAAGACGTCGAAGTGCTTATTGCTGAAGCAGAGGCAACTCTGACTAACGCTAAGAAGACGGCGTTGAGAGAAGCGAAGAAGCGGGACAAGAAGGCCCTATACCTATTATACCAAGGCGTCGATGAGGCGACCTTTGAGAAGATCTCTGATACGGGGACATCGAGAGAAGCATGTGAGATACTGCAAAGCTCTATACAAGGGGTTGACAAAACAAATAAAGTGAAGCTGCAATCACTTCGAGCTCAATATGAAGTGTTGAAGATGCAGAGTGCGGAGAAAGTTGGTGACTATGTGACTCGTCTGCGGACACTCACAAACGAAATGAAGAGGAACGGAGAGGTGACTGATGATTTCAGCTTCATGGAAAAGCTCCTGCGATCTATGTCTAAGAAGTTCAGGCATGTGGTAGTGGCGATTAAGGAGTCAAAGGATCTCACTGTGATGACGGTGGATGAACTTGTTGGCTCGCTGCAAGCCCACGAATACTGCATGTTGCAAGATGATAAGGAGTCGAGTGGCTTGGGTAAAGCACTCCAGACTCAGCTTAATTTTGGAAAGAGCTCAGGAAGAGGAGGAGGCCAGCGCGGCCGAGGCTACCAAGGAAGGGGTAGAGGAAGAAGAGGTGGAAGAGACTTTGGGAAGAACCAGTACAACCAGCGAGAGGTGGAGCAACCTCATGGTTGGAGACAAGATGCAGGTGGAAGAGGAAGAGGTCAGGGTAGAGGCCAAGGAAGGGACCAAGGAAGAGGTCAGGGAAGAGGAAGAGGCGATATGTCCCAAATCCAATGTTATAATTGTAACAAGTTTGGGCATATGAGCTATGACTATTGGGCTCCAAGGAAGGGAGGAGTAGCCAACCACTATGCTGAAGCAAGCAATACGGGTGGCGACCCAATGATGTTTCTAACCGTCCAAGGAGATTCAGAAGGGAGGAACAGAGTGTGGTATTTGGATACAGGCGCAAGTAACCACATGTATGGAAAGAAGGAGCTGTTCACCAGCCTGGAGCCAAATGGTGGTGAAGTCAGTTTTGGCGACGCCTCGAAGATATCTATAGAAGGAAGAGGAGTGATAGCGGTCACCATGAGTGGGAAGGACGTGCATCTCAACGATTTCTTCTACGTGCCAGGTTTGAGGTGTAACATCCTAAGTCTCGGGCAGTTAGTGCAGAAGGGCTATCATATCCTGTTGAGGTATGACACCTTAGCTATGAAGGACCATCAAGGAAGGGAAGTAGTGAGAGTGAAGATGGCGACGGATCACCCTTTTTTTCTAAGTATAGATGCCAAGGAGACGGCATTTCTCACAAAGACGGAAGGAGAAGAGAATGCTTGGCTATGACACCACCGGATGGGCCATCTGGGGTTCACAGGCCTGAAGTTGTTATCTCATTCCAAGATGGTAGAAGGACTGCCAATGATCTCACCTCCATAGAAGGTCTGTGAGGCATGTACCAAGGGGAATCAGAAGAGACAAAACTTCGAGGGTGACAAGTCCCGGAGAGCAACAAGACAGCTTGATCTAGTTCACTCGGACATAGCTTGTCCGTTTGAGACTACCTTAGTCGGTGGGAGCAACGTACTACATTACCTTCACAGATGACTTCAGTCGAAAGTGTTGGGTGTATTTCCTGAAGGAGAAGGCTGAGGCCCTTGACAAATTCAGGGAGTTCAAGGCGATGGTTGAGAAGGAGAGTGGGCAGCCACTAAAGGTGCTTAGGACAAATAGAGGTGGGGAGTACACCTCTAGGCTGTTTGATGACTTCTGTAGAGAGTGGGGGATCTCTCACCAGCTGACAACGGCGTACTCACCTCAGCAGAATGGAGTAGCGGAAGGGAAGAACTTGACCATCACGAATATGGCAAGGACTATGGTGAAAGGCAAAGGGTTGCCGAAGAAGTTTTGGGCGGAAGCAGTACAGATGGTTGTGTACTTGCTAAATCGATGCCCAACGAAGAGCGTGAAGTTCAAGACGCCGTTCGAAGCATGGTGTGGGTGGAAGCCAAGTGTGAAGCACCTAAGGGTCTTCGGGTGTGTGGCTTATGCCCACGTCCCGGACAAGAGGAGGAAGAAGTTGGATGACATAAGTGAGAGGTGCATCTTTGTAGGCTATGCTCCAGCTAGCAAAGCTTACAAGTTGTACAACCCGGTGACAGAGAAGGCTATCATCTCAAGAGATGTTGTATTTGAGGAAGGTAGCAGCTGGAGCTGGGATGAAGAAGTGAGGAGCATCAAGTGGATGTTCTTTGATGATGAGGAAGAAGGGGGTGGTCAGGAAGGAGAAGCTGAGGTGGGTGGAGCTGAGCCACCATCACCACCCAGTAGGGAGTTAGGGGGAGCTCTCACCCCTTACTCAAGTGGAGCAAGTACCAGCAGAGGTGGATCTGGTGGAGCTAGCACCAGCGGAACCAAGGATGATCGTCCTCAACCTCGGATGAGGAGGTTGGAGGAGATCTATGGGGAGACGACTCCAACACATAATAATTTTTCTTTATATTTCTTATTTGCAGATGTTGAGCCGTACTCTTACGAAGAAGCTGCCCAAAAAAAAACTTGGAGAAAAGCGATGGATGTCGAGATCGCCTCCATCAAGAAGAATGACACCTGGAAGCTGGTGGATCCACCTGCAGGCCATAAACCCCTCAGGGTGAAGTGGGTCTATAAGGTGAAGAAGAACAAAGATGGAGGCGTGGAGAAGCATAAGGCGCGTCTAGTCGTGAAGGGCTACCGGCAAGTCCAAGGGGTGGATTATGATGAAGTCTTTGACCCAGTGGCAAGGATCGACACTATCAGGATGATCATCGCACTGGCAGCTCATCATAGGTGGAAGATCATGCAGATGGACGTGGTCTCTGCCTACTTGAATGGTTACCTGGAGGAGGATGTGTACATCGAGCAGCCTCCAAGGTATGTGGTGAAGGGGCAGGAGAGAAAAGTTTACAAGCTGTATAAGGCTCTGTACGGACTGAAGCAGGGAGCTCGTGCATGGAATGGGAGGATTTATGCCTACCTCCAGATGCACGGTTATAAGAAGTGCCTCTATTAGTATGCTTTGTACACCAAGGTGGAGAAGGGTGGAGACATGATGATCATATGTTTATATGTAGACGACATGATCTTCACCGGCAACAGCCCCGTGATGTTTGAGGAGTTCAAGAGAACCATGAAGAAGGAGTTCGAGATGACGGACCTTGGTGAGCTCAACTACTTTCTGGGAGTAGAGGTGCAGTAGAGAGGAGATGACATCATAATCTCGCAGAGGAAGTACGCGGAATAGATCCTGGAGAAATTCAGGATGGAGGATAGCAAGGCTATCTCTACTCCCGCTGATCCAAGGCTGAAGCTAAGGAAGGACTCAAAGGAAGGAGCGGTTGACCCCACCATGTTCAAGAGTCTGGTCGAAAGCTTACGCTACTTGACCTTCACCAGGCAGGACATCATGTACGCTGTTGGAGTTGTAAGCAGGCACATGGAGGAACCGAAGTAGGACCACTTCACGGCAGCGAAGAGAATCCTAAGATATGTGAAAGGGACGAGGGGACACGGCCTGAAGTATTCTACTGGAGAGGAGCTGAAGTTAGTAGGGTATTCAGACAGTGACTATGGAGGTGATTTGAATGACCGGAAGAGAACTTCCGGGTATGCCTTTCATATGGGAACGAGAGTGTTCTCGTGGAGTTCGAAGAAGCAGGCTACGATAGCCTTATCATCTTGTGAGGCAGAGTACATAGCAGCTGCGACATGTACTTGTCAAGCCATCTGGCTAAGGAACCTCTTGGAGGAGTTGCATCATCCGCAGGATGGCCCCATGACGATGTATGTGGATAACATGTCGGCCATCCAGCTCGCGAAGAATCCGGTGCTACATGGGCGTAGCAAGCACATCGAGACAAGATACCACTTCCTTCGTGAGCAGGTGGAGCTGAAGACTGTAGAGGTCGTGTATTACCCCACCGGAGAGCAGGTCGTGGATATCTTCACTAAGGCATTGAAGGTGGAGACGTTCGAGAAGTGTAAAAATAGAGAAGAACGACTAGAAAAACAGGCCGAAAGTTTGAATAATTGAAATTTTTATTATCCAAAAAGATATCATTTACAAAGGTATGGCCTCCCTTTTATAGAATGGAGGAGATAGAGGAGAGTACAAACTAACAATGTGGGACTAAATAAATGTACAAAGACTGGGCGGTTTAACATGTACAGACCGCACAGTCCGCGCGGTTAGACAACAGGCTAACCGCCCGGACAGACCAGAAGAAGATGCCGTAGGAGACCGCAAGACTGCCAGACCGCCAGACCGCCAGACCGCCAGATATACAAGTCGCTGGAGACAACCCGCAAGACCGCCGAACCATAGCATCCACCAACTGGATATTTAGCCCGTCAGCCCCAGACCGCTAGACCGCGCGGTCTCCAGACCGTCATATTCAGACCGCCAGACCGCCTACTTCAACACTCCCCCTCAAGCTGGAGCATAGATATCGATCATGCCCAGCTTGTCACAAATGTGGAAGAATGAAGTAGACACAGGCTTGGTAAAGATATCTGCCAACTCTTTGTCGGAGGTGACGAACGGAGTGCAAATCTGTTTCTTCAAGATCTCTTCCCGGATGAAATGGCAGTCGACTTCAATATGTTTGGTTCTCTCATGGAAGACCGGATTTTTGGATATATATATAGCGGCCTTGTTGTCACAGAACATAGGAAGAGGATAGTCGTAGACCTCTCCTAGATCAAGCATGAGAGCCCGCAACCATTTTAGTTCGCAAGTGGTGGACGCCATGCTCCGATATTCAGCTTCAGCACTAGACCTTGAAACTACAGACTGCTTCTTGCTCTTCCAGCTCACAAGATTACCTCCAACAAATGTGCAGAAACCAGATGTAGATTTGCGGTCATCTTTATCATCAGCATAGCTCGAATCTGAGTAGGCTTCAACTCTCAAATGACCATTCTTCTGAAAGAATAGTCCTTTGCCAGGTACTGCTTTAACATACTCTAATATCTTCAAGGCAGACTGAAGATGACATTCCCTGGGAGCTTGCATGAACTGACTTACCTTGCCAACAGCATAGGCAATGTCAGGTCTGGTCACCGTGAGATAAATGAGTTTACCCACCAGACGTCTATACTTTGTGGCATCAGACATAAGAGGAGAGTCATCTGTCCACGTTTTGTCTTCTCCAGTAGCCATGGGATACCGTGCCGGTTTGACACCGGTCAATCCTGCATCCCGTAGAAGATCAAGTGCATACTTCCGTTGGGAGAGAACCAGAGAGTCGGGCTTCCGACAGATCTCTATCCCCAAAAAGTATTTCGGGGAGCCCATATCCTTTGTGACAAGATGTTGACGGAGGTGCTTCTTTATCAAGTCCACCCCAGCTTGATCATCACCGGTAAGAAGAATGTCGTCAACATAAACTGCCAAAACTACAAGGCTCGATGCGGTTTTGCGAATAAACAGGGAATGATCAGCCGTACTTCTTGTAAAGCCAACAGCAGCCACAATGCTGCTGAACTTGTCGAACCATGCCCGAGGGCTCTGCTTGAGGCCATAGATAGCCTTCTTTAGCTTGCATACACGGGTCTCCCCCTGAGCAACATACCCCGGAGGTTGCTCCATGTAAACGTCCTCATGAAGATCCCCATAAAGAAAGACATTCTTGACATCAAGCTGGGAGATAGTCCAATTGCGGTTGACAGCCACAGAGAGAATAACCCGGATGGTGCTGAGACGAGCAACCGGGGAGAAAGTATCAAAGTAGTCAACCCCATAAGTCTGAGTGAAGCCTTTGGCCACCAGTCGGGCTATGTAGCGGTCCACAGTCCCGTCTGGGCGAAACTTCACAACAAACACCCATCGACATCCAACCACATCAGTACCCACTGGAGGAGAAACAAGGGTCCAAGTGCCCCGTTCAGTAAGAGTAGCGATTTCCTCATCCATGGCAGACTTCCAATGAGGAATAACAAGCGCCTCCTGGTAGGTACGGGGAGTAGTAGTAGCTGAAATAGCTAAAGCAAAATGCCGGCGAGAAGAAGTAAGCCGATCATAGGACACAACTGCCGCAAGCGGGTGTTGAGTGCATGCCCGTACCCCTTTGCGAAGAGCAATGGGGAGATCCAGGTCGTCGGGGGCTTCAGGGACCGGAGCGTCCGTAGCGGAGAAAGCTGGCCCGGGACTAGAGAGAGACGGCTCCGGAGACGGGGGGGAGGAGATGGGAGAGGAATAGACGGAGGAGGGGATGAGGAAGGGGGAGGAGAAACGTGGATAGGCTGAGAGGGAACAGACAGGGAGGGTGATGAGTCAGGAACAGGAGGAAGAAGGGGTGGAGAGGAGAAGTAGGCTGCATTTTCGAAGAAGGTGACATCTGCAGAAACAAACTGTCTGCGCAGAACGGGGTCAAAGCAACAGTAGCCTTTCTGAGTGACCGAGTAGCCTAAAAAGACACATTTGGTGGCACGGGGAGAAAGTTTGTCACGGGTAGCGGACGGGGCATGCACAAAGGCTGTACAGCCAAAGATTCGAAGAGGGAGGGGAAAAGGTTCCTTGCCGGGGTAGAGAATGGAGAAGGAAGTCTTACCCTGAAGAACAGTAGAAGGAATACGATTGATGAGATAACAGGCGAGGAGAACAGCATAGCCCCAATAAGAGCGAGGCACATGCATCTGCGTTAGGAGAGTGCGAGCGACATCGAGGAGATGACGGTTTTTACGTTCCGCCACCCCATTCTGCTGGGAGGTGTAAACGCAGGTGGTCTGATGAATAAGATCATGTTGCATACAGAAAGATGAAAAATCATGACTAAGATACTCTTTAGCATTATCAGAGCGAAGACATTTAATAGAGACATGAAACTGAGTTTTAATCATATTATAAAAGCATTCCCAAACAGAGAAGAGTTCAGAGCGATCTCGTAACAGATACACCCAGGTACAACGAGAAAAGTCATCAATAAAAGTTACAAAATACAAACTACCCCGACCAATGGTTGGAGTAGGAGCCGGACCCCATACATCAGAATGGATGAGATCAAACGGGCTAGAGGAACTGCGAGCATGCTTGGGCGGGAAGGAGGAGCGGTGATGTTTGCCAAGTTGGCAGGCGTCACAGTTGAGCGGAGGACTGGTTGGCGGTAAGTGGGGCAGAAGCTGTCGAAGAATGCGAGCAGGAGGATGTCCAAGGCGAAGATGCCATTGAAGCAGATCAGGAGATGAGGAAGTGAAGGCGGACAGAGCGGAAACGTTGTCGAGGAAGTAGAGGCCGCCGCTCTCAGTCCCAGTAGCAATCGTCCGTTGGGTTCTCGGGTCCTGAAAGCAACAAGAAGTAGGAGTGAATACAACAGAGCACTGAAGTTGCTTGCATAAAGTAGTAACAGATAGAAGATTGCAAGGAAACTTCGGGACATAGAGAGTGTCCACCAAGCGCAGCAATGGGGTGACTTGAACCATGCCTGTCCCACGAACCGGGGAAGGAGAACCATCCGCAACAAGGACAGGAGGCAACCGATCATGCGTTTCGAGAAGCGAAAAACATTGAGGATTGCCTGTCATATGATTTGTAGCACCAGAATCAATCAACCATTTACCTTGGATAGCGACATGAGCACTACCTGAGGTCGTCGCCACCGAAGCAGACGACCGAGAGGAGGGGTTCGGGGAGGGCGAAGTATCACCAGATGGGCGCAGATGAGGATGTTTCTGCCAACATCGGTCAATGGTATGACCGGTACGACCACAGTGAGAACAGAGGAACCTGGACGGACCGCGCGCCCCAGAGTGGCTGCGGCCACTATTGTTGCCGCGCTGAGTGTACTGAGCATAAGAGTCCTGCGGAGGAGGGGAGGATAACAGAGGGCGCTGGAGCAGAGAAGTAACGGCGGCTACGCGAGCGGCGGTGGCATCCAAGGTGGGAGACTCAGCTTCACCCAAGATCTGCTGGCGGATGAGATCAAAAGACTCGGGAAGTCGCAGAAGATAACAAACAACCAGGAGTTCCTGGAAGTGTTTGTGTTGCTGAGCCAAGTCCGCAGAGAAGGGGCGATTCTGGAGGATCTCAGCGCCAAGAGCCTGAACTTGCTGATAGGCTGCAGCGGGAGTCATGGACGAACGGGCGAAGAGATCCGCATAAAGAGTATAAATCCGGGAGGTCTGCGTCCCCTTGGAGTAAAGAGCAGCCAGATGAAGCCACGCGGCCTTTACCGTCTCATCATGACGGATGACGGGAAGGCACTCATCAGAGAGACTATTAGCCAGCCATGTGCGGACAAGCGCATCACTCGCATCCCATTCGTCAAAGAGAGGAGAATTAGGAGGAGGCGGATCATCGGTAAGATGATGACGTTTGCGCTGAGAACGAAGAAGGAAAGTGAAAGAGACGCTCCAATCCGGATAGTTGGAGCCAATGAGCTTAGAAACAGTGCCCAGATTTCCGGAAGGAGTAGGGATAGAAGGCGGAGCCGGAGTGGCTGCAGGAGTGGTGGCAGTGGAATTGTCAGAGATATCCATAGAAGAAGACCGAAACCGGACGGTTAGGAATCAAGTCGGGCGGTTAAGAGAGAAGGGAAAAGCTGCAGCGGTCATGATGTCAGACACCAGCGGCTAGAGAAGCCACGACCAAGCCGCAGAGCCAAAACAGAGGGTAAGAGGTCGGGCGGTTGGAAGACAGACCGCACGAACGGGAGAGAAAGAGGAATCCGGCAAACAGGCCGGGGCGATAAGAAAGAGAAGAAGGGAGGCTGCGACAAGAACAGATCGCAAGCAGACAAAGAGAAACAGGCCGCGCAGACAGGGCGCAGACAAACAAGACAGGCCGCGGGAAGAAGAAGCAGGTCGCACGGCTAGAGAGGAGCACAGAATCAGGAGGCAGAGATCGAGTCCTCTGATACCATGTAAAAATAGAGAAGAACGACTAGAAAAACAGGCCGGAAGTTTGAATAATTGAAATTTTTATTATCCAAAAAGATATCATTTACAAAGGTATGGCCTCCCTTTTATAGAATGGAGGAGATAGAGGAGAGTACAAACTAACAATGTGGGACTAAATAAATGTACAAAGACTGGGCGGTTTAACATGTACAGACCGCACAGTCCGCGCGGTTAGACAACAGGCTAACCGCCCGGACAGACCAGAAGAAGATGCCGTAGGAGACCGCAAGACTGCCAGACCGCCAGACCGCCAGACCGCCAGATATACAAGTCGCTGGAGACAACCCGCAAGACCGCCGAACCATAGCATCCACCAACTGGATATTTAGCCTGTCAACCCCAGACCGCTAGACCGCGCGGTCTCCAGACCGTCATATTCAGACCGCCAGACCGCCTACTTCAACAAGAAGCTCAAAGGCAAACTCGACATATGTTGCCAAATTTGAGGGAGAGTTTGTTGGCTTGTTTATTGACCAAAGTCAACGTTTATTTTGATATGTAATGTTAAAGTATGGCGGAGGAGAGAGATGTGGTATTTAGCATTTAATGAGGAAAGAGAGTTGTGCTTTTTTATTTTGCCTATAAATATGCGTGTATGCCTTTGTTTTCAAGAAAAGAAAAAGAGGTTGTTTTTCCCCACTTGCTGTTTTTAAAGTTCCTGTGAACAGAATATTGAGAGAGATAGAGAGAGAATAGCGAGTGAGATAGAGAGAGATAGAGAGAGAATAGCGAGAGAGATAGAGAGAGATTTTAAATGCCTCCCGCATCGTATTTCCCGCAGGAAATACTTTTCTGTATTTTTTCCCTCTCGCCCATTGCACTCGCCGGAAGCACCGCCAACCTCGCCGGAAGCACCGCCAACCTCGCCGGGAGCTCTCGCCCACTGCACTAGCATTCCCCCACTGCTCTCGCACTGTAGTTGGCCGCCAACCTCGCAGTAGCCCTGGTAGTCTCGCCGGGGACCTTGCAGCTCGCCGGAGTAGGTTCTCGCCGTAGTTGTTCTCGCGGGAAGGAGATCTCGCCCGGGTGGCCTCGCCGTGTTATTCCCGGTATACTACTCGCGCGAGTAGTGTTGGTCTCGGCGGCTGCTTGTTTGGTGGTGTAGCAGTGTAGTAGGATTTGGTTGGAGAAGGGAGGACAGCGGGGACCCATTTACGTTTCCAACACACATATCACGGTCATCCAAATAATAAGAGCTGCCAATTATTTTCAGCTGGTTTGTGATGCTCTTTCATGCAGTCATCAGGCATGAATGGCAACACATTTCGTGTAAACACATTGCATTTCAATCAAAATACATTTTAAGCAAAACCAAATCATCAATACAGAAGAGTAATTCAATCATGTCCTTATTTGAAAATGCCCTGAAAACATGTTTCAAATAAATTAGATAATCTAATCACAATAGCCTACTCCAAAACATCACACTAAGTAAAAAATCAAGAACCATTAGATGCTCAATTAACCTCAATCAAGAGGAGCTGATAAATTTAAACGGATAAATTTGGATATGAAATTACCATAGAAAACTCAAGCAGTACTTTTAAATTATTCAAGATTTTATTCATTTATAACAAAGTTTTTCGTAAAAAATTTGCTGAAAACAATCAGACCATGATGCAACTTAAACATTAATATATAATTAAATTTATATTTCAGTGAACTTGAAGAAAATCAATAAAAAAGATTTGAATGCTATTTTCTGCTTCAGTGACCTATGATATTAAAACTCCTGAGCACTGCATAGTGCATATATAATTGTTTCAGTTGATGAATACAAACTTGATGTAATCCATATTTAATTAAATTTCATGAATAAACATGTTGCATTTATATCTAAATACATTTATAACTCAAGCAAAAAAGGGGCGAGGCAGAGTAGCTGTACACTGTGAAGCCTGAAGGCAAGTAATGAAGAAAGGCACGATAAGGAAAGATGCGAGGAAGATCGAGTAGAAGTATTTCAGAAGTTGAATAGGGTCTTACTCGTGGAGAAGAGCCGACGTTAGCTAAGTTGATCGATTTGTATCCAGAGAAGAGTTGCCGCTGTCGGGGCGCGCGCAAAGGAGAAGGGTTGCGCACCTGGAAGGCAAGGATAGTGGACGCTACCTTCAACTGATAACCTGCAAACGTCATAATGATTACCAATTTAGACAACATATGTACAATTTAGACAGCATATGTACAATTTAGACAGCATATGTAGAATTCTTATAATTTGCTCTACAAACAAAAAGAAAAAAATATAATTATAACTTATCAAATTTGAAACCAAGAAAAATAAAATATAAAATATAAAACTTATTTTATAATGCATCGCTTGAAGATCGTCGTCCGACTTTCGTACAAACTAAACATCTTAGAAGCAATCGTGTATCAAGTAGAACCATTCAGACATATATATTAAACCAATTGCATAAGCATACAGAACCCATGTCATTCTCTCTTCTTTCTCTTGCTTCGAAACTTGTACAAATATTTCAGCCCCTTCTTATCTCGACCCAGAAAGAGATTATTAGCTGAGTTACCATATTTATTTTTCTGCACAAAAAGAAATTCAATATGAAACTGGAGCAGGAAAACTTTTTACTAGAACTCACCAAATTAATCTCTCCTATATTATATTTCTCTCAATTTAGGTTCCAACGGTCCGAGTGTAGTAATAAGTAAAAGATCACGTTGCAGCTAAACCGTTGGATGAGTACTACGAAATATAGATCCAACCTCACCAAACTTGTTGTAATTGTTTAAACAACAGCTAATTTGATGCATCAAGAGGCAGATGATGAAGCATCAAATTGGAATCTTGGCCTCCCCCGTAGTTGTCATCCAGAAGCCATGTCTCAATAAGCGAATACTGCAAATCTGGATCCAAACTGAGCTTGCTCTCCACCTAGAACATGCTCCCTTCGTTGTGTAGGAAATCCGGAGCGCCGAGAAGCAGAAGTTCGAATACGAATAACAAAACACAGAGCACAAAACAGAACAATCACAAACACAGCGATATACAGAGGTTCACCCAAAACCGGGTTACGTCCTCTCTCCCCTTCCCTACTCAGTTCTTGTAATCACCAAAAGAAATACAGATTACAAAGGTTTCAAGGATCTAAACCGATCCTACCTTAACTCCTTCTGGACAAGAAACAAAAGGAAGAACCCCCTTCTGGATCGCCGCCAACAATCTCCTCGTATGCGCCTCCAAAAGGTATACCCGCCGTCAGCCGTCGTTTCGTCCGTATCCCTAAAATAGAACAGGAATACGCCTTAAATATGCTTCAGCATGACAGGATCGTCGAACGCCGAACGACGCTCGACGATCGTCGAACTCGGCCCGATCGGCGTTCGATGATCGTCGAACTCGGCCCGAACATCGAACGTCGATCTGGGTTCGACGCGTCGAACGTCGAGCTGGGTTCGACGTTCGACGTCGAAACAAGTTCGACGATCGTCGAGTTGGGTTCGACGACTGGAGAAAACATCTCCCCAAAAATTTTGGGCCGGGGGCGTTGCCCCCGCACCCCCACCGGGGACACTGTCCCCTGGACCCCTGCCCGCTGTCCGGTCAGCGGGACCTCCGCCGGGGGCGGCTGCCCCCGGACCCCCGCTGTCGTCGGCGCCAGATATGTTAGAGGGGGATCACACTTCGATTCCTCTAAGCTCACGTGGGCTTACCCGGTGTTAGAAACAAGAGGACCGGAAGTGTTCCACAACCCTAACACGTTGGACAAAGAGCCACAGGCAACGGAGTGCTAAGTCGATTTGGCAGAGTTGGCTGGTCCGATGGCGGCATCCTCCAACAACTTGGAGGGTTTTCACATCCAATTCTCAAGCAGCCTGGATATGTTTTCAGTGCTGGACGCGTAGGTAAAAGGAGGCGGCTGACCACCGCCGGAGTTGCGGCTGTTGCTGCAGCTGGAAGGATTTGATTAATATATGAAGGCGGGTTTCTCCATGTAGAGTGCCTTGTGAAGAGCTTTTTTTGCCATGTTGATGTCTGTCTGAAGCCTCCTCTCCAATTCGCTAAATCAAAGAAGGATATGATCAGCATAAGACCAGCAGCAAAACTCTGGTCATATTAAAATAAATCACAGCAATTAGTACTCCTCTACAAAAATAGATAAAAGTAAGTTGACACAGTATCTTGAAAAAGAAAAACAGTACTTGCAAAAGTCCGAGCTTCTTAAGGTTGGGAGCAGTATTTAGAATCACAATTAGAGCACCTGCTAAGTATTTTCCTTCTAAACTCGCCACATAATTAACAATATTCTACCATCAATACCCTTATTTAGTACTATTCTAATTTGCTCAAAAACTATACTTACAGTTTAGAAAATCTCACAACTCATGGATACTTCCACATCTTGATCAGATTGAAAGAACAATCAAAGATACATCACTGCTAGCATAGACTTTAAAATGAACAAAAATAATAGAAGATAAAATAGAAAAAACATTTAGTTAGAAGAACAACTAAATGTAAAACCTGTAGAAACTTTCACAAAGAGATAATAAAATAGAAAATCAGGAGTTCGGATGATAAAATTAGTTCTCAAGAATCATTAGTGGTCTGGTTGATCCTCAGGTTCTCTTTGTTTCTGAAGAGCCAAAATTTTAGATTCCATCTCTTGAAAACGATTGGTCACCTCCACTTCAAAATCTTTAATACGAGTGTTCATCTCCACATCAAATTCTGCTCGAATTTCTTCTCGTAATTGTTGCACATTAGTATGTTTACGCTCTGAAGGTTTGGGTCCAGGATCCATTCCAGGAATATAACCTGAACGATGTCCAAGTACTGTAGTGTAGGCTTTTTCTGGGGTCAACTTATCTTCTCCCTTCTCTCTCATTTGTGTGTCATGAAGCTCCAATAGCGTCTTATATGTTTCCTCCACTGTTTCATCTTGCCATTCATTATGTTTCCCCTTGTGAGTTTTCTCCCACAATCTTATATAGAATGGTGACTCATCTAGTTCATTTGGAGCTTTCCTCTACATATAGAAAACAATAAAACATTAATTCTAAGTATAATTATGACTGTTAAATTTAATTAACATTATAATTGCTAAATTCTAAGAGCTTACCATTTCGTATACTGTTCTTGCAATAGACTTTGATCCTACATGAGATTTCATTTTTGTTGGCTCCTATTTTGTTTATTGATCTCACGGATTCTCTACATCAATGAATCAATAAGAAAAATATTGAATGAACAATACACATGATTTTAAAGTACTTAATGTATTTCATACCTTGAATCGGGCACTGCCCCAATAATTAATTATCCAATTCCATTGAGCTGGATCAATGTCTTATGGGCAATTTGTACGCCTTTGTGCATCAGTATTCTATTTCAGATAATAATTAGCATGTAAATGAAAATGCCAAACATTATAATGTCGATGAAGTGATGATATAAGATAACCATGAACATGAGATTTTTTTTGGGAGATTGAATTCAGTCTACAAAAATATAAAACAATAAATTATGAATTCAAAAGAGAAAAATATTTATAAATTTTAAAAACTAATTAAAATTTAAGACTTACATATATGATATTAATTGTTTTGTCAATAATATCAGTTGAAATTTCAGACCATTTCTCAACATTTAGAGGAGCATTTCTCAACATTTTGTCAATAAGAAGCTCTAGAGAAAAATATGAATTCAAAAGAGAAAAATATTTATAAATTTAATACAAATTATGAATTCAAAAGAGAAAAATATTTATAAATTTAAAAAACTAATTAAAATTTAAGACTTACATATATGATATTAATTATTTTGTCAATAATATCAGTTGGAATTTCAGACCATTTCTCAACATTTTGTCTTACATATCGTCCACTTTTTGTAAGAAGCTCTTGAGCTCTATATCCAACTAATCTTCGAAGATCTGCTGGAAGTTGCACATCCACCCTCTTTAGATTATTTTGTCTCCTCTTTGACCACTCAAGCTCAATGGTCGGACCACGTGTCCTTTTCTTTGTTATAATTAAACTTGTAATTAAACATTTTTTGTGTTAACATGTTTCAAATATATCAAATTAAAAAAAAACACAAGTTGTTTATACCACTATTAGTAGCATGCTCAAAGTCTCTTGGATTTGCAGGTACATGATCAACCACAACATCAGTAGAAACATTTTCAACTACACTCTCAATAATTGTATGTTGATCTTCATTTATCAAACATCGATCTGTATGTAACGATATTGCGGTTTTTGTTGGTTGTTGTCCAGAAGAAGATGTTATTTTTTTAAGTTGAGATACAACCTGAAAATTATTGTCAATACTTGTAGTTTCAACCCGTGATTCCTTTTTTTATGCTGGTTGGAAGGTTCAATATAATGTTGAGTAAATGATTTAGCAAAGGAATGCATGCGCGCTGCAGTGGATCGTGGATGTAAAGTATCTGTAAGGCTTTCAACACGGGAAGCTTTAGCCTTACCACCAATATTTTCACTCTTCATTTTTTTGATCTAAATTACCTGGAAAAAAGACAACAATTTAATTTTAGTGTAAACATTTAGAGTAAAGAATGTTTAAGCCCAACTCAGAGTAAATAATGCTTAATCTCAGGCATGTTCAAAGTCATCAAATTTATGAGTTGATGATGTGAACCTAGACAATAACCTTTAAATGAGTATAAAATTCCATAAAAAATATAGCCACTAAGAATCAATACTAACAATAAGAAACTAAATTATCAAAAAGTAAAAATACCTCAGACACGTTCATGGGATTATTTGCCACAGGAAAAATAAAACATTAGATTATTATCAAGAACTAAGAACCCATGGATTTTCTTTTAAAGCCACGGGGAAATTGAACATGTTATAGGCGCAATATTTGTATCCTTGTTTTGTTGTAGTGATCAAATGTACATTTTAAATATCATCGACATCTTCAAAGTCATCAATTTCATCATCTTCATTTTCTTCATTCAAAACTCTTCCTTGTCTGGATTGATCTTTTTTCTCAATAGTTATAGTCGCAACATCAGCTCGTTGTAATGAAAGCATAGAGTTATCATTATCTATATCGTTATCAAGCATCGATCCTGACCCAACATTTGTATCATACAACTGAATTTCATCCTCAATGACTTCTTGAAATCCCTTGGTTTGAATGTCATAAAAGTGACGTGGAACTGTCTTAATGATCACTCGTCAATCTTGACTTTTATTATCAGGCACGTAATACACTTGAGAACATAAGGTTCATTACTTCTCAAATTAAGTTTCATATTAACAGAAATAAGTCCATTGTTTTCCTCCTTGTATCCTCTATCTTCATTGTACGCATCCCACCATTCACATTTAAATAAAACAATTTTTTGTCCAACACCATATTCAAATTGAAGAATATCTTTTAGAACTTCGTAATATTCACTGCCACTTGATTGCTCATCTCTTTTAACAAAAACACCACTATTTTGAGTTTTGCGTCAGATTTCACGTTCATAACTCATAAGTATGAAATCTAAAACCATTAATAATATAATCAGAATAATGTGTTGCCCCTTTTCTCGGACCGCGGGCTAACTGCGAAAATTCTTTACTTACTCTTGAATCTCCCTCGTAATATAATTTAGATATCTGTTGAAAAAGCAATGTAATCACAATCATGGAGAGTAAAAACAAGTTGATACTTTAAAAATTAGATCTTACTTACCTGTGACTCAAACCATCTAACAAACGTTCTCTCATGTCTTCTTCCAATATTTTTAGAGTCCACATTGTGAAGCTCTAGACGATGTTGCCTATTAATAAAATGTTTAATGAATTAGTTAAATAAGTTAAAAAATAATACAACTATGGAGTGTAAGTGTAACACCCCGAAACTAAGTGACGGGTGGTGTTTTGAACCAAATCTGGGACTTGGTTGAGGTGACACGGCCTGGGACACGGGCGTGTCCCAGGGCGTGTTATGCTCAGGTTCGACGATGGTCGTGTGGTCGACGAAATTCCTGTCAGCGGTTGTCGGGGCAGTGAACACGGCCTGGGACACGGGCGTGTCCCAGGACGTGTTAGCCACTCAAAGCCTTTCACTCAACGATCATTGAGTCAGGGCACATGGCCTGAGACACGGGCGTGGCAATGATTGTGTCTTGCTCGGGTCATTTGGCGAGTCGTGCTAAGGAAGCTACACGGCCTGGGACACGGGCGTATCCCAGGGCATGTCTAGCACACAGTATGCGACACGGGTGTGTTACATTGCCGTGTCGTGCTATGGACATTTTGGACTTGTGTCGATGGAAGAACATGCCCATCAACACGGGAGTGTACTGGATGACACGGGCGTGTCAAGCCTGACACGGGCGTGTCGAGTGCCTGTGTTCTTTTCGGAACATGACGGTTTCGGTTTCGATTGAGGCACACTGCCTTGGACACAGGCGTGTCACAAGCCGTGTTCGGCCTAGGAAGTTCATTTTAAGTGCGAATCGTGGCCTTCCGTTTCCATATTTTGGGATCCAATAGTTCAGGGCTATTCTTGCTAAGATATACCATGGAATAGGGCTTAGAAACCCTCATTCTATTTGTGTTTTCTCTTTCTAAATCCTAAGGAGAAGGGAGAGCAAGGAGGAAGAAGGAAGAGGGAGATTTGGTTGCCGGAGGAGATTCGGAGCACCAAATCGTAAACCGAGCCCAGATCTGCGGAGGAAAGATCATCGCGGTGCTTTTCATCCGCATAGTTTTCCATGGCGCCGAGGAGAAATGCTAGGGTAACGATTCTCATCTTGAGAATGTGAAGCTCTTCTTCTTTTACATAGGGAAAACCCTCTCCCGCGAGTGTGCGGTGAGTCGCGGTGTTCCTTGGGGTAGACATGTAAAGTCCCCCTTGTTCAGAGTCCGGAATCGTAGTACAGACATAGGCATGGTGTGTGAAGCCTACCCGGACATGTTGGTCTGGATCGGTGATGATTTGTTATGTATAATTAGCCAGAGAAGACTCCATGCCTTTGGTTGTTTTCGGGTTTCTACGTGATAGATTGAAGCAGGGATCCTTGGGGATTAACCCCAAGGCGCACCCGAAAATCTGGGCAGAAGCGTGATTCTGCCATCGTTGGTGGCCCGGGAGCCATCATTATATATGACTGGGTTATGTACGTTGGTTGATCGATTTACGAGTTACGGGGAAACTTAGCTCGCGTCGATGATTTTTAGTGTCGTGTTAGTGTGAGGAATAAGTTGAGTGAAACCGTACCTACTCTATGTGGTTCGGTTTTAAAGGCCTACTGATGGCATAGAGGGAGGGTCTTCGGCTCAAGCCATGAAGACTTTATTGCTCACGAGATTGCCGTCCTAGGAGCGGTGGTGGACCGAGTTCACCGTGTACGTGCCCTGAGAGCACGGGGTATGCGGCCGTGCGAGCCTACGCCTATGGTGAAATGTGCTTAAATTGTACTTTTGTAACCCTGTTTGTTTATACTAATGCACTGCAGGGAAGGAGCTTTGTCGCCCCGAGATTGGGGGCGGGATCGTTATAATTTGGTCGGCTTTAGCTGACCGTTATTCTTGTTTGTCATCGTTGCGGTGAATTGTGCTTGCAGGTGCTGCGGAGCCGAGCGACAAATAACGGGCCAAAGCCCAAGTAGCTGAGCCGACCCTCGAAGGCCTTGTTTATTTTCTTTGTTAAAATCATGTGTGCCTGGCCTGTGAGCCGAAGTTTGTAAGACACTGTTTAAATATTGGTGAACTATTGTAAGGCCACCTTACTTTTTGGTACTTTGTATTTCATTCCTGTTTGGTTTGTTAGTGGACATTCATGCTTGTTGGCTTGGTTCTTATTGTTACAACTTAATAAATTGCTTCCGCTAGATGCTCTTTGTAGGACGTGTGTATTGGTTGAATGGTTTCATCTGGTAACCCATCGGTCTGTCCGTGGTATATGGCACCGGGCACCGTCCGGACCTACTGCTATATGCTTTGTGACAGATAGGGGTGTTACAATTTGGTTGTAGACTACCGGTTTCGGTCCGGCTTAAATGTATTCGTGGGCAAATTCACTTTAAGGGGTGGTGAGCACATGTGTGTGCGTCATCGTTATAACATGAAAACAACCCATGAATGTCCACTTAGGAATGAAAATACACAAGTTTGAGGAACCTGCGTGTTCCTA
Source organism: Platanthera zijinensis (assembly GCA_039513925.1). Classification (NCBI taxonomy): domain Eukaryota; kingdom Viridiplantae; phylum Streptophyta; class Magnoliopsida; order Asparagales; family Orchidaceae; genus Platanthera; species Platanthera zijinensis. The sequence goes on along the minus strand of CM077090.1, from coordinate 149,897,666 downwards.
TAATTGCTTTTTGCAATGTTGTTTGGTCGCTTATCGGAGTTTTGTTCGATTATTGGTGACCAGGAGTGGTGCTGGGCCGTCAGAACGTCTAGTGTCTGAGGCAAGCAGTGCACCAAATGATGCGCCGACAACACCTCCTTCAGCTAAGACCATTCGATTGGTAGTAGAGGCAGTGTTTGCAATGATTAACGCACAGCCTGCGAGACAGGTGCAACATCCTGCCCCTACAGTGGAGCAAGTACCGCTCCAAGCGGCGGATCCAAGGAGAGTGGAGCAAGTGGTAGTGGAGCTAGTGTTGCCTAGGAGAGCAACGGAGAAACAACTTAAGCACGTGATGGGCATCAATCCTCCAGTGTAATCGGGGACGGGAACCCCAACTCAAACAGAGGATTGGCTATCCAGAATTAAGAGAATGTTGATAGCTACTGAGACTGAAGAGTGGCAGAAGACCACAATTGCCACGTTCTTGCTGGATGGTGACGCAAGATTATAGTGGGAAGGCTTGTAGCTACACCATCTGAGGGGTATACTGCTTACTGACGTCTCGATAGAGGAATTTTCGAGACTGTTCTTGGCTCGATACCTCCCCGCAGCTCAGAGGATTGCTATGGAAAACGAGTTCCAAAAGCTGGCGCAAGGTGAGAGCAGCGTGGATGACTATCTCCATGAGTTTACTTAATTAGGTCGGTATGGAAGTGCTACCTTCGCTGATGAGGAGCGAAAGACCAACTGATTCTACGAAGGTCTAAGGGATTACTTGAGACTGCTACTATCGGGGCCGATGACGTAGGGTTTCCTGACCTTGGTCAACACGGCCCGGTCTTTAGAGAAAGATATGAAGAACGTATAGGCTAAGAAGGACTCTAATGAGAAGGGGTCGGAGTTCAAAAGACTGAACTCCTCAAAATCGGTGTTCCGCAAATAGAATAAAAAGGCTAGGGCTTCGGGCCCGGCCCCTTCTTCGGGTGCATCTGGGGCGACTACAGGTCGAACCCAGGGTGCATGTTATACTTGTGGAAAGCTGGGGCACTATGCCCGAGATTGTTGGAGCGGACGTGCAAAGTTCGAGAGGAAGTAGGGAGCAACCTATGAAGAAAAGGGCAAGGCGGTGGAGTCAACCGCATCCCATTATGCTCCGACTCAACCAAGAGTCTACAATCTGGGCCAGCAGGAGGCCATCAAACAGGCAGACGCGGTGACTGGTACGGTTTAAATTTATAGCAAGTTAGCTTTAAATACTGTTACCTAGTGCTTGTTAGCTTATTACTGCTTGTATAGGCTTTGTTCTGATTTGCGATAGTTCGACAAGAGCACTTTTCGATACGGGAGCTTCGCACTCCTTTTTGTTCGAAAGTTTCATATCGCGCATCAGAGTCCCTTCTTCGATGGAGAAGGACAAATTGGACGTGTTGCTGCCGAATGGGTGTTCTATGCGTGCGGATAGAGTTTGTTCCATAAGAGTTCATATTGGAAGTCAGGAGTTCGACTTACTAGCGTCATTGCTGCCGTTGGTAGAGTTCGACATCATATTCGGTATGGACTGGCTTTCGGAGCAGAAGGCATTTATTGATTGCAATCGTAAAGAGGTCAAGCTGGGTGCTGGGCGGGAGATAATGTTTGCGGGATTGAAGGGGTCGAGCAAGACGTTGATGTCTGCTCTTCAGGTAGTGTAGGCGGTTCGTACTGGAGCAGAGCTGTTCTTCACGTTAGTGGACGCTATAAAGCCTAAGCCCACTTTGGATAGTATCCAAGTGGTTTGCGAGTACCCCGACGTGTTCCCGGACAATCTTATCGGATCCCCACCGCAGCGAGAGATCGATTTCACGATCGAGCTAGTGCAAGGTGCCAAACCTGTGTCACGCTCTCCTTATAGGTTGGCGCCTAAGGAGATGACGGAGCTAAAGGTTCAACTGGAAGAGTTGATGGAGCAAGGTTATGTGCGTCCAAGTTCGTCGTCTTGGAGCGCACCGGTCCTCTTTGTTAAGAAGAAGGACAGGAGTTTGCGGCTATGTATCGACTACAGAGAACTGAACAAGTTAACGGAAAAGAACAAATACCCGATCCCAAGGATTGATGATCTTTTCGATCAGTTAGTCGGGTCGTCGGTATATTCAAAATTGGATCTGAATTCCGGTTACTATCAGCTGAGGATAAGGGAGAGTGATATCCCAAAGGCAGCGTTCAGCACAAGGTATGGGCATTTCGAGTTTACGGTCATGCCGTTCGGGATGACTAATGCGCCATCAGTATTCATGGATCTGATGAACAGGACGTTTAGGGAGTACTTAGACCATTTTGTGATCGTCTTTATTGACGACATATTTGTGCACTCGCAGTGCGAATAAGATCACTTCAAGCATCTGCATTTGGTTTTGGAGATGCTAAGGAGGAACGAACTATACGCAAAGTTCTTCCAAATGCGAGTTCTGGTTGTCCTCAGTGGCGTTCCTTGGTCACATAGTCAGTGGTGAAGGGATTGCGGTAGATCCGGCGAAGATTGTTGCGATACGAGAGTGGTCTGTGTTGTCTTCGGTAGCAGAAGTCCAGAGTTTTTTGGGGCTTGCCGGCTATTACAGGCGCTTTGTAGAGAACTTCTCGCGAATAACGTTACCTCTCATGACGTTGACAAGGAAAGATCAGAAGTTTGTATGGACGCAGGAGTGCGCGCAAGCGTTCGAAGAGTTGAAGAGTCGGTTGACCACAACGCTAGTGCTAAGTTCGCCGAGTGAGACCGAAGGTTTTGAGATATATAGCGATGCCTCAGGCAGTGTTTTGGGTTGCGTGTTGCTGCAACATGGTAGTGTAAATGCGTATGGTTCGCGTCAGCTGAAAGTGCACGAGAGTAATTATCCGGTCCACGACTTGGAGTTAGCGGCCGTGATTTTTGCGCTAAAGCTGTGGAGGCACTATCTATACGCCGTAAAGGTCGATATCTATACCGACCACAAGAGCCTGAAATACCTGTTGGATCAAAAAGATCTGAACATGAGGCAGCGGAGATGGATGGAGTTCCTGGGGGACTATACGTTAAAAATTTATTATGTGCTCGGGAAAGGCAATGAAGTTGCGAATGCGTTGAGTCGCAGGGCTCCCGCCCAAGCCAACTGGTTGTCGGTTCATGATGAGAGGTTGATTTGGGAGTTGGAGGCATTAAACATCTGTTGTGTTGACAAGCAGACTAGCGCTGAAGCGTTATTGAACTGGACAGAAGTTATGTATGACCTGGCTGATCGGATTTGGCAGGTTATGGAATTGTATAGAAGCATGAAGGAGATTATGGATGCAGCTTCAGATGAGTCAAATTCCCAATTTTCAGTTGAAGATGGACTACTAAGGATGGACAGTCGTTTGTGCTTCCCAAACGTGGGAAATCTACGGGCGGAGTTGATGTATGAGGCTCATCATACTAAGTACTCAATCCATCCAGGGAGCACAAAGATGTACCGAGATCTAAAGAAGTTGTTCTAGTGTCCAGGACTCAAGAAGGATGTAGCACTATTCGTGGCTAAATGTCAGACTTGCGCCTTAGTGAAGGCAGAGTGCCAAAAGCCAGGGGGTTTCTTGAAATCTTTGCCTATTCCGGAGTGGAAGTTTGACGACATTTCGATGGACTTTGTGCATGGTTTGCCAAGGTCGCAGAAGGGAAACGACGTCATCTTGGTGATCGTAGATCGGTTAACAAAAGTGTCGCACTTCATTCCGCATAGGAAGGATGATTCTGCGGAGAAATTGGCAAAGTTATATGTGGATAATATTGTGCAGCTTCACGATGTGCCCCGTAGCATCGTGAGTGATCGAGATGGGGGGTTCACGTCCAATGATTGGAGATTGGTGCAACAGATGCTGGGAACTAAGCTGAAGTTCAGCACAGCCTTTCATCCGCAAACAAATGGGCAGATCGAGAGGGTCAACATGACGATGGAGGACATTCTTCACATATGCAGAAGGCAGAGGGAATACAATCTGTATTTGGTGGAGTTTGCGTACAATAATAGCTACTAAGCGAGCATACAAATGGCGCCCTTCGAGATCTTATATGGTAGAAAGTGTCACACGCCGTTGTCGTGGCTAGAAATGGGTGAGGCAAGGTTGTACAAAAAATAAGAGGTGGAAAGTGCTACTTCATTGGTACGAACCGTTCCGGAGCATTTGCTGATCACTCAGGATAGGCAAGCTAAATACTAGAATGCCAAACATAAGAACGTGAAGTTCGAAGTTGGCGATTGGGTGTATTTGAAGATAAAGTTATTCAAGGGTGTGTCACGAGTACGATGCTTGAAGAAGCTGAGCCCGAGATACCTTGGACCGTTTGAGATTCTGGAGCGGATCAGTGAAGCGGCTTACTGTTTGAGGCTATCAATGGAGTTGAGTGGTCTACACGATGTATTCCACATATCAGTTTTGCGGAAGACGGTGCAAGAGCCTTCGCAGGTGATCGCGGTTGATCAAGTACCGGTGGACAAAGGGTTGGTGATAAGAGTCAAGCCCATTCGTATTGAAGACTTTGAAGTCAAGCGACTTCGTAACAATGAGATCAGGATGGTCAAGGTCTGATGGGAAAATTGCGGTCGGGAGGAGCTCTCTTGGGAACGGGAGCAGACCATGATGGAGGAGTATCCAGAGTTATTTTACTTAGGTACTGCTTTTGGTTTTGTGTATATTTCCTTTGGTAATTTCATGGACAAAATTCTTTTAAGAGGGAGAGAGTTGTAATGCCCCGAAACTCAAAAGAGTTACGGGTGGTGTTTTGAGCAAAATCTGGGACTTGGTAGAGGTGACACAGCCTGGGACAGGGGCGTATCCCAGGGCTTGTCGTGCTCGGGTTCGACGATGGTTGTGTGGTCGACGAAATTCCAGTCAGCAGTCATCAGGGCAGTGAACACGACCTGGGACACAGGCATATACCAGGGCGTGTCAGCCACTCAATACCTTTCACTCAACGATCGTTGAGTTAGGGCACACGAATTGAGACACGGGCGTATCAATGATCGTGTCCTGCTTGGGTCGTTTGGCAAGTTGTGCTAAGGAAGCTACACGGCCTGAGACACGGGCGTATCCCAGGGCTTGTCTAGCACATGGCATGTGACACGGGCGTGTCACATGACTGTGTCATGCTCTGGACATTTTGGACCTGTGTCGATGGAAGAGCACGCCCATCGACACGGGAGTGTACTGGATGACACGGGCATGCCAATCCTGACACGGGCGTATCGAGTGCCCGTGTTATTTTTGGGACGCGACGGTTTCGATTGAGGCACACAGCCTTGGACACGGGCGTATCGCAAGCCGTGTTCGGCCCATGAAGTTCATTTTAAGTGCGAATCGTGGCCGTCCATTTCCTTATTTTGGGATCCAACGGTTCAGGACTATTCTTGCTGAGATATACCAGGGAATAGGGCTTAGAAACCCTCATTCTATTTGGGTTTTCTCTTTCTAAATCCTAGAGAGAAGGGAGGGCAAGGAAGAAGCAAGAAGAGGGAGATCCGGTCGCCTGAGGAGATTTGGAGCGCCAAATCGCAAACCGAGCCAAAATCTGCGTAGGAAAGATCATCACGGTGCTTTTCATCCACGTAGTTTTCCATGGCGCCGAGGAGAAACGCTAGGGTAACTATTCTCATCTTGAGCATGTGAAGCACTTCTTCTTTTGCATAGGGAAAACTCTCTCCCGTGAGTGTGCGGTGAGTCACGGTGTTCCTTGGGGTAGATATGTAAAGTCCCCCTTGTTTAGAGTCCGGAATCATAGTACGGACATAGGCATGGTGTGTGAAGCCTACCCGGACATGTTGGTCTGGATCGGTGATGATTTACTATGCATGATTAGCCGGAGAAGACTCCGTGCCTTTGGTTGTTTTCGGGTTTCTACGTGATAGATTGCAGCAGGGATCCTTGGGGATTAACCCCAAGGCGCACCCGGAAATCTGGGCAGAAGCGTGATTCTTCCATCGTTTGTGGCCCGGGAGCCATCATTGTACATGACTGGGTTATGTACGTTGGTTGATCGATTTACGGGTTACGGGAAAACTTAGCTCGCGCCGATGATTTTTAGTGTCGTGGCAGTGTAAGCAGCGAGTTGAGTGAAACCGTACCTGCTCTATGTGGTTCGATTTTAAAGGCCTACCGATGGCATAAAGGGAGGGTCTTCGACTAAAGCCATGAAGACTTTATTGCTCACGAGATTTCCGTCCTTGGGGCGGTGGTGGACCGAGTTCACTGTGTAAGTGCCCTGAGAGCACGGCGTGTGCGGCCGTGCGAGCCTACGCCTGTGGTGAAGTGTGCTTAAATTGTACTTTTGCAACCCTGTTTGTTTATACTAATGCACTGTAGGGATGGAGCTTTGCCGCCCCGAGTTTGGGGGCGGAATCGTTATAATTTGGTCGGCTTTAGCTGACCGTTATTCTTGTTTGCCACCGTTGCGGTGAATTGTGCTTACAGGTGCTGCGGAGCTGAGGGGCAAATAGCGGGCCAAAGCCCAAGTAGCTGAGCCGACCCTCGAAGGCCTTATTTGTTTACTTTGTTTAAATCATGTGTGGCCGGCCTGCGAGCCGAAGTTTGTAAGACACTGTTTAAATATTGGTGAACTATTGTAAGGCCATAAGGCTATTACTCTTTGGTACTTTGTATTTCATTCTTGTTTGGTTTGTTAGTGAACATTCATGTTTGTTGGCTGGGTTCTTATTGTTACAGCTTAATAAATTGCTTCCGCTAGATGCTCTTTGTAGGACGTGTGTATTGGTTGAATGGTTTCATATAGTAACCCACCGGTCTGTCTATGGTATATGACGTCGGGCCCTGGCCGGACCTACTGCTATATGCTATGTGACGGATAAGGGTGTTACAGTAAGAATGTGAATCTCACTCTATAAATAGTTATACTTCTGGACAATTTCTTCGTATGTAGAGTTAGCCTGATGCCAATCTTCATATCTGAGATCTTTTTCTATTCCTTTACCTAATGGCCTCCTAATTTTTTGAAAAATGAGCAATCCTTAATCTTGCTCAAAATCTCCTTCATCATTTCTATCTGGTCGATTAAGCTTTGTCTCAACTTTATTTATATATCGAGAACAAAATGTCAAACACTCGTGTACTAGGTATCCTTTTGCCATTGAACCTTCTGGGTGGGCTTTGTTTCACACAAAGAATTTTAGTGTACGTAAATATCTGTTGAATTCAATTATTTTAAAAGACATAATATAATATAGTAAAAAAATTAATAGACATTCCTTTCAATTGGATACATCCATCGATATTGTACAGGGCCAGCAACTCTTGCTTCTCGTGCAAGATGAATTGGTAAGTGCATCATGATTGTGAAAAATGAAGGAGGAAATATTCTCTTGAGTTTGCAAAGTGTGATAGCAATATTTTTCTCAAGTTTATCCAATACCTTAATACTGAGTATTTTTGAGCTCAACTCCTTAAAAAAGACACTTAATTCAACCACCGGGTCATAAACCTCTTTGCAAACAATGCCACGAAAATCAGGAGGAAGTTTATTCAATATGAAAACATGACAATCATGAGCTTTCATTCGTGAAAGTTTACCCTCTTTAGCATTTACACACCTCTTTATTTTTGAAGAATACTCATCTGAAACTTTTAAATTCTCCAAGAAATTGCATATAGACCTTTGTTCGACCAATGACAATGAATAGCATGCATGTGGCATGACATAATGATCATCTTTTTCTATCGGGTGTAATTCAAATCTCAACCCCATTTCCATAAGATCAAGTCTAGAATTTAAATCATCTTTTGTCTTCCCATCAATGTTCAACAAAGTACCCAATATATTATCAGTAATAGTTTTTAAAATATGCATGTAATCTAAACAATGGCGTATCTCAAGTGTTTTCCAATATGGTAATTGAAAAAAAAATACATAACTTCTTCCAATTGTATGGAAGAGTAGTTTCATTCAGCCTCCTTTTCTTTTGAAACTTTCCAAAAATCACATTGTCATATTCTTTTAACTGCTCTAAATTTCTTCCCCTGATAGGACCTTTGGTATAGATCAAAGTTCTACTGTTCCATCAAAAGACTTCTTATCTTTCTCCATCAATGATTTGGATACAAAAAACGTCTGTTTCCCATTTAACACATCTTAGACCCATTCGTTAGTCGACAAGACCATGTGCCCTTATTACAACACGGACAAACAAGCTTACCCTTTGTGCTCCAACCTGACAAGTTAGCATAAGCTGGAAAATCATTTATCGTCCATAATACAACAGTACGCATGTTAGAATTGCACTTAATATAGGCATCATAAGTGCAAACCCAACTTCCCATAAAATTTTTAACTCATCAATAAAAGGTTGCAAATATACATCTATGTTATTCCCAGGTTGTTCAGGGCCGGGAATAATCAAAGATATGATAAAATTAGAAGTTTTCATGCATAACCATGGTGACATATTATAAGGTACTAAAACAACAAGCCATACACTGTAATTTGTACTCATAAGATCAAAATGATTAAATCCATCACTTGCTAAACCAAGCCTAACATTGCACGTGTCAGACGAAAATTCGGAGTGTTTCTCATCAAATGATTTCCAAGCAAAAACATCAGCTAGATGTCGCAAATTCGGTCGTCCTAGAACACATATATAATCTTTGAAGTCTAGGTATCAAAGGAAAGTGTCTAAGAACCTTATTTGGTATATTTTTTATGCTTCCTTGAAAACATATCACTTTCTGTATTACTGTTAATCTTGCTCGATTGCCACCTGGACATACCAAAAGTTGGACAACTTTTAAGATCTGCAAACTTATCACGGTAGAGAATGCAATCATTCAAGCAAGCATCTATTTTCTTACTATACAACCCCGTAGCCGGGTGAGTGTGACCCTCCCCAAATAGCAGCCTAGGGGCGCGCTATGGGCGACGATTTGGTGTCGTCCCTATTCGAGGACGTGCGGGTGCTCGTGCGTGCGTGCGCGCGTAGGTTTTATGTGCGTAGGCCTTTTTAATATATATATATATTATATAATATATATATAATATAATATAATATATATTATATTATATATATATCTAAGAATATATAGGTTAAGGGGGGACGAGGAGAGGGGGGCAGCAGGGAGGGGGGATAAAAGTAAAAACAAAAGATAAAAAAAGGGGGAGAAGCGGGAGGGCTCGGGAGAGGAGCAGAGGAAGGGGGGAAAAGAAAAAGAGGGAAAAGCCTAAGGGCTTCCACGGATCCGGCCGCCTGGACGAGGACCGCCGCCCTCTCCCTCTCTCCCGGCCGCCTGGGTCAACCCACCGCCCTCCCTCTTTATCTCGGCAAGCAGCAGCACACCCCCTCCCTCTTTCTCTCGGCAAATAGAAGGACGAGCCCCGCCTCCCTCCCTCTCTCCGTCCAGGCCCGCAAGGAGGAGCCGCCCGAGCCCTACTTTCCTCTCTTCATCCAGGCCGCCGCCGCAAAGAGGAAGCATCCCTCCCTCTTTTCCCTGTACATGCCGCCACCAGCAGGAGGAGGAGCAACCTGACTCACCTCCCTCTCCTTTTCTTGTCCAGCCGGCCATCGCCGGCAAGGGAAGGGCAACAACCTCCATTTATTATGTGCGGGCCGCCATCGCCGTGAAGGAAAAGTGCCGCCACCTCCCCCTATATTTTCTGCCCAGGCCTCCTCCAACAACTGCTGCCCAAGCCTCTCATGAAGGTGGTTGTTGTTACCGAGATCCACGGCGGGAAAGGTTTCTTCCCAGACCGCCTCCAACAACTGCTGCCCAAGACTCTTATGAAGGTGGTATTTTTTACCGAGATCCGCGATGGGAAAGGATCAGTGTTCGTGCTGCGGCGCTCGGATCTGTACGCGTGTAGTTGATACATGACTACGGCTTCGTCAACATACGCACCAAGGGTAACGATGTTTCTACTCAGGCAAGTGAAGCCCTCAATTTACATATTTGCATGGAAGCCCCACTCCACCAACGGGTAGGGGAAGGGAGCTCTCCGACGGGTCGACGTGTACGTCCCCATAATTTGTTGCATTAGCACCCTGAAGTGTGAGTGCGGGCTTAGGCATGCTGTGTGAAGCCCATCCGGACGTGTGAACTGGATTTGTGATGTTTTGGGGTTCCCGGAGAAGACTCCGAGGATGTTGTTTATTAGCCTCTTGCAGGGAATACACACCATAGCCCTAAAAAAGGGGGTGCGCGCATTTTGTTTGGCCCGCTTGTGTTAGCCGACCGATGCCTAGTTGGTCGCCGCTCGTCGAGACGTTGATGTACAGGTGCTGGAGTAGCAAGTGGGAAGTAGCGGGCTTAAGCCCCCAGTTTGTGCCGGCCCAAGAAGGCCTATTTCTGCTTATGTTGCCGGCCTGCGTGCCGAAGTATGGAATTCATATTCCTGTAATTATTTAAATGCCTGTGATGCTCTGTGTATGTGATCTATCCTTTTTGTCTTAGGCGGGCGGTATGTTCGTGAACCACTCGCCCCGTGGGGACCCCGAGGTAAGGTTACCGGGAATCCCCTAAAAGTCAATTAATGGCCTTTCAGAACAACGTAGTCACGTTGTTCTCGGCTCAATTGGGGCTGCGTAGAGTAGGGCTGCTAGGCGGTATTACGCCATTAAAAAGGCGGGCGGGGAACATTTTACATAGACCCGAGGGTGCACCTCTAGTTAAGAAGGAGTGGATCTTGAGATCCTCCTTAGATGTTCCGGTCGGCCAAGAGAGCCCTCCGAAGGTGCCTTAGCTTAGCCCTTGGCTTGGGAGGGGAAGAGTTTGTTAGTCTTCCGGGTATGCGGCGGGAACTCCACGCTGAGACCTTGGGTCTGTCTCTTGTGTTCCTAGTCTTGTGCCTAGATCGTTCGCTTGAGGGCAGTAGGTGCGCGGTCACCCCTTCCCCAAGGGTCGAACTCCACAGAGACTGATTTTTCAGTTTCAATATTTTGGTGCGGTGAGCGTGGAGAGTGACCAGCATAGAAGAACTCTGGCAAATGTCATGGCTATAGAAGAGGAACTAAGTGGCAATCAGGGTAATGCGTTGATATTTTGTATGTAAGGTCCTCATACTCAGAGTTGTCCCCTCCCATAGTTGTTGTTGGAATCCCATAGCATTCAGAGTAGGATTTGTACCTATTTGAAGCGCTTCTACCTGTGAAAACCCATGTGTCCCCACTTATTGCATCAACGAGAAACCTGGAGGTTTTTATCTTCAAGATCAAGTAAGAGAGCAGATGAGAGGTATTTGGAGCCGGGGTGACCTGAAAGGGTTCCCTCCCTAACGGTAATATGTTATCTCTTCCTTGTAATTCAGTAGCGGTCAAGTTTTCTCTTTATTGCCAATTCGCCTCGAGCTTCTGAGAGCTTCAAGGGTTAGCCTCGCGATCGACTCCGGAAGCCAAACGTCCAACCCGTTCCTTTTAAATAGCCTAGTTCGGACGATGGGACGGTGCCGCGGGACTTTAAGCGCTATTGTAAGACCGAGCCTCTGCACTGACGTCCGAGATCAGCTCCCCCCTTGCACGTCGGCCTATGTCCTCCTGACCGCACCTCTCCTTCGATAAGAGGAATTATTAGGAACGAGCCTAGACGCAAACCTCCAAGATTTGATAAAGGGCTGATCTCTCCAAGCAATCATAAGTGAAGGCCTTTGTTATTGAGAGAGCAGGATAATATGTAAAGGGGCGGGTTTTCGCCTAAGGGAAGATGTTGGTCTCGAGTGCGTCCTAGAGGACCCTCGCGGGAACATTACCCGTCGCTCATGCACTAGCTCTCATCATCAAGTGACATGGCGGAAAGTGATCTTTGTCATTAGATAAGGATACGAGTCGTTGACCTATTCCTCCTAAATAGCCCAGTTCGGATGATGGGACAATGCCTCAGGACTTTAAGCAGTCTTGTAAGACCGAGCCTCTGCACTGACGACCGAGATCAGCTCCCCCCCTTGCATGTCGGCCTATGTCTCACCAATTGCATCTCTCTTCCGATTGGAGGAATTATTAGGAACAGTCTCAGACGCCAGCTTCCCAATTTGACGACTTCTAGATCGTCTCTCTTATGAAAAGAATGCATCCTCCATTTGTAAAAGCATCGGTGCAATTAACTCTCCAACACCTCTTAAGTAAAAAGGATGTCTCCACCTCGAGCAAAGTCAAGTCCTCAAGTAGGTGCCTTAACTAGAGGTGAAATTTGGACAGAGTTTGGATATTTTGCAGGACCCCGAGTGATGCTCGGCCTCGGGTAGACCCGCTGCCTGGCTCCTACTAACTGGCAGGTCCGTAGGCTCGCCTGGGGGGTAAGGGATCCCGAGTGCTGCTCGGCCCCGAGTAGACTCGCTGTAAGGCTCTCACTAGCTGGCAGGGCTGTAGGCACACCTGGGGGGAAAGGGAGGTAATTTGGAAAGAGTTTTTGAGTTTGGATATTTTGCAGGGACCCTGAGTGTTGCTCGGCCCCGGGTAGACTCGCTGTCAGGATCTCATTAGCTGGGCAGGGCTGTAGGCACACCTGGGGGGAAAGGGAGATAGTTTGAGGTTTGGAAGAGTTTGGACATTTTGCAGGACCCCGAGTGATGCTCGGCCCCTGGTAGACCCGCTGCCTGGCTCCTACTAGCTGGCAGGTCCATAGGCTCGCCTAGGGGGAAAGGGACCCCGAGTGCTGCTCAGCCCCGGGTAGACTCGCTGTCAGGATCTCACTAGCTGGCAGGGCTGTAGGCACACCTGTGGGGAAATGGAGATAGTTTGGAAAGAGTTTTTGAGTTTGGATATTTTGCAGGGACCCCGAGTGCTGCTCGGCCCTGGGTAGACTCGCTGTCAGGCTCTCATTAGCTGGGCAGGTCTGTAGGCACACCTGGGGGGAAAGGGAGACAGTTTGAGGTTTGGGAAGAGTTTGGACATTTCGCAGGACCCCGAGTGATGCTCGGCCCCGGGTAGACCGGCTGTCTGGCTCCCACTAGCTGGCAGGTCCGTAGGCTCGCTTGGGGGGTAAGGGACCCCGAGTGCTGCTCGGCCCTGGGTAGACTCGCTGTCAGGATCTCACTAGCTGGAAGGGTTGTAGGCACACCTGGGGGGAAAGGGAGATAGTTTGGAAAGAGTTTTTGAGTTTGGATATTTTGCAGGGACCCCGAGTGCTGCTCGGCCCCTGGTAGACTCGCTATCAGGCTCTCATTAGCTGGGCAGGGCTGTAGGCACACCTGGGGGGAATGGGAGACAATTTGAGGTTTGGACAGAGTTTGGATATTTTACAGGACCCCGAGTGAAGCTCGGCCCCGGGTAGACCCACTGCCTGGCTCCTACTAGCTGGCAGGTCCGTAGGCTCGCCTGGGGATAAGGGACCTCGAGTGCTGCTCGGCCCCGGGTAGACTCGCTGTCAGGCTCTCACTAGCTGGCAGGGTTGTAGGCACACCTGGGGGGAAAGGGAGATAGTTTGTGTTGTCCGGAATCGCCCCCGCGCTGCGGTGCTATGCGGTAATGGCTTAACTGGCTGCCCCGTGGATCCGCCCGAGGACCTTTGATATAAAGATTAGTATGCGCCTTTGACCTTCAGGCCGGTCTTTTGGTGCAGTTGGTAGCGCTAAGTCCTCTCAATTGGTATCAGAGGGGGTCGCGGGTTCGAAACCCCGGGGTCGTTTCCGGGGGGGGGGGGGGATTGTTGGGGCTGCGGTCCGGAATCGCCCACGCGCTGCGGTGCTATGCGGTAATGGCTTAACTGGCTGCCCCGTGGATCCGCCCGAGGACCTTTGATATAAAGATTAGTATGCGCCTTTGACCTTCAGGCCGGTCTTTTGGTGCAGTTGGTAGCGCTAAGTCCTCTCAGTTTGGAAAGAGTTTTTGAGTTTGGATATTTTGCAAGGACCCCGAGTGCTGCGTGGCCCCGGGTAGACTCGCTGTCAGGCTCTCATTAGCTGGGCAAGGCTGTAGGCACACCTGGGCGGAAAGGGAGACAATTTGAGGTTTGGGAAGAGTTTGGACATTTTGCAGGACCCCGAGTGATGCTCGGCCCCGGGTAGACCCGCTGCCTAGCTCCTACTAACTAGCAGGTCCGTAGGCTCGCCTTCGGGGTAAGGGACCCCGAGTGCTGCTCGGCCCCGGGTAGACTCGTTGTTAGGCTCCCACTAACTGGCAGGGCCTTAGGGACACCTGGGGGGAAAGGGAGATTGTTTGGAAAGAGTTTTTGAGTTTGGATATTTTGTAGGGACCCCGAGTGCTGCTCGGCCCCGGGTAGACTCGCTGTCAGGCTCTCATTAGCTGGACAGGACTGTAGGCACACCTGGGGGGAAAGGGAGATAGTTTGAGGTTTGGGAAGAGTTTGGACATTTCACAGGATCCCGAGTGATGCTCGGCCCCGAGTAGACCCGCTGCCTGGCTCCCACGAGCTAGCAGGTCCGTAGGCTCGCCTGGGGGGTAAGGGACCCCGAGTGCTGCTCGGCCCCGGGTAGACTCGCTGTTAGGCTCTCACTAGATGGCAGGGCTGTAGGCACACCTAGGGGAAAGGGAGATAGTTTGGAAAGAGTTTTTGAGTTTGGATATTTTGCAGGGACCCTGAGTGCTGCTCGGCCCCGGGTAGACTCGCTATCAGGCTCTCATTAGCTGGGCAGGGCTGTAGGCACACCTGGGGGGAAAGGGAGACAGTTTGAGGTTTGGGAAGATTTTGGACATTTCGCAGGACCCCGAGTACTGCTCGGCCCCGGGTAGACTCGCTGTCAGGCTTTCACTAGCTGGCAGGGCTGTAGGCACACCTGGGGGGAAAGGGAGAGAGCTTGAAAAGAGTTGATTTTTTGTTATGTTGTAGTGTATTAAATATTGTGTATCGTTGATGATGAGCCTAGGAGGAAAAACACGGGCTAGTGACATTCGTGCTAGAACCTCTAACGGGACTATGTGAAAAGTAAGCCCTGAGGTGGAGCTCCTTTTATACCCAAATGAAGAATTCTCACAAATTTTTTCTTTGGGTCGGCTCCCACTCGCCGGATACGTAGGGTTGGATGATTCTTTCCGAGCTTGTACCAACCTCGAAAAGAGCGGGGATTGTGCACAACCCCGTAGCCGGGCGAGTGTGACCCTCCCCAAATAGCAGCCTAGGGGCGTGCTATGAGCGACGATTTGGTGTCGTCCCTATTCGAGGACGTGCGGGTGCTCGTGCGTGCGTGCGTAGGTTTTATGTGCGTAGGACTTTTTAATATATATATATATATTATATAATATATATAATATAATATAATATATATTATATAATATATATATCTAAGAATAAATAGGTTAAGGGGGGAGGAGGAGAGGGGGGGCAGCAGGGAGGGGGGATAAAAATAAAAACAAAAGATAAAAAAAAGGGGGAGAAGGGGGAGGGCTCGGGAGAGGAGCAGGGGAAGGGGGGAAAAGAAAAAGAGGGAAAAGCCTTAGGGCTTCCCCGGATCCGGCCGCCTGGACAAGGAACGCCGCCCTCTCCCTCTCTCCCGGCCGCCTGGGTCAACCCGCTGCCCTCCCTCTTTCTCTCGGCAAGCAGCAGCACACCCCCTCCCTCTTTCTCTCGGCAAACAGCAGGCCGAGCCCCGCCTCCCTCCCTCTCTCCGTCCAGGCCGCCGCAAGGAGGAGCCGCCCGAGCTTTACTTCCCTCTCTCCGTCCAGGCCGCCACCGCAAAGAGGAAGCAGCCCTCCCTCTTTTCCCTGTACATGCCGCCACCAGCAGGAGGAGGAGCAGCCCGACTCACCTCCCTCTCCTTTTCTTGTCCAGTCGGCCATCGCCGGCAAGGGCAGTGCAGCAACCTCCATTTATTTTGTGCGGGCCGCCATCGCCGTGAAGGAAAAGTGCCGCCACCTCCCCCTATATTTTCTTCCCAGGCTGCCTCCAACAACTGCTGCCCAAGCCACTCATGAAGGTGGTTGTTGTTACCGATATCCGCAGCGGGAAAGATTTGGCCCAGGCCGCCAAAAACAACTGCTGCCCAAGCCTCTCATGAAGGTGGTTGTTGTTACCGTGATCCGCGGTGGGAAAGGATCAGTGTTCGTGCCGCGGCGCTCGGATCTGTACGCGTGTAGTTGATACATGACTACGGCTTCGTCAACATACGCGCCAAGGGTAACGATGTTTCTACTCGGGCAGGTGAAGCCCTCAATTTACATATTTGCATGGAAGCCCCTCTCCACCAACGGGTGGGGGAAGAGAGCTCTCCGATGGTTCGACGTGTACGTCCCCATAATTGGTCTCATTAGCACCCGGAAGTGTGAGTACGGGCTTAGGCATGTTGTGTGAAGCTCATCCGGACGTGTGAACCGGATTGGTGATGTTTTGGGGTTCCCGGAGAAGACTCCGAGGAAGTTGTTTATTAGCCGCTTGCAGGGAATACGCACCATAACCCCAAAATAGGGGGTGCGCGCATTATGTTTGGCCCGCTTGTGTTAGCTGACCGATGCCTAGTTGGCCGCTGCTCGTCGAGACGTTGACGTACAGGTGCTGCAGTAGCAAGTGGGAAGTAGAGGGCTTAAGCCCCCAGTTTGTGCCGGCCCAAGAAGGCCTATTTCTGCTTCTGTTGCCGGCCTGCGTGCCGAAGTATGAAATTCATATTCCTGTAATTATTTAAATGCATGTGATGCTCTGTGTATGTGATCGAATCTTTTCGTCTTAGGCGGGCGGTATGTTCGTGAACCGCTCGCCCCGTGGGGACCCCGAGGTAAGGTTACCGGGAAGCCCCTAAAGGTCAATTAATGGCCTTTCAGAACAACGTAGTTACGTTGTTAGCGGCTCAATTGGGGCTGCGTAGAGTAGGGCTGCTAGGCGGTATTACGCCATTAAAAAGGTGGGCGAGGAACATTTTACATAGACCCGAGGTGACACCTCTAGTTAAGAAGGAGTGGATCTTGATATCCTCCTTTGATGTTCCTGTCGGCCAAGAGAGACCTCTGAAGGTGCCTTAGCTTAGCCCTTGGCTTGGGAGGGGAAGAGTTTGTTAGTCTTCCGGGTATGCGACGGGACCTCCACGCTGAGACCTTGAGTCTGTCCCTTGTGTTCCTAGTCTTGTGCCTAGATCGTTCGCTTGAGGGCAGCAGTAGGTGCGCGGTCACCCCTTCCATAAGTGTCGAACTCCACAGAGACCGATTTTTCGGTTTCAACACTTACACTCCATTCCAAGCTCTTGTATGTATTTGTTTGTTTCATAAAAACTACTTTGTAGTTTTTCACTGCAAGGAATTGCTCTTTTTAAAACTTTAAGAAATTCAGTAAAAGATCGGTCAGTCCATCCGTAATCAGATTTGAGTGCAAGTAAAGTAACCATAAATTTAAATTTTTAAAATTCTTTGCTTCCAGGGGCCTAGGATATAATTCTTGTTCAGCGTCATTTAACAAATCATAAAATTTTCTTGTTGTTTCATTGGGGTTCTCATGATCTCGTTCTTCTCAGATCTCATTCATGTTGTTAAAACCAGAATTAAAATCATGTAGGAGTTCATGCATATCATCATGCTCTGAAATCTCTTCTTCATCCTCTCTAAAAATATCATCATTGCTCTCAATAGTTGGGTTAATATTATAATAATCTTCTCCGTGACTTGACCACCAACTATATGTCTTTATAATTCCATTCAGAATAAGATGCACAAACACAATCTCTCGAGTGTGGAAATTATTATTTTCACATCTATAACAAGGGCAACGAATTGTGTTTTCTCTAGCAGAATGAGTGAAAGCAAAATCAAGAAAAGAATTCACTCCATTGATGTATAAAGGTTGTCGTCGATCACTGATATCCATCCAACTTTTATCCATTGAACTATACATCAATAAATAAAGAAATTAAATTGCTTTAACAAAAATAAATTTCAAGAAATTAACATGTTAACATTAAATAACCAATAAAGAACAAAAAAAGATAAGATCAAATCATGTTGAATCGCTCTCAAACATTTTGAAGGGCTCATTTGCTCCCATCTTTCTATGGCTATATGAATTTTTCCTATGACATCATATAAAGTATGAAAGTATCAAATTACATTTAAATAAATGATGATCGGCTTTTTTCATGTGCATAAACATAGGTTGGTTAATATTTTTTCAAATTCAAAAGTGGATGTTGTTGTTAATTATAGATATTTATGTTTTTCTACATCCAAATTACTATTATGGTGTTCTTAAGAAAAAATTCCATCAGGGTGGGCTGCTGCAACATTGGGATTTTCATGCTGTATTTTATTTAAAGATTTCCCTCTTTTCTCTTATCATTGTATTGTATGGGCGCATTCTTTAAATTTTTCCTCTGCTATATATGAATTCCTCTGCTATATGCCTATATAGGATGTTAGTTGATCTTCAAAAACGTCCTAACCTATCGATAATATTGTTGGTAAAAGAGGAACTGAAGATTTGTAATAGGAAGATGAGAGGCAAATAATTAATAAATAGCAACAAAGCGGATCGAACTAAAACTTTATAAACAAGTGAATTTGCTAGATGCAGTCATTACGGGATGAGGAGATGGAATTAATTATCTATAACAGCAGGTCTGCATAATAACTACGGGATAATATTATCTGTTGGGATTTAACAATAGTAATTAATTTGAAGTTTGCACAGAATTATCTGGTAACTATTTAGTGGTATTACGATGGACCTAACAGATTGTTTAATATTACTGCTACCCAAACTGCTAAGTCATTTTATGAATTATAAAGTTTTTAATTATTACTTAATGATTACTTCAGATAAATGCTAGTAATTACTTGGAAGTTAATTACTGTTAATACAATAGTAATTAATGAATTACATTCAGGATAGGGTAGCAGTGAATGAAAAAATGCCCAAAATTTGTATGATGGAGAAAAACTTGGAACTGGAAGATGAGCGGCGGGGGCTTCGAGTGGTGGCCGACGGAAGATGAGCGGCGGGTGCTTCGAGTGGTGGCCGACGGATGTAGGAGAGGCGCGAGCGAGGTACGAGGTGCTAGGGTTTCCTGTAAAAGGAGCGACAACGGCGGGTGCGGTGGAGGAGGAGAGGCAGCGGCGAGAGCTTCGAGTCATGGCTAGAGTCGACGGGTTTCGATAGGTGCGCGTTGGTGCTGGGGAGGCGAAGGGGATGCACGGGAGTTGCGAAGGTTTTTGAGCGGAAATGAAATGGGTTGTGAGGGTTTTCTGCGTGGTTCGTTTGGATGAGGCTGTAGTTTTGTTCCGGGTGCGGGTTAGGGCGAGAGAAGTTACGAATATGATGTTAGTAGAAATTACTGAGATTGTGGATGTCATAAGTTGCGCAAAAATTGATCGGACGGAACCATGACTCTTGTTTATTAATGGTGTAAGTTAAAAAACACAAAATTTGATCTCATAAGTGCACAACTCCAGCTCGACCGACGAAATCGTGGCGAGTGCCCAGTACTTCCAGAAGCAGTCAGGCTCCACAAAAATAACACTTCATCCTCATTTGCAAGCTGTTTCTTTGTCCACCTCCTCACCGTCTTGCCCCCATAAATTCCATTTATATAGCATCAATCTTTCTATGAAAGATCTCTCTTGGCAGACTTATGGTTGACTAAAATCAGATGTCGTTTACTCAAAGCTGATGGCGTGCAGAGACGGGACTCGCGAAGGCGAACCTAGCACGTCGATGCATCCTTTATCGGCTCGTCGTTGGAGTTGTTCGACCGTAACCTAAATTGCGACAAAGTCAAAATTTTGTGCTTGGGAAAATGAAAGTCAAATTGTATAATAATGTTATATAAATAATTATAGAGATGTCAACTTTCAAATAAAGTTGGATAAATACATATTTTGTCTATAATTATTTCGATTACTAAGTCAATTATTTTGTAACAAAAAACATTTTTCCATTAAAAAAAGTTATAGTGACAAATTTACATTGTGCAACTAAAAACAAGCATTTAATGACGAAATATATTTAATCACAAAATCTCTGTCACTGAAGACATACATTTAGTGACCGAACATTACTTTTGTCACTATAGTCGTGTCTTTAGTGACCAGACGTTAATTTTGTCATTAAAGACGTCTTTTTAGTGAACGAGATTACTTTTGTCACTAAAGATGAAATCATTACTGACCAAACTTATTTTTGTCACTAAAGTCATGCCTTTGGTGATGAAATATATTTCGTCACTTAAATTTGATCACTTAAACCCACTTTTCTTATAGCTGCATCTGCGTGGCGGAGGAGGTTGACGCGGAGGTGGCCGATTGTCGGCCGAACTTGGTGGTTGGTCGAGCTTCATGTAGGGGTGCAAACGAGTCGAGCTCGAGTCGAGCTTGGAAAAATTTCCAAGCTCGAGCTCGAGCTCGAGCTTTTCATTTCGAGCTCGAGCTCGAGCTCGAGCTCGACGAGCTCAATTATCCCAGCTCGAGCTTGAGCTCAAGGCCAACTTATCGAGCTCGAGCTCGAGTTTCGAGCTCGCAAGCTCGAGCTGCTCGCGAGTTTTTTAGCTCATGAACTTTATTTTCATATTTTTTAAATTTTTTTTTACTTTTTTTTAAAATATATATAAATAAAAAGCTCGTGAGCCGGCTCGCGAGCTCATGAACAACATTAGATGAGCTCGAGCTCGTCGAGCTCGAGCTCGAGCTTTTTTCGAGCCAGCTCATCGAGCTTTCGAGCCGGCTCAACTCAACTTGCACCCCTAGCTTCATGCATGGGGGAGGATGCTCGGGCTGCTCTGTTTGTATATATCTTTATACTATAAGGAAACCCCTAATGAGGGCATGGTGTAACATTTATATCCCAAAATACCCTCATTAAAACAACCTTTCAGCTTTAACTTAGGGGCTTTTTGGTATTTCTACCGGCTAGAGATGAGTTTAGGGCGCTTAATAAAGGTAACTTTCCGCCAGTCATGCCAGCAAGTTATCGCAGTTGTCTGCCTCAAACCCCGCCGAAAGCAACCCCTGCCACCGCCTTCCCGCCTCTGCGCGTCGTCCTTACCGCCTTCCCGCCTCTGCGCGTCCTCCTTATTTCTCCTCCCTGCACGCCACCATCGTCCCGTCGCATCCTGCCTCGACTGCCACCCGCAAGAAATAGTCCAAGGGCACGACACTCCTTCTTCATAGTGCTTCTCCTCCATCGACACCCTCAGCAGAGCTTCTCCTAATCACTTGCTTTCTCCTACAGTTAAATTCTCTGCAGTAAAATCGTGAAGAAACCCTCAACAGAGCTCCTCCTACAGTCAAACTCCTGCCGGTAAGCATTACTCATCTATCTGATCTTTTCTTCTATGTGGTTTCACTGAGGTTCTCCGATAGAGCTCTTTATATTTTCTTCTCTATCGTTGCCCTTATGCATTTAATCTCTGTGGTTTCAATGGGGTTTCTGTGGTTTCAGTGAGGTTCTTCATCTATGTTGCAGTTTTATGGTTTTTGCACTTTATTTTTTCATCTTCTAATCATCATCCAACTTCCTATCTCTAATGCAGTTTTATGGTTTTTGCATTTTCTCCTATCTCTAATTCATGTGGTTTCAGTGAGAATTCATCATTTTACGATAGAGCTCTGCATTTCTCTCTTACGGAGAGATCCATCATTTTACTGCAGTGAAGGAAGCATGCTCAGAAAACTTCAAAGGTCCGACTCCTGGAAGGGATACTTAAATTCTGATGTTAAATTCTCTGCAGTAAAATCGTGAAGAATATAGGTCCGACTCCTGGAAGGGATACTTAAATTTTGATATTCATAGCCCTTTTTCAAATTTTTGAGCTTGCTTCCCTTTCACTGCAGTAAAATCGTGAAGATATTCATAGAGTTGCCATCTTTGATATTCATAGCCTGTAGTTTGTTGGTTGTGCAGTAAAATCCACCCCTTGGTTGTGCAGTAAAATCGTGAAGATTTTTGTTTAATTAATTTTAAAATGCATTGGTTAATTTGTTGCATACCTGTAGTTCTCTCCCTCATTTCTGAAGAATTGGTTAATTTGTTGCATACCTGATCAGATCCTCTCCATGTTTGTGTTCTCTCAATCCATTATACAAAATCACTGTTCTGCTATGCTTATATGACTGATTTTTTTACTTTTTCTTTGTATTTTTCTGCATGGATTTTTATCCAGTGACTTCTCTTCATTGTTTGCAGATAGTTAACAACTATGTGTTCTTTGTTTTAGAAATAAGCAAGTACAGAGATTCTGATCTGTTACATGCTACGAAGCACATGACAGCAAGATCTTGGAGTATATAATGAACATTATAAAGAAAAACTCCAGTAGGAACTCCAGTACGAACTTATCATAGAGATGGGTTATTTATAGTGTGATCTTCTAAATCTGAACCCATTGGTGCTGTTAAATAAGAATTGTTATGAACATTATTGGTTATTGCTGATTTATAGCTTATAGTGTAAAATCCACCACTTCTTGGTTAATTACAGTAAAAGCCACATAACATTATTGCTTACTTACAGTATGAACATTATTTATAGTGTTATTTATAGAGATGGGAACTGTCTAATAAGAATTTTTAAAGCTTTTAGGATCTTCTAAATCCACATTTATAAGCTATATTTTTTCAGCATCGTGTAATGTTAAGCTCTAATATGAAAATTATTTATAGTGTGATCTTATTTGTTCTAGGTTTTTCTATGTTATTTTTGGGGGATATTTACACATTATAATCTTATGATTTTCACAGAGTAATTTTTAGGGAAAATCTTAAGTTAATTAGGGTCTTAAACCTGAACCCTCAGTAGTTTTATTGAATGCACATGTTCTAGCACCATAATATATAGACAATTGTGTTTAAAGTTTTTATAGGTTTGCACGACATAGCAAATGTTTTCATTTATCATTACTCATCTGCAGGTGATTTCAGGTGTTAATCGCTGAAATAGATGCATTAATAGGCAATTGCCCACTGAAATAGACAGTTCCCCGCAGAACTAGGCATTTGTGAACAGGTCAGATTCACAGTTCTGCTTTCATAACAATGTTTAAACTTAAAAATCAGTACAAATATTGTACCAATTATTTTCATGTACATAGCTGCGCCCAAATTTTAGTTTATTTGAGTAGGAACATCATGCACTGATAATACTTCACTACAAAACTATCATTGATTTAAAAAGATTGGACAATGTCTATCATTTTTCAATTGCAAGTACTCTCATTTTTTGTTTTCCAATTGCAAGCACTACATAGAGGGCGGCTGTGATTTCATTTTTTCATTGCTCATCGACTATTGAGAAATGTTTAACTTGAAAGTGAGGTGTATGGACAACTAAATAAGTGTGCTTCTTTGGTGTTTGAACAAATATCACATTAACACTTATCTACTTGCCATTCAAACCATAACCAACCCTGAACAATACCATCCACGACCAATATACCTTTTTTATTTGTAGCAGAACCCGTTTTCTTGCTATTAGGGTGATTTTTATGGTTTTTTAACATTTCTACTCTATCATTTCACCAAAATCAGGTTTTCTTTGTTAAGAACGCAGTTTGAAGTTTTGGTTTTATGTTATCTGGATTAACTGATTTACATGTTGCCAACCACATGTAAAACACAATCAACCCAGAACTATATCACCTTTATTTTCAAACACATGCAGATGGCTGACCAAAATCAAGCTGGAACATCATCATCGTTGCCAAATCAGACTGAGTCAGTCCGACGTAAAAGAGGGAGGCCTTCGACTTCGATGATAACGCCTGAGCAAGCTCGAGAGTCAACCCGAGAGCGTGTTAGTAATTGGCGCCAATCATTAACCACAGAACAACGGAGTGCAGTGAATGCGAGGCGAAGACAATCGCGTGCATCGTTGGCTTTACAACCAACCCTGGAAGTCCAACCAACCTTGGAAGTCCAACCAAACTTGGAAGTCCAACCAACCTTGGAAGTCCAATCAACCGAGTCTGAAGATCCAAATCAGCCAGCTGAAATTGTTGATAATCAACCTGTGCCCTTATCGAGAATTGGTCGTCGAAATATAGCAAGAAATTATCATTCGTCCAACAACGTGAGCGTCTTTCGACTCCCACAACCGACAACTTGCCCTCACTGTGCAGCTCGATTATTCCACAAAGAATCAAAAAATCTATGCTGTAAACTTGGCAAAGTAGTTTTACCTCCCATTCCTGTACCACCGCAATTGATGGCTCTTTACACTGACCAGACCACGAAAGGGCGCCATTTTAGGCAAAATATTCGTGCATACAATCATGTATTCTCCTTCACATCCATGGGTGTGACGCTTGACGAAACACTCCCGGCATTCAACCAAGGTTTATACACATTTAGAGCGCATGGGGCTGTATATCACAAGATTGGATCTCTTATTCCTACTCCGGGAAACAAACCACGATTTCTGCAGATGTTCATCTACGACACTGAAAATGAAACCTCGCATCGTTTGGAGGAGAGTAATGGACTCGATATAGATATTTTGAATGAGATCAAATATATCCTTGATGCTCACAACCCGTATGTCATGACTTTCAGACAAATTGCTCAACATCAGCAGTTACGATCGTGTCAACTACTTATTCGTGAACGACGATCTACTGACCGACAATACATCCTTCCTACTGCATCTCAGGTGGCAGCAATATTGGTGGGTGTAGAAGATTTTGCAGAGTCTAACGACAGGGACATCAAAATTCATTCCACAGCAGGACATCTAACTACAGTCAAAGAGTACGCAGGTCATTATGATCCACTTCAATACCCACTTCTACTATCGTATGGTACTTTTGGTTGGGATTTAGCTTTTCAGACGGATCAAGGGTTGCGCGTTAGTTGTTGCGACTTCTATGCGTGCTTGCTCCAGGTTCTAAAATTTCTTCTTATTACTTCAAAACTTCATATATTGAATTTTCAATTTACTATAATTCGGTCAATTTTTGGCTTGATATAGATACGTTCGAATAATCCATCGATACTCCTTCATGGGGGACGATTGCTTCAACAGTATGTTGTAGATAATTACATTAAGATTGAGACTCAGAAATTGAGATGGATTAGCCTGAATCAAAATAAGATTCGTGCAGAGCTATATCAGGGTTTACAAGATTGCTTAAATGCTGGCGAAAATGATGCAGGTATATTCACATGCTTTGTGATGTTTCGCCCCATACTTTAGTTAATATAGATGTTCATTACCTTCTTTCGTAAAATTCTTTCTGCTTAGGAAACATTGGGCGACGAACCGTCCTTCCATCCTCCTTCATTGGAAGCCCTCGGGATATGTATCAAAGGTATCAGGATGCAATGTCAATCGTCCAGCACTATGGCAAACCAGATATATTCTTAACCATGACATGCAATCCAAACTGGAATGAAATAAGAAATGAACTGTATCCAGGACAAATGCCACATGATCGTCCAGATCTCCTTACGAGAATTTTTCGAGCAAAGTATGAAAATTTGAAAGATGAAATCTTCAATAAAGGTATCCTTGGAAAGGTGGTTGCGCACGTTCACATCATTGAGTTTCAAAAGAGAGGTCTACCCCACGTTCATATGTTAGTTATTTTTGATGCAGAAGATAAATTAAATACTCCAGATGAGTATGATTCATTGGTCAGCGCTGAGATACCCAATCAAGAGGAGGATCGCCCTTTGTATGATGCAGTTTTAAAACATATGATACATGGCCCATGTGGTCACCACAAACCGAATGCCCAGTGCATGAAAAATTTTGGCTGCAGCAAAAGATATCCTAAGCCTTTTGCAGAATATACTGTCCAAGGAAATGACTCATATCCAGTATATCGGCGTCGACTTGACAATAGTAGAACTATTACAGTTGGTCGTGGAGTTGTTGTGGATAATAGATGGGTCGTCCCATATAACCCGTGGTTACTATTAAAGTATGATTGTCATATCAATGTGGAAATATGTAGTAGTATTAAGAGTATCAAGTATTTGTATAAGTATGTTTACAAAGGACATGATTGCGTGTCATTTGAAGTTCGACCTGCCCCTAATTATGATGAGGTGAGCAAATACGTTGACGGTCGTTGGGTTTGTGCACCAGAGGCTTTATGGAAAATATTTAAGTTTGAGATGACGAGGATGTATCCCTCTGTTTCGAGGCTACAAATTCATCTACCAAATCAACATCAGGTTCACTTCGATAGTGACCAAACAATTTCAAGTGTCCTGTCAAATGCAAGGAACTCCAAATCGATGTTGACTGAATTTTTTAGTGTATACTATAATGACCAAGTGGTCGAAAAGTACCTATATAAAGATTTTCCAAAGCACTACAGGTATTTAATTACCGAGCGCAAGTGGATACCGAGAGTATCAACCCAAAGGGTTATTGGTAGGATATATGCAGTCAATCCGATGGAAGGTGAAAGATTTTACTTGCGACTGCTACTCAATCATGTTAAGGGTCCAAAATCATTTGATGACTTAAAGTGTGTCTGGTATTCAATGTACAACATTTAAACAGGCTGCAGAGCGACACGGACTTCTTGAAGAGGATAATAGCATTCGAGATTGCCTGGCTGAAGCAAGATGTTTTAAAATGCCAATTTCGTTGAGAAGACTTTTTGCAACAATTTTGTTATATTGTGAACCGACCTCTGTACAAGACCTGTGGGATGAAAACTTTGATAGTATGACTGAAGATTACAGCTCAGCAAGCACTTCAAGTAACACTTTTATAAAAGACAAGCTACTTCATGATTTAGATGACATTCTGCAGCAGCATAAGAAAACAGTAACAGATTTTGGTCTGCCGGCCATAAGTGAAGATTTTGAGGGTTTGCACAATTTCTCAAGTCTAATAGAACATGAACGATCATTCACAATATCTGATGATGACATTAATTCAGTTCACTCATTTAATCCAGAACAACTGTCAGCATTCAACATAATCGGTACAGCTATACGAAAGCAACAAAATGCAATGTTTTTCTTAGATGGTCCAGGAGGCACGGGAAAAACATACCTTTATCGTGCATTGCTAGCAACTTTCAGAAAGGAAGGTTTCATTATATTAGCAACAGCTTCGTCGGGAATCGCAGCAAACTTGCTCCCAGGTGGGAGGACTGCACATTCAAAATTCAAAATACCGATCAGATTTGAAATAATGTCAACATGTAAATTTAATAAGCAGTCTGATTTGCGTGAATTGATACAACAAGCCGGAGCAATTATTTGGGATGAGGCCCCAATGATTCATAAGAAGGCATTTGAGACTGTGGATCGATCTTTCAGGGATGTGCTTGATGTCAATCTGCCCTTTGGTGGCAAAGTTATGATTTTTGGTGGTGATTTCCGTCAGCTAACACCGGTTGTTGTAAATGGAACAAAATCTCAAATTATTAGCGCTAGCATCGTTGAATCGTATCTTTGGACAAATGTTAACATTCTTAGCCTAACTGTAAACATGCGAGCTCATGACGATCCTCATTTCTCAGAGTTCCTATTGCGCGTGGGTAACGGTGATGAACCGACTGTGCTAAATGATATGATTCAAATTCCAAAGTCCATGGTCATACCTTGGGAAGATGAACGTTCTGTAAATATATTGATCGATGCAATATTTCCCGAGCTATGTTCCTCGACTGATGTCAGATATATGGAAAGCAGAGCAATAATAACACCTTTAAATGAGGATGTCAATAGAATAAATGAAAATGTCTTGAAATATATCCGGGGGAATGCAAAACATACTACTCTTTTGACTCAGTTGTGGATGACACTCATAATTTATATTTGCCGGAATTCTTAAATTCAATAAATCCGGGAAATCTACCTCCTCATGAGCTCAACCTCAAGAAAGGTTCACCGATAATGCTGATTAGAAACATTGATCCAAAAATTGGGTTGTGCAACGGAACAAGACTTACATGTGTAACATTTTCAAGAAATGTTATTGAAGCTGAAATATTAAGCGGAGAATTTAAAGGGCACAGAGTATTTCTACCACGAATTCCCTTAAAGAGTGCAGAAGATGTTAAACTGCCATTTGAGCTCACCCGTAAGCAATTCCCAATACGTTTGAGCTATGCTCTGACCATCAACAAATCACAGGGCCAAACAATTTCAAATGTTGGAGTATATTTACCGAATGATGTTTTTAGCCATGGTCAACTGTATGTGACATTGTCAAGGGGAGTTTCTGCAAAAAGCACCAAAGTGATGATTAAAAATGGTACATTGGATGAGCGCGAAGGCGTATACACTAAAAATGTTGTGTTCAAGGAAATATTCACAAAGTTACATGCATCAAGCCAAATTACATAGATTGTATGAATCAATGTAACTTCTGTAATTTTTATGTGTTATTGTTTTATTACATACCTCAAATCAAATTAAAGCATCAAGTCAAATTACATGTGTGAATTTGCTCCATGAATTATATTAATCAATTTGCTCTTTAATGCTGATTGTTGTAAGAATTGTTTGTACTTGAAAGATTTCACAATTTATCTCTAACTTATGTTAAAAATTAGGCAAATTTTACCAAGCAGTACTCGATGTCGCATCATAAAGATAAAATGTGTAAGCAGCTTACTTCTTTTCTCTTTCTAGATTTTTTTACTACTGCGCTACAATTACATGTCATAACACATTGAATTATATTTTTGGTAGATGGCATGCCCGATAGCATTGAAGAATATTACAGAGATAAAGACGGCAATTTACTGCCATATCACTTAAGGCCTAAACCAAAGTATGATGGGCTCCGAAAGATCATAAAAAGGGTGCCAAGGGATCTAAGCGATGCTGATCAATGGGATTTTGCTTTTCGTGAGTTATTCACGGCCGTCGAAATATCTGGTTCCAAAGAACTACGATGAAAATGCCGCTGCGATGGAGTTGCTGGGAAAAGGAATACTAAATGATCAATGAGATCTAAGCAATGTGATCATTGAACCACTTTTTGCTACAATGACAATGAAAATGCCGCTACGATGAAATGCCGCTGCGATGGATATTCATCTCTTATAGTTTCCTTATATGCACTTATGTACGCACTTTTTTGCTTCTGTTTTTCCAAAACATGTCTGGGTACTTTATCTTCTTATATGCTACAATTGTTTTTCCTTCCATTTTGGTGTGAAATACCATATATGTAGCATGCTAAAGTTTGTGTGAAAAGCAAATTAAATTGTTGACATGTTGCAAGGCCAGTCCCGTGCACAAAGCATTCCCACACAGCAAATGTCATCACTCACGACCAATGTCGCCCCCGTGTACAATGTCAACGCCCCAGTGTAAAATGGTGCACCCACAATAAATGTCGCACCGACCACGACAAATGTCACCCATATGACAAATGTCGCACCTAACAACAAATGACAACCCTATGACAAATGTCTCCCCACACAAATGTCTCCGCCGCCATGACAAATGTCGTCACCACGACAAATGTCGCCCACCAACAAATATCACTCCCTATGATAAATGTCGCCCACGACAAATGACACCTCTACTCTACTGATGTTGCCATCCCCGGCAAATGACGCTGCCACCAACTAATGTTTCCGCCCCCGAAGAATTTTCCGCTCTCGACGAATGTCGTCGTCGCCCACGAAAAATGTCCCGTCGACGACCAATGTTTCCACCTGTAACCAATGTCCCCACCCACGACAAATGTCGCCGCCGACGACTGATGTTTCCACCTGTAACCAATGTCCCCGTCCACGACCAATGTTGTTCCCATGTCCAATTTCGCCCCCCACGACCTATGTCGCCCCCACGACCAATGTCGCCCCCACGACCAATGTCGCCCCCACGACCAATGTCGCCTCCCACGACAAATGTCGCCCCCACGACAAATGTCGCACCCCCGATGAATGTCGCACCCCCGACGAATGTCGCCCCCCCCCGACGAATGTCGCCCCCACGACGAATGTCGCCCCCACGACAAATGTCGCCCCCTCGACAAATGTCGCACCCTCGACCAATGTCGCACCCACGACAAATGTCGCCTCCCACGACAAATGTTGCCCCCACGACAAATGTCGCACCCCCGATGAATGTCGCACCCCCGACGAATGTCGCCCCCCCGACGAATGTCGCCCCCACGACGAATGTCGCCCCCACGACAAATGTCGCCCCCTCGACAAATGTCGCACCCTCGACAAATGTCGCACCCACGACAAATGTTGCCCGCACGGGGTCCCCCGTGCACGACTGCTTGTATATATATATGTGTGTGTGTGTGTGTGTGTGTGTGTGTGCATATGATGGCTTATAGTATAATTATATATATATATATATATATCTTTATACTATAAGGAAACCCCTAATGAGGGCATGGTGTAACATTTATATCCCAAAATACCCTCATTAAAACAACCTTTCAGCTTTAACTTAGGGGCTTTTTGGTATTTCTACCGGCTAGAGATGAGTTTAGGGCGCTTAATAAAGGTAACTTTCCGCCAGTCATGCCAGCAAGCTATCGCAGTTGTCTGCCTCAAACCCCGCCGAAAGCAACCCCTGCCACCGCCTTCCCGCCTCTGCGCGTCGTCCTTACCGCCTTCCCGCCTCTGCGCGTCCTCCTTATTTCTCCTCCCTGCACGCCACCATCGTCCCGTCGCATCCTGCCTCGACTGCCACCCGCAAGAAATAGTCCAAGGGCACGACACTCCTTCTTCATAGTGCTTCTCCTCCATCGACACCCTCAGCAGAGCTTCTCCTAATCACTTGCTTTCTCCTACAGTTAAATTCTCTGCAGTAAAATCGTGAAGAAACCCTCAACAGAGCTCCTCCTACAGTCAAACTCCTGCCGGTAAGCATTACTCATCTATCTGATCTTTTCTTCTATGTGGTTTCACTGAGGTTCTCCGATAGAGCTCTTTATATTTTCTTCTCTATCGTTGCCCTTATGCATTTAATCTCTGTGGTTTCAATGGGGTTTCTGTGGTTTCAGTGAGGTTCTTCATCTATGTTGCAGTTTTATGGTTTTTGCACTTTATTTTTTCATCTTCTAATCATCATCCAACTTCCTATCTCTAATGCAGTTTTATGGTTTTTGCATTTTCTCCTATCTCTAATTCATGTGGTTTCAGTGAGAATTCATCATTTTACGATAGAGCTCTGCATTTCTCTCTTACGGAGAGATCCATCATTTTACTGCAGTGAAGGAAGCATGCTCAGAAAACTTCAAAGGTCCGACTCCTGGAAGGGATACTTAAATTCTGATGTTAAATTCTCTGCAGTAAAATCGTGAAGAATATAGGTCCGACTCCTGGAAGGGATACTTAAATTTTGATATTCATAGCCCTTTTTCAAATTTTTGAGCTTGCTTCCCTTTCACTGCAGTAAAATCGTGAAGATATTCATAGAGTTGCCATCTTTGATATTCATAGCCTGTAGTTTGTTGGTTGTGCAGTAAAATCCACCACTTGGTTGTGCAGTAAAATCGTGAAGATTTTTGTTTAATTAATTTTAAAAATGCATTGGTTAATTTGTTGCATACCTGTAGTTCTCTCCCTCATTTCTGAAGAATTGGTTAATTTGTTGCATACCTGATCAGATCCTCTCCATGTTTGTGTTCTCTCAATCCATTATACAAAATCACTGTTCTGCTATGCTTATATGACTGATTTTTTTACTTTTTCTTTGTATTCTTGCATGGATTTTTATCCAGTGACTTCTCTTCATTGTTTGCAGATAGTTAACAACTATGTGTTCTTTGTTTTAGAAATAAGCAAGTACAGAGATTCTGATCTGTTACATGCTACGAAGCACATGACAGCAAGATCTTGGAGTATATAATGAACATTATAAAGAAAAACTCCAGTAGGAACTCCAGTACGAACTTATCATAGAGATGGGTTATTTATAGTGTGATCTTCTAAATCTGAACCCATTGGTGCTGTTAAATAAGAATTGTTATGAACATTATTGGTTATTGCTGATTTATAGCTTATAGTGTAAAATCCACCACTTCTTGGTTAATTACAGTAAAAGCCACATAACATTATTGCTTACTTACAGTATGAACATTATTTATAGTGTTATTTATAGAGATGGGAACTGTCTAATAAGAATTTTTAAAGCTTTTAGGATCTTCTAAATCCACATTTATAAGCTATATTTTTTCAGCATCGTGTAATGTTAAGCTCTAATATGAAAATTATTTATAGTGTGATCTTATTTGTTCTAGGTTTTTCTATGTTATTTTTGGGGATATTTACACATTATAATCTTATGATTTTCACAGAGTAATTTTTAGGGAAAATCTTAAGTTAATTAGGGTCTTAAACCTGAACCCTCAGTAGTTTTATTGAATGCACATGTTCTAGCACCATAATATATAGACAATTGTGTTTAAAGTTTTTATAGGTTTGCACGACATAGCAAATGTTTTCATTTATCATTACTCATCTGCAGGTGATTTCAGGTGTTAATCGCTGAAATAGATGCATTAATAGGCAATTGCCCACTGAAATAGACAGTTCCCCGCAGAACTAGGCATTTGTGAACAGGTCAGATTCACAGTTCTGCTTTCATAACACACTGTTTACTAACTTAAAAATCAGTACAAATATTGTACCAATTTTTTCATGTACATAGCTGCGCCCAAATTTTAGTTTATTTGAGTAGAACATCATGCACTGATAATACTTCACTACAAAACTATCATTGATTTAAAAAATTGGAAATGTCTATCATTTTTCAATTGCAAGTACTCTCATTTTTGTTTTCCAATTGCAAGCACTACATAGAGGGGGCGGCTGTGATTTCATTTTTTCATTGCTCATCGACTATTGAGAAATGTTTAACTTGAAAGTGAGGTGTATGGACAACTAAATAAGTGTGCTTCTTTGGTGTTTGAACAAATATCACATTAACACTTATCTACTTGCCATTCAAAACCAAGAACCAACCCTGAACAATACCCATCCACGACATATACCTTTTTTATTTGTAGCAGAACCCGTTTTCTTCTTGCTATAAGGGTGTTTTTATGGTTTTTTAACATTTCTCTATCATTTCACCAAAATCAGGTTTTCTTTGTTAAGAACGCAGTTTGAAGTTTTGGTTTTATGTTATCTGGATTAACTGATTTACATGTTGCCAACCACATGTAAAACACAATCAACCCAGAACTATATCACCTTTATTTTCAAACACATGCAGATGGCTGACCAAAATCAAGCTGGAACATCATCATCGTTGCCAAATCAGACTGAGTCAGTCCGACGTAAAAGAGGGAGGCCTTCGACTTCGATGATAACGCCTGAGCAAGCTCGAGAGTCAACCCGAGAGCGTGTTAGTAATTGGCGCCAATCATTAACCACAGAACAACGGAGTGCAGTGAATGCGAGGCGAAGACAATCGCGTGCATCGTTGGCTTTACAAACCAACCCTGGAAGTCCAACCAACCTTGGAAGTCCAACCAAACTTGGAAGTCCAACCAACCTTGGAAGTCCAATCAACCGAGTCTGAAGATCCAAATCAGCCAGCTGAAAATGTTGATAATCAACCTGTGCCCTTATCGAGAATTGGTCGTCGAAATATAGCAAGAAATTATCATTCGTCAACAACGTGAGAGCGTCTTTCGACTCCCACAACCGACAACTTGCCCTCACTGTGCAGCTCGATTATTCCACAAAGAATCAAAAAATCTATGCTGTAAACTTGGCAAAGTAGTTTTACCTCCCATTCCTGTACCACCGCAATTGATGGCTCTTTACACTGACCAGACCACGAAAGGGCGCCATTTTAGGCAAAATATTCGTGCATACAATCATGTATTCTCCTTCACATCCATGGGTGTGACGCTTGACGAAACACTCCGGCATTCAACAACCAAGGTTTTATACACATTTAGAGCGCATGGGGGGCTGTATATCACAAGATTGGATCTCTTATTCCTACTCCGGGAAACAAACCACGATTTCTGCAGATGTTCATCTACGACACTGAAAATGAAACCTCGCATCGTTTGGAGGAGAGTAATGGACTCGATATAGATATTTTGAATGAGATCAAATATATCCTTGATGCTCACAACCCGTATGTCATGACTTTCAGACAAATTGCTCAACATCAGCAGTTACGATCGTGTCAACTACTTATTCGTGAACGACGATCTACTGACCGGCAATACATCCTTCCTACTGCATCTCAGGTGGCAGCAATATTGGTGGGTGTAGAAGATTTTGCAGAGTCTAACGACAGGGACATCAAAATTCATTCCACAGCAGGACATCTAACTACAGTCAAAGAGTACGCAGGTCATTATGATCCACTTCAATACCCACTTCTACTATCGTATGGTACTTTTGGTTGGGATTTAGCTTTTCAGACGGATCAAGGGTTGCGCGTTAGTTGTTGCGACTTCTATGCGTGCTTGCTCCAGGTTCTAAAATTTCTTCTTATTACTTCAAAACTTCATATATTGAATTTTCAATTTACTATAATTCGGTCAATTTTTGGCTTGATATAGATACGTTCGAATAATCCATCGATACTCCTTCATGGGGGACGATTGCTTCAACAGTATGTTGTAGATAATTACATTAAGATTGAGACTCAGAAATTGAGATGGATTAGCCTGAATCAAAATAAGATTCGTGCAGAGCTATATCAGGGTTTACAAGATTGCTTAAATGCTGGCGAAAATGATGCAGGTATATTCACATGCTTTGTGATGTTTCGCCCCATACTTTAGTTAATATAGATGTTCATTACCTTCTTTCGTAAAATTCTTTCTGCTTAGGAAACATTGGGCGACGAACCGTCCTTCCATCCTCCTTCATTGGAAGCCCTCGGGATATGTATCAAAGGTATCAGGATGCAATGTCAATCGTCCAGCACTATGGCAAACCAGATATATTCTTAACCATGACATGCAATCCAAACTGGAATGAAATAAGAAATGAACTGTATCCAGGACAAATGCCACATGATCGTCCAGATCTCCTTACGAGAATTTTTCGAGCAAAGTATGAAAATTTGAAAGATGAAATCTTCAATAAAGGTATCCTTGGAAAGGTGGTTGCGCACGTTCACATCATTGAGTTTCAAAAGAGAGGTCTACCCCACGTTCATATGTTAGTTATTTTTGATGCAGAAGATAAATTAAATACTCCAGATGAGTATGATTCATTGGTCAGCGCTGAGATACCCAATCAAGAGGAGGATCGCCCTTTGTATGATGCAGTTTTAAAACATATGATACATGGCCCATGTGGTCACCACAAACCGAATGCCCAGTGCATGAAAAATTTTGGCTGCAGCAAAAGATATCCTAAGCCTTTTGCAGAATATACTGTCCAAGGAAATGACTCATATCCAGTATATCGGCGTCGACTTAACAATAGTAGAACTATTACAGTTGGTCGTGGAGTTGTTGTGGATAATAGATGGGTCGTCCCATATAACCCGTGGTTACTATTAAAGTATGATTGTCATATCAATGTGGAAATATGTAGTAGTATTAAGAGTATCAAGTATTTGTATAAGTATGTTTACAAAGGACATGATTGCGTGTCATTTGAAGTTCGACCTGCCCCTAATTATGATGAGGTGAGCAAATACGTTGACGGTCGTTGGGTTTGTGCACCAGAGGCTTTATGGAAAATATTTAAGTTTGAGATGACGAGGATGTATCCCTCTGTTTCGAGGCTACAAATTCATCTACCAAATCAACATCAGGTTCACTTCGATAGTGACCAAACAATTTCAAGTGTCCTGTCAAATGCAAGGAACTCCAAATCGATGTTGACTGAATTTTTTAGTGTATACTATAATGACCAAGTGGTCGAAAAGTACCTATATAAAGATTTTCCAAAGCACTACAGGTATTTAATTACCGAGCGCAAGTGGATACCGAGAGTATCAACCCAAAGGGTTATTGGTAGGATATATGCAGTCAATCCGATGGAAGGTGAAAGATTTTACTTGCGACTGCTACTCAATCATGTTAAGGGTCCAAAATCATTTGATGACTTAAAGTGTGTGACTGGTATTCAATGTACAACATTTAAACAGGCTGCAGAGCGACACGGACTTCTTGAAGAGGATAATAGCATTCGAGATTGCCTGGCTGAAGCAAGATGTTTTAAAATGCCAATTTCGTTGAGAAGACTTTTTGCAACAATTTTGTTATATTGTGAACCGACCTCTGTACAAGACCTGTGGGATGAAAACTTTGATAGTATGACTGAAGATTACAGCTCAGCAAGCACTTCAAGTAACACTTTTATAAAAGACAAGCTACTTCATGATTTAGATGACATTCTGCAGCAGCATAAGAAAACAGTAACAGATTTTGGTCTGCCGGCCATAAGTGAAGATTTTGAGGTTTGCACAATTTCTCAAGTACTAATTTAGAACATGAACGATCATTCACAATATCAGATGATGACAATAATTCAGTTCACTCATTTAATCCAGAACACGTCACACATTCAACATAATCGGTACAGCTATACGAAAGCAACAAAATGCAATGTTTTTCTTAGATGGTCCAGGAGGCACGGGAAAAAACATACCTTTATCGTGCATTGCTAGCAACTTTCAGAAAGGAAGGTTTCATTATATTAGCAACAGCTTCGTCGGGAATCGCAGCAAACTTGCTCCCAGGTGGGAGGACTGCACATTCAAAATTCAAAATAATACCGATCAGATTTGAAATAATGTCAACATGTAAATTTAAAAGCAGTCTGATTTGCGTGAATTGATACAACAAGCCGAGCAATTATTTGGGATGAGGCCCCAATGATTCATAAGAAGGCATTTGAGACTGTGGATCGATCTTTCAGGGATGTGCTTGATGTCAATCTGCCCTTTGGTGGCAAAGTTATGATTTTTGGTGGTGATTTCCGTCAGCTAACACCGTTGTTGTAAATGGAACAAAATCTCAAATTATTAGCGCTAGCATCGTTGAATCGTATCTTTGGACAAATGTTAACATTCTTAGCCTAACTGTAAACATGCGAGCTCATGACGATCCTCATTTCTCAGAGTTCCTATTGCGCGTGGGTAACGGTGATGAACCGACTGTGCTAAATGATATGATTCAAATTCCAAAGTCCATGGTCATACCTTGGGAAGATGAACGTTCTGTAAATATATTGATCGATGCAATATTTCCCGAGCTATGTTCCTCGACTGATGTCAGATATATGGAAAGCAGAGCAATAATAACACCTTTAAATGAGGATGTCAATAGAATAAATGAAAAATGTCTTGAAATATATCCGGGGGAATGCAAAACATACTACTCTTTTGACTCAGTTGTGGATGACACTCATAATTTATATTTGCCGGAATTCTTAAATTCAATAAATCCGGGAAATCTACCTCCTCATGAGCTCAACCTCAAGAAAGGTTCACCGATAATGCTGATTAGAAACATTGATCCAAAAATTGGGTTGTGCAACGGAACAAGACTTACATGTGTAACATTTTCAAGAAATGTTATTGAAGCTGAAATATTAAGCGGAGAATTTAAAGGGCACAGAGTATTTCTACCACGAATTCCCTTAAAGAGTGCAGAAGATGTTAAACTGCCATTTGAGCTCACCCGTAAGCAATTCCCAATACGTTTGAGCTATGCTCTGACCATCAACAAATCACAGGGCCAAACAATTTCAAATGTTGGAGTATATTTACCGAATGATGTTTTTAGCCATGGTCAACTGTATGTGGCATTGTCAAGGGGAGTATTTCTGCAAAAAGCACCAAAGTGATGATTAAAAATGGTACATTGGATGAGCGCGAAGGCGTATACACTAAAAATGTTGTGTTCAAGGAAATATTCACAAAGTTACATGCATCAAGCCAAATTACATAGATTGTATGAATCAATGTAACTTCTGTAATTTTTATGTGTTATTGTTTTATTACATACCTCAAATCAAACTAAAGCATCAAGTCAAATTACATGTGTGAATTTGCTCCATGAATTATATTAATCAATTTGCTCTTTAATGCTGATTGTTGTAAGAATTGTTTGTACTTGAAAGATTTCACAATCATTATCTCTAACTTATGTTAAAAATTAGGCAAATTTTACCAAGCAGTACTCGATGTCGCATCATAAAGATAAAATGTGTAAGCAGCTTACTTCTTTTCTCTTTCTAGATTTTTTTACTGCGCTACAATTACATGTCATAACACATTGAATTATATTTTTGGTAGATGGCATGCCCGATAGCATTGAAGAATATTACAGAGATAAAGACGGCAATTTACCACTGCCATATCACTTAAGGCCTAAACCAAAGTATGATGGGCTCCGAAAGATCATAAAAAGGGTGCCAAGGGATCTAAGCGATGCTGATCAATGGGATTTTGCTTTTCGTGAGTTATTCACGCCGTCGAAATATCTGGTTCCAAAGAACTACGATGAAAATGCCGCTGCGATGGAGTTGCTGGGAAAAAGGAATACTAAATGATCAATGAGATCTAAGCAATGATGATCATTGAACCACTTTTTTGCTACAATGAAAATGCCGCTACGATGAAAATGCCGCTGCGATGGATATTCATCTTCTTATAGGTTTCCTTATATGCACTTATGTACGCACTTTTTTGCTTCTGTTTTTTCCAAAACATGTCTGGGTACTTTATCTTCTTATATGCTACAATTGTTTTTCCTTCCATTTTGGTGTGAAATACCATATATGTGTAGCATGCTAAAGTTTGTGTGAAAAGCAAATTAAATTGTTGACATGTTTGGCAAGGCCAGTCCCGTGCACAAAGCATTCCCACACAGCAAATGTCATCACTCACGACCAATGTCGCCACCGTGTACAATGTCAACGCCCCAGTGTAAAATGGTGCACCCACAATAAATGTCGCACCGACCACGACAAATGTCACCCATATGACAAATGTCGCACCTAACAACAAATGACAACCCTATGACAAATGTCTCCCCCACGACAAATGTCTCCGCCATGACAAATGTCGTCACCACGACAAATGTCGCCCCCACGACAAATATCACTCCCTATGATAAATGTCGCCCCACGACAAATGACACCTCTACTGGATGTTGCCATCCCCGGCAAATGACGCTGCCACCAACTAATGTTTCCGCCCCCGAAGAATTTTCCGCTCTCGACGAATGTCGTCGCCCACGAAAAATGTCCCCGTCGACGACCAATGTTTCCACCTGTAACCAATGTCCCCACCCACGACAAATGTCGCCGCCGACGACTGATGTTTCCACCTGTAACCAATGTCCCCGTCCACGACCAATGTTGTTCCCATGTCCAATTTCGCCCCCCACGACCTATGTCGCCCCCCACGACCAATGTCGCCCCCACGACCAATGTCGCCCCCACGACCAATGTCGCCTCCCACGACAAATGTCGCCCCCACGACAAATGTCGCACCCCCGATGAATGTCGCACCCCCGACGAATGTCGCCCCCCCGACGAATGTCGCCCCCACGACGAATGTCGCCCCCACGACAAATGTCGCCCCCCTCGACAAATGTCGCACCCTCGACCAATGTCGCACCCACGACAAATGTCGCCTCCCACGACAAATGTCGCCCCCCCGACAAATGTCGCACCCCCGATGAATGTCGCACCCCCGACGAATGTCCCCCCCCGACGAATGTCGCCCCCCCCGACGAATGTCGCCCCCACGACGAATGTCGCCCCCACGACAAATGTCGCCCCCTCGACAAATGTCGCACCCTCGACAAATGTCGCACCCACGACAAATGTTGCCCGCACGGGGTCCCCCGTGCACGACTGCTTGTATATATATATATATATATGTGTATATATAATTATTGCATGGGTGGCAGGAAGAGCTCGGGCCACATCCATGGAGGGTGGTGGTGTTGAATATATTCGACCAAGCCCATATTGATAAGTTGGACTCACATGCGAATCTTGGACGTGACAGCGGAATATTGCACATAAATTCCCTCAGGCTTGCCGTATTCTTACAAAATAAAATATATATATAATATTAGAACATAATATTATTTTGGCAAATTATTTATAAAACTAAGGATCAAATGTAAGCATTTATTTAGATATCTCATAAGATTAAGCTCTAAATGATGATTGAAACACTAGTCATCAGAGAACCTTAAAAAACACTAGCAGATTTTAGAAATTGTGAAAACCTGCCTTCTGAGGAAATCTGTGGGTCTATTTAGAGATTTCCAATATCCTAAATTACTGAAATACCCCTGGCTGGTCTGCCAACAGCCAAACTCCGATGTTTTGAGGAGCTAAATGTAGACCTAGGGGCATCCTGATAATTTCACCTTTGGACCTTACCTGGAAGGGAGCCCTTCCGCTGATCTCTGTGGGCCTCCCACTTGTCTCAAGCGCGAACCTTCCCGCCTACCCTGGGCGGGAGCCATAAGACTAGAGGGGGTGTTGAGTGGTGAAGCTTCACTCAACGCCAAGAGCTAAAAGAATCTCGCCGACACGAGGCGCAAGCCCTTTCGCCTGGCCTGGGTGGGAGCCAAAAGACTCCCGCCGACATGAGGTGCAAGCCCTTTTTCCTGGCCTGGGCGGGAACCCCCTCGTCTTCCAACCTATTTGGTTCGATTTCAGCCCAGAGCTAGCCTAATCCAGGTCCCTGGGGCATCTTGGTCCTACTCAGCGAATATGGGGTTGTACATAACAAACTATTTGCAGATATCTTGAATTGTAACAAAAAAAATTAATAAGACTATTATATATCATTGACATTTCATATAATGTTATAAATAACATTCAAGGAAACAAATATCATAAAAAACAATCTATCACATGTCCACATCAATACATCATTACATCAATTAAGAACATTGTTTTGTTACATTCACATGCAAAATATCAAGTATAAAAATTTAACATTCTCTCCAATAGTATCAACTTCATCATCTTCTTCAATAATTGAGAGCTTCAACCTTGGTTCATAGAGTGATAGATTAGCTATCTCAAGTGTACCTACATCTTCGAATGACTCGAAGCCATCACCCGCAATATCCCACAATGTAGACTCTCCTTCATTGTATTTTTGATCTCTTCTAGAAAGAAGACGAAGATTGTTATGGATATTTATTAAATCTTCTGCACGTTGCGGTGTCATTCTATTCCTTTACATTGAATGAATAAAGGAGTAAGTACTCCAATTTCTCTCGGCTACATACATTTTTTTGTACAACAATAGATTAATTGTTAAGTGGAAAATCCTAGCTACACGCATTTATTACTACTATAAGTGCTACATAGATCACATCAGATTAACATGGTGTTAATATTAAGAACTCAAGTTTTGTGGAAGGAAAGCCATCAAGGGCAAGGGAAAAATCTCATCTCCATTACTTATTTGAGTTTGAGTTGTTGGGGGATTATCAATGTAAATACCATAAGCAAAATTAGATTATTTAGTAACATGTAGAGAATACAGATGTAGCCGTACTTAGCAATATTTTTAAACATATATTGGATATTAATATGATGCACAAAGAAGAATCGGGAGAAGAAGAAGCGAGAGAAGAAGAAGAAGCAGGAGAAGAAGAAGAAGGAGAAGCAGGAAAAGAAGAAGAAGAAGAAGAAGGAGGAGGAGGAGAAGAAGGAGGAGAAGCAGGAGAAGAAGAAGAAGCAGGAGAAGAAGCAGGAGAAGAAGAAGAAGAATAATAATAAGAAGAAGAAGAAGAAGGAGGAGGAGAAGAAGAAGGAGGAGGAGGAGAAGAAGAATAAGAAGGAGGAGGAGGAGAAGAAGGAAGAGGAGGATGTCACAACCCGCATTTTCACCGCAAATAATAACATATCAGAGTAAGGGAAAATGCACGTCATGATGCCACATCAGCAGGGGATAACTACGGACGCTCAGGCAGACACCTACTTAATCATAAAGAGAAATTGTTTAAGTTAAGTTTAAGGAAAAAAAGATTTGTTATGTGCAATAGATAGCCGTATCCTTCGGCTTAGTTGCTCATTTAGTCCATGAATCAAAATATAATTATACGCTGCGGAAAAATACTTATTTAGATTGACTCCAACATCCTACATGAGTATAAACGTCCCCGAAGGAAAACTCATGCTATGCAAAACTCTAAATTTATAATAGTAGTAAGGATAGCCTTTACGGTCGCTAAATATAACAAGTTAGAGTTTTTAAAATTATGCAGTGCATGAAGTAATAGTAATAGATTTTATTCTTAAAAATACCTAACATGCATTCCTAGCATAAATCCTCCCAGAGAGCAAGTAATCCGCATCCACATAGAGGGAAATAAGCAGCTAGCAAGTTTCAAACAATAACAAACTGTGGGCGCCAACAACTGACACGAACCCACTTACAGAATAGTAAGTCTTAACCAGAAACAAAAGTAAAACCAAACTACCTCGCTACGGCGAGGGGAAAAGCCACAACCAACACTGATGCTTCAAGAACTCCAAACCCAGCTCCACTACCTGCTAACGCTCTGAACCTGAGGCATTCCAAAGACAGAACACCTCAGCAAGAAGATACAAATGGTGGCAGCAAAAGTAAGCAAAAGAATACAAAGGTCAAACAGGGTACCAACCCAGGACCAAGAGTACTAAAGTAAGGTACATAAATAAAACTCAAGAAATAAATCAGAGAAACGAACTTACGTGAATCGTCACGTACAACAAATCATGCCGGATACCCAAAGCAAGGAGAGAGCATGATTAAATCATAAGAAAGAATGCTCCAAAACTTTATTAGTCACATGTGGTCAATTCTACCCATAAATACAGGCAGGGTGGTCACTTCTCTAGATACACCCCTCACAGATGTTAAAATCCGTCTAACCGCGGGGGAGACTTGCACACTCCACCAATCACCGCAGATGCCCAAAACCCAGTAGAATTCCACGAGTTACTAATAAAAGAAGCAAACCTTGCGGTCGGTGGATTTGCCCACTAACACCCGCAACGAAGAAACACCAAGAAGTAAACCTCAGGACTTGGCACGTCGGATTCTACATGACATTTCTAGATTAAAGACACGGTTGATCAACCTTAGAAACGATTTACAATCCTATATAGACACTAACACGTCCAACAACGATAGACGAAACAATTTAATTCACCGATAAAACATTCTAAGGACGGTTATACACGCCTCGTAAAAATCGAAATTATCATGACCAGATTTTATAATTTTGAGTGATCTTCAAGAAAAATTAAACATAACTATAGTTTGGAGAGACAACACAAAATGCAAGAAAATTAAGAAACAAATGCATAACGGTTACCATCAAACCGGACAAGGAACAATGAAGGAAAACCACCACTTGCCTTGGTTGTATCGGAAAAGTCCTCTGAATCGCTCCGCGTCGTAGATCGGGGCAAAAGAATACGGGAGGAGTTGAAATCTAAACAAAAATGGCCGAAAAGGGGGTTAGGGCCGAAAAACCCTAACGAGAAAACTCAAAGAAGGGGAAAAAATTTACCACGATAGCGTAGCTCTCGGTGAGAGCTTTCCGGATCTACGTTCGGATGAAGATTTCGAGCACCGGAGCACCGTCGGCGGCCACCGGAAGGTTCACGAAATAATTTCTCTCTCACGCTCAAGCCTCTCTGGTTCGGGACGAAAGGAATCGGAGAAGATGAAGTTCTATTCAACTTAAAAGTCCAGATATATATATATATATATATATATATATATATATATATATATATATATATATATATATATATATACAAACGTACTTAAAATTTTTTTGTCTAAATACAAGAAAAAACGTATATTTTATGAGTGGCTACGGGAAAACCGAAAATAGAGGTCTAAAATGACTCCAAATCGAAAATTGCTCAACATCAAAGTTATAGATCTCGTCGATACGAACAAATTTCATATTGACTATGTTTTCGTACGACACCGTTTTGACCCTCAAAACTGTGTCCGAACACAGACGGTACAGAACTACTCGAGAGGAAATAGACTTTTCGAAATGGAGGGGTTGGCTCTCGAGAAATAACTTAGTTTTCGAGAACAAAAGTCATAGTTCTCGAGAAGAACATCATTTCACAAGATGGGGAGGCTAGGATCTCGAAAACTAACCTTAGTTCTCGAGAACAGGGCTTAGGACTTGAGAGAATCGATCAAACAGGCTACCTGCGTGCAGTCTCGGGAGAATCAAAAATAGAGGCCCAAGATGGCTTCAAATCAAAAAGTGGTCAACATGAAAGTTGTAGATCTCGTCAAAACGAACAAATTTCATGTTTACTATTTTTCCATACACTGCCGTTTTGATTCTCCAAAATACGCCCGAACGCAAACTATACAGGACTACT
This sequence comes from Platanthera zijinensis, assembly GCA_039513925.1. Classification (NCBI taxonomy): domain Eukaryota; kingdom Viridiplantae; phylum Streptophyta; class Magnoliopsida; order Asparagales; family Orchidaceae; genus Platanthera; species Platanthera zijinensis. The sequence goes on along the minus strand of CM077090.1, from coordinate 149,853,580 downwards.
CGAGAGGGAAGGGGCTTCTCGAGAAATAGAGCAAAGCTCTCGAGAACAACTCATAGTTCTCGAGAACAAAACAACATTTATCGAGAGGATCATGCATTTCTCGAGAATTAGGCCATAGTTCTCGAGAATAAGCAATAGTTTTCGAGAACTACAAGGGTTCTTTGGTAAAAATCAAAAATGCAGTCTTTTTACGAGCTGTTTCGGGAAAATAGAAAATACAAGTCTAGAATGACTTCAAATCAAAAAGTGGTCAACATGAAAGTTGTAGATATCGTCGAGACGAACAATTTTCATATTTATCATTTTTTTGATACGATGCCGTTTTGACACGCAAAACGGCGCCCGAACGCAGGCCGAAACGGATTTCTCGAGAACAGCATCAGACTTCTCAAGAACTAAGATAGACTTCTCGAGAACTAGGACGGACTCCTCGAGTACAAGCTGGACAAATCGCAAAAGTTCTTATTTGACTAATATTTTGGAGTAAATCACTGACTGTACGAAATAACAGCGTAGACAACCTTAGAATCCGACGTACCATTCTCGAGATATTAAACCACGCGCCGAGGCTCCAAAAACTCTGGATTGCGACGAAACTTAACAAGCAAGTCCAAAATTTAAAAAATGCAAAAATTTCCCCAATTACAACAAGAATTCGGCCGACTCGGCCGCACAGACACGAAAATGCCTAAACAGCTGTAAGACCCCCCCCCCTTTTTTTTCTTTTTCAACCACCGGGGTCTTAGCCCAGAATTGCCGCTTTGCGGTGGCACTGACTCCCAGGAAGGTCGCCACTACAAAACACCAATTCTGCCGGCCCTTTTCGATCGCAGAATAGTAGCAAAATGAAGTAAAAGCAAGTCCACAAAACCACGTGTATATAAATAAATCTCCACGAAGGGAGAGTCCACAATAATAATACTAATAATCAGAGTATAGGAAGGGGCTTATGCCCAGTACATGTAATCCTCACTACAAGTCACTCGCGGAAGCAAAACTAAAACTAAGCGTCACCGTAACTGTCACTGAACCGAGAGCACCCAAGCTGGACTGGCCCATCTCCACTGACTCTGTACTCTACTGGTACTGCATCTCTGGGTGCTTCTTCCTTTTTGACCTGCCGTCGCCGCCTCACGATCTACGTCTGCGTCTACGTCTTCGGCCTCCTGGCTGCTGAGCTTGTGGGCTCCCACCCATCAAGGGGCATTTGACCCGTGTATGTCCCGGCTGGTGACAATGGTAACACGGTCGCGGGGTCAACTCTGTCAGAAACTGCAACACCTGTGACCCGTCCATATGGTACACCTAAAATGTTGTGCTTCGAAAACCATTAGTCATAAAGACTAAGCCCTATCATCCCCTACCCCTTCCCCCATGGCTCCTAAGTACCGAGCGGAGAGGAAGAAAGGGAAGGACACAAAGGTGGAGATTAAATCAAGAAAACTGGTGACAGCGGACCTATGCTAGCAATTCTATAGTATACAAGATAGAAACAGAAAGTAAGAAATGTAACCTTAACTTATGCGCGGAAGCGCATAAGCCAAGGGATCTTTTGCAGGGCTCCCATCGTATAGAGTGTCCCATACCACTTATACGTTGGGGTGTCGGTTGTCAAACAGCAAGAATGGCAAGCAAGTGAAAGTAGAAGTAATATAACCATTGATTTATAGGGATTACCCCTATAGACCAAGGGGTCGTTTTGCAGAGCCTATCGTATAAAACGTCCCATACCATTTTATACGTTAGGTGGCATGTTTATGCTATGACACACAGTTATGCTATGAAATGCACAAGCAAGTGCAACACACCCACACGACTCTATGCGCACAGACCTTTAGTTCCCCCTGTTCGGGAGGCTAGCTTCACCCCCAGGAACCTCCGTTGTGGCAAACGGAGACAGTGAGTCGGGGCCCCCACTCCTAGGCGGGTAACCACACTACCAGGCCTAGCCCTTCCGTACGCCCCTAGAAGAACACAACCTAGAGTATCCGCGTACTTGTGCTGGCTGTACACACCAGGCTTTTCGCCGAGTCAACGTACCGCTGTCGGTGTGATCGATCGCCTAGTACCGATGACCCACCACTTATATGCACATGCAACCATGTCAATTATTATATTTGTACAAGTTCTTATATTACCGAGCCTCCAGCTCTCTAGGCTACTAAGCCTATACCAAGTCCCCGAGCATCCCGCTCCCTGGACTTCCCAATTACAAACCAACCGTCATCACAACTAGTAGGCCCTTAGACCACGGACCTACTCTACCCATTCCATGCCATTTCTTCTTCCTAAGTGTACAAGTGTAGGTGTGAGGTACAATTACTATTAGGGTTACTCTTGATCATTTTATTCCTAAGATTTAAGGTTAACCTTGGACTTCCCGAGGTTTACCCGGTGAAGGGCTCGCAGCGGTACTAGGAGCTATGATGGGGTGAATCCCAAAACTCCCTTTCCAAGGCACTTATTATACTTGATTGGTTCCCTTAACCCATTCCCTTCTCGCATTACAGTGGGCTATTCCTAGGGTGGCTTTGACTCTTCCTCTTCTCGGGGAGGACGGTCTTCCGTCGAACCCAAACACTACCTATCGCTAGTCAACCTCACCCCCTACCCATCCCAACTGTCTTCCAAATCCCATATAATATTTACTGGAGGTCTACCATGACCTAATTAGTCTAAATCCAGAAATTCATAATTTTCCTAATTACTCTGATATTTATTTAATTTTTCCCAAAGATTGGCCACGGGTAATTTTAAACATGAACTACATGATATTCATAAGTAATGGCCACCCAAAAATTATGATCACTAAATAACAGTAGGATAACTTCAAATACAAATTTTCAGAATTTTACAGGAAGTATTTAGCCTCTAAATAATTTATCCAGTATAACCACGTTAATTCGACGTAATGAAGGAAGTATTGAAATTACTCATAGGAAAATTATAGAAAAATTACTAATCAGTAGTATGATATATAAAAGATCTTTGTGCAGAGAATCATAATTTTACCAGCTTGCTAAGCACCAAAATAGATTTAATCCAATTTCCATGATAAATAATACTTAATGAAGCAAGCCTTAGAATTAAACACCCAAAAATCCCATAAAAATTCACAGAGATTTAAAACCATAATAGACGTTTTCTGCCTAAATCTCATCAATTTCCAAGAAGTATATAGTTCATAATAAATTTTCTAAGCAAATAAAACAAGCTACTACATCGTTAATGAAATATCCAAAATAATGATCTTAAAATTCATAGAAAAATATCCAGAGCTTGTAACATCCTTATAATGCACTTTACCCAATTCTTATCACTTTTCAATGTGATATAGTGTCATTTCCTATCTCTACAAGTTTTGCACCCTAAACTAGGGTTAGATTTTTAGGTATCCCAACGGTCTCCAAATCTACTAAGCTTTCATCCAGAGCACTATATTGGCCCTATGGTTCTCTTCACCCAATTTCGGGTCAATCCAAGGTCATTTGACCACATGACCTTCACAACCCACCAAGATCCATCCTTAGGGTTTGGTCTTGGTCCTTAGGGTAAACTTACCCCGATCCGCCTCAAACTCTATGAAGGGTGCTAGTGTATATTACTAGCCAGTGGTAAAAAATTTTCAACCTCTGTTGAGGTGGTCTAACCACTCAAATCTCAAAAGCGCACTTTTGACCTAAGACCCCTTATTAGGGCAAAACTTAGGGTTGATCATTTCGAATCCAAACCATCTCCAAATGATATGAAAAATTATACAGAACCTTATGGTGAACCCAGGGGCCACTCACCAAAATTTGGGAGGGTTTGGAAATTATTTAACTATCTAACTAAATTCGGCTAGGATTATTGAATTTTTCTAAAAACTATAGAAAAATATTCTCCAAAAATTCTTATTTTTGGATAGCACCTAGATATATATGAGATTAGACCACACCCCAAATTTCAAGTCATTTTGATGTCTGGTTTAGAGTGGGGAATTTTTCTAATGTCAAGACGGCCCTCTAGATAGACCTCACCAAAAAGGGTGCTGTGGTCTAACCAGGATTCCAAATCGAGTGAAATTAATTTTAAATTAAAGTAGACCTCAAGGGCTACATTTTCTATGTTAACCATTTTTCCTGTAGGAGCCTCTAAGTATTTTTTCCCAAAATATTTAAGGTGACAGATATTTTCATTCAGAAATTGTTTTAAAAATAGAATTTATTTCTCATGCCACTGTTCATCTTCTTCAACAGCCCGCAACCAGAAGCCTGAAAACTCATTTTTCCTGTAGCTTTTCCAAAGCTATTTTTCGGCCAACCAGCCATCTCCCTGGCCGGCCACCACCACCACCACCTCTGTTGAGGTGAGGGCTACCGTCGGGCGGCGGCACGACCGCCAGAGAGGCGGTTTCCGGCGAACCCGCCACCATGCAAATTTCGGAAAAGCATGGAAACGCTCACCCAATCCGGCTCTTTTGAGCCCGATATCTCTCCTAATAATTTCTAAGATCTATCCATAGAAGAAAGAGTAGAGGAGGACCTTATTCATGGTTTGACGGCGAGGCGGACGTTGGGCTGTCATGGCACGGTGGTGGCGTCGCCGGAAATTCTTCTACAGCAAAGGGAAGTCTGAAATAGTTTGAGGGAGTGTAACCTTTTCCTCTTGCTCCTAGGAATCTTTTATAGATCAGCAAATGGGGAGGGGAAAGGATGAAACATTGGAGATGAAACGTTGGCGGCCATTAATAACACCCTTATGACGTTTCGGTTATGACGAATGACAGTTAAAAAGTTAGAGATGAAGAGGTGTTTGCCAGGTGGCAATTTCCTATTGGACCCATTTTTCCTTAATTATTAACATAATTAAAGTAGGGAACGACCCATAAATACCATTGATTTTCATTCCCATAATCAGAATTTATTGTTACGGAAATTTCCAGTCTGGCTGTCGTTTCGGCCTTGGTCACGGGCGTGACACATAGGTCACGGGCGTGACAGGCCCGGTTAGCCAATTCTTGGTTCGACGATCGTCGAACTGAGATCGACGATCGTCGAAGGGTGGTCACGGGCGTGACACCTGGGTCACGGGCGTGACTGGCCCGTGTGGCCAAATTCTGGGGCGACGGCGTCGAACTGGAATCGACGATCGTCGAGCGTGTCACGCCCTATGTCACGGGCGTGACATGGCGGGTCACGGGCATGACATGCCCGTGGGCCCATTTTGGATCGGCGAGCGTCGAACTGAGATCGACGTTCGTCAAGCGTGGTCACGCCCTATGTCACGGGCGTGACACCTAGGTCACGGGCGTGACAGGCCCGAACGGCAAATTTCGAGGTCGACGGGCGTCGAACTGAGCTCAACGGTCGCCGAAGGCTGGTCACGCCCTAGGTCACGGGCGTGACACTTATGTCACGGGCGTGACATGCCCGGGCTGAAAATTTTGCGTCCGATGATCGTCTACCTGAGATCGACGATCGTCGAGGGAGTCACGCCCCAGGTCATGGGCGTGACACCTGGGTCACGGGCGTGACCAACCCGTGACCCGAAATCCTGGTCGATTTATTTCAACCTTTGGGCTCCCTAGGGTTCTACCGCAACCAACCGACTCCTAGGGGTCTAGCCGGAAATGGGATGTTACAACAGCATTGCGCCGTCAATTCGACATTAAAAGTAACGCCACGACGTCGTAGATATGACGTTTCCCATATAAATAAAATCATCGAAAAAATCGAGAGCGTTACAGAGGAGGGGGAGGATGAGAAGGATGAGGAGAAGAAGAAGAAGGAGGTGGAGGAGAAGAAGAAGAAGAAGAAGGAGAAGCGAGAAAAGAAGAAGAAGGAGGAGAAGCAGGAGAAGAAGCAGGAGAAAGAGGAGAAACAGGAGAAGAAGAAGAAGCAGGAGGAGGAGGAGAAGAAGAAGAAGAAGCAGGAGGAGAAGGAGAAGCAGGAAAAGAAGAAGAAGAAGAAGGAGAAGCAGCAGAAGGAGGAGAAGAAGAAGGAGAAGAAGGAGGAGGAGGAGAAGAAGAAGAAGAAGAAGAAGAAGAAGAAGAAGAAGAAGAAGCAACAGAAGAAGAAGAAGAAGAAGCAGAAGAAGAAGAAGCAGAAGAAGGAGGAGAAGAAGAAGAATAAGGAGTACCTGCGAGATCGGAGGAATTAGGAGTGGAACGCCGGCCGGATCGGGAGCGGAACAAGAAAACCTAATGCGCAAAATGAAATATGCGAGCTCTATATCTCACGGAATCGCGTATCCCCCTTGCGGGATACGTGATTCCGAAAATAAAATATATTTTTTAACAAAAATGTGTTTCCTGGAGTTTCGGAAACACGTTTCCGCGCATTTCCGGGCATTTCATGTATCTGGTACGCATTCGAGTCGATACGTAGACCATTTTTAAGTATCCGTGCTTTGTAGGTTGAGCCTTGGCACATCGATTGAGGTGTTATCGTGTGGCCTTGAGGTTACAGGTTTGAGTTCTAGAAGCAACCACTTGCAAAAAAATACAGGGTAAGGTTTGCCTACATTTCACCCTTGTGGTGGGACCCTTCCTCAGATCCTCGCTGTGCGAGGATGCTTTGTGCATCGGGCTGCCTTTTTTTAAATATCGGCCGACACGATTTTTGAAAATATCATATGCTATTTAATTTTATATTATATTTGCAATATAAATGCATAAATCATCTCCATGTATTACACTAATGCATTATATATGTTTAAATCGATAAGACTTATTGTTTTGTTCACTTTCATATACGTTATTCTTATAATTATAATCATTTTATAATATGCATTTGTTTGCTATTATTAAACAAAATAACAAAACACTCACGCATGCAATTACATAATTTTTTTTGCTTTTGATACAATTTTAGTAAGAATAGGAATACTTATTATCACTTAAGAACAAGTAACTTTTAAATTTGCTTTACTTTCTAAATATTATCTAAATAAAGTTATTATGTAATATTAAATATATTTCACAATTTTATCTATCGGTACTTGACGCAGGACAAGTTTAAAGGTGACAAAAGCACGTTGTCCTAACCCTAGATGAATGTGAGCATTCACAAACAAATGTTACGAGCTTATGCCCAACTCTAAAATGACGTGAAAGCACAATCAGGAGCACATTTGTTCACAAAAATTTAAATTGGAAAAATAAGTGTTAATTCACAAATAATTGAGATGCAAGTATTTTAAGCGTGCGACGAATAAATCCTGCAAGTTAGGCGATTTCATAATACTATATATAGTAACGACATCCCACAAAATATAGCATGAGCATACAATAATAAAGAAACAGTACATCAAAACACGACTTGCGCGTGCAAGAGGAGGTGAAAAATGGCAATGACAGAAACCAACGGACTGCTGTCACCAATTTGGATAAATGTTGTCGGTGGTGAGACAAGTATGACTTGGGTGGGTTTTAGGATGCAGGAGGAGGAAATCATGGTGGCTAGATGAGGACGCTGAGGTTAGAAGTAATGGAGGATGGGCTAACTGGATCAGCATGGGAAGTAGGGAGCATAATAGAAAAATATGTCAGAAGAGAAATCCGGAACGACACCGTGAGTGGGGTCGGGATCAATGGTGGGAGGCGGGGTAGGCCATGGAGAGTGAGAAGGCGGTCGGCGTGGAAGAGAAGGTTGTAAACGACGAATCCTTGGAGTCTCACCGAGGGCCTCACGTACTCACAACTTGAGGAGAGACCAGAAGTTTCAGGAGTTCTTGCATACAACTGTCAATCCCGCAAATCTTGGCTTGCAAGCATCTATGTATTGACAAGTACAACTAGGTCACCAAATCGGGCGGTTTATAACTTCCGGACCGATCGAGTGTTAAACACACTCAAAAATAATAAATAAATACGTGAAATAGACTCAGAACAACCGTTTGGACACATTTGTGGACTCGGATTGTCTGAATGAATAACGGATCACCGTCTCCCATGAGAATAAACAATTGTGGTCCGGCAATCTCCATCATTACTTGTCTTAGATGCTTGTCATAGAAGGGAAACCTTGACGCACCGGTTTAGGTGTTGTCGTGGGTTCGAGTCCTGGAAACTGCCTCTTGCAAAAGTGTAAAGGATTGCCTATATTTCACCCTTGTGGTGAGACTCTTCCCTGGACCCTTGCTCCGCAGGGATGCTTTGTGCACCGAGCTACCCTTTTAATTTATTTTATTTTGGATACTCTTCTGCTCTTTTTTTATTTTTGACATTTATGACAGTCTTTCAACTTTTATGTTACTTTTTTATTTTTAAAATATATAATTTTATTTAAAATACATTTTATTTATGACACATAAAGTACCTTTCCAACTTCCTAAACAGGGCAACAAGCCAACAACACCCAACCACAGCCTAACAACACCTTCCCAACTCAACATTCGACCATCACAAAGCCCCTTTCCTTTACAGCCGACCATTTCCCAAGGCCCCCACCTGCTGCCAAAACCCTCTAGGCCCCTTAAACAGAAACAACCTATGACCCTTGAGGCCATCTTAGGGCTGTCCGACCTTCTTCCTGCACACAGGGACCTTGCTTGCCCTCCCCCATGTCCTCACTTCAAAATTAAACCCTAAAACCCTTGTCCAGCCACTAACATCCCACAAACAGCCCCTCTTCCGCTCAAACAACCACCATCCAGTAACTATTACCTCCCCGGATTGACACCACAGCTTCTACGGCCACCAAATCTCAACGCCCTCACCTTCGGCCCTTCTACTCTTAAATCTATTGTTTGGTTTTATTATTTTTCAATATTATTGTGCAAACTAATTATTTAGGTTATTAAGTATGTCGATCAATATTAGTGTGCCTATTTCTGCGACTAATCATGACTTGCCGGATCTATTTTTTGAACATTTAACTAACAAACCTGTTATGTCGCTCGAAGCATCCGGATGGGGATCAAAGTGGAATCCTCTATCTGTTGCCCCTAGGTAGGAATATATAGCAAACCCTAGGAGTATCTACGGGTATTAGATATCCGTGTATCCGACACGACCCGTTAAGCCTCCGAACCCGTTAATTACCCAAATATACATTAACAAAACCTCCAGTCGGAGGAAAGCCTGACATGCTCGTTTATATAAAATTATTTGGAAACTACTTGTGATAAATGTGTAGGTTTTATACTATATTTCTATTTGCAATTTACAGTCACATCGCTATTTGCATACACACATCATTCTAGGTTTAGGTAGGATTGGTTTTCGAGACACTACAGAAGACTAATCTACAATGTTTCTTTACAGCAACACTCAAGCCTTTCTTTAATTCAATAAAATTGTTTGCATTTTAGATTTTAGCTAAAATACAAAGTAAACCAGATGAACCAGAATCATAATTCAGACAAATTGATGCAGCCCACATCACATTATCACATTTTAAATATATTTTTCCTCACATTTGTATAGTGCTTGTTTTAGCACAAGTTTATTTCTTTGTCGCGCATATTGTAGTTATGTTCCTGCATGTACTAGTTTATTTTGTATCACGTATTTCGTACACGGTTACTGTTGTTACTCCTTATTGAGCGTGATTGCCCAGTAAATCCATGAATAAAGAACTCGTCAAATTAAGTAACGTTATAGTTTAGACAAACGATGAAATTAAAAACAAGTATTTTTGTAAGACTTGTGAAATTAAATAAAGAAATAAGAATACAAAAATCTTTTGTTTTAGAAGTGATTAATGAGAATCCACACAAAGAATAATTTCATTGCATTTCTTTCTCCCAAAGATTTTCTTCCTTTAACATATTCATGAATTATGCCCCTGATTGAAAAAGCCCCGTTTATAAAACCCACCCTTGCCCCCACAAGAATAGGTAACCTGGAAAAGAATTCGACAGAGAGAATATCACTTTGTCGGTATTATCCAGCAACCATTCTTATCATTGTTGAAGATGAGTCCCGAGACTTTGCCGATCACGCTTCTTTCTTCAGAGAGCCAAACAAGGGTTGGAACTTCATTCCAGGCCTCCGTTCGAATCCGTCGATTGATTCTATGGATCGATGAATCCATCCATCCAGCATACAACATCCTCACTGTACAACCCCGTATTCGCAGAGTAGAGTCCCTTCGGCAGGCGCATGACCAGTTTTGAGTTTTTAAGCTTTTGAGAGGTTTTGCACTCTTGGCGGCCAATTTTGGCTTGACCTTAAAAATATACTAGTAGGGGGAGGAAAAATCTCCCTCCCCCCTGCGGCCATGCTCTCGCCCCGAGCGGCCTGCTCGCGCGGGCGAGAGCGGCCTGCGGCCAGTCTCTCGCCCCGAGCGGCCTGCTCGCGCGGGCGAGAGCGGCCTGCGGTCGGGCTCTCGCCCCAGGCGGCCTGCGGCCGGGCTCTCGCCCCGAGCGGCCTGCGACCGGGCTCTCGCCCCGGGCGACCTGCTCGCGCGGGCGAGAGCGGCCTGCGGCCAGGCTCTCGTGCCAAGCGGCCTGCTAGCGCGGGCGAGAGCGGCCTGCGGCCAGGTGGGGGGATGGCTTAGCCTCCGTTCCTCCCTGGATCTCTTTGGGCAGTGCTTTTTACCATTTTGCCCCCGGTGTGGAGGTTTTCTATTGGCTCGAGACCTTTTTGTCTTAGGGGTATTTTGGACATTTCGGCCCCATGCTTGGAAAAACTATAAATAGGCCCCCTTGGGTACCTTTGGAGTAGATGAGTATTTGGCTTCCTCCTCCCTTGGTTTCTTCTTCTTGGGTTAGTTGAGAAAGCTCTCTAAGGTACCCAGCTCAGCCATTGGTGTGAGGGAGGGGAAGTGCTCTTGTGACCTTCCAGGTGTGAGGTGGGACCTCCCCGCTAGAGCCGAGGGTCTGTTCCTAGTTTTCCAAGTCTTTGGTCTGTGATGTTCCCTGAGTGTAGTAGGTGTGAGGTCACCCCTCTTTTGAGACCCCGAACTCCACAGAGGTCAATTTTGGATTCAACACTTTTGGTGCGGTGAGCGTATAGAGTGACCAGCACAGAAGATCTCGGGAGAGTGTCATGGTCGGAGTTCAGTGAGGTAGTGGTGATCTCGGCGAGCTCCCCAACCTCGGACCCTTCGTAGGAAGGGAGGAGTTCATGGCATCCATCCATGGCATCATGGAGATGCTTAGAAGCATTTCCCCTCAGGCTGACAGCTCAACCCCCACCCCCAGAGACTGGCTCCTAGGGGTCTCGGTGAGCTGACCTAGAGCGGTCTCGGCGAGCTTGTTGGTACCCTAGTTTGATTTGAGTTTAGTCTTGTCCCTTTAGTCCCTTGACCCAAGAATTATCTATGGTCATTGGTTAGTAGTCTAGCTGTAGAGTCCTCACTTTTCCAGATTGAGAATTTGGTTAAGTAGTTTTTCGTTCGACTATAGTCGAACGCCGCTCGACTATCGTCTATCGGCTGATCGACGATCGTCTATCAGTTGGTCGACGCTCTGTCTGCGTTGATAGTTCGACTATCTATTGATAGGTCGACTATCTGCTTGGCGTGGTAGATCGACTATCTGTCCTGATAGATCGACTATCTGATAGTTCGACTATCTGTTGATAGGTCGACTATCTGTTCTGCTTTGATAGGTCGACTATCTGTTGATAGGTCGACTATCTGTCGTCTTTGATAGTTCGACTATCTGTCCTGATAGTTCAACTATCTGATAGTTCGACTATCTTTTGATAGGTCGACTATCTGTTCTGCTTTGATAGGTCGACTATCTGTTGATAGGTCGACTATCTGTCGTCTTTGATAGTTCGACTATCTGTCCTAATAGTTCAACTATCTGATAGTTCGACTATCTTTTGATAGGTCGACTATCTGGTCTGTTTTGATAGGTCGACTATCTGTTGATAGGTCGACTATCTGTTTTCTGAGGTAGGTCGACTATCTGCTTGATAGGTCGACTATCTGTTTGCGCTTGATAGTTCGACTATCTGTCCTGATAGATCGACTATCTGATAGTTCGACTATCTGCTCTGATAGGTCGACTATCTGCCGAGGTAGTTCGACTATCTTCTTCGATAGGTCGACTATCTGGATCGTTCAACTATCTGCCCGATAGTTCGACGATCTCTGTGCGTCGGTCGACGATCTCCGAAGGTCGTTCGACGCTTTCTGTGTGCCTTTATATTTTGTATTTATTTATTATATTTAATTAATTAATACATTTTCTGGCAAGTTGTTTCAGTTGATTTATGATAATATTTCCAGGCAATATCTGCTCTATTCTTTTTGCCTGAGTAAAATCTTTTTAGATAAAGTTGTTTGTCTTATTAGCTGTCTTTGTATTTTACTTTATCTGCTGACAGCCCTTTATAGCCATTAGACTGAAAAGTCTTCTTTTTGCTATAAAGAGTATTTCTCTAATGTGACTTTATTTAGTCCTTCTGTTATTTGATTTGATCCTGCAGCTTCTTAGAAAGAGGTTCATTCCTTTTATAGGATGTCCTGCTGCAGAGTTTGTTTTGATGTGTGTTATTTGCAGCCCAGGTCTCAAGTTTCAGAAGAAGACAAGTAATTCAAACTGAAGGGAGCCGTTGCTTGTTGCTGCTATATAAAGGACCCTTTGAAGAAGGATTGAAGCTAGCTAACTAGTTAACCAGATATTTTAAAGCATTCCAGCCTTCATCAAGATCAAGTCTTCTACTCTCAGCAATTTCCATCTAACTGAGAAGTGTTAAGATCTTCTACTCCTCTTCAACCTGAGTTCTCCTGCTTTCAGGAAGTTCAAACTCAGAGTTCTCTTGAAGAAGAAGAAGAAGAAGATAGCTGCTTGAAGATCTTTAATTTTATTATTTATTATCTTCTTGTAGTTTTTCCTTCAGAGTTTTCTGAAGAGTTTTTCTGCACTGAAGCAAGACTTCACCTGGACATCTTTGAGCCAGGGGGAGCCTTGATTCTTTAGAGCTTTCTAGCTTAGTGCAAGTTTTTGTGCTTCTCTAATCTTTGTAAAATAGAGAAGACATCTTAACCTTCTTCCCCCTCCTGTACAGGGTTATTACTCCCTTCAAAAGTATCCCTTGGTGGCAGGGCACCTGATCAAAAACCTGTGCTTGGTTTTTAGACACCTGATCAAAAGTCTAAAGGGTTTCTGGATCTACCTGAAGCAGATCCTGTTGGTGGCAGGGCACCTGATCAAAAACCTGAGTGGATTCCTACCGTGTGGGTAGAAGAGTGGACGTACCCAAATTGTTTGGGGAACCACTATAAATTTCCTTGTGTCGTCTGGATTCACTTGTTTAATTCCTGCATTGTGGCTGTGAATAGATATAACTAGGATTGCTAGTTGCTGATTAGGTTTTCCAAGCCTTAACTGTAATTACAGTTAGCTTGAGTTTGTGCACATCACTTGTGTTAGGCTATAGGGTTAAATCTATATCTATAATCTTTTCATTCCGCACTTCACTCCAAGGGAGTTGGGTAGACCATTAAGTTTTGTCTTGTGCAAAATTTGATAACTCTATTCACCCCCCCTCTAGAGTAGTATCTATCCCTTCACTTTCAATTGGTATCAGAGGGAGGTTGACTGACTGAATAGGCTAACACCTAAGTCACAAGATCCTGATAGATACCAAAGCTTATAGATATTCACTATCATGGCCCAGTCCAAGGATTATTCTAGCACCAGACCTCCAGCATGCAACTTAGCTAAGTTTGGCATCTGGAAGGCAAGGATAAAATTATATATGAATTCTATTGATGAAAGCATCTTTGCTTCTATTTTGTCAGGACCCCCAAGAGCACCTGCTGCTGCTACTGCCTCATCATCTGATATGAGTGCAGTGCCTCCTCCAGATTACAACGATGAGTACAAGAAGGCCAAAATAGCAGATGCCAAGGCGATGAACATTCTGGCTCAGACAATGTTTGATGAGGTATTCCAGAAGGTTGCTGACTGCTCCTCAGCAAAAGCCATGTGGGATACACTGAACCAGATTGTAGCTGGTTCAGCTGATGAAAGGAAGGACAGAAGGTCCAACTTGATCTCACAGTATGAGAACTTCAAGAAAACTGATGCTGAATCAGTTGAAGCCATGTACACCAGGCTCAGCTCAATCATTAATGAGCTGAGGACCCTGGACAAGGACATATCATTGACAGAGGTCAATGATAAGATTCTTATGTGCTTCCCTAACACATGGGATCTAAGGATCTGGCCCATCAAGGAAGCCAGAAGTACAAATGAGATCTCCACTGAAGCCCTTCTCGGCAAGCTCAAGTCTTTTGAGCAAGTGCTGAAGACAAGGGAAGCAGAAGCAGAAGCGAAGACCCCCACTCCAACAAGAAAAGAGCAATCTCTAGCTCTTAAGGCTGCTGATGCTTCTGAAGGCAGCCAATCAAATGAGGAACTAATGACATTGTTTGCCAAGAGGTTTCTCAAGATGTGGAGAAAGGAGTTCAGAAAGAAGTCTTCACGCTATGAAGACAAACCAAGGTATGATCGCTCTCCAGCTAAAGAAATTATTTGTTATGGTTGCAGGAAGCCTGGACACATCTTGCCAGAGTGTCCAGAGGAGAAGAACAAAGAAAAGAGAAAAGAAAAGGAACAACACCGGAAGCACTCCAAGCCATCCTCCTACAAAAACAAGAAGAAGAAGAGAGGTTTCATTGCTGAAACCTGGAGTGATTCTGATGAAGAATCCTCCTCATCAAGCTCCAGTGAGGATGAGGAAGAGAAGAAGGCAAAAGAAGTTTGCCTGATGGCAATAGATGCCTGCAGCAACCACTCAGCTGCAGAGAGTTCAGATTCTGATGAAGAGATGCCTACAGAAGACGAGGTACTCTCTTCCTATGATTTTACTTCAGAAGAATTTAAATTAGACTTTAAATCTTTATGCTTAGATTTGATTAGCTCTGAAAAAGAAATAAAAGAACTTAGAAATAGGTTAGCTGACTCAGAATCAATAGCTACAGAAAATGTTAGGTTAAAGGAAGATCTCACTACTTGTAGTGAAGAAATTAAATTTCTTAAAATAGAGTTAGCTAAGTCTAAGAGGTTAGAAGAATCACTTAATGGTAGAAGCCTTAAGTTGTTAGAAATTACCAGCATGACTAACACTAGGTCAGGTAATGACAAACTAGGCTTAGGAGCTTCTCCCAGTGAACCCCCAGTTCTTCTTAAAAACAATCTTTCAACTCCAGTGAACTTCATTTCAGCTAGTGGAAAGAAGAACACTGAGCAAGTAAATCTAGTTAATAAAACCTTAAATAAAGCTAAGAGAGAAAAGAGAAAGAAATTTTTCAAAGAAATGCAAAGAGCGTCGAACGCCGCTCGACGATCGGAAGCTCAATGGTCGAACGAAGGTCGACGATCTGAGCACCCATCGTCGAACGTCGATCGACATTTTCAACATGATTTTCAAAATCATAATCAGTACCATAGAAACCTAAATGAAAATAGAAACCCTAGGTTTGTTGACCCATCATCTGCATGGAGAATCCCACCTAGGAGATCTCACCCACTGGGTTATCACCCTCAGCCTGCATTTTCATATATTTCCAGTTTTTCTTATGTGAAAAACAAGGGACCCAAGGTTACCTGGGTCCACACTGTCTAAATAAATGTCTTGCAGGTGAAGGCCTATCCAATCACTCAAAATAAGTGGTATTTGGATAGTGGATGCTCTAAGCATATGACAGGAAATAAAGATCTTCTGTCAAAGTTTAAAGCTAAGCTCGGCCCAAAGGTTATCTTTGGAGACTCCAGCTGTGGTCAGACAGAAGGCTATGACAAGATCACAATTGGAGCAGTTACTTTCAAGAGAGTTGCATATGTCAATGGACTGAAGCATAATTTGATTTCAGTCAGCCAGCTATGTGATGCTGGCTACCAGGTTTCATTTTCTAACTCTTCTTGCAAAATTACTTTAAATAATAATGTTATTTTAGTAGGTATTAGAATAGGTAATATTTATTTAGTAGATTTCAATTCATCTCATTCTGAAATCTGCCTGTTTAATGAAGTAACACTTAATAATAATTCTTTGTGGCATAAGAGGCTTAGTCATATTAACCTTAAAAATATATCTAGGTTATCTAAGCACAACCTTATTAGAGGATTACCTTCTTGCCCCTACAAGAAGGAGAGCCTATGCAAGGCTTGTCAGCTAGGCAAGCAAACCAAAAACTCTTTTAAATCTGTAAATAAGAGTGATTCTCCTAGAATCCTGTATCTATTACACTTGGACCTTTTTGGCCCAATAAATGTACAGAGTTTAGGAGGGAAGTATTACACCTTAGTAATTGTAGATGACTTCTCTAGGTTCAGTTGGGTTTTCTTTTTGAGAACTAAGTCTGATAACTTCAAAGCCCTTACAGACTTTCTACTATGTGTGTAGACTGAGTACTCTACTCATGTGGCCTTGATTAGAAGTGATCATGGTACTGAGTTTGACTCTCTTCTCATGCAAGAATTCTGTGAGAGAGAAGGTATCAAACATAGCTTCTCAGCTCCTAGAACTCCTCAACAAAATGGGGTAGTTGAAAGGAAGAATAGAACACTCATTGAAGCTGCTAGTACATTGTTGGCAGATGCTAACATGCCTCTCTCTTATTGGGCAGAAGCTGTTAGTACAGCAAATTATGTCTTGAATAGAAGTTTGATACACAAGCTTAAGTGTAAAACTCCTTATGAGTTGCTTAAGGGAAAGAAACCTAAAATTAATTATTTTAGAGTATTTGGTTGTATTGTTTATATTCATAATAATAATAAAGAATATATTAGAAAATTTGAAGCAAAAGCTTCAATGGGAATCATGCTTGGATATTCCCAAGTAAGCAAAGCTTATAGGGTTTATAACAAATCAACCTGTAAAATTGAAGAATCTGTGCATGTGTCTTTTGATGAGTCTCAGATGTTTTACAAGGAGAAGGAAAATTCTCCTTCTTCAAGTTCATTGTAGGTACATGATGCCCCTCAAGAAATTCTTCAACTATCAATTCTTCAGATCACTGAATCAGACAGTGATGAAGACTTTGCTGAAGCTGTTGAAGCTGTTGTTGTACCACCAACAGTAGATCAAATTCCTCCTGAGGAATTAATCCCAACTGTTGCTGAAGATCACATCCCACCTGCTGATATTGTCATACTTAGAGATCACCCGACATCTCAAGTGATTGGAGACATATCAGCTGGTGTGCAAACAAGACATCAATTAAGACAGGATGTGATGCACGCTTGTTTCCTCTCACAGGTTGAGCCCCTCACCTTTAAAGATGCAGAGCTAGATCCCCACTGGATCATTGCAATGCAAGAGGAACTCAATCAGTTTGAGAGATGTAAAGTTTGGACTTTGGTTCCAAGACCTAAAGGCCAACTGATCATAGGCACCAAGTGGGTGTATAGAAACAAGTTGGATGCAAATGGAATTATAGTAAGGAATAAAGCTAGGCTTGTAGCTCAGGGCTACAGACAGGAGGAAGGTATAGACTATGACCAAACCTTTGCTCCTGTTGCAAGGCTAGAAGCAATAAGGATCTTCTTGGCCTATGCAGCCTTCATGAAGTTTAAGGTGTTCCAAATGGATGTCAAAAGTGCATTCCTAAATGGTGAGCTTAAGGAAGAGGTGTTTGTTGAACAACCACCAGGGTTTGTTTCTTCAACTCAGCCTTCTCATGTGTTTAAGTTGCAGAAAGCTCTTTATGGACTAAAGCAAGCTCCTAGAGCCTGGTATGAGACCTTAGCTAGTTTCCTGTTAGAGCACAACTTTACTAGGGGAGTAGTTGATAGAACACTTTTCGTCAAGCATCACAAGGACACAATCCTGTTAGTTCAGGTGTATGTAGATGATATTATTTTTGGCTCCACTGATCCCAAACTGTGCAAAAAGTTTTCTAACTTAATGCATTCCAAGTTTGAGATGAGTAGTATGGGTGTGCTGTCTTACTTTCTTGGTCTCCAAGTCAAGCAAGATGCTGATGGTATCTTCATCTCCCAATCCAAATATGCCAAGGAATTGGTAAAGAAATTTGGGATGGCTGATGCTTCAGCAATGCCTACACCCATGGCTACTAATGTAGTTATTGATTCTGATGATCACGGCAAGCCAGTTGATCAAAAGAATTATAGGACCATTGTTGGTTCCCTATTATATCTAACTGCAAGTAGGCACGATATAATGTTTGCTACATGCCTTTGTGCTAGATTCCAGGTCAACCCCAAGGAATCTCATCTGATTCTTCTAAAGAGAATCCTGAGATACCTGAAGGGATGCCCAAATCTAGGACTTTGGTACCCAGCTGAGTCAGAATTTGAATTAATTGGATATTCTGATTCTGATTATGCTGGTTGCAGAGTTGACAGGAAGAGCACCTCAGGAACTTGCCAGTTCCTGGGAGAGAGATTGGTCTCTTGGTTCTGTAAGAAGCAGGCTTCTGTCTCAACTTCAACTACAGAGGCTGAATATATAGTAGCTGCCAGTTGTTGTTCACAGATCCTGTGGATTCAAAACCAGCTTGTGGATTATGGTTACTCACACAAGAACACCAAAATCATGTGTGATAGTACCAGTGCTATCTCAATTGCACAAAATCCAGTGCACCACTCTAGAACGAAGCACATTGAGATTCGGCACCATTTCCTGAGAGATTGTGTGGAAAAGAACAAGATTAGTCTTGAGTTCATATCCACTGAGTTTCAGAGAGGTGATATATTCACCAAGCCCTTAGATGAACAGAAGCATCTGTTCTTTTTAGTTCAACTAGGCATGATCAATGGACGAGACTAAGTGTGACTATATCTGCCTTTGTTGAAACTTGTTTGAAGATAGTCGAACGACGTTCGAAGATAGTCGATCGGGTCAAGCCCATCGTCGACCTATGGTTGATGAAAGTTTGTCTGATTGAAGATCGTCGACTGGCGTTCGACCATAGTCGAACAAGTCGAGCTCACCGTCGATCTCTGGATGACGACAACTTGCTGTTTGAGAAGCCAGAAATAGTCGAACGATTGTCCGACTACTCTGCTTCTGAGCCGATCGTCGAACGGCCGTTCGACCATCGGGTCTAGTATCTTTTAATAGATCGACTTTCTCCGGTCTAATATAAAGCCGATAGTCGACCTAGGTTAAAAGATCTTTTGCTTTATCGTCGACGGAGCGTGTCTTTTCGCATTCTGTCTTCCCGCTTGCGATTTTCTGCCGCTTCGTCCCCTTCGTCTCCGCCGTCCTTCTCGCGCTTTCTCCAGCAATCAATGGCGATTTCTCCCGCAGTTCTAGCAGTTGTAAAGTTTGATGCAGGCTTCAGTGTCGATTTCGACGCGTTCAGTAGCTGCGAAGCTGGGATCGTAGGAGTTCTTCAGCTTTGCCGGGATCAAGGACTCGAGAGGTTAATGTCTTCAAGAATTAAGATAAACATCCCAGAGATCAAGGAATGGGCTTTCACGTCGTCCTCTACCGACGACTCGATGACTGGCACCATCGGCGGAGAAGAGGTAATCCTAACTCTGGCCGTTTTGACTGATATTTTTGGTTTAATAAATGGTGAAGAGGATTATGAGCAAGATGCTCAGGAATTTGGAAGAATGTTAGTTGAGCTGGGACATGCAGAGGGCATTCCCACGAAGCTGCTCAAAGTAAATTTCCCTTTCAAGATTAAGTTTCTTGCTGAGTTGGTAGGAAAAGTGCTCCTCGGTAAGCACTCTGCCCATGATAATATCACAAGGCAACAATTCACACTGATGTGTGCGATTGTTAATCGGAAAAAGATCGATTGGGCCGCAGTAATGTTTGATTTAATAAGGAAAAAGAATGGTAAGAAGGAAGTTACCCTTGGAAGGGTTATTGGCATTTTCCTGAAGGAAAAGTACCCCCAGCTGCTGAGTTCAACCGTAACAACAATAAATGCAAGCAAGAAGATGGATCCTAACCTGTTCTCTAAGTGGAAGAGAACCTTTGTGAAACCCGCTCTCACAGGGGTTGCTCCAGCAACATCTGAGAGCACCAGGACCGATTCGGTCGCTCCTCACCCTGTTGAAGCTGGCTCAGCTCCTTCCCTTCCCTCTTCTTCTGCTTTGCTGTCTGCTTCAGTTGAAGTTCCATCAACTTCAGCTGAAGTACGACTTTCCCCTTCTCCTGTTAGAGAAACAACTACGGTTGTTCTACCTTCCCCTCTAGCTTCTCCTCTTCCTGCTCATCTGGCTAGGATATCTGCTCCTAGCTTTGATTTGTTAGGTTCTGAGAGGATTCCATCACCTCCTCCATCCCCAATTCCATCTCCAGTCCACACCATTCTTCATCCCAGCACTTCAACCATATCTGCTGCAGCTCCATCCACTACACATCCATCATCTTTTGAGATTACTCCTGAACTCATCTCCCGCATTGTGGAGTTGATTACCCCTTCAATCAAAACCATGATTGAAGAGGCAATCGCTCCACTTGCTTCCTCCATTGATTCCTTAACCGCTACCATTAAATCTCTTTCAAAATCTGCTGAGCCATCTTCCTCAAGGGGCCTGGTTTCAGTCTCCACTGAAATCAGGCAGGGGGAGATGTTCTGTGAAGATGCCTCAGAACCTCCTGCCTCCCTTCCAGCTATAACAGATACTGTAATGACAGCCCTGGAAGAGTCTGCTCCAGCTGAAAAAGAAGTAGTTCCAGTGTTATCTAACAAGGAAATAGCTGATGGAATCATGCTATCTGAAATTGCAGTAAAAGTCTGCCTAGAAGATCTCACCACTCCCGTGGTTGCTCGATTCCTAGAAGGTATTATAACTTCATATCTAGATGAATCATGGGAGATGGTCAAGTATGAAGGTAATTCATTCATTCGCTTTGTTGACGAGTCAATTAATTTGCTAGTTTGTGAATTCCTGGAAGGAATGATTTCTGTTTATTTAGCAGATCTGTGTTCATAATTTCTACAGATTATATTAGAGGAGATTTAGCTACTCAGATCATAGCAGTTGTTTCTGAAGCTGATCCAATTGTTCCTGATATCCAAGTAGATCCAGAATTGGATTCTTTTTTAGATGATAGAGAAGATGAGTCTGAAAACCAGGATGAAGTCAAAGATGACACTCCTGCTCTGAGTGTGGAAGAAGAAAAAGCACGAGCTACTTGGACTCTAAGAGTACAGTCTTTGCTAAAAGAGAAAGAAAAAGAGCTGCAAATTGAAAAGTCAACTATCTGGGATGATTCACCAGGGTTGGACTTAGATTCCCTTCTGGCTCTGGATGCCATTGAAGAGGAAAGAGAGAAATCAGATCTGAAGTTTAAAGAAAAGGCTGTTTCTGAAGCCTATGATCCGTATGATAATCCCCCATCATCTCACTCTGATGATGAAGATGATTCTGACGTATCTGAAAATTCAAAGAGAAAGAAAGTTGTTCAAAAGAAGAGAAAAGCTGCTCCTCCTCCTCCCAGTAAAGACAATGATACTCCTTATTATATTCTGAAGGACATTGACCCTAAGTCAAAGGAATTTCAGCATTGGATGTGGTTCTCTAAGAACCAGCAGAAAGAGAGGAAAAGATCTAAAAGATATGGTAGTCCTGGTTCAAGATGGACTCCCAGAGGTCCTCCTCCTCCTCCTCCAGGTGCAGGAGCTTCTGGTAATCTTTCTGCCAACCCTTCTGCCTCTTCAGGAAAATCTGCTCCATCAGCAAGATATGCTTCTTCTCAGCATCAATCAAGGAAAAGCTCTCACAGTTCTCATGGAAAGTCTCATTCTGGCAGTCAAATGCATGAAGCTGAAGTGAAAGAACAAGTTAAGGAGATTGTGTATCTAAAGCCAACCTTTTCACCTCCTCCTTCTCCTAAGAGAAAGGTTTCAACCGCTGTACCAGTTCATGTTGATAAGAACACTGCAAAAGGAAAAAAGAACTGTCTTTTCTGAAAATTCAAGTAAAAAGTTTGCAGAGTTTGCTCCTCCGTCTTCTCTTGTGAGTCAAGAAGTAAAAGATTCAGCTGATAGTGTGTTAGATTTGTCTACAAAGTTTAAAGCTGTTAAGCCAGTTGATACTTCCTCTGAAAATCTGTATGAAAGCTAAGAACTAGATCCTGACTACAGGATGGCTAGGTTTCTTGAGACAGTTGGCTCAGCTCAAATTCAGAAAGCAAAAGCTGAAGGTAAAGATTCTACAGGATTCACTACTATGTCTAGATTCAGAATGAAGGAATTGGATAAAATCCAGGTTAGCCCTGAAGTTTTTGATCCCTCAAAATACATGGAAAGACACCCTGAAACAGTCGTTCCTAGGGCTGCAGAATTAAAGATCATTGGTGTGCAAGACTTAAAGCTGTCAAAGAAAGAAGCTGATGATCCTCTAAGGAAAATCTCTTTTGTTTCTAGCTCTTCTGTATCTAAACCTGACTCTGCAGTTCCTTAATTTGTCTGTTTGATATTTATTTATCTGATTGATAATTGCTGCTCAGTTGTGTTTCCTTTTCCTGTTTTGTTTTATTAGCTAGGTCTGTGTTTTAGTCTTTGAGAGACTTAACTCAAATAGGGGGAGATTGTTGGTACCCTAGTTTGATTTGAGTTTAGTCTTGTCCCTTTAGTCCCTTGACCCAAGAATTATCTATGGTCATTGGTTAGTAGTCTAGCTGTAGAGTCCTCACTTTTCCAGATTGAGAATTTGGTTAAGTAGTTTTTCGTTCGACTATAGTCGAACGCCGCTCGACTATCGTCTATCGGCTGATCGACGATCGTCTATCAGTTGGCCGACGCTCTGTCTGCGTTGATAGTTCGACTATCTGTTGATAGGTCGACTATCTGCTTGGCGTGGTAGATCGACTATCTGTCCTGATAGATCGACTATCTGATAGTTCGACTATCTGTTGATAGGTCGACTATCTGTTCTGCTTTGATAGGTCGACTGTCTGTTGATAGGTCGACTATCTGTCATCTTTGATAGTTTCGACTATCTGTCCTGATAGTTCAACTATCTGATAGTTCGACTATCTTTTGATAGGTCGACTATCTGTTCTGTTTTGATAGGTCGACTATCTGTTGATAGGTCGACTATCTGTTGTCTTTGATAGTTCGAATATCTGTCCTGATAGTTCAACTATCTGATAGTTCGACTATCTTTTGATAGGTCGACTATCTGGTCTGTTTTGATAGGTCGACTATCTGTTGATAGGTCGACTATCTGTTTTCTGAGGTAGGTCGACTATCTGCTTGATAGGTCGACTATCTGTTTGCGCTTGATAGTTCGACTATCTGTCCTGATAGATCGACTATCTGATAGTTCGACTATCTGCTCTGATAGGTCGACTATCTGCCGAGGTAGTTCGACTATCTTCTTCGATAGGTCGACTATCTGGATCGTTTGACTATCTGCCCGATAGTTCGACGATCTCTGTGCGTCGGTCAACGATCTCCGAACGTCGTTCGACGCTTTCTGTGTGCCTTTATATTTTGTATTTATTTATTATATTTAATTAATTAATACATTTTCTGGCAAGTTGTTTCAGTTGATTTATGATAATATTTCCAGGCAATATCTGCTCTATTCTTTTTGCCTGAGTAAAATCTTTTTAGATAAAGTTGTTTGTCTTATTAGCTGTCTTTGTATTTTACTTTATCTGCTGACAGCCCTTTATAGCCGTTAGACTGAAAAGTCTTCTTTTTGCTATAAAGAGTATTTCTCTGATGTGACTTTATTTAGTCCTTCTGTTATTTGATTTGATCCTGCAGCTTCTTAGAAAGAGGTTCATTCCTTTTATAGGATGTCCTGCTGCAGAGTTTGTTTTGCTGTGTGTTATTTGCAGCCCAGGTCTCAAGTTTCAGAAGAAGACAAGTAATTCAAACTGAAGGGAGCCGTTGCTTGTTGCTGCTATATAAAGGACCCTTTGAAGAAGGATTGAAGCTAGCTAACTAGTTAACCAGATATTTTAAAGCATTCCAGCCTTCATCAAGATCAAGTCTTCTGCTCTCAGCAATTTCCATCTAACTGAGAAGTGTTAAGATCTTCTACTCCTCTTCAACCTGAGTTCTCCTGCTTTCAGGAAGTTCAAACTCAGAGTTCTCTTGAAGAAGAAGAAGAAGAAGATAGCTGCTTGAAGATCTTTAATTTTATTATTTATTATCTTCTTGTAGTTTTTCCTTCAGAGTTTTCTGAAGAGTTTTTCTGCACTGAAGCAAGACTTCACCTGGACATCTTTGAGCCAGGGGGAGCCTTGATTCTTTAGAGCTTTCTAGCTCAGTGTGCAAGTTTTTGTGCTTCTCTAATCTTTGTAAAATAGAGAAGACATCTTAACCTTCTTCCCCCTCCTGTACAGGGTTATTACTCCCTTCAAAAGTATCCCTTGGTGGCAGGGCACCTGATCAAAAACCTGTGCTTGGTTTTTAGACACCTGATCAAAAGTCTAAAGGGTTTCTGGATCTACCTGAAGCAGATCCTGTTGGTGGCAGGGCACCTGATCAAAAAACTGAGTGGATTCCTACCGTGTGGGTAGAAGAGTGGACGTACCCAAGTTGTTTGGGGAACCACTATAAATTTCCTTGTGTCGTCTGGATTCACTTGTTTAATTCCTGCATTGTGGCTGTGAATAGATATAACTAGGATTGCTAGTTGCTGATTAGGTTTTCCAAGCCTTAACTGTAATTACAGTTAGCTTGAGTTTGTGTACATCACTTGTGTTAGGCTATAGGGTTAAATCTATATCTATAATCTTTTCATTCCGCACTTCACTCCAAGGGAGTTGGGTAGACCATTAAGTTTTATCTTGTGCAAAATTTGATAACTCTATTCACCCCCCTCTAGAGTAGTATCTATCCCTTCACTTTTAGAGCTGCAGCCAAGGGGCAATAGTAGGGGAGAAGGAAGTGCACCAGGTAGGCGACCTGGGAAGGAAAGGATGGGAGAGGGGGTCGAGCGAGACCTCCCCGGACGGGAGCTGTTCCCCAGCCCGAAGAGTGCTAGCCCTCCAGAAGAGTAGGTTGCGCGAGTAGAGATTGCGAGACCACCCCTCAGGGGGTTACCCTTCAGTGAGCTGATCATCTCAGCTCCCGTTCCCGAGGGGTTCAGAGAGCCAGACATGACTTACTATACCGGGAAGGATGACCCCTCCCAGCACCTGCAGTGGTTCGAGGATGCCGTCTCCATCAGGCCGGTGACAGATGCCTTCAAGTGTCGTGTCTTTGCGATCATGTTGAAGGAGAAGGCAAGGGACTGATTTCATCAACTCCCTCCGAGGTCAATCTATGGGTTCTAGGACTTGAGTTGAAGCTTCCAACTCGGCTTCTCCACCTCCAAAAAGAGGAAGAGGAATCATGAGTCCATCTTTCTGATAAGGCAGAGGGCCGAGGAGTCGCTGACCGACTATGTTGATAGGTTCCAGGAGGAGATCCTGGATATCCAGAAGATGCAAGAGTATGCCCTCCAGATGGCGTTCACAGTGGGGTTGCGCTAGGGGTTCTTCAAGATGAGCCTGACCCGAAATGCCCCCTTTCCTTCGAGGAGCTGATGGAAAGGGCGGCAGAGGAGATAATCATGGAGGCGGCCAACCCGACATTTGTCAAGAAGTTGGCGAAGCTAACAGAGTAAAAGACAAAGGAGTAAGATGGCTCAAGACATCAGGAAGGAAGATAGAGAAGAGTAGAGAGTTCAGGGGTTCCAGGGACAGGAGGGTCCGGAACCAGGCTGGAGGCAGCAGGCAGGACCTGCCCAGGGTCTAGGAAGAGATCTCATCCAGGGTGGGGGAAACTTTCACGGGGGCCAAGGGAGGTTCAACTTCCAGAGGCAAGCCCGAAGACAGCTCTTACCCCCACCACAGCAGGCCTTGGCGAGAGGTGAAGGAGGAAGAGGCAACAGGAGAGACCGCCGGACCCACTGAAGGAGGGAAGGAGGAGCGTTGCAGTACTGAGACTTCCACTAGGCAGAGGGTCACGCCACGACTACCTGCTCCGAATTCCTGGAAGTGAGGGGGGCGAGAGGCCCTGCCCAGCCTCAACCGCCGGCACAGTTCTACCCAGAGTGGGGAGAGAAGACGCCGGCACGAGGTGAGTGACGATGGAGTGGTTGCCAAGACCCCCTGAAGAACCCAGAGTCTTGTATCTTTTCTTATGTTGTAATGAGTTCGGCCCCCGACCAGTTGAGTCGGGGGGGGGGGGGTCATGTAACCAATCATGTTTTCCCCTTTGAGGATGTTGGAATTGATGAAGCTCAGGAGACATGCCCAGTCCCACCCCCCAAGTGGATCTCCTCATACCAGGTCTCACTAGCTGGATGGGTCGAGGGTACCTCGGGGAGCCCAAGTCCTTTGCTCCGATGACGGTCCCGCTTGTTGGAACACCCTATTACTTATTTGGGTAAGGATCACTATGTTTTTAGGAAATCGGTTTGACCTAGATGTATAGTTGAAAAGGTCAAGTTAGAATGAGTCTAGGGCTTAGAACTTAGGTTTGAAGTTGCCCCCAGGACCATTCAAGGATTCAGACTTAGAGCTGAGGCAAAGACAATTATCGTCGAGCTTAGGTCGACGAAACGTCGAACTCCGTTCGACGCTCTCTGAGCGCATCTCTGCTAAATCATCGAGTTCCGGTCGATGATCTTCGAGCTCAGATCGACGATCTGTCTTCAGCTTATTCTTCAGGTCGCTGAGCTCCGGTCGACGATCTTCGAGCTCAGGTCGACGTTTTCTATCTGATGTTCATTTCAATCTCTGAGCTCAGGTCGACGATCGTAGAGCTCAGATCGATGTTTTTCCTTAGAGATCGATGACTTTGAGGATTCAAATTCAGTCAGCTTTTGGAATGATTTTCAAATTCTCTCAGCATTTATTTCAAGAGATCTGCTAGCCATTTTTATTTATTCTGGAGCAAGTTTCAAGGGATTTATCAGAGAATGTTTATTGGACTTTCCTCTAGAAGACAAAATATTTATGGAAGACATTTATTGACTGCTAACGGCTATCTTGGATAGAGGATCTTCAGAGAATAAATCATCTTTTCTAGTCTGACAGAGAGACAATAACAAGAGACTACACAAGAATAGATAATCTACAACAAGAAATTCTCAGTACAGATTCACAGGATAGTGAGATCAATTCAAAAAATCAAGTGATCAATCTGGAGAATAAGTTACCATACTGAAAAGTGATCATAACTTCAACATCAAGGACTCCAGACAATTCATATTTCAGCCTCTGCTGAAACCATCTTCTGCTGGAGATCTGAAGCTTCTGAAGACCTATCACCCTAGCAAAGCTCTCATCTTTCTCAGGGGGAGCTTTGACAACACAATCAATCCACTAAGTCTTTTCTCATTGATTGAGACAGAGAAGATAACTTCACCTCTTTCTTTTTCTTTTCTTGTTGTTAAAGGGTTATCAAAACTCCCTTCAAAAGTCTTGATTCTGGTTCTGAGAGCCTTGTCAAAACTCAGTGGTGGTAAGACACCTGATCAAAAAATCTAGTGTGGTTTTTGAGCACCTTATCAAAAGCTCATTGGTGCCCAGGACACCTGATCAACCCATCCTGCAGTGGATTCCTACCAAGGGTGGTAGAAGAGTGGATGTACCCAGGTTTTTGGGGAACCACTATAGTTCCTTGTGTCTTCTGGTTTCTTGTGGATATTCTTTGCTGTGTGCTGTGGTTTTTATTCTTACTGTTTTAGTTTTATTTTCTACATCAAAGCACCTTACACCTATACATAAATTAAGCCTTTATTGCTGTGCATTTTAAAATTGTAAATTTACTTTAAAATACTCTATTCACCCCCCTCTAGAGTTAAGATAGATCTTACCCTCACTTTCAATTGGTATCAGAGGGAGGTTGGTTGTTCATACAGGCTAACACCTGAACCCAAAGATCCTTGATAAGATCAATCTTTCAAGAGGGTTATTTTCATTATATTTAATTTTATATAAAGACATGGCACAGAACAAAGATTATGCAAGCACCAGGCCTCCAGTGTGCAATCTATCCAAGTTTGCACTTTGGAAAGCAAGGATTAGACTATATATGAATTCTATTGATGAAGACATATTTAATTCTGTTTTGATAGTGTGCCCAAGTCCACCAGCAAGCTCAAGTACAAATGTTGTTCCACCTCCTTCAGGAACAGATGCTGAAATAAAGAAGTGGAAGACTGCAGATGCCAAGGCCATGAACATCTTAGCTCAGACAATGTCTGATGAGATATTTCAGAAGGTAGCTTAATACAACTCAGCCAAAGGAATTTGGGACAAACTCTCTGAAATTGTCTCAGGATCTGCTGATGAAAGGAAAGACAGGAGATCCCATCTTATAAGCCAATATGAGAATTTCAAAAAGGGAGAAGCTGAATCAGTGGCTGATATGTACAATAGACTAAGTCTGATTGTCAATGAGTTAAAGACTCTGGATAAAGAAATCTCATTGACTGAGCTGAATGACAAAATTCTAATGTGCTTCCCCAGCACTTGGGATTCAAGAATCTGGCCAATCAAAGATGCCAGAAGTCTAAATGAGATTACCACTGAAGCTCTCCTGGGCAAGCACAAATCTTATGAGCTGCTCATTAAAAATAGAGAAGAAGAACAAAAGGCTACTTCTCCAGTCATCAGAAAAGAGAAGACCATAGCCTTCAAAGCTACAGAAGAGGAGCCTGAAGATAAAGCTACAGGAAATGATGAGCTCCTAAGTCTACTGGCCAAAAGATTCTACAAAATGGCCAGAAAAGATTTCAGAAAGAGATCATACAAGGGACATGATAAGCCAAGGTATGATAAATCAAATAACAATAAAGAAATTATATGTTTTGGTTGCAGGAAACCAGGCCATATTGTGTCTGACTGTCCAGAAAACAAAAACAAGGACAAGAAAGATAGAAGAGAAAGAAGAAAGGAGAAAGACTTCAAGAAGAACACCTCAGACAAACCCTCCTACAGCAAGAACACACATATAAGGAAGGGATTTGTTGCTGAGACATGGAGTGAAACTGAAGAGGACTCTGAAGCCTCATCCAGCTCCAGTGATGATGAGGATGATGCTGATGAAAAGGAATTTTGCATGATGGCTATCAATGCCTCTCAAACAGATTCAGAAGCAGAAGAGTCAGAATCAGATTCAGAAGCTCAACTGGAAGAAGATCAGGTAATCAATTCATTTGATTTCAGTTCTGAGGACTTTAAACATGAGTTTAAAGTACCATGCCTAGATCTGTTGGAGTCTGAGAAGGAAATCACTTCCCTCAGAAAACAACTATCTGAGTATAGCACTTTAAAATCAGAGAACCTCAAACTCTCTAAAGAGTTAGAATGCTATATGGAGGAGATAGCTTCACTGAAGAGTGAACTATCCAAGGCCAAGCAGTTTGAAGAATCTCTTAATGGGAGGAGTATCAAACTGATAGATATCACAAGCACAGTGAACTCTAGACTTAATAGTACACTGGGCTTGGGAGTTTCATCCAGCCAGCCTATAGTTCTGACAACTCCAATCAAATTTATCTCTGATAATGGGAAGGAAGTTATAGAGGTAGCTAGGAAGAATGCAGATTTGCCAAAGAAAAATATAGTTCAACAGAATGCGTCGAACAGAGCTCGATGATCGTCAAACGGCGCTCGACGATCCAAGAAATGATCATCGACCTCAGCTCGACGACACCTGAACTCTGAACTCCAGGATAGTTGATCTTCGAACAGAGATCGACGATCTGACCCAAGATCGTCGACCTCAGCTCGACGATCGTCGAACAGAGATCAGGATTTTGAACAATCCTTCAAAAGTACATCTGGATTCAATCCTAGAAGTCCTACATCCTAAGGTTTCAACCCCTATACTGAATGGATAGTACCTCCTAGGAGATACCATCCTGAAGGTTATAAGAGTCAACCTAGGATGTCTTTCATTTCTGAATTTAAGGGATATCAACCTAGGCCCAAGGTAAACTGGGTCAAAAACATATAAGCTGTTTATGTGCAGGTGAAGACCTATCCAACATCAAACCAGCCATGGTATCTGGATAGTGGGTGCTCAACGCACATGACAGGGAACAAGGACAACTTCACATCCTTTAAAACCAAGCTTGGACCAAAAGTAATCTTTGGTGATTCAAACTTTGGAACAACAAAAGGATATGGTGCAATCCAAATTGAAACAGTCACCTTCAAGAAAGTAGCTTATGTTGAAGGACTCAAGCACAACTTGATAAGTATCAGTCAACTGTGTGATGAAGGATATCAAGTGACTTTCAACAAAGCTATATGCAAGGTCAAGTCAGAGGACAACACAACTGTGTTGACAGGTAACAGAAGAGATAACATTTACTTAGTAGATTTTCATTCATCTAAAGTAGATATTTACCTGTTCAATTCCATATCTAGACCTAATATTCTATGGCATAAGAGACTAGGACATATTAACCTTAGCACCATTGCTAAGCTATCCAAGGATAACCTTTTTAGAGGACTACCTTCTGCCCCCTACAAGAAGGAAGGACTTTGCAAGGCCTGTCAATTAGGCAAGCAAACTAAAAATAGTTTTAAATCACTTAACAAGAGTGATTCACCTAGGATTTTGTATCTGTTACACATGGATCTTTTTGGACCCATTACAGTACAAAGCCTAGGAGGGAAATCCTACACTTTAGTGGTTGTAGATGATTTCTCAAGATTCACATGGGTGTTCTTTCTGAGGAAGAAGTCTGATAACTTCAAGTGTTTGACAGAGTTTCTCAAATGCATACAGATTGAGTTCAACACTCACATTGCCCTGATCAGAAGTGATCATGGGACAGAGTTTGATTCTCTTCTTATGCAAGAGTTCTGTCAGAGTGAAGCGATCAGACATACATTCTCAGCTCCTAGAACTCCTCAACAAAATGAGGTAGCAGAAAGGAAAAATAGAACTAAAGGGCAAGACTCCAATTATGTGTTGAATAGAAGTCTAATACATAAACTGAAGGGCAAGACTCCCTATAAATTGCTCAAAGGGAAGAAACCTAAAGTAGACTATTTTAAAATCTTTGGTTGCATTTGTTATATTCACAACAATGACAAGAAATATATAGCAAAATTTCAAGCAAAAGCTGATGAAGGAGTGTTTCTGGGATACTCCATGATCAGTAAAGCTTATAGGGTTTACAATAAAACTACTCTAAAAATAGAAGAATCTGTTCATATTTCTTTTGATGAAACTAATATGTCTTTCAAGGAGAAGAATGCTTCTAGAATAGAACAATTGCAGGTACATTCTCTAGCTGAAGACTTGGACAGATTACAAGTTACTCAAAAGGATAAAAGTAGTGAAGATGAAGAAGCTGCTAATCTTCTTGAAAAGCCAGTTGCTGTTCCACAAGAGGAAACAACAACACAGGTTGGTGAACAATCAACACCACCTGTTGATTTAGTAACCTCAAGAGATCATCCAATCTCCCAAGCGATTGGAAACATCTCAGCTGGTGTGCAAACCAGAAATTAGGTCAACCAAAACCTGATGCACACTTGCTTTCTATCTCAAATTGAACCTCAATCCATTCAAGATGTAGAGCAAGATCCATATTGGATCATTGCAATGCAAGAGGAGTTGCATCAATTTGAAAGAAACAAAGTCTGAGAACTAGTGCCTAAGCCAAAGGATCATTCCATTGTTGGAACAAAATGGGTGTTCAGAAACAAATTGGATGATCAAGGAATTATTGTAAGGAACAAGGCAAGACTAGTTGCTCAAGGATACTCTCAAGAAGAGGGGATAGACTATGACCAGACCTTTGCACCTGTTGCAAGGTTAGAGGCCATAAGAATTTTCCTGCCTTATGCTGCTCACAAGGCATTCAAAGTCTACCAAATGGATGTGAAGAGTGCTTTTCTCAATGGGGGAGATAAAAGAAGAAGTTTTTGTCAGACAACCCCAAGGTTTTGTCTCTCCAACTCATCCTGATTATGTTTTCAAACTGCATAAAGCATTATATGGTCTAAAGCAAGCTCCTAGAGCATGGTATGAGACCCTAGCATGCTTTCTTCTGGAAAATGATTTTATTAGGCGGGAGTAGACCAAACGCTTTTTATTAGAACCCATAAGTCCCATACCCTACTAGTACAAATTTATGTAGATGATATTATATTTGGTTCTACTAATTCAAACTTGTGCAAAAAGTTTTCCAAGCTTATGCACTCTAAATTTGAAATGAGTAGCATGGGTGAGCTATCCTTTTTCTTAGGATTGCAAGTCAAACAACATGCTGAAGGCATATTTATTTCTCAAATCAAGTATGAAAAAGAACTGGTTAAGAAATTTGGTATGTCTGATGCATCATGTATGAAAACACCCATGCCTACCAATGCTGTACTGGATGCTGATGAACATGGAAAACCAGTTGATCAGACATCATATAGAGCAATGATTGGCTCTTTATTGTACCTTACAGCCAGTATGCCTGATATAATGTTTGCTGCATGTATATGTACTAGATTCCAAGTTAGCCCTAGAGAGTCACACTTAACATTAGTAAAGAGGATTCTTAGGTATGTTAAAAGCTGTCCAAATCTAGGTCTCTGGTATCCAAAAGACTCAGCATTTGACTTAACTGGATTTTCAGATGCTGATTATGCTGGATGCAGAATAAACAGGAAAAGCACCAGTGGAACTTGTCAGTTTCTTGGTGATAGACTTGTCTCATGGCATTGTAAGAAACAAACATCTGTGTCAACCTCAACTGCTGAAGCTAACTATATGGCTGCAGGCAGTTGTTGTTCACAAATATTGTGGATACAAAACCAACTCCTAGACTATGGTTACAACTTAGAGAAGTCTAAAATATTTTGTGACAACACAAGTGCTATTTCCATTGCACAAAATCCAGTCCTCCATAGTAGGACAAAACACATAGAAATTAGACATCATTTTCTAAGAGATAATGTTGAGAAAAATAAAATTGAACTTCAATATATCCCAACTGATTTGCAAAGGGGAGATATTTTCACCAAGCCTTTGGATGAAAAGAAACACAACTTCTTCCTCAATCAGTTAGGCATGTTAGATGGAGGAAGCCTAAAGTAAATTACAAGATTTTGAAAAGCTAAAAACAGACCAAGATTAGGCTAAAAACTCATCTCTTTTTGTGTCTGTAGGATAGTTTCTGTCTCTGAACTGCGCTCGACGTTTTCCCCAGAAAGCGTCGAACGGAGATCGACGTTTACCCGAGAAACGTCGAACGGAGATCGACGTTTTCCCAAAACATCGACCTGAGTTCAGAGCATGTCAGATAGTTGCATACTATCTCTTTCAGGACTTCGATCGTCGAACTGAGCTCCACGTTCTCTCTAGATTGTCGAACTGAGATCTACGATATTGAAGACCTTTCAGCTTCCATCAGGAGTCCTGATCGTCGAACGGAGATCGACGATCCTTCCTTTTTTGCGTCGAACCCTAATATAAAATCATTTTTCGGCCGCCGCTCGTCGTTTATGCTTTCATACTCTCTGCAAATTTTTCTCCTTCCCTCCAAACTCTCTGCACTTGGTCGTGTTTGTTGAATCTTTGCAGGTACAGATGGCATGTCGGTCGCCGCCCTCTCCAAAATGAAATTTGATACAGGCTTTGACATTGATATGAACTCCTTCGATGGGAGCGATCAGCGATTCAAAGACATTCTGAATTTGTTCCGCGAACAACAGTTAGTTTAGTTGATGACAACAAGAATAAAGATTGCAGCAGATGAAGTAAAAGAATGGGTTTATACTGCCACCAGCGAAAGTGAAAATTCTATAGTCGGCACCATCAATGGAACTCAGGTACCAATGTCCCCAGCTCTTTTGACAGAAGTATTCGCATTAAGTACTGGGAATGATTCCATCAATTTATCTGGAGAGGAATATGATTTCTTGTTAGGTCGAATGGGTCACTCTGCTGTGAACCCTAATAAACTGTTGAAAAAGAATTTATCTATTGAATTTCAATTCTTGGCTGATGTTGTTGAAAAAGTGCTTCTGGCAAAGCACTCCGCCCATGATACAATCTCAAGGTATCAGTTATGCCTAATGGGAGCCTTAGTTGATAAGAAACATCTGGATTGGGGATCGATCTTCTTTAATTTGATCAAAAAGAAAGTTAGCAAAAGCTGTGTCAGTTTTGGGAGGATTATAGGGGTTTACCTACATCACAGGTGCCCTGATCTGTTGGTTTCAAGTGGGATGCACATCAATGCATCCAAAAGACTCACCTGTTCCCTCTTCAGCAGGTGGGACAGGCAGATCATAAACCCCAACAGGGCTGCTGTAGCAACACCTGCTTCAGGAACAAGGACTGCCTCAGTCACTCCTCCTCAGGTCTCTGCCCCAGCAGAAGATTTGCCTGCTTCTCCTCCTCCTCCAGCTGTCTCTGCCCCAGTCATCTCAACCTCACCACTCATCTCAACCATAGCCATATCTTCCCTCATTACAATCTCATCACCCATTTCACCTCCTCCAGCCTCTACCTCAGAATCATTTCATCCCTTGCACTACTATTCACCTATCACCACTCCATCATTTAATCTTCTAGATGACTCCTTCATGGATGATTCTCCTCCTACTCCTCCTGAAATTCCATCTACATCTTCCTACCAACAACTTCTTCAGGACATACTTTCTCAATCATCCTTCACCCCATCCTTTACCTCTCCCATATCATCCATCTCTTCTTCAGTAACATCAATCTCAACAATTCCTTTTACTGAGCCATCCATCCCTATACCTCCTACCTCCACACCATCCATTCCATCAGTCCCAGCCAACATCATTCCAGCTACATCAACTCCTACCTCTACTCAAGCCCCTCTTGAGCATGTAGATCTTTCATCTTTGGCAGACAGGCTGTATGAGCTGCTAGCCCCCAGGCTAACCTCATTGTTGGAGACCACCTTGGCTCCACTTCTAAAAAATGTTCAGGAGCTGTCTAACAGGCTATCTACCTTCCTCTCCTCTCAAGCAATCCCTTCTTTTGGGTGCCTTGATCTAATTTTCACTGAATACAGGCAGGGGGAGATGCCTAATGAAGCTCTGGTTTTGCCTGAGGTTGCTGAAATTTCAGAACCTGCTCCAGT
This sequence comes from Platanthera zijinensis, assembly GCA_039513925.1. Lineage (NCBI taxonomy): Eukaryota > Viridiplantae > Streptophyta > Magnoliopsida > Asparagales > Orchidaceae > Platanthera > Platanthera zijinensis. Next base: position 149,818,672 of record CM077090.1, on the reverse strand, counting down.
ATTTATAGTAGATCTTTAGAGCCTGCTGTCAGTTTTTGATTCTATGTACTTCAATTCTCTGCCAGTTCTATAAGTTGAAGACCTTACTAAGGCCATTGTGCCTGTTTTAGAATGTGATCCTAGCCTAATTGCATCTTATATAAACTCTTTCAAGGCTGAGGATGTTGTTGCTTCAATTTTTACTGCTGCTGCTGCTACTGCTGTTACACCTATTGGATTTTCTGATATTGAAATGCTGTCTGTTGTTGCTGATGCTGCTGCTTATCTGGAAGAACCTGAACCTGCTGCTCAAATTACTTCTGCTCCTATTGCTGCTTCCATAAGTTCTACTTCTGCTGTTGCTGCTCCTTTTCTGACTTCTGAACAACTGAAACAATAAGAAAAGTACATCAAAAGCATTGATGATCTGTATGATAGACCCCAGAGCTCAGAAAGTGATCAGTTTCACACTGACTCTGATGACTCTTCTGGTACTATTGCAAAGAAAAGGAAGGCCAGAAGCAAGGCCATGATGAAAGTCCCTCCTACCAAGGCCAAGGATGCTAATGATATACCCTACTATATTCTGCATGATTGCCAAATTACTGAACCATGGATGCAATATTCTAAAAATCAACTAAAGGCCATGAAGAAGAAAAGAAAGTTTGATAAGTATGAGAAAGGTTCATCCCAATTTCAGCCTCCTCCTCCTCCTCCAGATTCAGGATCAGGTGGAGGCTCAGCTTCTCTAACCTCAACTCCAAAGTAAAGTTCCTCCCAATCCTCTCAAAGATATCATCCCAGGGGGCAGTATCAAAGGGGTTATCAATCCAGAAGGGGACAATATAGAGGAAATCAAAGAGGACACAGATTTCAAGCAAGGGAAGGACAAAGTCACATGGACTCAACTCAAGGTCCTTTCCCCTATAAACTCAGAGAAATGGTTGATACAAGAACTCCTACTGCTTCAGAAACTATCAATAGATATGAGCCTGTAGTTCCTTTTGAAGATCCAGAGAACAATCCATTATCATGGACTGCTAGGATGAAAGAACTTGCTGCCTTAGATCAGCTGAAGAAGGCCAGAGAACAAGGAAAAGTCACTTCCAACATTACTACTTTGTCAGATCAAAGAAAGGCAGAACTGGAAAGGTATGCATCAAGGAAATTCTTTGACCCAGTGGACTACATGAAACTGCATCCTGAGGCTGTGGTTCCCAGGCCAAAATCTCAAACCTCCTTAGGTGCAGAGGATGATAGAAGATCAAAGAAAGAAGCTCTAAATCCCAACAGGGAAATCTTATTTAAGAAGGGAAGTGAAAGGAAATGACATTTGTAAGCAGACAGTATACTCATCTTGAACATTTGCTGATATTCCATCTATTTGCTGCTATGTTGCATGATCTGCTCTTTTGTGTTAGATTTTTGTTTTTATGTATGATGATTTTGTATTTATTACTGAGTTTTGTAAATAGTAATCCTAACCCAAATAGGGGGAGAATGTTGGAACATCCTATTACTAATTTGGGCAAGGATCACTATGTTTTTAGGAAATCAGTTTGACCTAGATGTATAGTTGAAAAGGTCAAGTTAGAATGAGTCTAGGGCTTAGAACTTAGGTTTGAAGCTGCCCCCAGGACCATTCAAGGATTCATACTTAGAGCTGAGGCAAAGACAATTATCGTCGAGCTTAGGTCGACGAAACGTCGAACTCCGTTCGACGCTCTCTGAGCGCATCTCTGCTAAATCGTCGAGCTCCGGTCGATGATCTTCGAGCTCAGATCGACGATCTGTCTTCAGCTTATTCTTCAGGTCGCTGAGCTCCGATCGACGATCTTCGAGCTCAGGTCGACGTTTTCTGTCTGATGTTCATTTCAATCTCTGAGCTCAGGTCGACAATCGTAGAGCTCAGATCGACGTTTTTCCTGAGAGATCGACGACTTTGAGGATTCAAATTCAGTCAGCTTTTGGAATGATTTTCAAATTCTCTCAGCATTTATTTCAAGAGATCTGCTAGCTGTTTTCATTTATTCTAGAGCAAGTTTCAAGGGATTTATCAGAGAATGTTTATTGGACTTTCCTCTAGAAGACAAAACTTTTATGAAAGACATTTATTGACTGCTAACGGCTATCTTGGATAGAGGATCTTCAGAGAATAAATCATCTTTTCTAGTCTGACAGAGAGACAATAATAAGAGACTACAAAAGAATAGACAATCTACAACAAGAAATTCTCAGTACAGATTCACAGGATAGTGAGATCAATTCAAAAAATCAAGTGATCAATCCTGGAGAATTAGTTGGCATACTGAAAAGTGATCATAGCTTCAACATCAAGGACTCCAAACAATTCATATTTCAGCCTCTGCTGAAACCATCTTCTGCTGGAGATCTGAAGCTTCTGAAGACCTATCACCCTAGCAAAGGTCTCATCTTTCTCAGGGGGAGCTTTGACAACACAATCAATCCACTAAGTCTTTTCTCAGTGATTGAGACAGAGAAGACAACTTCACCTTTTTCTTTTTCTTTTCCTGCTGTAAAAGGGTTATCAAAACTCCCTTCAAAAGTCTTGATTCTGGTTCTGAGAGCCTTGTCAAAACTCAGTGGTGGCAAGACACCTGATCAAAAAATCTAGTGTCGTTTTTGAGCAACTTATCAAAAGCTCATTGGTGCCTAGGACACCTGATCAACCCATCCTGCAGTGGATTCCTACCAAGGGTGGTAGAAGAGTGGATGTCCCCAGGTTTTTGGGGAACCACTATAGTTCCTTGTGTCTTCTTGTTTCTTGTGGATATTCTTTGCTGTGTGTTGTGGTTTTTATTCTTACTGCTTTAGTTTTATTTTCTACATCAAAGCACCTTACACCTATACATAAATTAAGCCTTTACTGCTGTGCATTTTAAAATTGTAAATTTACTTTAAAATACTCTATTCACCCCCCTCTAGAGTTAAGATAGATCTTACCCTCACTTTCACCGCTATCAGGCTCCCACTAGCTGGTAGGTCCGGTGGTACCTCTCGTGGAAGCCCAAGTCCTTTGCTCTGATGTCGGTACCATTGTCAGTCTCCCACTAGCTGGCAGGTCCGGTGGTACCTCTCGTGGAAGCCCAAGTCCTTTGCTCCGATGACAGTCCTGCTGTCAGGCTCCCACTAGCTGGCAGGTCCGGTGGTACCTCTCGTGAAAGCCCAAGTCCTTTGCTCCGATGACGGTCCCGATGTCAGGCTCTCACTAGTTGGCAGGTCTGGTGGTACATCTCATGGAATCCCAAGTCCTTTGCTCCGATGATGGTCCCGCTGCCAGGCTCCCACTAGCTGGAAGGTTTGGTGGTACCTCTCGTGGAAGCCCAAGTCCTTTGCTCCGATGACGGTCTCGATGTTAGACTCTTACTACCTAGCAGGGCAAGCGTACCTCTCGTGGATGCCCAAGTGTTTTCACCCCGAGGCTGTCTCGTCACCCAGGCTCCCATTAGCTGGTATGACAGGTTGACTCCTCGGGAGGCTAAGTATTTTCACCCCGAGGTGGTCTCGTCACCCAGGCTCCCATTAGCTGGCATGACAGGTTGACCCCTCGGGGAGGCCAAGTGTTTTTCACCCCGAGGTGGTCTCGTAACCCAGGCTCCCATTAGCTGGTATGACAGGTTGACCCCTCAGGGAGGGGCCAAGTATGTTCGGCCCCGAGAAGGCCACTCAGCGAATACGTTGGGTTAGATGTTTCTTTCCGAGCTTGAGCCAACCTCAAAAAGAGCGGGGATTGTGTACAACCTCGTATTCGCAGAGCAGGGTCCCTTGGACAGGCGTAGGACCAGTTTTGAGTTTTTAAGCTTTTGAGAGGTTTTGCACTCTTGGCGACCAATTTTGGCTTGGCCTTGGAAATATACTAGTAGGGGGTGGAAAAATCTGTCTCCCCCCTGCGACCAGGCTCTATCCCCGAGCGGCTTGCTCGTGCGGGCTACAGCGGCCTGCGGCCGGGCTCTCGCCCCGGGCGGCCTGCGACCGGGCTCTCGCCCCGGGCGGCCTGCTCGCGCGGGCGAGAGCGGCCTGCGGCTGGGCTCTCGCCCCGGGCGGCTTGCTCGTGCGGGCGAGAGCGGCCTGCGGCCGACCTCTCGCCCCGGGCGGCCTGCTCGTGCGGGCGAGAGCGGCCTGCGACCGACATCTCGCCCCGGGCGGCCTGCTCGCGCGGGGGAGAGCGGCCTGCGACCGGGCTCTCGCCCTGGGCAGCCTGCTCGCACGGGCGAGAGAGGCCTGCGGCCGGGCTCTCGCCCCGGGCGGCCTGCTCGTGCGGGCGAGAGCGGCCTGCGGCCAGGCTCTCGCCCCGAGCGGCCTGCTTGCGCGGGCAAGAGCGGCATACAGACAGGTGGGGGGGGGGAGATGACTTAGCCTCCGTTCCTCCCTGGACCTCTTTGGGCCGTGCTGTTTACCATTTTGCCCTCGGGGTGGAATTACCTCTTTACCCCCCGGTGTGGAGGTTTTCTATTGGCTCGAGGCCTTTTTGCCTTAGGGGTATTTTGGACATTTCGGCCCCCAAGCTTGGAAAAAATATAAATAGGCCCCCTTGGGTATCTTTGGAGTGGATGAGTTTTGGCTTCCTCCTCCCTTGGTTTCTTCTTCTTAGTTGAGTTGAGAGAGCTCTCCAAGGTACCCAACTCAGCCATTGGTGTGAGGGAGGGGAAGTGCTCTTGTGACCTTCTGGGTGTGAGGTGGGACCTCCCCGCTAGAGCCGAGGGTCTGTTCCTAGTTTCCCAAGTTTTTGGTTTGTGACTGTACAACCTTGGGCTCACACGAAGGGGGGGGGGGGTTGGAAAGGAGGGGACTATAAGAACCCCAGGAGAAGAACAGGCGCTAGGCGAGACAGATCCAAGAGAGGACCCATTCGCGCTAGGCGAGACGGACCCAAGAGATGATCCCTTCGCGCTAGGCGAGACGGACCCAAGAGAGGATCCATTCGCACTAGGCGAGACGGACCCAAGTGGTGCTTTTGCCCGCGGGACAGCGCTCTCGCCAAGCACCGGTTCGGCAGGAAGTTGGAGGACCGGTTCAGTTAATGGGTAAAAACCGGTTCAGGCGGCAAACGGTTCTTTTTTTCCAGCTTCAGGGGTTTTTACTCTTTTACCCCTAGTAGTCTGCCCATAGCCCTTCAGAATAGTGGAGTTTGGCTGTTGGTAGACCCGACCCGAGGCATTCTGGTAATTTCATGAGTGGTTCGATTTGGTTATTTGCAGTTAAAATCTTGAGGCCTATAAATAGACCGGTAAGGTGTCTGAGAGAAAAGGCATTGGAATCCCTCTTTCTCTCTCTCTTTCAGGCACCTTGCTCAGCATTGGCTAGGGAGGGGGAGAATAACAAGTTTTTTCGGGTAAGAGGTAGGACCTCCGAGCTGAAGCCCTCGGTGTGTTTTTCCAGAAATCCTATTGGGAGCGTGGTCCAGAGAGAGTAGGTGTAGGCTGCAACCTTAGATCCGAGCTTTAGGAGGAGCCGACTTTGTTGGTTCCAACATTTTTGGTGCGGTGAGCGTGAATCGCGGCCTACGCAGAAGAACTTTGGATCACCTCATGGTAGGAGACTAGGGAGGAGAAGACGAGGGTGGGTCCCAGAACCCGGGGGGATACGTTGGGAGAGAGGAGTTCATGGCATCCATTGGATGTATCATGGGCATGCTGCAACAGATCTCGTAGCGAGGTGATTGCGTGACCCCCCTCCCTCAGGTGACGGGCCTCTCGCCTTAGGAGGGAATCGTCTCGGTAAGGGTAGGCGAGGACGCGCCAGGGGGCGTCCTAGTAAAGAGAAAGTGGTGGAAGGAAGCGGGCGAGATCTGGAAGGAAGGGAGCTATTCCCCAGCCCGGCGAGTGCCGTCTCGCCAGGGGACGTCGTCGCGCGAGTAGAAATGGCGAGACCCCTGGTGAGAGGATCGCCTTTTTGTGAATTGATTCTTTCGGCTCCCGTCCCGGAGGGATTCCGCGAGCCTGAGATGACCTATTATGTGGGAAAGGACGACCCTCTCCAGCATCTGCAGTGGTTTGAGGATGCGGTCTCCATCAGACCAATGACAGACGCGTTCAAGTGCCGCCTTTTCGCCATCACGTTGAAAGACAAAGCTAGGGACTGGTTCCATCAACTCAAAGTAGGGTCGATCTACGGTTTCGAGGACTTGAGTAGGAGTTTCCAATTGCGCTTCTCGACCTCTAAAAAGAGGAAGAAAAACCCGGAGTCCATTTTCTTGGTCAAGCAGAAGGCCGAGGAGTCCTTGGCCCAGTACGTGGATCATTTCCAAGAGGAAATTCTGGACATCCAGGAGGTGCCGGGATTCGCTCTCCAGATGGCCTTTACGGTGGGACTAAAGGAAGGCTTCTTCAAGATGAGCCTGACCAGGAAGTCGTCGTTATCATTCGAAGGGTTAATGGAAAAGGAAGCAAAGGAGATAGCGATGGAGGCGGCAAACCTAGCGTTTGCTAAAAAATTGGCGAGATTGACAGAGGTGGAGTCGAGAGAATCAGGAGGAGCGAGGCAGCAGGAAGGAAGGAGGAGGGAGGAGCCAAGGGGGCCGGCGCATCATGAGTTGGGTTGGAGGCAACCGGGGGGCCCTGTTCAAGGGCAAGGAAGAGGTTTTCCTCCGGGAGGAAGGAACTACTACCAGGGAGGACCAGGAAGGTTACATCAACTGGGATGGGTACATGGTCCAAGACCACTCCCACCCCCGCCCCAGCAGGCTATGGCCATAGGCCGGGGGCGAGGAAGAGGAAGAGAGAGAGAGGAAGAGCAGGAGCAGGAGCAGGGAGAAGGAGGAATCCCCTAGAAGGGAGGCAGGAGGGAGGGGTAGTTGTGCCATTCTGCAACTTCCACGAGGAGGAAGGCCACCCGACGGCTACCTGTCTAGAATTTCTAGAATTAAAGGGGAGGAGAGGAGCGGGTGAGCAGCAGCTACCCGCGCGGATAGTAGAGATGACGGGAATGGGGGAGGAGGACCGGTGTGTGGACCGATCGGACGAGGGGGATCGAGGGGAGATCGGGGTAATCCATGGGGGGGGGGATTGAAGCCACCCGCAAGGCCAGCCTTCATACCATGTATCGTCGGTGCGTTGCTTCGACGTCGCAAGCCACGCCCGCGGACGAGAAGATCACTTTTTTTAGGAAGGAATTGCCGGATCACGAAGATCCATTCTGCGATGTCTTGGTAATTCGGACCGCAATCGAAAATTTCACGGTGTCAAGGATCTTGGTAGATAATGGGAGCTCGGTAAATGTCATTTTCAAGAAGGCATTCAACGAGATGAGGGTGGAGGCCAGGAGAGTGTTGGCAGCAGATGGACCGCTGTTCGGATTCTCAGGAGAAAGGAAGGAGGTCGAGGGTGGAGTAGGACTCCAGGTGACCCTGGGGGGGTATCCAGAAATTACCGTTTTGTGATAGTGGACGCCCCCAGCAGTTATAATGCTATCTTTGGGCGCCCTTTAATTAGTGCTTTCAGATGCGTGCCGTCCTCGTTCCATCAGTGTTTGAAGCTCAATTCAGGGCGGACCCAGATCAGGGTGCAGGGAGATCCGAAGGCAGCCTGCGAATGCTATGTGACGGCGGTGAACACCATCTCGTGAAAGGTCAATGCAAAAGAGCTAGAGAGGAAGATGGCGGGAGAGCAGGCGGATGGAGAGGAGCAGGAGAGGAGAGAGGTGGTTGGAGTAGAGAGAGGCATTGCAGTGGAGCCAGAGATGGCGGGAGAGCAGGCTGATGGAGAGGAGCAGGAGAGGAGAGAGGTGGTTGGAGTAGAGAGAGGCATTGCGGTGGAGCCAGAGATGGCGGGAGAGCAGGCGGATGGAGAGGAGCAGGAGAGGAGAGAGGTGGTTGGAGTAGAGAGAGGCATTGCAGTGGAGCCAGAGATGGCGGTAGAGCAGGCAGATGGAGAGGAGTAGGAGAGGAGAGAGGTGGTTGGAGTAGAGAGAGGCATTGCGGTGGAGCCAGAGATAGCGGGAGAGCAGGCGGATAGAGAGGAGCAGGAGAGGAGAGAGGTAGTTGGAGTAGAGAGAGGCATTGCGGTGGAGCCAGAGATGGCGAGAGTGCAGGAGGATGGAGAGGAGCAGGAGAGGGGAGAGGTGGTTGGAGTAGAGAGAGGCATTGCGGCAGAGCCAGAGATGGCGGGAGTGCAGGAAGGTGGGAAGGAAGTAGGAAATGCCAAGGGCAGAAAAAGGAAGGCTGGGGAGATGAGGGAGTCGTCCGGGAAGGAGACTCAGCAGGAAGGGGGGATCTGGGAGAGAGTGGCTGAGGTTGATGAGGAACGGGAAATGGGGAAGGGCAGGTCAAGGGAGCAAGAAGAGGAGGAGGAGCCTTCAAGGCTGAGGGCAGCAGTGGAGATTCTAGAGATGGACATCCTCACAAAGGATGGGTGAAAAGAGAAGATCAAGGTCAGCGGAGAGCTCACCCCTAGAGATCAGGAGGAGATCCGGAGGTGCGTGCAAGAGAACATCGATGTATTCGCCTGGAGTGCAGCTGACATGCCAGGGGTCGACGCGGACGTAGTGTGCCACCGCCTCAACCTCGACCCCAAGGTCCGCCCCATACAGCAAAAGAAGAGGGCCATCGCTTCCAAGATGGTCGGGCCTATCAGAGAAGAGGTGGAGAAGCTACTTCGGGCAGGGTTCATATCGGTAAATAAGTATCCAGGGTGGATGAGTAATGTTGTAATCGTGAAAAAGGGGGAGGGGAAGTGGAGGATGTGTATCGACTTCTCTCTTTTAAATAAAGCATGCCCTAAGGATTGTTATCCCCTGCCTCGAATCGACGTGCTGGTCGATTCAGCCGTCGGTTTATCACTAATGAGTTTTCTAGATGCCTTTTCAGGATATCATCAAATACGCATGCACCCTCCAGACATCAAGGATGTCACCTTTATAACCGAGGATGGATGCTTCAGTTACAACATGATGCCCTTTGGGTTAAAGAATGCGGGGGTGACCTACCAACGAATGATGGATCGGATCTTCCTAAAACAAAAAGGACGGAACCTTGAAGTTTACGTAGATGACTTGATGGTCAAGAGCCAAGACCTCAAGTCCCATATTGAAGATCTAGAAGAAACCTTTGGGACCATAAGGGAATACAAAATGAGACTCAATCCTCTAAAATGCATATTCGGGGCCAGTAGGGGAAAGTTCTTAGGACATCTCCTCACCCCATCAGGATTAGAGCCTAACCCGGACAAAGTCAAGGCAATCCTAGAACTGGAATCTTCGAAGAGTGCCAAAGAGGTCCAGCATCTAATAGGCAAGTTGGCTGGGTTAAGCAGGTTCCTTTCTAGAGCACGAGAAAGGTGCTCACCTTTCTTTCGAACGTTGAGAGGGGGAAAGAAATTCGAGTGGACCTTAGACTGTGAAAATGCCTTTTTAGCCCTGAAGCAACAACTCACCAAAGCACCGCTACTCCAAGGACCACGGGAGGGAGAGATTTTGTCTTTGTACTTGGGAGTGGGGGCGGGAGCGGTGAGTTCGGTCCTCGTGCGGGAAGAAGGCAAGAAGAAGTTCCCAATCTATTACGTGAGCAGGGTCCTCAAAGAGGCAGAACAAAAATACCCTATCTTAGAGAAACTCACGTTTGCCCTCATCATCTCGGCCCGGAGGCTCAGGCCGTACTTCCAAGATCATTCCATCCAGGTCATGACAGACCACCCTTTCCGCCGTATTCTGGAGGGGGTGGAGCACTCGGGGAGGTTAGCCAAATGGTCAATAGAACTCAGTGAGTTCGATCTTCTTTTCATTCCTCGGGTGGCCATCAAGGCGCAAGCAGTGGCGGATTTCTTAGTAGATTACATTGTGGAAGTCAAGGAGGACGAAGTGTCTCCTGTAGTGGCTTGGGAGATGCTCGTAGACGGGGCCTCAGGAAAAAGCTCTTTTGGGGGTGGGATAATTTTGGTAAGTCCCGAGGGAACTCAGATCGAACAGGCTCTGAAGATTCATTTCCCCCTCACCAACAATCAGGCCGAGTACGAAGCCATCATAACAGGGTTGAGGTTGGCCCGTGAGCTCGGCATACAAGACATCAAGGTCTCCACCGATTCTATGCTAGTTGTAGGACACATCAAGGGGGAGTTCGAAGTAAGAGAACCCGCCCTCCAATCGTATTTAATGAAGGTTAAAAGTATCATCGGACAATTCCGCGGCTTCTTAGTTCAGCACATCCCCAGGGAAGAAAACACTCGGGCAGATTTGCTCGCTAAGCACGGTCCCCAGGCCGGAGGAACCACAACAGAACTCTTCAGGCCTTCCATAGAAGAGGGGGAGTTTATGGAAGTTGATCAGCAGGGGTCCTGGATGGACCCATTTATCGCCTTCTTGACGACCGAACGATTACCAGGGGGGACCTTGAGAAAAAGCAGGTCAGGTACAAATCGACATACTACCTGGTGAAAGAGGGGACCTTATACCGTAAGACGCTGTCAGGCCTGCTGGCTCGGTGTGTGTCTGAAAAGGAGGTCGCAAGGGTGCTGGAGGAGATTCACTCGGGGGAGTGTGGCAGCCATTCCGGAAGTCGGACCTTGGAAAGCAGGGTGCATAGGCAAGGCTACTTCTGGCCCACTCTTAGAAAGGATGCTTAGGAATTCGCAAAAAGATGCAGGAAGTGCCAGGAATTTGCTCCTCTTCAACTCCTCCTGGCCCAAAGATTGCGCATGATCACGGCTCCCTGGCCTTTTGCCATATGGGGGCTAGATCTGGTAGGCCCGTTTCCCCAAGCAAGTGGCCAGAGGAAGTTCCTGCTGGTCATGGTAGACTATTTTTCAAAATGGCTGGAGGTGAAGGCGTTGGAAAAAGTGATGTCTCAGGTAGTCAGAAGCTTCGTATGGGGGGAAATCATCTGCAAGCATGGGCTCCCTTTGGCCATTGTCACGGATAATGAACCACAGTTCGCCAGTAGAGAATTCATGGACTTCTGTGTCCGGCTAGGTATAGACCTTCGATTCGCCTCGGTACACCACCCTCGAAGAAATGGGCAGGTGGAAGCCGCAAACAAGTTCATCGTGAATCTCTTGAAGAAGAAGGTAGAAAACCTAAGGGGGAGTTGGGTGGAGCAGCTCCCATCCGTCCTCTGGGCCTTGAGGACCATGCCGAGTACCACCACGGGAGAGACACCATTCAAACTTTCTCATGGCTCAGATGCCGTCATACCAGTTTAATTCGAGGTTGAGTCATCTAGGGTGGCAGCGGCGAGAAAGGGAAATGAAGAATGGGAGGCAGACAACGGGGAGGAGCAAAGGCTCTCTCTCGACTTGGTGGAGGAACTCAGAGAGCTAGCATCCATCCGGCAGGAGGAGGTCAAGTGTCGGATGTCAAGGTATTTTGACAAGCATGTTAGAGTCAAGCAATTCGAGAAGGGGGACTTGGTCCTCAAGAAAGTGGATGCGGCAGGTAGAGGGGCCTCCGTGGGGAAGCTCAACCCCAACTGGGAAGGCCCTTTTATAATAAAGGAGGTCTTGAATTCAGGAGGGTACCACCTCCAGGATGTGGATGGGGTATCCCTTGATCGCGCCCGAGGCGACGATGATCTAAAGCGATTTTACCCTTGATGCTGTCTCTCATGTTTATGGTTTACTTCTTCTTATGGAATATTTTCATTTTTTAATACCAGTAAACTTGGCGTGATTTTTAAACACAATACAAGTTCAGATATTCGTTTCGCGTAACAAGATTGCTTTGGTTGTTTGGAGAGGATACCCCGAGTAGACCCGCTGACCAGGCTCTCATCAAGCTGGCAGGGATGTAGGCTCACTCGGTGGTTGGAGGTTGTTCGGAGAGGAGACCCCGAGTAGACCCGCTGATCAGGCTCTCATCAAGCTGGCAGGGCCATAGGTTCACTCGTTGGTTGGAGGTTGTTTGGAGAGGAGACCCCGAGCAGACCTGCTAACCAGGCTCTCATCAAGCTAGCAGAGATGTAGGCTCACTCGGTGGTTGGAGGTAGTTTGGAGAGGAGACCCCGAGCAGACCCGTTGACCAGGCTCTCATCAAGCTGGCAGGGCGGTAGCCTCACTCGGTGGTTGGAGGTTGTTTGGAGAGGAGACCCCAAGCAGACTCGCTGACCAGGCTCTCATCAAGCTGGCCGGGTTGTAGGCTCACTCGGTGGTTGGAGGTTGTTTGAAGAGGAGACCCTGAGCAGACCCGCTGACCAGGCTCTCATCAAGCTGACAGGGCTGTAGGCTCACTCGGTGGTTGGAGGTTGTTTGGAGAGGAGACCCCGAGCAGACCCACTGACCAGGCTCTCATCAAGCTGGCAGGGCTGTAGGCTCACTCGGTGGTTGGAGGTTGTTTGGAGAGGAGACCCCGAGCAGACCCGCTGACCAGGCTCTCATCAAGCTGGCAGGGCTGTAGGCTCACTCGGTGGTTGGAGGTTGTTTGGAGAGGAGACCCCGAGCAGACCCGCTGACTAGGCTCTCATCAAGCTGGCAGGGCTGTAGGCTCACTCGGTGGTTGGAGGTTGTTTGGAGAGGAGACCCCGAGCAGACCCGCTGACCAGGCTCTCATCAAGCTGGCAGGGCTGTAGGCTCACTCGGTGGTTGGAGGTTGTTTGGAGAGGAGACCTCGAGCAGACCTGCTGACCAGGCTCTCATCAAGCTGGCAGGGTTGTAGGCTCACTCGGTGGTTGGAGGTCGTTTGGAGAGGAAAAAACGAGTATATTGGAAAAATAAAAGAGAGCCGAGACGTCTCACATACAAAGAAGCATGACCAAGCGTTAAGGCCTAACTTGCCCGGGAAAACCCCCTTTTACAAAAATACAAGGATATCTCAATACAAAAATGTTTTAATACAAAAGTGTGTATACAATAGGAAGTGGAAAGGCAATCCTAGACTTTCCTCCAGATGTCTCCTACTCTTTCGCGCTAGATGATGAGTCATCTCCCTCCTCGCCGTAAATCTCCGGTACTAGGTCGCGAGCGGTGACATCCTCGCAGCCCTCCTTGATAACCCCCATTTCTTTCATCATCTTCATGATCAGCTCGGCTGTTCTAATGTTGGCATCTTTACAGAGTTCCTCGACCTCCTCATGAGAATAATGGGGAGGAGTAGGTTGGGGAATCGTCACGCGAGAAGGCGAGAGGGTAGCTTTCTGAAGCCGGGTGACCTGTGACTCCAGGCCCTTGACATCTGATTCCAATGTGGCTATGCGCGAGTGCATTCTATCGGCCGTCTCGGCATCTTGCGAGAGGCCCATTCGTCAGATGAGGTCAAGGGTATGTATATATAAGACAAGCTGAGGGTAGAGAAGAACTTACCACACTGCCTTGGGCCTTAGCGAGAAGGTTATCCGCCACGGCAAACCACTTCTCGAGATCTTCAGACCTCTCATGCTCCGCCGCCAGTTTTGCCTCAGATTCCCTCCAGCTTTGATTATTATAAATCAACCGACGCGAGAGCCGGTGTGAGAGCTCCAGGGTGCGCAGTTGAGAGTACGCATCCCTCAGAATTAGATCTCGCGAAGGAGGATCGTCGGCGGGATTTGGCTCTGAACCACCGTAAAGACCAAAGCCCAGAGAGAAGGCATGGCTTGTAGGCTTGTCCTGCTCCATCCAGGAGGGAAGGAGGGTAGAGATGGAGACGCGGTTCGCCCCCTTATCCCATATCAGAGTCGGGTCATTGGCAGCATCCAAGATCACCGGACCCATGTTGAAATTTTGATTGGCAGAAGGGTCAGGGCGACTTGAAGAGCCCACCTCGCGAGAGGGGGATGAAAGTCCACCTAGTGCCAACTACCTTCACCTATGGGGGGGGGAATAGGTGTCTTGCAGCATTTTTGCGGAATTAAGTTATACCTGCACAAACAAACAAAACAACACAACACAGAAAGACACAGGCAATTTATAGTGGTTCCCCGATTTAGGTACGTCCACTCTCCCCCTTCGACCTATCTCCCAACAAGGGACGACTCGGTCACTTCACCAACAGGATTGAAAACCAATCCTCACACTAAGGAAGTAACTCTTCCACACGAAGGATTCACCACTCCTCCACCACGGGTTGCACCTAACCCTTACACAGAGGAACCAACGTTCCTTTACAACAAAAGAAAAACTTGAATGTATAAAATACAAACTACTTTTGGAGCCCTTGGTGTCCCTCTTCATTCGACATTGCGTTCTTGAATAAGTCGAAGATTCCACGACCTAAGTGCTCTCTTAGAGATAATCTCCCCGAAACCAGCGGCGGCAAGAAGTGCGGCGGCGTAGCTGTCAGGATCGGCGGCGACAACGAAGTGCGGCGGCTGAGCTTTGGAGATCCAACCATCGTAGCAAAGCTAGCAAGGTCTACCAACGGTCTTGCTAGGATCGATCGTCTCGATCGATTCGGAAAGGGAAGGTATTCCCGATCAACAAATCAAGAGACAAAGGATCTCTAGGTAGACACGTGAGACGCGTTGCTTGGCTGAGCTTCTGTCACCGGGAGATCGAGAAGAAACCACGATCAACAACGGCGACAACCTGCACGAGCAACGATGGTGATCCGAGCGGCGACGGCGGCGGAAGGAAATCTGCGATGCTTTAGGTCACGATGGCGGCTCGTTTCTTGTTCTCAGTATTCCGTGTGTGTGATGATCGAAATACAACCGTATTTATACTGTAGGTCATACATTATGATCGTTGTGGGCCCCACCAGTAGAAACCCTAAGTCCGGTTCAAAATAGCGCCTGAATATTTGGACCGGTCTAGCGAGCAGAAGAAATTCGCCTAAGGCAAATTTGGCGAGAATCATTGGTGATTCTCGACGAATCGGCGAGAATCACTTATGATTCTCGCCGAATTCTACTTGGCAGAATTTTGGCTGAAGATCTTGCCATCCGGAGAGAATCGGCGAGAATCATAATTCATTCTCGACAAATCGGCGAGAATGCAAAGTCATTCTCGACGATTCGGCGAGAATCAACTAGTGATTCTCGACGATTCTGCCTTAAGCAGAAATCAAGACGACGTTGAGACAGCCGGCTGCAATCGGCAAGAATCAGCGAGTGATTCTCGACGATTCGGCGAGAATCACTCGAATCGGCGAGAATCACTTAGTGATTCTTGACGATTTCTACTTAGACGATTTTCGTCTTTCTTCCCGCGAGTTGCTTTGACCCATCCTTGCTCCTTGTCTGCTCTTGATCATTCTCAGCCCTGTACTTGAAAGTAAGTACACTCCAACAGAGAGAGTACACGTAGGACAACACACTGATCTGCTCAACAAAGGATTACGTTGCGCAGACCCGTGTATATTGACCCACTGCACCCTGACATTGGTGTGTACTTAGCGTGGAATAACTGCAAGCACAACTTGAAGACAAATGATCAAATACAATGTAAATTCACCTTAGCTGGTCCAGGGGCTTCTTTAAATCAGGTACATTGTGGATACAATACCCAACAATCTTCCCCTATTTGAAGAAGCCAAAACCCTACAAGCTAAGGTGAATATAACGGATGGAGGAAAAACATAAACTGAATAATCAGTTGAAAAAGAATTTCCATACCATTATCTTTAGAGCATTTGGAGCATACTTTGCGAGAACACCTTAGCCCTTAGCACCTTAGCCGAGAGGGCAATCTCCCCCTTTTTGGCTTCTACAAATCTGGGACTTTAGCACTTGCCACAATGCTCCCCCTCAGTTCTTTCATTTGTGCTTACACTTGAGTTTCTTGTGGATGCTCCCTAGATCCAAGAGTCGGGAGCCTCTGTATTCTTCATTCCTCAAGGTTTAGCATACCCAGTTCAGTTTTGAAGAGACTGAACTTGGCTTCGTCTAGGGGCTTTGTAAAAATATTTGCAATCTGCTTATCCGTGGGGACATAGCAGAGAGAGATGTCCTTATTTTCCACATGCTCCCGAATGAAGTGGTAGCGCACTTCAATATGCTTCATCCTGCTGTACGACACGGGATTGTTCGCAATGGCTATAGCACTTGAGGAGTCGCAGTACATTGGTACTTCTTTGAACTGAAGGTCATAGTCTGCTAGCTGATTTCTGATCCATAGAAGTTGTGCGCAACAGCTGCCTGCTGAGATGTACTCAGATTCAGCTGTGGAGGTTGCAACACAATTCTGCTTCTTACTATTCCATGATATAAGCCTTCTTCCGAGAAATTGACACGT
This sequence comes from Platanthera zijinensis, assembly GCA_039513925.1. Lineage (NCBI taxonomy): Eukaryota > Viridiplantae > Streptophyta > Magnoliopsida > Asparagales > Orchidaceae > Platanthera > Platanthera zijinensis. The sequence goes on along the minus strand of CM077090.1, from coordinate 149,802,602 downwards.
CCCGGAGGTGCTTTTCCGATCATCCCTGCTTCCTACAAAATAAGCATCTAAAAAGCCTATTAGCTCGACATCATTGTTTCTCGGGTACCACAAGCCAAGATTAGGTGTACCCTTAAGGTATCTAAGAATTCGCTTTGCAGCGACATAGTGAGATTCCTTAGTGTTCACCTGATATCTGGCACAAACGCATGTGGAGAACATAATATCCGATCTACTTGCAGTAAGGTAGAGCAGGGATCCAATAATGCTTCTGTATTTGGTTTCATAAAAAGGTTTCCCTTTCTCATCCTTATCTAGAGACATAGTGGATCCCATTGGAGTCCTCATAGAGGTTGCATTCTCCATTCCGAATTTCTTGAGGAGTTCACTTGTGAACTTTGTCTGAGAAATGAAAATTCCATCCTCAGACTGTTTCACTTGAAGTCCCAAGAAATACTTTAGCTCTCCCATATTGCTCATTTCAAACTTTCCTTGCATAAGTTTAGAAAACTTTTTGCAAAGATTGTTATCCGTTGAGCCGAATATAATATCATCAACATAGATTTGCACCAGCAAGATCTTGCCTTTGACTTCCCTAAGAAACAATGTCTTATCTATTTTTCCTCTAGAGAACTTGTTCTCCAGAAGAAAACTAGACAGAGTCTCATACCAAGCTCGAGGATCTTGTTTTAAGCCATATAAAGCCTTATTAAGAAAATATACATGATTGGGATAAGTCAGATTAACAAAACCTGGGGGTTGTGCGACGTATACTTCCTCTTTCAGGTTGCCATTTAAGAATGCAGATTTCACATCCATCTGATAGACAGTGAATCCTTTGTGCGAAGCATAAGCCAGGAACAATCTGATCGCCTCGAGCCTTGCCACTGGTGCAAAGGTCTGGTCGAAGTCAATCCCCTCCTCCTATCTGTAACCTTGAGCCACCAGCCTGGCCTTGTTCTTTATGATGACACCGTGTTCATCCAGTTTGTTTCTGAAGATCCACTTGGTGCCGATCACGTTCTGCCCCTTTGGTCTGGGAACCAGCGTCCAGACGTTGCATCTTTAAAATTGATGCAGTTCATCTTGCATGGCCAATATCCATGCTGCATCCTTGTTCGCTTCGTCGAACTTCTTTGGCTCAACCTATGACAGAAAGCTAAAATGCAGAATCTCGTTAATTGTACCTCGGCGAGTTCTGACACCGTCACGGGGATCTCCGATGATTTTATTTCTGGGATGATCCCTCACGTGATGAAGCTCTAGCAGTCTGGCATCTGGAGCTCTAAAATTTTCTGGGGATCCTTCCTCTTCAGGGAGGACAACTCCATTCTGACCGTCATCATCTCCGATAGGTGTTGTGGTGGTGACTTTGGCGTACTTGGGAGTTGCATCTTTAGCGATCTCATCGAGACTAAGCTGTTCAATTCTTGTACCTACATCTTCAAGAAGACCACTGGAAGAATTGTTTTTAAGCAAGCTTCCTTCATCAAATACCACATTTATGGATTCCTCTACCACTAGGGTTTTCTTATTGAAAACCCTATATGCCCGGCTATGGCTACTATAGCCCATAAATATGCATTCGAAGTATTTTTCACCAAACTTAGTACGCGGGTACTTCCCGTTATTTAGTACATAGCATCTGCAGCCAAAGATCCTAAAATAGGACATGGTTGGCTTCCTGCCTTTCAGTAGCTCATAAGGCGTCTTATGATGACTCTTGTTGATCAAGGCCCGGTTTTGTACATGATAAGCCGTATTGACAGCCTCTGCCCAGAAATATTCTGGGAGAGAAGCGTCATTCAACATTGTCGTGCAGGCTTCAATGAGCGTTCTATTTCTCCTCTCCGCAACTCCATTCTGCTGAGGAGTGCGCGGGGAGGAAAACTCATGAAAGATACCAAGTTCTTCACAGAACTCTGTCATAGCACCAGACTCGAATTTTGTTCCATGGTCACTTCTGATTTTGACCACCGAGCAGTAAAGTTCGTTCTGAATCTGCCTGACAAAACTGGTGAAGATGTCAAATGTATCAGACTTGCGTTTTAAGAAGAACACCCAAGTAAACCGAGAGTGATCATCAACAATCACTAGCGTATAAGACTTGCCTCCCAAGCTATGAACTTGCATTGGACCAAACAAGTCCATATGTAGAAGATAAAGACATCTGGAGGAGTTTTTGTCAACGATGCCCTTAAAGGTAGCCCGAGTCTGTTTGCCCTTCTAGCATGCAGGACAGGGGCTATCTTTGATGCACTTAATGATGGGAGCATCCCTTACTAATTTTTTAGAAAACAACATACTAATTGTCTTGAAATTAATATGTGTCAATCTCTTGTGCCATTGTTCACAAAGAGATGCACTGCCTGTTGCTACTAGGCATATGGGGGTAGATGAATCTAAACTAAGAAAATCTAAGCAGAAGATATTTTTGCTCCTAATGCCGGTTAATACCGTCTCCGAAGAGGCACACGATATCATTAGGCATTTATCCTTGCAGAACTTAACGTCATAACCTTTATCATATAACTGACTTACACTGATCAGGTTATGATTTAACCCTTCAATGTAAGCCACGTCGGTGATAGAGATTATACCGTTGGAAATCATACCGTAACCCCTGGTGACTCCTCGATTTGATCCCCCAAAGATGACTTTGGGTCCATTCTCGACTGGAGAGTAATCACGCAGCAGGCTTCTTGTCCCGGTCATATGCCGGGAGCATCCACTGTCCAAGTACCATATGGGAGTTTTGGTGGCCTTTGGACATTCCTGCAAAACAGAATTAATTTCCCTTAGGAACCCAATCGAACTTGGGTCCTAGATTTCTCGTTAGCATACTCTCCCTCGGATGGTTAGCCCTACGAGTGGTCTGCCTCGCATTGCCAACATGAGGAGTCTCGTTATTCCTCGGATTAAACCAGCAATCCACGGCAAAGTGACCAACTTTGCCACAACACCAACAGTCAAATATATTATAATTTCTCCTAGGCACCTGCTTCACCCTTGGAACGGAAGGTTTAGTCAGGGCCTTGGACCTGGAGGTGGAGGCATCATGATGACAACAGTCGCATGATTTCTTCACCTCCTGGTTTCTCAGTGTAACAGGCTTGGCCTTGGGTGCCTGCTTCCTATTATGGTCGCTAGAGAAGTGGCCATAATCCTCCATTTGAATTTCCTTATAAGGTGCCTTGAAGACACTCTCGCCAAAGTTGTGGGGGAAGGCCCACCCCTCATACCGGCTCTTGGGCTTTTCAACCGAGGGCTGGAAGAAGTGGCCATAGGTTGACTTAAAGTCCTGTTCATTGCAGGGAAAGCCAGGCTTCCTGAATACAACATGGTTGAGTGGGGCCTTTCCCTTTTCTGCAGTAGAGGCCTTCTTAGCAGCCTTATTTCTCCTCTGCTTTTTGTTTCTCCTGGATGATTTACCAGGCACACCCACATGCCCCAAGCCAGCCCCCTTAGCCTGAGCAGAGAAGGTATCAACCAGTGGAAGAACAGTCTTTGGCATAGAGAAGCTTTGGACAATCTTCTTTTCTGCCGTAAGTTGTTCTTCTAACTTATTAATTTCTTCCTGTTTAAGGTCAAGGAGACTTAGAGACTCTGAGTGCTTAGAGATCAGGTCCAGGTGCTCCTGTCGGAGAGAAATCGAGCTAGTGATCTCTTCCCTTAGGGAGACACCCTCGACCTTAAGGAATTTGACTTCCTTTTTCTGAGCCCTCAATCTCTTACGGCATTCCTCGAAGGTGTTGAGCAGAAGCTCATACTTTTCGAGGAGCTCAGCTTCTCGGGCAGATGAGTTGTCCTCGAGATCATCATCAGGAGACTCATAGTAATAGTCGGAGAGGGGGGTACGAGCTTTTACCTTCCCAGTGAATGTGGGGCATTCTCCTTCTGAGTCAGAGCGACCCACCAGCCCAAAGTAGGCTTCCTCATCATCACTGGAGTCTGAGGAATCAGACTCACTCAGTGTCTTTGACTTTTTGGCGATGTAGCTCCTCTCCTTCTTTTTATCTCTATAGGTTCTGTGCTCTTCTCCCTTCCCCTTCTCTCTCTTGCCTTGATGGCAGTAGGCCACGACGTGTCCTGGCTTATTGCACCCAAAACAAATGATGTCAGTATGACGATGTTTGTTCGGTTTTGATTCATACCTGTCAGAAGAATAATTCTTCTTCTGATTTCTGGAGGAGGAGCCGTCTCTCTTTCTTTGATTCCTCATCTTGAGGAACTTCTTGAATTCTCGGGTGATGAGGGAGAAGTTTTCTTCAGACAACTCTGAGCCGGAGGTGCATGGCTAGGAGTCTTTCTCCTCATCCTTTTTCCCCGTACGGGATGAAGCCGCACCCTTGCCCTTCCTGGAGTGAATGGCTTTTAGGGCCACAGTCTTTTCCTTGGCTGCGGCCTTCTCTGCTTCTTCTTCAGCTTTCCTCGTGTTCAACTGGAGCTCATAGGACATGAGCTTCCCAAAGAGTATCTAAGGATCAATTTCAGCTAATCTGCCAAACTCTCGGATGGCGCAGATCTTCGTGTCTCATTCCTTAGTAAGGGACCTAAGGAATTTATCATTAAGTTCACCATCAGTGAACACTCTTCCATATCCCTTGAGAGCATTGACGATCTTGAGGAAGTTCTCGAAGGTAACTCTGATCTCTTCCTTGGGCCCCTGCCTGAAGGCCTCATATTTCTGGTTCAGGAGGGATCTCCGGTCATCCCTCACTTCATCTGTGCCATCCATCAGGATAATCAAGCTGTGTCAGATATCCTTGGCTGTCCTGTAGTTGCAGAAGTTCTGCATCATAGAGTCATCGACTGTGCTGATTAGTATGTTCTGTGCCTTCTTGTCAAGTCCAACCAGCACCATCTCATCCTTGTCCATTTCAGAAAGCTTCTTTGGCACCTTTTTGGTAGGATCAATGGTGGAGGCCTTAGTGGGAATATAAGGTCCCTCCTCCACGATCATGAAGAGTCGAGGGTCGACTGCTTCCATATAAAATCAAATCCTTTCCTTCCAGATAGGAAAGTTTAGCCTGGTGCACACTGGGATCTTGCCTGAGTACTTGAGTCCGTCCAACCAGCACCATCTCATCCTTGTCCATTTCAGAAAGCTTCTTTGGCACCTTTTTGGTAGGATCAATGGTGGAGGCCTTAGTGGGAATATAAGGTCCCTCCTCCACGATCATGAAGAGTCGAGGGTCGACTGCTTCCATATAAAATCAAATCCTTTCCTTCCAGATAGGAAAGTTTAGCCTGGTGCACACTGGGATCTTGCCTGAGTACTTGAGTCCGTCCATAGTAGATATCTGCCTTCTTCTTGACACTAGTGGCAGGAACTTACTCAAGGTGTTAACCTTATTGCTGAGTAACCTCCCTCTGATACCACTTGAAAGTCCACCTAGTGCAACCTACCTTCACCTATGGGGGGGGGGGAATAGGTGTCTTGCAGCGTTTTTGCGGAATTAAGCTATACCTGCACAAATAAACAAAATAACACAGCACAGAAAGACATAGACAATTTATAGTGGTTCCCCGATTTGGGTACGTCCACTCTCCCCCTTCGACCTATCTCCCAACAAGGGACGACTCAGTCACTTCACCAACAAGATTGAAAACCAATCCTCACACTAAGGAAGTAACTCTTCCACACGAAGGAGTCACCACTCCTCCACCACGGGTTGCACCCAACCCTTACACAGAGGAACCAACGTTCCTTTACAACAAAAGAAAAAATTGAATGTATAAAATACAAACTACTTTTGGAGCCCTTGGTGTCCCTCTTCGTTCGACGTTGCGTTCTTGAATAAGTCGAAGAGTCCACGACCTAAGTGCTCTCTTAGAGAGAATCTCCCCAAAACTAGCGGCGGCAAGAAGTGCGGCGGCGTAGCTGTCAGGATCGGCGGCGGCATCGAAGTGCGGCGGCTGAGCTTTGGAGATCCAACCTTCGTAGCAAAGCTAGCAAGGTCTACCAATGGTCTTGCTAGGAACGATCGTCTCGATCGATTCGGAAAGGGAAGATATTCCTGATCAACAAATCAAGAGACAAAGGATCTCTAGGTAGACACGTGAGATACGTTGCTTGGCTGAGCTTCTATCGCTGGGAGATCGAGAAGAAACAACGATCAGCAACGACGACAACCTGCACGAGCGGCGATGGTGATCCGAGTGGCGACGGCGGCGGAAGGAAATCCGTGATGCTTTAGGTCACGATGGCGGCTCGTTTCTTGTTCTCGGTATTCCGTGTGTGTGATGATCGAAATACAACAGTATTTATACTGTAGGTCATACATTATGACCGTTGTGGGCCCCACCAGTAGAAACCCTAAGTCCAGTTCAAAACAATGCCTGAATATTTTGACCGGTCCAGCGAGCAGAAGAAATTCGCCTAAGGCAAATTCGGCGAGAATCATTGGTGATTCTCGACGAATCAGCGAGAATCACTTATGATTCTCGACGAATCGGCGAGAATCACTTATGATTCTCGCCGAATTCTACTTGGCAGAATTTTGGCTGAAGATCTTGCCATCCGGAGAGAGTCAGCGAGAATCATAATTCATTCTCGACAAATCGGCGAGAATGCAAAATCATTCTCGACGATTCGGCGAGAATCAACTAGTGATTCTCGATGATTCTGCCTTAAGCAAAAATCAAGACGGCGTTGAGACATCCTTTTGCAATCAACAAGAATCAGCGAGTGATTCTCGTCGAATCGGCGAGAATCACTTAGTGATTCTCGACGATTTCTACTTAGACGATTTTCGTCTTTCTTCCCGCGAGTTGCTTTGACCCATCCTTGCTCCTTGTCTGCTCTTGATCTTTCTCAGCCCTGTACTTGAAAGTAAGTACACTCCAATAGAGAGAGTACACGTAGGCCAACACACTGATCTGATCAACGAGGGATTACGTTGCACAGACCCGTGTATATTGACCCACTGCACCCTTACATTGGTGTGTACTTAGCGTGGAATAACTGCAAGCACAACTTGAAGACAAATGATCAAATACAATGTCAATTCACCTTAGATGGTCCAGGGGCTTCTTCAAATCAGGTACATTGTGGATACAATACCCAACAGGGGACCTAGATGATTGAGGGAGGGTGTCAGCGGGCCGGGCAGACTGATTCGTCTGGCCAGTAGGAGAGACAGCATGCTGAGAAGGCAGCCGAGGAGGTGACCTGGGAGACTGAGACCCTAGGGAAATAGGGGTCAGAGATTCCGGCACCTCCACTGGCTCGATGGCGACTTGTTTCGCTTTTCCGGTGGGAAGGGACGCCACTTTCTGAACCTTTGGCTTCTTTGCAGGGCTCAGGCGAGGCGGGACGGAGCCTTCAGCAGGCTTCTTCTTGAGGGAGGGGGTCAGGGCTTCCCTCGCCGCCTGAGTCGCCATGGTGGCAAGAGAGACATCCTTAGATGGCTTGATGCTGCTTTTATAGGGTGGGCGAACAGGAACATTCCTCTCTCCTATGATAGGCGAGACGAGACGTCACAAGTAAGTTAAAATAAAGAAACGAAAACAAAGAGGGGCGAGCCTACCTTCGCCAGGAGGTACAGGAAGGAGGGAGTCAAGGCCGCGCCTCAAGAATTGGACTTCGAAGTTCTTGCCGATGAAGAAGTCGCAGAGGAGTTTATCGGTACCCCCAACTTGAGGAGTCGCGTAGAATGCTTTAGCGGGCGACACGGGCGCCAGCGGGATGCCTCCCAAATTGCCACGGACGAAGGCGAAGCGGGTGAGCCAATAATGATTTTTGTTGGGCGTCTCGTAAACCTTGAGACCTTGCCCAGTGAAGTAGGACACGCCGTCGTGATTAGCGTGGTAGATAAAGAGCTTGCGGAAGACGATCAAACTAAACTCGATGCGCTCCCGGCGCATGTAGCTGGCAAAGGCGACAAGCATTGAGATGGCGTTGGGGTTCAGTTGCGCAGGGACTACTCCGAAATACTTTAGGACCTGTTTAACCTCCGGCCAGAGGGGCAGTCTCAACCCCGCCTCGAAGTGCGAGACGGGGAAGGCGAGTTCTCCGGGATAGAAGGTTTTAATCGACTCGCCCACTTTAGGAGGCCGCGAGTCGAACCCCTCGGGCAAGAAATCGCGAATGAAGACGTTGTATTCTTCCTCAGAAATGCGGCCAGGAGGAAAATCATGATCAGCGAATTGCCTCCCGCACTGGCTACGCCCTTCCCCCTTTTCGACCTTTTCTTCCCCATCCTCAAACGAAAAGGCGAAAGGGAGGCGCGAGAATAATAGGCGAGATAGAGCAAAGATGAGAGCGGCACGCGAGGAAGGGAATGAAGAAGGATAGGGGTTGGGGCACTGGAACAAAACAAAAAGAAAGAGGAGAGCGTGACCCTGACCCGGGGTAGGGGGTGTATTTATAGCAGGTATGATAAGTGGGAAAATATGAACAGGTGGGGAAAATCATGCAGAGGAAGGGGAAGAGGCGGCCGACCTTTTTCTCTCTCCGGACCTCATTTGGAGTAGCCCCACATGAGCTCCCAGCCAGGGGGCGATGCGGGGCAAGAGGAAAAATAGATTGTCAGATAAAGCCCTGTTAATTAAATGTGTGGCTAATAAGAGCCATATATCCTAATAGATTAAAGCTAAGGAAATAGAGCACATAAATAATTGAAACAGGAAATTATCAAAACAGGTAATTATTAAAATATTCATTCACGCGCGAGACGGGCGGCACGATTCGAAGGGTGCAGAAGTTTTAGCAAGAGCACCGCTTAAGTTATTATTACAGAGTTTTGAATAAAAAGGAAGCGAGACGCGAGACTAAACGGGAATTCGTCAATTCTTATGCCACCTCCAGCGCCCACCACCGCGATATCTCGCACAAGGAGGCCGGTTGGGGAGATGAAAGGCGCGAGTCGCGTCTACTCCACGACGCGCGAGACGGAGCTGCTGGTCGACCTCGCTCAGGATCGCCTGGGGATCAGTCTCGTCTATCTCAATGTCCGCATCAATTTCGGAAGTCAGGCGAGCGCACTCCACCTCCAGCCAGTCGATCCGCCGATCAATCGCGTGTTTATCTTTCTCTAACTCATGGATCATGAGCGTTTGCTTCCGAAACATCTCAGCCACTCCACGCTTCATCTCCAGCGGATCCATAGGATCACCCAGATAGTCTTCGATCTCGCCTATAGGAGGAAGAGGCGAGAAGACTACCTGTCTTGAGCGCTCCTCGGCAGGCGAATCCTCAGCAGGTGAGTCCACCCATACATCTACAAAGCAAGGAATAGGGTAAAGGGGGGCCTTCAAAGGAATGTTGATGGCGAGCAGGGGGTCCAAGGGAGCGGGGCCCTTACCAGAGTAGCGAGAGGTCCCAGCAACATTGGAAGGGTCACCCTTCTTCGCTTTAGGAGTAGAAGGAGGGGTGGACGGTGGAGGCGAGACAGAGTCTGGATGGTGGTCTGCGAGACAAATTCGGGCGCTACCAGGACGATGAAGAGGCGCGGAGGTTCTCTGAAAGTAAGTAAAAAAGAGCGCAATGAGGAGAGGATAAAGAAGAAGAAAAGTAAGCAAGAGTTTCACCTCCTTTTCTCTGGGAGAAGAAGAAGTAGGGGAGATGCGCTTCTCCGGAGGGTCGCGAGAGGGCTCCTCTATTAAGGGAGAGAGGTCATTCTTCCTCGCCTTCTTTGGTTTAGAGGAAGAAGGCGGTAGGGAGGAGGAAGTGCGAATGGGAATTAAGTTCATGGCCGCCGCGCTAGCCTTGTTTCTTTGGCGCACCAGTGCGATGCGATCGCGGAAGCTCTTACTAAGAGACATAACGGCAGAAAGGGGTTTAGAAAAATATGGAGAGGAGATTATCTTCATGTACATGAAGGAACCCCGTATTTATAGACTCAAAGAAGGGGAGGGCCCCCCACCAGAAAAAGATTCCGTCATAAAGTCGCTATGGTGACACGAGCCTCGGTTGGACTTTCTTTTCGAGCTTAGACAACCCCGAAAAGAGCGGGGATTGTGTACAACCTCGGGCTCGCACGAAGGGGGGGGGGGTTGGAAAAGAGGGGACTACAAGAACCCCAGGAGAAGAACAGGCGCTAGGCAAGACGGATCCAAGAGAGGACCCATTCGCGCTAGGCGAGACGGACCCAAGAGAGGATCCCTTCGCTCTAGGCGAGACGGACCTAAAAGAGTATCCATTCGCGCTAGGCGAGACGGACCCAAGTGGTTCTTTCGCCCGCGGGACGGCGCTCTCGCCAAGCACCGGTTCGGCAGGAAGTTGGAGGACCGGTTCAGTTAATGGGTAAAAACCGGTTCAAGCGGCAAACGGTTCCTTTTTTCCAGCTTCAGGGGTTTTTACTCTTTTACCCCTAGTGGTCTGCCCATAGCCCTTCAGAACAGCGGAGTTTGGCTGTTGGCAGACCCGACCCGGGGCATTCTGGTAATTTCATGAGTGGTTCGATTTGGTTATTTGTAGTTCAAATCTTGAGGCCTATAAATAGACCGATAAGGTTTTTGAGAGAAAAGGAATTGGAATCCCTCTTTCTCTCTCTCTTTCAGGCACCTAGCTCAGCATTGGCTAGGGAAGGGGAGAATCACAAGTTCTTCCGGGTAAGAGGTTGGACCTCCGAGCTGAAGCCCTCAGTCTGTTTTTCCAGAAATCCTATTGGGAGCGTGGTCCAGAGAGAGTAGGTGTAGGCTACAACCTTAGATCCGAGCTTTAGGAGGAGCCGACTTTGTTGGTTCCAACAGTGACGTTCCCCCGAGTGTAGTAGGTGTGAGGTCACCCCTCTTTTGGGACCCCGAACTCCACAAACAGTCCTCGATACTACCATCAGAAGCCTTACTTGACCATGGCACCTCCTCCTCCAAAGGCCTCGTGCATCGACGATCTCTCTGCATCCATCTAGAAGCCAATACAACCACCTATGCACCTCCTGCTCCCATCCATGGCTCCGAATGGTCTCCCTCCTCTCCTCCGGTCAAACACAATTTACATCTCAGGCCTCTATCGAGCCATCTCTGACCTCTTGAATCCATTCGGGCCTCTTCAACGACATCTATTCTTGTTACTCCTAATTACAGTCATTCCCAATCTACTATTCCCCACCCCACCTCAATCCCGAGACAATCTCCTTTGGCCCTTGGTTCCATTTCACTGCACTTGTGAGCCGAAGATATATCTCTCCTACCACTCATGCTCGTATGTGTAAGACCCCCATTTTTTTTCTTTTTTTGACACCGGGGTCTTAGGCCCAGAACCGCCACCTTGCGGTGATACCTTCGCACCCGGGAAGGTCGTCACTACAAGATACCGATTCTGCCGGCCAAAATCGATCGCAACTGTAGCAATAAAATAAAAGCAAGTCCACAGAAAATCACATGTATAGAAAATAAGCTCCACGAAGGGAGTGTCCACAGATAGTACATATAATAAAAATCTCGGGCTTATGCCCGGTACATCAAGTCCTCACTACAAATCACTCATCGTGGAATCAAACTAATACAACTACTAGTGTTTGGGACTCACAGTCCCTGCTGTCTGGACTCCAGTACTAGACTGTCCGATCTCCAAGCGTGCCGACCTCCGGGGCTGCTCCTCCATGCTGGGCTCCGTGGTCCCCTAAATGATGTGGTTCGAAAACCGTTAGTCAAAAAGACTAAGTCCTATCATCCTCCGCACCTTCCCCCATGGCTCCTAAGCACCGAGCGGGGAGAAGGAAAGGAAAGGACATGAAGGTGGAGATTGTCAAATAGCAGATGACAGCGGAACTAGACTAGCAGTTCTAAGTATGGTAATAATGATACAAAATTAGAATAAGTAACCTTAACTTATGTGAAAACACATAAGCTAAGGGATCTCTTGCAGGGCTCCTATCGTATAAAAAGTCCCATACCGATTTATACGATAGGGTGTCGGTTTTACTAGCAGGCTTAAATATATAACATTGAAAGAGAACCTTGACTTATAAGCACGCTCGCACGAACTTATAGGCCAAGGGGTCGTTTTGCAAGGCCTAATGTATAGAGCGTCCCATACCGCTTATACATTAGGTGTCAGGTTATATGCAATGGTTATGCTATAAAATACAATTATGCTATGATGTGAACATGCAAGTGCAACTCACCCACTCGACTTTGTGTACACAGACCTTTAGTTCCCCCTTTCGGAGCCGTTACCTCCCAGGATACCTCTGTAGTGGCAGACGGAAGCGGTGGGTTGGGCCTCGCCCACCTCTAAACCAGTAAAGCACTACCGGTCAGACCTATCGTACGCCTCAACGCTTGGTGCACAAAGCGGACTCCTGCGTACTCTTGTCGGCTGGCGCACCGGACTTCTGTTGGCGAAGTGCTAACCACACTTGCCGAGTCAGCGTATTGGCGTCGGTGCATCGACCCTCCAATATCGAAGACCCACCACCTTATACCATTTATGCACATGCAATAGTTATGAGTCCCAACAACCGGGCCAAATCTCCCCGGACTATCCCGTCTGTCATAATCAACAACTGAGCTGAAGCTCCCCGGACTATCCCGTCCGTCATATTCTACAACCGAGCCGAAGCTCGCCAGGCCACCATGCCCATCACCATAACCACTGGGCTTATTGCCCGAGTAACCCAAACTATCTCCCGGGACATTGGGGTGTGAGAGTGTGAAATCCTAAGTTTACTATTTACTCTTGTGGCGATTTTATACCTACGACTTAGGTTTTACCCAGAACTGCCCAAGGTATTCCCTGTGAAGGGCTCTCGAGGGCACTAGGAGCTATGATGGGCTGAATCCCAAAGCTCCCTTTCACAAGGCACTTATTCTTATTGGTTGGTAACTAATCTCATATCCATTACCCATTTCTTTTTCATATTACGGTAGACTAAACCTAAGGTGATTTTGACCTTTCACTCTACGGGGGAAGACGATCTTTCGTCGACCCCAAGCACTACTCAACACTACCGACTCATATCTCACTACTTAACCTAAACTTCTAGGATGACTCATCCACATCTACAAAATCCAGTAAGATGGCTAACTTCAACTATGCCAAATCATTTTCTTTCAACAATTTACTAAATGCAGACCACAAGGTTAAATGTCATGTAAAATGGGGAGTACATCAAATAATCATCCAATACTCCTATAATAATTAATGGAGGTCCATTATGACCTTTAAGCCCTAAATCCAGAGACCAAAAATTTTCCTTATTTATTTAATAATTTATTTAATTATTCTAGTGACTAAAATTTCCAATAATGAACATGAAGTACCATTTTCAGGCAAGATATCATTCCACTAATTTTATATGATATTTAAAATAAGGATTTAACTCATCTTCCAAAATATCTAAATTTTTCAGTAAGGTTTTATCCCAAAATTCCTATTTCATTTTAACCCTTGAAAATTCATTTAAAGAAATATAAAAGACTATATTGCTTCCAAAAATTCAGAGAAAATTCCAGTATGATTCTAATGGCATATAAATGATTTGGGCCAAATTTCATAATTTATTTATCAGTAAATAGTCTTAATTAAATTATTGAATAATTTCCTCATTTAACAAGCTTGTGAAGTAAGTACCTCAAATATGTATCCAAAAATCTTCATAAAAGGTATATATGCATATAATGATTCAAAACTTCTTCTGCCAAACTTTCATGACCTCCTAAGGGTCAGAGGGACTATAATGTTCAATTTATTAAATTGAGGAATCCCTTGTGTTACAAATGACCCTTTTATATAAGATTGATCTTTTCAGAGATCTTTTGGTTCAGGTGTTAGCCTGTAAGAACCAACCTCCCTCTGATACCAATTGAAAGTGAGAGAAAGATCTACCTTGACTCTATAGGGGGGGGTTAATAGAGTATTTTAAAATAATATTTACAATTAAAATTATAAGGCAGTGGAAGACTTAATTTAATTATATGTGTAAGGTGCTTGTAGAAAAATAAAGCTAAAGCAAGAAATAAGAATCACACAGCACACAGCAAAAACAAACACACAGCAACCAGAAAACACAAGGATCTATAGTGGTTCCCCAAAAAGCCTGGGTACATCCACTCTTCTACCACCCTTGGTAGGAATCCACTGCAGGATGAGTTGATCAGGTGTCCTGGGCACCAATGAGCTTTTGATAAGGTGCTCAAAAATCAGATCTAGATTTTTTGATAAGGTGTCTTGCCACCACTGAGTTTTGACAAGGCTCTCAGAACCAGATTCAGAACTTTTGAAGGGAGTTTTGATAACCCTTTTACAACAGTAAAAGAAAAAGAAGGAGTTGATGATGTCTTCTCTGTCTCAAATCACTGAGAGAAGACTAGTGGATTGTTGATGTTGTCAAAGCTCCCCCTGAAATGTAGAATGGTTCATGAGTGAGAGCTTTGCTAGGGTGATAGGCCTTCAGAAGCTTCAGATCTCCAGCAGAAGATGATTCCAGCAAATGCTGAAATATTTTGTGACTGGAGTCCTTGATGTTGAAGCCTTTGAACACTTGAAGATTCAGTAGATTTGTAAATCACAGAAGTTGAATTCTTGATCAGAGAAATTGTGTTGTTCAATCTTCTGTAATGTAATCTAATTCTTCTGTATCTCCTTGTATTGTCTGTATTGATCACTGTATCTTGTGTGTCTTCTGTACAATCAGAATGAAAACTCAAGGCGTATATCAGATATTCTCTTAGACGGTCATTTAATCAGTCATAAATGACTTCCATAATAGACAACTGTATCTGGGGAAAGTCCTAAGCAATATTCCATTTAGTCTTTCCTTGAAACTTGCATCAGATTGATTGAAATGGCTAGGAAATCCTTTGCAATCAATGCAGGAATTAATTCTGATTATAATCCATAACTGTCCTTGAATTTGAATTCTGAAGGCGTCGATCTCTCACAGAAATCGCCGATCTGAGCTCTACGATCGTTGAACTGAGCTTAGAGATTGGATTAACACAGCAGACATAAAACGTCGAACTGAGCTCTACGATCGTCGAACTGAGCTCAGCGACTAGGAAAGTAGCTGAAGACTGATCGTCGATCTGAGCTCGAAGATCGTTGAGTTGAGCTCAGCGACTAGGAAACTAGCTGAAGGAAGATCGTCGATCTGAGCTCAAAGATCGTCGACCGGAGTTCGACGACTTAGCAGGGTTGAGCTCAGAGAGCGTCGAACGGAGTTCGACGAAAATTGTCTTTGTCTCAGCTCTAAGTCTTGATCTTTGAATGGTCCTGGGGCATCTTCAAACCTAAGTTCTAAGCCCTAGACTCATTCTAATTTGACCTTTTCAACTATACATCTAGGTCAAACCAATTTCCAAAAAACATAGTGATCCTTGCCCAAATTAGTAATAGGGTGTTCCAACAAAGCCACTCCCGGTACCGGAGTGGAAATTTGAGGACATCGCGATGGATTTTATTCATGGGCTCCCCCGATCACGGACGGGAAACGACTCGATTTGGGTCATCGTCGATCGGTTGATGAAGGTGGCCAGATTCATTTCGATCAGGAAGGATGACTCTGTGGGAGTACTAGTGCGGAGATTTGTGGAGCAGTTTGTTCGATACCACGGGGTGCCTAAGACGATCGTGTCGGATCGGGATGGCCAGTTCACTTCCAGGGAGTGGAGATCCGTGCAGGCTTACTTAGGAATGCGATTGACCTTCAGCACCGCATTCCATCCCCAGACGGATCGGCAGACAAAATGCACCAATCGGACGCTGGAAGATCTTTTGAGGTTATGCATTTTGGACCGTGGGGAACCATGTGAGAAGCTCTTACCCCTGGTCGAGTTCTCCTATAACAACAACTACCAGTCCAGCATCAGGATGGCGCCTTATGAAGCCTTGTATGGAAGGAAATGCAGGACCCCGCTTTCTTGGGTTCAGGATGAGGATCTGAAGGTGTTGGGATCGGATTTTATTGAAGACACCGAGGCTCAGGTGAGACTGATCAGAGACAGGATGTTAGAGGCGCAGAGCAGACAAACTAAGTATTATGACGCCCAGCATCGTCAGGTGGAGTTTCAAGTGGGGGACCGAGTGTTTTTGAAGATCCGGCCCATGCATGGAGTTTTACGGGTGCGTGGTCGGAGGAAGAAGCTCAGCCCTAGGTATATGGGCCCTTACAGGATCCTGGAGCGGATCGGGGCCCTAGCTTACAGGCTAGAGTTGCCACCAGAGCTGGCAGCTCTACACGACGTCTTCCATATTTCTTCGCTGAGAAGGGCTCTACTACGCCCGGAGCAGCAGATTTTGACCTCCGAAGGGCCGATAGCTTCCGACCGGTCTGTTCACTTGGAGCCGGTTCGGATCGATGACAAAGGAGTACGGATCTTGCGTCGCAAGAAGATCCCCTTAGTCAAGGTTCTGTGGAGGAATCATGGTCAGGAGGAGCACACCTGGGAACCGTAGGACCTGATGAGGCAAAAATACCCGGAGTTGTTCAGTCAGGTATACCTCACCACCTCTCAGTATACTATAAATTACCTTCTTATATTGAACCGGTATGACTAGATAAGGGAAATTGAGAACCTAGGCATGCACAGGAAAGTAGGGGCTAAACTTTTGTTTATTGAGGAGATTGTCTTCGTTTATCAAACAAGTAGTATCGCTTCGACTCAATAGAAAAATCGTATGGGATGTTACAAGTTTAATTTATTTCGGTAGAAATCCCCGTAGGCTCAACCTCAATTTCGGGGATGAAATTTTTGTTTTGTTTATTGGGATTTGTAACATCCCATTTCCGGCTAGACCCCTAGGAGTCGATCTATCATGACAGAACCCTAGGAAGCCCAAAAAATTGAAGTCCGTCGACCAAGACTTCGAGTCACGTGTTGGTCACGCCTGTGACCGACCCGTCACGCCCGTGACCAGGGTGTGACCCCTTCGACGATCGTCGATCTCAGGAAGACGATCATCGAGCGCATATTTTTTGCAGCCCAGGCATATCACGCCCGTAACCCACGTGTCACGCCCGTGACCTAGGGCGTGACCCCTTCGACGATCGTTCGATCTCAGCAAGACGACCGTCGAGCGCAGAATTTGCGTCATGGCCCTGTCATGCCCGTGACCTATGTGTCACGCCCGTGACCTAGGGTGTGACCCCTTCGACGATCGTCGATCTCAGCGAGACGATCGTCGAGCGCAGAATTTGCATCATGGCCCTGTTACGCCCGTGACCCACTTGTCACGCCCGTGACCTTGGGCGTGACCACCCTTCGACAATCGTCGATCTCAGGACGACGATCGTCGAACTCAAAATTTGCCATCCGGGCCTATCACGCCCGTGACCCACGTGTCACGCCCGTGACCCACGTGTCACGCCCGTGACAAAGGCCAAAACGTCAGCCAGGCTGGAAATTTCTGTAACCCAAGTCATAATCAATTTTGATTATGGGAATTTAAAGCAGGAGTATTTATGGGCCGTTTCTTTATCTAATTACTTAGTAAAATGAGAGAGTGTGGGCCAATAGGAAATCGCCACCTGGTAAACGCCTCTTCTTATTCCAGCGTTTCCTTTCCTCCACCATAACCGAAAAGCAATTCGACCCTTTCCCCTCCCCATTTGGAGATCTATAAAAGCCCTTAGAGCAAGAGGAGAAGGTTACACTCTTGACCAAACGAATTCAGATTTCTGCTCTTGCTGTAGGAGAAGTTTGGGAACGCCACCACTGCGCCATGACAATCTGATGTTCATCTCGCCTCCAAATCGTGAACAAGGTCCTCCTCTACTTCTTCTCTTATGAGTAGATCTTAGGATCTTAGAAAAGAAGTTCGTGCTCAACGGAGCCAGACCTATCTCGCGTTTTCATGGAAAAACCATGGAAAAATATGTTTTTGAGTTCGCCGGAAACCGCCACCTCCGGCGGCCAAACCACCCCCGACCGATAGCCATCGCCTCAACGGAGGTGGTGGTGGTGGTGGCTGGCCAGGGAAGTGACCGGATGGCCGGCGACGGATCGCGGAAGAGCTACAAGAAATATGAGTTTTTTGTGTTCTGTCTTCGGGTTCTGTAGAAGATGAACAATAAAACCACTTTATAATATATAAATTATGTATATAATACATAATGAAAAGATTCATTAATTGAACATATTTTGACGCTGCAAAACGAGGCACTTAGATGCCGATTTAGGAAAAATAGCCAGTCACAAAAGTTATAGCCCTTCGAGTCTAGATTAATTTAAAATTAATTTCAACTCGTTTGGGTAAGGGTTTTAACCGCAGACCCCGTTTTAGTGGGGGCTGTACCTAGAGTTTGGCAGAAACTAAAACGGATGCCCACTCTTCGTCTCTTGTCCAAATGATTTGAAATTTGGGCAGGGGGTTATCCTTATCCATATCTAGAGGTTGTTCAAAAATGGGAATTTTTGGAGATACTTTGCCTAAAGTTTCTTTTTTAATTTAATAAAATTAGAGTAATTTAATTAAGTGGTCAAACGACCTCCAAACCCTCCCAAATTTTGGTGAGTGGTCCCTGTCTATAAAACCTAGCTCTGTACAAAATTCCAACTCATTTGGATCAGTTTTGGATAGGAAGTCACCTATTCTTAACTAGACAATAATGAGGCATTTTTGAGTAAAAAGTGCACAAGAAGTTAGAACGGTCATATCACCTCAACAGAGGCTGATATTTTTACCACTGACTTAGATGAGTTATCATAACCCACTTGGAGAAAATTGTGTGATTTAGGGTTGGTTTACCCTAGAATCCAAACTCAAATCCTAAATGAAGGGTTTTGAGGGTTGTGAAGGACATGGGGGAAAATGCCCTTGTGCTGCCTTGAAACTCAGTAGAGTCGATGATAGCATAATATAAATCATCTGGATGGAATCTCAGAGGATTTGGAGATAGGTAGATACCTCAAAACCCTAACCTTAGTTTTAGGGTAAAATATCAAATAGGACGAATCAGTCACTAAACATTATTTAAAAGCTGTGAAACTCGGGTAGAGTGAGTTTTCGGATGGGTAGAACTTATATTAATTTTACTGGAATTTTTTGATGTATATTTCTATCACTTCATTTGTAAAATTTATTATAGCCCAAATTGATATTTTAATTATTTAGATCTTTCTGTTCATTGAACTCTCATGAAATCTTGGAAGTAAATGTTTTAGGACAGAATGGTTGCTCATGAATTTTTGTATAATTTGTAGTTAAGTAAATCTAGTACTTCCTTCACAAATGTTAAAAAAGGCTTTTATGGTTTAAAAATTAATTATGGATGATATTTCTTTTGAAAAATTATAAGACTTAGGATTTGAAAATTTCAGGCATTTATATGCCTGTGGACTTTTATTCATGATTTTTAGAATCCTGATTAGGGCACTTCCTTTACAAGTCCACCTTATAGAGATTTTTTATAATTAGTTTATTCAGAGATTAAGGCTCTGTTTGGGACAGCTTATGCTGATCAATAATCTCTATTTAAAACGAAAAAGCAGTTTAATAGCTGTTTGTTTGTGCAGCTTATATAAAATCACTTATTTTAAAATTGATGATAAGTTGATTTTTAATAAGCTATCCGGGTCCAGCTTATGGCTTCTCATAAGCGCTTATCTCTTAAAAAAGCCATATGAGTGTTTTTTTGTTCTGATATGATTTTTTTCGTTCCGACGCGATTTTTTCACCAAGGCGCGATCTTTTCGCCCGGGCGCGATCTTTTCGCCCGGGCGCGATCTTTTCGCCCGGGCGCGATCTTTTCGCCCGGACGCGATCTTTTCGCCCGGACGCGATCTTTTCGCCCGGGCGCGATCTTTTCGCCCGGGCGCGATCTTTTCTCCCGGACGCGATCTTTTCGCTATGACACGTTTTTTTCACCCAGAAGAATTTTTTTCTCCCATGCACAATATTTTTCGCCCAGGCGCGATATTCACCCGTGCGGGATTTTTTTCGCTCGGGCGCGATTTTTTCGCCCAGGCTCGATTTTTTCGCCAGGGCGCATTTTTGTTCGCCCGGGCGCGATTTGTTCTCCCGGGTGCGATTTTTTCGCCCGGGCGTGATTTTTTTCGCCCGGAAGCGATTTTTTCGCCCGGGTGCGTTTTTTCGCCCTGGCGCAATTTTTTCGGCCGGACGCAATTTTTTCGCCCGGAAGCGCTTTTTTCGCCCGGAAGTGCTTTTTTCGCCCGGAAGCGATTTTTTTGCCCGAAAGCGATTTTTTCGCCCAGGCGCGGCGAGAAGTGATTTTTTCGCTCGGACGCGTATTTTTTTGCCCGGGCGTGTTTTTTTTTCGCCCGGGCATGATTTTTTCATCCGAGAGTTTTTTTCATTTTTGTCCAGGCAAAAAAATTGCTTCAGGGTGAAAAAATTGTGTTGGGAAAAAATTGCGGCTGTGAGAAAAAATTGCGCCCGGGAAAAAAACGCGGCCGGTCGAAAAAAATCGCGCCCGAGCGAAAAAAAAAGCGCCCCGACGAAAAAAACTGCGATCGAGAGAAAAAACGCGATCGGGCAGAAAAAAACGCGTTCGAGCGAAAAAAACATGCTCGAGCGAAAAAACACGCCCAGGCGAAAAAATCGCGGTTGTGCGAAAAAATTGCGCCCGGTTGAAAAAAATCAGGCGGGCGAAAAAAACGTGATCGAGCGAAAAAACACGACCTTGCGAAAAAAGCACGCCCGAGTGAACAAATCGCGCCCGAGCGAAAAAAATCACATCTGGGTGAAAAAAATCAAGCTTGGGCGAAAACAATCTTGACCGGACGAAAAAAATCGTGACGGGCAAAAAAATACGTCCGAGCGAAAAACCGCCCCCAGACAAAAAAGTCGTGCACGGACGAAAAAAAACACGTCCAAACAAACAGACCCTTATGAATAAATGAGAAATTTAGATAAACACTTATGACCAAACTATCCAAACAGTTGACTGCTTATTCATCATTGATTTTATAAAATCTCTATGCAAATATCAATTTTCAATTAGCGGCTTATTCATCATCATAAGTTGTCCCAAACAGAGCCTAATACTTGTTGAAAAATTATGAAACTTGGTCAAGACTATTTTTAAGGTTGTATCTACATTGTATAATTAATTTATAATTTTTGGATTGAGATTTTCTGTACTTGATTCATAAATAACGAAAGATAGCAAATACTGCAAAAATAGTTTTAGTGCCCTTTTGATGATAGAAAAATCGTGAGATCTTGGATTTACCATATTGAGATAACATCATTTTTATAATAATTTTGTTGGAAATATTGCATGAGAACTTAGGGTAGTTTATGTTCAAACCGGTAGCCCTTAGAACTTTTGAGGAATTTAATTAAATGCCAGGTAAATTAGGAAAATTACCATTTTCTGGATTTAGGCTAATTATATCATGATAAGTCTCCAGTAAATAATTTAGGGCATTTGGATAAGTATTCAATCATTATCTAACCGGTTCAACATTTAGTCTAGGTTGGTCTGCATATAGCAAATTGTTAAATTGCAATAGGACAGGATCTGGGATAGTTGTTGGAGTTAATCATTTTGTCTGGGTGGATAGATGTGGATGATATCGCAGTAGAATGATATGAAGAGTAGTGGGAAGTGGTGTTGGCTAGAGTTAAGAGGTGCACGAGTTCAACGAAAGATCGTCTTTCCCGAGAGAGGAAGGTTAAAAATCACCCTAGGATAGTCTATCGTAACTTAAGAAAGGAATGAGTAAAGGGAATCAACCAATAACAATAAGTGCCTTGCGAAAGGGAACGATGGGCTTCAGCTACCATCATAGTTCCTAGTGCCCTTTGAGAGCCCTTCACGGGGAATACCGGGGGCAGTTCTGGGTTAACGTAAACTGTAATAACAAATTGATAAGAGTAACTTAGTAATTAGGGTTGCACATTTCACAAACACTGTAGCACAGGAAGATAGTTTGGAGCTTCGGCTCGGTTGGTTAAGAGACGGACAGAATGGTCCGGGGAGCTTCAGCTCAGTTTTGTTTGATTACGATTAAACTTGCATGTGCATAAAAAGGAAAGAAAATTAAGATGGTGGGTCTTCGGTATTGGAGGGTCGATGCACCGATGCCAATACGCTGACTCGGCAAGTATGGTTAGCACTTCGCCAATAGAAGTTCGGTGCGCCAGCCGGTAAGAGTACGCAGGAGTCCGCTTAGTGCACCAAGCGTTGAGGCGTACGATAGGTCTGACCGGTAGTGCTTTACTGGTTTAGAGGTGGGCGAGGCCCAACCCACCACTTCCGTCTGCCACTACGGAGGTATCCTGGGAGGTAACGGCTCCGAAAGGGGGAACTAAAGGTCTGTGTGCACAGAGTCGGGTGTGTGAGTTGCACTTGCATGTTCCATCATACCCACTTGACCCCTGACACCTAAAGTATAAGTGTAATGAGACGCTTATACATTAGGACTTGCAAAACGACCCCTTGGTCTATAAGCTTGTGTGGGCAAGTTTATAAATTAAGGTTAAAATTCAATATATATATGCTGCTGTTTGATAACCGACACCCCAATGTATAAGTGGTATGAGACACTTTATACGATGAGAGCCTTGCAGGAGATCATTTGGCCTAGGTGCTTCCGCACCTAAGTTAAGGTTATATTTCTTACTTTCTGTTATTGCTATTATTTACTTTAAAATTGCTAGATTAGTTCAGCTGGCACCTGTTTTCTTTTGATTTCATCTCCACATTCATGTCCTTCCCTTTCTTCCTCTCCGCTCGGTACCTAGGAGTCATGTGGGAAGGGGTAGGGGATGATAGGACTTAGTCTTTATGACTAACGGTTTTTGAACCGCATCATTTTAGGGGATCGTGGAGCCCAGCATGGAGGAGCAGCCCCAGAGACCAGTGCGCTTGGAGATGGGGCAGTCTAGCTCTGGAGTTCATATAGCCGGGACCGTGAGTCTCGACCTGAAGTAGTTTTGTTTTTTTGCTTCCGCATGAGTGATTTGTAGTGAGGATATGATGTACCGGGCATAAGCCCGTATTTTTTGTACTATGATATACTATTCTGTGGACACTACCTTCGTGGAGTTTTATTTATATATATGTGATTTATCTAGTGGGCTTGCTTTTACTTACTTTATTTTGTGCTACCTTTCTGTGATCGAATTGGCCGGCAGAATCGGCGCCTTGTGGTGATGACTCTTCAGGACGTGAAGGTGTCACCGCAAAGCGGCGATTCTGGGCCTAAGACCCCGGTGTTTTAAAAGAAAAAAAAGGAGTCTTACAATACCAAACACTTTGGAAACAGTATATAGTTTAACAGAAAGCCAGCGGGGTCTGAAATTGGAAAGATATTCTTGCAAATATGAGCAAGAATTCTCTATTAATAAAAAATATAAAATACAGTATGATAAGAATTTTGAACATAAACACTTGCACAAATTGTTAGAAGATTACCTGTGATGCATAAAGCTGAGATTTCTCAGATACTGGACAAACGATTGACTGACGAGGACTAAGCCAGAAAGGCCATTTCCCCCTGTAATGCTCCAATAGAATAGCAAGCATGCGTTCAACAGATCCAAGAATAGCCCGATGAATCATCGCAGGGATTTCAGTCTTTCCCTCATCTTCTGCTGAGTATGATAGGAAGTTGAAAATCCAACTGTTTCAATATACAAACATGTTAAGATATAAAAATAAAATAATTGAATTTATGTTTAACTGCAACAAGTGATTTGGTAAAAATAAACCTGCAAAGTTGCATATTGAAATTTTCTCTTCAATGTATCAAAGACACCGATGTCTATCTTTGGTCCATAAAATCCCCCATTGCCTTCGTTAATCTGTAAGCTCGAAAGCAGATATATTATAGTCTAAATAAATATTCCCTTGGTATGAGCCAACTTAAAGACATTTGTTATTTATTAATCACTAATTGTCACACCGTGAGTGTAAATGCAAAAATAGGCTTACAAGAAGTCATCACTCTGATTGAATTTAAGGAGATATAAATCGTCGCGACAAAATAATCTAGCTCACCGCAGACATCACATCAATTTTACCCGTAAAGAAGAAGAGCAAGAGATGTGAAAGGGAGCATATCAAGTACATTTACTCAACACCCAAAACTCAGCATCATCTTCTTGGCACAACTCAAAACCAATAGAAGAGTATTGGGCAAAAAAACATCAAAAATGGAGCCACTCGAGGAATGCCATGTAACACCCTAAATATTTTGCCAACTCAATTCGAGTTTTCCCCAATGATGAACAAAGGCAAATTAAAATTTTTGCGAATTATTTTGACGAATTTATTTTTGCTTTTTGTTACATTGCTTTTATCTTATTTGGGGGGTGCCAATAGCTTTTCACTTGGGCTGCTTTTGGTTAGTGGGTTGTCATTTATTTTATGGTCTTGTGTAAGTGGGCTGATGTTATCACTAGGAAAAAGGGGAAGGGTCGGCTAGAGGGGGAGAGAGGAGAAGCAAGAGAGAATAGAAGGAGAGGGATCAGCCCCCTTTCTTTGCTAGATGATCAAAAGATGATGTTTAGGGTTTACAATAGGCCTCTTATACAATGAGGCTCAACAAAACAAAATAACCAAAAAGCCCTTAGATTAAAACTAAACTTGCTCCCCATCCAGAACTTCTGTCGGGTCTCCTACTGTCGCACTTCCGCTCGTAGTATAGCAGTGAGTAACGCCTGGCGATATCGTGATATTATCTCTGCCCTCCTTCTGCGTGCGTGATCGTCGTGCGTACACCCTCCAAGGCGGCTCGTCTTCATGCAGTTCAGTAACAGCTGACTTGGTGTTGGGTTGGCTAATTAAATTTTATTATGCTGGCTGAATTGGTTTGCTGGCTATCATAAGAATGTTGACTGAATTAAATGTGCTGGCTGTTTAGGTGTTGGCTGGATCGGGCTTTGGGTTTAGTTAAGTGGCATCTGGAGCGGTGCTTGTCGTTTGCTTGCCGTCGACCGCTTACTCCTATGTTATAAATTGAGCCTGTGTTGCTGCTTCTCCCGCACTTTCAGTTCTACTTTTGCGATTCTGTCATTTGCTTCTCTTTCAATCGCTGCCCCGCTTCTGCGATTACCTGCTACCTCTTCTTCTACTTCTACTTCTTCTCTTTCTGTGCCTCTAAGTGGTAACTGCTTCTGTGCCGATAATTCTGAGCCGTTGTTAGGGCTTGCTGTTGCTACTCCCTGCTGCTACTTTCTCTCTGCTATCCCGAGCTGTTGCTACTCCTGAGCTGCTTTTGTATAGGTATTGTGTTGTAGCTGACCGTCTTCTCTTTCCCCCTTTGTCTGGTTTGGTTATTCCCTCTCTAATTGGCTATTTTACTTAACCGTTTGTCCCGTTTGGGCTGCTTTTAGGTGTTGGGGTGCTGATTTTTTTTTAATTAATTGCTCATTTTCGAGGGTTGGTTTGTGCTGGATATTCAAATGTTTTATAGAATAATTCTTGATAGTCTTTTTTTAAAAGCTAGTTTTGTACCGATTTTCTGCTGGTTAACCATCTTGAGAGCTTGTTTTGGGCACAAAAAGCTTCGTTTTATTGTAAGGCTGATTTGCATATTTTTAAAATCTATTTATAGCCATTTTTGGCTATTTTGTGCCGTTTGGACGGCTAAGGTTGAGATTTGCAGTCTCGGTGGAGGACTGTTTTGGTTGGACAACTCGTATTAAGATTTTTATCGTTTATTTTAACTTTCTGATTTTTAATGAATTTTAAACACCTTTTTAAATAAATAAGAGGATGACATCATAAAATAACCATGGCGGTAATGCGAACAAGAATGTGGATAAAGGCAAGACCGTGGTGAGTTTCTTATTTCTTGAATTAAGTTTTATTCAAGTAATTTCATATTTCTGTTTTATTTTTTTAAATAAATGTTGTCTGTATGAGTTTAACTCAATG
Organism: Platanthera zijinensis; assembly: GCA_039513925.1. Classification (NCBI taxonomy): domain Eukaryota; kingdom Viridiplantae; phylum Streptophyta; class Magnoliopsida; order Asparagales; family Orchidaceae; genus Platanthera; species Platanthera zijinensis. The sequence continues at coordinate 149,776,884 of CM077090.1, read as the reverse complement.
ATATATCGCTATGAAATAAAATGTGGGCGAGGGAAAAACATAAAAATGATACATATTTTTGAGGGGATTATATTATTAAAAACTTCTGTTTTCATGAAAAATACGATAAAGATAAGCATTAATTAAAAACTCTGTATAGGAAAATGTAAAGGATTCAAATCCTATGATGTAGAGACATCTACTGATGGATTCACAAGTAGGGGTGAGCCTATAATTTCATCCTTCGGGGGTGTGACCAATTCAAGTTTGCATACCTGAGCATTTCCTATTTTATGTAACTAAAATTAAAAGGTAATTTAATGATCAGTATTGAGAACAAATGAAATAACTACTTTATTGTAATGTATGCATATTGTTATCTCCCATTGTTTGCATGTATGACTATTCATGAAATATTTTTCTCACATAGTCATAATTTTTTTGAGTAATCCTTTGTGGATTTATTTTTTTTAAGGCAGTAGAAGGTTCTCCCAATGCATCAAAGAGAATTCCGCCGGAAGAATTGACGAAGGTATGAGTGAAGATATTTGTAGGCATTGGTGAAGCGCAGGAAAGGCATATAGCCTCTTGTAGAGATCCTTACTGTAACTTTGTATTGAGTATAAATAAATATACTCATAAGTTCTGTATTTGGGAATGTACATAAATATGAATGAATAAAAGATGATCTTTATAATGTGTTTTCAATGTTGCGGCTACTTTTATTGAAATACTGTTTGATCCTTGAAATCATTTGAGAAGCCCGAAAATTTGGGTCTTCACAACTTTGTATTAGAGGAACGATTTCAATAAATTGTGTCGTATCGTAGACAGTACGAAGTAATAATAAGTTAAGAATGTAACATAATTAATTTAAAACATACGTATAGGAACCCGTCCAAGTATACTTCAGTCGACGTCGCCAAAGGATTCAAGAGGAACGTGAAGTTCAACAAAGAACAAGATCCGAAGAAAGTGATAATGGGCATCGGCAACAACATCCGTTAGAATTTGTGTTCGCAATTGCAGAAGCCCTTAAGTTAGTGTTTTCTACATTAGCTGCGTTAGGACCAACACTCCCCCTGATAATCCTACTCCTAGACAATATCCAATGAACCCCCCTCCTGATCTTCCTCCGGTAGCACCTGTACCGTAACACCGACAAGTAGATTATGACCTCAAACAATTCATGGAGTTAAAACCTCCAACCTTTGCTGGAGGCTTGTCTCCCTTGGAAAATGAAGATTGGATTCTCCGCATAGAAACGATCTTCCAAGTTATGGATTGTCCCGAATATCGAAAGGTAGGATTAACCTCCTTTTTACTCGAAGGTGTAGCTAAGCGTTGGTGGAATAATATCATCGCTACAAAGTTTGCCAGACGTTGCCTTGTAATGTGGCCAAACTTTATTCAGGAATTTACAAATTGATTTGTGCCGCGATCGGAGAAAAGAGTACTACACGACTAATTTTTGCAGTACGAGACGGAATTCTCCAAATTAGCATACTATGCTGATTCTCTCGTGACCACCGAAGAAGATCGTTACCGACAATTCCAACAAGAATTACAAGACAACATTCGCAATTTGCTAGTGCCTCTTGATATTTTAGAATACGGGAAGTTGGTCGAGAGGGAGCGATTGGTGGAGATTGATCAAGAAAAATCTCAAAAACATTGAGAGAGTGGGAAAAGAAAAATACATGAAACACAGACGCAAGAGGAACCTCAAAGTAAAGATGCAAAGACTTTCCAGACTGTCCCATCAACCAATAATGCATCTCAAACAACTTCGACGAAGTGCGTCAAATGTAACCGATTTCATCGAGGAGAATATCATATTAGAGCATGTCCGTAAACCTGACCATACAAAGAAAACATATCCAAGACTTCTGCAAAAAGAAATTAACTCTCGTGGATAACCTCCTCTATAGCAACCCCAAGCATATCAAATGTTTGATGAATCGTTGGCTTCGGCACCTGCGCCTTCTCCTGTCCTCGCTCCAAATCCTCCTCCAGAAGTTCCTGATGAGCGTTTATCTCAGCCGCAAGCATTCAATTTAGAACAGTATCGCAATAAATAAAATGTAGCTTTTTTAATTTACATATTGTAAATATTATTTGAATATAATTATCTTTATCTTTTTGAGGACAAAAACTATTTTAAGAAGGGAAAAGTTGTAACACCCTAAATATTTCGCCAACTCAATTCAATTTTTCCCCAATGATGAGCAAAGGCAAATTAAAATTTTTGCAAATTATTTTGGCGAATTTGTTTTTGCTTTTTGTTACATTTGTTTTAACTTATTTGGGAGAGTCAACACCCTTTCACTTGGGCTGCCTTTGGTTAGTGGGTTGCTATTTGTTTTATGGGCTTGTGTAAGTGGGCTGACTTGGTGTTAGCTGGCTAACTAAATTTTATTATGCTGGCTGAATTGGTTTGCTGGCTATCATAAGAATGTCGGTTGGATTAAATGTGCTGGCAGTTTAGGTGTTGGCTGGACCGGGCTTTGGGTTTAGTTGGGTGGCATCTAGAGCAGTGCTTGGCATTTCCTTGTCGCTGGCCGCTTACTCTTCTGTTATAAAATGAGCCCGAGTCGCTGCTTCTCCCGCACTTTCAGTTCTGCATTTACGATTATGTTGTCTTCTTTTCTTTTTGTCGCTGCCTTGCTTCTGCGATTACCTGCTACCTCTTCTTGTACTTCTACTTCTTCTCTTTTTGTGCCTCTAAATCGTCACTGCTTCTGTGCCGACATTTCAGAGCCGCTGTTAGGGCTTGTTGTTGCTACTCCCTGCTGCTACTTTCCCTCTGCTACCCTGAGCTGCTGCTACTCCTGAGCTGCTTCTGTGTAGCTGTTGTGCTGTAGCTGACCGTCTTCTCTTTCCCTCTTTGACTGGTTTGGTTATTCCCTCTCTAATTGGCTATTTTACTTAACCATTGGGCTGTTTTTAGGTGTAGGGGTGCTGATTTTCTTTAATTAATTGCTGATATTTGAGGGCTGATTTGTGCTGGATAGCTAAATGTTTTTAGAATAATTCTGGATAGTCTTTTTTAAAAGCTAGTTTTGTGCCGATTTTTTGCTGTTTAACCATCTTGATGGCTTTTTTTGGGCACAAAAAGCTTTGTTTTATTATAAGGCTGATTTGCATATTTTAAAAGCTATTTAGAGCCGTTTTTGCTATTTTGTGCCGTTTGGACGACTAAGGTTGAGATTTGCAGCCTCAGAGGAGGATTGTTTTGGTTGGATAGCTCGTATTAAGATTTTTTATCGTTTATTTTAACTTTTAGATTTTAACGAATTTTAAACGTCTTTTTAAAAACATTAATACTACGAATATCAAGTGACGCAACCCAAATAAAAAGTGCGTACAATTTCAGTGGTTCTCGAGGCTCAAAAATAAGAGGATGGCATCACAAGATAACTGTAGCGACAATGCGAACAAGAATGTGGATAAAGGCAAGGCCGTGGTGAGTTCTTATTTCTTGAATTAAGTTTTATTCAAGTAATTTCATATTTCTGTTTTATTTTTTTTAAATAAATGTTGCATGTGCATATGAGTTTAACTCAATGATATATCGCTATGGAATAAAATATGGGCGAGGGAAAAATAAAAAATGATACATATTTCTGAGGGGATTATATTATTCAAAACTTCTGTTTTCATGAAAAATACGATAAAGATAAGAAATTTAAAACTCTGCATAAGAAAATGTGAATGATTTGAATCCTATGATGTAGAGGCATTTACTGATGGATTCACCAGTAGGGGTAAGCCTTTAATTTCGCCCTTTGGGGGTGTGGCAAATTCAAGTTTTCATACCTGAGCATTTCCTATTTTATGTAACTAAAATTAAGGGGTAATTTAAGGATCAGTATTGAGAACAATTGAAATAACTACTTTATTATAATGTATGCATATTGTTATCTCCCCTTGTTTGCATGTATGACTATTAACGAAATTTTTTTCTCACATAGTCATAATTATTATGAGTAATCCTTTGTGGATTTATTTTTTTGAAGGCATCAAGAGCTTCTCCCAGTGCACCAAAGAGAATTTCGTCAGAAGAATTGACGAAGGTATGACTGAAGATATTTGTAGGCATTAGTGAAGCACAGGAAAGGCATAAAGCCTCTTGTAGAGATCCTTACTGTGACTTTTGTATTGAGTATAAATAAGTATACTCATAATTTTTGTATTGGGGAATGTACATAAATAATGAATGAATAAAAGATGATCTTTGTACTGTGTTTTCAATGTTGCGACTACTTTTATTGAAATACTGTTCGATCCTTGAAATCATTTGGGAAGCTCGAAAATTTGGGTCTTCACATGCCATGCGTTAGAGAAAATCTGGCGCAGGACAGTCCTATAAGGCGGGGGCAATGTGGGTGAATTCTACATGCAATAATATGAGATTCGACGACATTTAGACTTGCAATAATTTTGTCTTTATAAAACAATTACGAATGATAACCACAATAGTTAAAGTATTCAAGAAGGGAGACAAGAGAGATAGTACATGCGCGAGAGCGCGCAAAATCAAACGACAAGTTGAATGAAAATTACAAAGACTTAATTAGCTGAAGCAATACTTACAAAACAATATCACTTCAAGTAGAGTTTAAACACGGGACTCAATCGTTAAGAAATTGACAAACACACCTGGAACTTGCACAATATAAAAGGGGGAGAGGGCTGGAGGTGTATTTGGAGAGCTTTGGAGTGGCCAGAAATGCTGCCTGGGGTTGGATTCAGATCCCAATAAGGTTGCAGGAGGCTGTCTGGGCTGGAGGGGGTTGGCTAATAGTCGAAAATATGGCCTGGACAGCAGCTGGGAGAAGTTTGGGAGTTGTAATTGCTGTCCAAGAAGCTTCTGTAGCAAGTGATGGCCGGTTGGGGGAGTAACCCAGGTAGGGCTGCTGGTTGGTGGAAGATAAGGGGTTCTCTATTGGAGGATAAGTTGGGAGGATAGGTGGTTCCACGTGGGTTTTTAGGGTTGGAAAGGGAAGGCCGACTGGGATATGGGAATAAGGTATTGGTGAGTAGGAAAATTGGGTGGCTGGGATAGAATTTAGGAAGTGGGGAGTTGACCGCTTGAATGAGGGGAGAATTGGGTGGCTGGGAGTGTGCAGAATTTTGCATGTGAGAGGAAGAAAATTAAGGGGAGAGTGGGCTGAAATTGTGGAAAATTGTGTGAGTGAGATAAGTGCTCAATAAGAGAGCAGAAGGTGGTTACTTGGGAGTTATATGTGGGGGAAGTTGGATGAGGGAGTTATGGTGGCTATGAGACAGTGGTTTGGTGGCTGGCCAGAGTAGGCCGGTAGTGGTGGTAGTGATAAGAGGTGTTTTTTGGTGAACCCCTAAAGACTTTAAATGATGAAAATGGGTATGGGAGGTATGGGAGGACCACCGGAGGTGGCCGGAGGCAAACTCCGGGATCACTGGAGATGTTTTATGGGGGTAATGAGACTATTTTCTGTGGGTAAATGAGGGTGGTAGTGACTCCACGGCAAGGGGAGGGAGGATGGGTGGTTGTTGGTTTTGTGGGGAAGGGAGGAGGGGTGGCAAGCCACTTGCGTAGGAGGGGCAAAACTCCATTGGCCGGCTATTTTGGTGTGCAGGCAGCAGCCTAGTGGGAGGTGCTGGCTGCTATCTTTAAGGGTAGGATGGAGGGGAGGCCCTTAGCTGTCTGCTTCAAATGGTACTAGGAGGGTGGTTGCTATTGCTCGGGGTGGTGGGGAGGGGTCCTGGTAGTGGCTTGTGGGGGATGAGGGGGATGATGGGATGGCCGTCCAAAGGGAAGGGAGGATGGGTGGTTGCTGGTTTTATGGGGAAGGTGGGAGGGGTGGCCAGCCACTTGGGTGGGAGGGGCAAAACTCCATTGGCCGGCTGTTTTGGTGCACATGCAGCAGTCTAGTGGGAGGTAGTGGGCTAAGGCCAGCTGCTATCTTTCAGGGTAGGATGGAGGGGAGGCCCTTAGCTGGCTGTCAAGTGGTACACGGAGGAGGGTGGTTGCTATTCCTTGGGGTGGTGGGGAGGGATCCTTGTAGTGGCTTGTGGGGGGGGGGGAGGGGGATGATGGGGTGGCCGGACAAAGGGGTTGTATGGCTTAGCGGCCAAGGGGTAGGGAATGGAGAGTAAGCCCGGGCTTCGCACCCGGAGTTAGCTTCAGTGCCGTAATGATCAAAGATTGGGCTTCTAGACTCAAATCTTTCAATACTCAAAATCAGAGCCTTTGCCCTCTATTTATAGACTCTAAGGGGGAAACAAACGGTTATGATTGACAAATCGTCCAGACTCAAAAACAAATAAAAATACAACACGAGACAAAAATGAAAAGAACAAACAATACTACGATCGTCGATCGACATAAGATGGACTGTTCCAATCACCGTGCAAGTCGATTGGGATTCCCATCAAAATGGGTATATAATTTTTAATATTATGTGTATAATATAGGTTTTCAGGTATGATGAGAGCATTGTAGTAAATAAAATAAATGTTAAATAGCATAAATACTCATACAAATATTTAATTAGTGTGTAACCTATATTATAACACTAGCTTGTTGTTATTAACTTCTCTCTCTGTTTGTGATAAGGTGAGCATTGTTGATTGGTCCCTTGCTTCTATTATTGGGAAGAGCTCTGTCTTTTGTTCCTCACTCACCTTATCATCTATTTTGCATGCCCCAAACTTCACGCATAATCTACTTTTTATTAGTCATTTGACTAATTCCCTGAATTGTTCTGAAACCTTTCATCCTTCCTCTTGGGTTTTTCAAGACCTGAAGATGGGTACGGTGATTGGTTTTGGTAGCTTGGTTAATGGTCTATATGTGTTCGACTCCGGTCCAATGACACGTCCTTTGGGTCTTCACTCCATCACATCCGATTTATAGTCCTAACATTATAGCTTAGGCCACCCGTCTATCCCTGTTATGAAGTTATTGTTTCCTTTTATGCCTACTACTGTTTTTAATTTCTTTCTGTGTGATATTTGTACTGTGAACAAACACTGTCAAACTATATTTAATCGTGTTTTGTTGTTTAAGCTCTATCCCTTTTATTGTGATTCATTCTGATGTTTGTGGACCTTGTCTTTTATCTTCCATTTAAGGTTGTGTTAAGTTTGTCACTTTTATTGATTGTTTTTCTCGCACTGTGTGGTAATATTTACTGCGAAAGAAAAGTGATGTTTTACTACCTTCAAAAATTTTCATAGATCTACATTTAGTTTCATTCCATAATTCAAATTCTTCACAGTGGCAATGGACATGATTATCTGGATTCGCAGTTTGCTCAATATCTGTCTGATCATGGCATTATTCATCAAACTACTTGTGCTTATTCCCCTGCTCAAAATGGTGTTGCAGAGCATAAGAATCGTCACCTATTGGAGGTGGCTCGCTGTCATTTATCTACCAAGCATCTTCCCAAATACTACTGGGGCAATGTTGTCCTTATTGCGACATATCTCATTAATCGCATGTCATCGCATATTCTTGGTAATGCCACTCCCCTTGACACTCTTTGAGTCTCTTCTTCTCAACTTTCTCCTAAAGTGTTCGAATGTGTCTGCTTTGTTCACATCCATCACCCTCCTCCCACCAAACTTGATCAACGTGCACTAATGTGTGTGTTTATTGGCTACTCTCCCACACAAAAGGGATACAAGTGTTTTCATCCTCCTACGAAGAAAGTCTTTGTCACAATGGATGTCACATTCCGTGAATCCGAGGCCTATTATCCTGCCCCAGGTGACACCCCTTCTTTACCCTCTCCTTTGCCTTCTCCTGTACCGCTACCAGTTACTCCACCTTATCCCTCACTTCAGGGGGAGCATATACTATTGGAAGTGAGTAATTCTCCTGCTCCTCGTCCTACTGCTCCTAACTTGTAGATGTACACGAGGAGAAAACAGAGGACCACCAACACACTTGACCTGACTAGGCAACCAGATCAAACACTGGATTTAGACTCAGGGCCTTCTGAACATCTCATTGCTCTCAGGAAAGGTATTCGATCATGTACTAAACATCATCTTTCCAATTATGCTTCTTATGACTCATTCTCTACGTCCCATAAGACCTTTGTGTCTTCCCTTGCTTTCCTATCCGTACCAGCATCTTGGCAGAGTGATCTGGAGATTATTGAGTGGAGAGAGACGATACTGGAAGAAATGGAAGCTCTTGAAAAGAATAATACATGGGATTTGGTGCAACTTCCACATGGGAAAAACCGATTTGATGCAAATGGGTATTCTCTGTTAAACAAAACTCTCAAGGTGTTGTTGAAAGGTGTAAAGCAAGACTAGTGGCAAAAGGGTATACTCAAACACTTGGGATTGCCTATTAGGAGACATTCGCCCCTGTAGCAAAGATGAACACTATCAGAGTCCTTTTATCTTGTGTTGCTTGCAAAGGATGGGACCTTTCGCAACTAGACATTGAAAACGCTTTCCTCCATGGGGATCTTGATGAGGAAGTTTACATGTCCCTTCCACCAGTCCTTACTCCTAAAGGTTCAGTAGGAAATGTTTACAAGTTAAATAAAGCCCTATATGGGCTGAAACAGTCTCCAAGAGCTTGGTTATTGAGATTTCACACAGCCATGTTGTCATTTGGGTATCACCAGGGCAAGGTTGATCATACATTGTTTATCAAACATCGGACCGGTAAAATCACAACTCTCATTGTTTTTGTTGATGATATTGTTATAACAGACGATAATGTGGAAGAGATTAAGCTCATAAAACAAAAATTGGCTTATGAGTTCAAGATCAAGGACTTGGGTGCACTCAAATATTTCTGGGTATTAAAGTGGCAAGGACCAAGAATGGGAGTTTCATCTCCCAAAGGAAATATACTTTGGACCTGCTTGAGAAGACTGAGATGTGTGGTTGTGGACCAGCTAATACCCCAATTAAAGCGAACCATAGAATGGGTCATGATGATGGAAAGGAAATTGAAAATGTACTTGAATTTCAGAGATTAGTAGGATAGCTGATCAACCTGGCTCATACCCATCCTGATATTGCTTATGCAGTAAATGTTGTCAGCTAGTTTAAGCAAGCTCCGAAGACTCGTCATGCAACTGCTGCCCAAAGGATTCTCAAGCACCTCAAGTCCTCACTTGAGATTGGGATCTTGTTTTTCCTAAATTTATCTCTAAAAATTGAAGTCTACACCGATGATGATTGGGCCGGGTCAATCGACGATCGGCGATCTACCCTAGGGTACTATGCTTTTGTTGGTGGGAATCTGGTTACTTGGAGAAGTAAAAAAACATGTTGTGGCAAGATTTAGCACTGAAGCAGAGTTTCAGGCTATGGCTCTTGGTGTTTGTGAAGGTCTTTGTTTACGCTCTTTGCTAAGTGATCTGGGACTCTTAGAAGATGAGCCCAATTCGATTGTATTATGATAACAAGAGATGGAACTGAACTGTTATCAGATCTTAATAATGGGTGAAACCCAAAGAATCTTTCTGAGAATGGAGATGGAACTGAACTAAACCTCCTGAGAATATAGATGCAACTAAACCATGCCTCCTGAGAATGAAGATGGAACTTAAAATTCCTCCTGAGAATAGAGATGGAACTGAACATGCCTCCTAAAAATGGAGATAGAACGGAAGCCTCCTGAATGGAGTGATTGGACTACTAACCATTTTCTTTATGTTTTATTCCAGTCTCGTACTGGTCCAGTTCATTTATTCATTTCAGTTCAGTACTTTATTTTTTGTACTCCAGTCTCATACTGTTCCTGACTATTTACTCTCAGTTCAGTTCATTTCTTTTTAGTATTATTCCAGTCTCATACTGGTCCAGTTCCTTTCAGTACTTACTTTCAGTTCAGTACTACTCTAGTGTCCTACTGGTCCTATTTCTTTGTAGCATTTCAATTCTGTAGCTTATACTAACAACACATTTTATTACCGTACTTTTGTTTCTGCAATTTACTATTTTAAGCATGAGTCCTGCCCTAACGGACAGTGATCTTAGAGAAGAACCCCCAGCTAGGAGAAGCACATATAGTGATACTCATACTGCGTACCAAACATTTCCGTGGATTGAAAATGCAAACATGGGTCCTGCCCATGACTGAGGACTTGTCTCCTCATTCAACATGTACAACCTACACACTATAAACACACAAAATAGTAGATCAAATACATCACGATATTTGTTATTCTCAAACCAAGAGATGCGGAATGCATGCTCCAACATGTGCTTCCCGCATTCACCGAGCTCCAATAAATGCGGGAAGCACATGTTGGAGCATGTGTTCCTCATCTCTTGGTTTGAGAATAACAAATACCATGATATATTTGATCTACTTTTTTGTGTGTTTATAGTGTGCAGGTTGTACATGTTGAATTAGGAGACATGTCCTCAGTCATGGTCATGATCCAAGGGGTGTACACTTCAAAAAAAAAACAAAATGACTAGTTTTGTGTGCTAAACTTCAAACAACCATAACTTTCAATCCGAGAGGAGTTACAAAACGTGTAACCCCATTCCGAAATGAGAACGAAGTCATCTACACTATGGAAATGGTTCGGACGGCAAAAGTTAAAAGGAGATGTCGCCAGGCGATAGCCACTATTGCCCAACGATAGCCACTGTCTCCCGACGATAGCCACTATCGCCCGGCGATAGCTCCACGATCGAATCATCCCACGAAAACCTCAGAATCGTGGGACACATGGCAGCCAGATAGGATATCGCTGATCGATGACAGTAAATGTCATCGGGCGATATCGCTAAAATATAAAAGTGATTCATTTTTCCGTGGAGATCAAGGATTACAGAATTTGGAGTGTTCCTTCCTATGTAACTGATCCAGAGAGCTCCAGCCTTAAGAAAACTCTCATTTTCCCAAGAATGTTCAATAGCAAAGATGAGAAGGTTCGTGTGCAGCATCTCAGGTAATCTTTGCAAGGATTCGACATCATCTTCAGAGCTTCATTTTGAGGGACTTTTTATTCTGAATTTCTATTTTGTAACTTATCTTATCATCTTTGTAATCGGTAGAGAAATCGCCACCTTATGCATGGCGTCTAAGTCCTTGCGTGGCTTAGGAGGAAATCGTCGCCTTGTGCGTGACGTCAAGGTCCTTGTGTGACTTAGGGGAAAATCACCGCCTTGTGCATGGCATCCAAGTCCTTGTGCGCCTTAGGGATTAATTGCTGCCTTGTGTGCAGCGTCTAGATCGTGGTTAGATCTAGGTGGAGGCTAGTAGCAAGATTTAGGGAAAGATACGCTTTAGCTTACCAGATCTTGGTAGAAGGACCGACGAAATCAAAAGTTAACTATGTTTTTCATAAGCCTTAATCTCTAGCTTCATAGAGATATCATGTATATTGGTTTATCACTTACTAAATAAAATATTATCATTTCGGTTCTTGTTTATTTCTAAGTGTTTAATTTTATTATGAAAAATTAGTTTTGATTTCTTTAATTATTTCATCAAGTAAATTAAGATTAGGAAATAAATATTGTCAACCCTTATTCACCCCCCTCTAAGGGCGCCGTAAGATCCAACAATTGGTATTAGAGCAGGTTATTCCAAAATGGCTTCACAACCGGGAATAATGACGCTTCATGATCTCGCAACAACTAGAGGGGATGAAATTTTAATAAATGAAAAATCTTTAGCACCACCATTGTTTATGGGTGAAAACTATAAAGGATGGAAAATTCTAATGGAAAATTTTCTTAAATCTTTAGATGAAAAGTTTGGAATAGTATAATTAAAGAGCCCCCAATTATTTTTAGTAGAAATGAAATGATTTTAAATGCTAAATCCTTAAATAATTAATTTTGTGCACTAGATCAAAATATTTTTAAACAAATATATATGTTTTCTACTAGTTATGAAGTTTATAAATTTCTTGAATAAACTTATGATTCTTTATCCACGGGAACAAAACAAGTACAAGACATGGAAAATATGAATGCTTTCATAAGTATTCAAGAAAGCTCCTCCTTTGATGAATTCATGGAGTGCACGTCAAATGGATTGGAAGAAGTGAACACATCGTGCGAAAGAGAAGATGAAAATTTATTTATGGAAGAGGAATGCCAAGAAGATGTCAAAGGAGCTTTATGTTCAAATCTTGCCTCATCCTATAGCACTGTATGTAAATCAAAATTTTCCCTTTTCGTAATAAATTCTATTTCTACATTTCGTATGCTTGAAATTGCTAAACGTAGAATTAAGAAATTGAAAAATGTTAATTCAAAATTGCGTTTAGAAAATATAAGTTTAAAAGCAAACGTTAAAGTAGAATCTCATATTAATGTATCAAATTCTCTTTCATGCTCTGTAGTTGAAATTTCTACACCTTGTTATGATTGCAATGATCTTAAAGAAAGATTCAAGGAATTTGAAAAAGTGTTTTTAATTTCAAAAGAGCATAATGAAAAATTGATAAAAGAAAACAATGTTATAATGAATAAACAAGAATCATTAAAATTATTTGTGAAAAAATTTTCAAGTAATAAAAAATCTTTTATTTCTAGTTTATCTTCAAATTAATGTAAAGCTACTACTAGATTTTTAAATAAAACTATGTATAAAAATAAGAGTGAAAATGAAAAATAACTCAATGATAATTTGAAAAATAATTTCAAAACTCATAAATCTTCAATTCATTATTTTTCAAACAACTATCTCTATCTTTCACAAAATCAATTTTTTCTCAATTCTAAATTAAATGTTCACAAAGTTCCTATTAATAATATTTTTAAAAATCACTATAGTTATAAACATCATTTTCATGACTATGGAAATTTGAAACATATTCAACCAAAGTATGAATGGAGACCCAAAATTAAAAATGAAACATTAACTCCACTTGAAATGGTCCATTCATCACTTTCTCCTCATAATCTAACACGCTATATTTGAGTACCTAAAGGAACCATCGCACTTGGTCCCTTTTGGATACCTAAATATATTATTCATTAATATCCAATCAAACGTGTGAAGTAGAATCAAATCAAAATGAAATACATAAAATTCTACTTCACGATATACTTGGTAATATCTATTTTTATTTTTTATTTTATTTTTTGATTTTCCTTTGAGCCAACACGTATTATGATCACTTTATATTTTTTGATATATGACTTTAACTTATTGAGCCTAAATTCTTAAATGAAACAAATTAAATGAAATTGAATAAAAAGTCATATTATTTTCAAGTGGCCTAACTATCTTATGTCTCTAGCATGCATACTTATTAAATTCATTGCCTATAATTGTCTTATAATATCATTATAAATTTAACATTGAATCTCTTAAGTGATATTATCAAGATATATTAATGAAATTATTTTCAAAAATGGATTTAATTGAGCTAAAAAGAATTGTACATATTATTCACCTTACAAGCTTTCACTTAAAATTAATTAAAAAGGATGAATATGAACTTCATGTACACCACTATGATCGATTATGACTAGCTGATATCTTATTCTTAAATTCATTCTCTTCATAAATAAAAATTCAAGATATATCAAGAATTAATCTAAAATTGATTATTTCAACCACACTTAGGAATTATGAATCATATGTTGGGATATTGGTATTATGTTTGGTGTATTGGTATGTTTCACTATTGTTTGCATGCTTCTCATTTTTATCTAAACCTTAGAATTAATAATTTAAAAAGAATTTTAAAAGTTGAAAGATTAAAAGTTAAATTCATAATAACTATGTGACTTTAAAATTAATTATAATTAAGAAAATTCATTCTTACATAAAAGTTATAGTTTATGAATTCATCCTTAGACCTAAATGCTTAGTATATCCATGATTATTTACACCTAGTTTGTGTCTCACATTAGCGAGGGAGTAGGATTGTGTGCATTAGAGACCTAACCTCTAAGTCATGTCTTGTCCTTAACCGAGGAGGGTTCCAGTGGGGCCTTGCGAGGCACTGGGGGAAAGAGTGCTATGTTGAGAGTCATCTTTTGTATGAATATGGGATTAACACCCCAACTTACAGCATGTGTGCAACTCCTCATGCCCATCCGCCACTTAGTACGGGGCTAGGGTGTAGACATATAGTTAGGGTATTTTTAATATAGGGCATACTACATCACTATCACTGCATGAACATTATTATAAAATCTATTATTATTTTTTATGTCATGCATATTAATTTTGTATTTTCTTTTTTTTAAACAAAAAATTATAAAAACTATTTGTTATTCATTGTCATTGTCAAGGATTATTAATTATTTTCATTAAAGATTAAATACAATATTTAATTTAGTTTTCACATTTCTTAAAACAATGTTTTGATTTTATCATGTCTTGAATATTATCTTGTTATGTGTAATGAAATTGATTGTAGAAAACATGTGTAGAATTGTTTAGCATGCCTCTAAGTATGAGTAATGTTTTGTGTTTGATAATGACTTTACACACTCACTTATTTTGATAACCTACATGTGTTTTTAATCTTATACTTGCATGATTGTGTAGTGTAATAACATAATAATTAAAATTCATAAATAGATTACCTACACTACATTGAATTGTTTAATTCAATTCTTTGTCTTTCCTGCACTTATTCATCAGAGAAAAGTGATTTAAAAAATTTAAATGATATTGTTTGTAAAATAAGTGAATTTGGAGTCCTTGGTCACATGCATAAAAAGTATATAATAAATGACAGAGAAAACTCCACCAAGCACTACTCACCCTTTTGATAAGTCTTAATAAGTATTGTGAGGTTGAGCACCTTGGAAAGGATTATAAAGTATCTTGTAGCAAACAAAAATATTCACCACTTCTTTTAGTACACTGGATCAAAAAAAATAAAAACAAAGTTAAAAAGAATAAAAGTGATCCCCCAAGCACTACTTCGCTCCCTGATAAGTCTTCATGAGCATTGTGTGTGTGAAGCACCTTAGTAGTTGTAATTTTTATGTATGTGCATTGAAATATAGTGGACGTAATTTTATTTGTGTATTTTAATATTGTATTATTTCATTATATATATTATTCGTTTTGATTAATGCATTTGTATACCTTATCAAATCACTTTTGTACACATTATTATCATATATAAAATTTCTGCTCATGAGAATTGGATCCTCATGCATATCTACACAATTTTTTACAAACTTAAGTAAATGCAATAGATAGCAAAGCATGACCACTTCAATGTTTTTGTTCACTTGAAATGCAAATTTTATTACATTGTAGCTTTATATCTTTTCTTGATATTTTCAAATCATGATTGCAATTATATCTCAATAAAATACATCTCTTGGGACTTTAACTCAAACATCAACTTTTCAGTTTTAAAACTCATTATCCTTTATATGCTCTTACTTTCTAAAAAGATGTTTGTTTTTAAGAATGCTTATTATACTTTCTAGTGTGATTATTACTTGCACTTATTCATGATTTTTTTCCAACAAGTGGTATCTTGAAATAAAAATGTTTACTCTATCGTTTCATTTATGTTGCTTACTACTTTATGCTTCACCATACTTATTTCTAACAAGTGGTATTTAACAAGCTTTTTATAGTATCATATTTTCCTTCTCTACATAGAACAAACTTATTTTTGTTGCAAACACTCACCTCTACCCTGTTTTGATACAATCAAAAGGGGGAGAATAACTTGCATGAACTTAAAATTTTAGAGGGATTATATTGAAAATTTCATAGGAAATATCTATGTAGCTGGAGTAATCATATAAGAATTGCATATATTATCTTATTGCTCGATCATGATTAATCTTCCAGTAAGTTATCTCTGTCAATCTTAAAAGGTATATAACCATCCCTACCCACTTTTTCTAATAACAAAAAGGGTAGAATAAACTGAGAAATCTAGTGGAACCAATATTTAGGGGGAGCAAAATATATCGGGAACACTTATGTAGGGGAAGCCTTCATATAATAAGAGTATGCTCTGCTTTAACTTACCTATTAACATAAATGGTCATAAACTCACGAATTTCTCATATAGATATTTGTTATTATCAAAAGGGGGAGATTGTTGGAGCATGCGTTCCGCATCTCTTGGTTTGAGAATAAAAAATACTGTGATGTATTTGATCTACTATTTTGTGTGTTTATAGTATGCAGGTTGTACATGTTGAATGAGGAGACAATTCCTCAGTCATGGGCATGATCCAAGGGTGTGTACACTTCAGGAAAAAAACAAAATGACGATTTTTGTGTGCTAAACTTCAAACAACCATAAATTTCAATCCGGGAGGAGTTACAGAATGTGACAGCCCATTCTGGAATGAGAACGAAATCATCTACACTCTGGAAATGGTTCGGATGGTAAAAGTGAAAAGGAGATATTGCCAGGCGATAGCCACTATCGCCCGACGATAGCCACTATCGCCCGGTGATAGCCACTATCGCCCGACGATAGCCACTATCGCCCGATGATAGCTCCACGATCGCCCGATGATAGCTCCACGATCGAATCATCCCACAGAAACCTCAGAATCATGGGACACGTGGCAGCCAGATAGGATATCGCCGATCGGCGACAGTAAATGTCGCCGGGAGATATCGCTAAAATCTAAAAGTGATTCATTTTTTCGTGGAGATCAAGGATTATATAATTGGAGTGTCCCTTCCCACACAACAGATCTAGAGAGCTCCAGCCTTCAGAAAACTCTCATTTTCCCAAGAACATTCAAGAGCTAAGAAGAGACGGTTCGTGTGTAGCATCTAAGACAATCTTTACAAGGATTCAACGTTGTCTTCAGAGCTTCATTTTGCGGGACTTTTTATTCTAAATTTCTATTTTGTAACTTATCTTATCATCTTTGTAATCGGTAGAGAAATCGCCGCCTTATGTGTGGCGTCTAAGTCCTTGCATGGCTTAGGAGGAAATCGTCGCCTTGTGCGTGGAGTCTAGGTCCTTGTATGGCTTAGGGGAAAATTGCTGTCTTGTGCGTGGTGTCCAAGTCCTTGTGCGTCTTAGGGAGTAATCACTGCCTTGTGTGTAGCATTTATATCGTGGTTAGATCTAGGGGAGGCTAGTAGTAATATTTAGGGAGAGATACACTTTAGCCTGTAGGATCTTGGTAGAAGGACTGACAAAATCAAAAGTTAACTATTTTTTTCATAAGCCTTAATCTCTAGCTTCATAGAGATATCATGTATATTGGTTTATCACTTATGAAATAAAAGATTATAATTTCTGTTCTTGTTTATTTTTAAGTATTTAATTTTATTATGAAAAATTAGTTTTGATTTCTTTAATTATTTCATCAAGTAAATTAAGATTAAGAAATAAATATTGTCAACCCTTATTCACCCCCTCTAAGGGCACCGTAAGATCTAATAATTGGTATCAGAGCAGGTTATTCCAAAACCTCTTCCAGGTAAAGAATTTCCCTCATGTGTTAAAAATGATTTTCGAGATTGAAATTCGAGGAAAAATATGCCCTCTAATGAGATTCTCAGATTCAATCCGACACAAGCAATCGAATTGATATTTATTCTCGGATGAATAATAAAAATGTAACTCATTATAAGCTACCCCTGATCCGATTAAGCTGTGATTAAAAAGGGTGTAACTTAATTATGATCAGATCTTAATAATGAGTGAAACTCAAATAAACCTCCTGAGAACGGAGATGGAACTGAACTAAACCTCCTGAGAATGGAGATGGAACTGAACCATGCCTCCTGAAATGGATATGGAACTGAACCATGCCTCCTGAGAATGGAGACGGAACTGAACATGCCTCCTAAAAACGGAGATTGAACGGAAGCCTCCTGAATGGAGTGATTGGACTACTAACCATTTTCTTTATGATTTATTCCAGTCTCATACTGGTCTAGTTCATTTATTCATTTCAATTCTATACTTTATTTTCAGTACTCTAGTCTCGTACTTGTCCTGACTATTTACTTTCAGTTCAGTTCATTTCTTTTAAGTATTATTCCAGTCTCGTACTGGTCCAATTCCTTTCAGTACTTACTTTTAGTTCAGTACTACTCTAGTGTCCTACTGGTCCTATTTCTTTATAACATTTCAATTCTGCAGTTTATACTAATAGAACTTTTTATTACCGTACTTTTGTTTTTGCAATTTACTATTTTAAGAATGGGTCCTGCCCTGACGGGCAGTGATTTAATAGGTTGAGCCTTAGTTGGGGATAACAGGAGATGAGATTTTCCTCCTAAGTTAGCCCCAAATAAATTGCTCTCACGCTCCTTGTCGAAAGTCGAGCCAAGTGCCGTTTGCCTGAATTATTTAAAGCATAGTAGGGCAAGTCGCTGTAGACCTAGTGCATGCTAACAAAACTGTCTTTACTTATTTACTTGTAAATTGGTCGCGGTAAACCATGGCGGGTCAGTCACTTCTACAGACCATTCGTACCAGTGCGGGAAGTTCGATGACTCAAGGCGATAGAGAGATGAGTACCACGGATGACCGGCCGTTATGTTTTCTACGTTGTGTTTCCTCCGCTTGTCGGCCAAAATGTTGAATCGCCGGATGTCACTCATATCCAAGAGTAAATGGGGTTGTATGTTAGATCCTGGGCTGTGTGGTACGACCACCCCCAGAAGTGGCAGGACGGGCCACTATCACCGACAGCCACATCGATGAGGCCCGTGGGGCTCGCTATCCTGCATGAAAAGAAGCGGTCCATACTATGTCGACATAGGGTGTTATGCGCGGCTGCGAATGTCAGCGATGTGTGCACTGATGTGAATGCATGCAATGTGTACGCTGCTGTGAATGTCAGCAATGTGTATGCGGATGTGAATGCTTGTGATGTGTACGTGACTGTGCATGCCTGCAATGTTTACGCGGTTGTGAATGCCTGCGATGTGTACGCGGCTGTGAATGCCTATGATATTTGCACGGGTTGTGTGCTGCTGTGCTAGTGGAGCCAAAATTATAACTGACGTATATTACTACTGCTTGTCCAGTTATACCATGTTGCACCTCTTTTGGGTTACACCTAGTTTATTCATGAAATGTTGTACTAACCCTCTCATGCTTCGGCTATCTACTTTTGTTGGGTGCGTGAGCTCGTCCTCAGGATATGGATCCGGGGAGGAGATTTGTTTCCACTTAGCTCTTTGACTAACAGATATTTTAATAACCATTCACAGGAGATGGAGCGCTGTAGCGACCAGCTATTGCAGTATGATGCGCCAGCTGATAGGACTACTCGAGTAGAGGCACCCTCGTCGTCTCTAAGTTTTGAGACGTGAGTACTAGTAAGCAGAGTTGGGAGAGAGAGGATTTGTTAGTTATTGTACTGTATAGCCTATGGGATTCATGTATAAACAATGGCTACGGACTTTTGCATTTCCTTCTGAATATATATTATATATATATTTGTTGTGGCTCCATGTTAATACTTCCGCTAAACTCTTTGATGAGATATGAATGTTATGATTCAAGCTGAGCAAGGCAGCCAACTAGTGCTTTGTAGTGTGGGTCGTTACCCCTTAAGAGCACTGGATGGACGTCTTGGGTAAGTAAGATCCTTTCTAGCCCGACCCGGGCAAAGGTTGGTGGGGTCTTACGCATCCTCCTATCCTAAAGGCTTTAGATACTGGACTGCTGTCTAAAGCTCATATTTCTCTTATGGCAGAGTCTTCCAGTGACTCTGAGCCCAGTCCAGATATTCCATCTCCTCCCTATATTCCTACTGCAAATCTTCCAAGTACTAGTTCAGATATTTCTCTCCTAAAGCCCATAGAAGTCCTGATTGTAAAATAATAAGGAAGTTTTAATCACTCTCTGAATAAGGTGCTGCAGAAACTAAAAGAGACAGAAAGAGACATGAACAACAGCCTTGCAGAGATCAAGGTGCGATTTGATAGCTGGATTCAAGATTGGATTCTTGGATTGTGCAAGGTGGTCAGGCCATTATTCACACGATGACTGGGCTGAAGAGCAACCTCATTGTCCTCTAGAATGTTGATGAGAATACAAAGACAGTTATTAATGCCCAGAATATAAAAATGAATCATTTTGATACTCAGATGGTCTACTACAACAATGTGATTGCTTCAAAGGTAATTAAAGAAGTTAGAAAGGGGAAGGATGAATTGAAAGTTTAGGTTAATGCGCTGGAAGCTTCAATGAAAGATCAGTTCAAGGTTGAAAACACCTACTGCTATGATAAATTATGTTGGCTACATAGAGAGCTGTTTCCTGGGTCTGCTAAATTCAGAATGCAAAAACAGGTGATGCCAGATCCTGGTTACGACTTTGTTCAGCCTGTTCAGGAGTACACTCAATTTTGGACAGAATCTAAATATCAATCTGTTATTATTGTTGTTGAACCAGATATTCAGATAGTTGAATACTTATCGCCACCAGCTCATAAAAAAAGAAGATATGGTGAAGGCCTGTCTGCTGTAAGGTCTGAGCCAAATAAAGAAATGGTTGAAGTTTGGAGTCCTACTTCCAAAAGCATCATCTTAGACACCTTCAAACTAGTCGACTTGGCCAATGAGAACAAATGAGATTACTATAGCAGGGAGGAGTGGCAGAAGCATGAGGTTGTAAATGCTAAAAGAAGGTTACATTTTAGGAAGTACAGATATGATGATCCAGATGCTCCTCCAACTCCGCAAAAGTACTACCCAAAGCCAAAAGCTTATTTTGACAGGAAATATCAGAAAAGCAAGGGCAAACATGCTTGACTTGTTTTTCAGTTGATGATAGTGGATATTGTTTTCCCCATATAGAACTTATATATATATATATATAATTTAATGTTTTGATTGGGAATGCTATTATTTTTTAATTTTATATTTTCTTTCCTTTTCATGTTTTAAGATTATTGTGTGTACAATTCACCTTAGTTTGTAGGGTTCTGTCTTCTTCAAATAGGGAGAGATTGTTGGGTATTGTATTCACAATAATCCTAATTTGAAGAAGTGTCCCTTGAACTAAGATGAATTTAGTTTGTATTTGATGTTGTTTTCTAGTTATGTGCTTGCGGGACGATATTATTAAGTACAACCCAATGTCAGGTTACAGTGAGTCTTGAAACACAGGACTATACAATGTAATCCTTCATTGTGTAGGCCAAGTTGTTGACTCACGTGTAATCTCTCTATTGGGGTGTACTTCTATATCAAGTACATTAGAAGAATCCAAGAAGATCAAGTTGCGGCTTTCAAAAGAGCAGATTTTCTCAAAGTAATATTCGTTGAGTATAATAACGGATACTCGTCGAATTCGTCGAGTATACTCATGAATACTCATCCAATTCGTCGTGTATGCTTACTAGCACTCGTCGAATTCGTCATTTATGCTTATTGGCACTCGTCGAATTCGTCGTCTTTACTTAGGGAATAATCTTCGAATTCCTGGAAATCAGTTAAGTAAAAGTCGTCGAGTAACATAGTGTATACACATCGAATTCATCGAGTGTATCTATCGATACTCGTCGAATTTGTCAAATATACATGTTGATACAAGATGAATTCGTCGAGTCATCTCGTCTTTATTTCTCTGGATTTATCTAAGTGATATTCGTCGAATATCACTTAAATAAGTGTCGAGTCAGCTAGCCGATACTCGTCGAATTCGTCGAGTATACTAGCGATACTCATCAAATTTGTTGAGTATCTCTTCTGCCAAGCGTTGAGTTACATGATCGATCTGCCTGAAATTGTCCAAGTAAATTTCGTCGAGTTTCCAATTTTTTCGATGAGTATACTCGTATATACTCGATGAATTATACTTAGGGTTATTTCTTCTATTTTCAAATTTTTGGCTCGGTTCGTCCAGATCGCCATGTGCAGTAATTTTCGGATTTCTCGATAAGGAAGGATGTTTCTAGCCGTTATAGAAGAAGGTTTCTTATATATATGTATGGCGGATTTCAATTAACCCTAATCGTACTTATTGTTAAAAAACGAGAAATATCAAGAACAAAGATTCCCCGTCGGCGCACGATACGTTCTTTGCAACTCGTACGGTCGACGACTTCTTGCTACACGATTCGTTCATCCTTAAGCATGTTGACTAGATCATTGATCTCTGAAGATTCCGATTCTACTCAGATCTAGTTGATCTGTGTGTTCAGATCAAGTCTTCAAATCCTTCAGTTGCTCTTGTTCTTCAAGATGTTAAAGATCAACCTTTCAGAGGAACGAGGGATCGAAGATTTCAGATCTTTAGAAGATTATTTTTAATCTTTTCTTGTATAAATCTTTTTTCTATTGTAGGAGATTTTTTCCTTCGATTTGTAGATCCTTATTTTAGGATTGAGTTGTAGGAGAGGTTGTTCTCCGAGTTGTAGAAGAGGTTGTTCTCTGAGTTATAGGAGAGTTCATTCTCCGAGTGGTAATAGCGTTGTCTCTGAGTTGTAGGAGTTGAGGCTCCGAGGTGTAAGATTTGAAGAATCTGAGATAAAGGTGAAGTAGTCGAATCTATCCCTTTGTGGTAGATAGGTGAGGCGGGACAATGGACGTACCCAACTCGGGGAACCACTATAAATCTTTGTGTTTCTATGTGTTTATTTATCAGTAATTATTATTCCGCAAAAGGACGCAGAACTCACTTATTCACCCCCCCTCTAGGTGTTTTAGGTTGACACTAGATACTTTCAGCTGGCGATAATGATATCACCCAGCGATAATGTTCAGAACGGTGCAGTCGATTTGCTACCGCTGGCGATAGCGATATCGCTTGCGATAGTGATCAGATCGATAGTAATTAAGTCAATGAAGTCGATAAGATATCGTCTAGTGATAGCGATATCTCAAGCAGTACTATGCCACGTGTCGAATGTAGTTTTTGCGGTCGTTAAGTGGCAAAGCGGTGCTTGATGAGACCACCAACACCGCCTAAGTTATCGCCAGGCGATAGCGATACCACCCGGTGATAGCAATTTTTGGTAGAATTATCAATTTGAAAGTTGAACTCGTGTGAGACAATGATGATAGGACATCGTGGTCATTCATTATATCTGATATTGGGATCTAGTGGTTGGGATTTATCCTGAACACGATATAGGGGCTGAAGGTGAGAAAGTATTCTCATTTTTTTCTTTTCCATTCTCTCTCTCCAAGTGGAAGGAAGAAGAGGGCTAAGGAGGAAGAGAGGTTGATTCATCCATTGGAGAAGCTTCCAATATTGGGATCACGAGTCGAGGCTAGATCCGTAGAGAGGAAAGCACTATAAGTTATTTCATCCTGATCAAGTACAAGTTCATGGCTCTGAAGCGTGCTTCGAACGTAATGACTCTCCTTTTGGATACTTGGACTTGATTGTCCTCTTATTTGGTATCGTTGCATGGAAGTTCCCATCAATTGATGGAGTGGAATACTTCCTTTGGGTTGATACAGAGTATCCTTGGTAGAAATTACATATAGAGATCGAATCATTATACGAGCATAAACATACTGTGTGAAGCCCATCTGGACAAGTTGGTCTGGATTGGTGATGATTGATTTGCATGTTGGAGAAGACTCCGTAGAAAATGAGAAGATTTCAGAGTTTTTTTTTTGGGGGGGGGGTACTACAGGGTGCTGATATGTACTAGAGAGTATCTCTAGGAAACACCTGAGATTGCAATAGAGAATGAGATTCTGTTATTATCGCTTGTGATAGAGATATCGCTAGCGATAGCTTTTTCTGCAGAGACCGGTGAGTAATTAAATGTGCTGGGTGTGAACCCTAGCCTGAGAAAGATTGGTGGTCTATCAATATCACACGACGATAGTGATATTGCTGGCGATAACTCCCAGAGAGCTTTTTTGTGGTTGTGAAGCATGTGTCCTGGGGACTAGGTGGGTAGCATGATGAGCTGTTAAGCCTACTGAGCCCATTTTGGTGGTCGTGAGTGCCGAGAATGGAACACCGAGCATGGAACATAACATTCGTTATGAAATGAATAATAAATGGGGAGGCTTACCCGCATCCTTTCATCCGCCTATATTGCCTAAAATACCTAGCTTTTGACGTTGGCATGGTGATTTGAGCAATGGGATGTGGCTTAACTATACCTTGTAATGTCCTGATTCATGCTAGGCCCCTCATGCACATTTTTATGTCAGGAGAGCTGACTTGGGCTCAGGGAGAGCTAGCAGCTAGGCTTACACCTGTGTAAGGGAGGTGAAGTTGGTCAAGAGTAGGACACGGGTAGTGACACGGGCGTGTCCATACCCGTATGGTACTCTTGTGCCAGAGTTGGAAATTCATAAATTTCCAGAGGAGGACACGGGTAGTGACACAGGCGTGTCCTTGCCCGTGTGTATGTGGATACGGGTAGAGGCACGGGCGTTTCCCTACCCATGTGTGTAACTAACATCATCAATCGTGTTTCCCAAGCAGGACACGGGTCGAGACATAGGTGTGTTCCTACCCGTGAACATGTGTCCATCTGTTTCCCGAGCAAGACACGGGTAGAGACACGGGCGTGTCCCTACCCGTGTGTATGTCTCCAGGCAGCAGACCGTGTTTCCCGAGCAGGACACAGGTAGAGATACGGGAGTGTCCCTACCCGTGTGTGTATGTCCAAGCGACAGCCGTACCGTCAACAACGCTTCATCCGAGTAGGACACAGGTTGGGTCACGGGCGTGTCACTACCCGTGTAGTTTCCATATAAAAGGGGGGGGGAGAAACCCTAGCCATTTTTCAGTCCTCTTTCCAAACAATTTCTGTAGAAAAACTATTGGAGAGGAGGAAGAAGGTGTTGGAGCCAATCTTCATCCCATGAAGAACCAACGCCGCCGAGGAGAAGAAGATGCCACCAAGAAGGGTGACGAGATCCTTAGCCGGAAGTGGCGGAAATGCCGGAAACGAGATGAGCTTCCTCCCCTCTCCCTTGATGCTAGATCTCTAGTTATTCCTAGGAGTGATATCGACTCAAGAGAGTTTGTAGAAAATAGTGTGAAGGATTGATGTGAGTATTTGATAGATCCTTCGTAAACAAATTGCATAGTGGAACGTACTTGAACGAAATGATTTGGTGGAGATTAGTTAACAAATGGGTCGAAGAGTTTGGATGGTAAGAATGATTCAACTATGTGAACCGATAGGGATGCGCTTCATATTAACAATGTGTTGGATATAATTTGGAAATGAATTGTAGGATGCTAATTTATGGCCATGTGAATCGTTGATTAACGGAATGTATTTATTTAGTCCAATGCTTAGAGTGGTGTCTCCCTACGGGTAGCGTTGTGAAAGGGTGTAAGTGTGGGGTTTGACCGCACAGGTTTGTTTATAATGAGAAGAGACGTAAGCGGACAGTTGGGCTTGGTCCTCGGTTTTCATTCCCGAGGCTCCTTCTGTAACACCCCAAAAAGACTCAAAAGTGGATTTGAGGTTCAGGTTGCTTAACACGGCCTGGGACACGGGCGTGTCCCAGGGCGTGTCGGGGTACACGGCCTGGGACACGGGCGTGTCCCAGGGCGTGTTCAAGATAGTCGACGATCGGAGGTCGACGATAGTCGAGTCTGGGACACGGCCTTCGACACGGGCGTGTCCCAGGGCGTGTCACTCAATAAAATGCCGTATCGAGTCAGAAGTGTACACGGCCCAGAACCAAGGCTTGAACACGACCGTGTCAGCTTTGACACGGGCGTGTCAGTGGGCATGTGCCTACCCGTGTACTGCTCTGATTGGATTTAACGCTCGATGAGTACCGTGTAACAGGTGTGACACGGGCGTGTCAAGTGACCGACACGGGCGTGTCAGGTTCGACACGGGCGTGTCGATGCCCGTGTTCTGGTAATTTTTAGGCGGTGCGAGCGCCGCGTGTGCCGCTTAAGGGTACACGGCCTGTGACACGGGCATGTCACAGGCCGTGTCGGCCAAAAAGTTCAATATTTTGGGGCAGATCGTGGCCATTCATTTTCCTTAAAGAGGATCCTGTGGCTGGGGATCATTCCTGGGCTGATAAGGCTGGGAAAGAAGGAGGAAAGGCTCATTTTGAGTTTCATCTTCTCTTTCTAACTTTTAAGAGAGAGGTGAGAGCAAGGTGAGGAAGAAGAAGTGGAGTCCGGCTGCCGGTGGAGCTACGGTGGTCCAAATCGCGAGCCGAGTTCGGATCTGCGAAGGCAACGCTGCTGCGAAGGCTTTCATCCGTCTCAAATTTCTCTCCATGGCTCCGAAGCGAACTCCTAGGGTAACGATTTCCTGCTTGGACATGTGAAGTCCTTAATTCCTGCATTGCATAGGGAAAACCCTTCCCCGCGAGTGTGCGGTGGGTTGTGCCGTCCCTTGGGGTAGATATGTGAAGTCCCCCTTGTTAGAGTCCAGAATTGGAGTACGGATCTAGGCATGCTGTGTGAAGCCCATCTG
This sequence comes from Platanthera zijinensis, assembly GCA_039513925.1. Taxonomy (NCBI): domain Eukaryota; kingdom Viridiplantae; phylum Streptophyta; class Magnoliopsida; order Asparagales; family Orchidaceae; genus Platanthera; species Platanthera zijinensis. The sequence goes on along the minus strand of CM077090.1, from coordinate 149,750,610 downwards.
GACATGATCTGGATTGGTGATGCTTGTTTGCATATCGGAGAAGACTCCGTGATTTCTTGCTTGTAGGCATGATGGATAAAGTACTGGAGGAAGTCCAGGAAATTAAGAGAGTTGGACTCTCCTGTAGCCGTGAGTTGCTACTTTATGTGAGGTTGAGCCGTTGAGCCGTGGGGCTGCAACTGGGCAATGCCTTGGTAGTGGAACGGGCAAGGTGAAGCTGTACCCGCGTCAGCCCAGGCATGAGTCTGACGATGTGAGCAACAGGAAAGGTGGATCTGTACCCGCGTTATGGTTGTCTAACCTTGGGTGCTTAAGACCCTGTTAGGATCACATAGCGAGAGTCGACGGCCTGTGAGCCGATCAGACTAGAATGCTCATATGGAACTGTTATGTCTGGGACCTCTGAACGGTGGTGTGGCCGTGGAAATATGGAACACCGATAATGTGCCCTGAGTGCACGGAGCGTCGGGCCGTCGTGCCGGCGTTTGTGATATGTGACTGTACGGGCGTGCACATCTTGCTTAAATTGCTATATATATATTATTGGAAGATTGCTGTGCAGGGATGGAATTTCGCTGCCCCGTGCCAGGGGCAGGGTCGTTATAATTGGTCAGCTGAATGCTGACCGTTGCCCTGTTTGCCACCTCTTGGTGGATTGGTTATTACAGGTACTGGAGGTGCTGGTCCGAGCGGGACTTAGCGGGCTGAAGCCCAAAGCTGCGCTGCTGCCCTCGAAGGCATTATTTTGTTTCTTTTATTCATGTGTGGCCGGCCTGTGTGCCGATGTCTGTAATCCACACGCTTGTTAAGAGAAACTGTTGTAAGGCCGTAAGGCCAGACTCTTGTAATGTTTATATATATTCCTAAGTTTGAGTGGACAGTGTTTATTATCTTGAGTTCATTTATTCAACCGTGAAGCTTCCGCTAGAATGCTCTGTGTTAGGATGCGTGGTTTTGATATTATTTCGTAGCGTCTCCACCTATTTGTGGAATATGGTGTGGGGCCCCGGCCGGACCCTCTACTATATTCTTCTTGACGGGTAGAGGTGTTACAATTTGGTATCAGCTTGTTGGTCGATCTCTTCCGAATTCGCGGACGAATTCTTTTGAGAGGTGGCGTGCACGTGTCAGTGCCGTCGTTATAACACTTAATTTGAACTCAAGATTGTCCACTTAGGAATTCAAATACACTTGTTTGTTGAACTTGTGTATTTTTTTTGTATGGTTACCATTTTCATTGGTCGTTAACCTGTGTATTTTACACATATAGGTGACTAGAAGTGTTGCGGGTCAATCCGAACCACAACGTTCTGTTGAGAGTGCGGCACCAGCCGAGGTGCCCACAACTCCTCCATCCGCTGAAACAGTCCGTCTCATCACGGAAATGGTACTTGCGGTGATGAATGCTCAGCAAGCGGGGCAGGCACGTCCTGCAGTGGTGCCAGCGCAAGCTGGGGTACGGCAAGAACCGGTAGAAGCCGAAGTTGATCCGCGGGTAGCAGATCAACAATGGAAGCAATTCTTGAGCTTCAACCATCCGCAGTTTCATGGGGCGGGTACACCGGCCCAAGCAGAGGATTGGCTTGCAAGAATCAAGAGGATTATGAGGGCTATCAGGGTTGAGGAGGAATAGAAAGTTATGTTAGCCACTTTCCTACTGGAAGGAGAGGCACGATTGTGGTGGGATGAGATTGAAATGCATCACTTGGCTGGTAGGCAATTGGCAGAGATTACAATGGACGAATTTTCTCGATTGTTCTTAGCACAACATCTGCCGGTGCAGCAAAGGATATCGATGGAAATGGAATTTCAACGGTTGGCGCAGGGAGATCGAAGTGTGGATGACTACCTGCATGAGTTCACCCGTTTGGGAAGATATGCGGGCACGATCTTCGCCGAAGAAGAGCGTAAGACTAGTCGGTTTTATGCGGGACTGCGAGATGAGCTGCGGTATTTGCTCTCGAGTTCTGTGAGCCAGGGATTCCAAGCCTTAGTCTGTACGGCTCGTTCTTTGGAGCTGGACATGAAACGGGGGCAAGCAAAGGGAAACTTGGCGGTTGTGAAGCCGGAGTTTAAGCCGCCGCGTCCGGACAAGTTTGGCTACCGAAAGAGGTGGAATAAGAAGTCTAAGTCTTCTGGACAAGCTCCTTCTGCGACTGTGACAGACACATCTGGGTATGTATCTCGTGCTTGTTTTACGTGCGGGAAGGTTGGACACTTCGCACGTGAATGCCGATTTGGTCCTCCAAAGGGTGATAAGAAGACGGGAGCGTCTTATGCGGAGAAGGGGAAGGCTGTGGTGGAGTCTTCTGCCTCGCACGCGCAGCCCAGGGTCTTCAACCTTGGACAACAGGAGGCCATTAAGCAGGCGAATGTCGTCACAGGTGCGCGTAGATTTTAATGTTCTTGTTTTGTTGTGCTGTGCTTGTTTTAATTGTAATGTTATAGGGTTGTCCTTATAAGAGAGTATCCGGCGCGAGCACTGTTCGACACAGGTGCTTCACATTCGTTTCTATCTGAGGACTTTGTCATTCGTATCGGGGTGCCTATTCGGACCACGACAGACAGTGTAAAGGTGTTGTTGCCTAACGGATGTTTGATGTGCGCAGATCGATCTTGCAGTCTTGAGGTCAAGATAGGAAGTCGGGAGTTCAAGGTGGAAACACTAGTATTGCCGATCAAAGAGTTTGATATAATCTTTGGTATGGACTGGCTTTCAGAGCAGCGTGCCTGTATAGATTGCACTTCAAAAGAGGTCACACTTGGGCAAAATACCGAACAAGAGACCAAGTTCATTAGTATGTAAGGGATGAGTGGGATGTTGTTATCCGCTCTCCAAGTTGTTAAGGCAGTTCGGAAGGGTGCGGAGTTGTTCTTCACACTCATAGAGGCGGTGGCGCTGAGGGCCAGTGTGAGTGAAGTGCCGATTGTGTCGGAATATGCGGATGTGTTTCCAAAGGACCTTCCGGGGTTACCTCCCCAAAGGGAAATCGACTTCGCTATCGAGCTGGTGCCGGGTGCGAAACCTGTGGCCCGTTCGCCGTATCGGGTAGCGCCAAAAGAAATGGCCGAACTGAAAGTTCAGTTGCAAGAATTGTTGGAGCAGGGTTATATACGCCCAAGTATGTCACCTTGGAGCGCGCCTGTTCTTTTTGTGAAAAAGAAAGACGGTGGTTTGCGACTATGTATTGATTATCGTGAACTGAACAAGCTGACGGAGAAAAACAAGTATCCAATTCCACGGATCGATGACTTGTTCGATCAGCTAGCGGGCTCAACCATCTATTCGAAGTTGGATTTGAAGTCCGGGTATTACCAGTTGCGGATTAGGTAAGGTGACATTCCCAAGACAGCGTTTGGCACACGATATGGTCATTATGAGTTCACAGTGATGCCGTTCGGCTTATGTAATGCGCCTTCGGTATTCATGGATCTCATGCATCGAACGTTCCGCGAATACCTGGATCTGTTTGTGATTGTGTTTATTGATGATATTCTAGTATATTCACAATCGGAGGAAGATCATGCAAACTATTTGCGATTAGTATTGCATACCTTGCGAAGGAATAAGCTGTATGCCAAGTTCTCAAAGTGTGAGTTCTGGCTCTCGTCGGTGGTTTTTCTAGGCCATGTGGTAAGTGGAGAGGGCATAGCGGTGGATCCGGCAAAGATAAGTGCCATTCGTGATTGGCCAGTGTTGTCTTCGGTGGCCGAAGTCAGGAGTTTCCTTGGACTGGCGGGCTACTATAGAAGGTTCGTGGAGAACTTCTCCCGGATTGCTTTGCCTCTGACTACGTTGACGAGAAAGGATCAGAAGTTCGTTTGGACGCCGGAGTGCGCACGAGCTTTTGATGAACTGAAGAATCGTTTGACCACGGCGCCCGTGTTGACGTCGCCATGTGGTACAGATGGATTTGAAATATATAGCGATGCGTCAGGAAGCGGCTTAGGCTGCGTTCTCCTGCAGTTTGGCAAGGTGATCGCTTATGGCTCACGTCAATTGAAAGTGCATGAGCGTAATTACCCCATCCATGATTTGGAGTTGGCGGCGGTGATCTTTTCGCTAAAGTTGTGGCGGCATTATCTGTATGGAGTGAAAGTGGATATTTATACAGATCATAAAAGCTTAAAGTATCTGCTTGATCAAAAAGAATTGAATATGCGACAAAGGAGGTGGATGGAATTCCTTGGGGATTTTACCTTCGACATTCACTATGTTCCCGGAAAGGGAAATGTGGTCGCTGATGCTTGAGTCGTCGGGCTCCGGTGCAGGCAAATTGGTTGCGGATGCATGATGAGCAGTTAATCCAGGAGTTGGAAGCTTTGGAGATATCTTATGTGGAAAGAGATTCTTCAACTGTTGCATGCGTGAGCTGGTTGGAGGTTCAATGTGACCTTGCTGACAGGGTTCGGCGGGCAACGGAGTTGGATGAAAGTCTCCAACGCTATGCAAAGGAGGGGTCTGGTGATCAATTCTCCTGGGATGATGGGCTGTTACGGAAGGATGGCCGATTGTGCGTCCCTAGTGCGGGTAAATTGCGAGAAGGGCTGCTATATGAAGCACACTTTACAAAGTATTCAATTCACCCTAGGAGCACAAAAATGTACAAGGACATGAAGAAACTGTTCTGGTGGCCTGGTTTAAAGAAGGACATAGCCGCGTATGTGGCTAAATGTCGCACTTGTGCTTTGGTAAAGGCAGAATGTCAACGGCCGAGTGGTTTCCTGAAGTCGTTGCCGGTTCCGCAATGGAAGTTTGAGGATATTTCTATGGATTTCGTGCACGGATTGCCGAGATCTCAGCGTGGCCATGACTCAATCTGGGTGATTGTAGACCGGTTGACAAGGGTGGCTCACTTTATACCGAACAAGCGGGACGATTCAGTGGAAACGTTGGCAAAGCTTTATGTGGAGCAGATTGTTCGATTGCACGGTGTTCCCCGGAGCATCGTAAGTGACCGAGATGGGCGCTTTACCTCGAAAGATTGGAGATTAATTCATCAGATGTTGGGCACGAAGTTAGCATTCAGTACGGCTTTTCACCCGCAAACGGATGGCCAAACTGAACGAACCAACAGAACGATGGAGGATATGCTCCGTATGTGCGCCCTAGACTTCGGTAAAAATTGGGAAGAATATCTTGTTATGGTGGAGTTTGCCTATAATAATAGCCATCAAGCAAGTATAGACATGGCCCCATTTGAAGCGTTGTATGGTCGGAAGTGTCGTACACCGCTAGCTTGGGCAGAAACTGGCGAGACTAAACTTTTAGGCAAAAAGGAAGTCGAGGATGCTACCTCAATAGTACGCTCTATTCGAGAGAGGCTCCTAATAGCCCAGGATCGGCAAGCCAAATATTACAATGCTAAGCACCGGAACGTGGAGTTCGCGGTGGGTGACTGGGTCTATTTAAAAATTAAGCCCTTCAAAGGCGTATCTCGGATTCGGCGGTTGAAAAAGCTAAGTCCGCAATACCTTGGTCCGTTTGAAGTGGTGGAGCGAGTTGGGGAAGCCGCCTATCGGCTAGATCTTTCATCGGAATTGAGTGGATTGCATGATGTGTTTCACATCTCGGTGCTACGCAAAGCAGTCAAGGATCTAGCTCAAGTAATTGACAATGATCGAGTGCCGGTTGAGTATGGGCTAACAACAAAGGTGAAGCCTATACGGATTGAGGATCGAGCCGAGAAATAGTTGCGGAACAAAGTGATCGGGATGGTCAAAGTCCGGTGGGACAATTGTGGACGAGAAGAGCTAACATGGGAGCGTGAGCAGACCATGCAAGCCGAGTTTCCCGAATTATTTTTGTAACTTGTTTGCTCGTTATATATGTAATAGAAACATATAAATGTTTTGTTAATTTCTCCCTACTGTCTTCAAATTTCGGGACGAAATTTTATTAAGGGGGGAGGATTGTAACACCCCAAAAAGACTCAAAAGTGGATTTGAGGTTCAGGTTGCTTAACACGGCCTGGGACACGGGCGTGTCCCAGGGCGTGTCGGGGTACACGGCCTGGGACACAGGCGTGTCCCAGGGCGTGTTCAAGATAGTCGACGATCGGAGGTCGACGATAGTCGAGTCTGGGACACGGCCTTCGACACAGGCGTGTCCCAGGGCGTGTCACTCAATAAAATGCCGTATCGAGTCAGAAGTGTACACGGCCCGGAACCAAGGCTTGAACACGGCCGTGTCAGCTTTGACACGGGCGTGTCAGTGGGCGTATGCCTACCCGTGTACTGCTCTGACTGGATTTAACGCTCGATGAGTACCGTGTAACAGGTGTGACACGGGCGTGTCAAGTGACCGACACGGGCGTGTCAGGTTCGACACGGGCGTGTCGATGCCCGTGTTCTGGTAATTTTTAGGCGGTGCGAGCGCCGCGTGTGCCGCTTAAGGGTACACGGCCTGTGACACGGGCGTGTCACAGGCCGTGTCGGCCAAAAAGTTCAATATTTTGGGGCAAATTGTGGCCATTCATTTTCCTTAAAGAGGATCCTGTGGCTGGGGATCATTCCTGGGCTGATAAGGCCGGGAAAGAAGGAGGAAAGGCTCATTTTGAGTTTCATCTTCTCTTTCTAACTTTTAAGAGAGAGGTGAGAGCAAGGTGAGGAAGAAGAAGTGGAGTCCGGCTGCCGGTGGAGCTACGGTGGTCCAAATCGCGAGCCGAGTTCGGATCTGCGAAGGCAACGCTACTGCGAAGGCTTTCATCTGTCTCAAATTTCTCTCCATGGCTCCGAAGCGAACTCCTAGGGTAACGATTTTCTACTTGGACATGTGAAGTCCTTAATTCCTGCATTGCATAGGGAAAACCCTTCCCCGCGAGTGTGTGGTGGGTTGTAGCGTCCCTTGGGGTAGATATGTGAAGTCCCCCTTGTTAGAGTCCGGAATTGGAGTACGGATCTAGGCATGCTGTGTGAAGCCCATCTGGACATGATCTGGATTGGTGATGCTTGTTTGCATATCGGAGAAGACTCCGTGATTTCTTGCTTGTAGGCATGATGGATAAAGTACTGGAGGAAGTCCAGGAAATTAAGAGAGTTGGACTCTCCTATAGCCGTGAGTTGCTACTTTATGTGAGGTTGAGCCGTTGAGCCATGGGGCTGCAACTGGGCAATGCCTTGGTAGTGGAACGGGCAAGGTGAAGCTGTACCCGCGTCAGTCCAGACATGAATCTGACGATGTGAGCAACGGGAAAGGTGGATTTGTACCCGCGTTATAGTTGTCTAACCTTGGGTGCTTAAGACCCTGTTAGGATCACATAGCGAGAGTCGACGGCCTGTGAGCCGATCAGACTAGAATGCTCATATGGAACCGTTATGTCTGGGACCTCTGAACGGTGGTGTGGCCGTGGAAATACGGAACACCGATAATGTGCCCTAAGTGCACGGAGCGTCGGGCCGTCATGCTGGCGTTTGTGATATGTGATTGTGCGGGCGTGCACGTCTTGCTTAAATTGCTATATATATATTATTGGAAGATTGCTGTGCAGGGATGGAATTCCGCTGCCCCGTGCCAGGGGCAGGGTCGTTATAATTGGTCAGCTGAATGCTGACCGTTGCCCTGTTTGCCACCTCTTGGTGGATTGGTTATTACAGGTACTGGGGGTGCTGGTCCGAGCGGGACTTAGCGGGCTGAAGCCCAAAGCTGCGCTGCTGCCCTCGAAGGCATTATTTTGTTTCTTTTGTTCATGTGTGGCCGGCCTGCATGCCGATGTCTGTAATCCACACGCTTGTTAAGAGAAACTGTTGTAAGGTCGTAAGGCCAGACTCTTGTAATGTTTATATATATTCCTAAGTTTGAGTGGACAGTGTTTATTATCTTGAGTTCATTTATTCAACCGTGAAGCTTCCGCTAGAATGCTCTGTGTTAGGATGCGTGGTTTTGATATTATTTCATAGCGTCTCCACCTGTTTGTGGAATATGGTGTGGGGCCCCGGCCGGACCCTCTATTATATTCTTCTTGACGGGTAGAGGTGTTACACCTTCTGTGCCACGATGATGTGATGTTGTATGCGGTATGAGTCGACATGCAGATTCGTAATCCCGAGTTAGGGATAGTGTGGCAGGTCTACGAGCTCGCCAGTCGTCACACCGACGGGAGTTGACGGTTATACCTTGGGCAGTTGGGCTTAGTCCTCGGCGCATATTCCCGGGGCTCCTTCCGTGCCAAGTGAACGGTTGGGCTTGTTCCTCGTGCTTTTCCGAGGCTCCTTCCGGTTCACAACAATGGCCAGTTTGGGGCTTGGTTCTCGGTGCACATCTACCCGAGACTCCCGCTGAGCCGTAGTACTCATGTGAGCTCCGTTGTTGTGTTCTTAGCGTTGAGGCGTACGGAGGCCTGTGCTTGGTAGTGTGGATGCCAGCCTATTAGTGGAGATGCCCGCTCTACTGTCACCGTCTGGCCACGACGGATGACGCCTGAGAGGTTAGTTACCTGCTCGAAAAGTGGGGACTACAAGTCTGTGTTGACATAGCAATTGCATGAGCGTGATCATGGGTGAGTCTTGCATTGCTTACATATCATTATATTACATTGCATACTCAAGATCTTCGTCATATGAGTTTGTATGGTTACTCTTATACGATGAGTTACTTTACTGTTAAGCCGATCCTTAACTTATAAGTTTGTATGAGCATTCTTATAAGTTAATTTGCTTTCCTGTTGTAGATTTATATGCTTAGATGGATTGATGTAGCTTGTGTAGAATTGCTAGAATGGAATGTTGTCAATATTGTTATACATTACTTCTATTGCTACTCATGATATGTATACTTACTCCACCTGCTTGTACCTATATGCTACTTAAATATATTGTACCCTTGTTCCTTTCTCCGCTCGGTGCCGAGGAGTCGTCGGGGGAGTGGATGTCATAGCCACTTAGTCTTTATGACTAACAGTTTCTACGTCTTCCTTTTTAGGAGGAAACCCCGTAGACAGAGCAGCATCAGGTTTTGTAGCAGGATAGCCAGGCCAGGACGACAGGGTCTGAAGGGATAGTGTCGTCTCTACCGTCATTGACTGATGTGAGTCTTTGAGAGACTTATGATTTACCCCTTATGGAAAGTTTTACCCGTACTCTGATTGATTAGAAGCTTGTTGTAGCTTCTTTATTTATTGTACTTTTGGACCTATTTAATTTGTGTGGATTAACTTCTGATTTTTATTCTGGTTGATTTGGCATTGGTTGATATTGGTAATAGCCGGCAGAATAGACATCTTGTAGTATAGGTTAGTTAGAGTGCTAGCGCAACTGCAAGGCGGCTGTTCTGGGCATAAGACTCCCTTCGTGCCGTGTTTTGTGTTCCGAGAGGGGGGTCTTACAAATGGTATCAGCTTGATACGATCCTGAACTAAAGAAGTCATTCAACAATGGTGCCACCCCCGCTCGATTAGTCTGTTTGGGGACAAACTGACTTAGCAAAAGCAGTGGTGTGCCCATATGTAATTCACACTAAGTATGTCCAACTTTGACCTTAAGATTAGCCAACCTGACCTTAGGTTTGTATTCTACGTGTAGATTCCAGTGCACGTTGAGCCTAGTGGGGGGGCACCCCCTCCCTATCCGTACCCACAAAGTTTCAGCAATCGGAGCTAGGGCAAACGCTCACAGCTATCCTGGATTCCTTCAGATCCCAACAAGCCCCCTTACAACAACAATCTTCCGGGCTCCAATTGGGTGAGCACTTTCTAAGCTCTCTCCCCTCCTGCCTACCTTGGGACAGAGTCGGCAGTGCGTTCAGAGGAATTGCTCGACACCGTGCAAGAATTGCTGGCGGGAATTAGATGTCTGAACAATATGACTGTGACCCTGGTAGTGAGACTCCTGGAACTGCATGCCAAGAGTTAGTGGAAGTCCCTCATGGGCTCCACCTTTCAATGGCAAATTTATACGTAGATCAGCTGGAGAGAGTTCTCAGGAGCCTTTTTAGAGCACTTTATTCCCTCATCTGCTTGAGATGAACTCGAAGAGAGATTTTTATAGCTTAAACAAGGATCGAAGTCGGTTACGGAGTATCAACGAGAGTTCCAACATCTCGCGAGATTTGCCGACTTATATGACTTGGATGACAGAGGATATGCTAAGTGCTTTTATAAAGGGCTGTGGGACCCCGTGAGGCAGGCCCTTTTTTTATAGCAGACTCCAGCTTGGTAGAAATAATTGACATGGCGAAGAGGCTAGAAGAAGACCACTTGGGAAGTGGTAAGAGACCTGCTAAGGGTGTGATGGAGGCTGGCCCTATCAATAAAAGGAGGCACGACTACGGAGGAGGAAGAGGACATCAGAGAGGTGGCAGACATTTCCACCAGAATTTTAGAATGGAGCACCCGGTTCCATAGCCACCAGCATTGCCTCCACCTCCACAGCCTCAATAGTTTCAGCAAACCGAGGGGTGGAATGAGCGAGTGTGCTTCCAATGCAACCAACCGGGCCATATCCGACGTTACTGCACACAACTGTTTAGGTAATGCTCCTCTTGCTCTCCCCCCTCCGGCGGCTCTTCGAGGGCGGGGACATATGCGTGGTCGAGGACGAGGACCATGAGGAGGAAACCTCAGACCTGCTCGGAATCAGGTGTTCGCGTTGGACATGACACAGGAGAGGAACCCTCAGGAGGTGATTGCAGGTATGTTGCAGTTAGTTATCACATTTTTCATTATTAATCTTAAGTTGCTTAAGACATACTAGATATATAGCTTTGAGTATTTCTATTGGTACTTAGGCACCGTGGTGGTCGGCGGGAAACCGACCTATACGTTATTCGATACCGGTGCCTCACACTCGTTTGTGTCTACGGACTTCATTAAAAACCTAGAAGGAGTGCAATACTTCACTGGTATTGCTCAAAGAGTACGCCTCCCAGACGGCTCTGAGATGACTGCAACCGCCAAGTGCGAATTGAAGATACTCATTAGGGGAAAGACCTTTGATACCCCTGTCATAGTGTTGATAATGCAAGAATTCAATCTCATTCTGGGCATGGCATGGCTGGACTGGCACTACGCAAGAATTGACTGCGCGGAGAAGTGATTTACTTGAGACATGGGGTACCGATGTCATTTTCCAAGGTATAAAATTCGCACCTCGTTTGTTATTATCTTTGATTCAAACCTTGAAAGCTCACATGAGGGGGGAAGAAGTCTACATGATATGTTTTGAATTAAAAGAGATGAAAATAGATATGAAGGATGTGCGAGTGGTGCGAGATTTTCCCGAGGTATTTCCTGAGAAATTGCCAGGATTACCCCCGCATAGAGAAGTGGATTTTCAAATTAAGCTAGTACCGGGTGCCAAGCCCGTCTCTAGTACTCCTTACTGAATGGCCCCGAAGGAACTCGCGGAGTTTAGAGTTCAGTTGCAAGAACTGGTGGAATCAGGGTTTGTTTGCCCCAGCTCATCACCTTGGGGAGCCCCTGTCCTATTTGTCAAAAAGAAGGATGGAATGTTGCGATTGTGTATCGATTATCGGGAGCTCAATCATCTAACGGTGTGGAATACCTATCCGCTATGCCGGATCGATGAGTTGTTCGATCAATTGGTAGGAGCACATTGGTTTTCCAAGTTAAATTTGCACTCGGGGTATTATAAGTTGAGAATACAAGAGGAGGACATTCAGAAAATGACTTTTAGCTCAAGATACAGTTTGTATGAGTTCACTGTGATGCCGTTTGGGCTCACAAAATCCCCTTCAGCTTTCATGAGCTTGATGAACAAAGTGTTCGAGCCTTATCTAGATATCTTCGCCATCATTTTCATTGATGACATTTTGGTCTACTCTAAAATGGAGGAAGAGCATGTCGAACATCTGACCTTGGTACTGAGGAAGCTAAAAGAGCACGCCTTGTTTTCCAAGTTCAGCAAGTGCGAATTCTTTATCGAAGAGGTTACCTTCTTGGGTCATGTGATCAGTGGGGTTGAGCTAGCTGTGGATCCGGCCAAAGTGCGTGTCATGAGGGAGTGGTCTCCCTTGAAGTCAGCGGCCGATGTGCGGAGCTTCCTTGGACTTGACGGGTACTATCGCAAGTTTGTAAAAGGATTCTCAAATATTACCCTTCCTCTCACTACTCTAATAAAGAAAGGTGTTCCATATGAGTGGACACCCCAGTGTGAAGCTGCGTTCCAGGAACTGAAGGACAGACTTACATCAGCACCCATCCTAGCCCTTCCATCCGGGAAGGAAGGATTTCAGATTTACACTGACACGTCGTATCAAGGAATGTGAGCGGTATTGATGCTGCATGGGAATGTGATTGCATATACTTCAAGACAGCTGAAGAAGAATGAAATCAACTACCCAGTACATGATCTAGAATTAGGAGCGGTGGTGTTCTCCTTGAAGATTTGGAGACACCATCTATACGACGTCCACTGCGAAATCTTTTCAGATCATAAGAATCTAAAGTACGTCCATACCCAAAAGGAATTGAATTTGATACAGCGGCGGTGATTAGAGTTTTTATGTGATTATGAGTTCACTTTGAACTACCACCCCGGAAAAGCAAATTCCATAGCTGATGCCTTGAGCAGAAAGGTACCGGAATCGAACACTGAGTCCTGATTAATGAGTATGGAGTTATCTCGGATACTCGAAGAAATGGAGACAACCTTAGTATATAAAGACCAATCGGAAGGGTATACAGAGTACTTAACTGCGATGAGCATAGTCTATGATATTCAAGACTGAATCTGGGCGGATCAAGGAAAGGATGCGGCTATGGCCCCGACAATCAAGTCAATTGAGGAGGGGACAACTAACGAGTATTCCCTAAAAGACGGCCTCGTCCATCTCCGTGGCCGGCTTTACATTCCCAAAGGTGGTAAAATTCGGGAAGATATTCTGAGAGAGGCACATTGCACTCAGTATTCTGTGCATCCTGAGATTGCCAAAATGTACTCCGACTTGCGGAAGACCATGTGTTGGCTGGGAATGAAGAGGGACGTCAGATATTTTGTTACGCACAACGAGGCTTGTCAAAGGGTGAAGGCGGAATGCAGGAGCCCCGGTGGATTATTACAGTCATTGCCCATCCCCGAGTGGAAGTTTGAGGATGTCTCCATGGACTTTGTCCACGGATTGCCTTGCTCGCGCTCAGGGAATGATTCGGTGTGGGTAATCGTTGACCGCCTGACAAAGGTAGCCAGGTTTATTCCAATGAAGAAAGAAGCTCATGTGGATGTTTTGGTACGCCTCTTTATGGAGCAGTTTGTACGGTACTATGGTGTTCCAAGTACAATTGTTTATGATCGGGATGGTCGGTTTACCTCTAAGGAATGGAAGACCGTACATACATACTTGGGTTCACGCCTTACCTTTAGCACGATATTTCATCCTCAGACAGACGGGCAGTTTGAGAGGACCATCAGAACATTGGAGGACCTATTGAAACTGTGCGTGTTGGATAGAGGAGAGCCGTGGGAAAGAATCTTACCCCTCATGGAATTCTCCTATAACAACAGTCACCATGCCAGCATCGGGATGGCACCCCATGAAGCACTTTACAGAAGAAGGTGCAGAACCCCCTTATCATGGGTACAAGATGAACACCCAAAGGTTTTAGGAGTTGAGTACATCGATGATACTAATGCGGTTGTTAGACTAATACGGGATCGCATGCTCTAGGCTCAAAGTTGGCAGGCTAAATATTATAATGTAATGCACTGAGTGGTTGAATTTCAGGTGGGTGACAAAGCGTTCCTAAAAATCTAGCTGATGTATGGAGTGTCACGGGTACGTGGTGTTAAGAATCTCATCCCAAGGTACGTTGGACCTTACACCATATTAGAAAGGATTGGCCCTGTGGCCTACCGGTTGGAGTTACCACCAGAGCTGGAGAACCTTCATGGCTGTTCCATGTGTCGTCTCTCCGGAAGGCGCTATTGTGGCCCGATCAACATGTCCCCACCGCTGATAGAGCAGTAGCAACCGATAGATCTATGTGACTAGAGCCGGTGAGGATAGTAGACAACGAGACAAGGATTTTGCGCTGTAAGAGTGTTCCTTTGGTAAAGATGTTATGGTTTAACCATGGGAATGAGGAGTATACATGGGAGCCGGTGGACTTGATGCAAAAGTGCTACCCGGAGTTGTTTCATCAAGGTAATTTTTAAAAGCATGTTTTTATTTTATTTCATGCTTTTCTCTCCCCATATCCTTAGCCTGATTTCGGGGGTGAAATCTTTTATTTTGATTATAGGATTTGTAACGTCCCAATTCGCGCTAGGTCCCTCGTACGCGTTTTTATGTCTGGAGAGCTGACTTGGGCTTAGGGAGAGCTGGCAGCTAGGCTTACACCTATGTAAGGGAGGTGAAGTTGGTCCAGAGTAAGACATGGGTAGTGACACGGGCATGTCCATACCAGTGTGGTACTTTGGTGCCAGAGTTGGAAATTAGTGAAATTTCCAGAGGAGGACACAGGTAGAGACACGGGCGTGTCCCTACCCGTGTGTATGTAGACATGGGTAGAGGCACGGGCGTGTCCTTACCCGTGTGTGTAACTAACATCGTCGATCGTGTTTCCCGAGCAGGATACGGGTCGATACATGGGTGTGTCCCTACCCGTGTACATGTGTCCAAGTGTTCCCCGAGCAGGACATGGGTAGAGACACGGCCGTGTCCCTACCTGTGTGTATGTCTCCAGGAAGCAGACAGTTTTTCCTAATCAAGACACGGGTAGAGACACGGGCGTGTCCCTACCCGTTTGTGTATGTCCAAACGGCAGCCAAACCGTTGACAATGCTTCATCCGAGCAGGACACGGGTAGGGACACGAACGTGTCCCTACCCGTGTAATTTCCATATAAAAAGGGGGGAGAAACCCTAGTTATTTTTCAGTCCTCATTCCAAACCATTTCTGTAGAAAAACTATTGGAGAGGAGGAAGAAGGTGTTGGAGCCAATCTTCATCCCATGAAGAACCAACGCCGCAAAGGAGAAGAAGATGCTGCCAAGAAGGGTGACGAGATCCTTGGCCGGAAGTGGTGGAAACGCCGGAAACGAGGTGAGCTACCTCCCCTCTCCCTTAGTGCTAGATCTCTAGTTATTCTTAGGAGTGATATCGACTCAAGAGAGTCTTGATTTGTGAGAAGAAGTTTTCTAGGAAGAGGCCTTGCTATGACTTGTGTCCTCGAGATTATACATCTTCAACCTCTCTCTCCTTCTTTGTGATGATGGGGGATTGTTTCGTGAAGAGAAGTTGCCTTATGAGGGTGAATAAGGGAGGAGGAATTCTGGATGAGAATTAGGATGATCGGTTAGAGGAGGAAGGCGAACCGATGTCATTCGTCCCGCCCTAAGATGCGCGTAGAAATTTGTGTTCTGCACGCAGCGATTATCGTGGCCATTTTTAGATATGATATGGCCAGATATGGTCTTTTGGCAAAACACAAAAGTCGTAGCCCTTGGAAATACCTTTCCAACGAGTGGTTACACGTCTTTAGGATAAGTCTGTAGCCACGGGAAAGTCTGATCGAACTCGATGCCTGACAAGCTAAATGTGCAGAAACAATATTCTACAAGCAGCAGACTTTGAAGTTGATTTCAAGTGTGTTACGGCCAGATCGGAGATTTTGACTAAAAACGAAAGTCGTAGCCCTTGTAAATACCTTTCCAACGAGGGGTTAAGCATTTTCACCGAATTCCTGTAGCATCAGGAATCCCCGTGTAAAATTTTTGTACATTATTCATTTCCTGCATGTTTCGTTCTCGGGTTTATGTAAATTTAAGTTAGGATTTGATAGAGAGTTTGTAGAAAATAGTGTGAAGGATTGATGTGTATTGGATAGATCCTTCGTAAACAAATGACGTAGTGGAAAGTACTTGAACAAAATGATTTGGTGGAGAGTAGTGAGCGAATGTGTTGATGAGTTTGGATGGTAAGAATGATTTAACTATGTGAACCGATAGGGATGCGCTTCATATTAACAATGTGTTGGATATCATTTGGAAATGAATTATAGGATGCTAATTTATGGCCATGTGAATTGTTGTTTAACGGAATGTATTTAGTAGTCCAATGCTTAGAGTAGTGTCTCCCTACGGGTAGCGTTATAAAAGGGTGTAAGTGCGGGGTTTGACCGCACAGGTATGTTACTAATGAGAAGAGACGTAAGTGGACGGTTGGGCTTGGTCCTCGGTGTTCATTCCCGAGGCTCCTTCTGTGCCACGATGATGTGATGTTGCATGCGGTATGAGTCGACACACGGTGTCGTAATCCCGGGTTAGGGATAGTGTGGCAGGTCTACGGGCTCGCCAGTAGTCACACCGACGGGAGTTGACGGTTAGACCTTGGGCGGTTGGGATTGGTCCTCGGTGCACATTCTCGGGGCTCTTTCCGTGCCAAGTGAACGGTTGGGCTTAGTCCTCGTACTTTTCTGAGGCTCCTTCCAGGTCACAACATTGGCCAGTTCGGGGCTTGGTTCTCGGTGCACATCTACCCGAGAATCCCGCTGAGTCGTAGTATGCATGTGAGCTCCGTTGTTGTGTTCTTAGCGTTGAGGCATACAGAGGCCTAGGCTTGGTAGTGTGGATGCCAGCCTAGTAGTGGAGATACCAGCTCTACTGTCACTGTCTGGCCACGACGGATGACGCCTGAGAGGTTAGCTACCTGCTCGAAAAGTTGGGACTAAAAGTCTGTATTGACATAGAAATTGCATGAGCGTGATCATGGGTGAGTCTTGCATTACATACATATCATTACATTACATTGCATACTCAAGATCCTCATCGTATGAGTTTGTATGAGCACTCTTATACGATGAGTTACTTTACTATTAAGTCGATCCTTAACTTATAAGTTTGTATGAGCATTCTTATAAGTTAAGTTACTTTCCTGTTGTAGATTTATATGCTAGAATGGAATGATGTCAATATTGTTATACATTACTTCTATTGCTACTCATGATAAGTATACTTACTCCACTTGCTTATACATATGTGCTAGTTAAATATATTGTACCATTGTTCCTTTCTCCGCCCGGTGCCGAGGAGTTGTCGGGGGAGTGGATGTGATATCCACTTAGTCTTTATGACTAACGGTTGCTAAGTCTTCCTTTTTAGGAGGAAACCCCACAGACAAAGCAGCAGCTGGTTTTGTAGCAGGATAGTCAGGCCAAGACGACAAGGCCTGAAGGGACGGTGTCGTCGCTACCATCAATGACTGATGTGAGTCTTTGAGAGACTTTTAATGTAGCCCCATTGGGAAAATTTTACCGGTACTCTGATAGATTAGAAGTTTGTTATAGCTTTCTTTATTTGTTGTACTTTTGGACCTATTTATTTTGTATGGATTTGACTTCTGATTTTTATTCTAGTTGGGTTGACATTGGTTGATATTGGTAATAGCCCGCAGAATAGGTGTCTTGTAGTACAGGTTAGCCCGAGTGCTAGCGCTACTGCATGACAACTGTTCTTGGCATAAGACTCCCTTCGTGCCGTGTTTTGTGTTCCGGGAGGGAGGTCTTACATACCTGTACCATGTCCTCCGCCTAGATTGCCTAAAGTACCTGGCTTTCGATGTTGGCATGGGTAGAGTCCTTAGTTTTGTCTCAGATTGGTGAATGCTTAAGGTTGTAACGTCTTAGCCTGGGACTAAGGACGGAGGTGGGACTTGAATTTAAGTACACCGATGATGTACCCTGAGTGCCCGGTAGGTGTGGTTGTGCATTCCAACGTCTGTGATGGTTGTGCAATTATATAAATTTTCATACTACTTGTTTGCAAGGAAGGAGTTCCACCGCCCCGGGAATGGGGTAGGGTCGTTATAATTGTGGTCAGTTAAAGCTAATAGTTGCTTTGTTTTACCACGTCTTCGTGGATTGAACTTGTGTAGGTGCTTGCAAGCGAGCAGGAAGTAGCAGGATGAAGGAACCTTTTGCTGTTCTAGCCCTCAAAGGCCTAACTGCTCGTTTACTGCTTTCATGTGTTGCCGGCCTGCATGCCGAAGTATGAAAATCACATATTTTGTAAACACTAACAAGTTGTAAGGCGTTAAGGCCTAATGTTTGTGTATATATTCATTTCAGTTGTTGTAGTGGACATTCCTTTGATGAATTAATTATACAAAATACTTTTGTTAGTTGTGACATTTGTGTTAGTTATGACATTTGTGTTAGTTATTAGATGTTTGGTTTCAATTTAGTACCGCTTTCGTCTTGTTCGTGGAATATGTCATGGTTTTCGACCGAACCTTCTGTTATATTCTTCGTGACGGCCAGAGTGTTACATGAAACACGGGAAGCTAGAGGATGTGAACTGCATTTTTGCGGTATGCGCCCTGGGTACACGACATGTACCAGGGTGTGTACTTAGTGGCTTTTCAGGATGCACTCCAAATCACCTCCTAAGTGCCGCCATTTGATTCATAATTGTCATGTTACCCCCAAATTGGCGTGAAACTAAGGCTCCGGTTGGGAGGGGGGCTTAACTAAGGTCCGATTCCTGCGGTCGTGACCGCTTAACCGGTGAAAATAAGTCCCCTCAAACGGAGCCTAAAGAAATAGGTCAATTAAGCTTAAAATGTACGAAGACTTGCAAGCCATTTTACCTCACTTTCATAAATAAATATATGTTTAAAATATTTTTAATATAAGTAGTATCAATATCTCTTGCAAATCTTACTTTGGGAAATTTTTTCACTTAGGGTCTGTTTGGGAGGGCTTTCTAGCTCCTTTTCGTTTTCTAGAAAACGCCACCGCACATAATAAATCGTTTGGAATGTCTACCGGTGGAAAAAACTACCATCAAAAACTTCTTTTTCTCCTATATTTGAAAAGTCACTAACCTCCTACTTTTCAACTTTTCGAAATGTAATTTCTCATTCCGATACACAGTTGATGCTATGAAAACATTTTACTCATCTGGATCTAGTTCGACAACACCGTGAAAACACTAGCCTTTCTCTAAATGAATATTTCGCTCGGGCGCGATTTTTTCGCACGGGGCGATTTTTTCGCCCGAGCGCGATTTTTTCTCCCGACCGCGAATTTTTCGTCCAGTCGCGAATTTTCTGCCGGGGCGCGAATTTTTGGCCCGGTCACGAATTTTACGCCCGGGCGCGAATATTTCGCCCGAGCACGAATTTTTCGCCCGGGCGCGGATTTTTTCGCCCGGGCAGGGAATTTTTCGCGCGGGCGCGAATTTTTTCTCCCGGGCGACATTCTTTCGCCCTTGCGCGAATTTTCCACCCGGACGCAAATTTTTTCACCCGAGCGCGAATTTTTTCTCCCGAGGCGATATTTTCGCCCGGACACGAATTTTTTGTCGGGGAGCGAATTTTTGGCCCGGTTGCGAATTTTTCGCCCGGACGTGAATATTTCGCCCGGACACAAATTTTTCGCCCGGGCGCGAATGTTCCACCCGGGCGCAAATTTTTTCACCCGGGCGCGAATTTTTTCTCCCGACGCGAATTTTTTGCTCTGACGCGAATTTTTCGCCCTGGCGCGAATTTTTTCGCCCGGGCGCGAATTTTTCGCTCAGGCGCTATTTTTTCGCCCGATTGTGCATTTTTCGCCCTGGAGCAGTTTTTTCCCCGGGCGCGATTTTTTCGCCCGGGAACGGTTTTTTTCCTCCGGACGCAGTTTTTTCGCCCGAGCGCAGTTTTTTCGCCCGATCGTAATTTTTTCACCCGTGCACGATGTTTTCGCCCCGGCGTGAAATTTTCGCCCGGCACGAAATTTTCTCCCGGGCGCGAAATTTTCGCCCGAACGCTAAATTTTCGCCCGTGCGCGAAATTTTTGCCCGGGCGCGAATATTTCGCCCGGACGCGAATATTTTGCTCGGGCGCGAAGATTTCTCCCGGGCGCGAATATTCGCCCGAGCGCGAATATTTTGCCCGGGCGCGCAGTTTTTGAGCGATGTTTTCGCCCCGGCGCGAAATTTTCGTCCGTCCGGAAAATTCACCCTCGGGCGAAAAATATGCGTAATTTTAATAAAAAAGTCATTGCAATGGAGATTTGCCGAACAGTTTATAAAATGCTCCTTTCTGAAAATCTCTGCAAAAGAAGTTCACCTAAACGGATCTTCTTTTGCAATATACATTTTCCAAAAGCTCATTTTCCCACCTTCCTTTTGCTACCACTCATTTTCTTTTCCGAAAATCCCTCCCAAACAGAGCCTTAGTATCTGATAAGATCTGCTCGGGTTCCTGCCACTACTCAATTCTTTTGCTTGATTGGTTTGAAGGTTGGATCAATGTTGAAGCGGGGGCAAGCCATATTGGGGTTTATCCTAGGCGTGTCGGCTGCTGGCCAGGTAAAAATGTCTATATTATCCAACTAACACATTATCAAGATAGCATATATTATCCAACTAACACATGTCTATATTATCCTAGACGATGTTTTGTATCTACAAATACGAATTACCATTCCAGTGTTGTTGCAATTTATCTGAAGAGATCGACTTTTATATTACTTCTTTTTCGCTCCTTATAATTTGTTTTCCACAACTATTCAAATCGAAGGTCGCGTGTTCGCTTTGTTGGGTCTAAATGTGTCTCAACTCCACATCTATGAAAAGATATGGCGAATTTGATAATGTGGGTGGAAGATTATTTTGAGTTACAAATGTGAAGGAAGTAAGAGGTAGCCAGGTTTTGCACAACATGGACTTTAAATTGTGGGTGATTTTAGTAAACTAGTTAGCCCTTATAAGAATTGTTTTTGGAACTACTATAGTAAAGAGGAGTTCATGGGTATTATGAAAGTGAGAGAAACGAGCCCGCCCGAACTTGCGGACAGCTCGTTGATTGTTTGGATGCCTTTACGGTATTGTTCACCCATATTTATGCTAATAGGGAGCTGACCAAGCAGGTAAGCTCAAAGAAGATAGCTGTCCGAGTATAGGAAAAGCAGGTAAGGATTGTTATGAGGAAAGCATGAGAGGTTGGGCAAATATACGAGCGTTCGTGCAAGTTACGACCGAAAATTAGAGTTCGCGTGATCTTGACATGATTGTTTGCCCGTGCCATACCGCTCACTAAACTTTGTCGGAGTCTACGCAGTCTTGTTTGGGAGGTTCGCCGGTGTTGAAGAAGCAAGCCTTGTTGGTTGAATTCGCTGTCGCTGTAAAGTAAACACCTAGTGTTGCCCTTTTTTAAGTTTTTTATTTTTTATATTAAAAATTACTAACATTGTTTAAAAAATAAAAATTAATATTTTATTTTAATTACTTATTATTTATGGACAATAAATATTTGTAAGTTTTTCTAACCTTTTGGGAAAGTAATTTTCTAATTACTAAATATTATTTTGTTTGTAATTTAGTCAATTAATTAATTAAGTTAAAATATACTTCAATACAATTTTATAATATAATGTTTAATTACTTTAATTATTTAAGTTTCACAAAAATAAAATCATTATTGTTTATTAAAATTTAATTAAAAAATATATTATTTTATTAACATAAATAAACCTATCATGCATATCTATTACAAACAGATAACAATGTTTATGTTCCAAATAACAGTAGAAAGAGTGTTCTTCCACATTAATGCTCTGTTTGTTCGAGTGAATGATATTTGTTAGGTGATTCTTAACGAATGACGGTTTAACCCATGGGCTTACCACCGCCACCACCCTGCCAAACGGAGCCTAGGGGTTTCATTTGGCGTTGTGGTGGCGGTCGTGAACACAATAGTCATGAACCGTCATTCGTGAACCCCCGACCTCGCCTAAAAAAATTCAAACATTTTATGCTCAAAGCTAGTTTGTTTTCTTGGTAGCTAGCGGTCATAGCCTTTGTTTTGCCAAACATACATTCTATGATAATGTCGTTTTTGATCAAACTCATCAAAGCAAATAAACCACGTCAAACGAAGCCTAAATTTTCCGAACAACTCGCCTTGCACATACTTATGAGTGTTGTTGGCATATCCTTGTAGGAGCATTGTGGGAACATTTTCTTTACAATATCGTTTAATGCCAATTAATCCTGCCGTTGAAGCATTCAAAAGGCAGCAAAAATTTAACAAAAAGGGTTAGTCTAATAAGATTGTTTGTCCCTCCTCTCGTCTCAATCATCCTTGATTATATATTATGTAGTTTTCTGTCTTCAAACATACACTGTCACACATGTACATCCCTTCTAAGGAGGAAACACAGAACACTGTAAATCCCATGGCTATGGCTGGCAACAGCTACTGCGGCAACGCTTCTACGGCAAAAAAGAGAAGGAAACCACCAGGAAATCCAGGTATCAGAAACTGTAAAATTTATACAAATGTAATTAAACAGCTTTGGAGGAAAACATAGATTATTTTCTCTTCTTATTTTGATGCAATACAATCCTGTTTTTGATGCGTTTTTCATCGAAGTGCATAAAAACAACCAAAGTTTTTTTTACGTATGTGTATCTTAGACTTGTGCGCGAGCAGATCCGACCGTATAATCCCCTAGATCAACGGCGCAGATTTGTTTGGACCGTACTACGGTCACTTTTTAATACGGCCGTATTCGAGAAATATGGCCGTATTTTGCTGGGAATGATCTGCGTCGTTGAAATCAGGGATCATACGGTCAGATCTGCTTGCGCACAAGTGAAAATAGGTGCATATACGTACCAAAAACGGCTTCTAAAAACGAAGAAATGTGAGCTAAATAAACTGGTTGAGTAGAAAAATTAATACTCAATCTCATGGGAAGGTGAGTATTATTGAGACTGTTTCTGAAGTATTATTTTGGAAGAGGAAATATGAAAGTGCTTAGCTGTTTATATTGATTTATGCATTGATCTTTGATCAAAATTTGATATGATAGTATAATCATAGTACTCTGTTCTGTTATTATTATTATTTTTAATATAATTACCTCTAGTTCCAATCAAAAAACTTAAGTACCATCTCTAAGCAAAGTTTGGGGTTGCTTGAGGGTTGCGGCTAGGATTTTGGGAGGGGAAAATGAAGGTTAGGGATAAGGAATGCATCAAGGATGCCACGAGGGGATTGACGGATTCCGAGATATTTTCTCCAAAATCTGTAATACAACATGGCAGCACGTATACACTCTGTTTATAATAAAACAAAACTAGGACGCCCTGCCTTTGACGGCTATGATTGGTTGGAGATGCGGCGAGCCTGATTACATGAAATAAAATTGAAGCATAATAATATCATACATAAAAAAAGTATGAAAATGACGAGTCGGACGCATCCGTGAAGTCGGATCGCCAATCCGATCAAGTCCTCATATGCGGACATGCAAACATGGGTCCCGCATTGCGGCGAGCTAACACTGATGGATCTCCATTAACTCTTCCTCCACCCCGACTGAAAGATCTTCATCTCCGATGAATGGAGATGATTATACTGTTGCCACAGTCCATTGTCGAGTCGATCAAGTTATGCTGAAGCAATCCAAGTGTCGTCGGTGAAGGGTCGTCCATGTCAGTGTGCAAAGTATTAGTACACAAGAACGTTCAAAGAGGGGGCGTACTCATGTTCTACGATCTCAGTAATGCTCTTAGCGCTCCACTCACGTGTCAATGAATCTGGGTCGGGGCCATAGTAGACGAACTCACACATGGGCGAAGCTCAAGAGTGGACTGGGTTTCGGGCGGGCAATGTTGTGGTGGTGGCTCCAGGGGGATCTCCACTGTACGGATCCACATATTCGTGTGGTTCGTAATATGGAATCAGGTCATCCACATTAAATACGGGATGAATATCCATACTTGTAGGGATATACAGTTCGCAGGCATTTGTCTCGGTGCCTCTCATGACCGTGTAACGACCATTCTCTTAACACCTAACTTTTTGGCAGGCTTTTGAGGGAGCCTCTCGACATGAATTCGCATCATCACCAGTTCACCCCCACCCCCCCCAAAAAAAATATAGGCTCTTGCCTGTGTTCATCTGTTCATCTACATGCATTTTATAACATTCATTGCTAGTAATGATTTATTGTTGAACTGACTCATGCAACTCATGCAAAAGACATGAAAAATTCTCAGTTAACTCACTATGATAGGACTCTAATGAGATGTGAATAAAATCAATAGGCTTCATAGGTTCATAATCTGATACTATCGAACGGACTCAATCCAGTAGACCTTTTGCTTGAACTATTAGATGCAAACTCCGCGATAGGGATTACCGAATCCCAACTAGAAGCGTTCTCACTCACTAGACACCTAAGTAGATTCCCTAAACTCATATTGTCCACCTTAATTTGCCCATTCGTCTGAGGGTGGTAGGCTGTGTAAACTTACGAGTGGAGTCGGTCTTCCGCCATAGCATCTTCTAGAAATAACTAATAAATTTTGTGTCCCTATCAAAAGAAATTGGTAGACGATGCAATTTCAGACGCCCTCAAAAATAATAACATGACATGGGATTTGTCTGCTGTCTTGCCACACGCAATAAAATGGGTCATCTTTGAAAATTGATTGATGACAACAAGGATAGAGTCGTGCTTCCTTAGAGTGCAAGATTGCCCGAGCACGAAGTCCACACTAAGGAATTGATAACTTCGGCAGCTTCTCGTGCTGATGACACCTTCCAGAGGTCGGCGAGCTTGACCTCTCCCACTGATAACTTCTCCACGGCCTTGTCGCGCCTGGTATCGACCTCAGTCATCTTC
Source organism: Platanthera zijinensis (assembly GCA_039513925.1). NCBI lineage: Eukaryota > Viridiplantae > Streptophyta > Magnoliopsida > Asparagales > Orchidaceae > Platanthera > Platanthera zijinensis. Next base: position 149,726,036 of record CM077090.1, on the reverse strand, counting down.
TTTATGGTATTAAATTCTCTCTTCTTGGAGACATCAAGGAACTTCTTGGTTTCACGCTGCGCCGCAAGGCATCACAAATGTTTCCACACCAAGCAATGAGTCAGCTCATATTTTAAAAAAGGAATGAGTTAGCTCAGTTTTACTTAAGATAGAGCGAGAAGACTGTGACGTGAAAAAATGTGAGATAGCTTGGGCGATCTCCTCGGCATCATCTGGCCTGCAGAGGGCATGCAGGATGTTGAGTACGTCATCTTAGGGCTCGTCGTCCCCAACCCAGGAGGCAAAAAAGTTCATAGGGGCACCCTGGTCTTCTTCGCATCACAGGCGAGCAGAGGCTCACCGGCAATGCCCACCCATTTAATACGGTGTCCATATATATAATGAGCCTCGGGGTTGTCGATGTCAGGTTGCAAAGCCTCCTCGGCGAGGTCCCATTGTGCAACAAATTTCTTGCGCGTTTTGGCTGTTCTCTCAGAGATCATCGTCGAACCCAATGTTGAAATTTCTCAAGATGAACAAGAGATAGCTCTGATACCAAGTAAAACTTTCAGAGCTATCAAGATGGCAACTTGATCAAGCAGAAAAACGGAAACCAGACGCTGGAACACTCCAACCATAAACCGAGCTCATTAAACCAGATGCAGGGAAAGTAACAAGGTGGTCATGTATTACTAATCTTCTTTACAGCAAGAGATATACATGGCGAGACATGATTTCGCCAAGTAAAACAAGGAAGCAAGAAACAACAAAAAACAAGCTGGGCGGACAGAAGTTGAGACCGCCGAGACCGCCACCCTTGCCGAACTGAACAGCGAAGTACGCTGAGACTGCAAGGTCGTGCGGACTACCCGTTATTCTACTGAACACCCTGTCTGCTCTCTACAAGCCGCCTAACCGCAGAGGTTGCCTAGCTGTCAAAGTCTGCGAACAAGAGCTGTTGCCGAACCGAAGAACAGACCACCGAAATCGGCGGACAAGTTATTGAACTGGAAAGCTTGAGAGAAGACCGACTAGCCGCAAAAGCAACCTGCTACCAAATATCTAATTGTAAACCACAAGATTCACTGATCCCTGACCGCAGTTAGCACAAAACACCTGGCTTCTCAGTGTTAGCCGCACAACCTACAAACAGCAACCCGGTTAACCTTCTCAAACCGCGCGGACTGAAAATCCGAGGCCACAACTATTAAACCACGTTCAAATTACGGTTCATTCAGTTAGTTATGATGTCACAGGGGGCTCCTATTTATAGGCGCAGAGAGGAGTGTGGTCACTGCCCTAGTAGATGGAGACACTACCCCAGCCCATAGCTAGCACAGAGCAGTCCGCCCAGTCTGCATGGACAAGGCCGGACACCAGCCTATTCGCCTGCTATCAAAGGAGGCTGGATAAGAAGCCAGTCCGCATGTCAGCGGACACCGCACCAGCCCGCAATAAACAATGTCCACGTCCAAAGGACAAGCCGCCCGATCAACCAGCGGACATTGCGGACTCTGGGATCAAAAATCGAATTTATCACAGATGACCAAGTTCCAAATCGGAGAACCTCTAGCGTGAGATCTTTGGACAAGAACAACTGACCACCCAGTTCGCCAGCTCCAAAACAGTTCGCCTAACCGCGAACTCTGCGGTTAACTCCTAACTGCACCACCAGAGCAAGGGCACAAGCCAAGGCTGATCTCCCGATCTCTAAAAGTAGTCTGCATCAAGAGGACTCTGCGAACTCAGAAAGAGTCTGCCCCTCCCGCGGATACACCACCTATCCCGCACGGTTACTTCGTGGAACTAACCAACTGCGGAACAGCTAGCTAAAGTAGCTAGTCGCCAACACCAGGAAGCAACATTAGACTGCCCAGGCCGCACCATCAGTTCGCAGGACTGTCCGCCCAGGCTGCGCGGTCTGCCTGATCAACCCCCACTTTCACTTTACAATTTCAACACCCAATGACCTTTTGCCCTTCGGATCACTAGGCCCATCCTTGAGTTAATCATCAGCTCGATGCTCGCAAAAGGTGCATGAAATTACTTCACCTGCAAGGTCTTAGCCTTGTCAATCTTTACTCCTATAAGAAGAGAGCAAAGTCTAGCAAAGTGCGGCGAAGACCTCGAGACTATTTCTCGGGACGCAGCCATAAAAGGCGAGTTCACAAGTTCTTGCGCATACATGTGGTCAGATTCATATAAGTGACTACATCCATGCGACGTCACAGTTGGATGACATATATCTTCCTTTAGTAGAGAGAAGAGGGATTCCGATGCCGGAGGAATGCGAGGCGCCTTGTTTGAAGCTTTATCCATCTAATTTGGCTAGAAGTACATCGCGTCAAAGGGACTTCGCATTATCACGAGCTTGAAGTACCACTTGTGAACCTTATTTTGGGTCCAAGGTAATGACAACGGTGCTTGTCGTAGGCATGGAGGGCTCAGATTGGTTTTGAGATTGTTGCTTGATGGCTATGAGCGGGGTTGTGGTGTTGTCATGCTCCTTTAGTAAGAAAGAATACATTGACTTTGGATTCAACTTCTTGGATGTGTCAATGACACAAGGTGTGGGTTGCCTCGCCTCCTGCGGGGTCTCAGGAGTGGTTCCCTCGAGCAATTGTGAAGCCTTGTAAGAGACATGTAATATATGCAGATTTAGTTAGTATAGACGATAAAAGTGTTTTTCTGGATAGTCATACTCACCGAGTGAGGTGACGAGGTCAGACTTCATCTCACCCAGTGGAACCTCATTGTTCCCTCCTCGCGAGGGAGGGGACATGTGATAATCGCCTAAGGTCAGGTTCATAATGACCCAAAGGTGCCCCGAAAGAACAAATCAATGGAGCATGTTAATGTAAAAATTTGTGAAACATGGAAAACGGGAAACCAGGTTGCAGGAACACTCAACCAAACCAAGCCAAGCCAGATGTAAAAAGAAGAGAAAGAAAATCTTGTACTAGTAATCTTCTTTACAGTGCGAGATATGATTCGTCAATGTACTCGATGGAAGCAAAAAACAACAAGGCAAAAACTATCCGTGCGGTGAGAAATCGTAACCGCCGACTCTACTAAACTGTACTAAGGAGTTCGCTGAAGCTGTTAAGTTTCCAGACTGCAACCTAACAGTGCGGACACCCCATTATTCCAAATGTTGAAATCTGTCTGTAATCTACAAGCTGCCTAACCGTGAGGTCGCCTAGCCGCTAGATAGTCGCGAACAGCTGCTGCCGAACTAAACAGACCGCCAGAAGCGGACAACCTAATTGAACTAGGAAAGGTTGTTGAAGAGAAGACCGCCTAGTCACAAGCCGCGGTCTGCTGTTATCGCGGATTGTATCCGCAGAGTTCACACTGATCCCTGACCTAAGTCAGAACCAATTCACTGGCTTCTCAGTGATATCCGTATAATCTGCAACAGCAAACACTGGTTAACTTCTCAAACCACGCGGATATAAAAACTTGTCCGCAACAACCAACCGAGCTCACTTAATGTTCATTCAGTTGTTGTTATGATGTGACAGAGGGTCCTATTTATAGACGCGTCGAGGAGTGTGTTCACCGCCCAAACTGATAGGAACACCACCCATCTCGTAGCTAGCACAAGTCTTATCCACACAGGGCAGACACAAAGCCAGTCCGCCTTGTCACCAAAACTTGGATCAGTCCTCTATACTCACGGACACTATGAATATTGCCACCAGTTCACAACATCCTACGGACACATCTCCAGTCTGCACACCATAGTTCGAGACTAATGTACAATCCCACAAAGTCGAACTGTCGGATACAGACAGTCTGCACACTCCGAGCCCGCAGCTGGAGCACAAACCAGGCTCAACCAAGCTGTTGATCTCGGCGGATAGAAAAGCAGTCTGCACTACCTGGCGAACTTTCTGGATTGAGCAACACCAGACTTGGTACAAATCAAGACCAAGTCCACACCACCAAGATTCCAAAGCGCAAACTCCAAACCAGCAAACTCAAGAACTAGTCTGCACAATCTGGCGAACTCCCGCACCAGTCCGCACTAACCGGTGAACTCTGCGGTTACCCCAAACTTCTCTACCAAAGCAAGTCCAATGGCATAAGTACATGCCGAACTCGCGAGCTCCAGAAGAGTCTGCAAACACACCGGACTCGGCGAACTCCAGATGAGTCCAGACTTCTGTGGATAAACATCCTATCCGTCTGGTTACAACCTATAAACAAGCTGACACTGACACTTGCTTACCTGGATAGTCGCCACTCTTGTTCGCCAGTTCACGCGGACAGTCCGCCCAGGTCGCCACTTCTGTCCGCCCAGTCCGCGCGGACAGGCCGCCCAGGCCGCCACTTTCACTTAAAAAATTTCAACACTCCCCCTTGAAGTGAGAAGTGGAAACCAGCCCTAGCAGTCCCCGTAACCTTTCAAATGGACCCTTCAATAGCGGCTTTGTGAAGATATCCGCGATATTTTCCTCACTCCGAACATACTCGACCATAAGAGATCCCTCCAGCACCTTCTCCCGAATGAAATGATGCTCGATCTCAATATGCTTGGTCAGCGCGTGACAAACTAGATTGTTAACCAATTTAAGGGCACTCTTGTTGTCACCGCGTAGCAGAGTGGGACCCCACACTTCTTCATGGACGTCCTTTACTAACCTCCTGAGCCAAATGGCTTCCCAAGTTGTCAAGTTTGAAGCCTTGTATCCCATTTCCGTAGTAGTGACGGATACCAAATCTTACTTTTTGCTGCACCACAATATGCATGTTGATCCACATGTGAAAACATAGCCAAACTTCAACTTTCGGTCGTCCGAGTCTCCCCCATAATTAGCATTTGTGTAACCGTGCAGGTTGAAACTCGTGTCACTCCCATAAAAGAGCCCCATATCAGAAGTTATCTTCGCGCGCTTCAAGATATTCCTGGCCGCTACAAGATGAGGCTTTCGAGGCTCTGCCATATAACGACTTACTTGACCTACAACATAAGCAATGTCTAGCCTAGTAAATAAGGCTCCCATCCAGAGCCCGGAACACCAAGGGATCTGGAAGAACCCTTCCCTCATCACGTTAAAACTTGAGACCAACATCCGGTGGAGTAGAGCAACTCTTCCCCTACAGCATGCCAAACCGCTGAATGATTTGTTCTGCATAACATCTTTGGGAAACGAGCATGCCGCTCTTTCTCCTCTCCACCGCGAGTCCAAGGAAGTGGTAGAGCTTACTCAAATATTTCATCTCAAAATGAATAGCCAGCTTTGTCATGAGCTTAGCTACCTCTACCTCAGAGTTTCCCATGACGATCATATCATCAATATACAACACACCAAGACATGAAGCTCCATATTCTTCTTTAAGAACAGGTTAGAATCTTAATAAAAGGCAAAGTAACCACAGAACTGGAGGTATTCTGCGATCTTCCTGTACATGCCCGTGTTGCCTGCTTCAAATCATAAAGGACCTTCCAAAACTTGCAGACGTATCATGGATGATCTTTAGACACATAACCCGATGGCTGAACCATGAAGATTTCTTTATCGATCTCTCCATAATGAAAGACATTATTTATATCAAGCTGTCACATTTTCTATCCTTGGCAAGCCGCCAAGGCAATCACCATCTATATTGAAGTCATTTTTGTAACAAAACTAAACGTCTTCTCCATACTATTGGAAAAACCCTCGAGCTACAAGACAAGCCTTGTATCGCTCGATGCTTCCATTCACCTTCTTCTTCAGCTTGTACACCCACCTGCTTGTCTCAAGAGTAACGCCATCGACATTGGGCACAAGATCCCAAGCGTCGTTCCTTTTGAGGGCAGTCATCTCCTCATCCTTGACATCATCCCACTCCTTGACTCTAGTGGTGTATTCAAATCTAGAAGGCTCTTTCTCGTCCAGAGGGCCTGCGAAGAAATAAGAGACAAAACTCACCATGTTCCTTTCGCTGTACCGAGCCGATGGTTTGATGGCCCTCTTCGATCTACAAAGAACCTGACCACGACTCACCCCCTCTGCCGCTTCTTCTGAATCAGCTCTTATCTCAGGCATACTAGGAACATCGTTCCCCCTTCTTCCTGAACAAAAAGCCTCTGCCTCAGAGCTATAAACACCTAGAGCTCTTGGTGATGCAGACAGCTCCACCAAAATATCCTTAGTAGCTTCCTACTGCCCACCGTCGGACCTGTTTTCCTGTAGCTCAACAAAAGAGCCACCTCAGTACAACGTCAGTTCGTCGAAGTCAATGTCTCTGTAAATGACGAACTTCTTCGTAGCAGGGTCCATATACTTCCATCTCTTCCTCCTCTCTTCATAGCCCACGAAGACAAGCTTCCTCGCCTTTGCATCTAATTTAGTCCTGAGAGCATCGGGAACATGTACATAGCAGGTCGACATGAACACCCGAAGGTGTCCAATGCTGGGCTTCTCCTTAAACATCATCTCATGATACTTCATGTTGATCGGACTCAAAGGCATCTGATTGATGACATTTGTTGCACAGGTCATCCCTTCTCCCCAGAAGGCCCTAGGAATGCCTTTAGCATGAAACCAACACTTGCACGTCTCCGTTAGATGACAGATCTTCCGCTCTGCTACTCCACTTTATTATGGAGTATGCGCACAAGTGAGCTCTCTCTAGATTCCTTGCTTCCTACAAAAGTTAGAGAACTCATTTGAAATGAACTCACCTCTGTTGTCCATTCTCAACTTCTTAATCCGCAGGCCAAGTCGGCCTTCCATTAGCTCCTTGAGCTCCACGAATAATTGGAATGCGTCCGACTTCTCCTTCATGAAGTCTACTCAAGTGCACCTCGTATAGTCATCAATAAACACCAGCATATATTTGCAGCTTCCAAGACTGGCGGTGATGGTCAGTCCTATCAGATCACCATGGATGCACTCTAATGGTACTTTATACCATGTCTATGACTTGTCAAACGGTAGGCGATGAGCCTTACCATATGAACATCCTACACATACATGACCATCGCCAAAGGATGATAATCTAGACAAGCCTTTCACAAGGCTTCTCACTGCCATAGATTTCAACTTGTCCATCCCGACATATCCCAATAATTCATACCATATAACAACGCTAATGTTGGCTCTCATCCGATCAACATAGGAACTTGTTGATAACCCAAACAAATCCTTTACCCTTCTACCTATATGAGCAACGTCAGTTTTCACCTTTGATACGTTGCGGAGAAACTTCACTTCATCGGGTCGAACAGAACGTGATAGCCCGCATCCACCAAATTGGTCACAGAGAATAGGTTCTTCTTCATGCTCGGTACGTGATAAACACTCCTCAAGGTGAGTGGACCCTCATCACTACCTAAAGAAACAATGCCCTCTTTCTTAACTGCATGAATTGTATCATCAGCAGTAATAAATAACTTCATTACTTGAGTACGCTTGCAGAGAAGAGAACTTTGACTCATTCCCAGTGAGGTGATGACCACACCCTGAGTCCACAATCCAGTTTTCATGGTAGTCAATGACGGACAAAGCACAAACACACGTGTCCGTCATGAATGCATTTCCACATCCTCTTTCCATAGCACTGGAACCAACTTCTTCTTTACCTGCAGCGTGCCCTGGCTATAGCTTGACTTTGCAGTACTTCTTAAAGTGAATCGGTCGGTTGCTTTTGCAGCACCTTAGCCCTTCCTTCTTCTTCCATTCTCACTTAGGAGCAACACTCCTCTCCTGCTGATAACAAGTTGAAGGGTCATCTCCAGCAGACGGCTTCTTCTTCTTGACCCATCTCTTCTTCTTCCCTGAGAAGAGCACCTCACTACCTCCTTCAGAGATAATAACTCCAGCCATCTGCCTTGTTAGGCTTTTATGCAAAGCCAGCAGGTTGTCCAGCTCTAATAATGACGGACGAGTGACCCATCCTTGAACAATAGTAAAGAAGGCAACATATTCCTTTCGTAATCCACGAATTATGTGTCTCTTAATCTTCGCTTCTGAAATCAGCTCATCAGGGTCTAATGTCAAAATTTCAGCACACAAGTTCTTCATCTTTAGGAAGAACGTAGAGACGGACAATTCTCCCTGAGTGGCTCTCACCAACTCATTCTCCAGAAACTATAGTCATGCTACATTTTTCTTATTAAACAATCCATCAAGGGAAGTCCAAATCTCCGCAGCTAATCGACATCTAATGATGTGATTGAAGAGCTCCGGTGAGATAGCCCGCTTGAGAGTAAACTCCTCCTTGGCATTTATCTTCCTCCAAGCTCTCACCGCTGTAGCATTACCAGTAGCAGCAGTCACCTCTTGCCTTTCTTATCCACAGATGACCTCCCAAAGATCCTCACCTATAAGATAACTCTCCATACATGACCTCCACTTCTTGAAGTTGGTCAATGTAAAGATTTCAATTCTAAGACCCCTTGCAAATCCTCATTCCATTGCACAACACTGGTCTACTTAACTTTTAGAAGCAAAAAGCAAGATTCACGGTTGATCATTGCTCAAACCTCTGCTCCCTCTGATACCATATAAAAATTTGTGAAAATGGAAAACGGGAAACCAGGTTCGCAGGAACACTCAACCAAACCAAGCCAAGCCAGATGTAAAAAGAAGAGAAAGAAAATCTTGTACTAGTCAATCTTCTTTACAGTGCGAGATATGATTCATTTGTCAATGTACTCGATGGAAGCAAAAAACAACAAGGCAAAAACTATCACGTGCGGTGAGAAATCGTAACCGCCGACTCTGCCAAACTGTACTAAGGAGTTCCGCTGAAGCTGCTAAGTTTCCAGACTGCAACCTAACACTGCGGACACCCATTATTCCAAATGTTGAAATCTGTCTGTAAGTCTACAAGCTGTCTAACCGTGAGGTTCGCCTAGCCGCTAGATAGTCGCGAATAACTGCTGCCGAACTAAACAGACCGCCAGAAGCGGACAACCTAATTGAACTAGGAAAGGTTGTTGAAGAGAAGACCTGCCTAGTCACAAGCGCGGTCTGCTGTTATCCGGATTGTATCCGCAGAGTTCACACTGATCCCTGACCTAAGTCAGACCGACCAATTCACTGGCTTCTCAGCGATATCCTATCCGCACAGCGCAAACACAAAGCTAGTCCGCCTTGTCGCCAGAACTTGGATCAGTCCGCTATACCCGCGGACACTGCGAATACTGCCACTAGTTCGCAACATCCTGCAGACACAGCTCCAATCCGCACACCATAGTCCGAGACTAAGGAACAATCCCGCAAAGTCTAACTACCGGATAAACAGGCAGTCTGCACACTTCGAGCCTGTAGTTGGAGAACAAACTAGGCTCAACTAAACTGCTAAAAGCGGCGGATAGAAAAGCTGTCTGCACTACCTGGCAAACTTTGCGGACTGAGCACCACCAGACTTGGTACAAATCAAGACCAAGTCCATACCACCAAGAGTCCAAAGCGCAGACTCCAAACCGGCGAACTCAAGAACCAGTCCGCACAATCCAGCGAACTCTAACACCAGTCCGCACTAACTGGCAAACTCCGCGGTTTCACCAAACCACTCTACCAATGCAAGTCCAAGGGCACAAGTACATGCCGAACTCGCAAGCTCCAGAAGATTCTGCAAACACGCCGTACTTGGCGAACGCCAGATGAGTCCGCACTTTCGCAGATAAACATCATATCCACCTGGTTACAACCTGGGAACAAGATGACGCTGATCCTTGCCGACCTGGCTAGTCGCCACTCCTGTCCGCCAGTCCGCACAGACACTCCGCCAGGTCGCCGCTTCTGTCCGCCCAGTCCGCGCGGACAGTCCGCCCAGGCCGCCATTTTCACTTAAAAAAATTTCATCAGTTAAAAGCTAGACAGTCCAGCCCGTGACAGGCCAAGTGGGAGCTCGAGCTCACCACGTTAGCATGCCCCGAATGCAGGTTCGATAGTCAGTCTGGAGTGGTGGAGAGAGCAGCCTTCTTCATTGAAGGTTTATCTCCTTCACCTAGAAGCTTAGCATCCCCGTCTCCATTAAGTCCTATAATGCCTTGGCCTCGCGTGGCAGTAGCGGCCTCAAAGGCCACAATGGGGCTTGATCCGACCTCTAAAGACACACTCATCTCGAAGGGCGAGGTGGTCATTTCCTTGTTAGCAAACGAGGTGTTCATTTTCTTTTCCTCGAGTGAGGTATCTTGCTTATCAACAAGCCATGTTGAAAATGCAATGTTTCATAAATCCCAACCCCTATTTATTGGGAAGGAAGTCCAGCCTGTCTCAGCTCAACAATTTGCAGCTTGCCGAATAAGGTTTGGATGGTTATTTCTGAGATCTAGGCGAAGTGGGGATTGTGTACAGCCTGTATTCGACGAGGTGGGCCCAAGCCTAACCATATGACCCAAGATCACATAAGGTTGACTTTTGACTTAAGGTATGAAGGCCACTGACAAGCGAAGATTATCGAGAGCTTGCCAGAGCTAGAGATAAGCTCGTTGGCGAGCTTTCCCAAACTAAAGCTCGGCTCACCAAACTAGTATGCGGGCTCCCTTCGAGCTTGCCAGAGAGACCGCTTGACCATAACTCAGCTACTGTGCGACCTCACCGTGCTAGAACCTAGCTCATCGACGATCTCTCTCCTCAAAGGCCTTGATATGAATGAGCTTGCAAGAAGAAGTCTGGCTAAGGTGACCTTGCCTATCGTGACAACAATAAGCTTGCCTCCTTTAGAGGTTCCCGTGTACGAGGTCACTTAAGTAAAAAGTTCCCGATATCTCAAAGGGGGGCTATTCTTAGACTATGTACCTGCATTGCAAATAATTGGAGCCCGTGGGACAAGTAGACAGCATGGGACAAGAAAACAGGAAAGTTCCAATAACCTTTCTTGTGTGTGTGGCGGGACCTCCCTCATTGCAGTAGATTGGTTCTGTTTGTAGGCCGTCTAGTGAACCCTCTCAATTCTCTAATTTCATCTAGTTGTGGTTTACTCGTGTCGATCGCTAGACCAGTACCATTTGGTCTCCATTTGGGTCGAATTTTATGAACTCAGATTTTCTTGTTTCCAACAAAATAGACTCAAATATTCGCGTACGACTCTTTCAAGACTTCTCGATGAATCGAGTTCACTTAACTGAAAATTTCAAACATTTCATAGCATTTGTATATTATAATTAAATTTTGCATTTGGATTCAACCACATTAATACTCATGTTATTATGTTTATAAGTTTTCAATACCCACATGAAAAAGTTAAGTGAATTTGATGATCTACAGATCCAGATGCTGAAGTTGTAGCGCTCTCTCCAAAAACCCTACTCGCGACGACCCGATACATCTGTGAAGTGTGCCACAAAGGCTTCCAAAGAGACCAGAACCTTCAGCTACACAGGAGGGGCCACAATTTGCCATGGAAACTCAAGCAGAGGAGCAACAATAGCACGAAGAAGAGGGTGTTTGTTTGTCCTGAGCCCGCCTGCGCTCACCACGCCCCAACTCGAGCCCTCGGAGACTTGACCGGAATCAAGAAGCATTATTCCAGGAAGCACGGCGAGAAGAAATGGAAATGCGAAAAATGCTCGAAGCATTATGCCGTGCAGTCGGACTGGAAAGCCCATTCAAAGATCTGTGGCACAAAGGAGTATCTTTGCGACTGCGGAACCATCTTCTCCAGGTAGAATACATCATCGTCCTTCCTCTTCTCTCTTAGGCTCTGTTTGGGAGGACTTATTTTCCCCGGTCAAGCGGTTACGACCGCATGAACGTTCATGCAATCGTAACCGCTTGACCCGTGAAAATAAGTCCTCCCAAACGGAACCTTAAGCTTCTACTCATAGACAAATTAGTAATTGTGCTTGAAAGTGTCTTATATTCTAACAAAATTTTCAAATTTAAGAAGGGCCATTGTTTGAATGCAGGAAAGATAGCTTCCTAACTCACAGGGCATTCTGCAGTGCTTTGAAGGAAGAGCATTACATGGCCGATAATGGGCTGGCCGCCATGGTTGGGAATTTGTTCAGCCAATCTCCAACCTTGCTCTGTCAAACAATCTCTGGCTCTGCTCTGAACCCAAACAACTTGAATATGCTCTATAACAACAATAATGTTGAAGTTATTGGCTCCAGCAGCCAAAGCCTTTCTAGGGACTCCTCCTTCATGTCTGCCACTGCCTTGCTACAGAAAGCAGAGGATGTGGTAGCCAAATTCAGCAATGAATCTGAATCTTCAATGTTCCTCAGCGGATTTACAGGCTTGTCAAATAATCCGAGGGCAAGAAGATCACTGCCAGGCACCATTAAAAGCTATACTAATAGCACTGCTCCCTGTATGGATACTGCCGCAAGATTTGTTCCATTCTCAGATGGTGGAGAAGGAAAAACAGATTTAGTTCACAAAAGAGAAGCTGGCGAAAAGATTGTAGATGTAGGCAATGGGAAGTTGACTCAAGATTTCTTAGGCTTGGGGGCTTCTAGCTCTGGAAATCCAAGCCACTATGAGGAGGAATTGGATCCTTACCATCAAACCTCCTCCCTGGCAACCACACTTGAAACTTACATGTGGCAGTGACTTGATCTAATCGTAGCGTCATTTGATGGAAAAAAATTTAGGTGTGTTTCTCCCACTTAGTTTTAGGCGAGGGATTAAATACGACCGTATGATTTTGATATCCTACGGTTGACTTGTTTCCGCGGAATACTTCAGTATTGAAAAATACTGTCAGCATTGTTAGTATTTCAACCAAAACCGTTGTTTTTACAAGTATCAACGGTTTGATACGTGTCCTCATCCTGATCTTAGGTGAGAGAAACACACCTAAAATTTACTCCATTTGATGGCGAAATTTTTACGTCCGGGCCCCGATTATAACCGGGGAGTTGTTGGAGATATACACATTTATATTTGAGATATAACTCCTTTATCTCGTGAAAAGGTAGATGTATCTTAAATAAAGCAGTTGTATCTGGGATAAAGGGATTTTATCTCAAATATAAATGAGTGTATCTCCAGCGAATCCTGACTATAACCGGGGCCCGGGCAGAAAAATTTCCCCATTTGACTTGCTTATATATACTCAAGCTTTCAAAGCATCAGCTAGCTAATATACTTTATTTATCAGGTGGGAAGAATAAATAAACACAAATAGTATATTGATGTCAGTTGTACTTTATTATTTGAATTGAATGTTGAATCGGTAAACCTTAGGCTGCCTTGATTCGAATTTTGGAGTAGGGATTTTCCTCGGCTTTAGCACTTTGGTGCGGTGAGCGTGGATCGCAGCTGAGGAGGAAAATTTTGCAAGTAGGCGAGAATGAGGAGATAGTCGGCAACTCGGCGGAAATCAGCAACTCGACGAGAGGAGGCGACTTTCTGACAATGGCGGTGTTCGAAGAGTTCGCAAGGAGGATCGAGAGGAGCATCCTGATAGGGTTCCCTCCTCTCCCTGATGTCACGACGACCTCGCCTCGTCGCGTGACACCGTCGGAGGATGAAACACCACCCAAGCGACCAGGAAAGGAGCGGGCAAGGGAGGGGCAGGAGCGATCAATGAAGTCGCGGTACTATCCAGCGAGCAGCCAAGGGATAAGGTTCCTACATACGGAACAGACGACGAGATACCGCCATACTCGCAAGGATTGCTTGTATGTGGAGGATACCCGCGAGTATGAAGCTTATCATCGCCAAGGAGGTAGGAGCCCCTTCTGTGATGAAATTTTAACAGCCCCAGTTCCCAAAGACTTCAGAGAGCCCTTCTCGAACTACTACTCCGGCAGAGATGACCCGGTCAGGCATCTCCAATTGTTCGAGGACGTGGTGTCATTCTGCAATATGACTGACACTTTCAAATGCATGTTCTTCTCCATCACTTTTAAGGGGAATGTGAGAGATTGGTTTCACCAGTTGCCCGAAGGTTCCATCTACTACTTCGAGGACCTGCGCCGGGGCCTGATGACAAGCTTTGCGACGTCTAAGAAGAGAAAGAAGGAAAGCCACCATTCTTTTCAAAATCCAGCAGGGGAAGAGAGAGAGAGCCTTGACCACTACATCTGTAAGACCCCATTTTTTCTGGGATCTTAGTCCCAGAATCGCCGCTTTGTGGTGACACTAACTGTCGAGGAGGTCATTGCCACAAATTGCTGATTCTGCCAGCAAATACTCGAGTATATACACAGAATAAAAGAAGCGATATCTATAAAGATAAACCAATCCACCATCACATACAATATATATAAGTCCACATAAACTCAAAAGCTGATCAACCATGAAATAGTAAGTCTGAAAGCAAAGATAAAAGGGCTCCTACCCAGTACATATAATCCTCACTACATAACGCTCGCGGAAGTAAAGCTACTAGTCACTCACTGATCCCATGACTGCTGCTGCTGCTGCCACACCTGGACTAGGCTGGTTCATGTCCTCCTAGATGTGCTGGTTCCCCTGGTGCTGCAACCTGTCTCCCAGTTTGAATCCCTGGTGTTATGCCCATCAGGCCGTTATTTTAAACTAAGTCTTGGTCCCCCTCCCCTCCCCTGCGACGCCTACGCACCGTGTAGGGGAGGATGAAAAGAGAGGTGCAGAAAGTGGAGAGTAAGCAAGAGTAAGTGGCAGTGGCCCTATCTATCATATGCTTGAAGTATCAATCATAGTAATGATAGATATATAAATGAACATATAGTAAAAGTAGCAACATAATGACAATGATAGATTAAAGTAAAGGTAGTGAAAGATAATCCTATGAGTAGATAATCACCTAGAGGGGGGGGGGTGAATAAGTGTCTTTTAAAATTCTTTGTCACTTAGATTAATTGTTCAGCAGATATTATGTTCAGCAGATAATATACTTGAGAAATAAGATTCACAATAACTCAGCACAATTAAACCACAGAACACAGCACATGCAATTCTCAGAACAAAGCACAAGCTCATACAATCCACAAAGTCCACAATAATTTTATAGTGGTTCCTCTATCTAGGTTACATCCAATTCCCCTTTCTTCCTCACTAGCAATGTGCTAGATAAGGTTATATCTCCTCCTCTTCAACTCAGATCAAAAGATCTTACATTCTCAATTTCTGTTAAGAAACCTACACTCAGACCAAAGGTCCTACCTCAGAGATTCACCCAATCTCCTACCTCAGGTCCCTCAAGAACTCTACCTCAACCTTTATAACACAGGCTTACACCTCAGTGATCCCACTCAAATCACCTATCTCAGATCCCTCAAGAACCCTACCTCAGCCTTTATAAACTAGGCTTACAACTCAGAGAATTAATCTCTTACACACTCAGATCTAAAATAGATCTTACAAAATAAAGAGGTAAATAAGAAATTTAATCTTCAAAAAATAGCAATTTTGTAATCTGACTTATCTGAGAGAATTCAAATTCTTCAAATCAGCTGCACTAGATAGATTCTTGAAGGGCAAGCTAGCTGATAATGATTCTTACCTGGATCAACAAGTTCTTAATGTTGATCGGCTTGATTTTCGTTAAGAAACTGTAGAACAGATCCACCTTAATCTTCTGATCAACTTGATAACATAATTTAAAGATTTTCTTGAAGACCTTCGTCTTCCTTCTTCCCAGGATTGTCGTCCTCCCTTGACTTAGAAAAATAAGAATGAGAGAATAGAATGATTTTTCTGATTGATTTTTAATTGCATATTTTTTGTGTAGACAACCCCTCTATTTATAGTCTTCACAGGTAGTTGGGTTCTGATTGATGACATCATCATTATGCCATCAAAGTGCAATTCTTCCTTCAAATAGTTTCTGATTAGATGGCACGATATTGTAGCTAATGTGACATTTCTGACATGTCTTAACACTTCTGTGTTGACTCTGCACATCTTCAGAAACATAAGTGTCGAGATGTCTAAAGTGTCTCGACACTTTATTACTTAAGTGTTCTTAGAAGGTGTCGAGACATCTTAGCAGTCTCGACACAATTTTACTTAGAAGAATTTTCAGGCTGAACTTGAAAGTGTCGAGACAGTTCACTTATCTCGACACAACTATCATCTGTGTCGACATCTATAAATCTGCACTGTGTCGAGACAGTTGAATTATCTCGACACAACTGTCTGTTGGGTGTCAACACTTTTATACTTACTTTAATTCTTCACTATGTCAAGACAGTTGAATTGTCTCGACACTCCAGTCTGCCGGTGTTGACACTTGTTTAAGTCAACACTTTAGTCTTCTTTGTGTCGAGACAGTTGTATTGTCTCGACACTATTATCTTATGCTTTAAAGTGTAGAGATATTTGACTTGTCTCGACACTGCTAACTTAGTCTTTAAGTTATCAAGAGAGCTGACTTGTCTCGACACAGCTGTATTGAAACTTCAATGTGTCGAGTTAGCTGACTTTTCTCGACACAGCTGACTTAGTCTTCAAAGTGTCGAGTTAACAGACTTGTCTCAACACTACTTATGCAAATGTGTCGACATAATTGAAGTGTGTCAACACTTTTATACTTAGCCATTTTTCTGTACTACAAGTTGCTGGATGCTGACTATGCTGACTTCACTCAGCACTTTACTGACTTCACTCGACGCTTTTGTACTTAGACAATTTTCTTCACTTTTTAGTCAGCTTCTTAGAGTCCACCTGTCAATGTAACTTGGACCACCTATCAAATCAATATGACATAGATAACCTGCAAGCATGAACTAAAATATACATCAAATACATATTTGTGTATATCATTGAGTTGAAAGGGCTTCTTCAAATCAAGAACATTGTATTCAATGTACCCAATAATATCCCCA
This sequence comes from Platanthera zijinensis, assembly GCA_039513925.1. Taxonomy (NCBI): domain Eukaryota; kingdom Viridiplantae; phylum Streptophyta; class Magnoliopsida; order Asparagales; family Orchidaceae; genus Platanthera; species Platanthera zijinensis. Next base: position 149,709,349 of record CM077090.1, on the reverse strand, counting down.
TATTTGAAGAAGTCATAACTCAAATTCAATGATATACACTATAATACCAAAATAAGATAATTATGATGAAAAGTAAAAGTGCTAAAAAAAATATAACTGAACACAACAATAATAACACAGATGTAACAAAATGCAACCAAACTTTTCATTCAAATTTATTCAAAGATTACATCTTTTAGTTTTGTTACAATGTTCTTAAAGCCAAATTACATAGTTTTTTAGAAAAGAAAAATAAACAAAGAATTCTCTGGCTCCTTAATGACAATGCCTTTTCCTGACTGTATTTTAGCTTTGACTTCAGACACTTTATCATCAGCCACTTTCTTGCCCTTGATATCTTTGGCCTTAGAGATTTCTTCTTGCTTGATCATTTGCCTTTCCAGATAGTGATAGGTCTTGGAAAAATATTTGCTGGCCTCAATTGAATCAGCTGGAATATTCCCTGCATTCAGATCATTTCTGAATTTGTGGATGATATCATGCTACTTTGTATGCTTGACCCACTCCTGTTCTGAATACCATTTTCCCCTGTCAGTTACATTATTTTGAACAGCCTTCAAAGAAGTTAATATAATGGATCTAGAAGTTGGACTCCATTGCTAAAAGTCAAGCTTAGCTTCAGCCTGCTCCCTGAATCTTTTCTTGGATAATTGAATTTCTTTTTCTTTAATCAAGACAGCAACAATCATCTCCACCTCCTCACATGCTATATTCTGAACTTGTGGTGGAGGACTGTACATGAATTAGACAGTAGTTTGAATATCATCAATATGAGCTGGCTGGCAACCAGACTCAGCAATTTGATCTTCATCATACCTTAAGGGAGGAAAGCCTAAAGTTTCTTTGATGCTGTTGGAGGTCCAAATAGCATGTTCAGAGCTTAATTTTATCATTAATCTCTCCCTCTTTATGATTTTTCTTTCTACATGATCCCTTAAGTCATTCTTATGAAATCTGACTTGACCATCTAGATGAATTATTTCTGAAGATATAAGATTCTTAACTTTGAGCAAATGTTCATCCAATTCTTTGCCAGAGGCCTTCACTTCCTTAATCATAGAGTCTTTGTGAGTTGATAGTTTAGTGTCAATATCCTTTGAGGAAGAGGTTATCTTGGTCTCTAGAGCAGTAGTTCTCTTAGCTATCTCTGTCAATGTAGCATCATACATAACTATCATATTCTCATTCATTCTAGTTTGATTTTCCAGGACATAGCCTTATTTAATAGCTATGTCATCTTCAGTTTTCTTTGACTCCACTTGTTGTTTAGCAATGTATACTACAACATTAGCTCCTCTTTGAAAAAAATTAGTCATATCTTTCTTTAACAGATTAACCTCAAATCTAATTGATTTGATTTCTTGAGCCAGCTGAAACTGCAACTCCTTTTTGCTTTCATCCACATACTTTTCTAGTTGATTTCTTTGTTGGTAAAGCATTATTTGTAGTTGAACTAAAAGGGAGCTTGACTCCATTGTAGGAGCAGATGTTTGTCCAGACTGAATAATCTTCTTATAACTTCTACTTCTCTTTTTAAGTTCAGATAATTTTCTTTTCTTTAACTGAGAGGCTTTTTCCTCCTCAGATTCTGAAGAACCAACCACCTTAACAGATGTAGGCTCTTAAACTGTTTCAGTAGTTGGGGCCTAATCTGCTAACTCCCCCTCAACCATTACAACTGCTTCACCAATGTTGGTGTTATCTAGGTTGACCTCATCTTATTGAGCTTCATCATCAGGAACATGGGCCTCTATAAGTTCAATCATCTCCCCCCTGGATATTTATATCATTATTCAGATGGATTTCTTCTTCTATCTCCCTGGGGATTGCATTCTCAATCTCCCTGTCAGCCATGTCCTGTTTAGGAACCATTACTTGATTCAGCATAGTGTCCAGCTCTTATACATCTTCCATAACTATTATATTAACTATATCCATATCAATATCTAGCAGAACATTGAGGTTCTCCCCATCAATTGGATCCCTATCTGAGATTGTCTCCCCCTACACCTGATCACCAGTTCCAGGTGAGGGCCTTGGAGATTTTTCAGCTATTGTATCATCTTGTTTTGTTGAGGTAGAACTTTCTTTTTCTTCAGATTCACTGGAAGAATCTTCTTTCAGAACTACAACCTTCTTCTTTTTATCCTTCTCCTTCTCCACTATAAGTGTTTACTTAGATAGGACTCTATCCCATCTTTCTAATATTCTCATATCCATTCTTCTCATATGATTAATTATAGATCCAATCTTCAGATTGATATTGTCAGGAATGGCTTGCACCAAGTATATGCTTATAATTCTGCCCATATTAGGCTTCTTGATACTTTCTACAATTTTGTCAAAGACTATTTTACTCCAGTTAGTCTTGACTTTAAAGATTATTCTGGTCATCAGCTCAAACATAAATGCCGAGATCCTGTCATGTGCCCCTGTCTTGCACATCAACACCTTTCCTACTATTTCAGACATGAATTTGCCTTGGGTATTCATACCCTTCCTGTTCAAGGTGCTTCTAATCTTTGTGGTTAGAGCCAATCCACACCACTTCAAAGAATTAGCAGTCCTGGCAGAATCAAGATCATCATCCGGATCAATTCTAGGTATTTGAAAATTTTGGTATATCTCCTGGTTATGAGTTTATCTTTTACTCCATTCACTTTAGACTTAATCTTGTCTGAGTTGTAATCCAGATAAGCATTGGAGAAGAATTTTGAAACTTCTCATTTCTAGATTTTTGTCAGTTTAGAGAGCAGATATTCCAGACCTGCTTCTTTGATAAGGGTTATTACATTCTTAATTTCTCCATCCGCTGAGTTGAATCCATTGCAAACATGCTCATACCCCTCAAAGATGTTATCGACAATCTTAGTAGTCATTGGAGGGGAGAGAGAGGATTGACGAGTGTCGACTGATCTAGGTTTTAAGTCTTGACACTCAGGAATCAAAAGCTCAAGAAATCAAGAAAGCATAGTCGACTCCTACTCTTACACCCTATTTATAGTCTAATCTTTCCTGAAGACGAAAGGGGGTGCTGTATTTAGACTTTTCCAAATTTTTAGGTAAATACCTAGTCTCGACACAGAAAAATTGTCTGTCGAGATGTGTCGACACAAGGATAATGTCTCTTGATATATACCTTTGGGTCTCGATACCCTTATGTCTCGATACTTACTTTAGTGTCTCGACACTTTGTAGTTGTGCTGTGTCGACACACTTTCTGATTTCTCGACACATTACTATATATAGTGTCGACACACTTTCTGGTGTCTCGACACTTGCTAAGATGTCTTGACACATTCTTTGGGGTCTCGACACAACCTTTAACTTAGTCAAAATTTTGTTCTATAAGTTTAAGATACTTGACATTTATGAGGTCTATCCTTGATATCTAAATAAGTAAACTTAATTACTAACTAATTATTTTATTCTTATTTTGTATTAGTTTTTATGTGTGCATCAATTACTCAAGATTCAACATTCCAAGTTCAAACTTAAAGAAATTAAATTTCTCTTCTTCTAGGGGCTTAGTAAAAATATCAGCAATTTGTTTATTTGTTGGAATAAATTTTAAACTAATATCTTCATTTTCTACATGCTCCCTAATAAAGTGATATATAATTTCAATATGTTTTGTTCTACTATGTGACATAGGGTTGTTTGCAATAGAAATAGTACTAGTAGAATCACAAAATAAAAGAATTTTACTTAGATGTATGTTATAATCTTATAATTGATGTTGAATCCAAAGCAATTGTGCACAACAACTTCCAGCTGAAATGTAATCATATTCAGCAGTGGATATTGCTACACTTGTTTGTTTTTTGCTACTCCAAGATACTAGCCTTCTCCCAAGAAACTGACATGAACCTGATGTACTTTTCCCGTCTTCCTTACATCCTACATAATCAACATCTGAAAAGTCTGTCAGATCAAAATCATTATTCCTGGGATACCATAGGCCAAGATTAGGTGTGCCTTTTAGATATCTCAATATTCTTTTAACTACTATATAGTGAGATTCTTTAGGGAAAGCTAGATACCTTGCATAAACATAAATGATATACATTATGTCTGGTCTACTGGTTGTTAGATGGAGTAGTGATCTAACTATGCCCCTATACAAGGTGATATAAACTGGCTTACCAGCACCATCCTTGTCTAAAGATATACTGGACCCCATATGAGTTCTCATTAAAGTGGTTGTTTCCATGCCATACTTCTTGATTAACTCCTTGGTGGACATAGATTGACTATGAAAAGTCCTTCTATAGTTTGCTTAACTTGGAGACCCAACAAAAACTTGAGTTCACCCATGCTACTCATCTCAAACTTAAATTGCTTAAGTTTGGCAAACCTAATGCAAAGTGACTCATCAGTAGAACCAAATATAATGCCATCAACATATATTTGTACTAAGATGGTCTTGCTTTTGACTTCCCTTAGGGATAGTGTTTTGTCTGTTTTCCCTCTTAAGAATTTGTTCTCTAGAAGGAATTTAGACAGAGTATTATACCAAGCCCTTGGGGCTTGTTTTAATCCATAAAGAGCTCTTAATAAAAGATAAATATGATTAGGTTTAGTAGAGTCAACAAAACCTGATGGTTGCTCAACATAGATCCTTTCTTTAAGGTTACCATTTAGAAAGGCTGACTTCATATCCATTTGGTAAACTTTGAATATGTTGAAACTGAGAACTGGTCACTTATGGAGTTCACCCTTGGGGAAGGGGTGGTCGCGCACCTACTTCGCTCCTGCAAGAAAAATAACTAAGGAAAAGATCAAAGGACTAGACCAAGGGCCCAGTGCGGAGGTCCCACCATACACCTGGAAGATCACTGAGTGCTTCCCCTCCTTAGCCAAATGTCAGGCTAAGGTAACTCAGAAGGCGGTAGCAAGCTGGAAACAAGTAAACGTGCCTCCTGAGGTACCCCCTTGGGTCCTATTTATAGATTTCTGAAAACGGTTTGCAAATAACTAACCTCTGCCGGCCTGAAATTACTGAAAACCCCTTGGGCTGGCCTGCCAACATCCAAACTCCTCAATTCTGAATAGCTATGTGCAGCCCACCCGGGTCTGCCAACAGCGAGACTCCGCTGTTTTAACGGGCTATGAGCAGGCCAGCATGGGCAAAATGGTAAAAAAACATCACAACTGAAGGGGGCGAGTTGCCCTGCAATAGCCATTACTCGGCAAAGGCGGCAAGTCTTGATGGAGCTGGTACTCGCAGCCTCGGCTCGTCAGTAGGCGATCTTAGTCTTGGTTTACTCCACTCGTCTGCCGCGAGTGCGAGCAGATGGGTGCCGGGATGTCCCTCAACGTCGAGGTCAAAGAGCATTGACCGAACTCACCTCATTCGACGCCGCGACTGAAGGCATTGAGTGCGCTCGCCTTACTCGGCGCCATGTCCGAAGGAGTTGAGTGAGCTCTACTCACTCGGCGCCATGGCTGAAGGCGTTGAGTGAGTTATACTCACTCAGCGCCATGGCTAAAGGCGTTGAGTGAGCTCTACTCGATGCCGCGGACTTGGCTCGCTTGGGACCTGGGCAAGACTTTGCCAATCTGGCTCCTGCCGACCCCACTCGCCAGATACGGGGTTGTACAGAATACTTTGTTATCCGCATATGCTATGAAGAGTCTAATAGCCTCTAATCTAACCACTGGTGCAAAGGTTTGATCAAATTTTATACCCTCTTCTTATCTATATCCCTTTGCAACTAGTCTAGCATTGTTTTTGACTATAATAACATTCTCATCCAGTTTGTTTCTATATATCCATTTAGTTCCTATGATGTTACAGTCATATGGTATGAGAACCAGCTTCCAGACTATACATCTCTTGAGCTGGTTCAATTCTTCCTGCATTGCACCTATCCAAAATGGATCTACATTGGCTTCTTCAAATTTCTTTAGTTCTGTTTGAGACAGAAAACTTGAGTACATCACAGTGTTGTGATGTCCACTTCTTGTGTTCACACCCTGAGCTACATCTCTAATGATCAATTCCCTTGGATGATCCCTTAGATGCCTGACAGTTACTGGTAATATGACTTCTTCTCTTTGACCAGCTACATCTTATTGCTGAGTTTCTTCTTCTGGCTATTCATGTGCAAGCACTTCTTCAATAATGTTTACTCCATCTTGTATATTTTGGCTTGCTGGAATTGAATCTTCTATATACAGCTCCTTTAGCTTCAAGTCTTCTCCTGTTGTGCTTTATATACCTGGTTTATCATTGTAAAACATAGAACTTTCATCAAATACAAAATGAATAGACTCCTCTACAACTTGATCCCTTAAGTTGTAGACCCTATAAGCCTTACTGTGGTTACTATAACCAACAAATATGCCTACATATGACTTCTCAGTAAATTTAATTATATATGTTTTCCCATTATTTAGGACAAAACATCTACATCTAAAGATTCTGAAATAGGTCAAGTTTGATTTTTTGCCCTTCATAACTTCATAAGGAGTCTTATTCAATCTTTTGTTGATTGAAGTTCTATTAAGGACATGACATGTTGTGTTAATTGCTTCAGCCCAAAAATATTCTGGGAGAGAAGAATCACTCAGCAAGGTTCTTCTAGCTTCAATAAGAGTTCTATTTTTTCTCTCAGTAATTCCATTTTGCTCGGGTGTTCATGGAGTGGAAAACTCTTGCTGAATCCCAAGTTATTCACAAAACTTTATCATGCATTCAGATTGAAATTCAATTCCATGATCACTTCTGATTCTAACCACATAACTGTTCAATTCATTATGTATTTGTTTGACAAATGTCTTGAAGACATCAAGAGTTTCAGACTTTTTCCTTAGGAAAAAATCCAAGTAAATCTGGAATAATAATCAACAATCACAAAAGTGTAGACTTTCCTTCCTAGACTATGAACTGACATTGGACCAAACAAGTCCATATGCAAGAGGTATAAACACCTCAATGAGTCTTTGGTTTCAATACTTTTGAATGAAGCTTTGGTCTGCTTGCCTTTTTGGCATGCAGAGCAAATGCTCTCCTTAAAGCATTTAATGTTAGGACCATTCCTAACTAGCTCTTTACTAAAAAGCTTGTATATTATCTTGTAGTTCAAATGAGCTAGCCTCTTGTTCCATTTGATACAGCGTGAGTCTTTCTCATTTGCAATGAGACATAAGGGTGAGTCTGACTTTAAACAAAGAAAATTCAAACAATACACATTGCCACACCTAGTGCCAGTCAAGATGACCTCTTGGTCACTTGACTTCTTTATTAGGCACTCATCCTTGTGGAATGAAATGTCATAGCCAAGATCACAAAGTTGGCTTATGCTTATATGGTTGTGTTGCAAGCCTTTCACATAAGCTACTTTAGTGAAAGTGACTAAGCCATTTGAGATCTTACCACAACCTTTATTAATTCCTTTGTCAGATCCACTAAGGCTCACATTTGGTCCATCCTTTATTGGAATATACTCCCACAAGGTGCCCTTAGTTTCAGTCATGTGTCTGGAACATCCACTATCCAAGTACCAGATGACCCTATCTCTAGTGCTTGGACATTCCTGCAAAATAAGAATTTATTTTTCCTTAGGAACCCAAATTGTCTTAGGTCCTAGGTTCTTATTAGATGTGGCTCCATTGAGACCACCTGTGAACTTCTTAATTGGTTACATTTTTTGTGCATGAGAAACGGAGTTATTGAACCAATAGTCCAAGGCAAAGTGTCCTACCTTTCCATAATACCATCATTCATATCTGTTGTACCTACTCTTTGGAGGAACAGAAGGAAATTTGTGCTGAAATTCCTTAGGACAGGAATCAGCAAACTTGACAGTTGTATTTTGACTGAGAGCAAAAGGGTTGTTTTGTCTCTCAATTACAACAGTCCTCCTTGGAGCAAGCACATTAGGAATAGCTTTCCTATTCACATATGATTTTGGTCCAACTGGTCCAGACTTCTGGGTTTCTTTTCCACTAGTTAGAAACACATGTTGTGGAATGACTGGACCCTTTTATCCTGTCAGCTTTTTGCCTTTTCTTCTCTTGGGTTTAACATACCCAAGTCTATTCCAAGAGTTCCTGAGAAGGTATCTATAATGGGCAGCACAATTTTAGGTTTATAAAACAGTTGTACTAGTCTTTTCTCATTCAGGAGTTTGAATTCTTACTCATGAATGGTTGCATCCTTTTGTTTTAGCAATATGATTTGGTCATCAATAATCTTAGTCAGCATTGCCAACTTTGAGCTTTGAAGACCTATCTTCTGAGTATCCATCTTATGATGATACTCAAGACCTTTTAGTGATGCAATTTCTATATCTTGTTTCTTGACGAGCTTCTTGCTCTTTACAAGAGCTTCCAACAGTTTTCCAAATTTCCCTACAAGCTGCTGTAGTTCAGTCTCAGGGTTAGACTTATGTGAATCAAACTTTATGTTACATGAGTTTAGCTCATCCATAGTCTCATGAATAGAATTTGTAGAACAATAGGAATTGTCAAAGATTACCTGAGTATCCTGACATTAGCAATTTTTGTATCTGGATTATCAGACAGTGCCATCAAATTAACCTCTATATCATATTAAAAATAACCATAGTGTGATGAAGTTGTGGAGTTATTTTCCTTGTATATGGCCTCTTTGATGAATTCTTCTTCATATGAGAACAATCTAGCATGTTCTTCTTTTGATTCAGTTAAATCAGTATCACTATCAGATAAGGTCTTTGGCTTCTTTACCATCAGACCCTTTTCTGATTTCTTGTCTTTATAGAACTTCTTTTCTTTTGACTTTTTGTTCTCCTTTCTTTTTACTGGACAGTCAACAATGACATGCCCATGCCTATTACAATAATAGCAGAAAATGTCAGTCTTAAATTGTTTATTCTGATGAGAATCATATCTGACCACAGATTTGTTTTTGTGTTTGTCTTGGCTTTTACTGGAACTTGGTCCAGTTGATTTCTTCTTATTCCAGTGCTTCCTTCTTCTCATTATTTTCTTGAATTGCCTGGTGAATAGTGCGTACCAATTCGTCATCTGGTAATTCTTCTGATGAAGAACAGGTTCTAGTGCTATCTGTATCTTCATCCCTTCTTGGCGATGATGAGATTTCTCTTCTAGACTTCTTTGATGTATCTGCTTTGAAGGCCACAGATCTATTTTGAGTTGAACTTTAGGCAGATTCAGCTTCAGCTTTTCTAAAATTAAGCTAAAGCTCATGTGACAATAGCTTCCCATATAATTCTTGTGGTAACATGTTTATAGGATTCCCCATTTCTCTTACAACACAAATCTTGATGTCCCATTCTTTATTTAGGGATCTCAGAAATTTGTCATTAAGCTCATAATTTGAGAATTCTTTGCCATAATTCTTTAAGTCATTGACTATTCTAAAAAACTTTTCATAATATAGTTCTATAGAATCAGTCTTTTCTTGTCTGAATGCCTCATACTAGTGATTTAGCAGAGACTTTTTATCATCTCTTACTTCTTCTGTGCCTTCCATGTAGACTATGAGAGTTTACCACATCTCCTTGGATGTTTTACAGTGCATTAGATTCTGAAAAGTTTAATTATCTATTGAACTGACAATTATGTTTTGAGCTCTTTTATCCATGATGGCAAGAACGACCTCATCCTTTGTCATTTCAGATAGTTTCTTAGGAGTTTGAACATTTGCATCTAAGACAGATATCTTCATTGGAACATATGGTCCTTCTTGTACAGTGACAAAGATTATTGGATCTAAAGCCTCCATAAACAATCTCACTCTCTGATTCCATATAGCAAAGTTATCCTCAGTACATATTGGTAGTTTCATATAGCTGTGCTCACTATGAGATTCAGAAGCCATTAAATATGATATTTTTTCAACAACCTTTTGGATATTTTTCTAACAGTTAAGACTTTCTTGAATAACCACCATCTGATATCACTTAAAAGATAATCTTATGGGTATATAATAGCCTAGAGGGGGGGGGGGGGTGAATAGGTGTCTTTTAAAATTCTTTGTCACTTAGATTAACTATTCAACAGATATTATGTTCAACAGATAATATTCTTGAGAAATAAGCTTCACACTAAATCAACACAATTAAACCACAGAATACGTACAACACATGCAATTCTTAGAACACAGCACAAGCACATGCAATCCACAGAGTACACAATAATTTTATAGTGGTTCCCCTATCTAGGGTACATCCACTTTCCCCCTTCTTCCTTACTAGCAATGTGCTAGATAAGGTTATATCTCCTCCTCTTCAACTCAGATCAAAAGATCTTACAGTCTCAGTTTCTGTTAAGAAACCTAAAATCAGATCAAAGGCCCTACCTCAAAGAGTCACCACTTTAATGCACATGCACACATGCTATAAGAAGCTTCCGAGCCATCAGCTCACCAATGTAAGCCATCAATTCTATCAAACACCGAGTCCACTGCTCGTGGATCTAAACCAACTACCCTCCCAAAATGACGGGTGAGTGTATGTGACGGTGGTTTATTATTGGTTACTCTTTTAGTCTGCTTATTATTATAGTTTAGGGTTAACCTTAGACTGTTAGGGCATGCCCGATGAAGGGATCTCGAGGGAAATAGGAACTACGATGGGATGAAGCCCAAAACTCACTTTCTCAAGGCACTTATTCTTATGGGTAACTACTTTTTAATGGCCATATCCCAAATTGCTCTTTAGCTAACTCTAAGTGGATTACCATCCTTAGAATGAAGACGATACTTCGTCGGTCCCGAACTCAACTCTATCTCTTTGGCACCCTAACTACCTGACATTTGGCCCTAAGGGTGACCTTATCAAGACTCCACCCAACTAGGTGCACCCACTATATTTACACCCATGTGAGGCCTACAATTTTACTCTGAATATTTTATTTCGTTGTATGTAGACCAAATGAACTAACTTATGCGTTTGAAAGTGAATACCCCAATTTACTTTGTTAACAACTTTATAAATATTACTGGGGATCTACCATGACATGTTGTGCTCAAATCCAGTATTTAATATTTTCCTAATTAAATCAGCCTTTTATTAATTTTCCTAAAATCATGCCTCCTATGACTTTGAATATGAAGTATAAGATTCTGACATGCAATGATCTCACCAAAATTTCAACAACTTCCTAATGACTATATAACAACAAGGTATGAATTTTATGATTTTCCTAAAATGATTTCTATCATAAAACAAAATACAAATCTTTTGATCAAAATGACAATTAACAAAGAAAGTATAAGTTTTTATCATCCAAAAATTATAATAAAATTACTAGAGTCTATAATGATCAAAAATTGTTACCTCCTAAATTTCTCAATTTTCCAACTTTTTTAGCCATATAAATAAATTAATGAAGAGAAATTCACCTAGGACAATTTGTGAAGGAACCTCTCCATATTACATCTAAAAACTGCAATAAAATTTTCAAGATATCATCGTGGTCTAAAATATTTACTGGCCAATTTCCATAATTTTTAAGTACTCAGTTTGTCCTGAAATAATTAATTTCTCTATTTAACAATCTCTAGAATTACAAAGAGAGTACTATAATTCTTTAACCAAAAATTACAATAAAATATTCAGACATAAGTAACCCCTGAAAAAACCCATTACCCAAGTTTCATGACCATTCAACACTGTATAGACAGACATTTTGCACTTGATAGGAAGGTTCATATTTTAAATAGTAAGTGAATTGTGGGGGAGGAGTGCCCATAAAATTCCAATTAAATTATCCAAGGTGTTTCTCCACTCAATGAAACTACCTACAAAGTATTGAGTTAAGGCTTGGAGGTATGGCCATATATCCTTCAATAACCCTAATTATCAACCCTAAGGCTTGAACTAGGGTTTCATGGTATTACAACCCTAAATACTTCTAAAACTTTTTCAGGAGGTATTTCAAGTAATAATATGTCAATGGCCAAGATTTCACCTTGTTTGGTTGAGGGGTTGACCACTCAACAATACCATGTGCACTATTGAAGAACTAGGCCCACTTCCTTTAGGTTGCTAACTTTCCTCACCAAGTTACCCCATCAAATCAACTCCAAATGGGTTAATATTTTTTTCATAGTCATATGATGACCCCTCTGGTCATCCAACAGAGTTTGGGTGGAATCCAAGGTCCTTAGACCTAATTTTCACCTTAAGCATGAATTATTAAATTATTATAAAAACTATAAAAAAATCATCTCCCAAAATTCATATTTTTGGATATATTGAAGGTCATGGATAGGTTAGCCTATGGTCCAATTTTCAGGCCATTTGACTGAGTGGACAACTGGGGGCACTCATTTAAATTTCTTGTTAGCCTTTGGACACCTTGCACAAAAAAAGTGAACTGGGGGAAATCCAGTGATCCAAATTGGTTGATTTAAATTTTATATTAAACTAGACACTAATGGATAGGTTTTCTATGTTGGACATATTTACAGAAAATGCCTCTAACTAGTTTTAATAATTAAAACAATGTAGCTGATAAAGTGTGATAGAAAAAAAAAAATATATATATATATATATATATATACATATATATATATATATATATATATACATATATATTAAAATTTTGCTTGCATTTATCTGATCACGCCGATCCAACGGCTCTGGGTCATCGTACCCGATGAGCCAAGGGCTAGGATCAAAGCTTTGTGGAGCTTTTCAAACTCCAATTCTCGGCCGCCCGCCAACCTCCCTGGCCGGCCACCACCACCACCACCTTCTTTGAGGTGGTGGCTATCGCCTGACGGCGGCAGCCGCCGGAGGTGCCATTTTCGGCGAACTCAAGGGGTTTAGTTTTCATGGAAATTTTCTCGTTTTCTACTCACTGATCGAGCTCGATTGATCCCAATTTCTCCACCTAAAGATCTACAGATCTAGTATAAAGGAGAAGGAAGAGGACTAGACCTGCATGTGGGCTTGGCGGCGAGTCTGGTGGTGGTGTTCCATGGCCGATGACCCCAAGCTTTTTCCTTACCGAATTCTCAATCCTCCACCAAAACTAGTGATGTAAAGATTGGTTTTGATTACTTGGGAGCTTTTGAAACTAATGGAGGGGTTATTTTGGGGAGTGGGAGAGACAATACTTAAATGGCCATTAATGGCCATGAAGGAGGTAATCAGCCACGGTGAATCGCTGCCTCCTCCTATGCCTGGCTAACTGGAATTGATGGCAATATACTCCCAAGGGTCAGGGGAGATGAATGGAGGCTTAGGGAAGGGGAGTGGGGAAGCCTCTTTGCATTCACCATTAACCCCTCCCTCTTTCTCTCTCCTCCCTTGAATGTAACCTTCATCTTCTCTCTCCTAGTCACAATTTCTAAAATTTGAGTAGCTCTTTAGGTAATTTCCACTTATTATAGTTAGTGGGCCATTACAATTGAGCCTATACCAATTGGATTGAAGTTGGTTTTGACTTCCTTTCCCATTTTGGGCTTGGTTTGACCAAGGTTGACTTGGAGGTGTTGACTTGGTCAAATGAGTGGGTTGACTGGTCAACTAAGTGTCATGAGTCCCTTGCCACCACCCAAGTCTATTTGTGGCTATATAACAACAAGGTATGAATTTTATGATTTTCCTAAAATGATTTCTATCATAAAACAAAATACAAATCTTTTGATCAAAATGACAATTAACAAAGAGAGTATATTTTTTTATCATCCAAAAATTATAATAAAATTACCAAAGGTCTATAATGATCAGAAAGTGTTACTGCCCAAATTTCATAATCTTTCAACTTTTTTAGCCACATAAATACATTAATGAAGAGACATTCACCTAGGACAATTTGTGAAGGAACCTCTCCATATTACATCTAAAAATTGCAATAAAATTTTCAAGGCATCATTGTGGGCTAAAATATTTACTGGCCAAGTTCCATTATTTTTAAGTACTCAGTTTGTCCTGAAATTATTAATTTCTCTATTCAACAATCTCTAGAATTACAAAGAGAGTATTATAATTCTTCAACCAAAAATTACAATAAAATATTCGAACATAAGTAACCCCAAGTTTCTTGACCAAGTTTCATGACCATTCAACACTGTATAGACAGGCATTTTGCACTTGATAGGAAGGTTCATATTTTAAATAATAAGTGAATTGTGGGGGGAGGCGTGCCCATAAAATTCCAATTAAATTATCCAAGGTGTTTCTCCACTCAATGAAACTACCTACAAAGTATTGAGTCAACGCTTGGAGGTATGGCCATATATCCTTCAATAACCCTAATTGGCAACCCTAAGGAACTAGGGTTTCATGGTATTCCAACCCTAAATACTTCTAAAACTATTTCAGGAGGTATTGTAAGTAATAATATATTAATGGCCAAGGTTACACCTTGTTTAGTCGAGGGGTTGACCACTCAACAACACCATGTGCACTATTGAAGAACTATGCCTACTTCCTTTAGGTTGCCAACTTTGCTCACCAAGTTACCCCATAAAATCAACTCCAAATGGGCTGATATTTTTTAATAGGCATATAGTGACCCCTCTGGTCATCCACTAGAGTTTGGGTGGAATCCAAGGTCCTTAGACCTGATTTTCACCATATGCATGAATTATTAAATTATTAATAAAACTATAAAAAAATCATCTCCCAAAATTCTGATTTTTGGATATGTTGAAGGTCATGGATAGACCAGCCTATGGTCCAATTTTTAGGCCATTTGATTGAGTGGACCACACGGGGCACTCATTTTAATTTCTGGTAAGCCTTTGGACACCTTGCACCAAAGAGTGTTCTGAGGGAAAACCAGTGATCCAAATTGGTTGATTTAAATTTTATATTAAACTAGACACTAAGGGCTAGGTTTTTAATGTCAGACATATTTACAGAAAATGCCTCTAACTATTTTTAATAATTAAAACAATGTAGCTAATAAAGTGTGACAGAATGAATATATATATATATATATATTAAAATTTGGCCTGAATTTTTCTGATCACGCCGATCCAACGGCTCCTGGTCAGCGTACCTGATGAGCCAAGGTCTAGGATCAAAGCTTCTTGGAGCTTTTCAAACTCCATTTCCCGGCCACCCGCCCACCTCCCTGGCCGACCACCGCCACCACCACCTTCATTGAGGTGGTGGCTATCGTCGGACGGCGACACGACTCCCAGAGGGGTTCGTTTTCGGCAAATCTGATGGGTTGAGTTTTCATGGAAATTTGCTCATTTTCTCCTCACTGAATGGGCTCGATTGAGCCCGATTTCTCCATCTAAAGATCTATAGATCAAGCACAGAGGAGAAGGAAGAGGACTAGACCTACAAGCTGGCTTGGCGGCGAGTCTGGTGGTGGTGTGTCATGGACGATGACCCCAAGATTTTTTCTTGCTGAATTCTCAATCCTCCACCCAAACCAGTGATGTAAAGATTCATTTTGATTGCTTGGGAGCTTTTAAAACTAATGGAGGGGTTGTTTTGGGGAGTGGGAGAGACAATCCTTGAATGGCCATTAATGGACATGAAGGAGGTATTCAGCCATGGTGAATCACTGCCTCATCCTATGCCTGGCCGATTGGAATTTATGGCAATTTACTCCCAAGGGTCATGGGAGATGAATGGAGGCTTAGGGAAGGGGAGTGGGGAAGCCTCTTTGCATTCACCATTATCCCCTCCCTCTTTCTCTCTCCTCCCTTGAATGGAACCTTCATCTTCTCTCTCCTTGTCACCATCTCTAAAATTTGAGTGGCTCTTTAGGTAATTTCCACTTGTTATAGTTAGTGGGCCATCACAATTGAGCCTAGCCCAATTGGATTGAAGTTTTTTTTGACTTCCTTCCCCATTTATGGTTTGGTTTGATAAAGGTTGACTTGGAGGTATTCACTTTGTCAAATGAGTGGGTTGATAGGTCAACTAAGTGTCTTGAGTCCCTTGCCACCACCCAAGTCTATTTGTTGATAGGTGCAATCAATTTGGGTCATGTTAAGGCAATTTGACCTAACTAGGGTTAGGGTTGACCCTAGTTAACCTGAACCCCTTAGTTTACCCTAAATGGGTTGTAAGGGAACTTATGGATCCCTATAAGATTGGAAGTGGTGTGGTGGGGTCAAGTAGTCATGTTGGGAGCCACAAGCCAAACCCTAGCTTTGGTGACTAAAAATTACTATTTGCTGACCAAGGTGCTTTCACCTATTTACCTAGGCACCCATGGTCCTCTTGGTCTTCTTAGAGCTTTGTCATGACCTAGTCATAACAAAAACTTCCAAGGGGTCTGGTTTTTTGTGAGATGTTACAAATCCCAATACATAAAAATAAAAATTTCGTCCCCGAAATTAAGATTAGGTCTACGGGGTTTGCACTAAAAACTTAAGGATATGAAACTCTCTGGTAGTTAAGGTTGTACCTTCCATGAAGAGTTCCGGGTACTTCTACTGCATATGGTCCAGAGGCTCCCATGTGTGCTCCTCCTGTCCGTGATTCGACCACAGGACCTTGACCAGTGGAACCTTCTTTTACTGCATGACTCGTACTTCCGTATCATCTATCCTAACTGGCTTCAAGCAAACTGATCGGCCATATGCTACTGGGCCAGCCGTAGTGGAAATCTACTGCTCTGGCTGTAGGAGAGCCCTCCTAAGAGAAGAGACATGGAAGACGTCATATAAGCCTGCCAACTTTGGCGGTAGTTCTACTCTATAGACCAAGGGGTCAATTCTCTCTAAAATCCTATAGGGCCACATGTATCTTGAACTGATCTTCTTTCGCCCTCGCACCCGCGAGACTCCATGCATCGGCAGTATCTTCAAGAATACTCAACCACCAACCCGAAACTCCACCTGACGATGCTATACATCGTAGTATTTTGCCTATATACTCTGGGTCTCCAGCATCCTGTCTCGAATCAGTCGTATCTCAGCATCTCTGTCCTCCATAAAGAGCCAAGTTCCTTCGGATCCTCATCCTGGATCCAGGATAGTGGAGTCCTGCATCTTGGTACATATAGTGCCTCATAGGGAGTCATGCATATACTAGACTGATGACTGCTATTATAAGAAAACTCGATAAGCAGCAACAGTCTTTCCCATGGCTCCCCGCAATCAAGAATACATAGGCATAAGAGATCCTCCAACGTCCTATTTGTGCGTTTTGTTTGCCCATCCTTCTGGGGTTGGAATGCAGTGTTGAAAGTCAATTGGGAGCCCAAGTAAGCCTGAACTGCTCTCCACTCCTTAGACAAAACTGTCTATCCCAATCTGATACGATCGTCCTAGGTACACTATGATAACAGACAAACTGCTCCACAAATCTCCGTACTAGAACTCCGACCGGAGCATCCTTTCTGACTAAGATAAATCGGGCAACCTTCATCGGTCGGTCAACAATCACCCATATCGAATCATTTCTTGCATGGGAATGAGGGAGTCCATGTATAAAGTCCATCGCCACGTCATCGAAATTCCACTCCTACAACGGTAGTGGCTGCAGCAATCCCGTGGGGCTTCTACATTCAGCCTTCACGAGTTGACAAGTCTCGCAATGCATCAAAAAGTAGGTGATCTCCTTCTTCGTGCCTGGACAGTACATGTTCCTCTTCAGATCGATTGTCAACTTCATGATCCAAGGGTGCACTGAGTACCTACTAGTGTGTACATCCATCAGAATATCTTCTTGCATTTATCCTCTAGCCGGTATATAAACTCTGCCTCTGAAGCACATTAGGCCATACTTAAACGTGTATTCTCCGCCTGTGACAACCTCCATAGCCTTAAATATTGGCTTTAGTTTAGCTTACTGCCTCTGCCCATCTTTGATGTGATCCCATATATCACTAGTAATACTCATAAATGCCAAGTACTCCTCATATTGTTTGGGATATGCCTTGGACACCAAGTGAAAGACTTGATTTCAAGAGCCTAAACACCTAGAGGGGGGGGGGGGTGAATAGGTTCTAAACTTTTTATACAATTTTTATTGGCAAACAACTAGATTAAATTCTGCACAGATTATTCAAAGCACAGACCATAATTCACATCACAACATACACCAGATTTATAGTGGTTCCCCAAGGTATGGGTACATCAACTTTCCCCCTTCGCCTATTCAGTAGATAATTGGATTCAGCCTAACTTCCTTCCACTGCCTCAGATCCGCAGATCTTACAATCTCAGAACCAGAATGGTTCCTACAGCTCAGACTTAAACAAGTCCTACCTCAGATTCTTCCTAAGAATTCTACCTCAGGCCTCAGCCCTACCTCAGTCTTTATCACTAGGCTTACAACTCAGACTTTTCACAAGTCCTACACCTCAGGCTCTCAGCCCTACCTCAACCTTTATAATTTTAGGCTTACAACTCAGATCTAACAATAGATCCTACAATAAATTGATTGATATAAAGATACAGAAAATTCACCAGCAATATTTCTCTATTAGTGTAGCCTTCTTGATCTGTTCTTGAATGAACTGACCCTTCTAATCCAACCTGACTTAGCTTTTCAAAGCTTCTTGATAAAACAAAATAAGGTGGATCTTGACTTGATGTAGAAGATGATCTTCAGTTAGCTTCTTACTTAAATTCAGAATGAATGCTGAATATTTCTTGCAGTCAGCTCTGGATCTGCCTTCGTAAGAATTCTCTAGTGCTGTTCATCTTCTTCTTATGTTGTATATTATCTTATTGTTTTCACAGATTTGACTCTTATATAGAGTTTCCCAATTGTTACCGGCTTATCCGGTTTTTAACAACCTTCTGACAGTTCTGGCAGAGGTGTCAGACCAGTTGGTTATGACAGTTGTCGAGTCATCAGTCAAGTCAGTTGATTCGTCAAAGACTTTCAAACTCAGCACATTCAACTTCTCAAACTGCTTCACATGCGTCGACACATATAGGCTAAGTGACGACACAAGTCTTCATGATATCGACACAGCATTCAATGTGTCGACTCAGTCAATCTTCTGCTACTAGACACTTTTTCTATTGTATGTATCTACATAAGTCCAGTATGTCGACATAAGTCTTCATGTTCTCGACATAACTGATGCAGACAGATAGCATTGAGTGTATGTTAGACGGCATTAAGTGTGTATCGACACAAGTCCTGTGTGTCGACAGAACTGCTTCTAGTGTCGACATAGCTCCTTGGTGTCGACACAGCTCCTGTATTAGGTGTCGACACAAATTCTGCCTCAGGTATCGACATAATTCTGGGTATCGACACAGCTTCTTGTTTAGGTGTCGACTCAGCTTGGGTGTCGAAACAACTTCTTCACAAGTGTCGACTTAGCTTGGGTGTCGACACAACTTCTTCACAAGTGTCGACTCTTGTACTTAGAAATTTTTCTTCAAATGCTTGAACCTACACAATGTAACTCAAACATCTATCAAATACAAATTGATGCATATCATTTACTAAGATGAGGCTTCTCCAAATCTGGTACATATTTTTCAATGTACCCAACAATATCCCCCTATTTGGAGAAGCCATAATCCTTAGTCAAAGATATACATCTCTCATAATAAACCATAATAGAAATAGATGTATATCAATTTCACAGCAGATTAACATATACTCATTATAAACAAAAATTAATACTCAAACTGATTTCATTTAATTCAGAAAAATGATATGTTTACAAGATTTTCTTTTAGAATAAAAAACAAAATATTACATTGTTCTTTTACATAAGCCTCGCTATCATATCACTGACTAGGCTCCTTAATAACAATGCCTTTTCTAGACTTGATCTTAGCCTGTAAAGGAGGTTCAGTATCATCAGCAGGCTTCTTTCCTTTCAGAGCTTTTTTCTTTTGTTCTTCAGGCTTTATTTTTTGCCTTTCAAAATAGTTAAATGGCTTTAGGAAGTACTTTCTTGGCTCCTGAGCATTAGTAGGTAGCTTCCCAGCCTTAGCACTTCTTCTATGTTGAAGAATGGCTTCCTGCCCAGCCTGATACTTATTCCATTCCTGCTCTGAATACCATTTACCCATATCATAGGTTTTATCCTTCACAGCTTTCCAGCCAGTCAGTATAATGTTTCTGGAAGTAGGACTCCATTGCTCAAAGTCTAGCTTCAACTCAGCCTGTTCTCTAAACCTCTTTTTGGATAGCTGAGCTTCCTTCTGAGATTCTATGGCAGCTTCTGACATTTCTACTTTCTCCAGAATAATATTGTGTGCCTCTAGTGGAGAACTATACATTTTCTGAACTTCCTCTTGAATCATTTCAAAATCTGCTGGGGGTAAATCACCTGAGCAACTTCAGGCTGATCTCCTTCAGTAAGAGCAGGTTGTATTCCAGACTCAGCTACATTATCATCATCACATAGGGGAGGATATCCAAGAGTTGCTCTGATGCTCTTTGATATCCATTTAGCATGATCAGAGTAGGCTTTGACTACTACTCTCTCCCCCTTTATGACTTCTCTATCAATATGATCCCTCAGATCATCTTTTTGAAATCTGACTTGATTAATAATATGTCAGTTCCTTCTTTATAATAATCTCTGAATTTTGTCAAGAAATCAGATATATTCTTCTGTGAGGCTTGAAATGTGGCCTGAACAACAACTATATATTCCTTGATCTGCTTTGAGACTTCAGCTTTGACAGTAGTTGTTAGATCATCAATTTTTGTCAAGATTGCATGGTGTGAATCTTTAAGATTCTCATTCATTCTTAGTTGATTCTCTAGTACATAACCCTACTTTAATGCAATATCTTCCACTTGTACTTTCAGATCCTGCTGTTGTTTGGCCAGGAATACCACAGTATTACCTCCCTTATGGAAGCAATCTGTCATTTCCTTTTTATTTTGATTAACTTCAAATCTAATAAACTTGATATCCCGAGCCAATTTGAATTGCAACTCCTTATGAGTTTCATCCACATATTTCTCTAGAGATTGTCTTTGCTCATCCAACTTAATTTGCATTTGGACCAGTAAAGGACTGAAATCCATGCTTGAAGCAGGTGGTGTTGTGCCTATTTGCAAGGCTTTTTTGTAGCCAGAACTCTTTTTCCTTAAGGCAACTATTTTTCTTTTCTTAGCTATTGAGGCTGCTTCATCATTAGAAGTTTCAGATGTACTTTGTATATCAACTGTGTCTTTACCAGTTTGGGCATGCTGATACAGCTCCCCCTCAGTCCTTGGTAAATCTTTTTCTTTGATTTGATCCTCCCCCCAGTCCTTGGAAAATCCTTTTCCAGTTGGGATTGCTCCCCCTCAGTTCTTGCATCAGGTAAATCAGTAAAGAGCACTTCCATAGTGAACTCTTGCTGCACCTGTATAGGAGGAACAAGATTAGTTTGAATCAGCAAAAGGTTTTCCCTTGACATCCAGATTTTTTGTTCAGGGCCCTCTTTTTAAAGGAGATACTTACTTGCTCATTTTTAGATTCTTTCTCAACATTGACTTGATCTGCATTATTGATTTCAGATACTATGTTCATGACAGTATCTGCAGCAAATTCACTCAAAAGGGCAGCTTCAGCAATGCCTCCCCCTTGGGCAGGTAGCTCAGTTTGTTCAGTATTTTATCCCCCTGGAGTGGAGTCTATCTGTTGTTCTTGGGGCTCACTGCCCACCACTTGATCTTGGGCTTCTTTTGGTTACTGGTCTTCATCTGAGCTGAATACTACTTGCTCTTCAGAATCACTAGAGGATTCTGCTTGTTGAACAACTTTCTTCTATTTTTTTATCTTTCTTAGTTTGTTTCTGAGGAGTAGTGACTTTCTTGGTCAGAACCCTATCCCACCTTGACAGAATTCTCACATTCATTCTCCTCATGTGATTGATTTTGGATCCAGTCACTTGTTTCAAAACATCTGGTATTACTGAAGATAAACATAAACTTAGGATCCTTCCCAGGTTTGGTTTCTTCACCCCTTCTTGGATCTTGTCAAACACTACTACTGCCCAGTCAGTTTTCACTTTGAATATGATCCGTGTCATCAGATTGAACATGTAGACTAAAATTCGATCATGTCCACCAGTCTTACATAGTATCACCTTCCAAAATATTTCAGATAAGAATTTTCCTTGGGAATTCATCCCTTCCCGAGTTATGGATGATCCTACCTTGATATTAGCGCTCAGCTCGCACCAACTTAATGCTCCTGTAGTCAGGGATGGAGTTATTTCATCTGTATCCTTAACCAAAGGAAGCTGAACAGATTTTCTTATTATCTTAAGTGTAAGTTTCATTTGGGAATCCTTGACTGTTGCTTTGATCTTCTTCCCTTCTGTATCCACACTTGTTGTTGAATAGAATTCCAATACTTCATATTTCCAAATCTTGGTTGGTTCAGTGACCAAGTACTCCAAACCATTCTCAGAAATTAGGGCAATTACACCCTAAATTTCTTCTGAAGTTGTCGTGAACCCTTCACGAACCAGCTCATATCCTTTATTGACTTTGTCTTCTTAATGAGGCGCCATCGACGAGAGAGATGAGAGAGAAAAGAAGAGAAGGTCTTTGTCGACAGAAGGTGCAGATCCAAGAATTCTGAAAGCGTAGTCGACCAGATTTTGGCTTCACCTTTTTATTGTATTAGTGTCAAGGGCAGGTCAAAAGACGGGCCTTAGTCGACAAATCAGCATACGTGTCGTCAGAAATGACCTAGGTCTCGACAATACTTAGTTTAAGTCGACATGACTATGTGTCGACATACTAATATCTGAGTTGACAATACTTATCTTAAGTCGACACATTTATGTGTCGACATACTTGTGTCAGTGTCGACACACTTGTGTCTGTGTCGACACAAACTTTGTACTTAGACAAATTTCCAGAGAAATTTGGTGCTTATATATGCTACAGAAGGAAGCTTGTGCTAACCTATTCTAAGTTGAACATACCTAATTCAATTTTAAAATAATTGAATTTAGTTTTATCCAGAGGTTTTGTAAAAATATCAGCTATTTGATTATCTGTTTTCACAAACTTTAGGCTAATATTTTCCTTTTCTACATGATCTCTGACGAAATAAAACTTAATTTCTATATGCTTGGTCCTACTGTGTGATACATGATTCTTAGCAATAGAAATAGCACTAGTAGAATCACAAAACAGTGGAATTCTACTTACCTGGATGTCATAGTCTTCAAGTTGATGTTTTATCCGCATCAATTGTGCACAGCAGCTACCTGCAGCTATGTATTCTGATTCAGCTGTTGATATAGCTACACTAGTTTGCTTCTTGTTGCTTCATGACACCAGCCTCCCACCAAGGAATTGACAAGTTACTGTAGTACTCTTCCTGTCTTCTTTGCATCCAGCAAAGTCTGCATCTGAGAAACCAGTTAGAATGAAATCTCTATTCTTAGGATACCAAAGGCCTAGATTAGGTGTGCCCTTAAGATATCTCAATATTCTCTTAACTGCAGTATAATGATATTCCTTTGGGAAAGCTTGGTACCTAACATAGACACATATTGCATACATGATGTCAGGTCTACTAGCAGTCAAGTAAAGTAGGGAGCCAATTATCCCTCTATAAAAAGACTCATCAACAGGTTTCCCTGCCTCATCTTTGTCTATAGGCATATTTGTTCCCATTGGTGTTTTCATGGTAGAAGCTGAGTCCATACCATACTTCTTAATCAACTCCTTGGTGAACTTAGACTAAGATATGGACAAGCCACTATCAGTCTGTCAAACTTGAAGTCCCAAGAAGAACTTCAGCTCACCTATACTGCTCATCTCAAACTTCCCTTGCATAAGTTTGACACACTTTCTACAAAGGTTATTTTTAGTAGAACCAAAGATAATGTCATCCACATATATCTGGACTAGTATTATCTTGCCTTTAGATTCCCTATAGAATAGAGTTTTGTCTATTTTTCCTCTAGAGAATTTATTCTCAATAAAAAAAGCAGACAAGGTCTCATACCAAGCCCTTGGAGCTTGTTTCAAACCATATAGAGCTTTCCTATGCCTATATACATAATCAGGAAAATGAGAATCTACAAAACCTGAGGGTTGTTCAACATAGACTTCCTCTTTTAAATCCCCATTCAAAAATGTTGATTTCACATCCATCTGGTATACCTTGAACCCTTGATAGGCAGCATAGGCTAAAAACAGCCTTATAGCTTCCAACCTTGCCACTGGAGCAAAGGTTTGATCAAAGTCAATACCTTCCTCTTGCCTGTAGCCTTTAGCTACTAGTCTGGCCTTATTCTTGACTATGGTGCCATTCTCATCAAGCTTGTTCCTGTAGATCCACTTAGTTCCTATTATGTTGTGATCCTTAGGTTTAGGCATTAATTCCCAGACTTTACATCTTCTGAACTGACTGAGCTCTTCTTGCATAACATCAATCTAGTTGGAGTCTTACATTGCTTCTTCAATCTTCCTAGGTTTTATTTGAGATAGGAAGCTAGAACATAGAACTGTGTTCATGCTCTTGCTCCTAGTTAGAACCCCTTGACTTGCATCACCAATGATTTGGTGAGCTGGATGATCCTTCAAGTGTCTTCTTGTTGGAGGAAATCTTTCAGCATTATGGCTTTCTTCAGTTTCCTCAACTTGATGCCACACATTATCTTCTTCATCCAGTATGACTTATTCTCCTCCTGGATTGCTGGCATCTTTTTCTTTATCCAAACTGGCAGGAACTTCATCATTGATGGTCAAATTATTCAGCCTGTCTGTTAGACCTGTAGAACAAACTGAAGAACTAGACAATTCATTGTTGATCAATCTAGACTCATCAAAAACAACATGGACTGACTCTTCTACAACTTGAGTAGTCAAGTTATAGACTCTGTATGCCCTACTGTTATTGTTATACCCAACAAATATCCCTTCTAGGAATTTGGAAGCAAACTTTGTTTGGTAGTGTTTACCATTAACTAGGACATAACACTTGCTACCAAAGATTCTGAAATAAGAAATGTTTGGTTTTCTGCCCTTCAAAATCTGATAGGGAGTCAACTTAAGTTTCTTATTTATGGATGCTCTATTGAGAACATGACAAGCAGTGTTTACTGTCTCAGCCCAGAAATATTCAAGGAGAGTAGTATCACTGAGTAGAGTTCTACCAGCCTTAATAAGAGTTCTATTCTTTCTTTCAACAATTCCATTTTACTGAGGTGTTCTAGGTGAGGATAACTCCTGATGTATCCCAAGTTCTTCACAGAATTATGTCATACATTCAGACTAAAATTTAGTTCCATGGTCACTTCTTATTTTGACCACTGAATTGTTAAATTCATTCTGAACTTGTCTAACAAAAGTCTGGAAAATGCTAGGGGTTTCAGATTTCTGCCTCAAGAAGAACACCCAAGTTTATCTAGAATAATCATCCACAACAACTAGTGTATATACTTTCCTACCAAGACTGTGAACTGGCATAGGACCAAACAAATCCATATACAAGAGATATAAACATCTCAATGAATCTTTGGTATCTAGTACAGGAAAAGAGGACTTGGTCTGTTTGCCCTTTTGGTAAGCTGAACACACTCCCTCTTTAATGCACTTGACTTGAGGACAATTCCTCACCAGACCCATGCTAAACAGCAGTCCTATGGACTTATAGTTCAGATGAGCTAGCCTTTTGTGCCATTTAACACATAGTGAAGCTTTCTCATCTATAACTAGGCAAATAGGTGAGTTGTTCAACTCACAATCTAGGTTAAGACAATAAACATTTCCTTTCCTAGTGCTAGTCAAAATGATCTCTTGATCACTTGATCTCTTAATTTGGCACACCCCTTTGTGAAAGGAGATATCATAACCTAGATCACTAAGCTGACTTATGCTAATCAGGTTATGTTTCAGACCCTTCACATAAGCCACTTTAGTGATAGTAATTGAGTCACAAGAAATGTTACCAAATCCTTTGATGACTCCTTTTTCTAATCCACCAAAGATGTCTTTGGGACCATTCTCTATGGGTACATAGTTCCTCAACATTTTTCTTGTTCCAGTCATGTGTCTGGAACATCCACTATCCAAGTACCATATAGGGGTATGGTCACTTGGATTCACCTGCATCAAATAAAGAATCACTTACCCTTAGAACCCAATTTGCTATTGGGTCCTAGGTCCTTGTTAGTTTGTAATCCTGCAGCTGTTCTAACAGGAAAACTACTCTTGATTTTAACACTTGTGTTAAACCAGCAATTCATGGCAAAGTGGCCCACCTTGCCACAACACCAATACTCAAATCTATTATACCTTCTCTTAGGTACAGACTTCGCAACTTTGTTGCCAGCAGTCTTGTTAAATGGTGGTGCTGGAGCAGCAAACTTCAAGAATTTCTCTTGTACTTGATGGGTATGCCTATAAAGTGGTCTATTGGCATTTGCACCCTTGCTCATGAGATTTCCATACTCACAGTGAACATGAGTAGTGTCATGATCATACCTGTTTGTAGGATTCATCACCTTCCTAAAGAAGATAAGGGTTTTGCAGCTAGAGGCTGAACTTGAACCTTATCTTTTCTATGTGAATTGGTGGTCCTAGTTCTTCACTTAAAACCTAGACCAGTCTTCCCTTTTTGTGAAATGAAATTTTCTATTAAGGGTAAGATAGATTTTGGCTTGGAGAATTTAGCCACTAGCTCTCTTTCTTGCTGAAGTTTTGCATCCAGTTTCTTGATATGATTCTCCTTGAAAGAGATTGTGCCCATCTAAATAATAATAATGTTTTTAAGTTTGGCAACCTCATTCAATTTTAGATCTGACAGCTTTGCTGAATCTGCAGCAGCCAGCTTAAGAGACTCAATCTCCTTGGTCTACTCTTTGACAAGAGACTTGCTCTTCTTCAGAGCATGCAACAACCCACCATACTCATTAATGAGTTGATGTACATCCCCCTCAGAATCAGAACCATTCCCTTCTTTTGAAGTTGATATTACTGATTCTGATCCAGTAAAATAATCAGAATCTTAGGGAGAAATGTATACCTTACTAGGACCAACCTGATCCTAGCATTGATCATTTTCTGATAGGGTCATCAACCCTCTACAACAATATTCTTCCACTCCATTTATGGAGTCCAGCATTTGAAGGAATTCTAACTCCTTAGAATTCTCTTCAGTTGAGAATAGCCCAACATATGCTTCAGCATCTTCTTCTTCTCCTGATTTAGATGATGAAGAATCTATCCAGCTCTTCTGCTTCTGGGTAACAAGGGATTTTTCCTTCTTGCCTTTTACATGATGTTTCTTCTTGTCTTTTGACTCCTTTTTTTGTCAGGACAGTCAGCTATGACATGTCCTTGCCTGTTGCAACAATAGCACACAATCTTAGAATTAGATTGTTTACTTGGTTTAGAAGCATATCTGTCCTCCTTTAGAGTTTTCTTTTCTTGTAGTACTCATCCTTGGAAAAGGATATAGAAGGTCTGGTTCTCCACTTCTTCTTCATGAATCTTTGGAACTGCCTTGTGAAGGCTGCAAAATCCTCATCAGAAGAGTGGCTATCTGAAGTGTTATTGTCAGGATTTCCTTCTTCTGCCTAAGCACTCCTACTGGGTGGAGAAGGAGATTTTCTCCTGCCCTTTCTTGTGCCTTCAGCCTTGAAGGCAACTGACTTTTCCTTGTGTTCAGATCTGCTGCTCTTCTCTTCCTCCTTCCTATCTGTAAGTTGCATTTCATATGAAAGAAGCTTTCCAAAGAGTGTGGGAGGAGGTGTATCTGCCAGCCTTGCCACCTCTCTGATGGCACCAATCTTGGTGTCCCAATCCTTTGTCAGAGATCTCAGAAACTTGTCATTCAGTTCATAAGTGTTGAAGACTATTCCATAATTCATCAGATCATTTACAATCCTGAAGAATTTCTTATAGCATTCAGTTATGCTGTCATTATTGGCTTGTCTAAAGCTCTCATACTCCTGATTCAACATAGACTTCCTATCCTCTTTGACTTCTTCTGTGCCCTCCATGTAGACAATCAATGTGTCCCACATTTCCTTAGAGGTTTTAAAGTGCACCAAATTCTGAAATGTGGCATCATCTATA
The DNA here is from genome assembly GCA_039513925.1 of Platanthera zijinensis. NCBI lineage: Eukaryota > Viridiplantae > Streptophyta > Magnoliopsida > Asparagales > Orchidaceae > Platanthera > Platanthera zijinensis. The sequence continues at coordinate 149,681,444 of CM077090.1, read as the reverse complement.
GCACTTATAATAATGTTCTATGCTCTTTTGTCTAGTGTTTCCAAGATGATCTCATCCTTGGTCATTTAAGAATAACTCTTAGGAGTTTTAAGATTTGCATCCAGGACTGATACCTTCATTGGAATGAAGGGGCCTTCCTATACTGTGATATAGATTCTTGGATCAGATGCTTCCATAAACAACCTGACCCTTTCCTTCCATATGCTAAAGGATTCTTTCCTACAGATTGTCAGTTTCATAGATCTAAACTCCTTTTGATTCTCATTTGAACCCATTCTTGATATCTGTTATTTGCCTTGGAGATTCACTCAGACTGTTAGGTCAATCTTTGAGCAACCTCCCTTTGATACCACTTGAAAGACTTGATTTCAAGAGCCTAAACACCTAGAGTGGGGGGGGGGGGGGGTGAATAGGTTCTAAACTTTTTATACAATTTTTATTGGTAAATAACTAGATTAAATTCTGCACAAATAATTCAAAGCACATACCACAATTCACATCAAAGCATACACCAAATTTACAGTGGTTCCCTAAGGTATGGGTATATCCACTTTCCCCCTTCGCCTATCCAGTAGATAACTGGATTCAGCCTAACTTCCTTCCACTGGCTCGGATCTACAGATCTTATAATCTCAGAACCAGAATAGTTCCTACAGCTCAGAATTAAATAAGTCCTACCTCAGATTCTTCCCAAGAATCCTACCTCAGGCCTCAACCCTACCTCAGCCTTTATCACTAGGCTTACAACTTAGACTTTTCACAAGTCCTACACCTCAGGCTCTCAGCCCTACCCAAGACTTTATAATTTCAGGCTTACAACTCAGATCTAACAATAGATCCTATAAGAAATTGATCGATATAAAGATACAGAAAATTCACCAGCTTGATTTCTCTATTGGTGTAGCCTTCTTGATCAGTTCTTGAATGAACTGACCCTTCTAATCCAACCTGACTTAGCTTTTCAAAGTTTCTTGATAGAACAAAATAAGGTGGATCTTGACTTGATATAGAAGATGATCTTCAGTCAGCTTCTTCCTTAAATTCAGAATGAATTCTGAATCTTTCTTGCAGACAGCTCTGGACTTGCCTTCGTAAGAATTCTCTAGTGTTGTTCTTCTTCTTATGTTGTATGTTATCTTGTTGTTTTCACAGATCTAACTCTTATATAGAGTTTCCCAATTGTTACCGGCTGATCCGGTTTGTAACAACCTTCTGACAGTTCTTACAGAGGTGTCAGATCGGTTGGTTATGATAACTGTCGAGTCATCAGTCAATTCAGTTGATTCGTTAAAGACTTTCCAACTCAGCACATTCCACTCTGCAAACTGATTTACATGTGTCGACACATATAGGCTAAGTGTCGACATAAGTCTTCATGATGTCGATACAACATTCAATGTGTCGACTCAGTTAATCTTCTGCTACTCAACACTTTTTCTGTTGTATGTGTCGACATAAGTCAAGTGTGTCGACACAAGTCTTCATGTTCTCGACATAACTGCTGCAGACAGATAGCGTTGAGTGTATGTCAGACGGCATTGAGTGTGTGTCGACACAAGTCCTGTGTGTCGACACAACTTCTTCTAGTGTCGACATAGCTCATTGGTGTCGGCATAGCTCCTGTATTAGGTGTCGACACAAATTCTTCCTCAGGTGTCGACACAATTCTGGGTGTCAACATAGCTGCTTCTTTAGGTGTCGACTCAGGTTTTGTGTCGACACAACTTCTTCATAAGTGTCGACTTAGCTTGGGTGTCAACACAACTTCTTCACAAGTGTCGACTCTTGTACTTAGAAATTTTTCTTCAAATACTTGAACCTGCACAATGTAACTCAAACATCTATCAAATACAATTTGATGCATATCATTGACTAAGATGAGACTTCTCCAAATCTGGTACATATTTTTCAATGTACCCAACACCAAGGTTATTTGCATATCCTCCAACATCTGAACCAGCTCCATGGACATCATCTGGGGTTCTATTCCTACTGTGGTAGCTCTCCTGCTAAGAGCATCTACTACTACGTTCGTCTTCCTTGGGTGGTAGTGCATCGTGTACTGATAATCGGAGAGAAACTCCACCCATCATCTCTGTCGCATGTTTAACTCCTTCTGCTTGTCCACATACTTGAGATTTTTGTGGTCAGAGAAGATATCACAATGAACTCCATAGAGGTAATGCCTCCAGATATTCAACGCAAAAATTATCTCCCCCATCTCCAAATCATGTACAGGATAGTTTTGTTTTGCTTCTTCAACTAGCGGGAAGCATAGGCTATAACGTTCCCATACTGCATCAGGACAACACCCATTGCTAGATAGGTTGTGTTGATGTAAACTTGGAATCCCTCCTTCCCAGAGGGGAGGGCAAGGATGGGGGCCAAGGTAAGCCGACTCTTCAGCTCCTAAAAGGTAAACTCACACTGCGGCATCCATACAAACGATGTATCCTTCTTCATCAGAGATGAAAGAGGGAGGGCAATCCGGGAAAATCCCTCTACAAACTTCTAGTAGTATCCGGTGAGTCCTAGGAAACTCCGTATGTCGGATGCCATCTTTAGTGGCGGTCAATCTCGTACTACTTGGATCTTTGTCGGATCTACAACTAACCCTACTCCACTGATAATGTGACCTAGAAAGGCCACCTCCTTCAACCAGAACTAGCATTTACTAAACTTCACATATAGGTTATCCTCCCGGAGTTTCTCCAGAGTCAATGCCAAGTGTCGTGCATGCTCCTCCTCTGTCCTCGAGTAGATGAGGATGTGATCTATAAATACAATGACGAAGACATCAAAGTAGGCCTCCGATACTTATTTCATCACACTCATAAATGCAGAAGGTGCATTCAGGAGGCCAAATGGAATTACCGTGAAGTCATAAAGTCCATACCGGCTACTGAATGCGTTCTTTGGGATGTCCTCCTCCTAGATCCGGAGCTGATAATATCCCGGCCTTAAATCTAGCTTTGAGAACAAGTAGGCTCCCTCTAGCTGATCAAAAAGCTCGTCTATTCTCAGTAAAGGATACGTGTTTTGTACTGTCAACATGTTCAATCCTCTATAGTCTATGCATAGTCTGAGAGTCGCATCCTTTTTTAATACAAATAATATTGGGTCTCCCCACAATGAGGAGCTTGGTCTGACAAACCCAGCTTCAACCAACTCCTGCAGCTGGCTCTGAAATCCCACTAGCTCCTTTGGGGCCATCCGATATGGATCTATAGATACTGGGTTAGCTCCCAACACTAGCTGGATCTGAAATTCCTTCTCACGGTGCGGTGGCAGTCCAGGAAGCTTCTCAGGGAAGACATCAACGAAATCCTGTACCACTAGAATGTTGGATATAGAAGTCTTTTACTCAATCATCTCGAACACACCTGGTAAACCTCATCTCCCTGCAGGTGGGACTTGATAGCCTGGATAGAAGAAAGCAGATAGTGGGAGACCGAGGTAGTACCTTCGAAGGTCGCGTAGGTGTCTCCTTATCTCATCACGACCTTCCTTGCCGGGAAATTGATCTGTGCATGGTTCCAGGTGAGCCATGTCATCCCTAGGACAAGATCAAAGTCTGACATCTTCAAGATTGTCGCCGGAGCCTCGAATGTTAGGTCGTTGATGGTCACCTCTAGAAGGCATTTTATAGTAGATAGGATTTCCATCCCATTAGGAAGACACACCCTTCTTGTGACTCCCACAAAATTTTGAACCTGGTCCAAGTCCTTGACAAAATCCTCCGTGATGAAGTTATGAGATGCTCCCATTTTGAATAAGGTATGGGCTGGCTTGCCACATACTATCACTATTCCTGAATTTGTTAAACAATCTTAGGTGGCTAGTTGTATCGTTTTCTTCCTTAGTTCTACCAATTCAATACCAGTTCTATTATTTAGGGGAGATAGGTCCCGGGGTTGAGCAAGATCCAAAGCATACATCTAATCTCTATCTGGCCTACAGTCGCAGGCTTGGAAACCACGTCCTCGGTCCCTGAAATGTTGAGTATGTGGGGCAGCCTGAGGTGCTAGTAGTGGTGCCTGTCTTTTGGTGCAATTAATTTGAATGTGTCCAGGCTGGTGGTAGTGGTAGCACACTAGCGGGGGAGGTGCCACATCCTCTATCCTTGGCATCTCTAGTATCTGTAATGGCTGAGGTGTCAATACTTTCAGATCCCTCTGCTCCCTTCTATGCTTTGAGCGGGGAATATCCACATTTCTCTGATCCCTCTATTGTTCCCTCCTACCACCAATAATAGTGTCGTCTGCTAATCTTTTTCCCCTGCCTCGAACCGTAAGCTGGTCCGTCTCCAACTTCTTTGCCATCTCCAGGATCCGGGCCAGACTACTATTTGAAATAAATAGGATTGTCTGCCTCAAGTCATCCCGAATGCCCTTGTAGAACCTCTTCACATAGCAAACATCATCCAGCTGTTATGAATCAGTGAAGAGAGCTAGGTGAGTAAACTCCCGATAGTACTCCAAAACTGATCTGTTGCCCTGCCGTAACTATAGGAATCTGTCCTCTAGCTCATCTCTCGCAGACTGCGGCACAAAATGCTCCAAGAATGCTGTCTTGAAATCATTTCAAGTGACCTCTGCGCCCTCAAATCCTGCATAGGTGGTGTCCAGAAGAGACTTCCACCACCTCTTAGCGTGAAACTCCAAACATGAAATAGCTAAGGATACAACCATATTTGTCGGGCATCGTATACCAGCCAACATCTTTTGTATGATGTCCAGCCATTCCTCTATCCGTATGGCTGACTTCGTCACCAGATATGAGGGAGGGGAGAGGCCTTGGAGGATGCTCAGCCAATTTGCCCCGAGATTTGGTTGAGAAGCTTGAGCTTGCTATGCATTAAAAGCCTCCAAGATAGAAGTCAGTGTCTGTCCCATCTCTGATTGCTGGAACGGAGTGAGAACTGGCGGTGGTGGAACATCATTCTGAACCAGAGACATTCCCCATTCAAAGGTCAGGGTTCGTTATAAGCTTCAAAAGGAAGGGTTTTCTTATAAGGTGGTTGTCTAAAATCCAGTCTAGAGTGGATTGTTGCATGTAATCCCCTATATGGGCACACCATAGCTTTCGCTGCTTAGTTTGTCCCCAAACTAAACTCGAGCGGAGGTGTCCCTGGGGTTTGTGGACTTTTCTTCTTCAGGTCGAGGTTACCCTCTGATACCAATTGTAAGACCCAATTTTTTCTAGGATCTTATGCCCAGAACCCCCGCTTTGTGGTGACACCAACTCCAGAGGAGCTCATCGCCAAAAATTTGTCGATTCTACTGGCAAATACTCGAGTATATACACAGAAGAAAAGAGGCGGTATCCATAGAGATATACCAATCCACCATCACATGCAATATATATAAGTCCACATAAACTCAAAAGCGATCAATCATGAAATGGTAAGTTTGAAAGGAAAGATAAAAGGATTCATGTCTAGTACATATAATCCTCACTACATAATGCTCACGGAAGTAAAGCTACTAGTCACTCACTAATCCTATGACTGTTGCTGCTGCCACACCTGGACTAGGTGGTTCACCTCCTCCTGGATGTGCTGGTTCCACTGGTGCTGCACCCTGTCTCCCAGCTGGAATCCCTAGTGTTATGCCCATCAGGCCGTTAGTTTAAACTAAGCCTTGGTCCCCTCCCCTCCCCTGTGACACTTAGGCACCGTACGGGGGAGGATGAAAAGGGAGGTACAGAAAATGGAGAGTAAGCAAGAGTAGGTGACAGTGGCCCTATCTATCATATGCTAAAAGTATCTATCACAATAATGATAGGTATATAAATGAACAGGTAGTAAAAGTAGCAACATAATGACAATGGCAGATTAAAGTAAAGGTAGAACAACTAACTATCATCACTGAGAAGGTAACATCAATTTATAAGAATGCTCATACAAACTTATAAATTAAAGGATCGTTTTGCAAGGCTTAACATATAAAAGATCGCATAATAATTTATACGTTAGGGGTAGATATTTTATGCAAGTTATGTATGACATGAAATGTTATGTATGCTTGATGTTATGTTCCACACAAGTGCAACGCACCCACCCGACTCTATGTGCACAGACCTTTAGTTCCCACATTTGGAGTTAGCTAAACTCTCAGGTACCTCCGTAGTGGAAAACAGAGGTAGTGGGTTGGGCCTCCCCACTCCTAGGTTGGTATTCACACTACCCAGCCTAGACCCTGCGTACTTCTCGGTACACCAACAATTGGGTGCTACAGAGTCTCTTGTACTAGTGCTGGCAAAACCACTAGTCTTTTATGGGCTAAGTGAATACTTACACTTGCCGAATCAACGTATCGACGTCGGTGTGAATGATCATCCAATAACGAGGACCCACCACTTAATACACATGCACACTTGCTATAAGGAGCTTCCGAGCCATCGGCTCACCAATCTAAGACATCAATTCTATCAAACACCGAGTCAACCGCTTGTGGATCTAAACCAACTACCCTCCTGAAATGACATGGTGAGTGTATGTAACGGTGGTTTATTATTTGTTACTCTTTTAGTCTGCTTATTCTTACAGTTTAGGGTTAACCTTGGACTACCCAGGGCATGCCCGGTGAAAGGCTCTCGAGGGCACTAAGAACTACGAATGGCTGAAGCCCAAAGCTCCATTTCTCAAAGCACTTATTTTTATGGGTAACTAATTTTTACCGACCCTATCCCACATTGCTCTTTAGCTAACTCTAAGTGGATTACCATCCTCAGGATGAAGACGATACTTCGTCGGTCCCGAGTACAACTCTATCTCTTTGGCACCCTGACTACCTGATATTTGGCCCTAAGGGTAACCTTATTAAGAATCCACCAAACTAGGTGCACCCACTATATTTCCACCCATGTGAGGCCTACAATTTTACCCTGAATACTTCATTTCGTTGTATGCAGACCAAATGAACTAGCTTAAGCATATGAAATTAAATACCCCAATTTACTTTGTTAACAGCTTCATGATTATTATTGGGGATCTACCATGACATGTTGTGCTCAAATCCAGTATTTAATATTTTCCTAATTAAATCAGCCTTTTATTAATTTTCCTAAAATCATGCCTCCTATAACTTTGAACATGAAGTATAAGATTCTAACACACAATGATCTCACCAAAATTTCCACAGCTTCATATTGACTAAATAACAGCAAGGTATGAATTTCATGATGTTCCTAAAATGATTTCTATCATAAAAAAATATAAATCTTTTGATCAAAATGATAATTAACAAAGAGAGTACAAGTTTTTATCATGCAAAAATTATAATAAATTACCAGAGGCCTATAATAATCAGAAATTGTTACTTCCCAAAGTTCCTAATCTTCCAAATTCTTTTAGCCATAAAAATAAATTAATGAAGAGAAATTTACCTTGGGCAATTCGTGAAGGAACCTCTCCATATTACTTCTAAAAATTGCAATAAAATTTATAGGGCATCATTATTGTCTAAAATGTTTACTGGCCAAGTTCTATAATTTTTCAATTCTCAGTTTGTCTTGAAATAATTAATTTCTTTATTCAACGATCTCTAGAATTACAAATAGAGTACTATAATTCTTCAACCAAAAATTACAATAAAATTTGCAGACATAAGTAACACTAGTAAAGACCCATTACCCAAGTGTCATGACCATTCAACACTGTATAGACATGTATTTTGCACTTGATAGGAAGGTTCATATTTTAAATAATAAGTGAATTTTGGGGGAGGAGTGCCAATAAAATTAAAATTAAATTATCCAAGGTGTTTCTCCTCTCAATGAAACCACATACAAAGTGTTGAGTCAAGGCTTGGAGGTATGGCCCTATATCCTTGATTAACCCTAATTGGCAACCCTAAGGATTTAACTTGGGTTTTATGGTATTCCAACCCTAAATACTTCTAAAACTATTTCAGGGGGTGTTTTAAGTAATAATATGTCAGTGGCTAAGGTTTCACCTTATTTGGTTGAGGGGTTGACCACTCAACAATACCATGTGCACTATTGAAGAACTATGCCTATTTCCTTTAGGTGGCCAAATTTACTCACCAAGTTACCCTATTAAATCAAATCCAAATGGCTTGATATTTTTTTCAAAGGCATATGATGACCCCTCTGGTCATCTGCCAGAGTTTGGGTGGAATCCAAGGTCATTAGACCTGATTTTCACTATATGCATGAATTATTAAATTATTATAAAACTATAGAAAAATCATCTTCAAAAATTCTGATTTTTTGATATTTTGACATTCATGGCCAGACCAGCCTATGGTAGAATTTTCAGGTCATTTGACTGAGTGGACCACTTAGGGCACTCATTTTAATTTATGGTTAGCCTTTGGACACCTTGCACCAAAAAGTGTGCTGAGGGAAATCAAGAGATCCAAATGGGTTGATTTAAATTTTATATTAAACTAGACACTAAGGGTTAGGTTTTCTATGTTGGACATATTTACAAAAAATGCATCTAACTATTTTTAATAATTAAAATAATGTAGCTAATACAGTATGACAGAATTAATTTATATATATATATATTAAAATTTGGCCTACCTTTATCTGATCATGTTGATCCAAAGACTCCTAGTCATCGTCCGCAATGAGCCAAGGACCAGGATCAAAGCTTCCTGGAGATTTCAAACTCTAATTCCCGGTCACCCGACCACCTCCCTGACCGGCCACAGCCACCACCACCTTCGTTGAGGTGGTGGTTATCTCCTGATGGTACACGACCACCGGAGGGGCCATTTTCGGCAAACACGAGGGGTTGAGTTTCATGGTGAATTGATCGTTTTATCCTCAATGATCGGGCTCGATTGAGCCCGATTTCTCCACCTAAAGATCTACATATCTAGCACAGAGGAGAAGGAAGAGGACTAGACCTACAAGGAGGATTGGCGGTGAGTGTGGTGGTGGTGTGCCATGGACGACAACCCCAAGATTTTTATTTGCCGAATTCTCAATCCTCCACCCAAACCAGTGATGTAAAGATTCGTTTTGATTGCTTGGGAGCTTTTAAAACTGATGGAGGGGTTGTTTTGGCGAGTGGGAGAGGCAATCCTTAATGGCCATTAATGTCCATGAAGGAGGTATTCGACAATGGTGAATAGGTGCCTCCTACTATGATTGGCCGGCTAGAATTGATGGCAATCTCCTTCCAAAGATTAGGGGAGATGAATGGAGGCTTAGGGAAGGGGAGTGGGGAAGCCTCTTTGCATTCACCATTAACCCCTCCCTCTTTCTCTCTCCTCCCTTCAATGGAACCTTCAACTTCTCTCTCCTAGTCACCATTTCCAAAATTTGAGTGGCTCTTTAGGTAATTTCAACTTGTTATAGTTAGTGGGCCATCAAAATTGGGCCTAGCCCAATTGGATTGAAGTTGGTTTTGACTTCCTTCCCCATTTTGGGCTTGGTTTGACCAAGGTTGACTTGGAGGTGTTGACTTGGTCAAATGAGTGGGTTGACTGGTCAACTATGTGTCTTGAGTACCTTGCCACCACCCAAATCTATTTGTGGCTAGGTGCAATCAATTTAGGTTATGTTAAGGTACTTTGACCTAACTAGGGTTAGAGTTGACCCTGGTTAACCTGACCCCCTTGGTTGACCCCAAATTAGTTATAAGGGTACTAAAGGGTCCCTATAAGATTGGAAGTGGTGTGGTGGGGTCAAGTAGTCATGTTGGGTTCCACAAGACATACCCTAGCCTAGGTGACTAGAAATTACTATTTGCAGACCAAGGTGCTTTCACCTATTTACCTAGGCACCCATAGTCCTGTTGGTCTTCTTAGAGCTTTGTCATGACCTAGTCATGACAAAAACTTCTCAGGGGTCTGGTTGTTTATTTGATGTTACAACATCAACCGCTTCCAGTATGAGTTTTGGAAGTGGAGGAAGTGGATGGCTTCATCCTGATACTGGCCTTGAAGTTCGGCCTCAAGCAGTGTCTCTTCAGCCTAGAAATCGGCTCAAAGCCCCAGAAATATTTTGAGTAAATGATCAAAAGGGCGAACAAGTTCGTGTGGGTGGAAGAGAAGAATCAAGACTTCTTGGCAAGGTGCATGGGGAGAACCTGGAAGGCAAGGAAAGAGGAGGATATTCGGAGGTGAGGGCAAGAATAGTACCAGAGAGGTAGGGAGAGAAGAGAAGAGAAGAGCTGAGGAGAAGAGAAGAGCCCAGGAGGGTGAAGAATCAGTGGAGGCAGGAGAGACCTTGCAAGCAAGAGTAGAGGAGGCCGTAGCGGCTTCAGAAAGAAGGGAGGAGGCACGACGTGTTGGAACCCTTGTTCTGATTTGGGCAAAGATCACTATTAGGATGATTAGATTGACCCAAAATGTATAGTCAGGGTCATAGGATTATTTCTAGGTCTGCCTCAAAAGAACTCCATAGAAATCATGCAGAAGTCAGGTTTGACAAAGGCAAGAATTGAGCTCGACAATCTTCAAGATGCGTTCGACGATAGTTGAACTCAGGTCGACGAAACTCAGAGTTCTATCTCTGAGTTGAGCTCGACGATCTCCGAGCTCCGGTCGACGATTCCTTATCTCAAGACAAAATCTCAGCTCGATGCAAAGATTATTTAGGTCGATGATCTCTGAGCTGAGGTCGACGAATAGTAGACTGAGGTCGACAAAATCGTTATAGTCTAACAGACAGAGATTTTAACAGCTGGCAGAATTATTTAAGGCATTTAATATCTCTCAGACTTAATGCTTATAGTCGTTCAACCGCAGCAGTTAATGTGATTAATTACCAAAGCATCTTTCTCTCTCGGAAAAGCCTCAGCTGTTTGAAGATAGAATTAATTCAAATGTTTGGATATGGCTCGGGGGAATATATTCAGATTAGAGGTTTTGCAGACAGAGAAGAAGAAGAAGTGACTGACAATAAAATGATGCTATAGTCAGAATAGAGATTCTGAAGAACACAACACAACTTTCTATCATACAGTGTTATTCATCATCTGCTCCAGGCTTTCAAGAGACACAAATCAATATCAGTCTAAAAGGCTTGCTGGAGATCAACATCAATCTGAAGGCCTACACCATGAAGCAAAGCTTCCATTTCCTGATCATCTATAAAATCTCAAGGGGAGCTTTGACATCATCAACATCCACTAGTCTTCTCTCAGATCATTGACAGAGAAGACAACATCATTTCTTTTCCCTTTCCTATGTACAGGGTTATTACTCCCTTCAAAAGTGAACTCATTAGTGATAGGGCACCTGATCAAAAACCTATTCGTTTTTAGCACCTGATCAAAAGCCTGAAGGGTTTCTAGATCTACCTGAATAAGATCTTGTGGTGATAGGGCACCTGATCAAAAACCTAAGTGGATTCCTACCAGGGTGGTAGAAGAGTGGATGTACCCAGTTTTGGGGAACCACTATAATCCTTGTGTCATCTGGATTGCTTTCTTTGCCTTCTTTATTTTATGTGTTGTGATTTTATTTTCCGAATATATTCATATATATATTTATCTCTGAGTAAACATAAGATCTATCCTCTCTTTTAATTGGTATCAGAGGATTATCAATTGCTTTAAGTCATTTCTTTCACGATGATTCGAGTATCCCGTGAACCGGCCCCATTGGAGGCCACTAGGAAGACCTTAGTATCAAAAATAGGAGAGGAAGAATGGCAATCAGATGGAGAGGAGGCATGGAACAGCTCAGGAAGAGGAGATGGCCATTTCCCGACAAGGGAATAAGAATCGCAAGAGGATCCAGTCGGGGAGGAATCAGGCAAAGGAGATTCCCCTTTACTGCGATCTACATCGAGTAGAGGGGCACGAGACCATGTCCTGTCCATACTTTTGGGAGGCGAGAAGGAGGTTGGAGGCTGGAGCGGTAGAGAGAGAAGCCGAGACAGGAGGTCCCCGAAGGGCCGGTAGCATTCCAAGCTTTAGGGAGGAGGAGGAACGAGGACCGGGTTGACCAAAGCGGTCACAGGAGGTGGTCCAAGGCCTAGGAGGAGGGAAATCAGGAGTGGTTAACGAAGGAGCCAGGCTTGGAGCTTCCCACAAGGGGAGTCTTCATCAGATTTACTACAAGAGCGTCACCTCGACCTCACAAGCACAACTATTGGAGATCACTATTTTTTGAGGAGGACATGTTAGTGAAAGAGAACCCTTTTCATGATGACCTCGTCATCCAAGATGTCATTGAGGACTTCATAGTTGACCGAATCCATATAGACAACAGGAGCTCGGTGAATGTAATTTTCAAGAGGACCTTTGTAGGGCTACATGTGGAGTCGTCTAGGATCCTACCTGTGGACGGGACCCTCTGTGGCTTCTCTAGAGAGAAGAAAGAGGTGGAGGGAGGAGCAGATCTTCTGGTGACCCTTAGTGGTACCATGATCTGATGTTGATTCATCATCATAGATGCACCAAGCTTCTACAATGCGATTTTAGGAAGACTCCTCATCAATTACTTCAAGGCAGTCTCATCGTCATACCATTAGTGCTTGAAGTACTTAGGGGAGACGTCCAAGTGAGGATCTGGGGGGATCCTTAAGCTGTCAGTGAATGATATCTTAGTGTTGTTGGTACCATCAACTGGATGGAGTATGTAGAGAGGCTGGAGAAGATACTGGAGAGGGAGGATAGGTTAAGAGCGGCGAAGGAGCTGGAAGAAGTGGAGGATCTCTAACACTGGAGGGGAAGGTAGAGATGGTGGTCTGTCAACAAGAAAATATAGACATCTTTTCCTAGAGCGCCGCAGAGTTGCCTTGAATCGATCCAGATGTTTCCAACCATCACCTCAACTTGGATCCTAAGGCCTCCCCCATCCATCAGAAGTAGAGGAAAAGCATTATCGTGCTGGCTGAACTGACCCGGGAGGAAGTAAAGAAGTTGTTGGAGGTAGGTTTTGTTTTGGAGATTCAGTATCCAGGTTGGATCTCTAATTTTGTAATGTTTAAGAAAGCCAGAGCGGGTTGAAGACTATGTATTGACTTTTCAATGTTGAATAAAGCTTGCCCAAGGATTGCTACCCCTTGCTTCAAATCGACGTGTTGGTTGATTCAGCTGTCGGGCTTCCTTTGATGAGTTCCCTTGATGTTTTTTCAGGGTATCACCATATCCGGATGCATCCTCCCGATTGCCACGACGTCTCCTTCATCACTAGCAAGAGTTGCTACAACTACAAGATGATGTCCATTTGGCTTAAAAACACAGGGTTCACCTACCAAAGAATGATGGATCTAGTCTTTAAGGAGCAAAAAGGGCTGAATATAGAAGTGTACGTGGATGACCTCCTGGTCAAGAGAAGTAGCATCACGGAGCACACTAATGATTTGGTCGAGGCCTTCACAACTATGCAAAAGTACAAGATGCAACTCAACCCGGCAAAGTGCGTCTTCGGAGAAGGAAAGGGAAAGTTCTTAGGTCACCTCCTCACTCCGAGGGGGGTGGATCCTAACCTCGATAATGTAAAGTCCATTTCTGTAAATGACGTTCCCGAAGAATTCTGAAGAAGTCCAGAGGTTTACCGAAAGGCTTGCAGGTCTCTTCCACTTCCTTTCCAAAGCAGGAGAGAAGTGCTCTCCGTTTTCCAAAACTTTATGTGGCAACCAGAAATTTGAGTGGACCGCGGACTGTGAGGAGGCTTTGGAAAGATCAAGCAATAACTAACTCAAGCTCCTCTACTCCAAGACCCACAAGAAGGCGAAGATCTCCTCCTTTACCTAGGAGTGGGAGCGGAGGCAGTCAGCTCTATGCTCATCAGATAGGAGGGGAAGAGGCAGCTCCTCATCTACAATATGAGTAGAGTGTTGAGGCAGGCAGAGACAAGGTATCCTATCCTGGAGAAGCTAGCTTTCACCTTGGTGACTTCAACATGGAGGCTTTGCCCATACTTTCAAGCTCACTCCATCAAGGTCGTTTCTAATCATCCTCTCTGAAGTATCTTGGATGGAGTGGAGCATTCAGGAAGTTTGGCGAAATAGGTTGTAGAGCTCATCGAGTTCAATATATATTTCTCACAATGGGTGGCGATCAAGGCCCAGGCACTGACAGACTTCCATGCTGACTTCTCGGTCGAGGTAGGAGTAGATGAAGGCTCTTCCAGCTAGTTCTGAAGGAAGTTGTTTGTGGACGGAGCTTCGGGCAAGAATTCAATGGGAGCAAGCATCGTGCTGATGAGCCCTCAGGGTACTAGGATCGAGCAAGCAGTAAAGATCCTCTTCCATATCACAAACAACAAGATGGAGTACGAGATCATGGTGGCAGGCTTACATTTCGCTAAGTATTTGGGAATCAAGGATTTCAAGTCCTTCACCGACTCGATGGTGGTTGTTTTGTAAATTAGGAGAGAGTTTGAGTTGTGCAACCCCATCCTACAGAGGTATGTTGCAAAGGTGAAAGGCATGGTGGGATGTTTTTAATATTTCTTCATCGAGCACGTGTTGAGAGAGGAGAACTCAGAGGCGGACTACCTAGCCAAGTATGGCCCAAGGGCCGGTGGGACTGTGACGGAGCTATTTCGACCGTCCATTAAGGAAGGTGAGATGATGGTTGTCGAGCAGAGAACTTATTATAAGGAGTTATTTGTTATATTCTTAACGATAGTCCAGCTTCCCTCCAGCGAAGGAGACCAGAGGTAATTTTGGTATAAAGCATCCTACTATCTACTACACGAAGGAGAGCTATATCACAAGACCATCTTGGGCCCCCTGGCCAGATGTCTGTTAGAAGAAGAAATCCCTTGAGTGCTCAGAGAAATTCATTCAAGAGAGTGTGACAGCCACTTTGGGAATCACACTTTGGAGTAGAGGATTCTGAGGCACGACTACTTCTGCCCGACCATTTGGAAGGATACAGAAACCTTCTCAAAGAAATATCCATAGTGTCAACTCTTCGCCCCTCTTCAGTTACAACCAGCTCGACAACTTCATTCAATCATCGCTTCTTAGCCCTTCGCTATCTGGGGAATGGATCTGATAGGCCCTTTCCCCCAAGATAGCTGTCATATGAAGTTTTTTCTCATCATGATCGATTACTTCTCCAAGTGGATCGCGACAAAAGCTCATGCTAAGACCACATCTCAGATTATGAAGAACTTCATCTGGGGAGAGATCCTGCAGGTTCAGGATCTCTCTCTCCATCATAACTAACAACAACCCGCAATTTGCAAGCCTAGAGCTGGAAGACTTTTGCAAGAAGTTAGGTACAGATCTTCGATTCACCTCTGTACACAACCCTCGGAGCAACAGACAAGTGGAGGTAGCCAACAAGTTGATCATCAATCTCCTGAAGAAGAAGATCACCAACTTGAAGGGGAACTAAGAGGAGCAACTCCCCTCGATCCTATGAGCTCTGAGAACAACTCCTAACTCGATCACGATGGAAACACCTTTCAAGTTATCTTATGGGTCTAAGGCCCTCATCCCAATGAAATTTGAAGTTTGGAGCCCAAGAGTTGTGGCGGCAGGGGAAGGTAGTGTTGAATGGCGCCTGGAGAAAGAAGATGCTCAAAGACTTTCTTTGGAATACATCGAGGAGCTTTGAGACCTAGCCTACTTCCGCCAAGAGGAGGTCAAAAGGCAAATGACAAAGCACTTTGACAAAAACATTCTCTTCAAGCAGTTCCTTGTAGGAGACCTCATCATGTAGAAGGTAGACGCGGCAGGAAGGGCAACTACTGTTAGTAAGCTAAATCCAAACTGGGAAGGACCCTTCATCATCCAAGAGGCTCTAGCCACTGGACGTTATCACTTACAAAATTAAGAATGAGAGCTGTTAGAATGCACTTGGAGTAGGGATGACCTGAAAAGTTTTTATACTTTGCGGTAACTTGTAATGACCGCTTATCTATACAGTTATTTCTACTTTTTCAATAAAAGTCCTCGCCCCATGAAGCATGGATTGATGCTAGTTATCTTTTTTGTTCGAATCATCTCAAGTTGGCTAGAAGCAGTGAAGTCAATCTCCACGATCGGTTTGGGAAACTTGCTGCCGACCTGATTGTCCTAAAAACCAAGAGCGGGTAATGGGACGGTGTGTCTGGTCTTAAAAGCATTCTTGCAAGTCCAAGCCCCTGCATTGATGGTCGAGATCAGCTCTCCCCATGTACATTGTCCTATCTACCTACCCAATCACACTTCTCATCTAACTGGAGGAACTATCAGGAACAGGTCTAGACGCCAACTCCAAAAATTGACGAAGGGTCGACCTCACAACGTGATGCCTTGTGCAAAGGCATCATCGGTATTTGAGAAGACTGAAAGACCCGCTCTTAGCGACATTTTTGTCCTATAAAGCAGGACCCATATCTATTAGTGCAAAGGTGGGATAACTCGCCATGATTTTGGAAAAAGCCAGGTAAAGAAGCTCCTGGAGGTTCGAGTCCATAGTATGATGGAGGCCTAGAGTGTGAGTGTCCCGTTGGCCCCCCCCAACTTCTGTTCCCTATCTCGGGATCCCTCCATTTCTTTACCGGTTGAAGTGGAGTGTTAGCCTCAAAAGGGCGCGTCTCACGAGACCCCCTGAGGGAAACTCCCTTGCCCGAAGGATCGCCATCCACAAGCAAAAATTTCTTTTCATTTTCCTTTTAGCAAGAATCTTTCCTTGGGCTATTTCACCAAAGCTTGCGAAAATCAAACAGATATAATGATGTGCTTTATGCGAGTATGTAGGTGCGAGTAAAATTGTGTGAGCAAGCAGGTGCAAGAAGAGACGTGTGAGTAGTCATGCACGAGTAGTTGTGGGCGAGCATACAAGTGCGAGTAACGATACGCTAGTATGAACGAGTATGCGAGTAAAGATCACGCACAACAAGCACTCAATCTCTCAACACCTATGAGCCTTGCGAGTATCAATAAACGAGCAAGTATATGGACAAGAAAGCGAACACAAAAAACAAAGTACAAAAATTCCTTTTATGTCATGTGGCGAGCATTACAACACAAAAAGGGCAATGCCGCCTTGAATATAGGTCCATCCAAAAAATTCCTAAATTGTGTTATATTTTATATACATAATCGAACGTAGGTGGTTGTCGGTCGACTAGGACTCATCGTTGTCGGTATCAGGCTTGTACTCCTCATCCCTAATGACGACATCTTCCTCGTCATCCTCATTATCATCACCATCGCTGTCATCGACACTCTCTCTGCTGCTGCCGTCATCATCGTCGCCTAAGACAGTAGGAGAGGATAGGACATGATCTAACGAGTTGGACTCCTCAGCAAGCATGTCGGGGATATGGTCCGCACCGTCAGGTGGTCGGCTTCCAGGCTATTGGATCTAGTAGCCAACCTTAGAGGGGGGGGGGGGTGAATAAGGTTTGGAGCGTTATTTAGAAATTCAAAATATTTTGGTCCAGCGAGACAAGTACTGGAAGCTACCACGGGGAGCTAACTTGTTAGCGTGCGGCGATAGTCCACAAATCTTGTTTTCCTGGGCAAAATTCCCTTGGAGACCCACACATACTAGAGAGATTTACGATCTAACACAGCACAAAAGTGTAAAACAGTAAATATTATTCATTGCAAGAATTAGAACTACAAATGTTTTCAACAGTTACAAACTTGTGATCCCAGTGATTTCAGAGATCGAAGGCGATGAGTAGAAATGATCTTTTATTTTCTATACCAATCCGCTCCACGGACCGGTTGGCTCTCTCCTTTTCCCTTCAAGAAAAGTCTTTGAGTCGGCTCTTCACCTCCTCACAAGGAATGGTCTTAGAGCCCCGCTAGGTCCTCCCGATCTAGACGTCCTTATCCCAAGGACGATTTCCCACGGAGTCCTACCTGGATTCCAACGACCCTTACCGGCCGATTTTCCCCTCCACAAGATTTAGAAACAAATAAAAAGTACAAGAGTAAAATATGTAAATAATCTAAAAATTGAAGTTCTCCCTCTTGACGACTTCTCTGTTGAGCGATCCGCGACCGGTACTTGAGATATCTGTTTACTAGTCACTGGTCGGTTCTTCGTATTCGATGTAGATCTTGGATTGTCGGAGTTCTTCGTTCACGAACAGTATGGAGATGAATTTCTTCTTCTTCGACGGAGACTTTTGGAACAGAGCACAAGAAGGCGGCTGAACCCTAGAATTCGCGTACTCCCATCGCTCTTCAGTTCTTCTATTAATGGGCACAAAAACCAAGGTGGCCTTTTATATGTCTTCATGAAAAAAGGCTACCGTCGGCGGTAAGACTAGCACTCGGCGGTAGGTTCGCGCGCTTGTTGTGCCAGTTGTCGTCTAAATCTGGGAAAATATTCAAAAACGAATATTTTCCATTTTATCATTACTAGCGCCGCATGGTTACAACTACCGTCGCGCAGTAGTATAGGTCACAGTGATTCTGAATAGTCGTGTCGATGCTCGTCGAGGGATAGCGGGGCGCGGTACCATCTATCACTTGGCGATAGGTTAGTAACTTAACGAACCCGTCTCGACGCTCGTCGAGCGGATAGAGCAGCGCATTAAGTGGTAGAGCCTAGCGGTAACATCCACTCAATGCCACTGTCTCGATGCACTCAACGCTTTTCTTCTCAATGCTCTCGATGCGGTGTTGAGTGAGCTAGCGCGGGGCGATAGAGTTAGCGCCTGGCGGTAGGTTCCCGAGCGCCTTGCTGAATTAATTCTTGGGTTAGCACTGACGATAGGACTAGCGCTTTCCGATAGCTTCCCGAGCGCCATGTCCATTTAATTCCAGCTACTGCCCAGCGGTAACTCCTATCGCCTGGCAGTATCTTCCAGAAGAGATTTTCTTTTCTTGCACCTGTCAACCTGCACACTCTATCAACACAAGACGTGATCAAATACAACCTAGGAGTTGATATTCTTAAGCACATGGAATGTGAAACATCGGTTCCAACCAACTCCCCCTTTTGATAATATCAAATCCTGTTCATGGGAAATAACAATGAGATAGAGTGCATATATAGAATAAGAGTTATAAGCTAACATCAGGCTGCAGGTTCTCTATATAGCTCCCATACACGCACTCTCCCCCTATCTATGTGCACACATTATTAACATGCTCCCCCTACATGTGACCTCTCCTAACCCGTGACTCATACTTATGAGCATACTCATGAACAATTTATTCTATGTTTTTGATAATATCAAAAGGGCGAGCAAGTCCAACCAGACATGCAGGATGAAAAATAGTAGATATGATGAGCGTTTAGACAAATAACAGATAGTGCACACACAAAGTAAAGTTAGAGATGATAATCATAAAGGTGACTCAAAACAAAATACATATCAGAGAATCTTAAGCACATGGGTCACAAAATGGAGCAAGGTACACAGACAGATAAAATCAATTTTCAGAGTTCATATGAATTGGACAACACAGACTAAACTAAGCACACAACGAGTACGTCTATAATACTATAAGAGTAAGGAAGTAATCAAGTGAGACAAACATTGAAAACGTCATGAGTGTAAATCATGTGCTAGTACGTATTGTGCTAAAAAGAGATAGTGTAGTTTCAAAGTGAGGAAAAGATCTACCTTAACTCTAGAGGGGGGGTGAGTAGAGTATTTTAAAATAATTTGTAATTAAAACTATAAAGCAGTGGAAGAATTAATTTATGTATATGTGTAAGGTGCTTTTGATGAAATAAAAACTAAAGCAAGAACTAAGAAAACACACAACACACAGTAAAGTCAAACACACAACAACCAGATGACACAAGGAACTATAATGGTTCCCCAACAACCTGGGTACATCCACTCTTCTACCACCCTAGGTAGGAATCCACTGCAGGAATAGTTGATCAGGTGTCCTGGGAACCAATGAGCTTTTGATAAGGTGCTCAAAAACCAAAACTAGATTTTTTGATAAGGTGTCTTGCCACCACTAAGTTTTGACAAGGTCTCAGAAACCAGTTTCAGAACTTTTGAAGGGAGTTTTGAGAAACCCTTTTACAAGAGGGAAAGGAAAAAAGAAAGAAAGAGTTGAGTTATTCTTCTCTGTCAACAGTCTGAGAGAAGACAAGTTGATGAGGATGTCAAAGCTCCCCCTGAGATCTGTAAGGGTTCATGAAGGTGAGCTTTGCTAGGGTGATAGGTCTTCAGTTGCTTCAGATCTCCAGCAATTGATGATTTCAGCAGATGTTGAAATGTTTGATGTCTGGAGTTCTTGATGTTGAAGCTTTTGAACACTTGATGATTTGGAGGAGTTGAGTAGCAGAAGATTTCCTCCACAGAAAACTTTCTTGTGTTCTTGAAAATTTAGGATTCAGTAAATTTGTAAATCTCAAAAGATGAACTCTTGATCAGAGAGTTTCTATTGTTCACTCTTCTGTGTCTCTTTCAATCTAATTCTGTTGTATATCTCTTGTCTCTATAATTGTATATGATCTGTTATATTTTCAAAAACATATTCTGTAGGAGTATATCAGATTCTGACTTAGATGGTCGTTACTCAGTCATAAATGACTTCCATAAATGACAACTGTCTCTGGGGAAAGTCCTAAGTAACATTCCTTTTAGTCTTCCTTGAAACTTGCATTAGATTGCTTGAAACGGCTAGAAAATCCTTTGCAATAAATGCAGGAAATAACTCTGAATGAATCTGAATGAATCTGAATGAATTCCATAACTGTTCTTGAATTCGAATTCTGAAAGCGTCGATCTTTCACAGAAATCGTCGATCTGAGCTCTGCGATCGTTGAACTGAGCTCATAGATTGGATTTAAACAACAGATAGAAAACGTCGAACTGAGCTTTACGATCGTCGAACTGAGCTCAGCGACTTGGAAAATAGCTGAAGACAGAGCGTCGATCTGAGCTCAAAGATCGTCGACCGGAGTTCGACGACTTGCAGATTTGAGCTCAGAGAACGTCGAACTGAGTTCGACGTTTCGTCGACCTGAGATCGACGAAAATTGTCTTTGTCTCAGCAAAGAATCCTGATCTTTGAATGGTCTTGGGGGCAGCTCCAAACCTAAGTTCTAAGCCTTAGACTCATTCTAAGTTGACCTTTTCAACTATATAACTAGGTCAAACCAATTTCCTAATAACATAGTGATCCTTGCCCAAATTAGTAATAGGGTGTTCCAACATAGTTGCAGTCCAATTCTTATGTGCGGAAGTCTTAGACATGACAATGACATGTGTATGTATAGCATCGAAAGCGGGATAACACCAAGGAAAAAAAAAATTATTGTCCATGTGAATCTCGATCGTCTAGGAACCTAACACAAGAGAAATACGGTGAATAATCACCTCACATGTCATTTGATGTCATACATAGGCAAAAACTTGGGGTACTAAGCTAAAGATAGAGTCGGTGCACAAGATCGAAGTGACTCTTTAACCAAGGTGCTCATCCTCACAATGCTCATGAAGACTTATCAGGAGGAATGAGTAGTGCTTGGAGGGGGACCGTGACAAGAGGTGTGATAGCTTCCATAGTTTTATTTTGTGAGCGTAGATCTATCACTTTAATCATTTTGTTTTATAA
Organism: Platanthera zijinensis; assembly: GCA_039513925.1. Taxonomy (NCBI): domain Eukaryota; kingdom Viridiplantae; phylum Streptophyta; class Magnoliopsida; order Asparagales; family Orchidaceae; genus Platanthera; species Platanthera zijinensis. Next base: position 149,660,018 of record CM077090.1, on the reverse strand, counting down.
AGGGTCATACAGCCCCGAGTCAATAAAAATCTACCCACCTAAATAAATACACTTTAACTTGTATACATACAACTTTTGTACTAGAGTTTTGGCCCAAAGTTTCACACCTAGTAGAATCACAAGTGTATTATGACATTGATTATTCAACGTATTTCTTGCGTGTTAGAATATAGTGCCATGATTTATAGCATGTACGCATAGCATTTTTCGTCTTGAGTGCACCGACTATGGATGTGTGTACCATGTGAAGTCATTCCCCTATCTAAGTCCTTACACATACCTAGTGGCATAGACAACATACACGACGCCATCCTATCGCATTCAATAGCTAAACACTTATAAATTCAGCCCACTATGACCGGAGGACAATGTTTACATAGATTAAAAGTCTGAACTCAAACATTGTACGTACGCATTATGGTCTAAGTCGAAGTCATGCGAGCCCTAGAACAGTATATTTATACATCAGTTTTTTTGCTATTTTGGGTTTTCTATTTTTTTGGTTTTTTTAAAAAAGAGATAAAACAAACGTTACAAAGAAAGCCAATTCTTTTTTTGTTGTTGTTGTTTTGGTTTTTTTAAAAAAAAACTCAAATGAGCAACTCATAAGCAGATACGCACAAAAAACATAAAAAAACTACACAAATAACTATAACTAGCATGAGAGATCCAGAACGCCAAGCTCTAGTCGAAGTAGAGAGAAACGTGCATCTGGGAGTGGTTTAGTGAATATGTCCGCTAGTTGGTCACCGGTGCCAATGAAGCTTACACTCACGTTCTCTTTTTTTATATGATCGCGAATGAAGTGGTAGCATACGTCAATATGTTTTGATATAGAATGGTGTACTGGATTATATGTCAAGTCTATGACACTCTTGTTGTCGCATCTAAGTGTAACATTCCTACACGTGAGGCCAAAGTCATCTAACGTTTGAGACATCCATTGTGCTTGAGCGCAATAACTTCCTAAGGCAATATACTCGGTCTCAGGGGTGGAGAGAGCAACTGAGTTCTGTTTGCGACTTAACCAGGAGACTAGTGTCGGGCCTAGGAAATGGCATGTACCGCCTGTTATCATCCACATAGATTTGTAGTATAATTAGTTCTGAATTCTTGGTTTTTAAAAATATGGTTATGTCTGCAATACCCATCCTAAAGTCATGATCTAAGAGAAAAGTAGTGAGCTTATCGTACCAAGCACGGGGTGCCTGCTTCAATCCGTACAAGGCCTTCACCAACTTGTATACATGGTTTGGTTAGGCGGCACTCATGAAACTGGGTGGTTGCTCGACATATACCTCTTCCTTAATATATCCATTTAGGAAGGCACTCTTAATGTCCATTTGGTATAATCTAATTTGCTTATAACTAGCGAACGGTAAAAACATACGGATGGACTCAAGACGAGCAACTGGGGAAAATGACTCTTCAAAATCAACACCCTCTATCTGAGAATACCCTCGAGCCACCAACCTAGCTTTGTTTCTTGTTATCCCAGACTCACCATCAAGTTTATTTTTGAAAACCCATTTTAAGCCTATGACTTGATGGTTATCTGGACGTTCCACTAACACCCATACCTTACTTCGCTCGAATTGGATCAGCTCCTCATTCATCGCCAAGAACCATGATTCATCTTTTAAGGCTTCTGAAACATTATTGGGTTCAATATCAAATAAAAAACATAAGTTTGAGAAAGAATCATGAAGTGCGGATCGAGTTCTAACTCCATGAGATGGCTCTCCTATGACTAGATCACGAGGATATTGCTTTGAAAAGTTAAGTTACTAGGAGGCATATATCCTTGTTCAAGACTTTGAGTTTCACTCTCCACGATTCTCTCCTCACCTTCATTCCCTATCGGTACACTCTCTTCAACCTCCTCTTCATTCGCCTTAGGCTCATTAGTTGGGAAATTTTCATCGAAATGTACATGAGCTGATTCTTCAACCACTAAGGTCCTCTTATTGTAGATCCTATAAGCCCGTCTCGTACTTGAGTATCCCAAGAAGATATCTAGATCAGATTTTTCGTCAAATTTACCAAGATGAGCCTTAGTGTTTGGAATGTAGCATGGGAAACCAAAGACCCTATAGTACAAAACTGAGGGTTTCCTTTCAAAATACAGCTCATATGGAGTTCGCCTTAAAAGAGGGAAAAGCATGACTTGGTTCATCACGTAGCTTGTCGTGTTAACCGCTTCAGCCTAGAAAGATCATGGAAAGCCGAACTTGGCGAGCATTGTGTCGACTAATTCTTGAAGAGTGCGGTTCTTTCTTTCTACAACCCCGTTCTATTGTGGAGTGCGAGGGGTAGAGAATTCGTGCTTAATTCCTAATGAGTCACACAAGTTTGAGAAGTCCTCATTCTCAAACTCTCCTCCATGAACTGATTTAATACATTTTATCTTTAGCTCCTCATTTTGAAGTCACATGCAGAGATTGGAGAATTCGCTAAAGGTGTCAGATTTATTTGCTAGAAAGATCGTCCAACAATAACGTGAGTAATCGTCTATGATAACGAAGGTGTATCATTTTCCACTAGACTACACGTACTTAGAGGTCCAAACAAGTCCATGTGAATCAGTTCGAGTGGTCTTAACGTGGAAACTTCAGTTTTGCTTTTGAAAGAGGTTTTGACAAATTTGCCTTTTTGACAAGGAGCACATAAGACATTTAAACTACCGCTTAATTTGGGAAGTCCCTGAACAAGTTTCTTTTTTGATAGTTTTACAATAAGCTTGCTGCCAGTATGTCATAGTCTCCTATGCCAAAGATCTAATTCCTCATTCTTAATAACTAGGCATTTCAAATTAGATGTAGAAATATCATCAAAACTAACAGCGTACACATTATGATTTCTGTGTGCTATAAGTAATACACTAGAAGTTTTGGCATCAATAATTTTGCAAGTGTTTGTAGATGACTCAAATATGACATTTAGACATTTATCACATAATTGGCTAATAGAGATAAGATTATGCTTAAGTCCATCTACAAACAGAACATTATAAATAAAAAATGCCTTGTTACCTATAGTGCCGCTTCCAAGTATCCGTCCTTTATTGTTGTCCCCAAAGGTCACCATGCCACCCTTCTTCTTCTCTAGGCTAAGGAACTTGTCTTTATCGCCCATCATGTGCTTGGAGCACCTAGAGTCCAAGTACCACACATTCTTTGTGTTCTTAGTCTACCAACATACCTAAAAAGAAGATGAGGGTAAAGTTCTGGTTACCCAAGTTGTCCCACCCATATGATAGGTAGAAGACTTTTGTAGCCAGACTTACGTATTTTTCTTGGCACCTTTCCTCAAACACAAGCCAGATGTGTGATGAAACTTATGATAGTTTGCACACAAGGTGTAAGTAGTGGATGCTGCTTTTATCGAGTTGCTTGAGCTCTGGCTTAAGGAAGAGGATAGCCCTCCAGAATTCTTAACCTTATCTTTAGATTTATTAAAGTTGGATTTAGGATTGGAATGATAGTGATTTCCGCTCGGTGATGATGTTGTACTAACATATCCTAGTCCAAACTTCCTAGATCCATGACACTGTGCACCCAACAACATATTTAAAGACTTTTGGCCTATTCCAAACTTTTGAATGGCATAGTTAAGATCATGGATCCTCGCCTTTAGGGCGGTGTTTTCATTCACAAGCATCACACACCGATTGGAAAATTGTTTTTTTCCTTCCTTTACCTTGGCAAGTGATAAGTAAAGTCTCTTCTCTAAGACATTCTTTTCATTTATAAGACAATTCGTTCTTACCAATGACTTGGAGAGACTTGCCTGTGTTCTTTGATCGTTGCCATCAAGTGAGAACACTCTAGACACTCGATCTTCTATTTGCCAGTTCTAATTACTTCACTTTTCAATTTTCCAATTCCTTTTTTATTTTCTTATTCTCGGCTCTCAAGGACTTTTTCTCAGAAATAACGCATTCTAATTTATTAACAAAATTTTTATAAATTTCAAAAAGTTCAGTATAAGTAGGTGGAGTTACCTCAATGTTTCTCTGGACACTGCACTCATCATCAGATTCTTCTGGATTCTTTCCCATAAGGCATCGATTTGCCTCGTCTTCACTGCCAGAGTCTGTATTGCTTGACTCGTCAGATCCATCCTCATCCCAGGTGAGCGCCTTCAACATCTTCTTCTTCCCTTTGTGTCGGCTTTCCTTTCCTTTTTCCTCCTTTTGGAGTCTTGGGCATTCTCTCTTTAGGTGCCCAGGCTTGTGGCAGTGATAACACTCCGGCTGAGACTTCTCATCATCGCTTTCCGTCTCTTTCGATGGCTTGTTCCACATTCTGCCTTCTCAAGCTCCTCTCTTCAGTAATTTCTTGAATTGTCCCGTCTTCTTGGGATTCTTCATGAATTTTTTGAACTCTCTAACATAGAGGCTCTCCTCTTCATCTTCGTCAGAATCTTCAACATCTTTTATCTCCTTTGCGGCCTTCAACGCCAGTCCCTTCTTCTTCACTTCCCTGGGATATTCCTCCGCTTGAATCTTTAGTTCGAGTTTGTGTGTCTTCAAATTCCCGATGAGGCTTTCTATCTCCAGGGAGCTGATATCATAAGATTCAGCGATCGCAGTCACCTTTGGGTTGAAGCGAGGAGGCAAAGAATGCAGAATCTGCCTTACCAAATCACCATTTAAAAAGCTCTTCCTGAGGGATCTTGAGGCGTTGATTATCTTGGTGAAACGTGTATACATGCTGTCAACCTCCTCATCGATCTCCATCCTGAACTGCTCTTATTCAGACTCGAGTCGGAATAGCTTCGACTCTTTCACCTGCGAAGTACCTTCGTGAGTAAGTTCAAGTAACCGCCATATATAATACGCAGTTTCACAGTTACAGATTCGATTGAATTCAGTTTTATCTAATGCACAGAATAGAGAGTTCATTTCCTTGCCATTGTTTGTGCATCTAAGCTTATCTGCATCACCCCACTTATCGTTTGGTTTGATTAGGACGGTGTCCCCTATAGTGACAGTGGGTGCAGTGTATTTGGTCTCTACCATGGCCCATACGTCCATGCTTTGAGTCATCAGAAAGATTCTCATGCGTGTTTTCCAGTGACTATAGTCACTCCCCATAAAGAGTGGAGGTCTACTCACACCTTGTCCCTAAGAGAATGCGTGAACAGAGTTGGCCATCTTACTTCAGGATTTTAAGCCTTAAGAAGTAACCTGCCTCTGAAACCACTTGTTGGATCTAGTGGCCAACCTTAGAGGGGGAGGGGGTGAATAAGGTTTGGAGCGTTATTTAGAAATTCAAAATATTTTAGTCTAGTGAGACAAGTACTGGAAGCTACCGCGGGGCGCTAACTTGTTAGCGCACGACGGTAGTCCAGAGATCTTGTTTTCCTAGGCAAAATTCCCCTTGGAGACCCACACACACTAGAGAGATTTATGATCTAACACAACACAGAAGTGTAAAAAAGTAAATATTATTCATTGCAAGAATTAGAACTACAATGTTTTCAACAGTTACAAACTTGTGATCCCCGTAATGCCGGAGATCGAAGGCGATGAGTAGACATGATCTTTTGTTTTCTATACCGATCCTCTCAACGGACCGGTTGGCTCTCTCCTTTTCTGTCCAAGAAAAGTCTTAGAGTCGGCTCTTTACCTCCTCACAAGGAAGGGTCTTAGAGCCCCGCTAGATCCTCCCGATCTAGACGTGTTTATCCCCAGGATGATTTCCCACGGAGGCCTACCCGGATTCCGACGACCCTTACTGGTCGATTTTCCTCTCCACGAGATTTAGAAACAAAGAAAAAGTACAAGAGTAAAAGATGTAAATAATCGAAAAATTGAAGTTCTCCCTCTTGACGACTTCCCCGTTGAGCAATCCGCGGTCGGTGCTTGAGATCGTTGTTTGCTAGCCATCGGTCGGTGCTTGAGATCGTTGTTTGCTAGCCACCGGTCGGTTCTTCGTAGTCGATTTAGATCTTGGATCGCCGGAGTTCTTCGTTCACGAACGGGAGGGAGACGACTTTCTTCTTCTTCGACAGAGACTTTTAGAACAGTGCACAAGAAGGCGGGTGAACCCTAGAATTCACATACCCCCGCCGCTCTTCAGTTCTTCTGTTAATGGGCATAGAAACCAAGGTGGCCTCTTATATGTCTTCATGAAAAAAGGCTACCGCCGGCGATAAGACTAGCGCCCAGCAGTAGGTTCGCACGCTTGTTGTGCCAGCTGTCGTCTAAATCTGGAAAAATATTCAAAAACAAATATTTGCCATTTTATCATTGCTAGCGCCGCTGGGTTACAGCTACCACCGCGCGGTAGTATAGGACATGACAATTTTGAACAGTCGTGTTGATGCTCGTCGAGGGCTAGCGTGGCATGGTACCATCTATCGCTTGGCGGTAGGTTAGTAACTCGACGAACCCGTCTCGACGCTCGTCGAGCAGATAGCGTGGCGCAGTAAGTGGTAGCGCCTGGCGGTAACATCCACTAAACGCCACTATCTCTACACACTCAATGCTTTTCTTCTCTACGCTCTCGACGCGGTGTTGAGTGAGTTAGCACGGGGCGATAGAGTCAGCACCTGGCAGTAGGTTCCCGAACGCCTTAATGAATTAATTCTTGGGTTAGCGCTGGATATAGGACTAGCACTTTCCGATTGCTTCCCGAGCACCATGTCCATTTAATTCCAGCTACCGCCCAGCGGTAACTCCTATCGCCCGACGGTATCTTCCAGAAGAGATTTTTTTGCTTGCACCTATCAACCTGCACACTCTATCAACACAAGACGTGATCAAATACAACCTGGGATTTGATATTCTCAAACACGAGGAATGTGAAACATCGGTTCCAACACAGGCCAAGGAAGCCATATATCCTCAACTTGGCGAGGACAGCTTCCCCCATTGCTTGCACGATGCCGTGGAGAATCATGGGCATCTCGTCCCCATGGAAGTGGATCTTCTTCCCCCATCCCATGAGGACTCACCTCTAGCTGCTGCTCAGCTGGGCAAGTTTTGGAAATCCCAAGGAGAGCTTCAACAACTACCAGGTGAGTCTCCTGCTCAGCATTCTGTACCTGAGCGATCTCCAGTTCATTCTTGGTGTCAGCGAGGTCTTGCTCAAAGATCTCGCTAAGGCATGTATCTTTGCCCGGGAAGACCTCATCAAGTAAGTTGACGTTCCAACATCAGTGGATGACATTGAACTGACAGTCCCGGAAGGCTTCGAATAGCTTCTCGCGCGGCCCTTCTAGAATGGATGGCAGGAAGGCGACCACTTGTGGCTAGTGTGGCCAGTGCGATATCCCTTCAAAGTCACCGGTGACAACGACCAGGTACTCGTCCCATTGGTGGACTTTGTTCACCGTGTTGACCAAGGTGAAGACAAGGCTGATGAAGAAGATGACGCTATCGGCGGTGGCTTCAAAGGCCAATATCTTCCTGAAGACAGAAATATCGAAGACGATGTTCTCTTTCCGTAGGAAGTAGAGAAACCCCATAATCATCGCCACCCTGTTCGGGTTAATCTGGGAAAGGACAATCCCGAAGTATAGTAGGATTTGGCAGTACTCAAGCCATGAGGGAATTTAGAGGCCAACTTCAAAATAGTGGAGGGGAGCGACCATCTCACCCTCGAGAAAGGTGTTTAGTTGCTCGGACTGGGTGGAGAGCCAAGACGAGTATCCTTTGGGTAGTTGTCTTTTGCAAAAATCCTCCAAGTCCCTCTCGATAGCATCCGACTTTTTAAAGACAGTCTCGGTGAAGTTGATCGTATGTTCCTGTCGGCGAGCATTGGCATTATTGCTAACCATCTTCTTAGGCAAGTAGAGATCAGTAAAAGAGCGAGAAAGAAAGTGTGAGTAAAATTCAACGAGAAAGGAAACGCGAACAAGATTGGCGAGGAAGAGACAAGAACAAAATACTCGCAATAAGGACTTACAAATCGCAACAGCATACTACAGACCCACCTACCCCTTCTATTTATAGGCGAAGGCCCGGGAGGGTATGGAAACCTTGTGCGAGTATCAACCTAAGTCACGAGCTGAATCAACGAATCATGGGAAGTGGCTAAATCCTATCTCACAAAAATGCAGTCAGAAGATCGCTGGCTCCCCTAAACCTGCACAGACAGCCCAAGAAATCGTAGATTAAAGATGAGTATCAACACAAAAAACAAATTGCAAGCTCAAACGCGAGATGCAAACTCGCCATCACATTAAAAGAACATAATCGTTCATTACAAATGAAAGTCCACCTAGTGCCAACTACCTTCACCTATGGGGGGGATAGGTGTCTTGCAACGTTTTTGCGAAATTAAAATTGTACCTGCACAAATAAACAAAACAGCACAGCACAGAAAGACACAGGCAATTTATAGTGGTTCCCCGATTTCGGTACGTCCACTTTCCCCCTTTGACCTATCTCCCAACCAGGGACGACTCGGTCACTTCACCAACAGGATTGAAATCCAATCCTCACACTAATGGAAGGAACCCTTCCACCCGAAGGAGTCACCACTCCTCCACCACGGGTTGCACTCAAACCTTACAATGAGGAACCAACGTTCCTTTACAACAAAAATAAAATTGAATGTATAAAAAATACAAACTACTTTTGGAGCGCTAGGTGTCCCTCTTCGTTCGATGACGCGTTCTCAAAGATGACAAAGAGTCCACGACCTTAGCTCTCACTTGGAAAGGATCTCCCCGAGATCGGGGGTGGCAAAGAGTGTGGCTGCTATTCTTTCAAGATCGGCAGTGGCAAAGCTTGTGGCAGCAATACTATAAAGATCGGCGGCTGCAAAGGAGAGCTGCGACGATGCTTTCGAGATCCAAACTTCGTAGCTAAGCCGGCAAGGTCTACCAACGGTCTTTCTTGGATCAATCATCTCGATCGATTCGGATAGGGAAGGTATTCCCGATCTACAAATCAAGAGACAAAGGTTCTCAAGAAGGACTCGTGAGACGCATTGCGTGGCATAGCTTCTGTCGCCGGGAGATCAGGAAGAACCCACGATCAGCAGCGGCGACCAACTAGCACGAGCGGCGACGGTGACGGAACGAGCTTCGTGATTTAGGTCACGTCGGCAGCTTGGTTTTTGTTCTTGTATATGCGTGTGCTTACTGTTCAAAATACCGATGTATTTATACAGTAGGTCATACAATATGACCGTTGTGGGCCCCACTAAAAGAAACCCTAGCTCCGGTTTCAAAACAGCACCTGGAACTTGGTCCGGTCCAGCGAGCACAAGAATTTCACCCAAGGCAAATTCGGCGAGAATCAGAGGTGATTCTCGACGATTCGGCGATAGTCACTTATGATTCTCGCCGAATTCTACTTGGTAGAAATATGGCTGAAGATCTAGCCATCCGGAGAGAATCGGCAAGAATCAATATCCATTCTCGACGGATCGGCGAGAATGCAAAGTCATTCTCATCGATTCGGCGAGAATCAACTAGTGATTCTCGACGATTCTGCCTTAAGCAGAAATCAAGATGGCGTTGAGACAGCCGGCTGCAATCGGCAAGAATCAACGAGTGATTCTCGATGATTCGGCGAGAATCATCGAATCGGCGAGAATCACTTCACTTAGTGATTCTCGACGATTTCTACTTAGACGATTTTTCGTCTTTCCACCCGAGAGCTGCACTTTGGCCCATCCTTGCTCCTTGTCTGCTCTTGATCTTTCTCAGACCTGTACTTGAAAGTAAGTACACTCCAATAGAGAGAGTACACGTAGGTCAACACACTGATCTGCTCAACGAGAGATTACGTTACGCAGACCCGTGTATATTGACCCACTGCACCCTGACATTGGTGTGTACTTAGCGTGGAATAACTGCAAGCACAACTTGAAACCAAATGATCAAATACACAGTCAATTCACCTTAACTAGTCCAGGGGCTTCTTCAATCAAGGTACATTGTGGATACAATACCCAACAATCTCCCCCTATTTGAAGAAGCCTAAACCCTACAAGCTAAGGTGAATAGAACGGTTGGAAGAAAAACATAAACTGGATAATCAGTTGAGAAAGAATTTCCATACCATTATCTTTAGAGCATTTGGATCAAACTTTGCGAGAGCACCTTAGCCCTTAGCGCCTTAGCCGAGAGGGTAATCTCCCCCTTTTCGGCTTCTACAAATCGGGGACTTTAGCACTCGCCACAATGCTCCCCCTTAGTTCTGGCATTTAGGCTTACACTTGAGTTTCTTGCGGATGCTCCCCCTATATGTACGAGCCTGGAGCTTCTGAAGTCTTCATTCCTCATAGTTTAGCATCCCCAGTTCAGTCTTGAAGAGATTGAACTTGGCCTCATCTAGGGGCTTTATGAAAATATCTGCAATCTGCTTATCCGTGGGGACATAGCAGAGAGAGATGTCCTTGTTTTCCATGTGCTCCCTAATGAAGTGGTAGCGCACTTCAATATGCTTCATCCTGCTGTGCGATACCGGATTGTTCGCAATGGCAATTGTACTGGAGGAGTCGCAGTACATTAGTACTTCCTTGAACTGAAGGTCATAGTCTGCTAACTGGTTTCTGATCCATAGTAGTTGTGCGCAACAGCTGCCTGCTGAGATATACTCAGATTCAGCTGTGGAGGTTGTAACACAATTTTGCTTCTTACTATTCCATGATATAAGCCTTCTTCCGAGGAATTGACACATCCCGGAAGTGCTTTTCCGATCATCCCTGCTTCCTGTAAAACAAAATTAATTTCCCTTAGGAACCCAATCGAAATTGGGTCCTAGATTCCTCGTTAGCATGCTCACCCTCGGATGGTTAGCCCTACGAGTGGTCTGCCTCGCATTGCCAACATGAGGAGTCTCATTATTCCTCGGATTAAACCAGCAATCCACGACAAAGTGACCAACTTTGCCACAGCACCAGCAGTCAAATTTGTTATACTTTCTCCTAGGCACCTGCTTCACCCTTGGAACGGAAGGTTCAGCCGGGGCCTCGGACCTGGAGGTGGAGGCATCATGATGACAACAGTCGCATGATTTCTTCACCTCCTGGTTTCTCAGTGTAATAGGCTTGGCCTTGGGTGCCTGCTTCCTATTATGGCCGCTAGAGAAGTGGCCATAATCCTCCATCTGAACTTCCTCATAAGGTGCCTTGAAGACACTCTCGCCAAAGTTGCGGGGGAAGGCCCACCCCTCTTACCGGCTCTTGGGCTTTTCAACCGAGGGCCGGAAGAAGTGTCCATAAGTTGACTCAAAGTCCTGTTCATTGCAGGGATAGCCAGGCTTCCTGAATACAACAGGGTTGAGTGGGGCCTTTCCCTTTTCTGTAGTAGAGGCCTTCTTAGCAGCCTTATTTCTCCTCTGCTTTTTGTCTCTCCTGGATGATTTACCAGGCACACCCACATGCCCCAAGCCATCCCCCTTAGCCTGAGCAGGGAAGGTATCAACTAGTGGAAGAACAGTCTTTGGCATAGAGAAGCTTTGGACAATCTTCTTTTCTGCCGTAAGTTTTTCTTCCAACTTAATGATTTCTTCCTGTTTAAGGTCAAGGAGACTTAGAGACTCTGAGTGCTTAGAGATCAGGTCCGGGTGCTCCTGTCGGAGAGAATTCAAGCTAGTGATCTCTTCCCTTAGGGAGAGACCCTCGACCTTAAGGAATTTGACTTCCTTTTTCTGAGCCCTCAATCTCTTGTGGCATTCCTTGAAGGTGTTGAGCAAAAGCTCATACTTTTCGAGGAGCTCAGCTTCTCGGGCAGATTGGCTGTCCTCGAGAACATCATAAGGAGACTTATAGTCAGAGTCAGAGAGGGGGGTACAAGCTTTTACCTTCCCAGTGAATGAGGGGCATTCTCCTTCTGAGTTAGAGCGACCCACCAGCCCGAAGTAGGCTTCCTCATCATCACTAGAGTCTGAGGAATCAGACTCACTCAGTGTCTTTGATTTTTTGGCGATGTATCTCCTCTCCTTCTTTTTATCTCTAGAGGTCCTGTGCTCTTCTCCCTTCCCCTTCTCTCTCTTGCCCTGATGGCAGTCGGCCACGACGTGTCCTGGCTTATTGCATCCAAAACAAATGATGTCAGTATTACGATGTTTGTTTTGTTTTGATTCATACCTATCAGAAGAATAATTCTTCTTCTGATTTCTGGAGGAGGAGCTGTCTCTCTTTCTTTGATTCCTCATCTTGAGTAACTTCTTGAATTCTCGGGTGATGAGGGAGAAGTCTTCTTCAGACAACTCTGAGCCGGAGGAGCATGGCTCGGAGTCTTTCTCCTTATCCTTTTTCCCCGCACGGGATGAAGCCGCACCCTTGCCCTTCCTAGAGTGAATGGTTTTTAGGGCCACAGTCTTTTCCTTGGCTGCGGCCTTCTCTGCTTCTTCTTCAGCTTTCCTCGTGTTCAACTGGAGCTCATAGGACATGAGCTTCCCAAAGAGTATATGAGGATCAGTTTCAGCTAATCTGCCAAACTCTCGGATGGCGCAGATCTTCGTGTCCCATTTCTTAGTAAGGGACCTAAGGAATTTATCATTAAGTTCACCATTAGTGAACACTCTTCCATATCCCTTGAGAGCATTGACGATCTTGAGGAAGTTCTCGAAGGTAACTCCGATCTCTTCCTTGGGCCCCTGCCTGAAGGCCTCATATTTCTGATTCAGGAGGGATCTCCGATCATCCCTCACTTCATTTGTGCCCTCCATCAGGATAATCAAGCTGTGCCAGATATCCTTGGCTGTCCTGTAGTTGCATAAGTTCTGCATCATGGATTCATCGACTGCGCTGATCAGTATGTTCTGTGCCTTCTTGTCAAGTCCAACCAGCACCATCTCGTCCTTATCCATTTCAGAAAGCTTCTTTGGCACCTTTTTGGTAGGATCAATGGTGGAGGCCTTAGTGGGAATATAAGGTCCCTCCTCCACGATCACGAAGAGTCGAGGGTCGACTGCTTCCATGCAAAATCTAATCCTTTCCTTCCAGATAGGAAAGTTTAGCCTGGTGCACACTGGGATCTTGCCTGAGTACTTGAGTCCGTCCATAGTAGATATCTGCCTTCTACTTGACACTAGTGGCAGGAACTTACTCGAAGTGTTAACCCCTTTGATGAGCAACCTCGCTCTGATACCACTTGAAAGTCCACCTAGTGCCAACTACCTTCACCTATGGGGTGGGGATAGGTGTCTTGCAGCGTTTTTGCGGAATTAAAATTGTACCTGCACAAATAAACAAAACAGCACAACACAGAAAGACACAGGCAATTTATAGTGGTTCCTCGATTTGGGTACGTCCACTTTCCCCCTTCGACCTATCTCCCAACCAGGGACGACTCGGTCACTTCACCAACAGGATTGAAATCCAATCCTCACACTAATGGAAGGAACCCTTCCACCCGAAGGAGTCACCACTCCTCCACCACGGGTTGCACCCAACCCTTACAATGAGGAACCAACGTTCCTTTACAACAAAAATAAAATGGAATGTATAAAAAATACAAACTACTTTTGGAGCGCTAGGTGTCCCTCTTCGTTCGATGACGCGTTCTCGAAGATGACGAAGAGTCCACGACCTTAGCTCTCACTTGGAAAGGATCTCCCCGAGATCGGCGGCGGCAAAGAGTGTGGCTGCTATTCTTTCAAGATCGGCAGCGGCAAAGCTTGCAGCAGTGATACTATCAAGATCGGCGGCTGCAAAGGAGAGCGGCGACGATGCTTTCGAGATCCAAACTTCGTAGCTAAGCCGACAAGGTCTACCAACGGTCTTTCTTGGATCAATCGTCTCGATCGATTCAGATAGGGAAGGTATTCCCGATCTACAAATCAAGAGACAAAGGTTCTCAAGAAGGACTCGTGAGACGCGTTGCGTGGCAGAGCTTCTATCGCCGAGAGATCAGGAAGAACCCACGATCAGCAGCGGCGACCAACTAGCACTAGCGGCGACGACGACGAAACGAGCTTCGCGATTTAGGTCACGTCGCGGCTCGGTTTTTGTTCTTATATATGCGTGTGCTTATTGTTCAAAATACCGATGTATTTATACAGTAGGTCATACAATATGACCGTTGTGGGCCCCACTAAAAGAAACCCTAGCTCCGGTTTCAAAACAGCGCCTGGAACTTGGTTCGGTCCAGCGAGCACAAGAATTTCGCCCAAGGCAAATTCAGCGAGAATCAGAGGTGATTCTCGACGATTCGGCGAGAATCACTTATGATTCTCGCCGAATTCTACTTGGCAGAAATCTGGCTGAAGATCTAGCCATCCGGAGAGAATCGGCAAGAATCAATATCCATTCTCGACGGATCGGCGAGAATGCAAAGTCATTCTCGTCGATTCGGCGAGAATCAACTAGTGATTCTCGACGATGCTGCCTTAAGCAGAAATCAAGATGGCGTTGAGACAGCCGGCTGCAATCGGCAAGAATCAACGAGTGATTCTCGATGATTCGGCGAGAATCACTAGTGATTCTCATCGAATCGGCGAGAATCACTTAGTGATTCTCGACGATTTCTACTTAGACGATTTTTCGTCTTTCCACCCGAGAGCTGCACTTTGGCCCATCCTTGCTCCTTGTCTGCTCTTGATCTTTCTCAGCCCTGTACTTGAAAGTAAGTACACTCCAATAGAGAGAGTACACGTAGGTCAACACACTGATCTGCTCAACGAGAGATTACGTTACGCAGACCCGTGTATATTGACCCACTGCACCCTGACATTGGTGTGTACTTAGCGTGGAATAACTGCAAGCACAACTTGAAACCAAATGATCAAATACACAGTCAATTCACCTTAACTAGTCCAGGGGCTTCTTCAATCAAGGTACATTGTGGATACAATACCCAACAACAAATATTGCCAAAGGCGAGAAAAGATGAACAGACTAAAGAAGAATCCTAACACCTAGGACGCCGTTGTTCGGGAAGAGGTGGATATCACCCGGCCTAGCCCATCTCGCGCGCTCGCTGGTAGTTCTCCCTCGCCACCTCCATCGCATCGTTCCCTCGATGCAACTGGTCATGCAACCTCATCAGTCGTCCCGCGGTGCCCATGCTCACCTCCATTCCCGCAATCCCCTCGTGATGAAGTTGTAGGCGCTGATCGGTCATTGATTGTAGCCGTTCCAACTCGTTGATCATGTGGAAACGTGACTCATAAGCAGCAAGCCTATCCTACAGCTCTTCTATCTTCGCATCCTCCCCTCCAGTGCCAAGATCCGATGATGAGGCTCGCAGATAGCGAGTTGGTCGAACTTCATCTCCAACTCCATGTACGCGAGGGCAGCAACCTGGTAGTACTCATAAGCTGGAAACCCGAGGGCATCGATGGAAGTCCATCTTGGGGTCGTGGAGTGACCTTTCAAAGCAAAGAAGAAGTCGCAGAGTCAGATAGAGTCGCAGTGTATCAGCAGTCAACCAATTCGGAGGCAGACGAGCTACCTTGCCGAGGGGATCGAGATCGGCAAGGGGAAGGGTTGTGCCGAGATGATTCTCGCTAGCCCGATGACAAACCTCCTGGGTGCTCGGCGGCCCTCCCCTATCCGCGACCTCCGATCCTCGACAGGAATTAACTCGAGCGCCTTCCATCCCGATCTCGCGACGATCTCTCTAGAGAAGTTAAAGGGGTCATAGTTTTCTCCAGACGAACTTCAGGATGAGATGTAACAGTTAGCGGCAAAGGAGGAGCCAGCGGAAAAGTAAGAGGTGGCGGTAGATGAGTGCTTACCATCAACTGAGACAAGCTGGTCGTAAGGAGTGGGGGCCTTGCTCGCCCCAAGTTTTGAGGTCTTTGTCAATAAAGGATCTTTATTCCTCATTAAAGGAGCTTGTCTTTCCAGCCTCTTCTTAGGACCGACGTTGATCCGAATAGTATCCCAGATCACGGTTATTAATGAGCTTCAAGAGCGACCAGCGAAACTGATCACAGAGGAGTGACATCCAAATACTCGCTAGAGGTAGTTGGCATAGGAACTGCGAGTAAAGAACAAAAGTTAGTGAGATAGAATAGAATTGTTCAGCAACTCAAGGAGTCATCAGCAAGCTAGTAATCTTGCGAGGCAGCAAGATTTGTTTGCACCAGTGTTTGAGACCTGACAAGGTTCGGGGCAGGGGAAAAGACAATGCGGGAAGGCGAGAAGATTCAGGTGCCGATTGCTCAGGAATGTTGCTCAATCCGTGATCGTTGAGTTTTTGAGTGAGAGCTGGAATTTCTGAATGGTCAGCCGGGGAGGTGACATCCTCGGTGCCCGGAGGCGGGTTGTCATTTTTCGAGGCCAGCGATTTATTGTTTTCTTCAACTTTTTCTTCAACTTTTTCTTCTTGAACGGAGGAAGGTCAGCAACATTGTTGGAACCCCTAGTTGGATTTGGGCTAGGTTAGCTGAGTTAGGATATGACCCAACATGTATAGATCAGGGTCATGACTATGTCCTAGAGTCTAGATCAAGTCCTTAGAGTCAACAGCACAAAGGACCAGCCTTCAACACTGCGAAAGACTCAAGACTTAGAAAATTCAAGTTTTGGAAAAAGGAGATCTACATTCGTCGATCTCCGATCGACTATCGTCGTGCTCAGCTCGACTAACTCAGAGTAAATTCTCTGAGCTGAGCTCGATGAACTTAGATCTCAGCTCGACGAACTCTGGACAAAGTGATAACTTCTCTAGTCAAACTTCAGTCAACGAACTAAAAAACATCATCTAGACGAACTCTGTCCTCAGGTCGACTAACACTTCAACTCTCAGAGCCAAAGATCTCTCAACGCCATAGTTGACTCAGCGCCACAGTTCACTCAAAGCAAAAGCTCACCCAGAGCCCAAGATCACTCAATGCTCTCAACGCCAGATCAATACTTCAACACTCAACATCAGAAAATATTCTAAGTCGAGACCGCAGACTCAGCTCGACGATCTCAGACTTCAGCTCGACGAACTTAATGCACAAAGGAAGAAAGTTATTAAGCAGCATTCAAAGTTCGACGATTTTGGATCTTAGCTCGACGAACAGCTATTCTCAGCTCGATGAAAGCCATTCACAGGTCGACGAAAAGCTGTTCTCTGGTCGACGAAAACTGTAAGACATATTGTTATTTATTCTTTCTTTTTATGTCTCCTCATTGGATATCTATTATAGGCTGTTAATTCCCGTGATAATCAATGCATTTGAATAGAGCCATTACTGGCAGCATTGATTGCAAATATCCCCTATGGAATTAATTGCTTATATCTCGGGACACATAGAATAGAATATATGACAGCATTCTTGCCGTTTTCATTTTCCGAGATTTCGGCTAAGCATTAATTGCTAGTTTTTGAATTTGACCTTGAGGCAGTTATAGAGCAGATAATATCCAAGCCAAAAATAAGCAAGAGACACAAAAACCTTTGAGAATACAGAAGTGCAGTGCATACAGCTCTCCAAAAAAAAATCAACTGCTCTCAAAGAAGAAGAAAGAACAACAATCACTATCAAGAGTCTTTCTTCTCCTTCTTTGTTTTTTTTCTTTGATCTCAAGTGACAAATAATCAAATCAGTCAAAGGATCTCAGAAAGTAGATCTTACAGCAGAAGGCCTACTCATCCTTTGCAAAGCTTCCTCACTTGAACCATTCAAGATCTCAGGGGGAGCTTTGAAAACATCACAGAATCCACAAAGTCTTCTCATTTTGATTTGAGAAAAGAAGACTTCAATCAACCTCTCTTCCCCACCTCTGTACAGAGTTTTAATTCCCTTCAAAATTATTCTGGTTGCAAGTCTCCTTACAAAAGACTTGGGTTGGTTTTTGAGCACCTGATCAAAAGCTCATTGGTGGAAGTCACCTGATCAAAACCTGTACTGGATTCCTACCTAGGGTGGTAGAAGAGTGGATGTACCCAAGTTTGGGGAACCACTATAAAATTCTTGTGTTGTATGTGTGGCTGTGATTTTCCTGTGTGCTTGTGCTGTGATATATTTTGTTGTGTAGCTTAGTTACCTTTTCTCTAATTCACTTGCTGCACTTGTACACCTATACACTTATATCATATTAACATATTTTATTAAAGACTTGTTATTTCAGCAAAATCAAAAAGACTTTAAAAACTCTATTCACCCCCTCCCTCTCTAGAGTTGTTCAGAGCTTACCTTATCTTTCAATTGGTATCAGAGGCTGGTTAACCACATCATACAGGCTCACACCTGGATTAATCAAGATTCTCAGGATTAACTCTGAATAAGTCTTACTAGTTTCTCAGTTTAAATTTTATTTTCTGATATCATGACACAAAACAAGGATTATGCTAGCACCATACCTCCAGTTTGCAACTTGCAAAAGTTAGGAATCTGGAAGGCAAGAATCAAACTTTATATGAACTCTATTGATGAGGACATTTTTAATTCCATCTTGACAGGACCACCAGCTCCAGTGGCCTCTACTTCAACCCCAGTAAATCTCAGTGCAGTGCCTCCTCTAGATCAAGTTGATGCATATAAGAAAGTAAAGATTGCTGATGCCAGAGCTATGAACATACTGGCCCCAACTATGTCAGATGATATATTTCAGAAAGTTGCTGAATGTACATCTGCCAAAGCCATTTGGGATTCCCTCAACCAAATGGTAGCAGGATCTACTAATGAGAGGAAGGATAGAAGATCAAACCTCTTATCTCAATATGAGAATTTCAGGAAATATGAAGCAGAATCTGTGGAAGTAATGTACAACAGGCTGAGCTTCATCATCAGTGAGCTCAGAACACTGTACAAAGAAATTACTCTGACTGAGGTCAATGACAAGATCCTCATGTGCTTCCCTAGCACATGGGATTCTAGAATCTGGACCATCAGAGAAGCCAGAAGCATGGCTGAAATCTCAACAGAATCTCTGCTTAGAAAGCTCAAATCCTATGAGCAATTGATCAAGTCAAGAGAAGATGCAGTTGAACCAAAGGCTTCAACACCTACTTGAAAGGAACAGAAGTTAGCACTCAAAGCTGCAGAAGAATCTCCCAACTTGCCAGCCAATGAAGATCTTATTGCTCTCTTTGCTAAGAGATTCTATAAAATGGCAAGGAAGGACTTCAGGAGAAAGCCTTCAAGGAATGAAGATAAACCCAGGTATGATAAGACCCCTTCTAAATAAGTTGTTTATTTTGGGTACAAGAAACCTGGACACTTCATCTCTGAATGCCCAGAAGTCCAAAAGAAAGACAGAAGGCAAGAAAAGGATTCAAGAAGACATCAGCAAAGCAAGGCCCCCTCCAGCAAGTACAAAAAGAAGGAGAAGGGCTTTGTAGCTGAAACCTGGAGTGATACTGAAGATGAAACATCCTCCTCCAGCTCCAGTGAAGATGATGTAGAAGAGAAGAAGGCAAGGGAAATATGTCTTATGGCAATAGATGCGGGAAGCAGCAGATCAGATTCAGAAGAATCAGATGATGAAGAATCCCTCTCTGAAGAGGATCAGGTAATTACTTCCTATGACTTTCAATCTAAAGAATTTCAATCTGAATTTAAACTCTTGTGTTTAGACCTAATAGGATCTTAGAAGGAAATCAAACTTCTCAAGGAAAAACTTTTAGAACAAGACAAAATTATTGCTGAAAGTGAAAAGTTAACTGAAGAATTAAGCTTAGCCAATCAACAAATAGTTTTTCTAAAATCTGAATTAAGTAAGGCTAAGGAACTAGAAGAATCCTTGAATGGTAGAAGCTTATAACTGTTAGATATAACTAGAACAGTTAATACAAGATCTAACAATAACAAACTAGGATTAGGAGCCTCATCTAGTGAACAAATCCTAATTCAGAAAAATCAATTGTCAAAACCTATTAACTTCATCTCTAAAAATGGTAAGAAAAATACTTAACAGGTAGAGAAGGTTAACAAAGTTCTTAAACAGTTAGAACTTAATAAAACAAATCAGAAAAGGAAAAACAAACAGCATAACTATGTTCAACATATTTCGTCAAACGCAGAATGACGAAATGGGTATGGTTTGTCGACCTCAGAACGACGAACCCTGAACGCAAATTATAATGTAAACTATTCATCGAACTGGGATCGACGAAACCAGTATGGTTCGTTGACCAGAGATCGACATTTTGGGGCTCTGAGAATGGATACCTCCATTCTTCGAGCAGAGATCGAAGAACTCAACCCAGATCGTCGAGCTTAGATCGACGAACATACTCAAATTTGTCAAACTCACTTTATAACCAGAGTAACCTAAAAAGTGATAAACCCTTTAATCCCTTTAGTTAGTGGGTCATACCTCCTAGAAGGTATCATCCTTTAGGTTATAAGGATCAACCAGAATGTTCATTTATTTCAAGTTTCAGTTATGTTAAATAATAAGGACCCAAGGTAACCTGGGTCAAAAACTGCTAATCCTCCTTGCAGGTAGAAGAGAACCATGTTACTCAAAATAAGTGGTACCTGGATAGTGGTTGCTCTAAACATATGATAGGTTGCAAGGAATGCCTAATCAACTATAAAGCCAAGACTGGACCTAAAGTAATCTTTGGAGACTCAGGCTTTGGACTGATAGAAGGCTATGGAGATTTCAACTGTGGAGCTGTCACATTCAAGAAAGTGACTTATGTAAATGGTCTTAAGCATAACCTAATATCAGTAAGCCAACTATGTGATACAGGTTATCAAGTAAGCTTTACTAACTCTTTATGTCTTATTTCTTTAAAAAACACAACTGTTTTAACAGGAATTAGACAAGGCAACATCTACTTAGTAAATTTTGAATCAGTTAAATCTGAAATTTGCTTGTTCAGTTCTGTCAGCATTCAAACTAGATTATGGTATAAAAGACTAGGACATTGTAAACCATAAAAATATAGCTAGGTTATCTAAAAATAATCTTGTTAGAGGCTTACCTTCTGGTCCCTACAAGAAGGAAGGCCTTTGCAGGGCTTGTCAACTAGGCAATCAAACTAAATCTAGATTCAAATCCATTAATAAGAGTGATTCACCTAGAATTCTATACTTGCTTCATATGGACCTTTTTGGCCCTATTGCAGTGCAAATTCTAGGAGGAAAGTCTTATACATTTGTTATTGTAGATGATTTCTCCAAATTCACATGGGTTTTCTTTTTGAGAACTAAGTCAGATACTTTTAAGGTTCTCATAGATTTTCTCAAGAACATACAGATTGAGTATTCTACTCAAGTTATATTGATCAGAAGTGATCATGGTACTGAGTTTGAATCTCTTTTTATGTTAGAGTTCTGTGAGAAGGAAGGTATCAGACATTATTTCTCAGCTCCAAGAACTCCTCAACAAAATGGGGTAGTTGAAAGGAAGAATAGAACACTCATTGAAGCAACAGGTATATTACTTGCAGATGCTTACATGCCCCTATCCTATTGGGCAGCGGCTGTGAGCATAACAAACTATGTCTTGAATAGAAGTCTAATACATAAACTAAAGCTTAAGACTCCCTATGAACTACTCAAAGGGAAGAAACCTATAATAACCTATTTTAAAGTATTTGGATGTATATGCTATATTCACAATAATGACAAGAAACATCTTAGAAAGTATGAAGCTAAGACTGCAATGGGAATTTTTCTAGGATATTCCCAAGTCAGCAAGGCATATAGGGTGTTTAATAAATCAACATTAAAAATTGAGGAATCTATGCATGTAACATTTGATGAATCTAATATGTTTTACAAGGAGAGAGACATCTCTACCAATAATAATCTGCAGGTACAAAATTTGTGTGAGAGCTTGGATGATTTAAATCTTACTTCAAAGAATGAATCACATCCCTCTCCACAAGATATATCAAAAGTTAAAAGTGAAGAAGAGACTATAGAAGCAGTTCAATTTCCTCAAACAGTTGATATAATTCCACAAGAAGAATTAAATAAAATAACTGTTGCTGAACCAACTCCACCTAATGACCTTGTCACACTTAGGGATCACCCTAGATCTCAAGTAATTGGAGACATATCATCAGGAGTGCAGACAAGACATCAACTCAACCCTGATGTGATGCTTGCCTGCTTTATCTCTCAAATTGAGCCTCAATCCATATCTGATGTAGAGCAAGATCCAAACTGGATCACTGCAATGCAAGAGGAACTCAACCAGTTTGAGATGTGTAGAGTTTGGGACTTAGTTCTAAGGCCCAGGGGCTATCTAGTAATTGGGACTATGTGGGTATTCAGAAACAAACTTGATGCCCAAGGTGTGATAGTGAGGAACAAGGCAAGGCTTGTTGCTCAAGGATAC
Organism: Platanthera zijinensis; assembly: GCA_039513925.1. Taxonomy (NCBI): domain Eukaryota; kingdom Viridiplantae; phylum Streptophyta; class Magnoliopsida; order Asparagales; family Orchidaceae; genus Platanthera; species Platanthera zijinensis. The sequence continues at coordinate 149,637,867 of CM077090.1, read as the reverse complement.
AGACAAGTGGAAGGAATTGATTATGATCAAACCTTTGCTCCAGTTGCTAGACTTGAAGCTATAAGGATTTTCTTAGCTTATGCAGCATTCAAAAAGTTTAAAGTCTACCAGATGGATGTGAAAAGTGCATTCCTAAATGGATAACTCAAAGAAGAGTTGTATGTTAAACAACCCCCAGGTTTTATCTCTTCATCTCATCCCTCTTATGTTTTAAATTGCATAAGGCTCTCTATGGTTTAAAGCAAGCTCCAAGAGCTTGGTATGAGACCTTAGCCAGCTTTCTCATATAGCATGGTTTTTCTAGAGGCATGGTAGATAGAACCCTTTTTACAAAGTTGCATCATGATAAAATTCTCTTAGTACAAATATATGTGGATGTCATAATTTTCGGTTCCACTGATCCAAATCTGTTCAAAAGATTTTCTGATTTAATACACTCAAGGTTTGAGATGAGTAGCATGGGTGAGTTATCATATTTCCTTGGTCTCCAAGTGAAACAAACTCCTGAAGGGATCTTCATCTCTCAATCTAAATATGTTAAAGAGCTTATTAAGAAGTTTGGGATGAATGATGCCTCTGCCATGAAAACTCCCATGGCTGCCAATGCTGTTGTAGATGCTGATGAATCTGGAAAACCAGTTTATCAGACCATTTATAGGGTCATTGTTGGATCCCTACTGTATTTGACAGCAAGCAGACCAGATATTATGTTTACCACATGCCTTTTTGTTAGATTCCAAGTGAACCCTAAAGAATCTAACCTTATTTTATTAAAAAGGATTTTAAGATATATAAAAGGTTGTCAAGATCTAGGCCTCTGATATTCAACAGAATCAACATTTGTGTTAACTAGATTTTCTAATGCTGATTATGTTGGATGTAGAGTAGACAGGAAAAGCACCTCTGGAACTTGCCAATTCCTTGGTGACAGACTTGTATCTTGGTTCTATAGAAAACAAACATCTGTTTCAATATCCACTGCTGAAGCTGAATATATGGCTGCAGGACAGCTGTTGTTCACAGATATTGTGGATACAAAACCAACTACTGGATTATGGTGTCAACTTAAATAATTCAACTATTCTATGTGATAATACAAGTGCTATTTCAATTGCACAAAATCTAGTATTGCATTCTAGAACCAAATATATAGACATTAGACATCATTTCATTAGAGATTGTGTTGACAAACAAAAGATTAAACTTGAATTTATCTCTATTGATTTGCAAAGAGAAGATATATTCACTAAGCCATTGGACTCATCCAAACATCTGTTCTTTGTCAATCAGCTTGGTATGATAAATGGTAAGGATTTAATCTAATGCTCTATCTATAGTCAAAGAATTGTCTCTGTTCGTCGACCTAAGATCGACGAACTGATAACTATTCTTGAGATTTTTCGTCGACCTGAGCTCAATGAAATCTCTTGGTGAAGTGATTTTCGTCGACCTAATATCGACGAACTTACTTCAGAAACCTTTCGTCGACCTCAGATCGACGAATGCTTTCAAATCTTCAGCCTAAGATCGACGAACTTGTTGACTCTAAATTATTTCGTCGATCTTAGATCGAAGATCTTCAAATTTTTCGTCGAACGGAGTTTGTCGGTTCATTTTCTGTAAAACCTTATATTTAGGTTTTCTTCGACCTCCGTCCCACGCTTTCAGTTCCCTTTACACTTGACCATCATTTTCCTTTTGTAGGTGCTCTCATGGTGATTCCCACTGGCTCTCTCACTGCCATGAAATTTGATACTGGCTTCGACATAGACTTTGAATCATTCTAGTATTCTGATTCAGTTTTCCTGAACATTCTCCAATTGCTAGAAGAACAACAACTAAAGAATCTGCTCTCAACCCGAATAAAGATATCTGCCACAGAATTCAGAGAATGGGTGTACACAACTACTATTGCTGAGAACAAGATGACCGACACCATCGTGGGTAACGAAATTTCTCTTACCCTCGATATTCTTACTAAAATTTTTGGATTAAAAAATGGTGATGAGGATTTAGAAATTGATTCGGAAGAGTTTGATCTAATGCTGAATACAATGGGGTATTTTGGAGACACCCCAAACAAGCTCCTCAAGAAACTTCTGTCTGTCGAGTATAAATTTCTTGCAGATATAGTTAGGAAAGTGTTGCTCGGAAAGCACACTACGCAAGATTATATCACCAGGCATCAGTTCTTGGTCATGTGCGCCATTGTAAATAAGAAAACCGTGAACTGGGCACAGATTCTGTTCGATTTGATCACAAAGAAGAACAGCAAGGAAGAGGTATGTTTTGGAAGGATCCTAGGGATCTTCCTAAAGGAAAAGGCTGCAGGATCCCTGGTCTCCTCGACCATATCCATCAATGCCTCAAAGAGAATCACCTGTGCTCTTTTTGGCAAGTGGGAGAGGACCATCACCAAGCCAACTAAGGCTGCCTCCTCCTCCACTTAGACTTCCAAGAGTACAAGGGCTGCACCAGCCTCTCCCCACCCCACTGAATGGCTCCCTTCCACCCCTCCACCATCTCCTGCCCCTCTAGTTCCATCCCAACAACAAGTCCCACCAAAACCACCAACATCTTCACTTCCCTCTTCCCCTACACATCTACCATCTCCTGCTCCTTCACCTCAACTTGACACCTCCATACCTACACCACCTCTATCCCCTCTACCATCTCACCTGGTTGACATCCCCCACATCAACCTATCCTCCCTCCCCTCCTTTAACCTGTTCTCCTCTCCCCTGAACTCCCCATCCCCATAAAATGACTTCCCCTTAGAAACTCCACCTCCACCTCCACCTCCATCACCAACATCTACTCCTTCAGCTACTGCTCCAGTTTCTGCCTCTCCAACTCTAGATCCCTCTCTTACCACCACTCTCATCAATCTTATCACCCCACTACTAAAAACTCTTATAGTAGAGGCCATTTCTCCTCTAGCTGCCTCCATCTCATCTCTTGCTACCCAAATATCTGCCCTCACCACTGCTCCATCTTCAGTTGGGGGCCTGGCTTCAGCACTTACTGCAACCAGGCAGGGGGAGATACTTAATGAAGAAGTAGCAGTCACAGCAGCAGCAACAGGACCACCAGCAGTAGTTGTACACATATCAGATACAATAGAAATGGATATAGAAGCAGAAACAAATTTATTAGATTTGATTCACTTTATTGAAACTGACATGGACATTGATGAGCCAGTTATACCAAAAATAAATACTGTTGGTGATATCTTCATAAATCCCACAGTAGACTTGATAAGTTTGTTAAGCTCTTTTGATACAGCTCATCACAGTCTTCCTCCAGCTGAGTATACCAAGCCATCACTAGTTATTATTCCATATTCTTCCCCAATAAGCCCTGATGTTGTTAAACAACTAAAGGCCAGTTTTGCCATTCCTGCCACTCCATCATCTAGACAGATTGCCTCTCCAACTGTATCTTCTCCTATGGTCCCAGTCTTTGTAATAGACGATTCTCTAGTACCAGATCTGGATGCATTGATTATGGCTGACATAGAGATAGAAAACAAGTTAGCTGCTCAGAGCACAGAAGTATACAGTTCTCCTGTTCCCTCCCCAGTTCCATCTCATGCAACAAAGAAAACAACCTCTGATGAAGCACTAAGAGAGATTGATGCTATGTATGACAAACCTCAATCTTCTGATGATGATGAGGAGGAGAAGGAATCCAAGAAAAAGAAAATCTTTAAGAAAAGGAAGGCTCCACCTCCTTCTGCTCCCAAACCTGGAAACACCAATGATACTCCCTACTATATCCTACAAAAAATAACCCAATACAATGGAATGCCGGCCTGGATATGGCTCTCAAATAATGAACAAAAGGCTAGGAAGAAAAGTAGAAGGTACTCTCCTCCCCCAGCTCACAAATACAGGAAGGATCCCCCTCCTCCTCCTCCACCAGCTGATGGTGCTTCTGGAATTAGTTCTCAAAAGTCAGATGCTCCTTTCAAGCTCTCATTCACCAGAAATTATCAGAGGCAAGAAAGGCCATCCATACAGCAATCACATGTAAGAAGTCAGCAAAGAAGTACTAGCTGTACAGAACAAATAAAAGAAATAGTGTATCAAAAACCAGAATTCTCTCCTCCTCAACCACGGGCTGAACCAAGAAGACACTCTGTATCACATAAACCCAAAAGAAAATACAGTGAAGCTGTACCTCCAAAATCACTGTACACTCAAAGTAGTGAAAGCAAGATTGCTACAAACTTTCAAGAACAGTCAACACAATTCAGGCCTGTCACCCTGCTACCCTCTCAAGAAGATCAGTCATCTGTCAGTCAAGATGATGATCCAAATTTCAGGATGACCAGGCTCCAAGAATTGATTGCTCTATCACAGATGAAAAAGGCAAGAGAAGAAGGACATGATCCAACTAAATTCTCTACAATGTCTACTTATAGAGAAAAAGAACTTGAAAGACTTCAGGTGAGCAAGAAATTGTTTGACCCTGCTGATTATATGGCTAGAAATCCAGAGGCAATTGTTCCCAGAACTTCAACTCAGACAGTGATTGGAGCAGCAGATTTGTATATATCAAAAAGAGAAGCTGCCAATCCTAACAGGGAGATTATATTTACCAAGCCTGGAGAAAAGAAGAAGGAAGAAAAATCCTAGAAGTAGAAACAGAAAATCCTATAGAAGAATTGCTACTTTTGGTATACTTTGTTAAAATTATGTTTTCTTTCCTGTTACAAAGCTGACTATATACATATATCTACTGCACTTGTTATTAAATTATCTGCCAGATATATATTGTGTTCCTGCTTTGTATATTTTTTTCTTGTATTGAGTCTGTTATTAGTGACCTCACCACAAAAGGGTGAGATTGTTGGAACCCCTAGTTGGATTTGGGCTAGGTTCACTGAGTTAGGATATGACCCAACATGTATAGATCAGGGTCATGACTATGTCCTAGAGTCTAGATCAAGTCCTTAGAGTCAATAGTACAAAGGACCAGCCTTCAACACTGCCAAAGACTCAAGACTTAGAAATTTCAAGTTTTGGAAAAAAGAGAACTACGTTCGTCGATCTCCGATCTCCGATCGTCGTGCTTAGCTCGACTAACTAAGAGACAATTCTCTGAGCTGAGCTCGACGAACTCTGGACAAAGTGATAACTTCTCTAGTCAAAATTCAGTCAACGAACTAAAGAACATCAGCTAGACGAACTCTGTCCTCAGGTCAACTAACACTTCAACTCTCAGAGCCAAAGATCTCTCAACACCATAGTTGACTCATCGCCACAGTTCACTCAAAGACAGAGCTCACCCAGAGCCCAAGATCACTCAACGCTCTCAACACCATATCAATACTTCAACACTCAACATCAGAAAATTTTCTAAGTTCAGACCGCAGACTCAGCTTGACGATCTCAGACTTCAGCTCGACGAACTTGATGCACAGAAGAAGAAAGTTAATAAGCAGCATTAAGAGTTTGACTATTTTGGATCTCAGCTCGACGAGCAACTATTCTCAGCTCGACGAAAGCCATTCACAGGTCAACAAAAAGCTGTTCTCTGGTCGACGAAAACTGTTAGAGATATTGTTATTTATTCTTTCCTTTTCTGTCTCCTCATTGGATATCTATTATAGGTCGTTAATTCCCTGGATAATCAATGCATTTGAATAGAGCCATTACTGGCAGCATTGATTACAAATATCCCCCATGGAATTAATTGCTTATATCTCGGGACAGACATAGAATAGAATATATGACAGCATTCTTACCGTTTTCATTTTTCGAGATTTCGGCTAAGCATTAATTGCTAGTTTTTGAATTCGACCTTGAGGCAGTTATAGAGCAGATAATCTCCCAGCCAAAAATAAGCAAGAGACACAGAAACCTTTGAGAATACAGAAGTGCAGTGCATACAACTCTCCGAAAAAAAATCAACTGCTCTCAAAGAAGAAGAAAGAACAACAATCACTATCAAGAGTCTTTCTTCTCCTTCTTTGTTTTTTTTGGATCTCAAGTGACAAATACTCAAATCAGTCAAAGGATCTCAGAAAGTAGATCTTACAGCAGAAGACCTACTCACCCTTTGCAAAGCTTCCTCACCTGAACCATTTAAGATCTCAGGGGGAGCTTTGACAACATCACAGAATCCAAAAAGTCTTCTCATTTTGATTTGATTAAAGAAGACTTCAATCAACCTCTCTTCCCCACCTTTGTACAGGGTTTTAATTCCCTTCAAAATTATTCTGGTTACAAGTCTCATTCCAAAAGACTTGGGTTGGTTTTTGAGCACCTTATCAAAATCTTATTGGTGGAAGTCACCTGATCAAAACCTGTAGTGGATTCCTACCTAGGGTGGTAGAAGAGTGGATGTACCCAAGTTTGGGGAACCACTATAAAATTCTTGTGTTATCCGTATGGCTGTGATTTTCCTGTGTGTTTGTGCTGTGATATATTTTGCTGTGTAGCTTAGTTACCTTTTCTCTAATTCACTTGCTGCACTTGTACACCTATACACTTATATCATATTAACATATTTTATTAAAGACTTGTTATTTCAGCAAAAATCAAAAAGACTTTAAAAACTCTATTCACCCCCCCCTGTAGAGTTGTTCAGAGCTTACCCTATCTTTGAATTTGCAACATCATCGCCCTCTTGTGACCTTTTCAACTTTGTTGGCTCGAGGAATCAAGACAAAGCAGCAATACTCACTTAGTAGATCTCCTCAGCAGACTTTGACATCGTGTGCGAGTTCAAAAGGTGTGCCTCAAAGTCCAACCCCCTTATTTATAAGGTTTAGCAGGAATCCATCGGTCATTAGTAACCCAAATATTCGCTAAAGCAGCTCACCGAATAAGCATTAGATGTTTCTTTTCGAGCTCCTATGCTGCTCATAAAGAGCGGGGATTGTGGATAACCCATATTTGCCAAGGGTAGACCCTACCAGAGCCAGGTCAGCAAGAGATAACGAAGTAATATTTTAATTGGCCGGAGGTGGTAACCCATATTCGTCGAGGGTAGACCCCACCATGTTATGATTGGCCGGAGGTGGGACCACTCAAATACATCAAATAAAATCATAAAATAATGAAGTATTATATGAATTTGACTCACAACACGAATCCGGCCACTTTCGCGAAGTCTGATCGTCGATCTGGGCATACCATATATGGAAAACTGCCAATTGGCCCCAAACTGGCCCAAAACTCGTCATCGTCTCTACTCTGCATCAATCTCCCGGCTTGAAATAATTTATCTCTCGATGAATAAAGATCAACAATCTCTCGATGTATGCCAGGTGAGGCTCGAATAGGTCCACCGGAAGTCATCCAAGTGTCGTCAATTGAAGAGTGCACTCTCCACTCAAATCCCCCGACTGAATAACTATCATCTTTAGAGAATGGAGACGTTCATACTGAAGTCAAAGTCTAGGGGTAAATCGATCAAGCTCTGATGCAAGTAACTGGGTGTCATCAATATCTGTAGTAGGAATGCACTTGTGGAGTCTGGTCTTCATGATTCTCTTAACTCTCAACTCACAAGTGGTGGATCCTGGTATGATTGGTGGCATCATAGGTGGAGCCAAAGATGATGAGTCCCTAGATAGGTGGGTCTCAAAAGGGGGGTGAGTAGTGGTGGCCATCAGATGTGTGTGGGCTATGAAGGTAGCAAGGCAACAGAAATAGAGGTGTGGGCGGTTGGAATACCCCACTGCTTGGGTCCACATACTGGCAAGGCTCGCAGTATGGCGTCATATCTTTAATACTGAATAGTAGGTAGATACCCATACTTGCAAGGACCTCAAGATCATAGGTGTTTTCTTCGATCTGTCCCATGATTATATATGGATTCATTTTCCTAGGGCTCAAGCTTTTAGCAAGCCTCACACGGAGACTCACAATGCAGATTTTCACCATCACTTGTTCACTTCATGAAGTACCTGCACTTTCCAATGAACATTTGCATGTAATTTGCAAGTTTTTTTACCATTATATGTCGGACCAACTCATGACACGCATGGAAATGATGAGCAGACAACACAACAGACTCATGATGCTCATGCAAAAGATGAACAAGCAACATAATAGACTCATGCAAATAATGCAAATGACACATGACGGACATAACATGCTTTATATGGGAGAATCTAATAATGACCTGAAAACTTATCAAAGGAGGTGTCCTATCAAGAGGCTCTCTCAATGGAGTGTAGAAAAACTCTTCTCGTATGTGTCGAGTGCTCAGGTGACCGTGCAAAAGCATCTACACTCAAGGGCAAGCTCATGAAGGGCAAACTATCTCTCAGGAAGTGTAACTCATCAGAGGGCCCACAAAAAGGTGTGTAAGAAAAGTCATCGCGAATGCGATGACCACCTGGGTGAGAGTCGTGTACACATACTAGAAGGCGTGACTCTATAGTGTGGGGAGTATCCCTGAAAATAAATGAACTCGTTTGGTGCGTCAGCAGGTGGTGCGTCACAAAACTCATCGATGGTGTGATGTGTCGCCAGATAGGATCCCAAAATATCAGGAGTATACTCAAGTTTACTAGGGGGAAGTCCTAGATACTTGATACTCTACTCAATATCTAACCGCTAGGGTAAGGTTTGGGATGATAATGGAAGTGGAGTCAGTAAGTCGATACTAATATATGAGTGGCATAACTAAATCTCATCCTCACTAGGATGGGGCGGATCATCAGGACGCTCAATAAGGGGGTCATCATAGAACTTGTCACTAGGCTCATGATCCTCTATATGAGTACCATCGTGAGAGGTAGCTCCCCCTAATTGAGTGACATAGCCACTACGAGATCAAAACTAGACTCTGGGCTCTCGGTCGTGATATGCCTCAGGCAATAATAATGAGAGGGGGACATAGACCTCCTCTTAAGAACGGGTCTATTAGCGCGATGTAAAGACAAGATTCTAGGGTAGGGGTGCTAATCAACTCATGACATGTCAAAAGTAGAGGTGTGGGTGAGGGACACACAACTATAGACTCAATAGGTGGCTCAAGCTCACTCATAGTCAGGGTCACAAGAGAAAGGTCAGAAATAAAAGATAGGCTGCTCACTGGGCTAAGCACCTCAGTGGAGTGAGAGCAATCCACATCAGGTATCACTTCTGTCATGGATAATAGGATAGTGGTATGCATCATGATGACCTCAATATAGGAGAGACTCATACTGCAGAGGTCAAGGTGAGAATCCCATCGACCTCTTGCGGATCCAAAGACTGTTAATAACAAAGGGAAAGTTGATATGTCTGCACGAGGGACTTCAAGCTATAATAAGCTACCTTAGTATGTATGTCAGACTGAATTCCAGACTGAAATCAGGGAATGGTCATGGCTGGGTCCTCTCGAATATCACTCCTCACCACTAACTCATCAAAATGGTCCTTGTACTAAACGACAGACATGGATCCTTGTCTGAAGGGAAAATAATTGGTCGAGCAAGCGACTCTGATACGACGTAGGAAGATACCTCTATCACAATGTACGCTTCATGTCCACCCAACTATTGATGCGGCGAAGACGGTCTCGCTCGCAGGTCCTCTCAACGCTAGCCCAACATGCCCTCGCCTGATCTAAAAGTCTAAGTTTTGAAAACTTGGCGTGACGCTCACTGAATAACTCAAAATGATCGAGATAATACTCCATATCCACGAGCTAATAACTAAAAGACTCGGGACTCGATGAGCCATCAATGGAGGGGCCAACAGTACGAAACTTACTCTCAAGATCTCTCTTAAAGCAACGATCCTCATAATAGTCATCTCTAAGGTAATTGGGTCATGTCAAAGGGTCAACACGACCCGCTCGCGTACAAGGATATGAGCAACGACAATAATTATACTAATTATCTATAGTGTAGTGCAGTCGTGTAGGTGGTTCAATGCGATCTCTAAAAGTGATGTGATGTGATCGAGAATAATTGTCATAGAAACGTGAGGATTTCCCTGATGGGGCTCTATGGGAGCATATACAAGTGGACTAGAGACCTCCAAATTGAGGTGGGGACAAGTGGCGATACCTAGACATGAAAGACAAACCTATAGACTCTACAACTATGTATCGAAATGTGTGTGCAACCTTGTTGTGTGCAACATCGCTTTGATACAAATTAACGTAGGGCGAATCTATAGATGGCGGAAAATCTACAACCTAACCATACATGCTATGCAAATCTGATGGTTAGATCACATATTAGATAATAAATTTAAACATCCCACGCAGATAATTCACATCAATACAGAATTTTTAGGGCAAAAGCAAGCTTAAGTTTTCCTCCGCGTGTAAGGCCAAAGCGACAACGCGCGGTGAATGAACCCTGCAAATCATAATATTTATCTAACAAACCACCACAATACAATATACTCAAACAATTATGAGATCCAATCCAATATAAATATACAGAAAATAATAATCCAATATAATAGAATCTCACCAAATAGTGGGCTGACCAAGGCACTGAAGATTCCGAAGCCGGGTGCATTTTGACGATGATATAATGTGGAACCAATGACGTGGAAATAATGTAGGTGGCTGTACTCAGCGACAGAGGTCTGAAATAGGCCGAAATGGATAGATTCGGCTAGGTATGTATAGATCCGGTCGAGGGGTGGATGGATCCGATGTTTTGGAATAGATCCGGGCTATGGGGGTGTGGGGTGGACAAGGGGAGGACTGGACCTAGGCTGGTCGGTCCTAATCTGGGCAGAATTAGGGTTGGGGGTGGCTATGCAGTGGCTCCACAGGAAAGGTAGGGAGGGGCAGCAAGGAGGGGTGCAACAAAAGAGGAGGAGGCTACTGGGATTGGCTGAGAGGGGCGGTGGAGGCTCCAGGCAATGGGGAAGCCCGTTGCATGGGAGAGGATGGGGTGGAAGGCTGGCAGCGGCTTACTTAGAGGGGATTGAGGGTGTTTGCAAGAGTGGGCTTTGCTAGAGAGGAGTCGGTAGGTTGGGGTGGCTGGGCGGTTGGCACCAGTAAGCAAGTGGAGGTCGGCGGCTGGAGCAGGGAGGATTCACTGTTAGTAAACTTTAGGGTGAATAGTAAATTTCATTTTTGAATAGTGGAAAGGAGATAGATTTTTGGACAGCCAAATGTTGACTGATTTGGGGGTTGTAGGGCCCTGTGGGTGGGAGTTTGGGAGGGGTAAAGAGGGCCAAGGTTAGGGGGTACCTTAGGGAGGAAGATAGGCACCTAGGAGTCATCACTGTGGGTTCCATGGAGTCAGCACTGTGGTGGAATCAACAAATTTCGGGATTTCTCTTTTCCAAAATCTACAAAGCCTATAATCAGCCCACTACTCCTCTCTATATAAGAAAAGATAACCTAGGGCATCCCACCATCAATGACTATGATTGGTCGTAGGTGGGACCACAAAAAAACATCAAATAAAAACATAAAATAATCGGTCTTGAGGAGTTCACCCTTGGAAAAGGGGTGATCGCCCACCTACTTCTCTCCTGTGAACTAGATAGCTAAAAACTTAGGATGAAGAATAGACCCAAGGCTCCGACACGGAGGTCCCACCATACACCCTAAGATAGAGCACTTCCCCTCCTTAGCCAAGTGCTGAAGCTAAGGTACATCAGGAAGCGCTAGAAGACTGGGCACAAGTAAACATGCCTTTTTGAGGTACCCCTTGTGTCCTATTTATAGGATTCTAAAACAGCCTGCAAATAGCCAACCTATGCTGTTCTTGGGGGCTAAGGGAAGAACAATGGGGTCAATATGGTGACACACATCACTGTAAAAACCTGGGCGAGCTTCCTCCTAGGGGTCCTTCTCGCGAGTGGAGGATGGGGCTCGCACTCACCTATCCCTCTGCCTAGGGCGAGTACGAGCTCGACGCCCTGCTTGTGCGGTGTCCCAGCCCTCATTCGTCGGGCACAGCTCCATGAAATCTGAGCTTGGCCCGACGAGTGTCGAACTCAGTCCGGCCCTTACCGAGTTCAGACTCAGCACGTTGGGCTCTTCTGCTCTTCTTCAACCTGAGTTCTCTTGCTTCCAAGAAGATTCAAACTCAGAGTTCTTTTGAAGAAGAAGAAGAAGAAGACAGCTGCTTGAAGATTTCTATTTTATTATTTATTATCTTCTTGTAGTTTTTCCTTCAGATCTTTCTGAAGAGTTTTCTACACTGAAGCAAGACTTCACCTGGACATCTTTGAGCCAGGGGGAGCCTTGATTCTTTAGAGCTTTCTAGCTCAGTGCAAGTCCTTGTGCTTCTCTAATCTTTGTAAAATAGAGAAGACATCTTAACCTTCCTTCCCCCTCCTATACAGGGTTATTACTCCCTTCAAAAGTATCCCTTGGTGGCAGGGCACCTGATCAAAAACCTGTGTTCGGTTTTTAGACACCTGATCAAAAGTCTAAAGGGTTTCTAGATCTACCTGAAGCATATCTTGTGGTGGCAGGGCACCTGATCAAAAACCTGTAGTGGATTCCTACCGTTTGGGTAGAAGAGTGGACGTACCCAAGTTGTTTGGGGAACCACTATAAACTCCTTGTGTCGTCTGGATTGCCTTGTTTAATTCCTGCATTTTGGCTGTGAATAGATATACCTAGGTTGCTAGTTGCTGATTAGGTTTTCCAAGCCTTAACTGTAATTACAGTTGGCTTGAGTTTGTGCACAACACTTGTGTTAGGCTATAGGGTTAATTCTATATCTATAATCTTTTCATTCCGCATTTCACTCCAAGGGAGTTGGGTAGACCATTAAGTTTTGTCTAGTGCAAAATTTGATAACTCTATTCCCCCCCCTCTAGAGTAGTAGTATTTATCCCTTCACTTTCAATTGGTATCAGAGGGAGGTTGACTGACTGAATAGGCTAACACCTAAGTCACAAGATCCTGATAGATACCAAAAGTTTATAGATATTCACTATCACTATCATGGCCCAGTCCAAGGATTATTCTAGCACTAGACCTCCAGCATGCAACTTAGCTAAGTTTGGTATCTGGAAGGCAAGGATAAAATTATATATGAATTCTATTGATGAAAGCATCTTTGCTTCTATTTTGTCAGGACCCCCAAGAGCACCTGCTGCTGCTACTGCCTCATCATCTGATATGAGTGCAGTGCCTCCTCCAGATTACAATGACGAGTACAAGAAGGAAAAGATAGCAGATGCCAAGGCGATGAACATTCTGGCTCAGACAATGTCTGATGAGGTTTTCTAGAAGGTTGCTGACTGCTCCTCAGCAAAAGCCATGTGGGATACACTGAACCAGATTGTAGCTTGTTCAACTAATGAAAGGAAGGATAGAAGGTCCAACCTTATCTCACAGTATGAGAACTTCAAGAAAACTGATGCTGAATCAGTTGAAGCCATGTACACCAGGCTCAGCTCAATCATCAATGAGCTGAGGACCCTTGACAAGGACATATCATTGACAGAGGTCAATGATAAGATTCTTATGTGCTTCCCTAGCACATGGGATCTGAGGATCTGGCCCATCAAGGAAGCCAGAAGTACAAATGAGATTTCAACTGAAGCCCTTCTCGGCAAGCTCAAGTCTTTTGAGCAAGTGCTGAAGACAAGGGAAGCAGAAGCTGAAGCAAAGACCCCTACTCCAACAAGAAAAGAGCAATCTCTAGCTCTTAAGGCTGCTGATGCTTCTGAAAGCAGCCAATCAAATGAGGAACTAATGGCATTATTTGCCAAGAGGTTTCTCAAGATGGGGAGAAAGGAATTCAGAACGAAGTCTTCTCGCTATGAAGACAAACCAAGGTATGACCGTTCACCTGCTAAAGAAATTATTTGTTATGGTTGTAGGAAACCTGGACACATTTTACCTGAGTGTCCAGAGGAGAAAAACAAAGAAAAGAGGAAAGAAAAGGAATAGCACAGGAAGCATTCCAAGCCATCCTCCTACAAGAACAAAAAGAAGGAGAGAGGTTTCGTCGCTGAAACTTGGAGTGATTCTGATGAAGAATCTTCATCCTCTAGCTCCAGTGAGGATGAGGAAGAGAAGAAGGCAAAGGAAGTTTGCCTGATGGCAATAGATGCCTGCAGTAATCACTCAGCTATAGAGAGTTCAGATTCAGAAGAAGAAATGCCGACAGAAGATGAGGTGAAGGCCTATCCAATCACTCAAAATAAGTGGTATTTGGATAGTGGATGCTCCAAGCATATGACAGGAAATAAAAATCATCTGTCAAAATTCAAAGCTAAGCTCGGCCCAAAGGTTATCTTTGGAGATTCCAGCTGTGGTCAGACAGAAGGCTATGACAGGATTATAATTGGAGATGTTACTTTCAAGAGAGTTGCATATGTGGCAGGACTGAAGCACTATTTGATCTCAGTCAGCCAGCTATGTGATGCTGGCTACCAGGTTTCATTTTCTAACTCTTCTTGCAATATTACTTTAAATAATAATGTTGTTTTAGTAGGCATTAGAATAGGTAATATTTATTTAGTAGATTTCAATTCATCTCATTCTGAAATCTGCCTGTTTAATGAAGTAACAATTAATAATAATTTTTTGTGGCATAAGAGGCTTAGTCATGTTAACCTTAAAAATATATCTAGGTTATCTAAACACAACCTTGTTAGAGGATTACCTTCTTGCCCCTACAAGAAGGAGAGCCTTTGCAAGGCCTGTCAACTAGGCAAGCAAACCAAAAACTCTTTTAAATCAGTAAATAAGAGTGATTCTCCTAGAATCCTATATCTATTACATTTGGACCTATTTGTCCCAATAAATGTACAGAGTTTAGGAGGGAAGTATTACATCTTAGTAATTGTAGATGACTTCTCTAGGTTCAGTTGGGTTTTCTTTTTGAGAACTAAGGCTGATAACTTCAAAGCCCTTACAGATTTTCTACTATGTGTGCAGACTGAGTACTCTACTCATGTGGCCTTGATCAGAAGTGATCATGGTACTGAGTTTGACTCTCTTCTCATGCAAGAATTCTGTGAGAGAGAAGGTATCAAACATAGCTTCTCAGCTCCTAGAACTCCCCAACTAAATGGGGTAGTTGAAAGGAAGAACAGAACACTCATTGAAGCTACTAGTACATTGTTGGTAGATGCTAATATGCCTCTCTCCTATTGGGCAGAAGCAGTTAGTACAGCCAATTATGTCTTGAATAGAAGTTTGATACACAAGCTTAAGTGTAAAACTCCTTATGAGTTGCTTAAAGGAAAGAAACCTAAAATTAATTATTTTAGAATTTTTGGTTGTGTTGTGTATATTCATAATAATAATAAAGAATATATTAGAAAGTTTGAAGCAAAAGCTTCAATGGGAATCATGCTTGGATATTCCCAAGTAAGCAAAGCTTATAGGGTTTATAACAAATCAACCTGTAAAATTGAAGAATCTGTGCATGTATCTTTTGATGAGTCTCAGATGTTTTACAAGGAGAAAGAAAGTTCTCCTTCCCCCAGTTCATTGCAGGTACCTGATGCTACTCAAGAGATTCTCCAGCTATCAACTCTTCAGATCACTGAATCAGACAGTGATGAAGATATTGCAGAAGCTGTTGTTGTACCACCAACAGTAGATCAAATTCCTCCTGAGGAATTAATCCCAACTGTTGTTGAAGATCACATCCCACCTGCTGATATTGTCACACTTAGAGATCACCCCACATCTCAAGTGATAGGAGACATATCAGCTGGTGTGCAAACAAGACACCAATTAAGACAGGATGTGATGCACGCTTGTTTCCTCTCACAGGTTGAGCCCCTCACCTTTAAAGATGCAGAGCTAGATCCCCACTAGATCATTGCTATGCAAGAGGAACTCAATCAGTTTGAGAGATGTAAAGTTTGGACTTTGGTTCCAAGACCTAAAGGCCAACTGATCATAGGCACCAAGTGGGTGTATAGAAACAAGTTGGATACAAATGGAATTATAGTAAGGAATAAAGCTAGGCTTGTAGCTCAGGGCTACAGACAGGAGGAAGGTATAGATTATGTCCAAACTTTTGCTCCTGTTGCAAGGCTAGAAGCAATAAGGATCTTCTTGGCCTATGAAGCCTTCATGAAGTTTAAGGTCTTTCAGATGGATGTCAAAAGTGCATTCCTAAATGGTGAGCTTAAGGAAGAGGTGTTTGTTGAACAACCACCAGGGTTTGTTTCTTCAACTCAGCCCTCACATGTGTTCAAGTTGCAGAAAGCTCTTTATGGACTAAAGCAAGCCCCCAGAGCCTGGTATGAGACTTTAGCTAGTTTCCTTTTAGAGCACAACTTTACTAGGGGAGTAGTTGATAGAACCCTTTTCGTCAAGCATCACAAGGACACAATCCTGTTAGTTCAGGTGTATGTAGATGATATTATATTTGGTTCCACTGATCCCAAACTGTGCAAAAAGTTTTCTAACTTGATGCATTCCAAGTTTGAGATGAGTAGTATGGGTGTGCTGTCTTACTTTCTTGGTCTCCAAGTTAAGCAAGATGCTGATGGTATCTTCATCTCCCAATCCAAATATGCCAAGGAATTGGTAAAGAAATTTGGGATGGCTGATGCTTCAGCAATGCCTACACCCATAGCTACTAATGTAGTTATTGATTCTGATGATCACGGCAAGCCAGTTGATCAAAAGAATTATAGGGCCATTGTTGGTTCCCTATTATATTTAACTGCAAGTAGGCCAGATATAATGTTTGCTACATGCCTTTGTGCTAGATTCCAGGTCAACCCCAAGGAATCTCATCTGATTCTTCTCAAGAGAATCCTGAGATACCTGAAGGGATGTCCAAATCTAGGACTTTGGTACCCAGCAGAATCAGAATTTGAGTTAATCGGATACTCTGACTCCGACTATGCTGGTTGCAGAGTTGACAGGAAGAGCACCTCAGGAACTTGCCAGTTCCTGGGAGAGAGATTGGTCTCTTGGTTCTGTAAGAAGCAGGCTTCTGTCTCAACTTCAACTGCAGAAGCTGAATATATAGCAGCTGCCAGTTGTTGTTCACAGATCCTGTGGATTCAAAACCAGCTTGTGGATTATGGTTACTCACACAAGAACACCCAAATCATGTGTGATAGTACCAGTGCTATCTCAATTGCACAAAATCCAGTGCACCACTCTAGAACGAAGCACATTGAGATTCGGCACCATTTCCTGAGAGATTGTGTGGAAAAGAACAAGATTTGTCTTGAGTTCATATCCACTGAGTTTCAGAGAGGTGATATATTCACCAAGCCCTTAGATGAACAGAAGCATCTGTTTTTTTTAGTTCAACTAGGCATGATCAATGGACGAGACTAAGTGTGACTATATCTGCCAATGTTGAAACTTGTTTGAAGATAGTGGAACGACGTTCAAAGATAGTCGATCGGGTCAAGCCCATCGTCGACCTATGGTTGATGAAAGTTTGTCTGATTGAAGATCGTCGACCGGCGTTCGACCATAGTCGAACAAGTCGAGCTCATCGTCGATCTCTGGATGACGACAGCTTGTTGTTTGAGAAGCCAGAAATAGTCGAACGATTGATCGACTACTCTGCTTCTGGACCGATCGTCGAACGGCCGTTCGACCATCGGGTCCAGTATCTTTTAAATAGATCGACTATCTCCGGTCTAATATAAAGCCGATAGTCGACCTAGGTTAAAAGATCTTTTGTTTTATCGTCGACGGAGCGTGACTTTTCGCATTCTGTCTTCCCGCTTGCGATTTTCTGCCACTTCGTCTCCTTTGTCTTCTCCATCTTTCTCGCGCATTCTCCAGCAATTCAATGGCGGTTCCTCCAGCAGTGCTAGCTGTCGTGAAGTTCGATGCAGGTTTCAGCGTCGATTTTGACGCATTCAGTTACTGTGAAGCAGGGATTGTGGAAATCCTTCAGTTATGCCGGGATCAAGGTCTAGAAAGATTAATGTCGACAAGGATTAAGATAAATGTTCCCGAGATTAAGGAATGGGCTTTCACTTCGTCATCCTCTGACAATTCGATGACTAGCACCATTGGCGGAGAAGAGGTAACTTTAACTCCCGCAGTTCTGACTGATGTTTTTGGCTTGATAAATGGTGAAGAAGATTATGAGCAAGATACTCAAGAGTTTGGAAGAATGCTTACTGAGCTGGGACATGCGGAGGGCATTCCCACGAAGTTGCTCAAGGTTAATTTCCCCTTTAAGATTAAATTTCTTGCTGAGATAGTTGGAAAAGTGCTCCTTGGGAAGCACTCTGCTCATGACAACATTACAAGGCAATAATTTGCACTGATGTGTGCAATTGTTAATCAGAAAAAGATTGATTGGGCAGGAGTAATGTTCGATCTGATAAGGAAAAAGAATAGTAAGAAGTAAGTTACCCTCGGAAGGGTTATTGGGATTTTCCTGAAGGAGAAGTTTCCTCAGCTGCTAGTTTCAGTTGCTACAACAATAAATGCGAGTAAGAAGATGGACCTGAATCTGTTCTCCAAGTGGAAGAGGACCTTTGTGAAGCCCGCTCTCACAGGGGTTGTTCCAGCGACATCAGAGAGCACTAGGACTGATTCAGTCGCTCCTCAACCTCAAGAAGCTGGCTCAGCTCATATTTCCCTTCCCTCATCTTCTTCTGCTATGCAGTCTGCTTCAGTTGAAGTTCCATCAACTTCAGCTGAAGTACGACTTTCTCCCTCTCCTGTTCAAGAAACAACCACGGTTGTTCTTCCTTCTCCCCCAGCATCTCCTCTTCCTTCTCATCTGGCTAGGATATCTGCTCCTAGTTTTGATCTGTTAGGATCTGAGAGGATTCCAACACCTCCTCAGTCCCCTCTTCAGTCCCCTATTCATTCTCCAGTTAACACTCCTGTTAACTCTCCAGCTCCATCTCCAATTCGATCTCCAGTCCACATCACTTCTCATCCTAACACTTCAACCATCTCTGCTGCATCTCCATCCACTACAATTCCATCGATAACCCCTGAATTCATTTCCAGCATTTTGGAGTTGATTACCCCTTCAATCAAAATCATGATTGAAGAGGCAATTTCTCCACTTGCCTCCTCTATTGCTACCTTGACTGCCTCCATCCAATCACTCTCTAAATCTGCTAAGCCCTCTTCTTCAAGGGGCCTGGTTTCAGTTTCCACTGAAATCAGGCAGGGGGAGATGTTATGTGAAGATGTCTCAGAGCCTCCAGCCTCCCTTCCAGCAGTTCTTCCAGCAGTTCAAGAAGAGACTGCTCCAGCTCCAGCTCAAGATCAATCTGTTGCAGTGTTATCTGACAAAGAAATATCTGATGCTATTATGTTATCTGAATTTGCTGTGAAAGTCTGTTTAGAAGATCTCACCACTACCTTGGTTGCCCATTTTCTAGAAGGGATTATTACATCCTACCTAGATGAATCCTGGGAGTTGGTAAAATATGAAGGTAATTCACTTATCCTCTTTGTTGACGAGTCAATTAATTTGATAGCTTGTGAATATCTAGAAGGAATGATTTTAGCTTATTTAGCAGATTTGTGTTCATAAATCTACAGATTATATTAAAGAAGATATAGCTGCCCAGGTTATAGTAATAGTTTCAGAAGCTGCTCCAAATATTCCTGTTGTTCAAATAGATCCAGAACTGGATTCTTTTTTAGATGATATAGAAGATGCGTCTGAGAATCAAGAAGAGAAAGCAAGAGAGGCTTGGAATCAAAGAGTTCTATCTTTATTAAAAGAGAAAGAAAAAGATTTGCAAGTTGAAAAGTCGACTGTTTGGGATGATTCCCCAGGACTTGATTTGGATTTCCTTCTGGCTCAGGATGCCATAGAAGAGGAAAAAGAGAAAGCTGATCTGAAATTAAAGGAAAAGGCTGTTTCTAAAGCCTATGACCCCTATGACAACCCTCCATCATCTCACTCTGAAGATGAAGATGATTCTGATTTATCTGAGAATGCTAAGAGAAAGAAAGCTGCTCAAAAGAAAAGAAAAGTCGTTGCTCCTCCTCCTCCCAATCGAGAAAATGATACTCCATATTATATTCTTAAAGGAATTGACCCCAAATCAAAAGAGTTTCAGCATTGGATGTGGTTCTCCAAGAACCAGCAAAAAGAGAGAAAAAGATCTAAGAGGTATGATAGTCCTGTTTCAAGATGGACTCCCAGAGGTCCTCCTCCTCCACCTCCCAGTGCAGGAGCCTCTGGGAACCTTTCTGCTAATCCATCTGCCTCTTCTGAAAAATCTGCACCTTCTCAGCCTCAGTCAAGGAAGAGCTCTCAAAGTTCCCAAGGCAGATCTTATTCTGGTTCTCAAAGACATGTTACTGAAGTGAGAGAACAAGTGAAGGAGGTTGTGTATCAAAGACCAACCTTTTCCCCTCCTCCTTTTCCAAAGAAAAGAGTTTCATCTCCAATACCAGTGCAGTCTGAAAAAGTTATTTCAAAAGGTAAGTAGTTTATTTTGTTTAAAAATTCTAGCAAGAACTTTCCTAAGTCTGCTCCCATATCTTATCTAGATAAAGAACCAGAGGTTACTCCTTCTGAGAATGTTTATGAAAGTCCTGAGCTTGATCCTAACTTTAGGATGGCTCGTTTTCACGAATTGGTTGGAGCAGCTCAAATCAGAAAAGCAAAAGCTGAAGGAAAGGATACCACTGGATTAACAACAATGTCTTCATTCAGAAAGAAGGAATTCGAAAAGTTCCAGGTTAGCCCTGATGTATTTGACCCTTCAAAGTATATGGAAAAGCACCCTGAAGCAGTTGTTCCAAGGGCTACAGAATTAAAGATTATTGGTGAGCAGGACTTGAAGATGTCAAAGAAAGAGGCTATTGATCCCCTGAGGAAAATTTCTTTTGTTCCAAGTTCTTCTGACCCTATGCCAGATTCTGTAGACTCTTAATATTTTGATTGACTGCTGTTTATATCTGACTGTTTGATAATTGCTAGTTAATTGCTATCTATTTCCTGTATTGATTATAGTGTTCTATAGCTAGCTCTGTGTTTTAGTTTTTAAGAGACTTAACTCAAATAGGGGGAGATTGTTGGTACCCTAGTTTGATTTGAGTTTAGTCTTGTCTTTTTAGTCCCTTGACCCAAGAAATATCTATGATCATTGGTTAGTGGTCTAGCTGTAGAGTCCCCGCTTTTCCAGATGAAGAATTTGGTTAAGTAGGTTTTTCGTTCGACTATAGTCGAACGCCGCTCGACTATCGTCTATTGGCTGATCGACTATCGTCTATCAGTTGGTCGACGCTCTGTCTGCGTTGATAGCTCGACTATCTGTTGATAGGTCGACTATCTACTTGCTTTGGTAGTTCGACTATCTATTGACAGGTCGACTATCTGTTTCGCTTTGATAGGTCGACTATCTGTTGATAGGTCGACTATCTGTTTTCTGTGATAGGTCGACTATCTGCTTGATAGGTCGACTATCTGTTTGTGCTTGATAGTTCGACTATCTGTCCTGATAGATCGACTATCTGATAGTTCGACTATCTGCTCTGATAGGTCGACTATCTGCCGAGGTAGTTCGACTATCTTCTTTGATAGGTCGACTGTACAACCCCGTATCCGGCCGAGCGGGATCCTCCCCAAATGGCGGACTCGAGACATGCTACGAGCGACGTTTTGATGTAGCCCCGTTCGGGGGCGTGCGGGTGCTCGTGCGTGTGCGCGAAGGTTTCGTGTGCGGAGGAATTAATATAACATATATATTATATAGTATATATCATGTTATATATATTATATTATATAGTATATATTATGTTATATATATTATATTATATTATATAATATATGTATTATATTATATATATTATATATATAATGTGAGAGATGAAAGGGGGCAGGGGGAGGCAGAACAAAGAAAAAACAAAAAAAAGCAAAGGAGAAGTGGGGGAGCAGGCGGGTACAGCAAAGTGGCAGAAAAAAGAAAAACAAAAGAAGAAAAAAGAGAAAGGGGAGAGGGCTCGGGTACAGGGGAGAAGGCAGCAGGAAAAAGGAAAAAGGGGGGGCATGGCAGGCTCTCTCCCTCTCCCCCGCTCCTCTCCCTCTCTCCCTCTTCCTCACGGCCGGGGACAGCACATACGCAGCGGCCTCTCTCTCCCTCTCGGTCATCATCTCGCACGCAGAAAAGGGCTCGAGCCTGGCCTCCCCCTCTGGATCTCGGTATGGAGCAGCACGGCCCAAGCCCGGCCTCCTCCTCTCCCGCCGCCGGCAAGCCCGAGCCCTAGCTCGGATCGGCCGCCTGGAGCAAGGTTAGGCCGGCCGGGAGCTCCTCTCCCGGCGCCGCCTACGACATGGCCGGCCGGGAGCTCCTCTCCCGACGCCGCCTACGACATGGCCGGCCGGGAGCTCCTCTCCCGACGCCGCCTACGACATGGCCGGTCGGGAGCTCCTCTCCCGGCGCCGCCTACAACACGGCCGGCCGGGAGCTCCTCTCCCGGCGCTGCCTACAATATGGCCGGCCGGGAGCTCCTCTCCCGGCGCCGCCTACAACATGGCCGGCCGGGAGCCCCTCTCCCGACACCACCTACAGCGAGGACGACCAGGAGTTTCATTCTCGGCATCGCCAAAACACGCGTGGTGATCGGATCCGTGCATGGATCATCACGACGGTCGCTAGGCATCGAGCCTCGTGCAAGACACGCGGTCGCGGCTCCGCCAAACACGCGTCAAGGGTAACGAAGTTTCTTCTTGGGCAGGTGAAGCCCTTATTTTGCATATTTGCATGGAAGCCCCTCTCCACCAATGGGTGGGGGAAGGGAGCTCTCCAACGGGTTGACGTGTACGTCCCCGCTATTATTTGCATCTAGTATCCGGAAGTGTAAGTACGGATTTAGGCATGTTGTGTGAAGCCCATTCGGACGTACGAGCCGAATTGGTGATGTGCTGTGTGAAGCCCATTCGGACGTATGAGCCGAATTGGTGATGTTCTGTGTGAAGCCCATCCGGACGCATGAGCCGGATGGGTGATGTTCTGGGGTTCCCGGAGAAGACTCTGTGGAAGTTGGATACTATCTGCTTGCAGGGAACGCGCACCGTAGCCCCGAAAAAGGGGTGTACGGAATATATTTGGCCAGCTTATGTTAGCCGACTGTTGTTCAGCTGGCAGTCGTTCGTCGAGACGTTGACGTACAGGTGTTGCAGTACCAAGCGGGGAATAGCGGGCTTAAGCCCAAGCTCGTGTCGGCCCTCGAAGGCCTATTTTTATTTATATTGCCGGCCTGCGTGCCGATGTATGGAATTTATATTCCTGTAATAATTTATAATCTGTGATGCTCTGTGAATGCACGATTTACTCTTTTTGCTTTGGGCGAGCGGTGTGCTCGTGAACCGCTCGTCCCGTGGGAGCCCCGAGGTTTATGCCGGGAAGCCCCTGTTGGCCTGTTGATAGCCTTTTAAGGCAGTGGAGTCGCGCTATTTGCAGCCCAGTTGGGCAGCGTGTTATAGAATTGCTCGGCGATGTTGCGCCTTTAGTAGCGCGTTTGAGGAGCATTTTGTATAGACCCAAGGATATACATCTGGATAGGAGAGAGTCGGTCTTGAGACTCTCCTTAGATGTTCCGGTCGGCCAAAAGCGCCCTCCGAAGGTGTCTTAGCTCAGCTTTTGGCTTGGGAGGGGAAGAGTTCGTTAGTCTTCCGGGTATGCGGTGGGTCCTCCACGCTGAGACCTTGGGTCTGTCCCTTACGTTCCTAGTCTAGAGCCTAGATTGTTCATTTGAGTGTAGTAGGTGTGCGGTCACCCCTCTTTTGGGACCCCGAACTCCACGGAAGTCAATTTTGACTTCGGTCATTTTTGGCTTCAATAGTTATGGTGCGGTGAGCGTGGAGAGTGACCAGCACAGAAAAACTCATGCGAACGTCGTGGCTATAGAGGAGGAACCAAGTGACGACCAGGGTCATGTAATAAAAGAAGTCCCCTCCCACTCCTCTTTAGTCGATCTTAACCATCCTAGCTTTTCGTCTCCCCTCTGGTTCCCGAGAGGGTGGACATAGCGGGTAGAGGTGCCTCGTGTCGGACTGTTACTTGGTTGACTCTGTCAACAGTTCTTTTGAGTTATTTGATTACCTTTATTTTTGCTTATAGTTGGTTTGGAGAGGAGACCCCCGAGAAGACCCGCTGACCAGGCTCTTATAAAGCTGGCAGGGCTGTAGGCTCACTCGGGGGGTTGGAGTTGGTTTGGAGAGGAGACCCCCGAGAAGACCCGCTGACCAGGCTCTTATCAAGCTGGCATGGCTGTAGGCTCACTCGGGGGGTTGGAGTTGGTTTGGAGAGGAGACCCCTGAGAAGACCCGCTGACCAGGCTCTTATCAAGCTGGCAGGGCTGTAGGCTCACTCGGGGGTTGGAGTTGGTTTGGAGAGGAGACCCCCGAGAAGACCCGCTGACCAGGCTCTTATCAAGCTGGCAGGGCTGTAGGCTCACTCGGGGGTTGGAGTTGGTTTGGAGAGGAGACCCCCGAGAAGACCCGCTGACCAGACTCTTATCAAGCTGGCAGGGCTGTAGGCTCACTCGGGGGGTTGGAGTTGGTTTGGAGAGGAGACCCCCGAGAAGACCCGCTGACCAGGCTCTTATCAATATGGCAGGGCTGTAGGCTCACTCGGGGGTTGGAGTTGGTTTGGAGAGGAGACCCCCAGGTAGACCCGCTGCGCAGGCTCCCATCTAGCTGGCAGGTCCGTAGGCTCGCCTGTGGGGGATAGGATTGGTTTGATCGTCATCGGCACCCCGAGCTCGGCTCGGCCCCAGGTAGACCCGCTGCGCAGGCTCCCATCTAGCTGGCAGGTCCGTAGGCTCGCCTGTGGGGGATAGGATTGGTTTGATCGTCATCGGCACCCCGAGCTCGGCTCGGCCCCAGGTAGACCCGCTGCGCAGGCTCCCATCTAGCTGGCAGGTCCGTAGGCTCGCCTGTGGGGGATAGGATTGGTTTGATCATCATCGGCACCCCGAGCTCGGCTCGGCCCCAGGTAGACCCGCTGCGAAGGCTCCCACCTAGCTGGCAGGTCCGTAGGCTCGCCTGTGGGGGATAGGATTGGTTTGATCGTCATCGGCACCCCGAGTTCGGCTCGGCCCCAGGTAGACCCGCTGCGCAGGCTCCCACCTAGCTGGCAGGTCCGTAGGCTCGCCTGTGGGGGATAGGATTGGTTTGATCGTCATCGGCACCCCGAGCTCGGCTCGGCCCCAGGTAGACCCGCTGCGCAGGCTCCCATCTAGCTGGCAGGTCCGTAGGCTCGCCTGTGGGGGATAGGATTGGTTTGATCGTCATCGGCACCCTGAGCTCGGCTCGGCCCCAGGTAGACCCGCTGCGCAGGCTCCCATCTAGCTGGCAGGTCCGTAGGCTCGCCTGTGGGGGATAGGATTGGTTTGATCGTCATCGGCACCCCGAGCTCGGCTCGGCCCCAGGTAGACCCGCTGCGCAGGCTCCCATCTAGCTGGCAGGTCCTTAGGCTCGCCTGTGGGGGATAGGATTGGTTTGATCGTCATCGGCACCCCGAGCTCGGCTCGGCCCCAGGTAGACCCGCTGCGCAGGCTCCCACCTAGCTGGCAGGTCCGTAGGCTCGCCTGTGGGGGATAGGATTGGTTTGATCGTCATCGGCACCCCGAGCTCGGCTCGGCCCCAGGTAGACCCGCTGCGCAGGCTCCCACCTAGCTGGCAGGTCCGTAGGCTCGCCTGTGGGGGATAGGATTGGTTTGATCGTCATCGGCACCCCGAGCTCGGCTCGGCCCCAGGTAGACCCGCTGCGCAGGCTCCCATCTAGCTGGCAGGTCCGTAGGCTTGCCTGTGGGGGATAGGATTGGTTTGATCATCATCGGCACCCCGAGCTCGGCTCGGCCGCAGGTAGACCCGCTGCGTAGGCTCCCATCTAGCTGGCAGGTCCGTAGGCTCGCCTGTGGGGGATAGGATTGGTTTGATCGTCATCGGTACCCCGAGCTCGGCTCGGCCCCAGGTAGACCCGCTGCGCAGGCTCCCACCTAGCTGGCAGGTCTGTAGGCTTGCCTGTGGGGGATAGGATTGGTTTGATCGTCATCGGCACCCCGAGCCGGGCTCGGCCCCAGGTAGACCCGCTGCGCAGGCTCCTATCAAGCTGGCAGGTCCGAAGGCTCGCCTGTGGGGGAAAGGTTGGCTTTTGAGATGTTCTGGTTTAGCCACGTCTACGACACCACGAGCCGGGCTCGGCCCCAGGTAGACCCGCTGCGCAGGCTCCCATCAGGCTGGCAGGTCCGAAGGCTCGCCTGTGGGGGAAAGGTTGGCTTTTGAGATGCTTCGGTTTAGCTACTTCATCGACGCCTCAAGCCGGGCTCGTCCCCAGGTATACTTATTGTAAGTAAGGGTATAAGGGAGGTTCGGTAGCAGGGAGCGTTATAAGTATCAAGTGGTTCAGAATGATCAAAAGGTGCACGGAGAGTTTAGCGTTTTGAATGCAAGTTTTGGGATTTTCACAAAATTTTCTTTTGGGTCGGCTCCCACTCGCCGGATACTTGGGATTGGACATTTCTTTCCGAGCTTGTGCCAACCTCGCAAAGAGCGGGGATTTTGTACAACCCCGTATCCGGCCGAGCGGGATCCTCCCCAAATGGCGGACTCGAGACATGCTACGAGCGACGTTTTGATGTAGCCTCATTCGGGGGCGTGCGGGTGCTCGTGCGTGTGCGCGAAGGTTTCGTGTGCGGAGGAATTAATATAACATATATATTATATAGTATATATCATGTTATATATATTATATTATATAGTATATATTATGTTATATATATTATATTATATTATATAATATATGTATTATATTATATATATATTATATATATATATAATGTGAGAGATGAAAGGGGGCAGGGGGGAGGCAGAACAAAGAAAAAAACTAAAAAAAGCAAAGGAGAAGTGGGGGAGCAGGCGGGTACAGCAAAGTGGCAGAAAAAAGAAAAACAAAAGAAGAAAAAAGAGAAAGGGGAGAGGGCTCGGGTACAGGGGAGAAGGCAGCAGGAAAAAGGAAAAAGGGGGGGCATGGCAGGCTCTCTCCCTCTCCCCCGCTCCTCTCCCTCTCTCCCTCTTCCTCACGGCCGGGGACAGCACATACGCAGCGGCCTCTCTCTCCCTCTCGGTCATCATCTCGCACGCAGAAAAGGGCTCGATCCTGGCCTCCCCCTCTGGATCTCGGTATGGAGCAGCACGGCCCAAGCCCGCCTCCTCCTCTCCCGCCGCCGGCAAGCCCGAGCCCTAGCTCGGATCGGCCGCCTGGAGCAAGGTTAGGCCGGCCGGGAGCTCCTCTCCCGGCGCCGCCTACGACATGGCCGGCCGGGAGCTCCTCTCCCGACGCCGCCTACGACATGGCCGGCCGGGAGCTCCTCTCCCGACGCCGCCTACGACATGGCCGGCCGGGAGCTCCTCTCCCGGCGCCGCCTACAACACGGCCGGCCGGGAGCTCCTCTCCCGGCGCTGCCTACAATATGGCCGGCCGGGAGCTCCTCTCCCGGCGCCGCCTACAACATGGCCGGCCGGGAGCCCCTCTCCCGACACCACCTACAGCGAGGACGACCAGGAGTTTCATTCTCAGCATCGCCAAAACACGCGTGGAGATCGGATCCGTGCATGGATCATCACGACGGTCGCTAGGCATCGAGCCTCGTGCAAGACACGCGGTCGCGGCTCCGCCAAACATGCGTCAAGGGTAACGAAGTTTCTTCTTGGGCAGGTGAAGCCCTTATTTTGCATATTTGCATGGAAGCCCCTCTCCACCAATGGGTGGGGGAAGGGAGCTCTCCAACGGGTTGACGTGTACGTCCCCGCTATTATTTGCATCTAGTATCCGGAAGTGTGAGTACGGATTTAGGCATGCTGTGTGAAGCCCATTCGGACGTACGAGCCGAATTGGTGATGTGCTGTGTGAAGCCCATTCGGACGTATGAGCCGAATTGGTGATGTTCTGTGTGAAGCCCATCCGGACGCATGAGCCGGATGGGTGATGTTCTGGGGTTCCCGGAGAAGACTCCGTGGAAGTTGGATACTATCTGCTTGCAGGGAACGCGCACCGTAGCCCCGAAAAAGGGGTGTACGGAATATATTTGGCCAGCTTATGTTAGCCGACTGTTGTTCAGCTGGTAGTCGTTCGTCGAGACGTTGACGTACAGGTGTTGCAGTACCAAGCGGGGAATAGCGGGCTTAAGCCCAAGCTCGTGTCGGCCCTCGAAGGCCTATTTTTATTAATATTGCCGGCCTGCGTGCCGATGTATGGAATTTATATTCCTGTAATAATTTATAATCTGTGATGCTCTGTGAATGCACGATTTACTCTTTTTGCTTTGGGCGAGCGGTGTGCTCATGAACCGCTCGTCCCGTGGGAGCCCCGAGGTTTATGCCGGGAAGCCCCTGTTGGCCTGTTGATAGCCTTTTAAGGCAGTGGAGTCGCGCTGTTTGCAGCCCAGTTGGGCAGCGTGTTATAGAATTGCTCGGCGATGTTGCGCCTTTAGTAGCGCGTTTGAGGAGCATTTTGTATAGACCCAAGGAGATACATCTGGATAGGAGAGAGTCGGTCTTGAGACTCTCCTTAGATGTTCCGGTCGGCCAAAAGCGCCCTCCGAAGGTGTCTTAGCTCAGCTTTTGGCTTGGGAGGGGAAGAGTTCGTTAGTCTTCCGGGTATGCGGTGGGTCCTCCACGCTGAGACCTTGGGTCTGTCCCTTACGTTCCTAGTCTAGAGCCTAGATTGTTCATTTGAGTGTAGTAGGTGTGCGGTCACCCCTCTTTTGGGACCCCGAACTCCACGGAAGTCAATTTTGACTTCGGTCATTTTTGGCTTCAACATCGACTATCTGGATCGTTCGACTATCTGCCCGATAGGTCGACGATCTCCGTGCGTCGGTCGACGATCTCTGAGGGTCGTTCGATGCTTTCTGTCTGCCTTTTTATTTTGTATTTATTTATTTTATTTAATAAATTAATACATTATCTTGCATGTTATTTCAGTTGTTTTATGATAATATTTCCAGGCAATATATGCTCCATTTCTTTTGCCTGAGTAAAATCTTTTTAGATAAAGTTGTTTGTCTTATTAGCTGTCATTGTATTTTACTTTATCTGCTATCAGTCCTTTGTAGCCGTTAGACTGAAAAGTCTTCCTTTTGCTATAAAGAGTTTATTTCTGATGTGATTTTATTTAGTACTTTATTATCAGATTGCTTCCTGCAGCTTCTTCGAAAAAGGTTTATCTCTTTTATAGAATGTTTTTGCTGCAGAGTTTGTTTGTCCTTTTGATATTTGCAGCCCAGGTTTCAAGTTTCAGAAGAAGACAAACAGTTCAAATTGAAGAGAGCCGTTGCTTGTTGCTGATATAAAAGGAATCCTTTGGTGAAGGATTTCAGCCAGCTAACTAGTTATTCATTTTAAGCATTCAAGCCTTCATCAAGATTAAGTTCATCTGCTCTCAGTAATTTCCATTCATCTGAGAAGTGTTAAGCTCTTCTGCTCTTCTTCAACCTGAGTTCTCCTGCTTCCAGGAAGATTCAAACTCAGAGTTCTTTTGAAGAAGAAGAAGAAGAAGACAGCTGCTTGAAGATTTCTATTTTATTATTTATTATCTTCTTGTAGTTTTTCCTTCAGATCTTTCTGAAGAGTTTTCTGCACTGAAGCAAGACTTTACCTGGACATCTTTGAGCCAGGGGGAGCCTTGATTCTTTAGAGCTTTCTAGCTCAGTGCAAGTCCTTGTGCTTCTCTAATCTTTGTAAAATAGAGAAGACATCTTAACCTTCCTTCCCCCTCCTGTACAGGGTTATTACTCCCTTCAAAAGTATCCCTTGGTGGCAGGGCACCTGATCAAAAACCTGTGTTCGGTTTTTAGACACCTGATCAAAAGTCTAAAGGGTTTCTAGATCTACCTAAAGCAGATCTTGTGGTGGCAGGGCACCTGATCAAAAACCTGTAGTGGATTCCTACCATTTGGGTAGAATAGTGGACGTACCCAAGTTGTTTGGGGAACCACTATAAACTCCTTGTGTCGTCTGGATTGCCTTGTTTAATTCCTGCATTATGGCTGTGAATAGATATACCTAGGTTTCTAGTTGCTGATTAGGTTTTCCAAGCCTTAACTGTAATTACAGTTGGCTTGAGTTTGTGCACAACACTTGTGTTAGGCTATAAGGTTAATTCTATATCTATAATCTTTTCATTCCGCATTTCACTCCAAGGGAGTTGGGTAGACCATTAAGTTTTGTCTAGTGCAAAATTTGATAACTCTATTCACCCCCCTCTAGAGTAGTAGTATCTATCCCTTCACTTCTGAAACTTGAAACCTGGGCTGCAAATATCAAAAGGATAAACAAACTCTGCAGCAAAAATATTCTATAAAAGGGATAAACCTTTTTCGAAGAAGCTGCAGGAAGCAATCTGATAATAAAGTACTAAATAAAATCACATCAGAAATAAACTCTTTATAGCAAAAGGAAGACTTTTCAGTCTAACGGCTACAAAGGACTGACAGCAGATAAAGTAAAATACAATGACAGCTAATAAGACAAACAACTTTATCTGAAAAGATTTTACTCAGGCAAAAGAAATGGAGCATATATTGCCTGGAAATATTATCATAAAACAACTGAAATAACATGCCAGATAATGTATTAATTTATTAAATAAAATAAATAAATACAAAATAAAAAGGCAGACAGAAAGCGTCGAACGACCCTCAGAGATCGTCGACCGACGCACGGAGATCGTCGACCTATCGGGCAGATAGTCGAACGATCCAGATAGTCGACCTATCAAAGAAGATAGTCGAACTACCTCGGCAGATAGTCGACCTATCAGAGCAGATAGTCGAACTATCAGATAGTCGATCTATCCGGACAAATAGTCGAACTATCAAGCACAAATAGATAGTCGACCTATCAAGCAGATAGTCGACCTATCACAGAAAACAGATAGTCGACCTATCAACAGATAGTTGACCTATCAAAGCGGAACAGATAGTCGACCTATCAACAGATAGTCGAACTACCAAAGCAAGCAGATAGTCGACCTATCAACAGATAGTCGAGCTATCAACGCAGACAGAGCGTCGACCAACTGATAGACGATAGTCGATCAGCCAATAGACGATAGTCGAGCGGCGTTCGACTATAGTCGAACGAAAAACCTACTTAACCAAATTCTTCATCTAGAAAAGCGGGGACTCTACAGCTAGACCACTAACCAATGACCATAGATATTTCTTGGGTCAAGGGACTAAAAAGACAAGACTAAACTCAAATCAAACTAGGGTACCAACAATCTCCCCCTATTTGAGTTAAGTCTCTTAAAAACTAAAACACAGAGTTAGCTATAGAACACTATAATCAATACAGGAAATAGATAGCAATTAACTAGCAATTATCAAATAGTCAGATATAAACAGCAGTCAATCAAAATATTAAGAGTCTACAGAATCTGGCATAGGGTCAGAAGAACTTGGAACAAAAGAAATTTTCCTCAGGGGATCAATAGCCTCTTTCTTTGACATCTTCAAGTCCTGCTCACCAGTAATCTTTAATTCTGCAGCCCTTGGAACAACTGCTTCATGGTGCTTTTCCATATACTTTGAAGGGTCAAATACATCAGGGCTAACCTGGAACTTTTCGAATTCCTTCTTTCTGAATGAAGACATTGTTGTTAATCCAGTGGTATCCTTTCCTTCAGCTTTTGCTTTTCTGATTTGAGCTGCTCCAACCAATTCGTGAAAACGAGCCATCCTAAAGTTAGGATCAAGCTCAGGACTTTCATAAACATTCTCAGAAGGAGTAACCTCTGGTTCTTTATCTAGATAAGACATGGGAGCAGACTTAGCAAAGTTCTTGCTAGAATTTTTAAACAAAATAAACTACTTACCTTTTGAAACAACTTTTTCAGACTACACTGGTATTGGAGATGAAACTCTTTTCTTTGGAGAAGGAGGAGGGGAAAAGGTTGGTCTTTGATACACAACCTCCTTCACTTGTTCTCTCACTTCAGTAACATGTCTTTGAGAACCAGAATAAGATCTGCCTTGGGAACTTTGAGAGCTCTTCCTTGTCTGAGGCTGAGAAGGTACAGATTTTCCAGAAGAGGCAGATGGATTAGCAGAAAGGTTCCCAGAGGCTCTTGCACTGGGAGGTGGAGGAGGAGGACCTCTGGGAGTCCATCTTGAAACAGGACTATCATACCTCTTAGATCTTTTTCTCTCTTTTTGCTGGTTCTTGGAGAACCACATCCAATGCTGAAACTCTTTTGATTTGGGGTCAATTCCTTTAAGAATATAATATGGAGTATTATTTTCTCAATTGGTATCAGAGGAGGTCACGGGTTCAAGACCGGGGGGGCGCTATTAAATCCTGATTTTTCCCTTCTACCTGTGTGGGTCCGGTGGGTCAGGCAACCGTGGACATGTGGTAACCCCACCTCTAAGCCATGTGGGCCATGTGGTAACCCCACCTCTGAGCCGACGGGTTGTGCTGGACGCCGGGGGGGGATTGTTGGGTCCGGCGTTCCTTCACTTTACCCGTGGCGCTCTGCTACTTATATAAAAAATTAACTAGCGTCCTCTCCAACAGTCCGGGCTTTTGGTGTAGTTGGGTATGCGCTTGATCCTTCAAAAACCATAATTTGAAAGAGATGTGATGGAAGACAGACAACCTATTAAATATGCTCTCTCAAAATTTTAAGTAAAATTAGATCAATTTGTAGTGGTTTTATGGGGTACTAACTTGGCATTTTCCTATACAGTAGGCTTTGAAGTAGGAGGTGTTGAATTTTATCCTCTCACCTTATTCTTGATTTGTTACAACTGCTTAAGAAAATATTTTCCAAGCTAGAAAAAAATATAGCTGAATTAAATTTTATTTTAATCCAATATATATGTTTAGGAGCACATACTTCATTTCATATATTCTTTTAATAATTATTAAATGTCTATATTTATAGAATGAAATCTTATTCCCATTGACATAAGATCTTTTCTTTTCTATGAGCACATACTCCTAGATGAATGTGTGCGTAAGAAAACATGGAAAGCAAAAGTAAATAGGTAGGGGTTTAAAATAATATTCGAATTTTGATAAAAAATTTTGAGAGCCACTGCAATAGCTTGAAAATTTCTATATTTCAATAAGAGTGGTGTTTAGATAATTACAGTCTATGATGTTTAGCTAACATAATACACATGCCTTTATTTATCATAAACTATAAGTAGTGCTCAAAACAAATCTTCTAACATTTAAATTAAATACATAAGATATTCTTTAAAACTTAACCCCAGATATTTAGATCTATTTATTAATGATAAATAAACTACTAGTAAATTTAAAAATTATATAACTGTGAATATATCAACTCATCATATTTTTTATGGTTTTTAGAAAAGAGACAAATGAAGTAGGGAGTTCACTTTTATTTTCGAATGATTGACTAAGCAAAAATATATATATTTTAGGTGCATGTTTTTGTTTTTAAGCGAATATATAAATTACAATTAAAGAGAAAATATTTTGTATAAAACAAGATTATATATATAAAAAAAACTTTAGAAAATATTTGTATATATAAATGCAGTTTTTAGAAAGGAAATACACTCCCCCATACTTATGCTGTGTATAAGAATAGAGAGAAATAAAAAATATATATATAAAAAACTGTAAAGTATAATAAGATAAAGAGGCTTTCCTGATTGGAGGTCGGGGAGGCCATAAGCAAAAACCTGCTTATTTAGTAAAATAAAATAGATAAAGCACATAACTATGGGGTGCCTCCTACATTTGTTTATTCGTCGCATAGCTTGACTTATTTAGTGGGATGAGTTATATGTTATGAAGGATGTGAGATTCCATTTGTTTATTTAAAGATTCTCCCATAAGATAAAGTTTTAAGCGGTGGTCATTTACTTTAAAAGAGCCTAGTTCGGGGTGAGAAATAAGAATAGTCCCATATAGCCAAATCTCTTTAACAGTAAAGGGGACGGACCATCAAGATTTTAATTTCTCTGGAAAAAGTCTAAGGCGTGAGTTATAAAGAAGGATGAGATCACCCAGTTAAAAAGATTTTGGAAATTTTATTTTTTTATCCAGATTAAACTTAGAACGCTCCTTATAGAATTTATTGTTTTCATAGGCATTGGCACGTCATTCATCAAGTTCATTTATTTGAAACTTTCTTAGTTCGGAGGTTAAGTTCATATATAAGTTTAAAAATTTTAGAGTCCAGTATACGCGATGTTCTAATTCTACCGGAAGATGACATGCTTTTTTTGTATACTAAATGATAAGGCGAACAATCAATAGCGGTTTTGTATGTCGTGCGATAAGCCCAAAGTGCGCTATCAAGCTTAAGCAACCAATATTTTCGATTGATGGCTAGAGTTTTCTCAAGAATATGCTTTAGTTCCCTATTAAATGCCTCCACTTGGCCGCTCGTTTGTGGGTGATAAGCTGTGGTGAGTTTCTGAGTGACTCCATATTTAGCTAACTGGGCATTACAGAAATGTGTGCCACGATCACTAACAATTGCACGAGGCGTGCCAAATCGTCAAAATAAGTTTTTCAAAAATTTCACGACAACTCTCGCATCATTGGTGGGCAGAGCTTGCGCGTCTTCCCACCTTGAAACGTAGACAACCACTACTAAAATATAATGATTTTTATAGGATGGAGGTAGAGGGCCTATAAAATCTATTCCACATAGTTCAAATATTTCACATTCTATAAATAAGTTCTGGAGCATTTCATCCAGACGGGAAATATTACCTGACTGTTGGCAGCTATTGCAAGTGCTTACTAATTTCTGAGAATCTTTGAATAAAGTGGGCTAAAAGAAGCACGCTTCAAGCACCTTCTACGCAGTCCAATTTGCTTGATAATGTTTGTCGGTTTGTCCTTGTGGTAGTGCTACAAATTTTGACTTCTTCCTCACCCGAAATACATCTTCTAATCACTTGGTCTGCACAGACTCAGAATAAAAATAGGTCTTTCCAAAAATAGTTTTTCAAGTCAAAAAAGAATTTTTTCTTTTACTGACTTGAAAAACTTTTTGGAAGGACTCGAGCTACTAAATAATTAGCCAAGTTTGCGAACCAAGGAGTAGAGGAAGTCATTACCATTTCGATGGTGAGGAGGCATTCTTAAGGGAATTTATCTTCGATTCCGGCCTCTACTAGCGTATCTGTAGCAATATTCTCTAGTCGAGAAAGATGATCAGCCGCCAAGTTTTCTACGCTTTTTTTACCTCGGATCTCCAAGTCAAATTCTTGTAGGAGGAGAATCCAGTGTAGTAAACGTGGTTTAGCTTCTGCTTTACTTAATAAATATTTTAGAGCTGAATGATCAGTAAAAACTATAACTTTAGATAGCGTTATATAAGATTGAAACTTATCAAAAGTGAATACAATTGCCAACAGTTCCTTTTTCGTAGTGGTGTAGTTGGCTTGTGTAGATGTGAGTGTTTTAGTTGCATAATAAATAGGATGAAAATACTTGTTTACACGATGTACTAATATAAATCATACTACATAATCGCTCGCATCATACATTATTTCAAACGAAAATGACCAGTCGGGTGCTACTGGAATAGGAGAATTGATAAGTTTTTCTTTTATAAAATTTAATACGGATAAGCATTTGCTATCAAAAATAAAGGGGGATTCTTTTTCTAGGAGGTGGGTCAACGGTTTTGTAATTTTGGAAATTTTTTGAATAAACTGTCTATAAAAACATGCATGGTCTAAAAAACTTCATATAACTTTTACGTTTGTAGGAGGGGGAAGTTTTTCAATAATTTCTATTTTGGCCTTATTGACCTCGATTCCATGGATAGAAAATTTATGACTGAGAACTAAGTCTTCTCGAACCATAAAGTGATATTTCTCCCAGTTTAGTGCTAAATTCGTGTCTTCGTAGAGTTGAAGAACACGAGCGAGGTTATCTAAAAAAAATGGAATGAGTCTCCGAATATAGAAAAATCGTCAATAAACACCTCCATAACATCTACTAACTTGCAAAAAATGGCCAGCATACATCTTTGAAAGGTAGTCGGCGCATTGCAAAGGCCAAACGACATTCTTCTATATGTGAAGGTGCCTAAGGGGCAAGTAAACATTGTTTTTTCCTGATCCTCGGGGGGGGGGGATAGGGATTTGTAAATACCCCGACAGACCATCAAGAAAATAATATTATGAGTTGTCAGAGAGCCGCTCCAAAATTTGATCAATAATCAGTAGTAGAAAGTGATCTTTTCTGGTGGCATCATTTAGTTTTCTATATTCGATGCACATCCTCCAACCCGTAACATTACGAGTTGGAATTAATTCATTATTAGCATTTGACACTACTGTTATGCCGCCCTTTCTTGGGACGACGTGTATGGGACTAACCTACGTACTGTCTGAAATCAGGTAGATAATCCGTGCATCCAGAAGTTTCATTACCTAATTATTAACGACATCCTTCATATTAGGATTAAGTCGCCAATGAGGCTGGACGGATCTATATGGATTATCTTCGAGAAATATTTTATGTGTACAGAACGAGGGGTTAATCCCATGAATATCAGAAATCTGCCATGAAATTGCATGGCAATGTTGTTTTAACACTTCCACTAAATCGGAAGTTTCTGAATCATTTAACTTTGAAGAAATAATAACAGAGAGTTTTGAATTTTCTTCGAGAAAAAATTATTTTAAATGATCGGGAAGTGGTTTAAGCTCGAGGGTTGGTGGTTCTTCATAGGATATTTTTAGTTTGAAATTTTTAGAAGTAATGGGTTCAAAAGACAAATTTTTAGGTATTTCTTTTGAAAAGGGTAAGTTTGCTAGGTCCATTTCTTTTAAAGTTTTAGAAAATTCATCAGAAAGAGAAAAACCATTTTCCTCAAAAGAGGCTTCCACTTGAAAGCAGGAATTGTCATTTGCGAGTGAATTATGCATAGAGGTATCTATATTAATCTTAGCCTCGTCATCTCCAACCCTAAGGAGGATTCTACTGTTACTTACATCAATTAAAGTGCAGGAGGTGGCGAGAAAGGGGCGATCGAGTATAATGGGTACATCAGCGTCCTCCTCGATGTCGAGGATAACAAAGTCTACCGGGAAGATAAACTTATCAACCTTGACCAGAACATCCTCCACTATCCCTATCGGGTATTTTATAGAACTATTTTCTAATTTGATGCTCATTTTGGTTGGGCTTAGAATACCCAATCCTATGTTTTTAAAAAGCGAGTGCGGCATTAAATTAATACTAACGCCCAAATCTGTTAAGGCATCTTTTATTTATAAATTACCAAAAAGGCATGGGATTGAAAATCGTTCCAGATCATTTAGTTTTTGGGGTAATTTGTTTAATAAAACTAGTGAACAACGTTAAGGGAAACACGCGATATATCCTCGAGTTTCTTTTTATTAGAAAGTAACACTTTAAGATATTTTGTGTATTTCGACATCTGTGCGATTGCCTCGCAGAAAGGGACATTAATTTGTATTTGTTTTAAAATTTGTAAAAAAATTATAATGCTCGTCTTGTCGCTCATGAATTAGTTTAGAAGGATAGGGTAAAGATGGTGGATAAATACGTGGTGTAAAAGAATAGAAAGAAATTATTGTAGGTGGGATAGAAACTCTTACCTCAGATTCAGATTCTACTTTAGTAGGTGATTGTACCTCCTTTCGACTTCGAAGTGTGATGGCGTGGGCATTCTCCTGCGGATTTGGCTCCGTATTTCCTAGTAAAGCTCCAGGTTGGCACTCCGACAACATCTTTGAAATCTGTCCAATTTGAGTTCCAAATTTTTAATTGTTTCAGTTAGGTTCTGGATATTAGACTCATTTGTGATGACATATTTAGTAAAGATGTCTTTTATCGGTGCATGTCGTAGTGGCTGTGATTGTTGTGGCGGTGGTTGTGGTGCAAATCCAATTGGATTTGCATTAGGCAGGCGCTGAGCATTATTGGGGTTGCTCCATGATAGATTCAGATGATTTCTAAACCTTGGATTGTAAGTATTATTATACGAATTAATATTTGGGTTATAGGAAGGAGGTCGATATGGATTCCCCATATAATCGACTTGTTCTTCTATTATATTATTAGTAGTAGAATTCCAAGGAGGAGTGGTGGGGGAAGCAGACATCCCCACTACTTGCTAGTTAGATATTCTACTTTGAGTGCTAAATTGAAAGAAGCGTCGAGTTCGTAAAGCCCATCAGGTTTATTAGGGCGCGACCTAGGCACGTTACATTGGTAGGCATTCATGGCCATTTCCTCAAACAAGGCTTGAGCGGCCTCCAGGGTTTTATTATTTAGCGTTCCCCCAGCAGCAGCATCAATCATTTTTCTAGTTTGGAAATTCAAACCATTATAAAATGTATGCACTTGGAGCCAAGCCGGCAGTGCGTGATGTGGATACTTATGTAAAATTTCTTTAAAGCATTCCCAAGTCTCATAGAGAGACTCAGACTCGCCTTGAATAAAAGAAGAAATATCCGCACGTAATTTAGTGGTTTTAGCAGGTGGAAAATACTTTGTTAAAACTTTTTGGTTATATCAACCCAAGTAGTGATGGATCCTCTAGGTAGAAAACCTAACCACTACTTGAAATTCGTCCGTAACGAAAAAGGAAATAAAAACAAATGAATGACATCATCAGTGACACCATTAATTTTAAATGTGTCGCATATTTCTAGGAAATTTGAGAGATGGGTGTTTGGATCTTCATCTGGCAATCCATTGAATTGTACTGAGTTTTGAATCATTTGAATTATGCTAGATTTGATTTCAAGGTTATTATTAGAAATCGTAGGATGAACTATACTTGACTCGGTGTTGTCCAAGTTCGGCCTCGCATAATAAGACATAGTCCTTTGCTGGGTCGCGACTAGAATTTGTTATGTCATAGCTTCAACGTGCGTGGTTCTGATAGACTCTTCTAGATTTAATGTTTGGTCTTGGTCATAAGATTGAAGGCGCCTGTGATATGTGCGGTCGATTTCAGGATCAAAATCAAGATTATGATCAATTAGAGAGTTTCTTCGGATCATGCACAAAAAAACTATTATATAAAAAAAATTTAAAAACCGTTTTTGTTTTTTTAACACAAAATAAAAAGACAAAAATAAAAATGTTGTTAATAAAACTAGTTTTTTATGAAAACAAATGTTTTGTAATTAGAGAATTTGTAGTGTGTTTATTTTTTATAAAAATAGTTTTTTTAATAACAACTAAGATAAAAGTAATAGAAATTTCTTTTTATTTCAAATATCAATACAAAATGATCTCCGACAACGACATCAAAAACTTGATAAGTAAAAGCTAAACTTTGGAGATAGTTTAAATTGAAAACAAAGTTTGATTTAAAAATTAAGTGTTCTATATGTTCTATCTCTTTTTTTACTTATATACTTCGATTAAGGTAAGCATACTTATCGAGTAATAGTATAATATTTTAAAAATATCAATGTCGTATTTTTCTATAGATCTGTGTTGAGTACTCTACTTTAAGGAATGAAACTATTATTTTATCGAAAAGATATAAGAGTTTGTTTTAAAAATAAAAACAAAAGTAATACGAAGGGTTTTGAAAATAGATGAGGTAGAGAGCCCTCGATTTTTTATTTACTTTGGAAAATACGTAAGAAACACTCAGCTTTTTATTAAATAAAATACTTGACCGCGGAGGTTCCCTAAATATGAGTGTACCTCTATCGAGGATACATCCACCTGTGATTACGTACTTTAACTGAACTTTCGTATATAATCAAAAATACCTTAATTCACGTTTTACGTTGTGAACCCTGCTATTGACCTCCTACTAGTTTTCTTAGGTTCAACCCAGGAGGCTTACGTTCATCTCTTTCGATATTGAGGCGTTGTTTCTCTTTACCTGAGAATGATCAATTTCTTGGTAAATCTTAAGTTTTAATTTAGAAAATAGGGTTTTTAAAATGCAGAACTAATATCCTTCCCAAAGTTCATCTCAATCGAGTGTTAAAAAGTTCTTAGCCTCTCATCTGGATGGTGTGGTAGTAGAAAAATTAAAGACTTATAAAAGTGCAGAAATAATATCCGTCCCAAAGTATCTCGGTTGATGCTTACAAGTTTTTAGCCTCTCAATCGGGATAAGGGTGGTAGTAGAAAAATAAAAGACTTATAAAGGTACAGAAATAATATCTGTCTCAACCATCTTAATTAAGCGCTAAAAAGTTCTTCGTCTCTCATCCGGGATGGGGGTTGTAGTAAAAGAATTGCAAAAAAGAAAGAAAGTACTTACGCACACACCCTGTCTCAATAGAAATTAAGCTAAGTTACAGCAATAAAGTAGAAGAATTACTTGAAAACTGAAATTTTATTACTTAAAAAAGTGTTACACACTAGGAAACCCAAACTAGGGTTAGGAAAATATCACTCAAAAGCTACTCATAAACACTATATAAAACTATGTGGAATTCTACCAGTTCTCCTCTAACCATCAGCCTTGGCCATCTATTTATAATCGAAAATTTTGAGGTACACCCCCCCCCCCTTACACGCCCCCCTAGGGTGTGTCGCCTGGGTATGTCGCTGACGTGGCATCTCTGATAGAATTTCTGAAGGCTTCTGGATTGGATTGAACAAGTACATAGGAGTGACATGAGGGTCATGGGCGTATCATCTGGGCGTGTCTCCATGGCATGACAGATTGGCTGCTTCGGGCGTGATAGCTGGACTTATGCTCGGTCACGACTGAGGTCACGAGCATGAAAGTTGGCACATGGGCGTGTTGCAAGGTGTGACTCGAGTTTGCTGGCTTCAAGGCTTCGACATGGCATGATAACGAGTTCATTACTTGGTCACAGGTGATGTCTCGGGCGGGACAGGTGGACCACGGGAGTGTAACCCAGGCATGACTGCGCTTGCTGCCCGAAATCTATCGAAATGTTGGAACTGTTGGTTTTAAAGTTACACATCCTAGGTCACGGGCGTGACCCAGGGGCATGACATTGAATTTTTGCCGAATTGCCCCAAATGTCCAGAAATACCTATAGGGCACAAAAATCAGATTATGTTAGAACTGAAAATAAAAAAAATAAACGATTTATTTAGGTATTTACATAATTTAATTACATTTTTTATTAAATAAAAATAAAAATACAACATAAAAATATGTATATTTTGCTACTCATCAGTCTATTGACTCAAAAGGTACATTATTCCTGATTCACCTTATTTGTATGTACAAGTGATTAAAAAGATATGTTCATCACTCAGTCATATTTTATGACTAAATTCATCATCTATTTTGTTTAGGTAGTTGTGACGGCCTTGAGTAAGAAGAAAAAGAAATTCTCAAGCTTGGTTGTGGATAAATTGGGTATCTATATATTATTAAAGTGGAATTTTTGACATGCATTACTTTTAATACAACGACAAGTTACGTGATAATGTAGATAGTTGGTACTGCGCTTTACCTTTTATAATGTCTTGAATACTGTCCTCAGTGGTAGCCTACAAGTCGTTCCAGATAGTGTCACCACGGGATGATAACCATGGGCATAAGGTTTGCTCTTTAACTCGGGAGAGAGATCTTACATAGATGGTCCCATAGGCACCGTCGTCTTGGCCAAATGGTTGAAGTGACCCGTTCTTGCCACTTTCAAGGTATTTCAGCACAATCATCCCCAGGCCTTACGTACGACTGTCCGAGTTCATACTCATTCTTCGGTTGACTGGCGGTATAAACAAAAGAACCGAGGTATAGCTCACGTCGAACTCCATATGGCTAACTTCTAAACAAATAACAACTAGGCAAGGGCACATGCTATCATTGATGATGCTATCCATGAGTCACTTCCCTAACCCTCCAGAGTGTGCAACCAGAAGGGCTAGTCGACCCACCAATCAACCATATACATGCACATGCATTATCATTTCATAAAAGCAGAGTACAATATATTCATTACTAACTAAGGGAGGTGATCAACAAGCTAAGCCACTCTACCTTCTCTCAATAAAACTAATCATCTGACATCTGCCAATTCATAATCATGTCATTCGTTATATATGCATAGCTAGATCTAAGTATGGTAAAAAGACTTATT
Source organism: Platanthera zijinensis (assembly GCA_039513925.1). NCBI lineage: Eukaryota > Viridiplantae > Streptophyta > Magnoliopsida > Asparagales > Orchidaceae > Platanthera > Platanthera zijinensis. The sequence goes on along the minus strand of CM077090.1, from coordinate 149,595,963 downwards.
ACTTCAATCTAGATTCGATCTCATAAAATTATTGAACTAAAACTAATGAATTTATTTAGTGATTTAGGAAGAACCCTTCTATTAGACATGCAACCCTTTTATATATATTTAATTTAGGTTCACTCACATTTTTTAATCCAATGTCAATCGGTAATCACATTAATTGAACTCTATTGTATAAATTCATCGAAGTGGTCGTGAAGATTCTTAACCTCAAGACTACAATCATCATTTACACTCAATATTGATTTCATCATAATTGTCTAAACCTATTATCATACAAAAATCTAAGTTCATCTTATTTGTTTTGGGCATCAAACTTGAAGATCTCCAATTTTAGACCAAGATTTGGACTATCCGCTCAAAAACATCAATTATTAGCGGGAGTACTCCTATGCAAACTTTAGTCCCATACCGTGAATTCAGTATTCTTAGCAGTGTTTATATAGTAGGGGAGGACAACTATGTTTGCAATTTATCATATAGTGGTGGGCTTTCCAGAGTTAGTCGGGCCAGACTTCTTGTGATTATGTATAACGATGGGTCAGTCGTAGCTGTTTGGTGGGTAGGCTAATCCATACAGAAACACATGTTTACGCTAATTTTTTCATCCTTTGAAAGGCAAAATTGTAATTTCATATTTTAAGGTAGGAGTAGGTGTTAATGTATATTTGGGCATATAACGGGTTCAGAGGCTTAACGTGTCTGGTTTGGATACCAGAATATCTAATACCTGTATTAAACCTAAGGTTTTCCTATAAAACCCAAGTTGGGGGAAACCGGAAGGTAGTTCCACTTTGATCATCACTCAGGATGCTTCGAGCGACCTGACAATCTCGAAGCTGCCCTAGCCGCTCGAATAATCCCACTCCCATTTTCTCCTCCCGGCGCTCCCGATTTCGGGACAGGAAATTTGTTTCCACTGTCAATGATCGAGAATAGAAAGGACATCACCGCTCTCTTCCGTGTCAGATAGCTTTTCTATTTTTCTCCTCATATACGACGCTCAGATTGCAAAAGGGAAAAAGAATTCCACCGCTCCTCATGTTGTCCCGCCGGCGATCCCATTTTTCAAATTCTTTCTCTGGCTGCCGCTGCTTTGGTCGGGACAAAAGGAAGAAAAGTCTTGTCCGCCCTCGACCTTCATCGAGAAATAAGGTAAAGAGAAAGCCCGAAGTTTTCAAGATCGTCGCCTAGTGTTGTGGGCTTGACACGTGTCCTCTCAGATTAAGCCAACTGGCATATCTTCATCAAGGAAATACAGAGATACAGGTTAGACACATGTCCTCTCAGATCACACCAGTGGCCAGGATCATCATCAAGGGTGTACAGAAGTATACGGTGGATGTTATCATTCAGAGTTTGTTCCAGTAAACAATCAGGAAATGCCACGTGCTTCCCTTATCGTGTAATTTTTTTTATATTTCAGATTATTAATATTGTAACGGTTATATGGTGGATTAGCTGGCTATATATAGCAGCTTAGCTTGTAATTAGTTTCTATGCAGATTAATGAAAGGATTCTAAGCTTCTTCTTCCCGTTACTTCTTCCCTCGCTATCTTTCTCTTTCTCTTTCTCTCTCCCTCTTCCCTCTGTCTGGTATCTCTTTTCCCCTTCCCAGTTTTATTAAAGCTCGGCTTCGGTGATCAACTCTGGTTACCGCAGCCTTTACATTGGTGCTCTCGTTCCTATTCTCAAGCGGTGACAAGCCGTGACAATGTCCGAACATACAAGATCGAAGGATGCTCACAACCAGTTTCTTGAGCTTCAAGCAGCTTTTCTTGCAAATAAGGAGGCTACCACGCAGCAAGCAAACGAGCTTCGTGATGATTTCTTGGCCAAAGAAACGCTGCTTATCATGCAAATTGTCGACACAAGAAATGATGCGTGTTGGTACCCTAGTTTGATTTGAGTTTAGTCCTCTCCTTTGTGCTCCTTGACCCAAGAAATATCTATGGTCAATGGTTAGGAGTCTAGCTGTAGAGTCCTCGCTTTTCCAAATTGAGAATTTGGTTAAGTAGTTTTTTCGTTCGACCATAGTCGAACGCCGTTCGACTATCGTCTATCGACTGATCGACGATCGTCTATCAGTTGGTCGATGCCTTGGTCTGCGCTGATAGGTCGACTATCTGTTGATAGGTCGACTATCTGTTCTGCGCTGATAGGTCGACTATCTGTTGATAGGTCGACTATCTGCTCTGCGCTGATAGGTCGACTATCTGTTGATAGATCGACTATCTGGTTTCTGAGGTAGGTCGACTATCTGCTTGATAGGTCGACTATCTCTGTGCGCTTGATAGTTCGACTATCTGTCCTGATAGATCGACTATCTGGTAGTTCGACTATCTGCTCTGATAGATCGACTATCTCCCGGGGTAGTTCGACTATCTTCTTCGATAGGTCGACTATCTTGATCGTTCGACTATCTGTCAGATAGATCGACGATCTCCGTGCGTCGGTCGACGATCTCCGAAGGTCGTTCGACGCTTTCTGCCTGCTTGTGTATTTTGTATTTATTTATTATATTTAATTAATTTAATACATTTTCTGGCACATTATTTCAAGCTGTATGATAAAGTTTCCAGGCATTATTTACTTCATTCTATTTGCCTGAGTTCAAATCTTTTAAGATAAAGTTGTTTGTCTTATTAGCTGTCATTTAAATTACTTTATCTGCTGTCAACCCCTTTATAGCCGTTGGACTGAAAAGTCTTCTTCTTTGCTATAAAGAGTTTATTTCTGATGTGACTTTATTTAGTCCTCTGTTTATTTGATTTAAACCTGCAGCTTCTTAGAAAGAGATTTATTCCTTTTTATGGAATGTATTGCTGCAGAGATATTTCTGTCTTCTTGATATTTACAGCCCAGGTCTCAAGGCTCACAAGAAGACAAAGAATTCAAATGGAAGAGAGCCGTTGCTTGCTGCTAATATAAAAAGAACCCTTTGCAGAAGGATTCAAGCTAGTTTTTTGAGTTAACAGAAGTGCTACACACATATTCAAAAGCACTCAAGCCTTCATCAAGCTCAAGCTTTCTGCTCTCAGCAAACTCCACCTATCTGAGAAGTGTTAAGATCTTCATCTCTTCTTCACCTGAGTTCTCCTGCTTTCAGGAAGTTCAACTCAGAGTTTCTTTGAAGAAGAAGAAGAAGAAGATTGCTGCTTGAAGACTGTTTCTTTTTGTTATTTATTTTCTTCTTGTAGCTCTTTCCTTCAGTATTTTCTGAAGAGTTTCTGCACTGAAGCAAGACTTCACCTGGACATATTTGAGCCAGGGGGAGCCTTGATTCTTTAGAGCATTCTAGCTCAGTGCAAGCTTTTTGTGCTTCTCTAATCTATTGAAAAATAGAGAAGACATCTTAACCTTCTTTCCCCTCCTGTACAGGGTTATTACTCCCTTCAAAAGTATCCCTTGGTGGCAGGGCACCTGATCAAAAACCTGTGCTTGGTTTTTAGACACCTGATCAAAAGTCTAAAGGGTTTCTGAATCTACCTGAATCAGATTCTGTTGGTGGCAGGGCACCTGATCAAAAACCTGAGTGGATTCCTACCGTGTGGGTAGAAGAGTGGACGTACCCAAGTTGTTTGGGGAACCACTATAAATCTCCTTGTGTCGTCTGGATTCAACTGTTTAATTCATGTACTGTGGCTGTGAATAGATATAACTAGGCTGCTAGTTGCTGTTTAGGTTTTTCCAAGCTTAACTGTAATTACAGTTAGCTTGTGTTTGTACACAACACTTGTATTAGGCTTTAAGGTTTAATCAAATCTATAATCTCTTCATTCCGCACTTCACTCCAAGGGAGTTGGGTAGACAGTTAAGTTTTGTATTGTGCAAAATTTGATTACTCTATTCACCCCCCCTCTAGAGTAGTATCTATCCCTTCACTTTCAATGCGACATCCAAAATCGACACCCTTCGCTTGGATATGATGGAGCAATTCAAAAAGATGCAAAGTTCCCTAGATCTCTTACATGCGCGGTCTGATTATTCTGAACAAGGACAATCTTCTTCGCAAGGCGTTCTTAGACATTCGCCTTATTCCACTTCATTCCAGGTCGTTTCTTCCAACTCTAGTTCTGATTATAAAATTCCCTGCCCTCGTTTTAGTGATGGAGACCCTACGGACTTAGCTTTATAACTTGCAACTTTATTTTCAATTTCATAACACGAATCCCCGCAACTTTTTATTAATAGCGGCCTATCATTAAGATCGCCCAACAGCACACTGGTATCAGGCATCACTGTGTGATCACCCTAACCTCACTTTTCCCTTGTTTGTTGATGCCATTAATAAACGTTTTGGACCCTCCACTTATGACGACCCCGTGTAGTACCCCCCCCCCAAACCTTTTGCCCGGGTCGGGCCGAAGGGGGTACTACTAGCCCAAGACGCCCACCCAGTGCTCATAGGAGGAACCAATCCACCCTGTCCAAGCACTAGATGACCGCCTTGGTTGGCTCGAATCATAACATTCACAACCTCATCAGAATATAGCGGAAGCATTAACAGGAAACCATTGCAGATTTATATATCACATATAAAAATTACAGCGGTTCTAGGGACGAAGCCTAAGTACTTATATAAGCCCGTGGGCTATACATGTGCTACATATAATCCTCATATACTCTCTCTCTCTCTCTCTCTCTACGCTGCTCGGCGGAACTCACGTCTCTAAACTCTGGGGACGGTGGGGGTGCATTTGCTCGAGTAGACCTAGCTGTTGGCATAATCTCCTGCGGCAGCGGGTCACTACGGTGCTCCACCTCTTGTGAATGGTTAATCAAATAACGGTTAGTCACAGAGCTAAGTGGAAACAAATCTCCTCCCCTGATCCACATCCTGGGGTCGAGCACGCACCAACCCAACAGAAGTAAATAGCCAAAGCACGAGAGGGTTAGCACAATATTCCATATATGAACAGCTAGGAGAAAATATAAAAGAGTGCAGTATAATAAGAAAGAGCAGCAATAGTATAAAACGGTTAAAACAATGCTCTACTAGCTCATCAGCACATGTTTTCATATCCTGAATTCTATCGCAGGCATTCACAGCCGCGCACATACCGCAGGCATTCACAGCCGCGCACATACCGCAGGCCTTCACAGCCACGCACACAAACCCTATGTCGACATAGTTTTGACCGCTCCTATTCCAGCAGGGTAGCGAGCCCCGCGGGCCTCACCGATGTGGCCGTCGGTGACAGTGGCAAGTCCTGCCACTTCTGGGGGTGATCGTGCAGCATAACCCCAGGCCCTAATATACAACCTGGTGTACTCTTGGATGTGAGCGAAATCCAGCAAATCATTTTGGCCGACCAGCAGAGGAAAACCCGACAGGGAATAAAATGGTCGGTCACCTGTGGTGCCCATCTCCTTGTTGCCTTGAGTCGTCAACCTTCCCTCACCGGTACGAATGGTCTGCGGAAGGGACTGACCCGCCACTATTCCACCGCAAGCAATTTACAAATATTAAATAACGGCAAACATAATACACATCGGGTCTACGTCGGCCTGCCCTACTAGGCTTAAACTTCGGGCAGCGGCGCTTAGCTCTACTTTCGTCAAGGAGCGTGGGAGCGCATTATTTGGGGCTAGACCTGGAGGAATACCTCAATTCCGGTTATCCCCAACTAAGACTCAACCTTAATAATGACTGCTCGTCAGAGCAGGACCCGGGATTATAATAGTAAATTGCAATGAAGACAAATGCGGTGTTTATGCTGCTTATTTAAAGTGCTGGAAAGAAAAGTGACCAGTACGAAACTTGAGTAGCACTGAATTAAAAGTACTTGACCAGTACGAGACTAGAGTAAAGCTGAATTAAAAGTACTTGACCAGTACGAGACTGGAGTAGAACTGAATTAAAAGTACCCGACCAGTACGAGACAGGAGTAGAACTGAATTAAAAGTACTTGACCAGTACGAGACTGGAGTAGAACTGAATTAAAAGTACTTGACCAGTACGAGACTGGAGTAGAACTGAATTAAAAGTACTTGACCAGTACGGGACTGGAGTAAAGCTGAATTAAAAGTACTTGAATTGAAAAGAATAAAGGAACAGTACCAGTGCAAGACTGGAATAATCATATAAAAAATGGTTAGTAGTCTAATCACTCCATCCAGGAGGCTTCAGTCTCATCTCCGTTCTCAAGAGGCACATTCAGTTCTATTTCAGTTCTTAATAAGGCTTCATTTGATTACACTCATTATTAAGATCTGATTATGATTTGGTTACGCCTTATTAATCACGACTTAATCGGATCAGGGGCTTATAAGGAGTTACACTCTCATTATTTATCGAGAATAATTCGCAACTCGCTGCTCGTACTCTCACTTTCCGAGCATGTCCAAATCACCCGAGAGTCGAGGCGCTTGACGGTTTCACAAAGCCTCGGAACACACAGAGCTTGGTCACTTACCTCAGCCACTCCCATCGATACGATAACTTTGAATTTATTATTCAAATTAGAGAGGATAGTAGCGCGCTCCAATTTTCATTTTTGAAGAAAACGAGCGTAATAATTACCGAACGCGACCCTAGGCTTCCATATTTAAGGAAAAATATCAAAACTTATCCTCATGACCCCAAATTTTGATACAACCCTTAAGAGAGCCTAAAATGAGCCTTGTAATTTTTTTGTAATTTTCCAAAGTGTTTTGGGCCTTTAATTTGGCCAAACAAATTTTATTTGGGCTTTTAAAAATATCAAATCAACCCCAAAAATTCTCAGAATTTTTGTGGAGACTGCCCTCATCAAGAAGAACAATTTTCATGTTCAAACCTTTTTCATGAGGGCTCTATCTTAGCCTCTGAAAAATTAAATCTATTATAATAATATAATATTATTATAATTATATATATTATTATAATATAATATATATTATAAATAAAAATTCCTGTTCATCTTATCTTCCCCCCCCCCCCCCCCCCCGCTGGAATGAATCCTCCGCCCTTACGGGCCTTCCCCGCCGCCGGCCGGCCACCGGCCGGCCGTGGCTCCGCCCCCGGCCGACTGCCCGGGGGTGGGCGCTCCCTCCGGCGGTGGTCCGGCGGCCTGCCGCTGCCGGCCATCGCCGAAGCTTTTTATTATTATTATTATTTTAAACAGGAGGGAAGGGGAGAACGGCGGCGGCGCTCCGGCCGCTGAGGGCGCCATGCAAAACGTTCAAAATGAAGAAGGGGGAGGGAGAAGGCTTCCACCTGTGTTCGGCGGGCTTGGGAGGGGCCGCCTTGGTCGGACATGGCTCAAGGTGGTGGTGGAGGGGGAGGAGCTCCTCAGCTTTGCTTTTTCTGGCCACCAAAGCTCCGGTAGAGGGGGGAGAAGGGGGAGTTGCTCACTGAGCTGTGAGGATAGTTAGGGGAGGGGGAGCCTTTATATAAGCTTGGGGGAGGGAGGGCTTCTCCTTTTTGGAAATGTGGGATTAATCCCTCCTTAGGGAGGGATTAATCACCACCCTCCAGCTATCCTTGGACAGCTGGAGGGTGGTGATTAATCCCTCCTTGTTCCCCATGTGGGGAATGAGGGGAAGCCCCATGGGCTTAGGCCTCCATGGTGAAGAAAGAGAGGGGAAAGAGGAGAGAATGGGGTTTGTGGGCCTCCATTAACTTAGGGACTAGGGAGGCTTGCTGGGTGGGGGCCCAAGGAGTGTGAGGGGGGGTATGGGTCTTCCTTCTTTGGAGAGGAGGAGGGCTCCTCATTTGGAGAAAAATCAAAAAAGTGGATTTTAGGAGGGTTTGACCAATTCAACCCTAGGGTGGTTCCCCCTTGCTGGTCAAAGTAAATGTGGGTCCAAGTCATCGGGGTCGGGTCAAGGTTCGGGTGTCGTGTCATAATTGGTGTGCGCACGCTTTTCAGTGCACGACTAGCCTCGATTTGATCGCGAGTTGACCAATTATCGTCAAAATTGACCGGGGTGACTTCCGTTGACTTCGTATTGACCACACGAGTCCAATGCCACTGACTGGGGTTGAATCGGAGTCCGTTTGGCGAAAGTCCAAAATCTGCGCACCGCAGCGCGTTAAAATGGTCGAACTGTGTAAAATTTCTGTTAGACCTCAGATCGTGACGTGCCGAGCTCCGATGCGTTTATATAGACTATACGAGACCACATGAATTGATAAAACTTGATTCGAAGTTCTTCTGGCTTGATATCCAAAATCTCGCTTTCATTGCGTTTTACGAGGAATGGTCACATCCACTATATGATCTCGAGGTCCAACTGAACGAGTTCCGATGCGCTCGTATTGACTATACGAGGCCACAGGAACTGGCAGAACTCAATTCGGAGTTCTCTAGCTTGATTCCCTGCCCAGGGTTGCCTCCTACCGGGTCGCGGGTAGAGGCTCGGGTCACTTTTATTAGGCCCACTAGGGCTCTGGTGGCCCAATAAAAGTCGGGATGTTACAATCCAATAAAAATAAAAGGATTTTTGTTCCTGAAAATTTGTTGTAAGTAGGGGGAAAAGTAACATACCTGGGGGAATAGCTCTGGGTGCTTTTCTCGGAGGAGTATTTCAGGTTCCCACGTGAACTCTTCTCGTCCGCAGTTTGACCATAGCACCTTAACCATCGGAATGGTTTTGTTGCGTAGTGTCTTGACCTTATAATCCACTACTCTGACGGGTTCGAGCCGAACGGATCTATCTGACTGTAGCTGCACCGGTGGAGTAGGGAGGTACTGCTCTGGTTGCCGGAGGACTCGTCTCAAGGAAGATACATGAAACACATCGTGAATATTCCCCAACTCTGGGGGCAAGGCCAAACGATAGGCGACGGGGCCAACACGCTCTATCACCGGATAGGGGCCCAAGAAGCGGGGATCTAACTTTTTCTGCTTCCTAAACTGGGAGACACCATGCATGGGCTTTATTTTCAAAAACACCATTTCCCCCACGCGGAACTCCACCAGTCGGTGTCGCGCATCATAGTACTTAGCCTGCCGGCTTTGCACTTCCCGCATTCGCTCCTGAATCAGCCGTATCGCTGCCGTAGTGTCATCGATGTAAGCCACTCCTAAGGCTTCCAGGTCCTCTTCCTGAGCCCAAGTCAATGGGGTTCGGCAACGCCTTCCATACGATGCCTCATACGGAGCCATCTTAATGCTAGCCTGGTAGCTGTTATTGTATGAAAATTCGACAAACGGCAACAGCTGCTCCCATGGCTCATTATGCTCCACTATGCATAGTCGAAGAACATCCTCAATCGTCCGGTTTGTCCTCTCCGTCTGTCCGTCTGTCTGCGGGTGGAAGGCAGTGCTGAAGGCTAACTTGGTTCCCAAATATGCCTGCACCCGCCTCCACTCCTTAGATGTGAAACGCCCATCACGATCTGACACGATGGACTTTGGTACTCCGTGGAATCGTACCACTTGCTCTAAGAACTTCCTGGCCAGGATATCCACTCCATCACCCTGTCGGTTTGGAATGAACCGTGCTACCTTGGTGAGTCGATCTACGACAACCCATATTGAGTCATTCCCAGCACGGGATCGAGGTAGGCCGTGGATGAAGTCCATGGAGATGTCTTCAAACTTCCATTCTGGTATCGGTAGGGGTTGTAATAGGCCTCCTGGACTGCGACATTCGGCTTTGACCTTCTGACAGTTCTGGCACCGGGCCACGAAGTTGGTGACATCTCTTTTCATTCCAGGCCAGTAAATGGTCCTGCGCAAGTCCACGTACATCTTAACTACGCCAGGGTGGATCGAGTACCTGGACTGATGGGCCTCTTGCAAAATTTCTTCACGAATCCCTCCAGTAGCGGGAACAAATATGCGATGCTTGAATTGCAGAATCCCGTCATGCAGTTTATAATCCTCTTGTGCCCCTTCTTGCAGAGATCGGATGATCGGCATCACCTCTGGGTCGATCTTATGGGCTTCTCGTATCCGGTCCCGGATGTCGCATTGGATTTCCATCCAATACAGCTGTGAGTAGTACTCTTCCGGATCTCTTCGGGCAACCAGGGTAATCTCCATGTCTATCAAAGACTGGAAGAGTTCCTTAGGGATCTGCTCCATCTAACTCCCGGCTATTGCAGGATGGCGTCTCAAGGCGTCAGCGACTCTGTTAGCCTTCCCGGGGTGATATTGGAGAGTGAAGTCATAATCGCATAAGAATTCCAGCCATCAGCGCTGCCGGAGGTTCAGCTGTTTCTGCGTGAAGATATATTTGAGACTCTTGTGATCGGAGAAGATTTCACATCTTACTCCGTATAGATAATGCCTCCAGATTTTAAGGGCAAAGACGACGACGCCCAACTCTAAATCGTGCGCCGCGTAGTTTAATTCATGCGGCTTTAATTGCCACGAAGCGTAGGCCACTACCTTGCCATGCTGCATTAGGACTGCTCCCAATCCCTTCAAGGAAGCATCGGTGTAGATTTGGAATCCCTCAGTCCCTGTGGGGATCATAAGGATTGGTGCAGAAGTCAGCCGCTTCTTCAGCTCGACAAACGCGGCCTCGCACTCCGGCGTCCATCGAAATGTGACGTCCTTCTTGGTGAGAGTAGTTAGGGGTAGGGCGATCTTGGAAAAACCCTCGACAAACTTCCTGTAGTATCCGACAAGACCGAGGAAACTCCAGATATCCGCAGCCGTCTTGAGTGGCGGCCAATTTTTTACCGCCTGGACCTTGGCTTGGTCTACTGCCACTCCTTCCTTGTTTATTGTGTGGCCCAAGGATCCAATTTCTTCTAGCCAGAATTCGCATTTACTGAATTTGGCGAAGAGAGAGTGTTCCCGGAGCTTTAATAACACCATCTAAAGGTGCTGGGTATGGTCCGTCTTGGTCTTCGAGTAGATTAGGATGTCGTCTATGAAGACGATGACAAAGTGATCCAAGAAAGGTTCGAAGACTCTATTCATCAGGGCCATGAAGGCGGAAGGCGCGTTGGTGAGCCCAAAGGGCATCACTAGGAATTCATATAGACCGTATCGGGAGCTAAAGGCAGTCTTGGGGATATCTTCCTCTCGGATTCGAAGCTGGTAATAGCCGGATCTCAGATCCATCTTGGAAAACACAGACGCACCTTGCAACTGATCGAACAGTTCGTCGATTCTAGGGAGGGGGTAGGTATTGCGTACACTCAGCTTATTCAGCTCCCTGTAGTCAACGCACAGTCGCAGAGTCCCATCTTTCTTCTTTACAAAGAGTACCGGGGCTCCCTAGGGCGAGGAACTAGGGCGGACGAATCCAGCATCTATTAGTTCTTATAGCTGGATCTTTAGTTCAGTCAGCTCCCTTGGGGCCATTCGGTAGGGGGCTCGAGATACTGGTCGTTCTCCGGTCACGAGCTCGATCTGAAAGTCGACCTCTCGCTGTGGTGGCAATCCCGGGAGGGACTCAGGGAAAATATCAGGAAAATCGCGGACTACCAGGACCTTGGCGAGCACCTGGGATTGTCTTCCATCTCGAAGTAGATACGGTATACTTCGTCCTTCTGCCGGACGGATTTCACCATCTGCGTAGAAGTCAAGATAATACGCGAGACAGAGGGCACACCTGTCAATGTGACAATCTAGACATTTGGGTTCTGTAGCCGAACTTCTTGCGTGGAACAGTTTATCTGGGCTTGGTGCTCGGCCAGCCAGTCCATACCCAGAATTATGTCAAATCCTGTTATTGCTAGGATGGTTGCGTAGATCTCAAATTCTACTTCTCCTAGCACAGCTTGGAACGAGCACTTTTCGGTAGAAGTCATATCCGACCCGTCCGGTAAGCGGATTCGTATAGACAATTCGGTTGAATGAATAACATTTACTTTTGTTGCGATGAACTCGTGGGAGACGAAAGAATGAGTTGCTCTCGTGTCGAAAAGAGTTTTGGCAGGAAGTCCTTCTACCAACAAGATTCCTGACGACATGGGAGAAATATATATATCAACTATCTAATACAGAGGATATAAGCACACATAAGTAATATACAACATCAGTAGTTAGATCTAATATCTCTCTATCGCCTAAGATATATACCTATGACTACGTCAGGGGCCGGTCCGTGCTGCAGGTCGAGTGCGTAGGCCTCCTGGGGCACTGCTCGACCCTGCTGGCCTCTTCTGCCAGCTCTGCCTCTGCGGCCTCTCTGACCCTTCCCTCGTGCCGGCTGTCCACTCTGAACAGCTCCCAATCCAGGTCTCCCCGTCGCCTAAGGGCAAAAGGCCCTCATATGTCCTGGATGATGACATAAGAAGCAGTTCCCTGCGAAGGGAACATCTCGTCGGGCAACATGTGGGGGGCTACGGTGCTGGAGCTTGTCTGACATCTGGCTGTGCAGCCGGGGGTCCTGGGGGTGCCTGTGGGCGCCTATAAGGCTGCATGCGGTGTTGCTGTTTGCGCTCTCTATCTTGTCTGTGGGGAGCAACTCCTCCGTGTCGCCTCTGGTCTCGAGGGAGCTCTTCCTGACCTCTGCGCCGCTGAGCCACCGTCTGCTGGTCTAACTCTAAAGCTGCTGCATGGGTGGCTATGGTGTGGAAGGTGGCCTGAGAGAACATAATTAGGGCCTACCTCAGGTCATCTCGTAGTCCTCGGTAGAACCGAGAAGCTCTATCCCTGTCGGAGGCAGCCAGGTTCCCGGCGAAGCGTGCCAGGTGTATGAACTCTCTCTCATACTCTGCCACAGTGCGGTTGACCTGTCAGATGAGCAGGAACCTCTCTTGCAGCGCGGCTCAGTCTGTATCTTTGATAAAGAACTCTAGTAGAGCTATGGAGAACTATCCCCAAAGGATCGTGCTCATCGGCCGACCTCGAAATGTAGATCGACTAGCCGCTCTCCACCAATCCCTCGCATATCCTTCCAAGAGGGTCACCACCAAAGAAATTGCTGCCAAAGTTGGGCACATCATCCCTACTAACAGCTCCTCCACTCGCTCCACCCACTCCTCTACCTGAATGGTCGTTTCTGTACCCCTGAAAGGTGGAGGCCTCAGTCCTCGAAAAGTCGTCAGCAGATCGGTGGGTGCGGTCATCTCTCGTGGTGGCTGTGCAAGGGCATCACGGAAAGTCGCTAGTATAGCCGTCAGTGTCTGCCCAATATCTGTCTCGGTAAACGGTACGGCCGCGGGAGCGACGGGGTCTGGTGGTGGGGTAGCTGGAACATATCCTCTAGACGAGGATCCCCCGTTACTGTCCTCCGGTATCTGGAGAAGTAACAGGAAAGAGTTTCAGTATTTTGCAAAAGTAGTGGCAATTTGCAAAAACGACAGACAAAGCGGAAACAACGATGTATGAGCATACTATCGTACAGTCTAGAATCCCTAAGCCTCTACACTAAGGTCCACCAGGCTTCCGCTGCAAGGTTCGTCCCAAACCTTAAATGAAGCGAGGGACGAAGGGATCCTGAGACTGCTCCACAAGGAAGAATCATGATCGCTCTGATCCATTTGTAGTACCCCCCCAACCTTTTGCCCTGGTCGGGCCGAAGGGGGTACTACTAGCCCAAGACGCCCACCCAGTGCTCATAGGGGAAACGATCCACCCTGTCCAAGCACTAGATGACCGCCTTGGTTGGCTCGAATTATAACATTCATAACCCACTAGAATATAGCGGAAGCATTAATAGGAAACCATTGCAGATTTATATATTACATATCAAAATTACAGCGGTTCTAGGGCCGAAGCCTAAGTACTTATATAAGCTCGTGGGCAATATATGTGCTACATATAATCCTCATATACTCTCTCTCTCTCTACGCTAGCTGCTCGACGGAACTCACGTCTCTAAACTCTGGGGACGGTGGGGGTGCATCTGCTCGAGTAGACCTAGCTGCTGGCATAATCTCCTGCGGCAGCGGGTCACTACGGTGCTCCACCTCCTGTGAATAGTTAATCAAATAACCGTTAGTCACAGAGCTAAGTGGAAACAAATCTCCTCCCCGGATCCATATCCTGGGGACGAGCACGCACCCACTCAACAGAAGTAAATAGTCGAAGCACGAGAGGGTTAGCATAATATTCCATATATGAACAGCTAGGAGCAAATATAAAAGAGTGCAGTATAACCGAAAAGAGCAGCAATAGTATAAAACAGTTATAACAATGCTCTACTAGCTCATCAGCACAACATGTTTTCATATCCTGAATTCTATCACAGGCATTAATAGCCGCGCACATACCACAGGCATTCACAGCCGCGCACATACCGCAGGCCTTCACAGCCGCGCACACAAACCCTATGTCGACATAGTTTGGACCGCTTCTGTTCCAGCAGGGTAGCGAGCCCCGCGGGCCTTACCGATATGGCCGTCGGTGACAGTGGCCAGTCCTGCCACTTTTGGGGGTGATCATACCGCACAACCCCAGGCCCTAACGTACAACCTGGTGTACTCTTGGATATGAGCGATATCCAGCAAATCATTTTGGCCGACCACCGGAGGAAAACCCGACGGGGAATAAAATGGCTGGTCACCAGTGGTGCCCATCTCCCTATCGCCTTGAGTCGTAAACCATCCCGCACTGGTACGAACGGTTTGCGGAAGGGACTGACCCTCCACTATTCCATCGCAAGCAATTTACAAACAATCAATCAACAACAAACATAATACACACCGGGTCTACGTCGGCCTTCCCTACTAGGCTTAAACTTCGGGCGGCGGCGCTTAGCTCTACTTTCGTCAAGGAGCGTGGGAGCGCATTATTTTGGGCTAGAACTGGAGGAATACCTCAACTCCAGTTATCCCCAACTAAGGCTCAACCTTAATAATGACTGCTCGTCAGAGCAGGACTCGGGATTATAATAGTAAATTGCAATGAGGACAAATGCGGTGTTTATGCTGCTTATTTAAAGTGTTGGAAAGAAACGTGACCAGTACGAAACTGGAGTAGCACTGAATTAAAAGTACTTGACCAGTACGAGACTGGAGTAAAGCTGAATTAAAAGTACTTGACCAGTATGAGACTGTTGTAGAACTGAATTAAAAGTACCTAACCAGTACGAGACTGGAGTAGAACTTAATTAAAAGTACTTGACCAGTACGAGACTGGAGTAGAACTGAATTAAAAGTACTTGACCAGTACGAGACTGGAGTAGAACTGAATTAAAAGTAATTGACCAGTACGGGACTGGAGTAAAGCTGAATTGAAAGTACTTGAATTGAAAAGAATAAAGGAACAGGACCAGTGCAAGACTGGAATAATCATAAAGAAAATGCTTAGTAGTCCAATCACTCCATCCAGGAGGCTTCAGTCTCATCTCCGTTCTCAGGAGGCACATTCAGTTCTATTTCAGTTCTTAATAAGGCTTTATTGGATTACACTCATTATTAAGATCCGATTATGATTTGGTTGTGCCTTAATAATCACGGCTTAATCGGATCAGGGGCTTATCAGGAGTTACACTCTCATTATTTATCGAGAATAATTTGCCACTCGCTGCTCGTACTCTCACTTTCCGAGCATGTCCAGATCACCCGAGAGTCGAGGCGCTCGACGATTTCACAAAGCCTCGGAACACACGGAGCTTGGTCACTTGCCTCAGCCACTCCCGTCGATATGATAACTTTGAATTTATTATTCAAATTAGAGAGGATAGTCGCGCGCTCCAATTTTCATTTTCGAAGAAAACGAGCGTAATAATTTCCGAACGTGACCCTAGGCTTCCAGATTTTAGGAAAAATATCAAAACTTATCTCCATGACCCCAAATTTTGATACAACCCTTAAGAGAGACTAAAATGAGCCTTATAATTTTTTTGTAATTTTCCAAAGTGTTTTGGGCCTTTAATTTGGCCAAACAAATTTTATTTGGGCTTTTAAAAATACCAAATCAACCCCAAAAATTCTCAAAATTTTTGTGGAGACTGCCCTCATCAAGAAGAACAATTTTTATGTTCAAACCTTTTTCATGAGGGCTCTATCTTAGTCACTGAAAAATCAAATCCATTATAATAATATAATATTATAATAATTATATATATTATTATAATATAATATATATATTATAAATAAAAATTCCTGTTCATCTTCTCTTCCCCCCCCCCCCCCCCCCCCCCCCCCCCCCCGCTGGAACGAATCCGCCTCCCTTACGGGCCTTCCCCGCCGCTGGCCGGCCACCGGCCGGCCGTGGCTCCGCCCTCGGCCGACTTCCTGGGGGTGGGCGCTCCCTCCGGCGGTGGTCCGGCGGCCCGCCGCCGCCGGCCGCCGGAGCTTTTTTTATTATTATTATTTTAAACAGGAAGGAAGGGGAGAACGGCGGCGGCGCTCCGGCCGCCGAGGGCGCCATGCAAAACGTTCAAAATGAAGAAGGGGGAGGGAGAAGGCTTTCACCTGTGTTCGACGGGCTTGGGAGGGGCCGCCTTGGTCGGACATGGCTCAATGTGGTGGTGGAGGGGGAGGAGCTCCTCGGCTTTGCATTTTCCGGCCACCAGAGCTCCGGCAGAGGGGGGGGGAGAAGGGGGAGTTGCTCATTGAGCTGTGAGGATAGTTAGGGGAGGGGGAGCCTTTATATAAGCTTGGGGGAGGGAGGGCTTCTCCTTTTTGGCAATGTGGGATTAATCCCTCCTTAGGGAAGGATTAATCACCACCCTCCAACTGTCCTTGGACAGCTGGAGGTGCCACATATTCCCCATGTGGGGAATGAGGGGAAGCCCCATGGGCTTGGTCCTCCATGGTGAAGAAAGAGAGGGGAAAGAGGAGAGAATGGGGTTTGTGGGCCTCCATTAACTTAGGGACTAGGGAGGCTTGCTGGTTGGGGGCCCAAGGAGTGTGAGGGGGGTATGGGTCATCCTTCTTTGGAGAGGAGGAGGGCTCCTCATTTGGAGAAAAATCCAAAAAGTGGATTTTTAGGAGGGTTTGACCAAGTCAATCCTAGGGTGCGTCCCCCTTGCTGGTCAAAGTCAATGTGGGTCCAAGTCATCGGGGTCGGGTCAAGGTTCGGGTGCCGTGTCATAATTGGTGTGTGCACGCTTTTAGGTGAACGACTAGCCTCGATTTGACCGCGTGTTGACCAATTATCGTCAAAATTGACCTCGATGACTTCCGTTGACTTCGTATTGACCACACGAGTCCAATGCCACTGACTGGGGTTGAATAAGAGTCCGTTTGGCGAAAGTCCAAAATTTGCGCACCGCAGCGCGTTAAAATGGTCGAACTGTGTAAAATTTTTGTTAGACCTCAGATTGTGACGTGACGAGCTCCAATGCGTTTATATAGACTATAAAAGACCACATGAACTGATAAAACTTGATTCGAAGTTCTTCTGGCTTGATATCCAAAATCTCGCTTTCGTTGCGTTTTACGAGGAATGGTCACATCCACTATATGATCTCAGGGTCAACCTGAACGAGTTCCGATGCGCTCGTATTGACTATACGAGGCCACAGGAACTTGCAGAACTCAATTCGGAGTTCTCTAACTCGATTCCCTGCCTAGGGTTGCCTCCTACCGGGTCACGGGTAGAGGCTCGGGTCACTTTTATTGGGCCCACTAGGGCTCTGGTGGCCCAATAAAAGTCGGGATGTTACACCCCGCTGGTGCACTTACTAAACTTTAACAAACAACCACTGTTTTAGAATATAAGACATTGTTTGAGGAACTTTCGACTCGCGTACCGGGTTTGACCCAGTCATTTTTAACAAGTGTTTTAATTTCCGGACTAAGATCCAGTATTCGGGGAACATTAAAAATACAACGCCCAGGGGACTTACATGATGCGTACGCCCTCGCTGGTATGGTGGAAGACCAGGAATAAGAAAAATACCCCCCCCCCCCCAACTCAAACCAAAAAAATGATTACTGAAAACCCCCCGATATTTTGATCCACCTATATAAGCGCCCCTGCGCCACACATGGCAGACACCTAATACTGAACTACCCCCCAATATTCCTACCAACACCAACCTACCAATTAGACGACTTTCGGCGGCCGAGTAACAACGTCGGCGAGACCAGGGTTTGTGTTACAGCTGTAATGATAAATACACATATGGACATCGCTGCAAAGGAACGGGTTCCTATTTATATTTTCAAGGGACCGATGAACTAGAGGACTCTGAGGATACAACTGCAGAGCCTATCCAGGAATCTATTGATCCCAATGGGGCAATTTGTTTTTATGCTTTTTCGGGCGAACCACCAGAACATTGCATACGCGTAACCGCGTATTTATTAAATCACCCCTTAGAGACACTTATAGACAGCGACAGCTCACACGATTTTCTTTCGGACCGAATAGCTAAATTTTTACGCTTACCCATGATAGCTATCAAACCTTTTCAGGTATTTATGGGTAATGAAATGTCGGTCACATGCGAAAGCAAATGTAATGACATTAACCTGCTCATACAAACACATAGGTACAATTTAAATCTGTATGTTTTACCACTTCACGGTGCGGACGTTGTACTGGGAGTACGATGGATCCGATCACTAGGACCGGTGACCACCGATTTCTCTACCCTTACAATATCTTACAACACCAATCAGGAACCAGTGACCCTACAGGGTAAAATTACAATTCCAGACAAGTTTGTTTCATCATCGCAGGTTTCACGCTTAATGTCATTACAAGCTTCCACGTTATGTGTTTTACTACTGAACTCCCACATCCCAACAAGCACAGTATCACATCTTCTATTCAGACTACACACTTACCAACGCCATTTCGCACCCTACTCCAGACATATCAAGATTTATTTCAGGACACCACTGCCCTACCACCAAGACGATTGATTGATCACACTATTCCCTTACTCCCTAACTCCAACCCAGCAAACATCAAACCATATCGATATCCCCACTACCAAAAAATGAAATTGAGCGCATGATCATAGAAATGTTGCAGGCTGGCCATATTAGACCCAGTACCTCTAGTTTTAGTTCCCCGGTTATCTTAGTCAAAAAAAAGACGGTTCGTGGCGTTTTTGCGTGGATTACCGTCTTTTAAACAACATGACAATCAAAGATAGATTTCCAATACCTACGATTGATGAACTTCTAGATGAGTTATATCATGCTCGTTACTTTTCCAAAATGGACCTACGATCCGGGTATCATCAAATTCTGATGTCCGAAGCTGATATCCACAAAACAGCTTTCTGCACCCATCACAGACATTACGAATTTACAGTCATGCCTTTTGGCTTGACCAACGCACCATCCACGTTTCAGGCCCTAATGAATTCAATCTTTCGACCCTTCCTTCGTAAATTCATTGTCGTTTTTTTTAAGACATTTTGATTTTTAGTACATCAGAAACCAACCATCTGACCCACTTAACACGGGTTTTTCAACAATTACGAGAAAATGCACTTCAAATCAAATTATCAAAGTGTATTTTTCTGACAAATAAAATTGAATACTTGGGTCATTGTATTACTAAGGGGACCGTTTATCCAAATAACAGTAACATAGAGGCTATCACCCGATATTCAGTTCCTAAAAATCAAAAGGAGTCCGTGCTTTTTTGGGCCTAGCAGGATTCTATCGCAAATTCATTAAAATTTTTTCAACAATAGCTTCTCCGCTAACAGACTTACTTAAAAAAGACATGTTCGCCTGGACAACGCAAACAGAAATGTCATTCAACCATTAAAAGACAAATTGATTCAGAAACCAATTTTAACCCTACCAAATTTTGAAGAACCTTTTGCCATAGAAACTGATGCATCGGGTAGTGGTATTGGCGCAGTTTTACTTCAAAAAAATAAGCCCATTTCTTTCTTTAGTAAAAAGTTATCACCTCTAATGCAGAAAAAAATCTACTTACGTACGCGAGATGTACGAGGTTACAACCACGGTGGCGAAATGGCGCCAATATTTATTGGGCCACACGTTTCACATTTATACTGACCATCGAAGCCTACACAACCTGTTAACACCAGATTTACATACACCCGAACAACAACTCTTTTTAGCAAAATTAATCGGGTACGATTATACCATTAAGTATAAACCGGGTAAAACTAATATAGTGGCTGACTCACTTTTCAGATCTTGCACGACACATATAGACGACAACTCATCAGCCACAACCAACCCCACCACGGTTGCACACCTTAATACCTTATCACTAACACAACCCACATAACCATTACTGGAAGGATTATCTCAAGCATATGAGAATGATACCTTTTCCCAGCAACTACACAAGGACCTCTTCATCAACCCAGCTGCACACCCCGACTGGAGTCAGAAAGGGGATAACATTTTCTTTAAAAACCGACTTTTCATACCTTAGAACTCCAACATCATCTTAAAAATAATAAAAACATCACATGATAGCCTATATGGAGGCCACTCTGAATCAACGCCACATTACACAGAATACAAACAAAGTTCCACTGGCACAACATGAAACAAACCATTGCATCATACATAGAGAAGTGTGACTTATGCCAAAAGGGTAAGTCAGTAAACCATTTACCTTATGGGCTCCTTCAACCTTTACCCATTCCAATCTTGATTTGGTCTGTTTTAACAATGGATTATATAACACAACTCCCTAAATCAAATGGTTATTCAAACATTATGGTAATCGTTGATAGATTAACACGAGCAGTCCATTTCGCTCCCCTCTTTTCCCCAATCACGGCACCACTGGCAGCAGCCGCGTTTTGGGAATTAGTGGGTAAACTCCACGGTCTGCCGACGTCGATAGTTTCAGACCGGGACTCTACCTTTTTAAGTGATTTTTGGCCTGAATTGTTCACTCTACAGGGTACAGTATTACACTATAGTTCGGCCTATCACCCACAAACCAACGGGTTGACAGAGCGGACTAATAGATCCTTACAACAGTACTTACGATTATTCACACACGAACACCCAAAAAAATGGGCTAGCTACTTAAGTTTTGCAGAATTTCATTTCAATACTACACTAAACACATCTACCGACATGACCCAATTTGAGGCCATTTTCGGCCGACCAGCCCATGGGCTTTTGACATATTGTGCAGGGGGAACAAAGAATGAAGCTATGGAGCTCACTCTAAGGACCCGAGACGAGCTGATTCACTAGTTGCGAGCAAATTTACAAGCCGCTCAACAACGCATGAAGACTCAAGCCGACAGAAAAATAACAAAAAAAAGGTTCCAGAAAGATGACTGGGTGCTTCTAAAACTACACCCTTACAAACAACTCACTCTACACAAGACCCAATGCAAAAAGCTTGCTCTCCGATTTTACGGACCCTTCCAGATTAAGGAAGTCATGGGAGAAACTGCTTACAAACTTGAACTTCCTGAAGGCTGCAAAATACACCCATTGTTTCACATTTCCTTACTCAAACCCTACAGAAGCAACGAGGAATTCCATATTACTCCCTTACCAACACACAGTCATAACAACATGTCGCAGCATGTTACTTTAACAGTGGTCTGAGTACGCAAGATTAGACGAAATAATCTGACTGCAACATAGGGTTTGGTCCAGTGGAAGGATCTTCCACCTGAAGACAGCACTTGGGAAGATCTCGATGCTCTCATGCCAGATCTAAGACAACAAGCTATCAAAACGAAGCTCAACATCCTGAAGCAGAACGACCAAATCTACTTCCTATAGGATGGAGTCACACTAAGAGACGTTCCCAACGCGCTAAAAAACCTAAAATGCAGAGAAAAGAGACCTTACCACCGCCGCCTATAGAGCGCTAAAGACTCCTTTCATTGTTACCTTACATGGAACAACTTCCTCCTGGGGTACACAGCAATTTTCTCTGGCCATACAACCATTCTCTCTTCCATCTACCTTGAGCAAATGACGACGAACCCTAAAAAAACAAGCAGAGAAGGATGGGGGGAGAAACGATGAGGGCATCGTTTTTATAAGAGGAAGGCATTGTTGTGGCCTTGACACGTGTCCTCTCATATTAAACCAACCGCCAGATCTTAATCAAGGAAATACAGAGATACAGGCTAGACACGTGTCCTCTCAGATCACACCAGCGGCCAGGATCATCATCAAGGGTGTATAGAAGTATACAGTGGATGCCATCATTCAGAGTTTGTTCTAGTAAACAATCAGGAAATGCCACGTGCTTCCCTTATCGTGTAATTAGTTTTATATTTCAGATTATTAATATTGTAACGGTTATATGGTGGATTAGCTGGTTATATATAGCAGCTTAGCTTGTAATTAGTTTTTATGCAGATTAATGAAAGGATTCTAAGCTTCTTCTTCCCATTACTTCTTTTGCCCTCTCTATCTTTCTCTGTTTCTCTCTCTCCCTCTTCCCTCCGTCTGGTATCTCTTTTCCCCTTCCTAGTTTTATTAAAGCTCGGCTCCGGTGATAAACTCCGGTTACCGCAGCCTTTACACCTAGGTCGCACCACTCCCGATTTTGATTCCATCGCCTAGGTCTCGCAATTTTGATTCCGATGATTATGACTTGTCGCCTGGAGTTTTTTGTTTTCTGGCATTGATAGGAGAGAAAGAAGGAGGAAGTGGCTTATCGCCTGGTTTGGTGTTTCCCGTCGCTTTTTCCACTGTTGAAGCCTCTCACCGCCGCTCGCCGCTATTTTCTCCCGCAATAAGGCACCGCCGGCGCTTCCTATTTCGAAAGTTTTTTTTTCGAAAATAGAGGAGGAGTTTGGCTTCCTGTCACCGTTCAGGATTCTTCTGTGGTGACTACTAAAGGGAGGTGGCGATCCATTGTGTATTGAAGAACGAAGGAACCTAGTCCCCAATCGGGATCTATTATTTCACATAGATCCATAAGCTTCAATAGTAGCCCTTTTACCCTGGTCTGAAATCGTTCGGATGTGTGTTTCCTGTTGAAGGACCAGCTACCTAAATCATCTTGGAGAGAAGGCAAGAAACAAGTGTTCTGAATACTGCAGATCAAGCCCTTACTAGTTGAGGCTATGGCTCCTTTTGGGAGGACTTATTTTCACCGGTCAAGCGATTATGATCACATGAATCATGCCTTAATTATGGTCCGGTTAATGCAGTCATAAACGCTAGACCGGTGAAAATAAGTCCCCCCGAACAGAGCCTAAAGCTTCTTCAAGTGAAGATTTCGGCCACTATTTGGATCTAAAAGTGGATTGACTCTTCTGCTTTAAGATCGTTGTCTTCGTGTAGCCGATCAGAAGGATGAGATCTGTTTTTCTTTAGAGGAGGAAAGCAACCAAGTTACATTGTTGTTTACTAAAAGATGCATTGGTATCTAAACCATTATTTTTTATTAGAATCCTGACATCAGACTTTAGGATTGTGATTGTCATGGCGGAGTGCATTTGTGCAACTCTACGTGAATCTCTTGCATTTTCCAAGCACTTCCTCTTGGAGGAGATGTGCTTCTATGAAAGCTTGATAATCGGATCTAGTTTTGGCGATTGTGTTCAGTCGAAAAGGAGGAGCAAACAAATAAATCTCTAGATTGTATCTAAAGTGTACTGGATCGACTCTACTCAGATCAGGTGATATTTTTCGGTTTGCGGTCTTCATTTTAAACTATTGAAACATAGCACCTATGATAAAGTAAAATTATAGTTTTTCTTTCAATCACACTGATTTTCATGGGTGGAAACTCCGCATTCAAATTGACTTGAAAAATAGGAGAATTACCACACAGTTCTCAATGATTTCACCACTATCTTAGAGGATGTGGACGAATATCTGTAGAGCAAAGACGAGAATTTTTGCAATGTTCACCTTCTAAATTCCCTGAATCCTCGTCTTATATTGAACTCAACTTGAAATCTGAAATGAACAGACAAAAGAAGAAAGAGCAAGCCCATAGAATACAGCACCGTACTAGCCTTTTGAGTGGTGGTTGTACAACGCTGCTACCTGTCATGTGACTAGTGATAAAGATCTTTCTTCTATAATGCCCAAGTTTCCCATATTCATGAGTGTTGGGTATTGCATCCACAATAACCCAGATTTGCTTGAAGTCACCCTTGAACTAAGATGAATTAAGTTGTATTTGATATTCTTGTTTAGTTGTGTGTTTGCAGATTACCATTGCTAAGTGTTGACCAATGTCATTCTACAGTGGGTCACGAACACAGGATCATACAGTGTAATCCCTCACTGTGTGATCCAAGGTGTTGACTCATGTGTAGCCTCTCCATTTGGATACACTTCATATTCAAACCTTGGATCATGGAATGAAGATTGGACTCTTGAAGAGAAGAGAAAGATTTTTTCTAAAGTTCAGAAAATTCTCTAAGTCCACTTCTCGAGAAGTGTCTCTTAGTTCTCGAGAAGTCCTTAGAATTCTCGAGAAGCTTTGCTTCAAAGTTCTCGAGAAGTCCTTAGAATTCTCGAGAAGCTTTGCTTCAAAGTTCTCGAGAAGTGCTTAGAGTTCTCGAGAAGCTTAGCTTCAAAGTTCTCGAGAAGTCCCAGCATTTGGTTCTCGAGAAGTCCAGACAGCTTCAAGAATTTCTCCAAGTCTAAATTCTCGAGAAGTCCAATGTAGTTCTCGAGAAGTCCTTATATTTCTCGAGAAGTAGAAGTGTAGTTCTCGAGATGTCCTATAGTTCTCGAGAAGCTTAACTTCATAGTTCTCGAGAAGTCAGCTTATGGTTCTCGAGAAATCAAGTTTGTTCTCGAGAAGTATTAGCCCTGAAGTCTCGAAAACTAACTTAAGTTCCAGACAGTATAGCTCTTGAGAAATCAAATCTAGTTCTCGAGAACTAATGTCACTTCTCGAGACCTGCATGTCATATTTTTTTCAGAATTTCTCTTAAGTCCAGATCGGCCGGATTTTCAAATGTCTTGACGTGATTGGTCCACGTGTCATCATTAATGTATTTTCTAACCGTTAGGAGTAATCCTATATAAAGTCTTTTCATTAAGACCAAACCCTAAAAAAAAAACAATTACAGAAGTGGATTTCTTCTCTCTGAAATTTTTCTGGATCGCCCGACTGTTTCTAAAAGACATTCTCTGAAGCCGCCGCCGCCGCCGCTCACGAATAGATCGACTTTTCTGTTTTCGATCAAGGAAGACTTGTTGTTCAAGGGATCCTCATCCTCTCCTTGATCGAGTAGGTCAAAGTTTTCTCAGGTCAGATCTACCAGTCTTCTTCGACCTTTTCTGAAAGAGCCGCAAAGTTCAAGAAGAAGACTCAAAGACTTATTTTTCCAGATCTGAGAAATTTCTGTATTTGTGTTTTTCAAATCTCTTTGTTATTATTGTAGGAGATTTTCTCCGAGTATAGGAGCGTTGCTCTCTGAGTTGTATGAAGTTTTGTTTATATTCCGAGTGTAGATCCATTTGGATCGAGTTTGTAGGAACTTGGTTCCGAGGCGTAGGATTGTTTTCAATCTGAGATAGTGGAGTAGCCGAGTCTAGTGATTTGCTAGATCGGTGAGATAAAGTGGACGTACCCAAGATTGTGGAACCACTATAAATCTTCTTGTCTTCTGTGATTGTTTGATCTCTTGTGCTAGATCATTAAAATTTTTATTCCGCAAATAGTCGCACGATTCACCTATTCACCCCCTCTAGGTGATTTAGGTTGACAACTTTACACTTTCAATTGGTATCAGAGGGAGATTGGTCGTTAAAAGGTTAACACCTTGATCAATTTCCTCTCGAAAGTTGTCATTTGGTTATTCAAGCAATGGACAAGGCCAAAGATTTTTCCAAACTTCCCCTGCGCACAAAGAAAAACTTTCCCATGTTGAAAGAGAGAATAAAACTTTTCATGGAAGCTGTGGACCCCGGATCTTCATGATTATTGAAGAAGGTCCTTACGTCCCCATGACTTTCTCCACTATAGATCCAACCAAGATGGTTCCTAAAAATTGATGGATCTTGATAAGGACGAGATTGCACTTATCTCTTTGGACAAGAAAGCTAAAAATATTATAGCAAGTGCAGTCGATGACTCGATGCTGCAGAATCTGATTCACTACGAATCGACTAAGGAGATTTGGCAGTCTCTAGTAACTCTGATGGAAGGCACTGAAGAAGTGAGGGATGATAGAAGGTCCCTATTGAACCAGAAATATGAAGCCTTCAGGCAAGGGTCAAAGGAGACCATTGCAGATACTTTTGAGAATTTCTTCAAGATAGTAAATGGCCTAAGAGTGTATGGCCTAGTCTTCACCAATGGGGAGCTGAATGATAAGTTTCTGAGGTATTTCACAAAGGAATGGGACAACAAAGTCTGTGCCATCCGGGAGTTTGGCAGACTAGCTGAAACAGACCCACAGAATCTATTTGGCAAGCTGATGTCCTATGAACTGCAGATCAATTCCAGAAAAGTTGAAGAAGAGAAAAGTAGCTTCTCCTCAAAAGAGTAGTTGGTTGCATTAAAGGCTGACAGTTTAAGGAAGGGCAAAGCTGCCTCACCAGCACCTGCTCAATAAGTGAGTGAAGAAGAAAACTCTGAGCCAAGCACCTCAGGCTCAGAATTATCTGAAGGAGAGTTCTTCATTGCTCTCTCGGCAGTTCAAGAAATTCTTGAACAAGAAGAAGCAGTGGAGAGGCAAGGATGCCTCATATAGAAGATCACGACAAGATGGTGATCAGCGAAAGAAAGGCTCAAGTAGCCATAACAGGTATACCTCTAAACAGAACAAACAAATTTCTATTGACATTGTCTGCTACTACTGTAACAAACCAGGTCATGTGATAGCTGACTTCCCCCACAAGAAGGAGGGTGGCAGAAGAGAGGAAAAGAAGTCCTCATACCACAAGAAGAGGATAGAGAAGAGCCTGTTGGCCAAGAAGGGCAAGACTCTCAGCGACTCCAACTCATCTGAGTCGAGTGAAGAAGAGGAAGCCTACTTTGGGCTCATGGCTCAATCAGATGATGAACAAGAGCCCCAGTTTACTAGGGAGGTAAAATCTCACACTCCTCTCTCTGAATCTGAAAGTTCTGAGCATGAATACGAGGATAGCTCTTCTGACGATGAGTCCGAACTTATGGCCCAGTACAAGGAGTTGATCATGACTTATGACAAATGTCGCCGAGTCGTGAAAACTCAGGCTAAAGAGATTAAGTCTCTAAAGGCTATTGAGAGCAACTTGAGAGAAGAAGTCGCAAAGACTGACTCTCTTCAAGAGAACTTCTATCTTGCTATTGAAGAATAAATCAAGCTCTTAAGCACCTCGACCTTAAAGAGAAAATCATCAAAGAGGTTAAAGAATAACTCGAGGCTGAGAAGAAACTCGTTGAAAGTTTCTCTAAGCCTAAGAAAGTTCTTCCACTCATTGCTGAATTCTCAGTTAAGGCCCAAGGAGCTGGACTAGGCCATGTTGACCCTCCTAGTAAATCTTCTAGGAGAAACAAGGCTCAACGGAAGAATAAGGCCGCCAAGAAGGCCTTGACCAAAGAAAAGGGGAAAGCCCCTCTAGATTAGACTGTCTTTAAGGAAGTTATCTTTCTAACAAATAAGTTTGATCTGGACTCGTCCTATGGTCACTTGACCATGCCTACTTATGTAGAGCCAAAGTCTCGGTACCAAGGATGGACTCGCCCTCGAAACTTTGGTGAGAGCGTCTTTAAGGCACCTTATGAAGAAGTGATTCTTCAGGGCTATGGTCCTTATAATCATAGCCACAAATTCAATAAAGCACCTAAAGTAAAGCTCGTTCGGGAAAGGCCTCTGAAGGAGAAGAAATCATGTGACTGCCATCACCGTGAAGCTTCCTCCTCCAAGGATGCTACCCCTGCTAGACCACCATCTAAAAAGATCAAGCAGGAGTACGTAAGGCAAAGATACAACAGATTTGACTATTGGTATTGTGGAAAAATTGGTCATTTTGCCATCGATTGTTGGTTTAATATCAGGAAGGTTACTACTCCTCAAGTTGGCAACATGAGATTGACCACTTAGAATGCTAATCTTCGTAGGGGGAGTATTCTAACCCGAGACCAAGGACCCAAACATGCTTGGGTTCCTAAGGCAAAGTGATTATGAATGCAGGTATGTCCAAAGACCACCAAAATGCCAATCTGGTACTTGGACAGTGGATGTTATCGGCACATGATCGGGACAAGAAGCTTACTCCATAATTTCACTTCAGTCTATAACGGACCAAAGGTCATCTTTGGAGGTTCAGACCGAGGGATAACTAAAGGCTACGGTATGATCACTATCGATAGTGTATCTTTTTTGGATGTAGCTTATATGGAGGGATTGGAACACAATCTCATAAGCATAAGTCAACTATACGACAAAGGATACATAGTTGAGTTCCACGCTGACAAGTGCTTGATAAAATCTGTTGACAATATGGAAATAATTCTATCAGGCACTCGAAGAAGGAACATATTTTGCTTAAATTTCATTTGTATAGACTCTTCTACACCAGTGTGTCTTTTGGCAAAAGATAGTGCGTCTCTTGGTGACCAATGGCACAAGAGGATAACACATATTAATTTTAAAACTATTAATAAATTATTCTCCCAGAACTTAGTATGTGATGCCCCAAATGTCAAGCACGTCAAAGAGAGACCTTATCATGCATGCGTAAAAGGCAAGCAAACAAGGGCTACCTTTAAAAGCATCATAGGCAAAAACTCTAATAAGTGTTTACACCTACTTCATATGGACTTGTTCGGTCCATTACAAGTTAGAAGCTTAGGAGGTAAGGATTATTCGTTGGTAATTTTTGATGACTACTCGCGCTTTGCGTGGGTGTTCTTTCTGAAACACAAGTCAGATACCTTTGATATCTTTACAAACTTTGTTAGGCAGATCAAGAATGAATACAACAGCTCCATAGTTAAAATCAGAAGTGACAATGGAACTGAATTCAAATCTGGGGCCATGACAGAATTTTGTGAAAGCCTAGGTATCTTTCATGAGTTTTCCTCTCCTCGTACTCCACAGCAAAATGGAGTATCTGAGAGAAGGAATAAAACACTCATAGAGGCCTGCATAACTATGTTGAGTGATGCTTCACTACCGGAGAACTTCTGGGCTGAAGCCGTCAACACTGCATGCCACGTGCAAAATCAAGCCCTCATAAATAAGAATCATGATAAGACACCTTATGAACTTCTAAAAGGCAGGAAACCAACAGTTTCATATTTTAGAATTTTTTGATGTAAATGCTTCGTGCTTAACAATGGTAAGTATGATACTACCAAGTCTAGTGAGAAAAGTTTTGAAGGTATTTTTGTAGGATATAGTAGCCATAGTAAGGCATACAGGATTTTCAATAGAAAAACTCTGGTTGTAGAGGAATCCATACATGTTGTATTTGATGAGACGAGCTTGCTGCAAAGCAAATCGTCTAGTGTGCTTGTTGAAGATGCAGGTACTAGGATTAAAGAGATCAGCTTGGATAAATCGACTGAAGGTAAAGATGAAAAGTTCATCAAGATCACCTCTCCAACCCCTATTGGAGAGGTAGAGGATCAAGATGAAAATATTGTCCAAGTTGATGAAGTCACTCCAGTGGTTGAAGAAGTCCCAAATGCGAGGAATCTAGAGCTTAGACATCTGAAAGATCACCCAATGGACCAGATCATAGGAGATCCCCAGGATGGTGTCATAACTCGTCGAGGTAAAACTAACGAGAATTTATATTTAAGTTTTCTCTCACAGGTTGAACCAAAGAAGTTTGAGGAAGCAAACTCAGACGCATCATGGATCTTAGCCATGGAAGAAGAATTGAATCAGTTCAAGCACTGCAAAGTTTGGACGCTTGTTCCAAGACCCAAAGGTAAGAATGTCAGAATGAAATGAGTCTACAGGAACAAGTTGGACGAGAATGAGATAATCATCAAGAACAAAGCCAGACTCGTCACCAAAGGATATTGTTAATAAGAAGGGATCGACTTCGACCAAACATACGCTCCAGTGTCAAGACTGGAGGCCATCAGACTGTTCCTAGCTTATGATGCACTGAAGGGGTTCACTGTCTATCAAATGGATGTGAAGTCCGCCTTCCTAAATGGTGACATAAAGGAAGAGGTGTACGTGGAACAGCCCCCAGGTTTCTTTGATTCTAATTTTCCTGAGTATGTTTATTTATTATCAAAAGCGATGTACTGTTTGAAACAAGCTCCTCGAGCTTGGTACGAAACGCTATCTACCTTTCTCCTCGAGAACAAGTTCACAAGGGGAAAGATAGATAAGACATCATTTCTTAGGGAAATTAAAGGCAAGATTTTGCTAGTGCAAATCTATGTCGACGACATTATTTTTGGCTCTACAGACGAGAACCTCTGCAAAAAGTTCTCTAAACTTATGCAAGAGAAGTTTGAAATGAGTAGTATGGGAGAGCTGAAGTATTTCTTAGGACTTCAGGTGAAACAATCTGAAGATGGAATTTTCATCTCACAGATGAAGTTCACCAAGGAGTTGATTAAGAAATTCAGAATGGAGAGTGCAACCTCTACGAGGACTCCAATGGCCTCTGCTATGTCTCTGGACAAGGATGAGAAAGGGAAACCTTTTGATGAAACCAAATACAGAAGCATAGTTGGATCCTTGCTCTACCTTACAGCAAGTAGACCAGACATAATGTTCTCTACATGTGTCTGTGCTAGATTCTAAGTGAACTGTAAGGAATCTCACTATGCTGCTGCAAATCAGATCTTGAGATACATTAAAGGTACACCGATTCTTGGCTTATGATACCCAAGTAGTAATGACAGTGAACTAATTAGTTTTTTAGATGCAGACTTTGCATGTAGCAAAGATGACAGGAAAAGCACTTTCGGGACATGTCAGTTCCTTGGAAGAAGGCTTATCTCATGGAGTAGCAAAAAGCAAAATTGTGTTGCAATCTCAACGGCCGAGTCAGAATACATTTCTATCGATAGTTGTTGTGCACAGTTACTTTGGCTCAAGAATCAGCTAGAAGATTACAATATGAAGGTCAAAGACATTCCATTGTTCTACGACTCATCCAGCGCGATCGCAATCGCAAACAACCCAATTTCGCACAGCCGTACAAAGCACATCGAGATCAGATATCATTTCATCCGAAAGCATGTGGAGCAAAGGGATGCGAATCTGCAGTACGTGCCAACAGATCGGCAAGTTGCAGGTATTTTCACGAAGCCGCTAGACGAGACCAAGTTCAATTTCTTCAAAACTGAACTTGGAATGCTAAACAAAGAAGGATAAGTCACAGGAAATCAGTTCAAAGCTCAAGAATCGAGGATACCTCAAACAGGTCAGAAATTTCTCAAGAGTAAAGTACTAGTTCTCGAAAACTCAGTCTACTTCTCGAAAAGTAAAGTACTAATTCTCGAAAACTCAAGCTACTTCTCGAGAACTTTGATCTATCTCTCGAGAAGTCTTTGCAGTTCTCGATAAGTCTCTTCAGTTCTCGAGAACTAATATCATACTTCTCGAGAAGTCCTCTGACAGTTCTCGAGAACTAACCCTACCTCTCGAGAAATGCCTGTCCTTTTCGATTTCTGATTAATTTCTTCTATTTCGAAAACCCGCTTGATTTCAGTCCGAACCCTAGATTAATTAGACACTTAATTGACATTAGTAGGATTATATATATATATATAATACTTTAGAAATCCCAAATCAACCGCCACTTCAAACAGTCTTCTCAAAAACTCTTCATCTTCCGCCGACAGAAAGCTTCGTCGCAGTCGTCGTCTTACGCTCCGTCCGTCGCCGCTGTTAGCGTCCATGATGCAGGGTTTGAAAATAGGAGTCGACAGTGAACTCATCGTCGCAGGGATTGGACATTTCTTATGACTTCAAGAACTTGCTCCTTCTCCTGGAAATAGCCGGTCTGATGTTCGTTCTCTCAGAACCCAGCAAGATTTCATTTCCAGATGTAGAGGAATTCTTCAGGAATGCCAAGGTGAGGAGAAATGGTACAGTTTTGAAAACTAAAGTCAGGGGGATCAAAATCAAGTTGGACAAAACCAGAGTTTCAAAGCTCCTAAAGCTGCTCGTTGTGGATGAAGAGGATGACCTAACACTTGAAGATTATGACAGAACTTACTCTTTCTGTGGAGTTCCTGTGGATTTCATCTCTTTAAGGAGAAATCTCTTCAATGATGTAGGAAAGCTTCTGGTAGATTTAATTGGAAAGATCTTGTGGTGCAGAAAATGGTCCATTAGTTTCATAATCAATGACCTATTTGGTGTTATGACAGCTATTATCTACAGAAAGAAATTTCAATATGGAATGATGGTATTTGAATTTATCAGGGATAGTATTCAGGCTCCCAAGTTTGCAAGGATAATTTATCTGTTGCTGAGTGAGATTGACCAAGTCACCTTCAAAACCTCTAAAGGTACTCAGATCCATCACCTGAAAAATATTTCATTGGCCTCCATCCAAAGATGGGAACTCATGCTGAAGAATTCCAAGCAGTTAGCTAAAGAACTTGCAGCTTCTGCCTCTGAGGTCAAGACCCCATCTCCCTCCTCTCATCATGTTGCTAAACCATCTGGTGCAGCAACTGAGGGGGAGCCTGCAGCCTCTGTTCCTGTTGTCAGACCTACTCCTTCCTCTCCAGCCAGATCAGCAAGCAGATCACCCATCAGAAGTCCTGTCAGAAGCCTAGTAAGCTCTCCAACCAGGTCCCCAGTGGAAATTGCTCTAGATGATACTTTCTCAAATATTCAAGTACAAGAAACCCTCTAGAACACAACTGAAGACATTGATAGAATGGTTGAAGAACTCACTTCAGATGAACCTCTTCCTCCTCTTTTCAAGGACACTGCTGAAGAACCCTCAAAAGATCCCTCATCAGTTCCATCCTCACCCCAAGCTACTCTAACTCTTTCTCCCTCTCCAAGGAAAGATTCAACTCCATCTGAATACCCTTCAGCACCAGATACCATCCTTCTCTCTGCAGAGGATGAGCAAGAACCTGAAGAAGTGGAAGCCCCTCTCAAGAACCTTGACTTCTCCCTCCCCATAATTGTTGATGAGGAGGCTGATACAGTCTTTCACACTATAAGAGCCAAGAGCTTTGTGGTAGTGGCAGAGATACCTCCCTGGGTAGCTCCTCTTCCACCCCCAAATAACTCTGCTGGTGATGTTACTCCTATTGTTGTTGCTGTTGATGCCTCTCTCTCTTCTGACATTTTGAGTAAGATTGGAATTTTGCTGACTGAACAAAGGAAACATTTTGATGACTCTCTGAAAATAGTGCAAGACAAAGTGATTGCTCTGGAAACAGAAATGAGCCGAGGATTTGCTAAAATACAACATAACACTGACTCTCTCAAAAGACTGCTTCAGATTTGTGGCAAAGCTATAGATCACACCATTACTAGTGTTGGTCAGGTAATGGAACAGTCTGTCACTCTTGCTAATAACCAGATTCAGTTAGAAAAAAAACTCAAGAACATGTGATGAAGATTTGTGAGAAAGTTGGTACTTTCAAAGAAGATGCCATAGAAAAGCTCTGTGTAGAATTCAGAAAGGGGGAGAATCTAGTGAAAGAACATGTAGTCAAACTTGTGGATAAGTTTATTGAAGATGAAAACACTCTCTGGTCTGAGAAAATTTCTGAAATTAATAAGAATGTTTTAGATCAAATCCAGTCAGTGAAGTTCTATACTTTTGACACCATAGTTTCGATGCACAATCATATATTCCCTGACTTTCAGGCTGATCCTAATATTATTCCTCATCACCTGAACCCACTTGCTGAAGGACAGCCCAGTCAGATGCCAGCTCAGATGTAACAACCTCAGATGCCCTGCTTTTCTCCAAGGCCAGAAGATCAGGACCCTCCTCCTGCTTCCTATGACTAGGTTTGGGATGATATTATTCCTCAGGATTTACCAGAAATCAACACCTCTAAAAACAGAAAGTATGGGGAAGGCCCCTGTGCCATCAGAAGCATCCCTAAGACAGGATCAGAGAAAAGGAAAGCCCAAGAGTTTGCAGAAGTCTGGAGCCCTACTTCTAAAAGCTTAATTCTTGATACTCTAAAATTACTGATGGACTATAATGAGAATAGGAATCTCCACTACAACTCCTCTGAGTGGGAATTATATGAGAAGTCCATGACCAAGAGAAGAATATATGATAGAGAGTTTGGCAGGAATAATCCCAAAGCTCCTCCAAAGCCTCCTAGGTACTATCCTAAGCCCTTCAGCTATCAGAGGAGACAACAGGAGAAGCAGGACAGACAGCATCAAAGCAAAGAATGAACTCTTGTTGATATGTTTTTGAGAATTTGGATGAAATGGTTATTGATTAGAAATCTAAAACATTACATATATATAATTCTTAGTTTTGCCTAATTGTGTGTTCAATTAATCTCTTATTGCATTTAGATTAAATTATTCATTTCAAGTTCTTTATTAATCGTCATAATTCACCTTAGTGCAGAGGGTTCTGACTTCTACAAATAGGGGGAGATTGTTGGGTATTGCATCCACAATAACCCAGATTTGCTTGAAGTCGCCCTTGAACTAAGATGAATTAAGTTGTATTTGATATCCTTGTTTAGCTGTGTGTTTGCAAATTACCATTGCTAAGTGTAGACTAATGTCAGTCTACAGTGGGTCATGAACACAGGACCATACAGTGTAATCCCTAACTGTGTGATCCAATGTGTTTACTCATGTGTAGCCTCTCCATTGGGATACACTTCATATTCAAACCTTGGATCATGGAATGAAGATTGGACTCTTGAAGAGAAGAGAAAGATTTTTTCTAAAGTTCAGAAAATTCTCTAAATCCACTTCTCAAGAAGTGCCTCTTAGTTCTCGAGAAGTCCTTAGAATTCTCGAGAAGCTTTGCTTCAAAGTTCTCTAGAAGTCCTTAGAATTCTCGAGAAGCTTTGCTTTAAAGTTCTCAAGAAGTGCTTAGAGTTCTCGAGAAGCTTAGCTTTAAAGTTCTCGAGAAGTCCCAGCTTTTGGTTCTCGAGAAGTCCAGACAGCTTCAAGAATTTATCCAAGTCTGAATTCTCGAGAAGTCCAGTGTAGTTCTCGAGAAGTCCTTATATTTCTCGAGAAGCAAAAATGTAGTTCTCGAGATGTCCTATAGTTCTCGAGAAGCTTAACTTTATAGTTCTCGAGAAGTCAGCTTATGGTTCTCGAGAAGTCAAGTTTGTTCTCGAGAAGTATTAGCCCTGAAGTCTCAAAAACTAACTTAAGTACCAGACAGTATAGCTCTCGAGAAATAAAATCTAGTTCTCGAGAACTAATGTCACTTCTCGAGAACTGCAGGTCATATTTTTTTCAGAATTTCTCGTAAGTCCAGATCGGCCGGATTTTCAAATGACTTGAAGTTATTGGTCCACGTGTCGTCATTAATGTCTTTTCTAACCGTTAGGAGTAATCCTATATAAATTCTTTTCATTAAGACCAAACCCTAAGAAAAAAACAATTACAGAAGCGGATTTCTTCTCTCTGAAATTTTTCTGGATCGGCCGACTGTTTCTAAAAGACATTTCTCTAAAGCCGCCGCAACCGCCGCCGCTCACGAATAGATAGACTTTTCTGTTTTCGATCAAGGAAGAGTTGTTGTTCAAGGGATCCTCATCCTCTCCTTGATCGGGTAGGTCAAAGTTTTCTTAGGTCAGATCTACCAGTCTTCTTCGACCTTTTCTGAAAGAGCCGCAAGGTTTAAGAAGAAGACTCAAAGACTTATTTTCCCAGATCTGAGAAATTTCTGTATTTGTATTTTTCAAATCTCTTTGTTATTATTGTAGGAGATTTTCTCCGAGTGTAGGAGCATTGCTCTCCGAGTTGTAGGAGGTTTTGTTTATCTTCCGAGTGTAGATTCATTTGGATCGAGTTTGTAGGAACTTGGTTCTGAGACGTAGGATTGTTTTCAATCCGAGATAGTGGAGTAGTCGAGTCTAGTGATTTGCTAGATCGGTGAGATAAAGTGGACGTACCTAAGATTGGGGAACCACTATAAATCTTCTTGTCTTCTGTGATTGCTTGATCTCTTGTGCTAGATCGTTAAAATTTTTATTCTGCAAATAGTCGCACGATTCACATATTCACCCCCCTCTAGGTGATTTAGGTTGAAAACTTTACACTTTCAATGAGATAAGTTTTGTGAGCTACCGCCCGACGGTAGGGTTAACACTGGAGGTAGTGTTGCGGATTAAGTGTAGGAGTTCTCTGCAAGATATTGCCTGGCGGTAGGCCGATACCGTGTGGCGGTAGTACTCAACGCATTCGACGTAAGGATGTGTCGAATGGTATCACACGACGATAGTTGGTTACCACGCCACAGTAGTTTGGTTGATTTATTTGACAGAGTTTTCGATGAGCTACCGCCCAGCAGTAACATTAGCGCTGGTGGTAGCGTGGCTGATTATTTTGGTAAAGCTCTCCGCGAGCCACCGCCTGGTGGTAGCAGAGCAGGTACCATGCAGTGGTAGCAGGGCAGTTACGACGCGACCACGTGTCGGCCTAGGATTGGATATTTTGAACAGTGGTTGTCGGAGAAGCTATCGAGTGATTCTACCGCGTGACGGTATCTTCCTACCGTGCGACGGTAGCGCTCTATACAGAGAAGCATTTTAAATCATAACTGTTTGCTGAGATATGACGGTGGGCTATGATTCCCACTGGCTTAAGTCCGTGGGATGAGAGGGTCCTCACATTCTAACCTAGGCATTCTCTCTCTAAGAGTTAGAGAGAAGGGAGAGCAAGGAAGAGGAAGAAGAAGAGAAATCTTGCCATTGTCAGAGCTTTTGAGCCCTAAATCATTAATCGAGTCCAGATCTACGAAAAGCGGCCCGGCCCGGTTCTTTCCATTCGCTTGGATTCTGATCTATGACTCCAAAAAGGACTTTAAGGGTAACGATCTTCCTCCTTGGATATGTGAATTCCTTTGTTTTGATATGTGAGGGTAGATGCTCCATGAGCACGTGGAAGTGGTTCTCCCGATGGGTCGATCGGTTGTATCCCCGTTACCTTTGCATTTAGAATCCGGAATCGAAGTACGGAATATGCATGTTATGTGAAGCCCATCCGTATAGATTGGTATGGATTGGTGATGATTGTTTTGCATGTCAGAGAAGACTCCTTGGTAAACATGTAATTTTCGGAGTCGCGGGGTGTGCAGGTTGTTGTAATGAGAGTACTGAAGTAGGTCACTAAGAAAACTCCCATTTTAGGGAAGAAATAATAGTCTGTCCCCTACCGCGCGATGGTAGCGCAACCGTCAGTGGTAGCACCCAGTAAGCAATAATTATGAGGCCTATCTCGTGGAGACTTGGGGGCCTGTATGTTGAGCTGTGAGCTTGAATTGCTCTGCTATGGTGGTAGTGAGTGCCATCCTTGGAACATAATATGATTATATATTATTGTGTATGGGAAAGGGGAGGCTGACCCACATCACAGCTTGGTGTGCCTGACGATTTGAGCATCAGAAAAGAGTTGAACCGTACTCAACCCTATGTCGTTTGACTCGGAGTGAGTCATTGAAGTGAATATTGGAGATCGCCTTTTACTTTGTTATAGACTTAGGAGAGAGTCTTAGGCTTCGGGCCAGAAAGACTAGTTAATGCTCAAAACATGCTGACCGTTGCTGAGTACGGATGTGTGACCCTAGTTAGGTTTGGTACACCAATAATATGCCCTGAGAGCACGGGGTGTGCGACCAGTAGAGCAAACCTCTGTGGTGAATGGTGTTTAAATTACACGTTCTATAACTATCATTGTACATGTTGTTCTGCCTATATGGAAGGAGCACCGCCACCCAGGGTGAGGGACATGATCGTTATAATTTGGTCAGCTAAGGCTGGTCATTTCTTTGTTTGCCACCGTTGGGGTGGAATGCTTTTGTGCAGGTAAAACTAAGTCAAGTAGGAAGTAGCAGACTGAAGCCCTATTTGCGTTGCCGGCCCTCGAAGGCCAAGGCTTAGTTATTTTTACTATTTCATGTGCGGCCGGCCTGCATGCCGATGTCTATAAAACACTTATATTTGATAAAATAGTTGTAAGGCTTTAAGACCATAATAATTTGTGTATTTTAGTTATCATTCCTGCTTTGGTTTAGTGGACATTCATGTGGTTGGGTTCTAAACAATTTATTTAAATTTCGCTAGAATGCACTATGAGTTAGGATGCGTAAATTGATATGGTCTCAATACGTAACTCTACTAACTGTCGATAGAATATGGCGTGGGGCCCTCCCAGACCTTATGTTATATCCTACATGACAGGTGGGGGTGTTACAATTAATTTTCAGACTATGGTGTCGGTCTTTCTTATTTGAATTCGTGATAGAATTTTTTTAAGGGGTGGTGAGCACGTGTATGTGTGCTACCGTTATAACTTGAAAGAACCCATGAATGTCCACTTAGGAATGAAAATACACATGTTTGAGGAACATGCGTGTTCTTATAATTGCTTTTTGGCAATTTGTTTAGTCGCTTAATTATGTGTTTCACGATTATAGGTGACTAGGAGTGTTGTAGATCAATCCCAATGTCAACACTCTACGGAGAGTAGTGCACCAAATGACGTGCCTGCTGTAACATCCATTTTCCCTTTTAGACCCCTTAAAATACACATTAGGGTAGGACATGTGGTGAGTGTTGTGAGTTAGACTTGATAGTGACCTTAAGACCCAATGAATTAGGGTAAGCTCATATAGTGCTCACTATACTGTTCAATTCAACTCAAGCCAATCTAGCCTAAATTGAAATAACACAGTACAAAGTGGCCTCACCACAATATACCTAACCCTAAAGTAAATCTAGCTGACCTAAAATCCACATCATAGGGTCACCAAAATGGCCAATTTGACTAAACTGCCCTTAGGGTCAACATGGGTCAACTCAACCCTACGTGGCTCAATTAAGCATCACATGGTCAATTTGACCAAACCACTAAATTCCAAACCCTAATTGGAGTGCACTGAACCAGGAAGTTCCATCACATGGTCACCCATTTGTCCAATTTGACCAAGTCAATCCTAAGGTCAAACTTGGTCAACATTAAGCCTAAATGTAGAACTAAGGAGCCAAGCTCAATCCCAATGGGCTAAGACCATATACCATGGCCCAACCAAGGTTGGGTGGTTTCAAAGGACTCATGACCATCATGTGGGGACAGCCCACTCATCAAGTTGACAAAATCAATCCTAAAGTCAAACTTGGTCAACATTAAGCCTAAATGGTGAATTAAGGAGCTAAGCCCAATTCCAATGGGCTAAGGACATGGGACATGACCCAACCAATGTTGGGTGGTGTCATAGGACTCATGACCATCATGAAGGGCCAACCCACTATCGAATTGACCAAGTCAACCCTAAAGTCAAACTTGGGCAACCTTAGGCCTAAATGGGGAAATTAAAGAACCAAGCCCAATTCCAATGGGTTAAGGCCTTGAACCATCACCCATTAGTAGCCCATTAACACAATGACCATCCATGCCCTCTAAATTTGGAGAGAGAAGACATGAATGGGGGTATTTTGGTCATTTTCCCCAAAATAAAGGGAGAGAAAAGATGGAAATGTGGGATGGAGGCCATGTGACCCTCCTCCTCCCTTCCCAAGCTCATTTCTGAGCACACAAATGAATTTCCAGAAGAATTCCAGAAATGGAGGTGCTACTTGGAGCCAAGGAGGAGCAACCAAGGTGGTGGTTGAACTACCCATGTTGACAACTCACTATACAGCCAATATCAGCTCATTTCTACCATCCCATTAGCTTCAAAAGGTCCAAAGGAGTAGGAATCGACATCTCGATAAAAGGTTTTGGGGGAGAATCGGAAAATCGAGCAAGCTCGCCAGAGAGGAAGATTTTCATGGCCAATCGCCGTCATCGTCGTCGTCGGGCCCCAATCAAGGTTCATTTCTTCTCCTCTCCCTCTGTGCTAGCTTCATAGATCATTTAAGAGAGATTTTAAGCTTAATTGAGCTTGAATCCATGTGAGGTGTGGGAGAAAATATCAAGCTTTTGAGCTTGCTCGGGATCGACGGAAAGGTGGTTTCCGACCACCATTCCGCCGCTAAACGATGGCCACCACCTCAACGGAGGTGGTGGTGGTGGTAGCCGTCCATGGAGGCCAAGGGGTGTCCAAAAAATGAGGTTTAAAGAGGCTTAAGGTCAGGGCAATCTCGGCCCTTGGCTGGAGGAGGAAGATGAACGGATGCCATCCGTTATTGCATTGAGATTTGTGTTGTATATAAATATTAAACTTTAGTATTCTGTCACACTTATTACAGTATTTTATGGGCTAAATTTAGACTCTTTAGGTGTAGATTCTGAAAAGGTGCTCAACATTGAAAATGTAGCCTTTTGACTTTTCTTTAGTTTGAAACCTTAATCAAGTTATTTGGAGTACTGTAGATCTTTGTATCTCTATTTTCCTAGGAATGCTCTTACCCTAGGTTAGAAATTAAAATAGGTATATATGATAGATTACATTTCCAAATGTAATGAAAATTGGACCATGCCTATATATGTCCCAAGCCTAGTTTGTGACTAAAAAGCAGAATGTTTGGAGAACATTTTCCTATAGTTTGTTCCATAATTTGATTTATCAAATTAAAAGGATATAAGGCATTTGACAACTCCAAATACCTCCAAATTTTGGTGGCATGACTATGATGTCATTTTAGGATCTCGGTAAAATTTTAGGGTCATTTGGACATCTTCATGTTGGAGGATCCAACTTGCAAGTTGAAGGTGTAGGTGTACTTGGTGTGCCTTTAGCAAAAAGGGCAAAATAGGAAATTAAGCCCATTTGACTCATTGCATGTCAATGAAACTCTGGCTAGGAGTTTATGGAGATGAAATACATCAACCGTGGAGAAGATAGGATTTTTGGAATAAAAATTCCTATAGTATTATTTTAATTTAATTATTGCACGCTTTTTGACATGATAGGAAAATATGGGAATATTAACTTGAAAAATTCTAAATCATTGACACAAGCCATAAAATACTATTCTGTTTCTCTGGAAAATTTATGAGGATTTTTAGAATTTATTTCATGTGGAGATTAGTACTAATTACTTTTATACCCTTAAATGTTATTGGTAAGAAATGTGTATGATATGACTTAGAAAAATATGAAACTTTTACTAGAGCTTTATTTCAGTACTATAGATCTCTGTAAATTTTCTTAATATTTTTGGATGGATTGAAATTAGGTTTATATGAGTCGTGGCATTTTTGTAAATATCTTAGATTGTGAAAATCATAAGTCAAACCTCTTTGAAAAATTATGAAAATTTGCTTTGATGAATGCCAAGACAATATTATCTTCTAAAAATTTTCTCTGAATTATTGGTACATTATTATTGGTACTTCCTTTGAAAATGGATAATATGGTATTAATAATCATAAATAGAAAACATGGGTCAAATCACTTTGGAAAATTTGTACACTGACCTCCCATATAAAGCCGAATACTATATAAATTATTTATACCTTGAGGGCCTCTGGTTCTAGTAGTTCATGTTCAATGTGATTTATGTCACATAATTAAATAATTTTAATTATGGCCCAAAAAAATTAGAAAATTATGAATTTCTTATTTACCACTAATTATCACATGATGAACCCATGATAAAAATTTGGAGGGCTTTTGACTAAGGAATTGGAAGTCACCTCATATGACTAAGGATAGGCTTTGGGTTGCACTTAGAAAAAGTTGACATATAGTGTTTAGGTCATTCAAAGCACATGAAAATGTTACCCAACCACCTAAAGTCATGAATAAGGTCTTGGTGCATCATTAGAGGTGTTTTTTGTTCATGAAGATCAACAAGTAGGTTTGCAGCACACTTAGGGGTTTTCGAGTTCGCTCCGTCTATGCAATGGATGCATATGGGTGGCTTGGTATGACATTCGGGGTAGTGGAATCCAACCTATTTAAAGATATGTTTGTGAGACCTTGAAAGAATGGTTTGAATTCTAGGTTATGTCACCACTTAGTTTCGAGCATTAATGTGCATAACTCCTTAAGAAAATAACTAGATCGAAGTCCGACGAATGATCGTCATTCTCCTACAGATATCATAAGTCATTAGATTTACTCAAGAGCAACAATGAGAGTGGGCTATTAATAATGGGTAATCACCAATAACAATAAGTGTCCTGGAAAGGGGAATTTGGGATTCAGCCCATCGTATTCCCTAGTACCGTTACGAGCCCTTCACCGGGTAGACCTCGGGAAGTCCAAGATTAACCCTAAGTATCTAAGTATAACTAAAAGTTAGACAAGATTAGTTTAATAGGTTAGGTTGAAGGAACAATGTAGCAATCTTACTCGTATAGGGTTTGAGGGATACAGGATGGGTTAGTCCTGCGAGCTGGAGGCTCGGGAGTTGATATCAGGACGGGTTAGTCCTGCGAGCTGGAGGCTCGGGAGTTGATATCAGGACGGGTTAGTCCTGCGAGCTGGAGGCTCGGGAGTTTGATATCAGGACGGGTTAGTCCTGCGAGCTGGAGGCTCGGGAGTTTTATATCACGACGGGTTAGTCCTTCGAGCTGGAGGCTCGAGAGTTTGATATTAGGACAGGTTAGTCCTGCGAGCTGCAGGCTCGGGTGTTTGGCATTAGGACGGGTTTGTCCTGCGAGCTGGAGGCTCTGGATAAAATAACTTGCATGTGCGTAGAAACAAATTAGTGGCCGGCCATGCGGTACTTGATCAGTCATCACACTGACAACAGTACGTTGACTCTGGCGAGGTATGAGGGTTTGAGGGTCCAGTAGGTTGTTTTATACTGCGTTCTGGAGGACGATCCCCAAAAACACACACTCGGCCAAAAAGACTGGTTGGATAGCCAGAAAATAGTATGCAAGGACTCTAGAGTGCACCTAGGACGTGTACAAAGGCGTATGGGAGGTCGTGGCCTAGTAGTGTGTATACCCGCTTAGGAGTGGAGATGCCAGCTACACTACTATCGTGGCCACAACGGTGGCACCAGAGTGTTTAGCTAACTCCAAAAAGTGGGAACTAAAGGTCTGTGATCACAGAGTCGTGTAGGAGATTTTACTTGTATTAATCATAACATACATATCACATCATAACATACATACATACTTAGGACATTCTTACTGAAGATCCTTATCATATAAACTAGTATGGCCTTTTATATGATAAGTTATATTACCTGAAATCTTAACGTACAAGTTTTTATGGGCATTCATATAAGTTAAGGTACTCATTTATTGATAGTATAGTTGTAGATGTTTTCCTTTTTGTGCACTTCTTACTTTACTTTACTACTTCTCATTTCAGTACTACTACTTCTTTTATTACTGTCTTTTATATTATTACTATTCATTTACAACTGCTAGCATAGTAATTTAAATGTTAGATTCTTACTCATGATAGAATAGTTCTACTGTCACCTACTATTTTGATTCTACCCCTTATTTTCGTTCGTTTTCGTCCTCCCGTGCGGTGCATAGGAGTCGCGGGGGTAAGGCGAGGACAAAATGTCTTAGTCTTTATGGATAACGGTCGGTTGTGAATGTATCATTTTAGGAGCTCGAGGAGACAGAGCACTAGCAC
This sequence comes from Platanthera zijinensis, assembly GCA_039513925.1. NCBI lineage: Eukaryota > Viridiplantae > Streptophyta > Magnoliopsida > Asparagales > Orchidaceae > Platanthera > Platanthera zijinensis. Next base: position 149,552,668 of record CM077090.1, on the reverse strand, counting down.
GACCAGTAGGACGAGGTGGAAGGACTTGAGGAGCAAATACCGCACACTACTACTATAGTTCAGCGTCAGGTGATGACGAGTGTTAGTTCAGCTTCCACTTAGAGTTGTGAGAGAAAGTGTTTTTATTTTGGCATGTACCGGGCATAAGCCCTTTACTCTCTTATTTGTATTCATCATGGACTATTTTTCATTATTGTTATGATATATCTATGATGGTGGACTTTTTATATATTTGTGGTTTTGCTTCTATTCTCAATTTGGCATACAGGTTAAAATTGATCGTACTAGCCGACAAGATCGGCGTCGTGCGGTGGCGACTAACCCGTGTGTTAGTGTCACTGTAAGACGGCGGTTCTGGGCATAAGATTGGGTAACCTCCTTGGTAAGGGGAAGAGGTCTTACAAACTGGTATCACTTAACAAGCGATCATATGAGAAAAAATCCACAACACTGGGTCACCCCGCTCGAGCATTAGTTTGCGGACAAACTATACAGCGGAAGCAATGATGTGCTCATGTGTTCAAATCACAAAAAATAGTCCATTTAAAAAATGAGTTAGGCCAACCTAATTAGGGCACCACTTTGGTTTGACTTACGAAGAGGATTTTGTGGCGTATCCTAGTCTAAAATCGACCTCGGATATAGATTGACTAAGGTACGAGGATACACAAATTTACCAAGGGAAGAATTTGATGCGAGAGTCACTGCTTGAGGCTTAAACTCCGATGTCCCTACTCCACCTATCGAGTGATATTATCACTTCTTACCCAAGTTGATAGGACCACCTCAAGGAGAATTGGTACCTATAATCTATTAGTTGAATGGTAGGTACTTGTAAACTTAACTCTTGTATCGATGACTTGATTACGCAGAGACAATCACCATGACAAATACCAAAGGTTGAATAAGAATTTAAGTTTCAGAAGAGACCCATTTTTTGTTGGGCCACATGTTGAGCTTGAGAAGATTATCGTAAATAGTAACCTTAAGGGCCTAAAGTAAGTAGCATATCAATAAGTATCAAGGTGGAACTCCAAGTTTAAGATTGTTAGCCCTAAGGATTGAGTGCATATATATGATGAATGCTAGTTATTAAAGAAATTTAGCCCAAAATGTATGATGGCTTATCCTTTTATTTATTGGACTAAATTGGTAACGACTTGGATTTCCCTAGACCCTGTTTATAAAATGTTGTGTCACAAACAAAGTGATCTTGAAGAATTGGTATTCAAACAATATCTGGAGGAAAGTCGAGATTTTGTGTATGGATAATTGGTAAGATGATCAACCTCCCCTAGAAGTTTGGGATATACGTAGATGGTTGCCCGCTTGAATATATTACAACCCTAGAACAAGGAAAGTTGGCATGAGACGTTAGAAACTTTCTCGGGCTTGTAAATCAGATGATTACTTGGCACAACTTAAAGAGAGATCGTAATTTCATCGATGCATAATGACATGCTATATTCAAAGGACGAAATAAGTTGTGTACAATCCGCAAGAATTCAAACAATGGCTTTCCAAAAAACTAAAATCAAAGCAATATCGACGACACAAAGGCTCTATACATAACTAAAGGACTGTGTTACCTTAGCAAAACACATTCTTATATGCTCTAACACCTTAACCCAATCAATGTAACACATGATTAATGAATAAATTGTCGGTTAAATGTTTGATTAATGAACTCAGATATATCGCAAGAGAGAGCCATTGTGAATTGAGAATTCAGTACAAGTTAGAAGGATAGTTAGAAATTTTGCATAGCTAGAGCTCTTAGGAAAGTGACCATGACTATCACATATTAAATGGGTAGAATTGGGAGAAGTAAAAGTGATGATTGATCACTGATATCCACGCCTACCTGACATATCAAGGTCATTACATTGAAAACTTACAGATTGGGATAGGGTAATGTCATGGTAATATGAAGGAGTGGTGGCAGGACTTAATCGTTATGTGATTAAAGCCCAGAAAGTGGGAATTCAAAATGTTTGAGTAATTACGTCTATAACACTAGGGGTATAATGACCCGAGAAAACTTATTGTCAAGTGAACAATCATACTAAATTGGAAGATGTATATTATAGATATGATCATTTGGATGTGACTCTGATGATCACAAGAATCAAAATATAAGGGTTTGATGATATAATAATTGCCTCCAGGAAAATTCGAGATTTTGAGAGCAACTCGTGATTATGAACGTACTAATGTCCTTAGAATCAAATACTATAATAATTCAGAGAATTTGAAATGCCCACCTTGTGGGTTACAAACGCACTATCATGCTTAGTGAACTTAGTAAAATTGGATCATGAGTAGACAATGCAAGCTCGTCCTACCCACAAAGGAACGGAAAAAAATTCAACCTTGCATATATTAGATAGTGCAAATTATATATTTTAGGTGTAAGTGGTGATAACTCATAAACTTAGAGAAATGATAGTCTCTACCATGTGAGAGGACTTAGCGCTACCAACTGCACCAAAAGACCGGCCTAAAGGTCAAAGGCGCATACTAATCTTTATATCAAAGATTTTGACCGGGGACGGGGCAGCCAGTTAAGCCATTACCGCATAGCACCGCAGCGCGGGGGCGATTCCGGACCGCAGCCCCAACAATCCCCCCCCCCCCGGAAATGACCCCGGGGTTTCGAACCCATACCCCGCATCTCCACCACTTGAGAGGACTTAGCGCTACAAACTGCACCAAAAGACCGGCCTAAAGATCAAAGGCGCATACTAATCTTTATATCAAAGATTTTGACCGGGGACGGGGAAGCCAGTTAAGCCATTACCGCATAGCACCGCAGCGCGGGGGCGATTCTGGACCGCAGCCCCAACACCATGCCATAATTTTAGGAGGTTGGAATGAAGGTTACTTATACATATTCCACACACAGTTGAGCTAATATCATGAGTATAATGGCTTGGGATGGGTATCCACCCATGCTTACTTATTAAAGAAAACTATATGAATATGTATAGGAAAATTACTACGAGTATATCTAAGTTTAACTTCGAGCAAATAAAAGATTAATTTGTCAAGGCATGACATTGTAAATGTAATGACTCAACAAATTGAGATGGGGTGGATGATTAGTTGAAGTTGTACACATATATATGACCCCTTAATTATGATAGCATCAAGAACCGGAACATATACGTTGATAACATCATGATCATCTTAGGAAAATTCATGACTATGAAGAGATCAATTTTGATTTGCAAATGTGTATAGGACGAGATCACGCGAGAAGTACATAATGAGTTTTATTGAGATATTTCTTATATTGAAGTCAACTTGTGACAAATCTTATTGTTTCAAAAGGATTTTACCCTTATATCTTATAAATCAAGCTCCATGGGAAAAGCGATTGGGAGTCATTTGTATGAACATCAATATCAATAATGATCGCTTGATGTACGCTTGAAAGGTGAACACTCTACGAAATAGGTATTGTTATTTAAAGTAGAGATGTAACAAGTCATGAATTTGGGAGAAACAAAAATGATGATATTTTCATCACATCATCATCTTGGAAGATTGGTTAATTTCTATACATAATAGTGTTGCTCTCATAAGTATGATAGTTTTTGGTGATTGTAAGTTCACGTTGGTTGATAGGTAATAATCTAGGTGGACAGAAATAGAAAATATTTCTACATATAAGATTATTGATTTTCACGTGCTTGATGATCATTGGTCGTAAGGGACTCCAAATCCAATGTGTGATTAAGGTTTATTTTAATGACAATATGTCGGAAGACTTGGAAATATGTCCACAAAATTTTGATTGTGAGTGTCCCAGAGCATAACAAAAATACACTTGGAAAGGGACTGTTACCTCTGATAGAGTTTTCTTATAACAACAACCACAAGGCCTATATGGTAGTAAGTGCCAGACGCCTCTATCTTGGGTCCAGGATGAGGATCCACTGGAACTTGGATCAGATTATATTGCGGATGCGGACACGCAAATACGACTGATCAGGGACAGGATACTAGAGACTCAGAGTCGACAGACCAAGTATTACGATGCGAGGTATCGAAAGGTAGAGTTCCAGGTGCGAGACAAAATCTTCTTGAAGATATGTCTGGTGCACAGGGTTTCGAGGGTGTGGAGGCACAAGGAGCTCATCCCTCGGTTTATGGGGCCATACATGATCCTGGAGCGGATCGGTCCTTTGGTATACTGGTTGGAACTACCGCCAGAATTAAAAAAAATTTGCACGATGTCTTCCATGTTTCATCACTTCTGAGAGCCTTACTTCGACCAGAGAAATACATTACAGTTACAGCTGGCAGTAACATCCGATCGGTCAGTTTGTTTGGAGTCGATCCAGATTGACGATACAATGGTTCGAGTCATGCGGAAGAACATGGTTCCCCTAGTCAAGGCGTTGTGGTCCAACCACGGGCGAGAGGAGCACACCTAGAAGCCGATGGACCTAATGCAGTAACAGTACCTGGGACTCTTCGTCACAGGTACTTTATAAAATATCTTTGAAAAGTTTCTTAATTTCTTATTGCATAGAACCCGGTAGACCCGAACTTTAATTTCGGGGACGAAATTATTCTTTTGTTTATTTGTCCTTTTCCCTTCTAGACCCCTTAACACACACATTAGACTAGGACATGTGGTAAGTGTGGTGGGTTAGACTAGATAGTGATCTTAGGATCCAATGAGTTAGGGTAAGCTCGCATAGGGCCCACTATACTGTTCAATTCAACTCAAGCCAATCTAGCCTAAATTGAAACCACAAGTACAAAGTGGCCTCATCACAATGTCCCTAATCCTAAAGGAAATCTAGGTGACCTAAAAGCCCCATCATAGGGTCACCAAAATGGCCAATTTGACCAAACTGCCTTAGGGTCAACATGGGTCAACTCAACCCTACGTGGCTCAATTAAGCATCACATGGTAAATTTGACCCCACCACTAAAATCCAAACCCTAATTGGAGTGCACTAAACCATGAAGCCCCATCACATGGTCACTCATTGGTCCAATTTGACCAAGTCAACCCTAAGGTCAAACTTCTTTAACATTAAGCCTAAATGGAGAAGTAGGGAGCCAAGCCCAATCCCAATGGGCTAAGGCTATAGACCATGGACCAAACAAGATTAAGTGGTGTCAAAGGACTCATGACCATCATGTGGGGCAACCTCACTCATCAAATTGACAAAGTCAACCCTAAAGTCAAACTTGGTCAACATTAAGCCTAAATGGTGAATTAAGGAGGTAAGCCCAATTCCAATGGGCTAAGGCCATGGGTCATGGCCCAACCAATGTTGGGTCGTGTCATAGGACTCATGACCATCGTGTGGGGCAAACCCACTTATCGAATTGACCAAGTAAACCCTAAAGTCAAACTTGGTTAACCTTATGCCTAAATGAGGAAATTAAAGAACCAAGCCCATGTCCAACGGGCTAAGGCCTTGAACTATGGCTTATTAGTAGCCCATTAACCCAATGACCATCCATGCCCTCTGAATTTGGAGAGATAAGACATGCATGGGGGTATTTTGGTCATTTCCCCAAAATCAAGAGAGAGAAAAAAGGGAAATGAGGGATGGAGGCCATGTGGCCCTCCTCCTCCCTTCTCAAGCTCATTTTTGAGCCTACAAATGAATTCCCAATAGAATTCCAGCAATGGAGGTGCCACTTTGAGCCAAGGAGGAGCATCCAAGGTGGTGGCTGAACTACCCATGTTGACAACTCACTATACAGTCAATATCAACACATTTCAACCATCCCATTAGCTTAAGAAGGTCCAAAGGAGTAGAAATCGACATCTAGATCAAAGGTTTTGGTGGAGAATCGGAAAATCAGGCAAGCTTGCCAAAGAGGGAGATTTACATGGCCAACCGCCGCTGTCGGGCCCCAATCAAGGTTCGTTTCTCCTCATCTCTCTCTGTGCTAGATTCCTAGATCATTTAAGAGAGATTTCGAGCACAATTGAGCTTGAGTCCATGTGAGGTGTGGGAGAAAATTTCAAGCTTTTGAGCTTGCTTAGGATCGCTAGAGAGGGGGTTTCTGGCCACCATTCCACCGCCAAATGATTGCCACCACCTCAATGGAGGTGGTGGTGGTGGTAGACGACCGTGGAGGCCAAGGGGTGGCCGGGAAATGAGGTTTCAAGAGGCTCCAGGTCGGGGCAATCTCGGCCCTTGGCTGGAGGAGGAAGATGAACGGATGCCATCCATTATTTCTTTGAGATTCGTGATGTATATAAATATTAAACTTTAGTATTCTGTCACACTTATTACAGTACTTTACGTGCTAAATTTAGGCCCTTAGGGTCAGATTCAGAAAAATTGCTCAACATGAAAAATGTAGCCCTTTGACTTTCCTTTAATTTGGCACCTTAATAAGGTCATTTGGAGGAATGTAGTTCCTTATAGGTCTATTTACCTAGGACTACTCCTAGCCTAGGTTAGAAATTTAAATAAGTATATATGATATATTACAACTCCAAATGTGATAAAATTTAGACCATGCCTGTATATGTCCCGGGCCTAGTTTGTGCCAAAAAGTAGAATGTTTGGAGAACATTTTCCTATAGTTTTTCCATTATTTGGTTTATCAAATTAATATGATATAAGAAGTTTTACAACTCCAAATACCCCCAAATTTAAGTGGGATGACTATGTTGTCATTTTAAGACCCTGGTGAAAGTTTAGGGTCATTTGAACCTCTGTACGTTGGAGGATCTAACTTGCAAGTTGAAGGTATAGGTGTACTTGGTGTGCCTTTAGCAAAAAGGATAAAAAAATAGGAAATTAAGCTCATTTGACTCATTGCATGTAAATGAAACTCTGGCTAAGAGTTTATGGAGATGAAATACATCATCCATGGAGAAGATATGATTTTTCGAATAAAAAAATCCTATAGTATTATTTTAATTTAATTATTGCACACTTTTATGACATGATAGAAAAATATGGCCATATTAACTTGGAAAATTCTAAATCATTCACACAAGCCCTAAAATACTATTTTGTTTCTCTGGAAACTTTATGAGGATTTTTGGAATTTATTATATGTGAAGATTAGTACTAATTACTTTTATACCCTTAAATGTTGTTGGTTAGAAATGTGAATGATATGACTTGTAAAAAAATGAAACTTTTACTAGAGCTTTATTTAAGTACTATAGACATCTGTAAATTTTCTTAATATTTTTGGATGGATTGAAAAGAGGTTTACATGAGTAGTGGCTTTTTTGTAAATATCTTAGATTGTAAAAATCATAAGTCAAACATCTATGGAAAATTATGAAAATTTGGGTTGACCAATGCCATGACAATATTATAGTCTAGAAATTTTCCCTGAATTATTGGTACATTATTTTTGGTACTTCTTTTGAAAATGGATAATATGGTATTAATAATCATAAATAGAAAACATGGGTCAAATCACTCTGGAAAATTTGTGCACTAACCTTGCATATAAAGATGAACACCATATAAATTATTTAGACCTAGAGGGCCTCTGGTTCTAGTAGTTCATGTTCAATGTGATTTAGGTCGCATAATTAAATAATTTTAATTATGACCCAAAATAATTAGAAAATTATGAATTTCTGATTTCACACTAATTACCACATGATGAACCCATGATAAAAATTTGGTGGTCTTTTGACCAAGCAATTGGAAGTCACCTCATATGGGCTAAGGATAGGCTTTGGGCTACACTTAACAAAAGTTGACATATAGTATTTAGGTCAGTCAAAGCACATGAAAATGTTACCCAGCCACCTAAAGTCATGAATAAGGTCTTTGTGCATCATTAGAGGTGTTTTCAGTTCATGAAGATCAATAAGTAGGTTTGCACCAAACTTAGGGGTTTTTGAGTTCGCTCCGTCTATACAATGGATGCATAAGGGTTGGATGGGTATGACATTCGGGGTAGTGGAATTCAACTGATTTAAAGATATGTTTGGGAGACGATGAAAGTCTTGTTGAAATTTTAGGTTATGTCACCACTTAGTATCGAGCGTCAATGCACATAACCACTTAAGAAAATAACTAGATCGGAGTCCGGCGAATGATTGTCATTCTCCTACAGATACCATAAGTCACTAGATTTATTCAAGAGAAACAATGAGAGTGGGCTATTAATAACGGGTAGTTACTAATAACAATAAGTGTCCTGAAAAGGGAGATTTAGGATTCAACCCATCGTATCCCCTAATATTGATGTAAGCCCTTCACCGGGTAGACCTCGGGAAGTCCAAGATTAACCCTAAGTCTCTAAGTACAACTAAAAGTTAGATAAGAGTAGTTTAATAGGTTAGGTTGAAGGAATAATGTAGCAATTTCACTCGTGTAGGGCTGGAGGGATACAAGATGGGTTAGTCCTCCGAGCTGGAGGTTCGGGAGTTGATATCAGGACGGGTTAGTCCTGCGAGCTAGAGGCTTGAGAGTTTGATATCAGGACGGGTTAGTCCTGTGAACTGGAGGCTCGGGAGTCTGATATCAGGACGGGTTAGTCCTGCAAACTGGAGGCTCGAGGATTTGATATTAGGATGGGTTAGTCCTAGAAGCTCGGGAGTTTGACATCAGCACGGGTTAGTCCTGCGAGCTGGAGGCTCGGGATGAAATAACTTGCATGTGCATAAAAACAAATTAGTGGGGGGCATGCAGTACTGGGAAGTCGTTATACCGACGACAGTACGTTGACTCGGGTGAGGTGTGAGGGTTTGAGGGGCCAGTAGGTTGTTTTATACTACGATCTAGAGGACGATCCCCGAAAACGCACACTCGACCAAAAAGACTGGTGGGATAGCCATCAAATAGTATGCAGAGACTCTAGAGTGCACCTACGACGTGTACATAGACATATGGGAGGTCTAGACCTGGTAGTGTGTATACCCTCCTAGGAGTGGAGACACCCGCTCTACTATTATCGTAGCCACAATGATAGTACTAGAGAGTTTAGTTAACTCCAAAAAGTGGTAACAAAAGGTCTGTGATCACAGAGTCGTGTGGATGAGTTGCACATGTATGAATCATAACATGCATATCATATCATAACATACATACATACTTAGGACATTCATATTGCAGATCATTATCATATAAATTAGTATGAGCTCTTTTATATGATAAGTTATATTATCTGAAACCTTAACTTGTAAGTTTGTATGAGCATTCATATAAGTCAAGGTACTCCTGTGTTGATAATATAGTTGTAGATGTTTACTTTTCTGCGCACTTCTTACTTTACTTTACTGCTTCTCATTTCAGTGTTACTGCTTCTTTTTTTATTGTCTTTTATACTATTACTATTCATTTACAACTGCTAGTGTAGTAATTTAAATGTTAGATGCTTACTCATGATAGAATAGTTCCATTGTCACCTGCTATTTTGATTCTACCCCTTGTTGTACTCCGCTTTCGTCCTCCCGCATGGTGCCTAGGAGTCGCGGGTTTGTGGGAGGACAAAATTGCTTACTCTTTATGACTAACGGTCGGTTGTGACCGTATCATTTTAGGAGTATGAGGAGATGGAGCACCAGCACGGCCAGCAGGACGAGGTGTTAGGACTTGAGGAGCAGATACCGTGCACTACTACTACGGTTCTTCATCAGGTGATGACGAGTGTTAGTTCAGCTTCCACTTAGAGTTGTGAGAGAGATTGTTTTCATTTTGGCATGTACTGGGCATAAGCCATTTACTCTCTTATTTGTACTCATCGTGGACTATTTTTCATTATTGTTATGATATATCTGTGATGATGGACTTGTTATATATTTGTGGTTTTGCTTCTATTCTTAATTTGGCCTACAGGTTAAAAATGATCGTACTAAACGGCAGGATCGGCGTCGTGCAGTGGCGACTAACCCATGTGTTAGTATAACCGTAAGGCTGCGATTCTGGGCATAAGACCGGGTAACCTCCTTGGTAAGGGGGAGGGGTCTTACACCTGCAACCCCTCCTTCTGTTGAAACTACAAGGCTGGTGGTTGAAGTTGTGTTCGATATTATAAATGCCCATCCAGGGAGGCAAGTGCAGCCTCCTGCCCCTAAAATGGTCTAAGTACGCTTGACATAGTTGAGCCTATAGTGGCATATCAAGTAGCTGCAGAGCCTGTAGTACAAAGAAGAGCGACTGAGAAGTAGCTCAAGAATGTGATGAGCTTCAATCCTTATGTATTTATGGGGACTGGAACCCCAACGTAAGTCGAAGGCAGGCTCTCTCGGGTTAAGAGAGTCATGACGACAACAAAAACAGAGGAGTGGTAGAAAGTCACCATAGACACTTTCCTACTTGATGGAGAGACATGGTTATAGTAGGACGAATTGGAGTTGTATCACTTTGCTGGAAGACGGCTCACAAATATCTCAATAGATAAGTTCTCGAGATTATTTCTGGCTCGATATCTTCCTTCAGCACAAAAAATTGCAATGGAGAATCAATTCCAGAGGTTAACTCTGGGCAAGAGTAGTGTTAACGACTACTTTCATGAGTTCATGAGACTGGGATGATATGCGAGCTCCACCTTTACAGATGAGGAGCGCAATACTAACCGATTTTATGAAAGTCTACGGGATGATCTGAGATTGTTGCTCTCAGGTCTAATGACATAGGGTATTCTGACCTTGGTTAGTACATCCTGATCCTTGTAGCAAGATATGAAGTGCATACATCGTAAAAATGACTTGACATTAAAGAGGCTAGAGTTTAAGGTACCGAACTCATCGAAGACCGGGTACCGAAGGTGGAACAAGAAATCGAAATCTGCTGGACCGGCTTCTTCATCTGTTATCTCTAGAGCAACGTCTGGGCGAGGAGGCCCAATTCTCTGTTATACTTGTGGCAAGTCGGGACACATAGCCCGCGATTGTTGGAGTGACCCTCCAAAGATGGAAAAAAGGCAGGAGCATCTTATGCTGAGAAAGGGAATATGGTGGAGTCAATCGTATCCCATTATGCTCCAACCAAACCTAGAGATTACAACCTTGGCCAGCAGGAGGCCATTAAGCAAGGCGATGTGGTTATAAGTATGATTTGGACTTTAGCTTTATTGCTTTCTATATCTTACGCCCTATGCATTGGTTGTATGGTTGTCTTGTAATAGGCTTTGTCTTTGTTGGGTCCATTGTTCCCAATGTCCCTGATTTGTAAGAAGTCAAACAGGTCAATGTCACACACATTAGATATATTTGATGTGTATTTGAGGTCATGAGTGTAGTTTAGTCCATATCACATTGATTGGACAAGTGGACACAACAATTGGCTGCTGGACATAGCAAAAATCCACTAAGTCCACAGGCATTGAGTGAAGCAAGCTCACTCAACGCTAGAGGTAAGGAATAAATATTATCTAGCTGGAAATTTGTCTAAGTCTATAGGAGTTGAGTGAGTAGAGCTCACTCAACGCCATATAACAAATGGTGCTGAGTCTATCTTAGCCTAACTGGTAGATAGCCAAAAATATGGCTAAGTACACAGGCGTTGAGGGTAGTCTACTCACTCAACGCCATACAGCAAAAAGCTATGAGTTAGGCTGAGTCAGTGAAAGCCTAGAGAAATATGCTGAAAATGTGGCTAAGTCCACAGGCGTTGAGTGTGGCCTACTCACTCACGCCATATAGCTTTTAGCGTTGAGTGTTGCTGTGTCTGTCAACGCCATAGAAAAGTTGGGCAAAATTTTAACTAAGTCTACTGGTGTTGAGTGTAGCTTATTCACTCAACACTATGACAGAAAATCTGTCTAAGTAGCAAGGCGTTGAGTATAGCTTACTCACTCAATGCCATGGAGCAATAATGTTGACGGTATCCTTGCTTATGTGTTTTCAGACACAGATATTTGGCTAATTCCAAAAGCGTTGAGTGTAGCTTACTCACTCAATGCCAGATAACAGAGAAATTTTGTTAAGTAGTTTATCGTTGAGTGGAGCTTACTCTCTCAACGCCAAGGCTCAGAAAATCTGGCTAAGAAAAATAACGTTGAGTGAGGCAAGTTCACTCAACGCTCTCAACTCCTTGATGCAGAAATATTTTCTAAGTCAAAAAGCGTTGAGAGAGGCGTGCTCACTCAACGCTCTCAACGCCAAAATTGCCTAAGTTGCTGAAAAACTTTTTAAGGCAAATAGCGTTGAGTGATGCGTGCTCACTCAACGCTCTCAATGCCTAAACAGACAGAATTTTGTCGAAGTGTTGTGGCATTGAGTGATGCTTACTCACTCAACGCCTTTGCTTCTAATGTTTGAATTTTGTCTAAGTTCACAGATGCTAAGTCATGCTGAGTTAGCAAAGTCAAAAAGTCAATAAAATTCAAATATTGCGGGATTGTTGTCAGAGGCGCTGGCGGACAGCTGTCATCATATGGAGATCTCCAAAGTTAGCTAGAAGTCTGTCTCTATGAGTTCAGGAATGAACAATAAGGAGCTGAGTTCTGTGAGGCTTCCAATCTGTAGGAAGGAAGGCTTCAGCATCTGGAAAGCAAGGGTGAGGCAGTTCATGGAAGCTGCTGACCTTAGGATGTATACTACAGTCGAAGAGGGACCATTCATCCCAATGAATGTCTCAGAACTGGATGCAAATGTCCAAACACATAAGACATATGATAAGATTACTAAGGATTAGTTTGCCCTGGCCTCAATAGATAAGAGAGCAAATAATATAATTATGAGTGTTGTTGATGACTCTACACTTCAGAACCCGATCCATTGCACAATAGCAAAGGAAATGTGGGACACACTGGTGATCTACATGGAGGGGACAGATGAAGTTCGAGATGATAGGAAGTCCATGCTCAACCAAGAGTATGAGGCTTTCAGGCAATCCAAGGGGGACAACATAACCACTACTTATGAAATGTTCTTTAGGATTATGAATGAACTGAAGACTTATGGAAGGGTATTCAGTCACTATGAACTGAATAACAAGTTCCTTAGATCTCTCACTAGAGATTGGGACACAAAGATCTATGTCATCAGAGAAGTGGCAAAGCTGGGTAACACTGCTCCTCACACCCTCTTTGGGAAGCTGCTGTCATATGAGATGCAGCTGGCTATCAGGAAAAAAGAGGAGAACCACAACAAGTCTCAGGCAAGAGGCAAGGCTGTAGCATTTAAAGCTGAAGACTCTAACAAAAGCAGAAGAAAGTCTCCCTCTCCACCAAGGAGAGATGCTGAATATGATTCTGGAAGATAAGAAAAAAACACATCAGACTGCCAATGGTCTGATGAAGATTTTGCTGCCTTCTCCAGGCAATTCCAGAAGTTCATGAAGAAGAAGCACTTGAGAGGCCGGCCTTCCTCCTCCTCTCATCCCAAGGATGACTACTACAAGGGCAGGAGAAAATCCTCTAAGGAGGACATATATGGTTCCAAAACTAGTAAACAGGTTTCATCTAACATGACTTGCTATCATTACAGAAAGCCTGAGCATGTAATAGCCGACTGCCCAGTCAAAAGAAGGGAACATGGTGAGAAAAAGGACCACCAGCAAAAAGATACGAAGGAGAAATACCTCCTTGATAAGAAGCAAAGAAGTTGGACTGACACCTCCTCATCAGAGTTAGAAGAAGAAGCCTACATAGGATTGTACTCTGTTGAAGATGGAGCTGTAGAAGCAGACTGCATTAAAAAGCTGGCTGCTATAGAAGAAGAAGCTGAGAAGGTTCTTCCTACTGCCAGGGTTGAAGTCAGGGCCCCTCTATCACAGTCTGATGGTGATTCAAAGGTGTATTATGAAGAAGACAGCTGTTGCCTTGAACTGATAGTTAGGTCTAATGAAGAACTCAGGCAGGATCAGCCTGCTCCAAGTAAGGTAATCTCTGTTACTAGCTCTTCTAGATCAAATTATGAATCAATTCCAGATTCTTATGCATCTGCATCAAATGATGATGATGGCTTAGAATCTGAAGGAGACATCGATCAATTGATTGATAACTATGGTGCACTCCTGCAGGCTCTAAAGAAAAGCAAGCTCCTAGACAAACAACAGGCTCAAAAAATTGCTTCTCTTCAGCTTGCTATTTCAGAATCAGCAAAACTACTGGATCTGAAGATCCAAGATGTCAGCAAACTGAAGAATGTAATAATCATTCAGATGAGCATCATAACCTTCAAGAATGACCATATCAGGAATCTTGAAGGAAAGCTACAAAAAGAGAGGGAACTAGTGGCTAGCTACTCCAAGACTAGCACAATGCTGCCCTTGATAGACTCCTTCTCCTCCCAAAAGGGAAGGAAAGGGTTGGGTTTCAAGGGAAGGACAAGAGCTGTCAATCCCAAGGGAAAGAGCAAAGCTCAAGTGCAGTCACTAGCCTCTGAGCCTCCTGTTAAATTTAATAAAGTGCAACTACCTTCTAACAGGCATGACTATGAGATTATTTATAGTCACTGGAAGAATGCTAGACCCTTTAGTGTGAACAAAGATGTTCCACAATATGGTGGTAGATACAGTAAGGATGCAAATGCCTTTAAGGCAGTCTATGAGGAAATACAAATGGCCCATCATGGACCATTTGTGTTTGTTGCATCAGCCCCTTTAGTCAAGAGTAAAGCTGCTAACTGTTCTCCAGATCTTCCAGCCAACTCTAAGACAAAGGGCAAGGCTGTTAGTAGACCAGACCTGGGCATCTCTGATGTCATCAAGAGTATGTTTTCTGAAAAGAAAGTAGCTGCTAGAAGGGCTCAAGATATCCCAAGCACTTCTACTGCCATACCCACCACTTCTCAGACTGGGGCTGGGAAACTAAAGAATAGGATTGTTGCTGCTCCTTCTAGACCAAGAGCTACTGTTAACACATCCACTAGACTTGCTCTAAAAAGAAGGTACAACATCCATGAGTGTTAGAGTTGTGGCAGGGTAGGCCACTTTGCTATTGATTGCTGACACAATTATAGTGTGCAGAGAGCCAATGTTAGCTTGCCTGTCAGAAAAGCTGCAGGCAGGCATAGTCATTTTCAGTCTAACTTGCACCTAGGACCAAATAAAAATTGGGGTCCTAAGGTTAACTGATTTGTGTCTTGCAGGTTAGTCCAAGTACCCATATCCCTATCTGGTACTTGGATAGTGGATGTTCTAGGCAGATGACTGGAACATGGAGCATGCTGAAGGATTGTGCTCTAGTAAGAAATGGACCAAAGGTTATCTTTGGTGGGTCAGAAAAAGGGGTGACTAGATGTTATGGTAAGATCTCTAATGGCATAGTCACTATCACTATAGTAGCCCATGTGGAAGGGTTGCAACACAACCTGATAAGCATCGGCCAACTCTGTGATCTTGGCTATGGCATAGTATTCCACAAGGATGAGTGCCAAATTAGGAGATTAAGTGACCAAGAGGTCATCTTAACAGACAATAGGAGTGTAAATGTTTACTATTTAGATTTCCTATGCTTAAGCAAAGACCCACCTGTATGCCTAGTTGTAGATGAGAAAGCCTCTTCCTGTATCCAGTGACACAAGAGGTTAGCCCATCTGAATTATAGGGCCATAGGAGAGCTGTTTATCAATGAGCTTGTTAGGAATGACCATAAGTCTATATGCACTAAGGAGGGTATCTGCTCTGCATGCCAAAAGGGCAAACAGACTAAGACCTACTTCAAGAGCATTGGCACCAAATACTCAGTGAGGTTCTTATACCTCATGCATATGGATCTGTTTGGTCCTATGCCAATTCAAAGTCTAGTAGGAATTCTACACCCTTGTGATTATTGATGACTTTTCCAGATTTTCCTGGGTGTTCTTTTTAAGGAAGAAATCTAAAACCCCTGATATCTTCCAGACATTTGTTAAGCAAATTCAGAATGAATTCAACAGCACTGTGGTCAAAATCAGAAGTGATCATGGAACTGCGTTTCAGTCTGAGTGCATAACATGGTTCTGTGAAGAGCAAGGGATTCATCAATAATTCTCCTCTCCTAGAACACCCCAACAAAATGGAATTGCTGAGAGAAAAAATAGGACTCTCATAGAGGCTGGTAGAACCTTGTTAAGTGACTCATCTCTCCAGAATACTTTTGGGCTGAGGTAGTTAACACTGCATGTTATGTCCTTAATAGGGCTTCTATCACCAAGAGCCACAAAAATACTCCCTATGAGATCTTGAAGGGCAGAAAACAAAACTTGAGCTATTTCAGGATCTTTGGTTGCAAGTGTTATGTACTCAATAAAGGAAAAGTCCATTTAACTAAGTTTGCTATCAAGTCTCATGAAGGGATCTTTATTGGGTACATCACTCATAGTAAGGCATATATAATCTACAATTTAACTAGCTAAGTTATAGAAGAGTTAATGCATATTGTTTTTGATGAATCTAACATGGTTAACAGTGAGTTGCCTAACTCCTCCTCTTATAGTATTGTAGGTACAGAGCAGATGATGGACAAGCTGACCATCAAGGAAGCTACCCCCATAGTCCAAGATAATGATAATGGACTGTCCATTCCAATAGAAGGACATGATATACCTTAAGAAATTGAAGACTAGCTAGCTGAAAACCCTGAAGATCAGCAACCTGCAGTTAGATTGCCTCCAGCTACTAGGCATCTAAGGGACCATCCAACACACCAAATCATTGGTAATGCAAATCATGTAGTCCAGACCAGAAGCAGGAGCATGAATACAACTCTTTACTCAAGCTTTTTGTCTCAAAAAGAGCCCAAGAAGTTTGAAGAAGCAATCAAGGACCAGTTCTAGATTGGAGCAATGCAAGAAGAACTGGACAAATTTAAGAGATGTAAGGTCTGGAAGTTGGTTCCCAGACCACAAGGACAAAATTTCATAGGTACCAAGTGGATCTATAGGAACAAGTTGGATCAAGATGATATTATTGTCAAGAATAAGGCTAGACTGGTGGCTAAACGCTACAGGCAAGAAGAATGCATAGACTTTGACTAGACATTTTCCCTAGTAGCTAGATTGGAAGCAATAAGGATACTCCTTTCATTTGCTTCCTATCAGGGATTCAAAGTCTACCAGATGGATGTTAAGTAAGCATTCCTGAATGAGGATCTAAAAGAGGAAGTATATGTGGATCAGCCACCAGGTTTTGTAGATCCTAACTCTCCAAAGTTTGTTTATAAGCTTATGAAAGCTCTATATGGGCTAAAGCAAGCCCCTGGGGCTTGGTATGAAACCTTGTCCAGCTTTCTCATTGAGAACAAATTCTCATGGGGGAAGATAGACAAGACCCTCTTCCTAATGGAATCAAAGGGCAAGTTTATCCTAGTCCAGATATATGTCGATGACATTATCTTTGGATCTACTGATGACAACTTTTGCAAGAAGTTTGCTGAACTTATGCAAGGGAAGTTTGAAATGAGCAGTATGGGTGAGCTCAAGTTCTTCTTGGGACTCCAAGTAAGACAGACTGATGATGGCTTGTTCATATCCCAATTCAAGTTCTCTAGAGAGCTAATCAAGAAATATGATATGGAGAATTCCTCCACCATGAGAACTCCCATGAGGTCAAGTATTCCTATAGACAAAGATGAAGCAGGGAAACCTGTTGATGAGTCTTTGTATAAAGGGATAATTGGCTCCCTTCTATACCTGACTGCTAGTAGGCCTGACATCATGTATGTTCTAGGTATCAGGTCTGCCCTAAAGAATCTCATTACTCTACTGTAAAAAGAATCTTGAGGTATCTTAAGGGCACACCAGATCTTGGCCTATGGTACTGTAGAAATAGGGATTTTGATCTAACAGAATTTTCAGATGCAGATTTTACAGGCTACAAGAAGACAGAAAAAGCACTACTGGAACCTATCAGTTCTTATAAAGAAGTCTAGTATCAGGTATGCCCTAAAGAATCTCATTACTCTACTGCAAAGAGAATCTTAAGCTATCTTAAGGGCACACTAGATCTTGGCCTATGGTACCGTAGAAATAGGGATTTTGATCTAATAGAATTTTCAAATGCAGATTTTACAGGCTATGAGAAGACAGGAAAAGCACTACTGGAACCTATCAGTTCTTAGAAAGAAGGCTAGTATCTTGGAGCAGCAAGAAGCAAACTAGTGTGTCTATATCCACTGCTGAGTCAGAGTACATATAAGCAGATAGCTATTATGCTCAGTTGCTGTGGATCCAACATCAGCTCTAGGATTACAACCTTCAAGTAAGTAGAACTCCTCTATACTGTGATTCTACAAGTGCTATTTCTATTGCTAGGAATCCTGTCTCACATAATAGGACTAAGCACATAGAAATTAGATATCATTTTATTAGGGAGCATGTAAAGAAGGAAGACATCAATCTTGAGTTTATCCCCACAGACAATCAAATGGTTGATATCTTCACTAAGCCATTAGATGAAGCAAAGTTAGACACCTTCAAATTTGAGTTAGGTATATTGAACTTGGCCTAGCTTCAGGCACTCCCTTTTGCATTTTTTGTGGTGCAGGTATTGTTCCTCTTGCAGGAGATAAAGACTCCCTAGTGGTATCAGTTAACTAATATTTCTATTGAGGGGGAGTAAGTTACTCTGGAAGGGCCAGCCCCTATCTGCCTATTCTGCAGAAATCAAAAAGGGGGAGAGATGGTCATAGCAAGGGGGAGAGATTGTCACAACCCGCATTTTCTCCGAATATAAGAATTATCAGAGTATGAGAAAATACGCATTATGATGCCACGTCAAGCAGGGGATAACTGCTGACGCTCAGGCAAACCAACTACAACCTTTATGCAAGAAAAATCCTTAGTTTAATGATTAGAAAATCAGTTATATTTTAGAAACCGTATCCCTCGGCTCAGTGGATCACCTAGTCCACAAAAGAAAACGATATTTGTACGCTGCGGAAAAATACTTTGCTTAGGTTTGACATCCTAAAGAGCACATAAGGGTCCTAAGAGAACCACTTACGCTATGCAAGCCTCTACATTTAATTTATACAATATATAAGAAAACGGTTTTCATACGTGATTTGGAAAATAGTGATTAAGTTTATAAAACATGCTGATCATGAGCTTCATTTATAATAATATTTATAGTTTAAAAGTAACTAGCAACCTAGCATAAATCCTTCTCAAAGCAAGTAGACTATCTCCAGAAAATGGTAGCAGCATAGGTAATATATCTAGTACAAGGTAACAACTACCAGGGGGCGCCAACAACCTGACACGAACCCACTGGCATACATGCCTGTCTGTAAGAAAGTACTGAAAAACTACCTCACTAACAAGGTAAACGGAACTCCAAAGTCCGGGAGTCCACCAGCAACACCACTGCCTCAACTAGCCACCAGACCGTGTACAGCTCAGAACCTGAGGCATTACAAAGAAAAACAGAATACCTCAGCAAGCAAATCAAGGTAAAAATAACTGCCTGTAGGAGTCAACCAAAAGGAAGAAGTAACTGAAAAACATGCAGTAGAAAGAGTCACAACTGTCCAAAAATAGGACAACAGGAAAATGCACCACGTGCAAGAAAACAGCAACAACCCAACCCAGGAACAACATCCTGCAGGGCCTACTAGGCTACCAAGAGCCAAAAGTGCTGCAAACCACCAAGGAAGAAACTTTTAACACCCTAAACTGTGGGAAGTGGTAGTAGCAAAAACAAACAACGAGGAACCGGATCGGAGGCAACCGCAGTCCCCCAATCCACCATGTCCAAGTCAAAAAGCTCGAGGGTCAACACGTGAAAGCACAAGGGACCTTCCACCCACACATGCCCAGCCCGTACCTGGAGCAAGAAAAACAAGAGTCGCCTTGGCTATATCACACAACTCCACCCTCCTGAAGAGCTACAAACCACCACTACTAACCACGACCCACGATTCGGCCTCCAAGAATGTAAAGAAACGGCCGACAAGATAACCCAGCAACACAACAAGAAAAAAAACCACTCGGGAACAAAATCAAGGTAAAGAAGAGGGTTGAAAAGAATCAACACGACAAGGCGTTGAGTGAGACCCACTCAGTGCCTACCTACACCTTGGCGTTGAGTGAGCTAGCCTCACTTAAAGCCAAAACCAAACTCTAACCACAAACCCACTAAGGTAACACGGAGCTCGACGATCGTCAGTCGGAGGTCGACGATCGTCGATCGGCTGAAGGCCAAAAGAAGCCCGACGATCATCATCCTGGAGGTCGACGATCGTCGAAGGCTACAGGCGAGCGAAGCTCGACGATCTTCCTCTAGGAAATCGTCGAGCGCTGATCGGCTATCAGACAAGAGCTGAGCTCGACGTTCTCCTTCCGGAAAAACGTCGAGCGTCGAACGGCTCAAGACTAACCCTGAGCTCGACGTTCTCCTCCCAGAAAACGTCGAGCGTCGAACGGTGCTAAGACAGAAAGAGCTGAGCTCGACGCTCATCGAGCGTCGAACGGAGATTGACGATAGTCGAACAACATAAGGTAGATACAGCGATTGACGATCTCCGTCCAGAGATCGACGATAGTCGAACGACTCCAGACTAGAAGCAGGGAGAAGTTCAGTACTCGAGTAGCTAACCTAATACTCGAGTATTCCAATCTCCCACTCGAGTAGGTGTCGACTACTCGAGTAACTAAACCACTCACTCGAGTTAAAGCCTTCTACTCGAGTATCTCAAAGCTACTACTCGAGTATCTCAAAGCTACTACTCGAGTATCTCGAATCCACTACTCGAGTAACTCAAGGCTACTACTCGAGAATCTCGAATCCACTACTCGAGTAGCTCAAGTCCCCTACTCGAGTAGTTACTTACTACTCGAGTAACCCAAGACTCGTACTCGAGTAAATACCTCCTACTCGAGTACTCCAAACCATAACCCGAGTAACTACCACCTACTCGAGTACTCCAGAACTAATACCCGAGTAACTACCACCTACTCGAGTACTCCAGAACTAATACCCGAGTAATACACTTAACAAATTCGGGAAAAATCACCCCCCCCCCTCCTAACACTCCCTCTTGGCTACACCCAAACCAGAGCAAATCTGAACAAAGATAAACGGCATCACGCCGGCAAAGTTGGGTTCCAATAGCACAAGTAGGGGGGGTTCAATAGGAAGAACTAATTCCTATAGTTAGCAAGAAAAATGAGAACAACAAGGCCTCTAACCTGGGCTAATAGTGATTTCAATTTTAGCAAGAATAATCAAAAAGAAACTTGGCAAGGGCAAGAATATCACTTGCCTCAACTTTAAGCGAAGCTTGGACGGCTTTCCTCCTCTTTACACAGAACGAACAGCCACAGCACCTAGAACAAATCTCACGGCCATTAATGGCGGAAAACTCCAAAACCGAAACCCAAATCCCATCAAAACTCCACGAAAATCGAATATCTTACCGTCGAAACGAAGATCTCGGAGAGAGCAAGATAACGCCGCTTTCGGAATCGAATTCCGTCCACGAACAAGCCCGGAATCGCCGACCAAAGGAGGTACAGGACGGGCGGTTTTCTCCCCTGTATTCCGCGAACAAGCAGGGACGGTTCTCGCTCAGGAAAAGGAAGAAGAAGTGGGCCGACACTTCTTAAGAAAAGCTTTTATATGAAAAGCTAAACACCGGTTCATCCATAACCGAACCCTAAAACGCCTAATTACTTAATTTCATTAAGTAAATACCAAAATAGGTATAAGCCAAAAATATGGCTGCCACCAAGGCAAGGCAATAACTGCCCAATTAAATTCTCCCGCAGAATTTAATAATCGGTCAAAACCGAAAGGCTACAGGACAGCCAAATCAATTTAATTAATTGATCACATAGACTATTAACACACCAAACGACACGAAAACCGAATCACCTCGGAATTCGACGAAATTCGCACCGTAGCTAAATACTCATGCTACGAACACAACGGCGAAGTCGAAATTAACTTTCGACGAACAGAACTCGAGTTATACTCAAATAAAGTCAAACACAACCATCCCCCCGAGAGGCCAGACCGGGTCACCCAAAACGACTCGGCTTGTCAGGGAGATCTTGCCAACAGGCTACCAAACAGGGCACTGAGTTCTAAGGAGCTAAACCATACTCCACACATGGCACAAGCCATGGAAACGCGTCATCGTAACGCCAACGAGAATAAAAAAAAATCGCAGGAAAAATCGGGGGCGTTACAGTCACTCCCCCTAAAAGAAAGTTTCGTCTTGAAACTTTGCGCACAACACTCCTACTAAAGAAGGAAAAGCAACACATAGGAGTTACAAGAAGGAAAACATACCGATCAAATCAACGAAACAGGTGAGGGTAAGCCCTCCTCATAGCCGACTCTAACTCCCAAGTCGCGCTTTCCAAATCCTGATTTTTCCAAAGAACTTTAACCATCGGTATGGACTTCATTCGCAGCACACGCTCCTGAGTATCCAAAATATGAACCGGCACCTCAACGAAAGAGAGGTTGGGCTCCAACTGGGGCACAACGTCCAAGAGCTGCCCACTGCTGCCCACACACTTCCGCAATTGGCTAATATGAAAAACATTATGCACGCCTGGAAAGTTCGCTGGCAAATCCAATCTGTACGCTGACACACCAATCCGTTCCAAAATCTCAAACGGGCCCACATACCTTGGGTCCAACTTCCGATTTTTACCAAACCTCTTAACACCCACCATCGGGGAAACCTTAAGGAATACAAGGTCCTCTACAGAAAATTCCAAAGCAGACCTACGCCGATTGGCGTTCTTTTCATATCTCTCCTGGGCTATACGAAGCTTCTCCCGAATAAGCTTCACAGCGACTTCCATATCCTCAAGCGCATCAGGACCCAACAAAGGCCTCTCGCCAGCCTCAGCCCAAAACAACGGAGTCCTACAGTGCCTCCCATACAAGGCTTTGAACGGAGCCATCTACAAACTTTCCTGGTAACTATTGTTGTAGGCAAATTCCATAAGTCGCAGCCGCTCATCCCACGCCCCACCGTGGTCTAAAATATAGCACCGGATCATATCCTCAATAATTTGGTTCACCCGCTCCGTCTGCCCATTGGTCTGCGGGTGGTACGCAGTAGAATACCTCAGATCCGTACCCAAACCCTCCTGCAGACTCTGCCAAAAACGAGAAGTAAACTGGGAGTCTCGATCAGAAATGATGCTAACCGGCACACCGTGGAGTTGGATGACTTCATTCAAGTACAACTCTTCTATCTTCTTCATCGGGTAATCAATCTTATAAGGCACGAAGTGAGCGCACTTCATCAATCTATCCACTATAACCCAAACAGAATCAAGTCCTCTCGGGGATTTTGGTAAACCCGTAATGAAATCCATAGATATACTTTCCCACTTCCAAGTCGGGATCTCTAGCGGAGTCAACTTACCACCAGACCTTCCATGATCGGCCTTCACACGCTTGCAAGTGTGACACTCAGCAACAAATCGGGCTATATCTCCTTTCATACCATACCACCAGGCAATTTGCCTTAAGTCACGGTACATCTTCGTAGATCCTGGATGGTAGGCAACGCTTGAACCATGAGCCTCACTGCAAATCATCCTCCTAATATCCCCAACCGCGGGAACGCAAAACCTGCCGCGGTACTTCAAAGTACCAGCATCATCGATAGCAAAATCGGGCAACTCTCCCTTCTCAGTCCTGGTGAAAAGGTGCATAAGATCAGGATCATCCTTCTGGTGCAGCCTAGTCAAAGAAATCCAGGATGGCTCTGCCACTGACAAACTACTCTGCAAACTACAGCATCCCACTGATATATCCATAAGGAGGAACTCCTCCACTAAACGATCGGCAGAGAGGTTAAAGATCTTTCCCTTCTTTCGGCTCAGGGCGTCAGCCACCACATTGGCCTTGCCCAGATGATACTAGATCTCCACATCATAATCAGCCACATATTCCAACCACCGCCGCTGACGCAGATTCAACTCCTTCTGCGTGAACACGTACTTCAGGCTCTTATGGTCAGTGAAGATCTTGCATTGAGCCCCATAAAGTAGGTGTCTCCACAGCTTCAAGGCATAAATAACCGCTGCAAACTCAAGGTCATGCGTGGGAAAATTCCTCTCATGAGTCTTCAGTTGCCTTGACCCATAGGCAATTACCTTTCCATCTTGCATCAATACGCATCCCAGACCTACATACGAAGCATCCACGTAGACATCATAATCTACTCCCTCAGTAGGCAGGGTCAGAACGGGAGCAGTGTACAATCTCTTCTTTAGCTCTAGAAAAGCCTCCTCGCACTTTTCGCTCCAAACAAAAGCCACATTCTTCTGAGTCAACTTGGTCAAAGGTGCGGCTAGGGAAGAGAAACCCTCCACAAATCTCCTGTAATAACCAGCCAACCCTAAGAAACTCCTGATCTCCTTAGGCGTACTCGGTCTACTCCAATCCATCACTGCTGCAATCTTTTCTGGATCGACCGAGATCCCATCCTTATTCACCACATGGCCTAGAAAAGAAACCTGAGGCAACCAAAATTCGCACTTGCTCAACTTGGCGAATAACTTGTGGTTCCTCAACTCTGACAGAACCAAACGCAAATGTTGTTCGTGCTCCTCAGCACTGCGAGAATAAACTAACACATCATCAATGAAGACCACAACGAACTTATCAAGGAAATCCTTGAACACCCAGTTCATCATATCCATGAAGGCTGAAGGTGCGTTGGTCAGACCAAATGACATCACCAAAAACTCAAAGTGTCCATGCCTCGACCTAAACGCAGTCCGTGGAATATCCGCCTCACGGATCCTGAGCTGATGATATCCAGAACGAAGATCGATCTTGGAGAACACCGTGCTACCACGCAACTGGTCAAACAAATCATCGATCCTCGGCAGAGGGTACCTGTTCTTGATAGTGACCTTGTTCAACTCTCTATAGTCGATGCAAAGCCGCATCGACCCATCTTTCTTCTTTACAAACAAAACAGGAGCACCCCAAGGCGACGAACTCTGCCTAATAAACCCCTTAGCCAATAGCTCATCCAACTGAACTCGAAACTCCTCTAACTCACGAGGGGCCATCCGGTACGGTGCCTTAGCAATAGGATGCGTACCCGGCTCTAAATCGATTACAAACTCAACATCCCGATCAGGGGGAAGACCAGGAAGATCATCAGGAAAAACATCGGCGAAACCACGAACAATAGGAATCTCTTCCAAGCATGGTACGTGTAACGACCCCATCCGTTAAATGACGTATAGTAGAAGGTCCGTCCGGGGCCCCACACTATATGCCACAAACAGACGGTGAGGTCACAGGATAATACCAAACCAACCACAAATCCTAACTCAGAGCATTCTAGCGGAAGCTTTAAGTAGTAATTTGAACTCTAACCAGGAATGTCCAATATATAAACCATCTTTATATATATCACGGAATGTACACAAATACATAGAGTTTGGCCTTAAGGCCTTACAGTTCCTCTTTTCACAACGTATGGTTTACAAACCTCGGCGCGCAGGCCGGCCATATATGAGTAAAAGCAAATAAGCAAAAACATTCGCTTAGCCTTCAAGGGCTAGCCGCAGCAGCAGCAGCAACAGCAGTAGGGCTTCAGCCCTTTACTTACCACTTGGCTCTCCAGCACCTGCAAGGGAACAATCCACCCAACCGGTGGCAAACAATGCAACGGTCAGCATTCAGCTGACCCAATTATAACAATCTTACCCCTTTCTCGGGGCATTAGCATTCTTTCCCTGCAAAGCATGGCATCATCATATAGCAACTATGTGCGCGCAGGCACATTCAAGCCATCACAACTATCGGCCACACGGCCCGACAGTCCGTGCACTCAGGGCACATTCTCGGTGTATCGGAATACCAGGGTCAACACCACCGTCTACACGGTATTTGAGCATTCTAGTCTTTCCGGCGCGCGGGCCTAAGACTCTCATTAGGCGCTCCAACAAAACCTATAACCAGGCTTCCAAGTCGGACGGACCTAACGCAGGTACGGATCAGCCACCCCCCATTGCTCAAGTCGCCGTGCCACCTCGAATACGGAAGTATCCATGGCTATTTATAGGCGCGGGTCGGTTTTACCTTTCCTGTTCGGCAATCTGCCTTTTCATCGAGTTGCAGCCCAACGGCTCAACCGCTCATAAAGTGGCAACGCACGGCCACAAGAGTTGCATCCAACCCTCTTCATTTCCTGGACATCGTCCAGTACTTCCTGCCGCACCAAGCAACAGGTAGGCACAAGGCAACACAAGCCATAATCACGGAGCCTTCTCCGATATGCAAACAAGCATCACCAATCCAGACCACGTCCAGATGGGCTTCACACAGCATGCCTAGAGCCGTACTCCAATTCCGGCCTCTAACAAGGGGGACTTCACATATCTACTCCAAGGGACACCACAACCCACCGCACACTCGCGGGGAAGGGTTTTCCCTATGCAATGCAGAAAATAAGGACTTCACATGTCCAAGAAGGGAGATCGTTACCCTTGTCGATCTCTTGGGAGCCATCGAAAACTAGCCGGTGAGAAAGAACCGCAGCAGCCTTGCCTTCACAACGCCGGCTTCGGATCACGAATCGGACCACGGGAACTCCGCCGGTGGCTTGATCTCCTCCTCCTTCTTCTTCCTCCTCTCTCTTTCTCTCTTCCTTAAGCACATGAAGAATGAATCTTCATCAGCCTTCACGAATTAAATCCAGCCAGGAAACCACCTGAGCCCTTGGATCAAAAGAGAGAAATCTGAATGGCCACGATTTGCCCAAAAACCCAATTTTTGGCTGACACGGCCTGTGACACGCCCGTGTCACAGGCCGTGTACCCTTAAGCGGCACACACGGTAATCGTACCGACTGAGATTTACCAGAACACGGGCATCGACACGCCCGTGTCGAACCTGACACGCCCGTGTCATTCCTGAGACACGCCCGTGTCACCCCTGCCTCATCAAGCTGCAAGCAGTACACGGGTCGGAACACGGCATCGGACACGCCCGTGTCCAACCTGACACGCCCGTGTTCAAGGCTTGGTTCAAGGCCGTGTAATCTTCTGACTCGGGCCACAATTTTATTTGCGTGACACGCCCTGGGACACGCCCGTGTCCCAGGCCGTGTACCCCCGACACCCCCTGGGACACGCCCGTGTCCCAGGCCGTGCAAAATGACCTGCACCTCAAAATTATTTTGAGTCTTTTTGGGGTCTTTTTGGGGTGTTACAACCCCCCCCCCCCCCCCCCCTTAACAAAATTTCGTCCCGAAATTTGCACGGTAAGGAAACAAGAACCAGCAATGCTATAACTTGATAACTATGTTATAACAAAAAGTACACGGTCTACAGTTTATACAAATAGTTCGGGAAATTCAGCTCGCATGGTCTGCTCTCGCTCCCATGTTAGCTCTTCACGGCCACAATTGTCCCATCAGACCTTGACCATCCCGATCACTTTGTTCCGCAACTATTTCTCGGCTCGATCCTCGATCCGAATGGGTCTAACCCTCGTCGTTAGCCCATACTCGACCGGTACCCGATCATTCTCCACTACTTGAGCTGGATCTTTCACCGCCTTACGAAGGACTGAGATGTGAAATACATCATGTAATCCACCCAAGCCTGCTGAAAGTGCTAGTCGATAAGCAGCTTCCCCAACTCGCTCCACCACCTCAAATGGACCAAGATACCTCGGACTTAGCTTTTTCAAACGCCGAATCCTGGACACGCCTTTGAAGGGTTTGATCTTCAAATATACCCAATCACCCACCGCGAACTCCACGTTCCGGTGTTTGGCATTGTAGTACTTTGCTTGACGATCTTGGGCTATCAATAGTCTCTCCCGAATAGAGCGTATGAGCGAGGTAGCTTCTTCGACTTCCTTTTTTCCACTCAGCTTAGATTCGCCTGCTTCTGCCCAAGCTAACGGTGTACGGCATTTCCGACCATATAAAGCTTCAAATGGCGCCATACCAATACTCGCTTGGTAGCTATTATTATAGGCAAATTCGACAAGAAATATATAATCTTCCCATCTCTTACCAAAGTCTAGGGCGCACATGCGGAGCATATCCTCCATCGTCCTGTTGGTTCGTTCAGTCTGGCCATCCGTTTGGGGATGAAAGGCCGTACTAAATGCTAACTTTGTACCCAACATTTGATGAACGAGCCGCCAACCATTCGATGTGAACCGCCCATCACGGTCACTAACGATGCTCCGGGGAACACCGTGCAGTCGAACAACCTGCTCCACATAAAGCTTGGCCAAGGTTTCCACTGAATCGTCTCTTCTGTTTGGAAGGAAGTGCGCCACTTTTGTCAACCGGTCTACAATCACCCAGACTGAATCATGACCGCGTTGAGATCTCGGCAACCCGTGCATGAAATCCATCGAAATATCATCGAACTTCCACTCCGGAATAGGTAACGACTTCAGGAAACCGCCAGGCTTCTGGCATTCCGCTTTCACTAACGCACAGGTATTGCATTCAGCCACATAACGTGCGACATCTTTCTTTAATCCGGGCCACCAGAACAGCTTTTTCAGATCTCTGTACATCTTTGTGCTCCCTGGGTGAACTGAGTACTTTGCAAAGTGAGCTTCGTACATCAACTCTTCCCTCAATTTACCCACACTCGGGACGCACACTCGACCATTTCTTCTTAACAAACCGTTATCCCAAGAGAATTGGTCATCCGGCCCATCTTTTGCATAGCGCTGGAGGCTTTCATCAAGCTCCGTTGCTCGCCGAACTCTGTCCGTAAGGTCATATTGCACCTCCGTCCAGTTCAAGCATGCATCGGTTGACGAACCCTTGTCAACACAAAATATCTCCAACGCTTCCAATTCCTGGATTAAACGCTGATCATGCCTCTGCAACCAGCTTGCCCGTACCGGAGTCTTTCGACTCAAAGTATCAGCGACCACATTTCCCTTCCCGGGAGTATAGTGAATCTCGAAGGTGTAGTCCCCAAGGAACTCCATCCATCTTTGTTGTCGCATATTCAGATCCTTCTGATCCAACAAATACTTTAGGCTTTTATGATCTTTATAGATATCCACTTTAACGCCATAAAGATAGTGCCGCCACAACTTGAGCGCAAAGATTACCGCCCCCAACTCCAAATCATGGACGTGGTAATTCCTCTCATGCACTTTCAACTGGCGCGAGCCATAAGCAATCACTTTACCAAACTGCAGAAGAACGCAGCCTAAGCCGCTCCCGGAAGCATCACTATAGATCTCATACCCATCGGTACCACATGGCGATGTCAACACAGGCGCCGTGGTCAAACGACTCTTCAATTCTTCAAAAGCTCGCGCGCACTCCGGCGTCCAAATGAACTTTTGATCTTTTCTCGTTAGCGTGGTCAGAGGTAAAGCAATCCGTGAGAAGTTTTCCACAAACCGTCTATAGTAGCCCGCAAGTCCAAGGAAGCTCCTGACCTCGGCCACTGAAGACATCACTGGCCAATCTCGGATGGCACTTATCTTCAACGGATCCACCGCGATACCCTCTCCGCTTACCACATGGCCTAAAAAGGCTACTGAAGAGAGCCAGAACTCACACTTTGAGAACTTGGCAAAAAGCTTATTCCTCCGCAGGGTATGCAAGACCAACCGCAAATGGTTTGCATGATCCTCTTCCGACTGAGAGTATACTAAGATGTCATCGATAAACACAATAACAAAAAAATCCAAGTACTCTCGGAATGTTCGATGCATTAGGTCCATAAATACCGAAGGCGCATTACATAGGCCAAACGGCATTACCGTGAACTCATAATGACCGTAGCGTGTTCCAAATGCCGTCTTGGGAATGTAACCTTCCCTAATCCGTAGCTGATAATATCCCGATTTCAAATCCAATTTGGAATAGACCGTTGATCCTGCCATCTGATCAAAGAGGTCATCAATCCGCGGGATCGGATATTTGTTTTTCTCCGTCATCTTATTCAATTCGCGGTAGTCAATACACAACCGTAAGCTACCGTCTTTCTTTTTCACAAATAGAACAGGCGTGCTCCAAGGTGACATACTTGGGCGTATATATCCCTGCTCCAACAACTCTTGCAATTGGACTTTCAACTCAGCCATCTCTTTTGGCACAATGCGATATGGAGAGCGGGCCAGAGGTTTCGCACCTGGCACCAACTCAATAGAGAAGTCAATCTCCCGCTGGGGTGGTAACCCAGGAAGATCTTTAGGAAACACATCGGCAAACTCTGACACAACTAGAACTTCACCGACACTGGCCTTTGGCTCAACAGCCTGAATTAGCGTGAAGAATAACTCCGCGCCCTTCCGAACAGCATTGACGACTTGGAGTGCAGACAACAGAGTCCCGCCAACTCCTCGCATACCAGCGAACTTCGTCACAAGTCCGGTATTCTGGCCCAGTATAATCTCCTTGGAGTTGCAATCAATACAGGCACGCTGCTCCGAGAGCCAGTCCATACCAAAGATCACATCAAACTCCGACAACGGTAGCACCGCTGCACTCAAACCGAAATTCCGACTTCCTATTTTCACATCCACATCGCAAGCCCTATCCGTAAGCATCATACAGCCATTCGGCAATAGCACCCTTGTACTATCCACCGTCACATGACTTGGTGCCCCAATGCGAGATACGAAATCCTCAGACAGGAAAGAATGCGAAGCACCCGTATCAAATAGGGCTCTCGCCAAATTATTCCGAATCAGGACAAAGCCTGTAGCACACACACATGCACAAGCTATACATAACCAAAAACCATAGCACATAAGCAAGTAAGCTAACTCAACTCGTACCTATGACGACGTCACTTTGCTTAATCGCTTCCTGTTGGCCAAGCTGATAGATTCGGGGCTGTGCCTGAGACGCAGAGGAATCAACCACCGCTTTGCCCTTCTCAGCATACGACGCACCCGCCTTCTTATCCCCTTTGGGCTGAACAACCCGACAGTCACGAGCTATATGCCCCACCAGGCCACAGTTATAGCATGTACGAGAATCCGGCCTTGATGTCGCTCCCGACACAACGGTCGTAGTCACTTGCCCAGACGGCTTGGACCTCTTGCCCCCTTTCTTCTGGTAAAACGATTTGCTCAGGCGAGGTGCTTGAACCTCTGGCTTTGACACAACTAAGCCCTTGTTCCCTTGCACCCGCCGCATGTCCTTCTCCAACGCACACGCAGTATCAACCAACGCCTGAAACCCTTGGCTCACTGAACTCGAAAGCAGGAATCGCAACTCATCCTGCAATCCTTCATAGAACCGATTCGTTTTCCTTTGGTCATCCGCGAAGATTGTGCCCGCATACTGTCCCAACCTGGTAAACTCATGCAAGTAGATATCCACACTATCTTCCCCTTGCTTTAACCGTTGGAACTCATTTTCCATAGCAATGCATTGCGCCGCTGGGACATGTTTCGCCAGAAATATTCGAGAGAACTCCTCAATCGACACTTGCGTTAATTGCCTGCCCGCCAAATGGTGTACCTCAACCTCGTCCCACCACAACCGCGCCTCTCCTTCAAGCATGAAGGTGGCTAAGGTGACCTTTAGAGTTTCCTCCGCCCTGATCGCTGTCATTATCCTCTTGACACGCGATAACCAATCTTCCGCCTGCATTGGAGATCCCATTCCCGTAAACGTAGGAGCACTGAAGCTCATGAATTGCTTCAACTGTCGGTCAGCTGCTCGTGGATCTACAGCCTCAATCGGCTCGGGTCTTACAACAACACGAACTGGCTCGACTGCCGGTTGCGCTTGCCCGGTCGGCTGAATCATGACAAATATAGCCTCAGCAACTAAACGAACAGTTTCCGCAGATGGAGGAGGTGTTGTCACCTCAGCTGGTGCCGCACTCTCATCAGAGTGCTGGGGCTCAGACTGCCCAGCACCACTACGCGTCACCTATAGGTGGACAAGACACACATTAGCGAACGTATGCAAGCAAAACAACACAAAGAGGAACGCGCAGATTCCTCAAACAAGATTTTGTACATTCCTTAGTGGACATTCCAGAGTTCATTAGCGTTACAGTAGGGCGCATAAACACGCGCTCGCCACCCCCATAAAAGAATTCGTCCACGAATTCGATAGAGGAAGACCAAACGAAGCTGATACCAAAATGTAACGACCCCATCCGTTAAATGACGTATAGTAGAAGGTCCGACCGGGGCCCCACACTATATGCCACAAACAGACGGTGAGGTCACAGGATAATACCAAACCAACCACGAATCCTAACTCAGAGCATTCTAGCGGAAGCTTTAAGTAGTAATTTGAACTCTAACCAGGAATGTCCAATATATAAACCATCTTTATATATATCACGGAATGTACACAAATACATAGAGTTTGGCCTTAAGGCCTTACAGTTCCTCTTTTCACAACGTATGGTTTACAAACCTCGGCGCGCAGGCCGGCCATACATGAGTAAAAGCAAATAAGCAAAAACATTCGCTTAGCCTTCAAGGGCTAGCCGCAGCAGCAGCAGCAACAGCAGTAGGGCTTCAGCCCTTTACTTACCACTTGGCTCTCCAGCACCTGCAAGGGAACAATCCACCCAACCGGTGGCAAACAATGCAACGGTCAGCATTCAGCTGACCCAATTATAACAATCTTACCCCTTTCTCGGGGCATTAGCATTCTTTCCCTGCAAAGCATGGCATCATCATATAGCAACTATGTGCGCGCAGGCACATTCAAGCCATCACAACTATCGGCCACACGGCCCGACAGTCCGTGCACTCAGGGCACATTCTCGGTGTACCGGAATACCAGGGTCAACACCACCGTCTACACGGTATTTGAGCATTCTAGTCTTTCCGGCGCGCGGGCCTAAGACTCTCATTAGGCGCTCCAACAAAACCTATAACCAGGCTTCCAAGTCGGACGGACCTAACGCAGGTACGGATCAGCCACCCCCCGTTGCTCAAGTCGCCGTGCCACCTCGAATACGGAAGTATCCATGGCTATTTATAGGCGCGGGTCGGTTTCACCTTTCCTGTTCGGCAATCTGCCTTTTCATCGAGTTGCAGCCCAATGGCTCAACCGCTCATAAAGTGGCAACGCACGGCCACAAGAGTTGCATCCAACCCTCTTCATTTCCTGGACATCGTCCAGTACTTCCTGCCGCACCAAGCAACAGGTAGGCACAAGGCAACACAAGCCATAATCACGGAGCCTTCTCCGATATACAAACAAGCATCACCAATCCAGACCACGTCCAGATGGGCTTCACACAGCATGCCTAGAGCCGTACTCCAATTCCGGCCTCTAACAAGGGGGACTTCACATATCTACCCCAAGGGACACCACAACCCACCGCACACTCGCGGGGAAGGGTTTTCCCTATGCAATGCAGAAAAGAAGGACTTCACATGTCCAAGAAGGGAGATCGTTACCCTTGTCGATCTCTTGGGAGCCATCGAAAACTAGCCAGTGAGAAAGAACCGCAGCAGCCTTGCCTTCACAACGCCGGCTTCGGATCACGAATCGGACCACGGGAACTCCGTCGGTGGCTTGATCTCCTCCTCCTTCTTCTTCCTCCTCTCTCTTTCTCTCTTCCTTAAGCACATGAAGAATGAATCTTCATCAGCCTTCACGAATTAAATCCAGCCAGTAAACCACCTGAGCCCTTGGATCAAAAGAGAGAAATCTGAATGGCCACGATTTGCCCAAAAAACCCAATTTTTGGCTGACACGGCCTGTGACACGCCCGTGTCACAGGCCGTGTACCCTTAAGCGGCACACACGGTAATCGTACCGACTGAGATTTACCAGAACACGGGTGTTGGGTATTGTATCCACACTCACCTAGATTTGCATGAAGTCACCCATGAACTAAGTTGAATCCAGTTGTATTTGATATTTCTCTTTAGCCATATGCTTGCAGGTGTACACTTTAAGTATAGACCAATGTCAGTCTGCAATGGGTCATCAAACACAGGACTTCACAGTGTAATCCCTCACTGTGTAATCCAAGGTGTTGACTCATGTGTAGCCTCTCTATTGGAATATACTTAACCTCAAATCATTTGGAGAAAAGGACAAAAGCTGAAGATGAAGAAGTTTTATTTGAAAATATTTTTCTGTAACTTAGAATTTTTGCTAAGTCATTTTTGCTCGAGAAGTACAATAGTGCTCGAGTAAATTACAACTCTAGGTCTCGAGAAGTTTTTAAAGTGCTCGAGAAAAAGCTTAGCTTGCTCGAGAACTTTTTCTTTCAAATCTGGCTAAGTCATTAATGCTCGAGAGAAAGTTTTCCTTTCTCGAGAAAATGACTTTGCTGCTCGAGAACTAGAATGCTGTGCAAAAATATTTCTAAGGAAAAGTACTCGAGAAATATAACTCTTCATCTCGAGAAAAAGTCTACCTTTCTCGAGAACTATTTCTCTGTTGTTATTTTTCTAAGTTCCTGTGCTCGAGAACAGCTTTAGCTTCTCGAGTACTTTCCTCCAGATTTTCCTCTATGTTCAAGTGCTCGAGAAATAATCCAGATATACTTTTTCTGAGTATAAGTGCTCGAGTAATACAATTAGTGCTCGAGAAAGTTATTTTTGACAGTATATTTTTCTAAGTCTCAGATCTCGAGACAATCACTTCTATTCTCGAGAACTCCTTGATTCAGTGCTCGAGAACAACCTTCAGTTCTCGAGTACTTCTGACTTAATCTTTTTCTAATTCTGAAATTGTCAAAATCGTTGACCCACTATTCGTTCTATTTTTCCAATCCTTAATCTGTCATCATCTAATTGGCCCACGTGGCATTACTTTCAATACGATTTGATTTCTGACCGATTAGGCTCCCTATAAAAGGTCTAATCAGTCTCTCTTTTCATTAAGAACTTTTATCATCGTTTATCTTTTCTCTCTCTTCAAGAACGTGAAACGAAAAAGGGCCGAAAAACCCTAAGTTCTCGATTCGTCTTCCCGGTCGCCGCCGCTCACTGTTTCCATCTGGAAGGCCGCCGACGAAGAAAGATCGACGAAGTGACACATAGAATCGAGATCGACCTCGACTTTTTCCGAATCTCTTGATTCCGTGTGTTCCGAAGAACCAGATCTCAAGATCGACGACAGTATCTTCTCCGACTGATTCCTGACAGAGCCGCCATTGTTGAAGGAAGAAGAGACGTCAAGATTTTCTAGATCTGTCACAGTTTTATCATTTTCTGTAAATCTTTATTCTGTAGGAGATTCTTCTCCGAGTTGTAGGAGTTTTCATTCCGAGTATTTGTTGTAGGAAGATTGTGCTTCCGAGTGTAGATCCGGGTTGGATCGAGTTGTAAGATTTCTTTAATCTGAGATAAGTGGAGTAGCCGAGTCTAGTGCGTTACTAGATCGGTGAGAGGGAAAGTGGAGTACCCAAGATCGGGGAACCACTATAAATCTTGTGTCGTCTGTGCTTGTGTTCTTTTTGTGTGTGCTGCGATTAGTTTTATTTTATTCCGCAAAAGACGTCGCAATCACCTATTCACCCCCCTCTAGGTGATAATTTAGACAACTAGTCAACGTTCAATTGGTATCAGAGGGTCGTTGATCATATAAAGGTTAACACCTTGATCAGATCTGCCCTAAGTTGTCTAAGAAGTTAGCCAAGCATGGATAAGGCAAAAGATTTTGCAAAGCTTCCACTGTGCACCAAGACAAACTTTCCCATGTGGAAAGAAAGAATTAAATTCTTTATGGAAGCTGTGGATCCAAGGATCTTTATGATAGTTGAAGAAGGTCCCTATGTTCCCATGACAACCTCCACAATAGATCCTACTCTAAAGGTACCAAAGAAACTGATGGATCTTGACAAAGATGAGATTGCACTTGTCTCGTTGGACAAGAAAGCTAAAAACATCATAGCAAGTGCAGTTGATGACTCTATGCTACTGAATCTGATACATTGCCAAAGTGCTAAGGAAATGTGGCAGTGTCTGTTAGTCCTGATGGAAGGCACTGAAGAAGTAAGGGATGACAGAAGATCCCTTCTGAATCAAAAATATGAAGCCTTCAGACAAGGACCAAAGGATTCAATCACAGATACTTTTGAGAACTTCAGCAAAATTGTTAATGGTCTGAAGGGGTATGGCAGGAAGTTCACTAATGGTGACCTGAATGACAAATTCCTCAGATCCCTGACGAAAGAGTGGGATACCAAAGTATGTGCCATTCGGGAGTTTGGCAGACTAGCAGAGACTGACCCACAGAATCTCTTCGGAAAGCTGATGTCTTATGAGATGCAAATAAATACAAGAAAAGCCGAAGAAGAGAAGAGCAGATCCTCTTCAAAGGATAAGACTGTTGCCTTGAAGGCAGAAAGCACAAAAAAGGTCAAAGCTCAATCATCTACTCCTGCTCAGGAAACAATTGAGAGTGAAGAAAGTTCAGAGCCCAGTTCATCAGGCTCAGAGTTGTCTGAAGGAGAGTTCTCTCTCTTATCAAGACAGTTCAAGAAGTTTCTGAACAAAAAGAAGAATTGGAGAGGCAAGGATGCCTCACATAGACGATCACATTATGAAAGTGATCGAAGAAAGAAAGGCTCAAGCAGCCATGACAGGTATGTTCCTAAACAGAACAAACATGTTTCATCTGACATAGTTTGCTATTGTTGCAACAAGCCAGGTCATATGATTGCTGAATGCCCTCATAAGAAAAGAGAAGGAGGAAAGAAGGAAAGCAAGAAACCCTTTCACCAAAAGAAGAATGAAAGGAGCTTCGTGGCTAAGAAAACAAAGACCCTCAGCGACTCAGACTCCTCGGAGTCAAGTGAGGAAGAAGAAGCATATTTTGGGCTGATGGCTCAAACTGATGAGGAGACAGAACCCCAGTACACTGGGAAGGTAAACTCTCACACACCTCTTTCTGAATCTGAGAGTTCTGAACATGAGAATGAGGACAGCTCTTCTGACGATGAGTCTGAACTCATGGTTCAGTACAGAGAGCTGATCAAGGCCTACGAAAAATGTCGAAAGGTCGTGAAAGCTCAAGCCAAAGAGATTAAGTCTCTTAAGGCAAGTGAAAGCTCTTTGAGAGAAGAAGTTCTTGAGATGGAATCACTCAAAGGTAAGCTTAACTCTGCCATAAAAGAATTGAATGAGACACTTAGTCTCGTCAGTCTGAAAGAAAAAGTCATTGAGAAACTGGAAGAGCAGTTTGAGGCTGAGAAGAAGCTTGTTGAGAGCTTCTCCAAGCCTAAGACAGTTCTTCCACTGATTGCTGAATTTTCAGCACAGACTGATGGTGCTGGACTAGGCCATGTAGCCTCTTCTAGTAAGACTTCTAGAAGGAATAAGACTCAACGAAAGAATAAGGCAGCCAAGAAAGCCTTAGCCAAAGAAAAAGGGAAAGCCCCTCAAGAACAGACTACCTTTAATAAGGTAATCTACCCGACAAACAAGTTTGATCTTGAGTCCTCCTATGGACACTGGTCTAGGCCTACTTATGTAGAGCCAAAGTCTAGATACCAAGGATGGGCACGTCCTAGAAACTTTGGCGAAAGTGTTTTTAAAGCACCTTATGAAGAAATCAGTCTTCAGAGCTATGGTCCATATAATCATGGTCATAACTTTAAGAGAGCACCGAAAGTGAAAGAAGTTGAAGTCTTGTCCACCAAAGAGAGGAAAGCATGTTCATGTCATCAACATGAAGCATCCACCTCCAGGGCAGCTCCTCCTGCTAGACCTCATGTCAAGATGGTCAAGCAAGAGAAGAATGGACAAAGATACAATAGATTTCATTGTTGGTGTTGTGGCAAGATTGGTCACTTCGCCATCGATTGTTGGTTCAACAAAAGTGTTTATGCTGCCCCAAGAGTTATCAATGTGAGAAAGACCGCTCACGATGCTAACATCGGTAGGGGGAGCAATCTAACAAGAGACCAAGGACCCAAACAAATTTGGGTTCCTAAGGAAAAATGATTTTGTGTTTGCAGGTATGTCCAAAGGCCAATAGAACGCCAATATGGTACTTGGACAGTGGATGTTCTCGGCACATGACCGGAACAAAAAGTTTACTTCAAAATTACTCTCCAATCGAGAACGGACCAAAGGTCATCTTTGGAGGCTCCGACCGGGGAGTTACAAAAGGATATGGTACAATTTCTAACGGTAGCGTATCCTTCTCGGATGTTGCTTATGTTGAGGGATTAGAACATAATCTCATAAGCATAAGTCAATTATGCGACAAAGGATACGTTGTTGAGTTTCATGCCAACAAGTGTTTGATAAAAGCGGTTGATAAACAAGAAACCATTTTATCCGGCACTCGTAGCAGAAACATATTTTGTCTTAATTTTATTTGCTTGGATTCCTCTACCCCAGTATGTCTTCTTGCTAAAGATAGTGCATCTCTTAGTGACCAATGGCACAAGAGATTAGCACATATTAATTTCAAAACCATTCATAAATTGTTTTCGAAGAATTTGGTGCGTGATGCTCCAAATGTTAAGTGCGAAAAGGAAAGACCTTGTCACGCATGCATTAAAGGCAAGCAAACAAGGGCTACTTTTAAAAGCATTATTGGCAAAGATTCGGACAGGTGTTTACACCTTCTTCATATGGACTTGTTTGGTCCACTGCAAGTTAGAAGTTTAGGAGGTAAGGATTATACGTTGGTTATTGTTGATGATTACTCGCGCTTTGCGTGGGTGTTCTTTTTGAAACACAAGTCGGATACCTTTGATATTTTCACTAATTTTGTCAGGCAAATACAGAATGAGTACAACTGCTCCATTGTCAAAATCAGAAGTGACAATGGAACGGAATTCAAATCTGGGGCCATGACGGAATTTTGTGAAAGCCTTGGTATCCTTCATGAGTTTTCCTCTCCTCGGACTCCACAACAAAATGGAGTAGCTGAGAGAAGAAACAGAACACTCATAGAGGCTTGCAGGACTATGTTGAGTGATGCTTCACTACCGGAATATTTCTGGGCTGAAGCCGTCAACACTGCATGTCACGTGCAAAATCGAGCACTCATAAAAAAGAACCATGATAAGACTCCTTATGAACTTTTAAAAGGCAGGAAGCCAACAATATCTTACTTTAGAATCTTTGGTTGTAAGTGCTTTGTACTTAACAACGGCAAGTATCATACCACTAAGTTTAGCGAAAAGAGTTTTGAAGGCATTTTCGTAGGCTATAGTAGCCAAAGTAAAGCATATAGGATCTTTAACAAGAAATCCTTGGTGGTAGAAGAATCAATTCATGTTATTTTTGATGAGACGAGTTTGTTGCAAAGCAACTCGTCTAGTGTGTTACTTGAAGCTGCAGGTTCCAAGATAAATGAAATAAAGTTGGAGGAACCAAGTGAAGAGAAGGGTGATACCTTCATCGAGATCACTTCTCCAACTACAATTGAGAATGAAGATCAGGATATTGAAGCAGTTCAAAGAAATGAAGTCACTCCAGATGCTGAAGATGTTCCAGATGCTAGGACATTAGAGCTCAGACACTTGAAGGATCATCCAATAGAACAGATCATTGGAAATCCTCGAGACGGTGTCAGAACTCGTAGAGGTACCACTAATGAAAATTTATATTTAAGTTTTCTATCTCAGGTGGAACCAAAGAAGTTTGAGGAAGCAAACTGCGACGCATCATGGATACTAGCCATGGAAGAGGAGCTGAACCAATTCAAACGGTGTGAAGTTTGGAAGCTTGTACCAAGACCCAAAGATAAGAACGTTATAGGAACCAAGTGGGTGTATCGGAACAAGCTAGATGAAGATGGTACAATAATAAAGAACAAGGCGCGTCTCGTCGCCAAAGGATACCGACAAGAAGAAGGAATAGACTTCGATCAAACATATGCTCCAGTGGCAAGATTGGAGGCAATAAGGTTATTTCTAGCATATGCTGCATTAAAAGGTTTCACCGTCTATCAAATGGACGTGAAGTCTGCCTTCCTTAATGGAAACATAAAGGAAGAAGTATATGTAGAACAACCTCCAGGTTTTGTTGATCCAAACTCTCCTAACCATGTCTACTTTCTATTTAAAGCACTGTATGGTCTCAAGCAAGCTCCCCGAGCTTGGTATGAGACATTGTCTACTTTTCTTCTTGAGAACAAGTTCACAAGAGGAAAGATAGACAAGACATTATTTCTTAGGGAAATAAAAGGCAAGATTTTGCTAGTGCAAATCTATGTCGATGACATTATTTTTGGCTCAACTGACGACAACCTTTGCAAAAAGTTTTCTAAACTAATGCAAGGGAAGTTTGAAATGAGCAGTATGGGTGAGTTGAAGTATTTCTTGGGACTCCAAGTGAAACAATCTGAGGATGGAATTTTCATATCTCAGACGAAGTTCACAAAGGAGTTGATTAAGAAATTTGGATTGGAGAACGCATCTACAATGAAAACTCCAATGGCCTCAGCTATGTCTCTGGATAAGGATGAGAAAGGGAAACCTTTTGATGAAACCAAATACAGAAGCATAATTGGGTCACTACTCTACCTTACTGCTAGTAGGCCAGACATAATGTTCTCAACATGTGTATGTGCTAGATTTCAGGTGAACAGTAAGGAATCTCATTACGCTGCTGCAAAGCGAATTTTGAGATACCTTAAAGGTACACCAAATCTTGGCTTATGGTACCCAAGAAGTAATGACAATGAACTGATTGGCTATTCAGATGCAGATTTTGCAGGTAGCAAGGATGATAGGAAGAGCACCTCAGGAACATGTCAATTCCTAGGAAGAAGGCTTATTTCCTGGAGTAGTAAGAAGCAGAATTGTGTCGCAATCTCAACAGCCGAGTCAGAGTACATCTCTGCAGGCAGTTGTTGTGCACAACTGCTTTGGATCAAAAATCAGCTTGAAGATTACAACCTGAAGTTTGAAGACATTCCTCTGATGTGTGATTCATCAAGTGCAATTGCCATTGCCAACAATCCAGTGTCACACAGCAGAACAAAACATATAGAGTTGAGATATCATTTTATACGGGAGCATGTGGAGCGAGGAGATATCAACCTTCAATATGTTCCAACAGATAGACAAGTTGCAGACATTTTCACAAAGCCACTGGATGAGGCCAAGTTCTCTTTCTTCAAGACAGAACTTGGGATGCTCAACAAAGAGGACTAAGGAAAAAGTCAACTTTCTTCAAGACATAACTTTCAACTTTTCAGAATTTCAGAAAAAAAAATAAAGCTAAGTAATTCTTTCTCGGGAACTTTACTTTTGCTCGAGAACGATGCTCGAGAACTGTCTACTTCTCGAGCAAGCTTCTCGAGAACTCTTTATTCTGCTCGAGAAAACTTCTCGAGAACTTTCGGTTACGAAAATTTCCTAAGTTCTTTTGTCTCGAGAACTTCACTCGGGGTACTCGAGAACTTAATAAAGTACTCGAGCCTACTTCTCGAGCACTTGATACTTACGAAAATTCTTAACCCTAATTTCCCGAGTACAGTTTTTGTTAGCTTTTATTATTTTTCGAAATGCCTAGTAGCAGTCCAGATCATTTCTGCCGCTCTTTTACAATATGTATATAAATAGTCAGATTAAAATCGTTAAATCCACTAATCCCAAAATCCCCAAATTTCTTGAGACCCTTCGCCTCCCGCCGGTGCCGTGAAAACCAGGAAAACCCCACAGTTTTTCTCCGTTTTTCTTCAATGGCTTCATCTTCTTCCATCGCCAAGCTCGGAATCGGCAGTGAACTCCTTCGAGATGGCATTGCAGACATATCCCCAGACTTTCAGAACCTCTTGAACCTCCTGGATATAGCCGGCCTCACTTTTGTCCTAGAACAGAAGTGTCGTCTCCTTCTTCCTCAGGTTCATGAATTCTACCAGAATTTGACAGTCAGCACCAGTGGTCATGTTCTCCGATCTACCGTTTCTGGCATCAAGGTCAAACTCACCGCCTCCATCATCAATCAGTTGCTTCATCTACCTCCAGTCACAGAACCAGAAGACCTAACCCATGCAGACTATGACCGTGCCTATTCCTTCTGTGGAATCGTCGGCATACCCTCTGGTATTCGACGCCCCCAGCTGAACCCAGAGAGCAAATTCCTTCTGGACATCGTCGGCAAATGCCTTCTCTGTGCTACTGGATCAATCAAACATGCTACAGGAGAGATGTTTGATGTCATGACCTCCATAATCTGCAGGAAGCAATATCCTTTTGGCAGACTGATTCTTGATCACATCAAGTCCAGTCTCAAGAAGCCTGGATTTGCTAGAATTATAACCCTTCTACTCAGTGAACTTGACCCAGCAGTGTTCTCAATGTCCAAAGGCAGTGTTCTGCACTACATGAAGAGGCTCACAGTGGACTCCATTAACAGATGGGAGTTGAAATTGCAGAATACCACCCAGGCCACCAGGGCTCAAGAACAAGTTCAGGAAGAGGTTGTCAGGACTCCACCTCCCTCTCCTCATCCAGCAATTGAGGGGGAGCCTGCACAACCTTCCCCAGCTCCAAAAATTCCCCCAGTTCCTGCTACAACAGTTGTGGTAAAGGATGTTCCAGAGTACAGGATTCCATCCCCCCCTCCAAACCCAGAGATTGTCATCCAGGATGCTTCTCTTGAGGGGGAGCCTGCCTCCATGGATATAGATCTGACTGCCACTTCAGAACAAATTGATGCAATGATCACTGAACTCACTTCTGAGCACCACAGTTTAGCATCAACAGCTCCACTTGAACCAG
Organism: Platanthera zijinensis; assembly: GCA_039513925.1. Classification (NCBI taxonomy): domain Eukaryota; kingdom Viridiplantae; phylum Streptophyta; class Magnoliopsida; order Asparagales; family Orchidaceae; genus Platanthera; species Platanthera zijinensis. Next base: position 149,510,208 of record CM077090.1, on the reverse strand, counting down.
TTCCAGAACTGCCTCAGAAACATGCTTCTCCAGAACCAGTTCAGCCCTCCAGTTCACTTCCCCCATCACCTCCTTCCCCAGCTGATACCCAAGGACAGCAAGCTGCTGCTTCCTCCACAACCACTCCCTCTTCTTTTGAGCCAATGACTGACATCCAAGAAACTGATGAGGATGTTCAGGAGGCAGAGTCCAGGATTCCTCCAAGGCCACACTACTCCATCCCAACTTTCCTTCCTTCAGGAAATGAAGAAGATGACAACATCCCTCTGAGAAGACAGCCATCCACTTCTACTGTTGTAATTGAAGAGATCACCCCCAGCCCCTCCAATGCACCTTCTCCACCTGCTGCTGCTCAACCACCTCCATCCAGTCTTCCTCCTGCAAGTGCTCCTGCTGCTACTGATTCCACCATAACACTGTTAACACAGTTGTTTGCTGCTCAGAAAACCTACATAGACACTGCTGTCAAGAAGGTTCAAGACCAGGTGACTGCACTTGAGAAGGCCATGCACAAAGGCTTTGCTGAAATCCAGGTGAACACAGATACCCTGAAAGAAGCATTTCACAAAGGAGGATTGGCCTTGGATCATACTATAACAAGTATTGGCCACCTCATGGATCAATCAGTTGTGTTGGCTAATAATCAGATTCAGTTGGATAAAAGGACAGATGCCAAGTTCTTTGAGCTGACAGGTGAGGTTGGCACCTTTAAGGAAGATGCTATTGAAACCCTTACTGCAGAAGTCAGAAAGGGGGAGGAGATTTTCAAGTCTATCTCAGCTAAACATACTGAATCCATCATGACCAGAATTACCAATGCCAGCCTTGAAACCCAAGCTGACATAGAAGCCAAAGTCATCAAGCTCAGGATGCATTCCACACCTCCCTGAAAGAAAATGTGCTGAAACATATTGACTCTGTCAAGTTTCATGCCTTTGAAACCTCTGTCTGGATGCACAACAATATATTCCCTGACCATCAGATTGACCCCAACTCAATTCCCTATCATCTGAACCCAGTTGCAGTCAGAGCAGCCCTTGCTGAAAGCACTCAAGCCTCTGCTGCCCAAGCTGCTGCTGATGCACTGGCTGCTGTCCAAGCTGAAGAAGATGCTACTGCTGTTGCTGCCCTTGCTCAGAAGGCCTTCTCTCCATACATTGAACTTCAAGAAACTTTCATGCCAACTGGAGAGGTGTGGGAAGATCTACCTAACCAGCCACCTAATATCCAAACAAAGAAAAGGAAATATGGGGAAGGGCCCTCTGCAAGGAGATCTGCACCTGAACATGATCAAGGCTACAGAAGACATCAGGATGAACCAAGGCAGTATCCAGTACACTCTGAAGTCTGGAGCCCCACCTCCAGGACTTTAATCCTTGAAACTCTGAAGCTGGTAACTCAATTCAGTGAGAGACAACAAGAATTCTACAGCCATGAGGAATGGAGAAAGTATGACAAGAACTGCATTCAGAGGAGGCTGCATGAGTATAAGTATGGATTTAACAATGCTGCAGCTCCTCCTAAACCTGAAAAGTACTTTCCCAAGCCCTACAGCTACTTTGAGAGACAAGAGCAGAAGAGATGGCAAGAGGGTGAAAGACAAAAAAGACAGGCTGATGGCAAGAAGAAGTAACTTGCACTCTATTTCATAACAGCCTTTGTAACTTTGGGAATAGTGGGATTTAAAAACATTAATCTGAAAAATCTGATTACTTATATACCTATATGTTTCTGATTGTGCTGTGATTCATTTCTGTTATTCCTGCTCTAGGTTATTTTGATTATGTCACATATGTCTTGCTTACTTGTTGTTATGTATTATTTGTTAAGGGATTCAGCTTAGTGTATAGGGTTCTGACTTCTGCAAATAGGGGGAGATTGTTGGGTATTGTATCCACACTCACCTAGATTTGCATGAAGTCACCCATGAACTAAGTTGAATCCAGTTGTATTTGATATTTCTCTTTAGCCATATGCTTGCAGGTGTACACTTTAAGTATAGACCAATGTCAGTCTGCAATGGGTCATCAAACACAGGACTTCACAGTGTAATCCCTCACTGTGTAATCCAAGGTGTTGACTCATGTGTAGCCTCTCTATTGGAATATACTTAACCTCAAATCATTTGGAGAAAAGGACAAAAGCTGAAGCTGAAGAAGTTTTATTTGAAAATATTTTTCTGTAACTTAGAATTTTTGCTAAGTCATTTTTGCTCGAGAAGTACAATAGTGCTCGAGTAAATTACAACTCTAGGTCTCGAGAAGTTTTTAAAGTGCTCGAGAAAAAGCTTAGCTTGCTCGAGAACTTTTTCTTTCAAATCTGGCTAAGTCATTAATGCTCGAGAGAAAGTTTTCCTTTCTCGAGAAAATGACTTTGCTGCTCGAGAACTAGAATGCTGTGCAAAAATATTTCTAAGGAAAAGTACTCGAGAAATATAACTCTTCATCTCGAGAAAAAGTCTACCTTTCTCGAGAACTATTTCTCTGTTGTTATTTTTCTAAGTTCCTGTGCTCGAGAACAGCTTTAGCTTCTCGAGTACTTTCCTCCAGATTTTCCTCTATGTTCAAGTGCTCGAGAAATAATCCAGATATACTTTTTCTGAGTATAAGTGCTCGAGTAATACAATTAGTGCTCGAGAAAGTTATTTTTGACAGTATATTTTTCTAAGTCTCAGATCTCGAGACAATCACTTCTATTCTCGAGAACTCCTTGATTCAGTGCTCGAGAACAACCTTCAGTTCTCGAGTACTTCTGACTTAATCTTTTTCTAATTCTGAAATTGTCAAAATCGTTGACCCACTATTCGTTCTATTTTTCCAATCCTTAATCTGTCATCATCTAATTGGCCCACGTGGCATTACTTTCAATACGATTTGATTTCTGACCGATTAGGCTCCCTATAAAAGGTCTAATCAGTCTCTCTTTTCATTAAGAACTTTTATCATCGTTTATCTTTTCTCTCTCTTCAAGAACGTGAAACGAAAAAGGGCCGAAAAACCCTAAGTTCTCGATTCGTCTTCCCGGTCGCCGCCGCTCACTATTTCCATCTGGAAGGCCGCCGACGAAGAAAGATCGACGAAGTGACACATAGAATCGAGATCGACCTCGACTTTTTCCGAATCTCTTGATTCCGTGTGTTCCGAAGAACCAGATCTCAAGATCGACGACAGTATCTTCTCCGACTGATTCCTGACAGAGCCGCCATTGTTGAAGGAAGAAGAGACGTCAAGATTTTCTAGATCTGTCACAGTTTTATCATTTTCTGTAAATCTTTATTCTGTAGGAGATTCTTCTCCGAGTTGTAGGAGTTTTCATTCCGAGTATTTGTTGTAGGAAGATTGTGCTTCCGAGTGTAGATCCGGGTTGGATCGAGTTGTAAGATTTCTTTAATCTGAGATAAGTGGAGTAGCCGAGTCTAGTGCGTTACTAGATCGGTGAGAGGGAAAGTGGAGTACCCAAGATCGGGGAACCACTATAAATCTTGTGTCGTCTGTGCTTGTGTTCTTTTTGTGTGTGCTGCGATTAGTTTTATTTTATTCCGCAAAAGACGTCGCAATCACCTATTCACCCCCCTCTAGGTGATAATTTAGACAACTAGTCAACGTTCAACGGGCATCGACACGCCCGTGTCGAACCTGACACGCCCGTGTCATTCCTGAGACACGCCCGTGTCACCCCTGCCTCATCAAGCTGCAAGCAGTATACGGGTCGGAACACGGCATCGGACACGCCCGTGTCCAACCTGACACGCCCGTGTTCAAGGCTTGGTTCAAGGCCGTGTAATCTTCTGACTCGGGCCACAATTTTATTTGCGTGACACGCCCTGGGACACGCCCGTGTCCCAGGCCGTGTACCCCCGACACGCCCTGGGACACGCCCGTGTCCCAGGCCGTGTAAAATGACCTGCACCTCAAAATTATTTTGAGTCTTTTTGGGGTCTTTTTGGGGTGTTACAGTACGCTAACAACGGTTCCCACCGCCGAGACTAAACAAACACAACAACTAGAAAGAAACAACCTCTGAGCACATACCGCAGAGATGACAGGAAAATCCTGACACAGAACAACATACACGCTGCCGGGCTGACCGTCGTCTCTGATGAATTCCAAGCGCTTTCCTTTGCACTGAATGACCGCATCAAACCGAGAGAGCCAGTCCATGCCCAAAATGACATTGAAGTCCTCCAGATCGATCATCTTCAGATCCGCCTTCGCAAGAAAGTCCCCCAACAAAATCGGGCAATCCAAAATGCCCAAATCTGACAACACAGATTCACCAGAGGGAAACTTGACACGGAAGGAATCCCGAACACGATCTAGATTCAACCGATGACGCTCTACAAAGGCTCTAGCCACGAACGAGTGGGTAGCGCTGGAGTCAAACAGAACACGCGCCCAGCGGTTCTTCACCTTAAACTTCTCTATAGAAACACATAAACTAAGGAACTACCACAGCAATACCGCAACACTCTAGCAAATAAAACTACCAGGCTAGAAAAACAACAATCAACTAACCTGAAATAACCTGGGTCGAAGTCTGAGCCTCCTCGGAAGAAATCACGTTCAACTTCCCTTTTCCCTTGTCCACACGCGGAGGTGGAGGTAAGGCCTGTAATGGAACTGCAGGAAGAACTGACTGAACCTGAGGACACCTCGACTTGATGTGACCCTTCTGCCCACACTGAAAGCAGACTCTATCCTTGGTCCAACACTGGGCCGCATCATGCCCGGATCGCTTACAAACTGAACAGGAGACATCTCTCCTAGGAGCACCCTGAATCGCATGGACCTGCTCCTTCTTTTGAGCTGCTGATCTCTTAAAACATTTCTCAACAGGGTGGCCTGACCGGCCACAGAAACTGCACACTACTCTGCTCCTCTTTCCTGGAACAGCATCGGGTACCAGGGGATTCTTCCCCTCGACAGACTTTCTCTTGTCCTTTCTCATCTGCTGACCTCTGCTCTTTGCCGTCTCAATAGCCTCCACCTTCAGAGCAGCCTCTACAACTCCAGCATAAGTCACTGACCCATAAGCACCGGTCAACTGCTGCACCTCGCTCCTCAAACCACCAAGAAATCTCTTAACCCGATCAGCCTCAACGCTGACCAATCTAGGGGCAAAACAGCTCAACTTACTGAACTCTATCTCATACTCACCCACCGTGAGTTGTCTTTGCTTCAAATAAAGGAATTCATTCATAAGGCGGTCACGCTCGACCGAAGGCAAGAACTTCCTCAACAGCATCTCCTTAAACATTTCCCAAGAGCATCCAGCTACTAGGCTCTCCTTTTCTCTCAGCCACCAACTCTTCGCCAAACCTTTGAGCTGATAAGTGGCTAACATCACCCTCTGGTCACCAGCAATCCCTGAATACGAAAACATCTCCTCCATGGAGATCAGCCAATCATCTATAACCATGAAATCTGCCTTCCCGTCATAAGTGGGAGGGCTCAGTCTCTGAAATTGCGAGATGAAGGCCATCTCGGCTGGCACCACCACTGGAGGTCTCACGGGTGCAGGGGGAGGAGGAACAGCTATCCCCCCAGCAGGAACTTGCACCCCCTGAGCCTGCCCTGCCACTACTACCACCAAGGACTGAATCTGGGCTCGCACCTCTTCCAACTGCCTGCCCATAGAATCGCTACTCTGACGCAGACTCTCGATCACCGCATCATGCTGAGCCCCAGACGACTCACCTTCAGATAGGGGAGTCGATCGAGTCGCAGGTCGCCTAGCCATCCTAATATCAACATATCCTAATCAGATCCCCAATCAACGACTAGAACCAAACACAAGTACAGACAGTACAAATATAGATATAGACTTAAAGCTGCTAAACTTGCTCTGAGAGTTTATCTTTTAACAAAAATTTGATGATATGCTCTAACCTAGGATGGTTAACCACCACCATACTAACTCTTGTGCCTAGATCGAATGCATGACTTTAAATTAATTTGAAAACTTATGTGTGTACATATGTCATCCTGCAAATCTTTAGCTTGGCACGTTGTGCTTATGCAATGATATGCTTTGCATGATTGTGCTATGCATTCTAAAAAAAAGGCCCTAATGCATGTTATGAGCGGCGTACGCATAAAAATGTTATGCATCCCATACTACATAACATTCCCATGCAACGAAAAAGAAACGTGCTAGTCGCAGTCATGTGGTGAGGTTATGCATCCCATACTACATAACCCTCACATGTAGCCCCTATGGTGGATCCATATACGAACACATATTATGCATCCCATACTACATAATATACCCCGTATACTTCATGTTATGCCATGAGTGAAGTGTTCGTGCTTTCGCCAAGATGTGATGATGACATATCGGTGTGTGAATGACATGATGCAGAACTACCAAAAGCAAACAAAGGAAGGTTGCTCAACTAACTTGCCAAGCAACCTCCCTCTGATACCAACTGTCATAACCCGCATTTTCTCCGAATATAAGAATTATCAGAGTATGAGAAAATACGTGTTATGATGCCACGTCAAGCAGGGGATAACTGCTGACGCTCAGGCAAACTAACTACAACCTTTATGCAAGAAAAATCCTTAGTTTAATGATTAGAAAATCAGTTATATTTTAGAAACCGTATCCCTCGGCTCAGTGGATCACCTAGTCCACAAAAGAAAACAATATTTGTACGCTGCGGAAAAATACTTTGTTTAGGTTTGACATCCTAAAGAGCACATAAGGGTCCTAAGAGAACCACTTACGCTATGCAAGCCTCTACATTTAATTTATACAATATATAAAAAAACGGTTTTCATACGTGATTTGGTAAATAGTGATTAAGTTTATAAAATATGCTGATCATGAGCTTCATTTATAATAATATTTATAGTTTAAAAGTAACTAGCAACCTAGCATAAATCCTTCTCAAAGCAAGTAGACTATCTCCAGAAAATGGTAGCAGCATAGGTAACATATCTAGTACAAGGTAACAACTACCAGGGGGCGCCAACAACCTGACACGAACCCACTGGCATACATGCCTGTCTGTAAGAAAGTACTGAAAAATTACCTCACTAACAAGGTAAACGGAACTCCAAAGTCCGGGAGTCCACCAGCAACACCACTGCCTCAACTAGCCACCAGACCGTCTACAGCTCAGAACCTGAGGCATTACAAAGAAAAACAGAATACCTCAGCAAGCAAATCAAGGTAAAAACAACTGCATGTAGGAGTCAACCAAAAGGAAGAAGTAACTGAAAAACATGCAGTAGAAAGAGTCGCAACTGTCCAAAAACAGGACAACAGGAAAATGCACCACGTGCAAGAAAACAGCAACAACCCAACCCAGGAACAACATCCTGTAGGGCCTACTAGGCTACCAAGAGCCAAAAGTGCTGCAAACCACCAAGGAAGAAACTTCTAACACCCTAAACTGTGGGAAGTAGTAGTAGCAAAAACAAACAACGAGGAACCGGATCGGAGGCAACCGCAGTCCCCCAATCCACCATGTCCAAGTCAAAAAGCTCGAGGGTCAACACGTGAAAGCACAAGGGACCTTCCACCCACACATGCCCAGCCCGTACCTGGAGCAAGAAAAACAAGAGTGGCCTTGGCTATATTACACAACTCCACCCTCCTGAAGAGCTACAAACCACCACTACTAACCACGACCCACGATTCGGCCTCCAAGAATGTAAAGAAACGGCCGACAAGATAACCCAGCAACACAACAAGAAAAAAAAACCACTCGGGAACAAAATCAAGGTAAAGAAGAGGGTTGAAAAGAATCAACACGACAAGGCGTTGAGTGAGACCCACTCAGTGCCTACCTACACCTTGGCGTTGAGTGAGCTAGCCTCACTTAAAGCCAAAACCAAACTCTAACCACAAACCCACTAAGGTAACACGGAGTTCGACGATCGTCAGTCGAAGGTCGACGATCGTCGATCGGCTGAAGGCCAAAAGAAGCCCGACGATCATCATCCTGGACGTCGACGATCGTCGAAGGCTACAGGCGAGCGAGGCTCGACGATCTTCCTCTAGGAAATCGTCGAGCGCTGATCGGCTATCAGACAAGAGCTGAGCTCGACGTTCTCCTTCCGGAAAAACGTCGAGCGTCGAACGGCTCAAGACTAACCCTGAGCTCAACGTTCTCCTCCCAGAAAATGTCGAGCGTCGAACGGCGCTAAGACAGAAAGAGCTGAGCTCAACACTCATCGAGCATCGAACGGAGATCGACGATAGTCAAACGACATAAGGCAGATACAACGATCGACGATCTCCGTCCAGAGATCGACGATAGTCGAACGACTCCAGACTAGAAGCAGGGAGAAGTTCAGTACTCGAGTAGCTAACCTAATACTCGAGTATTCCAATCTCCCACTCAAGTAGGTGTCGACTACTCGAGTAACTAAACCACTCACTCGAGTTAAAGCCTTCTAATCGAGTATCTCAAAGCTACTACTCGAGTATCTCAAAGCTACTACTCGAGTATCTCGAATCCACTACTCGAGTAACTCAAGGCTACTACTCGAGTATCTCGAATCCACTACTCGAGTAGCTCAAGTCCCATACTCGAGTAGTTACTTACTACTCAAGTAACCCAAGACTCGTACTCGAGTAAATAACTCCTACTCGAGTACTCCAAACCATAACCCGAGTAACTACCACCTACTCGAGTACTCCAGAACTAATACCCGAGTAACTACCACCTACTCGAGTACTCCAGAACTAATACCCGAGTAATACACTTAACAAATTCGGGAAAAATCACCCCCCCCCCTCCTAACACTCCCTCTCGGCTACACCCAAACCAGAGCAAATCTGAACAAAGATAAACGGCATCACGCCGGCAAAGTTGGGTTCCAATAGCACAAGTAGGGGGGGTTCAATAGGAAGAACTAATTCCTATAGTTAGCAAGAAAAATGAGAACAACAAGGCCTCTAACCTGGGCTAACAGGGATTTCAATTTCAGCAAGAATAATCAAAAAGAAACTTGGCAAGGGCAAGAATACCACTTGCCTCAACTTTAAGCGAAGCTTGGACGGCTTTCCTCCTCTTTACACAGAACGAACAGCCGCAGCACCTCGAACAAATCTCATGGCCATTAATGGCGGAAAACTCCAAAACCGAAACCCAAATCCCATCAAAACACCATGAAAATCGAATATCTTACCGCCGAAACGAAGATCTCGGAGAGAGCAAGACAACGCTGCTTTCGGAATCGAATTCCGTCCACGAACAAGCCCGAAATCGCCGACCAAAGGAGGTACAGGACGGGCGGTTTTCTCCCCTGTATTCTGCGAACAAGCAGGGACGGTTCTCGCTCAGGAAAAGGAAGAAGAAGTGGGCTGTCACTTCTTAAGAAAAGCTTTTATACGAAAAGCTAAACACCGGTTCATCCATAACCGAACCCTAAAACGCCTAATTACTTAATTTCATTAAGTAAATACCAAAATAGGTATAAGCCAAAAATATGGCTGCCACCAAGGCAAGGCAATAACTGCCCAATTAAATTCTCCTGCAGAATTTAATAATCGGTCAAAACCGAAAGGCTACAGGACAGCCAAATCAATTTAATTAATTGATCACATAGACTATTAACACACCAAACGACACGAAAACCGAATCACCTCGGAATTCGACGAAATTCGCACCGTAGCTAAATACCCATGCTACGAACACAACGGCGAAGTCGAAATTAACTTTCGACGAACAGAACTTGAGTTATACCCAAATAAAGCCAAACACAACCATCCCCCCGAGAGGCCACACCGGGTCACCCAAAACGACTCGGCTTGCCAGGGAGATCTTCCCAACAGGCTACCAAACAGGGCACTGAGTTCTAAGGAGCTAAACCATACTCCACACATGACACAAGCCACGGAAATGGGTCATCGTAACGCCAACGAGAATAAAAAAAATCGCAGGAAAAATCGGGGGCGTTAAAGTCACTCTCCCTAAAAGAAAGTTTCGTCCCGAAACTTTGCGCACAACACTCCTACTAAAGAAGGAAAAGCAACACATAGGAGTTACAAGAAGGAAAACATACGGATCAAATCAATAAAACAGGTGAGGGTAAGCCCTCCTCATAGCCGACTCTAACTCCCAAGTCGCGCTTTCCAAATCCTGATTTTTCCAAAGAACTTTAACCATCGGTATGGACTTCATTCGCAGCACATGCTCCTGAGTATCCAAAATACGAACCGGCACCTCAACGAAAGAGAGGTTGGGCTCCAACTGGGGCACAACGTCCAAGAGCTGCCCACTACTGCCCACACACTTCCGCAATTGGCTAACATGAAAAACATTATGCACGCTTGGAAAGTTCGCTGGCAAATCCAATCTGTACGCTGATACACCAATCCGTTCCAAAATCTCAAACGGGCCCACATACCTTGGGTCCAACTTCCGATTCTTACCAAACCTCTTAACACCCACCATCGGGGAAACCTTAAGGAATATAAGGTCCCCTACAGAAAATTCAAAAGCAGACCTACGACGATTTGCGTTCTTTTCATATCTCTCCTGGGCTATACGAAGCTTCTCCCGAATAAGCTTCACAGCGACTTCCATATCCTCAAGCGCATCAGGACCCAACAAAGGCCTCTCGCCAGCCTCATCCCAAAACAACGGAGTCCTACAGCGCCTCCCATACAAGGCTTCGAACGGAGCCATCTGCAAACTTTCCTGATAACTATTGTTGTAGGCAAATTCCATAAGTCGCAGCCGCTCATCCTACGCCCCACCGTGGTCTAAAATATAGCACCGGATCATATCCTCAACAATTTGGTTCACCCGCTCCGTCTGCCCATTGGTCTGCGGGTGGTACGCAGTAGAATACCTCAGATCCGTACCCAAACCCTCCTGCAGACTCTGCCAAAAACGAGAAGTAAACCGGGAGTCTCGATCAGAAATGATGCTAACCGGCACACCGTGGAGTCGGATGACTTCATTCAAGTACAACTCTGCTATCTTCTTCATCGGGTAATCAATCTTATAAGGCACGAAGTGAGCGCGCTTCTTCAATCTATCCACTATAACCCAAACAGAATCAAATCCTCTCGGGGATTTTGGTAAACCCGTAATGAAATCCATAGATATACTTTCCCACTTCCAAGTCGGGATCTCTAGCGGAGTCAACTTACCACCAGGCCTTCCATGATCGGCCTTCACACGCTTGCAAGTGTGACACTCAGCAACAAATCGGGCTATATCTCCTTTCATACCATACCACCAGGCAATTTGCCTTAAGTCACGGTACATCTTCGTAGATCCTGGATGGTAGGCAACGCTTGAACCATGAGGCTCACTACAAATCATCCTCCTAATATCCCCAACCGCGGGAACGCAAAACCTGCCGCGGTACTTCAAAGTACCCGCATCATCGATAGCAAAATCGAGCAACTCTCCCATCTCAGTCCTGGTGAAAAGGTGCATAAGATCAGGATCGTCCTTCTGGTGCAGCCTAGTCAAAGAAATCCAGGACGGCTCTGCCACTGACAAACTACTCTGCAAACTACAGCATCCCACTGATATATCCATAAGGAGGAACTTTTCCACTAAACGATCGGCGGAGAGGTTAAAGATCTTTCCCTTCTTTCGGCTCAGGGCGTCAGCCACCACATTGGTCTTGCCTGGATGATACTGGATCTCCACATCATAATCAGCCACATATTCCAACCACCGCCACTGACGCAGATTCAACTCCTTCTGCGTGAACACGTACTTCAGGCTCTTATGGTCAGTGAAGATCTTGCATTGAGCCCCATAAAGTAGCTGTCTCCACAGCTTCAAGGCATAAATAACCGCTGCAAACTCAAGATCATGCGTGGGATAATTCCTCTCATGAGTCTTTAGTGGCCTTGACCAATAGGCAATTACCTTTCCATCTTACATCAATACGCATCCCAGACCTACATGCGAAGCATCCACGTAGACATCATAATCTACTCCCTCAGTAGGCAGGGTCAGAACGGGAGCAGTACACAATCTCTTCTTTAGCTCTAGAAAAGCCTCCTCGCACTTTTCGCTCCAAACAAAAGCCACATTCTTCTGAGTCAACTTGGTCAAAGGTGCGGCTAGGGAAGAGAAACCCTCCACAAATCTCCTGTAATAACCAGCCAACCCTAAGAAACTCCTGATCTCCTTAGGCGTACTCGGTCTACTCCAATCCATCACTGCTGCAATCTTTTCTGGATTGACCGAGATCCCATCCTTATTCACCACGTGGCCAAGAAAAGAAACCTGAGGCAACCAAAATTCGCACTTGCTCAACTTGGCGAATAACTTTTGGTTCCTCAACTCTGACAGAACCAAACGCAAATGCTGTTCGTGCTCCTCAGCACTGCGAGAATAAACTAACACATCATCAATGAAGACCACAACGAACTTATCGAGGAAATCCTTGAACACCCGGTTCATCATATCCATGAAGGCTGAAGGTGCATTGGTCAGACCAAACGACATCACCAAAAACTCAAAGTGTCCATGCCTCGACCTAAACGCAGTCCGTGGAATATCCGCCTCACGGATCCTGAGCTGATGATATCCAGAACGAAGATCGATCTTGGAGAACACCGTGCTACCACGCAACTGGTCAAACAAATCATCGATCCTCGGCAGAGGGTACCTGTTCTTGATAGTGACCTTGTTCAACTCTCTATAGTCGATGCAAAGCCGCATCGACCCATCTTTCTTCTTTACAAACAAAACAGGAGCACCCCAAGGCGACGAACTCTGCCTAATAAACCCCTTAGCCAACAGCTCATCCAACTGAACTCGCAACTCCTCTAACTCACGAGGGGCCATCCGGTACGGCGCCTTAGCAATAGGACGCGTACCCGGCTCTAAATCGATTAAAACCTCAACATCCCGATCAGGGGGAAGACCGGGAAGATCATCAGGAAAAACATCGGCAAAACCACGAACAATAGGAATCTCTTCCAAGCGTGGTACGCTAACAGCGGCTCCCACCGCCGAGACTAAGCAAACACAACAACTAGAAAGAAATAACCTCTGAGCACATACCGCAGAGATGACAGGAAAATCCTGACACAGAACAGCATACACGCTGCCGGGCTGACCGTCGTCTCTGATGAAGTCCAAGCGCTTTCCTTTGCACTGAATGACCGCATCAAACCGAGAGAGCCAGTCCATGCCCAAAATGACATCGAAGTCCTCCAGATTGATCATCTTCAGATCCGCCTTCGCAAGAAAGTCCCCCAACAAAACTGGGCAATCCAAAATGCCCAAATCTGACAACACAGATTCACCAGAGGGAAACTTGACACGGAAGGAATCCTGAACACGATCTAGAGTCAACCGATGACGCTCTACAAAGGCTCTAGCCACGAACGAATGGGTAGCGCCAGAGTCAAACAGAACACGCGCCCAGCGGTTCTTCACCTTAAACTTCCCTATAGAAACACATAAACTAAGGAACTACCACAGCAATACCGCAACACTCTAGCAAATAAAACTACCAGGCTAGAAAAACAACAATCAACTAACCTAAAATATCCTGGGTCGAAGTCTGAGCCTCCTCGGAAGAAATCACGTTCAGCTTTCCTTTTCCCTTGTCCACACGCGGAGGTGGAGGTATGATGTAGGGAATATCCTTGAGATTCGTCACGGAGGCCACGACGACGCTTATGACACGATCTACGCCCTCTAACCCGCACACTAACGTAAACGCAGCCACAATAATTATTTTATTTATCGTTCGCGCTAACAATACGGATCGCCGTTCTGCAAATAGATCGAATATTGGCTATAGGCCAAATTCTTTCCGGCTAAATGGGATAATATTGATCCCGAGCGAGCTTTGGGGTTGTACCAAAATAGATCCACCAAGAACAAAATGATTCGAAAGATGGTAGGATCTATCCCAACAAAAGAAAAGCGAGGATCGCCAATCCTCTACGAATCTTTCGAAAATCCAAACGAAAAATACCGATCTATTATTTGATTAACCGCGAAGAAAAACAAATCGAAAAAATAACGCAAAATCCGTCCACCACAAGAACTATCTAGAGAAAGAAAACTCTTGGTAGAAATTTTCATTACCCCTCTCGGATTTGTAGATCCGTGATGCGTGGATCTACCAAGTTTGATCGCTCCTCCTTTGAACGTCCACGGGAAACGCGCTACGGATGATGAACGTGCTAATCTCCTTCACTTCACGCCGTGGAGGAAATCACCTATCTTCTTCCTTGCAAGCAAACAACTCTCTCATGCATGGGCCGGAAACACCTTTCAAGAGTGGATCTCGGTTGGCCGAGAGCAAGAAAGGATGAGGGCAACCGAGCACTAAGAGGAAGGGGCGGCCGAGAGCAAGTGGGGGAAAGGTGGAGGCCGAACACTTAGGGAAGAGGAGGGCCTTGGGACCGGCGGCTTGGAGGAAGAAAAGAAAGAGAGGGGGCGGCGGTTTTGAGAAGAAAGAGGGGGAAATTAGGGAGAAAGAGGGGGAAATTAAGTTAGGCAAATTCAAAATTTGATTTCAATAATATTCTACCCAAAATAAAGAGTTCAAGGCCCTTATATAGGCTTACATCTCAAAGCAACAATCATGTGGCTAAAGGCACACCACATAAATAAAAATGCAGAAAATAAATAATATAATGTTTTTAAAGAGCCATCATGAAACGGCTATTAGCACACCAAAACAAAAAAAAAATATCAGAGATGATTCTTGTTGCGAGGGCGAAGCCTGTAGCCATGACCGCTACGACGTCGCACGTCCTTTGCCGGTACATCTTCAACATAGTCATGCTCCATTTGGCCGTCCTGGTGGTCGTCGCCATCACCGTCGCCATCACCATCGCCATCACCGTCGCCATCAGTCCTCCGCCGCTCAAAACGACTCATCTCCGATGAGCGGGCAGACATATAACGGCGTACGAGGTCCGCGTCAAGAAGATCCATCTGTGCAGCAGAGAGCCAAGAGTCGTCCGAAGCCGGACGACCACGCCAACGAACCAAAAACCTGTGAATGTCGCCGTCGGGTGTGGGAAACATATCGTCCTGCAAAATCCTGTCAGGCAAGAAATCTGTCCGGGGAAACCTCGGAAAAGCGTTAGGTGAAGCAGAAAAACAAGTGTCATCAGCAATAGACGGCATACCTCCCGTAGAATTCGAAGGAGAGAACGATCCAGAATTGAGCTCACCCCCCACCCCATTAGATTGTACAGTGGAATTATTAAACGGAGAGACAGACAGTTCAGGTGGTGGAGCAACAAAAAGCGTTAAATCCGAAATGTTAAACACAGGGGAGATTCCCCAATCAACGGGTAATTCTAATAAATAAGCATTTTCGCCTAATTTCTTCAAAATTCGAAAAGGACTGGCTTTCTTGTTCGCTAATTTTTTTATGGTGCCCGAAGGCATCCGTTCAGGGATAAGACGAAACATAACCAAATCACCAATGTTCAAGGAGACTGCTCGCCTATGTACGTTAGCATTCGATTGATAGATAGAATATTGCTTAGCTAACGTCTTGCCAATGTGCTCATGGAGAGTGTGAACGTGTGAAGCGAAATCCTGTGCAAATTGACTTGACTTAAAAGAAGGCGGTAACGGAACCAAGTCAAGAGGCACTGGTGCCTTATAACCATGCACTATCTCATTCGGCGACAACCCAGTGGACCTGTTCTTAGAATTATTGTACGCTAGTTGAGCATGCGGAAGAATAAGATCCCACGTACCTTTATGTTCGCCCACTAAACAACGAAGTAACCCTCCCAAGCTACGGTTGACAACTTCCATTTGCCCATCCGTTTGGGGATGATAGGCCGACGAAAACATTAGTTTAGTGCCCATGAGTTTCCAAAGTGTCTTCCAAAAATAACTTGTAAATTTGACATCCCTATCACTCACGATCGTTTTGGGAACACCCCGATGTGCCACGACCTCCTTGAAATATAATTTTGCGACATTTGAGGCATCGTAGGTATTATTACTAGCGATGAAATATGCCATTTTTGAGAAACGGTCTACGACAACAAGAATAGAATCGTGACGCCTAAATGTCATGGGTAACCCCAAAATAAAATCCATGCTGACATCTTCCCATGGTACCGATGGAATCGGGAGTGGAGTGTAAAGACCCGTGTTGGTCTTGTTCCCTTTGGCTAGTTGACAAACACGACAACTTCCTACGACTTTGTTAACCATGGGTCTGAGGCTCGGCCAAAAGAATTTATCCTCTACGAGTGTTATCGTTTTGTCTCTACCAAAATGTTCGCCTAGCCCTCCGCTATGCAACTCCCATATGATAAAATGTCGTAATGACGAGCGGGGAATACATAGTTGCAAATGTTTAAATAAGTATCCGTCACGGATATAGTACGCCGAAATGGTGGAAGGAGAACTGTCCTGAGTGGTGAGATAAATTTCCTTAAAGTCTGGGCATTGGACATATTCATCTTTAATCCTCTCAAATCCTATAACTGATACTTCCATGGTAGTTAGTAATAAGGTGACCCTACTCAACGCGTCCGCCACACGATTTAATGTACCCTTCAGATGCTTGATGATGAAGTCGTACTCCTGTAGGTAGGAAATCCATTTAGCGTGTCGTGGGCTAATCTTATTTTGAGAGTTAACAAATTTGAGGGCCTCATGTTCTGATAGTATTATGAATTCTTTTGATATAAGGTAATGTCGCCAATGTTGGAGACAACGAATCACAGCATAGAATTCGCGATCATAATTCGAATAGTTTAATTTTGGGCCGGATAGTTTCTCACTAAAATATCCTAGCGGATGTCCCTCTTGACTTAATACTCCTCCGATTCCTATCCCCGATGCGTCGCATGATAGTTCAAACACTTTACTAAAATCCGGTAATCGTAGTAAGGGGGCTTCAGACATCCGTTCCTTAATCGTTTGGAAAGCGCTAGTGGCCGCTTTAGTCCAACTAAATTCTCCTTTCTTCATACATTCAGTTATGGGAGCCATAATGCTACTAAAATTCCGAATAAATCTTCGGTAAAACGTGGCCAACCCGTGGAAACTTCGAACTTCCCTTATATTCTTGGGTTCCGGCCACTCTTTAATCGCTTGAACCTTCTTTGGGTCCACATGAATGCCATCTGAGCTCACAATGTATCCTAAGAACTCTACAGAAGACACACCGAATGCGCATTTTTTTAGATTAATAAATAAATTCTCTTTGCGCAATGTGGTAAGGATTGTTCTTAGGTGAGTTTCATGATCCCCCGGAGAGATACTAAACACCAAAATGTCATCGAAATAGACCACTACAAATTTTCCCATGTAGGGTTTAAAGACTTGGGTCATCAATCGCGAAAACGTACTCGGTCCATTGGTAAGTCCCTCTCCAAGCACTAGCCATTCATATAGTCCATCCTTAGACTTGAATGCCGTCTTCCATTCGTCCCCCTCCCGTATTCGTATTTGATGATAACCGCTCTTAAGATCCAATTTAGAGAACACGGCGGCTCCTGATAACATGTCTAGTAAATCATCCAAGCGGGGAATGGGGAACCGATACTTGACAGTTATTTTATTTATAGCCCGATAATCGACACACAATCGCCACGTTTTATCTTTCTTCGGGACTAGTAAGGCAGGGACGGCACAAGGACTTTACTGTGACGTATAAACCCTTTCGCTAACAAATCTGAAATTAATTTTTGCAACTCCTCATGTGAGGAGGGGTTGAGGCGGTAATGGGGCTGATTCGGCAATGAGGAACCCGGGACAAAATCTATCTCATGCTGGATATCACGCATAGGTGGCAACTGAGGTGGTAAGTCCACCGGGTATACATCCTTATACTCTTCTAAGAGAGTTCGAAGGGATAACGGGAGGATTGCTAATGAGGGTGCATCCTCCTTAGCTTGTAGACAAACTAGCGCGTAGATAACGCCATCCATGAAAGTCTCACGCTCTAATTCTTTCCTACCTATCAGACTTATCGTTTTCTTTTCTACCGGCACAATGGTGTCTTTGGACGCAGGTGACAGATCCTTGGGCGGTGATGGTTTCAAAACAATGGTCTTACCATTGAATTTGAACTCATAAATGTTGGCTCGTCCAAAATGAGTCACGTCATAATCATAAAGCCAAGGTCGTCCTAATAAGACATGACACATGTCCATAGGAATGACGTCACACCACACTTTATCAACGTAGTTTTTTAAAGTTAGTGGCACCAAGCATCGCTTAGAAACCGCTATTGACGTCTTGTTTACCCACGCGATTTTATAAGGATGTGGGTGCGGCTCGGTGACTAAATGCATGCGTGCGATGGCATTTTCCGAAACGACGTTCATGCAACTACCGCTATCAATAATTAGTTTGCACCACTTTTCACCGCACTTAAAATTTAAGATAAATATATTTGTCCGGTTATACTCGTCCAATACTCGCGGAGTGGCCAAAATACATCTCATCACCATCATGTAAGAATCGTCCTCCATGTCACTCGGTTCACCATCAGATTCTGCTCCATAGTCGATGTCGGCAGGCTCAGTCGTGGAGTCTAATAGGGCTAACGGTTTGATCTTTGTGGGACACTCACTAGAATAGTGCCCTTGGATTCCGCAAGAATAACACATGGCGTTAGTCTTGCTAATCCGTCCTATCGGCACTCGCTCGCCGGTGGGATTTCTATTATTCCTAGCAATAATGATAATGGACTCCGAATCCGTGGATCGATACTTTCCCTTGTCTCGCGCGGAGGAAGATGGATGCGGTCCTAAGAGGGACTTTCCCTTCTGAAAGTTTCGCCCTTTGACTTTGTAGGCGTTGTGTTTTTCAATATCCAAAGCGGCATTGAAAGTGGTGTTAAGGTCCGTGTGACCATAACGCAAGAGCTTTCCTTGAATGTCCGAGTTGAGTCCCTTACGAAATCGGGAGAGTGTGACTTCGGGCATCTCACGAACATCGCAACGCACCAACATATCCTTAAGTTGTCCCATGTATTCTGCTATCGAAGAGCTACCATGACGGAGAGAGGCTAAGTCGTCGAACATTTGTGTCCGGTGATACGTGGGAACATATTGGTCGTGGAGAAGTGCTTTCATGGCAGCCCACCCAATTGGGGGTGCTCCATTAACCGTACCTAATCGTCTCTCTTCGTTCAACCAGTACGTCTTAGCCCTTCCTAGAAGTTTCATCCGCACAACCTTCACTTTATCAACGTCTGTCAGGTCGTGCCATTCAAAATAGCACTCAATTCCCATAATCCAGTCTAGGAATAGCTGGGGCTCTCCCATACCATCATATGATGGTGAGTCTATTTTTACGGCCCTAGTTACGTCGAACTCATAATGACCTCGAGGTGGGTACTCATCGTCCAGATCACGTGGGTGATTTTGTCTTTCCTCTCGCTGGTTGGCTGCCGGGGGTTGGGGACCCGGTCGGTTTCTGCCAACGCCGTTGTTTCGGGGCGCCGCTTGGTTTACAGCGAGCCCTTCAATTAACTGTGTCAGTGCGTCAAACCTAGCATTAAACTCTTCTCGTAGCTCGGCGATCGTGGCCGGAGCATGCTCATCACCTTAGTTGTTGGCCATGTGTGAGGTGGAGGGAAGATATTCCGTGTCCAGCCTAGTGCGCATGAACGAACGGTACAAACAACAATTTTGACCTGATTTAAATTACGCGTTTGAATTTTTTGATGCAAAACTATTGATCAACAGGAAAAACTTTTTCAGACTTTTTTTCTTAGAAAAATGAGGAGAAAATTCATAATATTTTTTTTAAAAATTTCTGCAGAATTTTTTTTTGTTTTTTTACTAATTGCAGCCCAACTATGTAAAATTCAGATTTGACGTGATTCGTAACGGAAGTGCGCACCCTAGTGAACGAGGATATCCCTAGGTAAAATGAAAGGATGGTGTCGATTGGGAAATCAACACAACCTCTCTCTGATACCAAATTGATGTAGGGAATATCCTTGAGATTCGTCACGGAGGCCCCGACGACGCTTATGACACGATCTACGCCCTCTAACCCGCACACTAGCGTAAACGCAGCCACAACAATTATTTTATTTATCGTTCGCGCTAACAATACGGATCGCCGTTCCGCAAATAGATCGAATGTTGGCTATAGGCCAAATTCTTTCCGGCTAAATGGGATAATATTGATCCCGAGCGAGCTTTGGGGTTGTACCAAAATAGATCTACCAAGAACAAAATGATTCGAAAGATGGTAGGATCTATCCCAACAAAAGAAAAGCGAGGATCGCCAATCCTCTACGAATCTTTCGAAAATCCAAACGAAAAATACCGATCTATTATTTGATTAACCGCGAAGAAAAACAAATCGGAAAAATAACGCAAAATCCGTCCACCACAAGAACTATCTAGAGAAAGAAAACTCTTGGTAGAAATTTTCGTTACCCCTCTCGGATTTGTAGATCTGTGATGCGTGGATCTACCAAGTTTGATCGCTCCTCCTTTGAACGTCCACGGGAAACGCGCTACGGATGATGAACGTGCTAATCTCCTTCACTTCACGTCGTGGAGGAAATCACCTATCTTCTTCCTTGCAAGCAAACAACTCTCTCATGCATGGGCCGGAAACACCTTTCAAGAGTGGATCTCGGTTGGCCGAGAGCAAGAAAGGATGAGGGCAACCGAGCACTAAGAGGAAGGGGCGGCCGAGAGCAAGAGGGGGAAAGGTGGAGGCCGAACACTTAGGGAAGAGGAGGGCCTTGGGACCGGCGGCTTGGAGGAAGAAAAGAAAGAGAGGGGGCGGCGGTTTTGAGAAGAAAGAGGGGGAAATTAGGGAGAAAGAGGGGGAAATTAAGTTAGGCAAATTCAAAATTTGATTTCAATAATATTCTACCCAAAATGAAGAGTTCAAGGCCCTTATATAGGCTTACATCTCAAAGCAACAATCATGTGGCTAAAGGCACACCACATAAATAAAAATGCAGAAAATAAATAATATAATGTTTTTAAAGAGCCATCATGAAACGGCTATTAGTACACCAAAACAAAAAAAAATATCAGAGATGATTCTTGTTGCGAGGGCGAAGCCTGTAGCCATGACCGCTACGACGTCGCACGTCCTTTGCCGGTACATCTTCAACATAGTCATGCTCCATTTGGCCGTCCTGGTGGCCGTCGCCATCACCGTCGCCATCACCATCGCCAACACCGTCGCCATCAAGGTAAGGCCTGTAATGGAACTGCAGGAAGAACTGACTGAACCTGAGACACCTCGACTTGATGTGACCCTTCTGCCCACACTGAAAGCGGACTCTATCCTTGGTCCAACACTGGGCCGCATCATGCCCGGATCGCTTACAAACTGAACAGGAGACATCTCTCCTTGGAGCACCCTGAATCGCATGGACCTGCTCCTTCTTCTGAGCTGCTGACCTCTTAAAACATTTCTCAACAGGGTGGCCTGACCGGCCACAGAAACTGCACACTACTCTGCTCCTCTTTCCTGGAACAGCATCGGGTACCAGGGGCTTCTTCCCCTCGACAGACTTTCTCATGTCCTTTCTCATCTGCTGGCCTCTGCTCTTTGCCGTCTCAATAGCCTCCACCTTCAGAGCAGCCTCTACAACTCCAGCATAAGTCACTGACCCATAAGCACTGGTCAACTACTGCACCTCGCTCCTCAAACCACCAAGAAATCTCTTAACCCGATCAGCCTCAACGCTGACCAATCCAGGGGCAAAACGGCTCAACTTACTGAACTCTATCTCATACTCACCCACCGTGAGTTGCCTTTGCTTCAAATAAAGGAAGTCATTCATAAGGCGGTCATGCTCGACCGAAAGCAAGAACTTCCTAAACAGCATCTCTTTAAACATTTCCCAAGAGCATCCAGCTACTAGGCTCTCCTTTTCTCTCAGCCACCAACTCTTCGCCAAACCTTTGAGCTGATAGGTGGCTAACATCACCCTCTGGTCACCAGCAATCCCTGAATACGAAAACATCTCCTCCATGGAGATCAGCCAATCATCTATAACCATGAAATCTGCCTTCCCGTCATAAGTGGGAGGGCTCAGTCTCTGAAATTGCGAGATGAAGGCCATCTCGGCTGGCACCACCACTGGAGGTCTCACGGGTGCAGGGGGAGGAGGAACAGCTATCCCCCCAGCAGGAACTTGCACCCCCTGAGCCTGCCCTGCCACTACTTCCACCAAGGACTGAATCTGGGCTCGCACCTCTTCCAACTGCCTGCCCATAGAATCGCTACTCTGACGCAGACTCTCGATCACCGCATCATGTTGAGCCCCAGACGAATCACCTTCAGACAGGGGAGTCGATCGAGTCGTAGGTCGCCTAGCCATCCTAATATCAACATATCCCAATCAGATCCCCAATCAACGACTAGAACCAAACACAAGTACAGACAATACATATATAGATATAGACTTAAAGCTGCTAAACTTGCTCTGAGAGTTTATCTTTTAACAAAAATTTGATGATATGCCCTAACCTAGGATGGTTAACCACCACCAAACTAACTCTTGTGCCTAGATCGAATGCATGATTTTAAATTAATTTGAAAACTTATGTGTGTACATATGTCATCCTACAAATCTTTAGCTTGGCACGTTGTGCTTATGCAATGATATGCTATGCTTAATTGTGTTATGCATTCTAAAAAAAGGCCCTAATGCATGTTATGAGCGGCGTATGCATGAAAATGTTATGCCTACCATACTACATAACATTCCCATGCAACGAAAAAAGAAACGTGCTAGTCGCAGTCATGTGGTGAGGTTATGCATCCCATACTACATAACCCTCACATGTAGCCCCTATGGTGGATCCATATACGAACACATATTATGCATCCCATACTACATAATATGCCCTGTATACTTCATGTTATGCCATGAGTGAAGTGTTCGTGCTTTCGCCAAGACGTGCTGATGACATATCGGTGTGTGAATGACATGATGCAGAACTACCAAAAGCAAATAAAGGAAGGTTGCTCAACTAACTAGTCAAGCAACCTCCCTCTGATACCAACTGTCACAACCCGCATTTTCTCCGAATATAAGAATTATCAGAGTATGAGAAAATACGCGTTATGATGCCACGTCAAGCAGGGGATAACTGCTGACGCCCAGGCAAACCAACTATAACCTTTATGCAAGAAAAATCCTTAGTTTAATGATTAGAAAATCAGTTATATTTTAGAAACCGTATCCCTCGGCTCAGTGGATCACCTAGTCCACAAAAGAAAACGATATTTGTACGGCTCGAAAAAATACTTTGTTTAGGTTTGACATCCTAAAGAGCACATAAGGGTCCTAAGAGAACCACTTACGCTATGCAAGCCTCTACATTTAATTTATACAATATATAAGAAAACGGTTTTCAAACGTCATTTGGAAAATAGTGATTAAGTTTATAAAACATGCTGATCATGAGCTTCATTTATAATAATATTTATAGTTTAAAAGTAACTAGCAACCTAGCATAAATCTTTCTCAAAGCAAGTAGACTATCTCCAGAAAATGGTAGCAGCATAGGTAATATATCTAGTACAAGGTAACAACTACCAGGGGGCGCCAACAACCTGACACGAACCCACTGGCATACATGCCTGTCTGTAAGAAAGTACTGAAAAACTACCTCACTAACAAGGTAAATGGAACTCCAAAGTCCGGGAGTCCACCAGCAACACCACTACCCCAACTAGCCACCAGACCGTCTACAGCTCAGAACCTGAGGCATTCCAAAGAAAAATAGAATACCTCAGCAAGCAAATCAAGGTAAAAACAACTGCATGTAGGAGTCAACCAAAAGGAAGAAGTAACTGAAAAACATGCAGTAGAAAGAGTCACAACTGTCCAAAAACAGGACAACAGGAAAATGCACCACGTGCAAGAAAACAGCAACAACCCAACCTAGGAACAACATCCTGCAGGGCCTACTAGGCTACCAAGAGCCAAAAGTGCTGCAAACCACCAAGGAAGAAACTTCTAACACCCTAAACTGTGGGAAGTGGTAGTAGTAAAAACAAACAACGAGGAACCGGATCGGAGGCAACCGCAGTCCCCCAATCCACCATGTCCAAGTCAAAAAGCTCGAGGGTCAACACGTGAAAGCACTAGGGATCTTCCACCCACACATGCCCAGCCCGTACCTGGAGCAAGAAAAACAAGAGTGGCCTTGGCTATATCACACAACTCAACCCTCCTGAAGAGCTACAAACCACCACTACTAACCACGACCCACGATTCGGCCTCCAAGAATGTAAAGAAACGGCCGACAAGATAAGCCAGCAACACAACAAGAAAAAAAAACCACTCGGGAACAAAATCAAGGTAAAGAAGAGGGTTGAAAAGAATCAACACGACAAGGCGTTGAGTGAGACCCACTCAATGCCTACCTACACCTTGGCGTTGAGTGAGCTAGCCTCACTTAAAGCCAAAACCAAACTCTAACCACAAACCCACTAAGGTTACACGGAGCTCGACGATCGTCAATCAGAGGTCGACGATCGTCGATCGGCTGAAGGCCAAAAGAAGCCCGACGATCATCATCCTGGAGGTCGATGATCGTCAAAGGCTACAGGCAAGCGAAGCTCGACGATCTTCCTCTAGGAAATCATCGAGCGCTGATCGGCTATCAGACAAGAGCTGAGCTCGAAGTTCTCCTTCCGGAAAAACGTCGAGCGTCGAACGGCTCAAGACTAACCCTGAGCTCGATGTTCTCCTCCCAGAAAACGTCGAGCGTCGAACGGCGCTAAGACAGAAAGAGCTGAGCTCGACACTCATCGAGCGTCGAACGGAGATCGACGATAGTCGAACGACATAAGGCAGATACAGCGATCGACGATCTCCATCCAGAGATCGACGATAGTCGAACGACTCTAGACTAGAAGCAGGGAGAAGTTCAGTACTCGAGTAGCTAACCTAATACTCGAGTATTCCAATCTCCCACTCGAGTAGGTGCCGACTACTCGAGTAACTAAACCACTCACTCGAGTTAAAGCCTTCTACTCGAGTATCTCAAAGCTACTACTCGAGTATCTCAAAGCTACTACTCGAGTATCTCGAATCCACTACTCGAGTAACTCAAGGCTACTACTCGAGTATCTCGAATCCACTACTCAAGTAGCTCAAGTCCCCTACTCGAGTAGTTACTTACTACTCGAGTAACCCAAGACTCGTACTCGAGTAAATACCTCCTACTCGAGTACTCCAAACCATAACCCGAGTAACTACCACCTACTCGAGTACTCCAGAACTAATACCCGAGTAACTACCACCTACTCGAGTACTCCAGAACTAATACCCGAGTAATACACTTAACAAATTCGGGAAAAATCACCCCCCCCCCCTCCTAACACTCCCTCTCGGCTACACCCAAACCAGAGCAAATCTGAATAAAGATAAACGGCATCACGCCGGCAAAGTTGGGTTCCAACAGCACAAGTAGGGGGGTTCAATAGGAAGAACTAATTCCTATAGTTAGCAAGAAAAATGAGAACAATAAGGCCTCTAACCTGGGCTAACAGGGATTTCAATTTCAGCAAGAATAATCAAAAAGAAACTTGGCAAGGGCAAGAATACCACTTGCCTCAACTTTAAGCGAAGCTTGGACGGCTTTCCTCCTCTTTACACAGAACGAACAGCCGCAGCACCTAGAACAAATCTCACGGCCATTAATGGGGGAAAACTCCAAAACTGAAACCCAAATCCCATCAAAACTCCACGAAAATCGAATATCTTACCGTCAAAACGAAGATCTCGGAGAGAGAAAGACAACGCCGCTTTCGGAATCGAATTCCGTCCACGAACAAGCCCGGAATCGCCGATCAAAGGAGGTACAGGACGGGCGGTTTTCTCCCCTGTATTCCGCGAACAAGCAGAGACGGTTCTCGCTCAGGAAAAGGAAGAAGAAGTGGGCCGTCACTTCTTAAGAAAAGCTTTTATACGAAAAGCTAAACACCGGTTCATCCATAACCGAACCCTAAAATGCCTAATTACTTAATTTCATTAAGTAAATACCAAAATAGGTATAAGCCAAAAATATGGCTGCCACCAAGGCAAGGCAATAACTGCCCAATTAAATTCTCCCGCAGAATTTAATAATCGGTCAAAACCGAAAGGCTACAGGACAGCCAAATCAATTTAATTAATTGATCACATAGACTATTAACACACCAAACGACACGAAAACCGAATCACCTCGGAATTCGACGAAATTCGCACCGTAGCTAAATACTCATGCTACGAACACAATGGCGAAGTTGAAATTAACTTTCGACGAACAGAACTCGAGTTATACCCAAATAAAGCCAAACACAACCATCCCCCCGAGAGGCCACACCGGGTCACCCAAAACGACTCGGCTTGCCAGGGAGATCTTGCCAACAGGCTACCAAACAGGGCACTGAGTTCTAAGGAGCTAAACCATACTCCACACATAGCACAAGCCATGGAAACGCGTCATCGTAACGCCAACGATAATAAAAAAAATCGCAGGAAAAATCGGGGGCGTTACAGAGATGGCAAGGGGGGAGAGATGGCAAGGGGGGAGAGATGGTAAGGGGGGAGAGAGGGCATATCCAGTCATCCAGAGAAGGATATATCCAGTCATCTAGAGAAAGACATATGAAAACTAAGGGATAAGGAGATGATCGTTATCATGTAGCAAACCCAAGGGGAGAAAGAGTTATTCCCATACATGGGTGAAAGTGATCAAGGAACTCAAATAAGGACAAACACCTTGCAGTAAAATAGGGGGACTAGGTGATGCTCACCATACATGCAGGAAATGAGGTACACTTCCTTATGTTGTTATGTCAGAATTAAATATTTATTTTGCTATATAGGTTGTGTGTGTCATTCATCAAGGAAAGAAAATAAATTGGATAGGGTTTTGACTTCTTCAAATAGGGGGAGATTGTTGGGTCCATTATTCCCAATGTCCCTGATTTGTAAGAAGTCAAACAGGTCAATGTCACATACATTAACTGTATTTGATGTGTATTTGAGGTCATGAGTGCAGGTTAGTCCATATCGTATTGATTGGACAAGTGGACACAATAATTAGTTGTTGGACATAACAAATATCCACTAAGTCAACAGGCGTTGAGTGGAGCAAGCTCACTCAACATCAGAGGTAAGGAATCAATATTATCTAACTGGATATTTGCCTAACTCCACAAGCGTTGAGTGAGTAGAGCTCACTCAATGCCTTATAAAAAATGACGCTGAGTCTAACTTAGCCTAACTGGTAGATATCCAAAAATATGACTAAGTACACATGCGTTGAGTGTAGTCTACTCACTCAACGCCACACATCAAAAAGCTGTGAGTCAGGCTGAGTCAGTCAAAGCCTAGAGAAATAGGCTGAAAATGTGGCTAATTCCACTTGCGTTGAGTGTGGCCTACTCACTCAACGCCATATAACTTTTTGCATTGAGTGTTGTTGTGTCTGTCAACGCCACAAAAAAGTTGGGCAAAATTTTAACTAAGTCCACTGGCGTTTAGTGTAGCTTACTCACTCAACGCCATGACAGAAAATCTATCTATGTAGCAAGGAGTTGAGTGTAGCTTACTCACTCAATGCCATGGAGCAATCATGTTGACTGTATCCTTGCTTATGTGTTTTCAGACACATATATTTGGCTAAGTCCAAAAGCATTGAGTGTAGCTTACTCACTCAACGCCAGATAACAGAGAAATTCTGTTAAGTCTTACTCTCTCAATGCCAAGGCTCAGAAAATCTTGCTAAGACAAATAGTATTGAGTGAGACGAGCTCACTCAATGCTCTCAATGCCTTGATGCAAAAATATTTTCTAAGGCAAAAAGCATTGAGAGAGGCGTGCTCACTCAACGCTCTCAACGCCTAAATTGTATAAGTTACTGAAAAACTTTCTAAGGCAAATAGCATTGAGTGAGGCATGCTCACTCAATGCTCTCAATGCCTACACAGATAAAATTTTGTCTAAGTGTTATGGCATTGAGTGATGCTTACTCACTCAACGCATTTTCTTCTAATGCTTGAATTTTGTCCATAAATGCTGAGTCATGCTGAGTCAGCAAAGTCAAAAAGTCAACAAAATTCAAATGTTGCGGGATTGCTACCAGAGGCACCGAGAGCCAGCTGTCATCATCCTCTGCACTTGGAAAGATATATTTTCGTCTTTAAGTATTAGGTCCCACACATAGCAAAGAGCCGTTGAATCAAGAGTAAATGGAAAGAATGTGTTGTATGACCAAATCTCAGCAATCAATCCTGGTGGTGGGCCCACTACTCGATTAGCCATCAAAGAATAAAAGGAGCAAATCAACAAGAGTAAAAAAAATCGATCCTTGTCTAGGTTTTCTAGAAATGAAAGTGCGGCAAAACTTCATCTTCTTCCTCGTCTTTCTTGTCGAGCTTGAAGAAGCTATTTTGCACAAAAAACTTAGCTGAGGAAAGAGATAGCGGAAGCAATCACCATCCGCAACAGCAAGTTCAGAAGTAATTCTGAGGAAGCAGATCTACAAGCTCTGCAAAGAAACGATAGTTGTTTGAAGAAAGATTCAACTGCCTACTTCATTGTCTTCAACAACAAATGTTTGTGATGATATTTGTTCAGTCCAGGAAGAAGTAGACACAGAGTTCTTGCTCTGGTGTCTAATGAAATAACCTTTTATTTTTTCTGTATAGATTCTTTGTGAGTCTGAAGTTGTAAGCCTGTGTTATAAAGACTATGGTCTTTGTGACCTGTTGTTTGGCTTAGTGTCGAGTAAAAGGTCTTTGTACGTGTGGTGTGGCTTAGTGCCTAAGTGGTAGGTCTGTGTGACCTGTGAGGTACTGCGGGATCTATGCTGTAAGATCTTAAGGAGCCGAGTTTTGGGGGAAGAGCCTAGTCTAACACACTGTTAGAAAGGTGTAGAGGGACAGTGGACAAACCCAAGATTGGGGAACCACTATAAAATTGTTGTGTCGTCTGTGATTGTTCTTGAAAGCTAAAACTAACCTAATCACTAAGCACAAAAATCAGCTAACAATTAAGAAGATTTAAATAGAGAAAAAAACCTATTCACCCCCTAGGTGTTTAGCTAGCCTTGAAAACAAGACTTTCAGTCTTAATCTTAGACTGTTCGGCGAGAGCATTGTTTGATATAGAAGCTTCGCACTACTTTCTGTTCGAGGACTTCATGTCGCGTATCGAAGTACCTTCATCTGTGGCAAAGGATAGACTGGATGTGTTGTTGCCTAACAAATGTTCGATGAGCGCAAATAGAGTTTGTTACGGAAAGGTGCGGATAGGGAGTCAAGAATTTGACTTGAAATCATCATTACTGTCGATAATAAAGTTTGATGTGATCTTTGACATGGATTGGCTCTCGGAGAAACGTGCGTACATCAATTGCAGTCTCAAGATGGTCAAATTGGGGCTGAAAACAAGTCGTGAAACTACCTTATCTGGTATGAAGTGGTCGAGCAAGATACTAATGTCTGCTCTCCAAGTAGTCAAAGAAGTTTGTGACGGTGTAGAGTTATTCTTCACCCAATAAGAGGCTAAGAAGCCCAAGCCCGGTTTGATTAGTATTCCTGTGGTATCGGAGTTTGCTGACGTTTTTCCTTAAGATATCCGTGGAGCTCCACATCAGAGAGAGATCGATTTTACCATTGAGCTAGTGTCAGGTGCCAAGCTTGTGTCATGCTCTCAGTACCTCTAACATCAAGGGATATGGTGGAACTGAAAGTGCATCTTTAAGAATTGCTAGATCAAGGTTATATGCGTCCAAGTTTGTCACCTTGGAGTGCACTCGTCCTTTTCGTGAAGAAAAAGGATGGAAGTTTGCGGCTATGTATAGATTATCAGGAGTTTAATATGTTGACGGAGAAGCATAGGTATCTGATTCCAAGAATCGATGATTTGTTCGATCAGCTAGTTGGTTCGACTATGTACTCTAAGATGGATCTGAAATCTGGGTATTCTCAGTTGAGAATCAAGGAAAGTGACATTCTCAAGACGGCATTCAGTACACGTTATGGGCATTATGAGTTCACAGTCATGCCGTTTAGCCTAATGAATGTGCCTTCGGTATTCATGGACCGGATGAATAGAACATTCAGAGAGTACTTGGACCAGTTTATAATAGTCTGTATTGACAATATCCTGGTGTACTCTTAATCTGAGGAAGAACATGCGAATCATTTGCTTACTGTTTTGGTGATCCTGAGGAGGAGTCAGTTGTACACCAAGTTCTCTAAGTGTGAGTTTTGGTTGTCTTTTATAACATTCCTTGGTCATGTTGTTAGTGGAGAGGGAATTGCGGTGGATCCGGCGAAAATAATTGTGATATAAAAGTGACATGTGTTGTTTACTATGGCGGAAGTCCGGAGTTTTCTAGAGCTTTCCGACAACTACAAGCGCTTTGTAGATAACTTCTCACGGATAGCGTTACCTCTCTATCTTGACGAGGAAGGATCAGAAGTTTATTCGGTCGCCGGCATACGCACAAGCTTTTGAGGAATTAAAGAGTCATCTGACCACGACGCCTATTTTGTTCTCGTGATGTGGTTCAGAGGTCTATAAAATCTACAGCGACGCCTCAGGAAGTGTCTTAGGCTGCATTTTACTTCAACATGGGAAGGTGATAGTGTATGCCTCGCGCCAATTAAAAGTGCACAAGAGAAATTATCTGATCCATGACTTGGAGTTAGCGGTCGTGATATTCGCTCTAAAGCTTTGAAAGTACAACCAATATGGCGTAAAGGTTGATATCTTTACAGACCACAAGAGTCTGGAATATCTGATAGATCATAAAGACTTGAATATGTGCCAACGGAGGTGGACAAAGTTTCTTGGAACTACACCTTCAAGATACATTACATTCCTGGCATGGTAAATGCTATTGCGGACACGCCTAGTCGTAGGGCTCCTACACAGGCCAACTGGATACATATGTATGATGAGCGTCTGATTTTAGATTTGGAGGCCTTGGAGATCTCTTGTGTTGATAGGAGATCTAGTGCAAAGGGGTGCTTAAACTAGTCAGAGGTGCAATATGA
This sequence comes from Platanthera zijinensis, assembly GCA_039513925.1. Lineage (NCBI taxonomy): Eukaryota > Viridiplantae > Streptophyta > Magnoliopsida > Asparagales > Orchidaceae > Platanthera > Platanthera zijinensis. Next base: position 149,479,262 of record CM077090.1, on the reverse strand, counting down.
CCTCGTAGACCGGATTCGGCAAGCGTTGGAGCTGGATAACAGCATGAAACGCTACTTGGCAGAGTCTTTGGATGGGTCAAATGTCCGGTTTTCTGGTAATGATGACCTTTTGTGGAAGGACAGTCGATTATGCATCCCAAATATGGGCAAATTACTGGAGGAATTGATATACGAGGCACATTTCACAAAGTACTCAATCCACCCGGGGAGCACAAAGATATTCAAAGACATGAAAAGGCTGTTCTGGTGGCTAGGATTGAAGAAGGACTTAGCTCTATATTGGCAGTGTGTCAGACCCATGCCCTAGTAAAAGTTGAATGTCAAAAGCACGGTGGATTTCTGAAATCATTACCTATACCAGAGTGGAAGTTTGACGGCATATCTATAGATTTCATGCAAGGCTTGTCGAGATCCCAACGAAGGAACGATGTCATTTGGGTGATCGTTGTCTGTTTAACGAAAGTGTCACACTTCATTCTGAATAGTAAGGACGATTCAGTGGAAAAGATGGCAAACCTTTACATTGACAATATCGTATGATTGTATGGTGTGCCCCGTAGCATCGTTAATGATCGAGATGAGCGCTTTACCTCTAATGATTGGAGGCTTATACATCATTTGTTGGGTAACAAATTGAAGTTCAGTATGATTTTTCATCCTCATACAGATGGTCAGATTGAGAAGTTAAACAAAATGATGGAAGATATGCTTCGCATGTATGTCCTAGAATTTGGGATGAGGTGGGAGGACCACCTTTATATGATCGAGTTAGCCTACAACAATAGCTACCAAACAAGTATTCAGATGGTGACCTTTGAGGCTATATATGATAGAAAGTGTCGTACTCCCTTGGCATGGCTGGAGACAGTCAAAACAAAGTTGTTTAAGCAAAAGGAAGTTGAAGATGCTACTTTGACTATATATACAATCCGGGAGAGATTGCTAATCTCTCAGGATAGGCAGGCCAAATATTATAACGCCAAGCACAGAAATGTCGAGTTCACCGTGGGCGACTGGGTTTATCTGAAGATCAAACCGTTCAAAGCCGTATCAAAGATTCAACACTTGAAAAAGCTAATTCCGAGGTACTTTGGGCCGTTTGAGATATTGGAATGCATTGGTGAAGCTGCATATCGATTGTAGCTTTCTGCTTAACTTAGTGGTCTGTACGATGTATTTCGCATATCAGTATTGTGGGAGGCAGTGCAAGATCCTACGCAAGTGATTACTGTAGATCAAGCAACAACCGATAGTGGGTTAATAACAAAGGTCAAGCCCATTCGAATCGAAGACATGGAGGTCAATCAGCTGCAGAATAAGTCAATCAGAGTGATCAAGGTCCGGTGGCACAACTATGACCATGAGGAGCTATCATGGGAGCACGAGTAATATATGAGAGCGGAGTTTCCCAAGCTGTTTCTTTGAGGTATAAATTGTAATATTGATACTTCTATATTTTCCTGCAAAGTGTAATTTCGGGACGAATTTTTTTTTAGTAAGGGAGATTTGTAACGCTCCAAGTTTCCCGTAGAAAGGCGATTGGTTCTGTGAGCTACCGCCCAGAGGTAGGGTTATCGTCGGCAATAGTGTTGCAGATTTGGTGCAGGAGTTCTCTGGAGATACCGCCTGGCGGTAGGCTGATACCGCGCGATGGTAGTACTCAACACAGTTGATGTAAGGATGTGTCGACGTGCGGCGATAGTGGGTTACCGCGTCGTGGTAGTTTGGTTGATTTATTCGACAGAGTTTTCGGTGAGCTAATGCCCATCAATAACGTTAGTGTTGGCGGTAGCGTTGTCGATTATTTTAATAAATCTCTCGGTGAGCTACCACCCAACGGTAGCAGAGCAGGTACCGCACAGCAGTAGTAGGGCAGTTACGACGCGGTCACATGTTGGCCTAGGATTGGAGATTTCGAATGGTGGCTTGTCGGAGAAGCTATCGAGAGAGGCTACCGCACGGCGGTATCTTCATACCGCGTAGTGGTAGCACTCTGCACAGAGAAGCATTTTTAATTGTAACCGTTCGCTGAGATCCGACGGTGGGCTGCGATTCTTGCTGGCTTAAGTCTGTGGGATGTAAGGTTTCTCTCATTCTATACCTAAGCATTCTCTCTCTAAGAGTTAGAGAGAAGGGAGAGTAAGGAAGAGGAAGAAGAAGGGAATCTTGTCATTGTCGAAGCTTTGGAGCCCCAAATTACGAAAGGATTCCAGATCTACGAAGAGCGGCCCGACGCAGTTCTTTTCATCCGCTTGGATTTTGATCTATGACTCCAAAAAAGACTTCAAGGGTAATAATTTTCCTCCTTGGACTTGTGAAATCCTTTGTTTTGACATGTGAGTATCGCTGCTCCACGAGCACGTGTAAGTGGTTCCCCCAACGGGTCGATCGGTTGTATCACTATTACCTTTCATTTAGAATCTAAAATCGAAGTACGGAATATGCATGCTGTGTGATGTAACATCCCATTTCGTGCTAGGCCCCTCACACGCGTTTTCAGTCAAGAGAATTGACTCAGGCTCGGGAAGCGTCGAGTGAGTCGGGTGAACATGACGCCACTCGACGAATTTAACTTAAAAAATACTCGGGAGACTTTAGGCGTCGAGTGATATCGACTGTTGAAGCCAAATTTGACCTCAACGAAGGTTCACAAACCAAAGTGCAGCCGACACCTACTTCTCCCAAATCTCGACCCCCTGACTAGCTGCTAAGGTCCTAAGACTGACCCAAAGCCTCAACTGGGAGGTCCCACCTCACACCCGGAAGATCTCTGAGAGCTTCCCCTCCGAAACCAATAGCTGGACTGGGAGCTCTTCAGAAAGAACTGGAGTTAGAGAATAATGAAAGCCTGCCTTCCAAAGAGTCCTTATGGGTCTTTTTATAGTCTTCTCCTGACCTGAAAATACTGAAATACCCCTAATGGGTCTGCCAATAGCCAAATCTCGCTGTCATCCCAGGGGTATACAGGTAATTTAACCCGAGGATAATGAAATAATAATAAAATAATCCTTTTCCTGGGCGCCAGGCCCCACCACCTGGACCTGCTTTGGTGAGAACCCCGGGCGAGAAGGCTCTCGCTGAGCCTTAGCTGAGCTCACCTTGGCGAGACCTCCCGCCAAGAGGGTTCTCGCCCTCGGTGGTCTTGACGTCATTGTCGTTGGACGTGGCGCCGAGTGGGTGAAGCTCACTCTACGCCTTCACTGCTACTCACAGCGTTGAGCGAGTGGAGCTTACTCAACGCTCTCTGCTGTCGAACGCGGCGTTGAGTGAGTGAAGCTCACTCAACGCCTTCTCGCCCGCCCCCAGGGAGAGTTCCTTCTGGGCGGGAGCTTTCCTGTCCCGAAGCCTAAAGCTGACCTGAAGACCTGAGTCCTGGCGCGAACGATCTCGCCTACCAGTAGGCAGGAGCACCTTAAGGGCGAGAACTCTGCCGGTCCGCCCTAGGGCTAACCCGGGACTAGCCTAACCCTGACCACTAAAGTCTTAGTCCTCCTGGGCCTCCCCAGCGAATATGGGGTTGTACACAATCCCCACTCTTTTCGAGCTAGACCTGCACTCGACAAGACAAGTCCAACCCCAAAATATTCGCTGGACACGTGCCTGTTAGCCAAGAGAATCTTTCGGCGGGCCCTACTGCGGCTATAAATACACGCCGACGGGTGACCATAAGTCTTGCCTCCGAACTACTGCTTCTTCACTGAGCTCTCGCCCGGGAATTTTTGCGCGATACCAAGATGTATGCTAAGCGTGCTGGCAAGCCACTTCCGCAGGACCTTCAAGATCGGTTAATCGCGGCTCAAGCGCGAGCCTTAGCAAATAGCGTTGCGGTAGCGCCCTGGCTATCGAGGAAATCTTCAGACGCTGGCCCTTCTGAGTCGAAGAAGAAAAAGGAAAAGAGGAAAGCGAAGGTGGTCCGGCGAGACCTTGCTCACGAGAACAGGGATCCACCTTCTCCTACTCCCAATCCTGCAGGGGACCCCTCCCCGCAAAAGGTATGCCTTCCGGCCATGCTTACCGAGATGATTACGTTACAGGCCCGATAGTTAACGCGACCTCTCACAGGAATCCGTTCCAAATGACGTCACCGGGTCTTCCCCGATTCCCCCAGATTTGTCAGCTCCCCCTTCTGAGGATCGAACGAGGGTCTCGGAGGCAATTCCTCCAGCCGAGACCCGGGTGATAGGTATGCTTTCCGCCACTTCTCAATACTTCAACCGTGCCTTTCCTTTCCTGAACTGTCTTCTCGCAGAGCCGGCTTCCGCCGGCCCGGGTCTCGTCACCCGGGAAGACGAAGCGAGAACCGGCGAGCTTCTTCCTTCTGCGGCCAATCCCACCCTGCACGCGGGAGGGGTGGCCTTTGAACCTTCCACTACTCCTAAGGACGCCGATCATCCCTTGAGAGAGGACAACTCTCTCCATGCTTCCGGCCAGGCCGGGACCATTGTGCGCAAACCCTTCCGCCCAGGGCGAGGCAAGCCTCTCCACCTCCTTTATGGAACTGAGGAGGGGTCGGGCCTTCTCACCCGACGTCAGTCAATGGCTCTCGCCAGACTGCAGGTATGCGAGACATTCTTGTCGGCTGATCGTTATGCCTTAACCAAAACCTTGGGCGCACTTTTCGCAGGGGATCCCAGCTCTCGGTCGGGAGCCAATGAGGAGGGAGAAGAAGAAGAAGAAGAAGAAGACGATTCCCTTCCTCGTTTGCCTGGCGAGATAGAAGAAACCTTGAACGGCGCCGGAAACGCGAAGGGGCGGAGGAGGAAGATCTCGGCCATTTTGGCCAAGCTCATCCGGCGAGACCGCGCCCATGCTGCCGCGGCGAAAGCGTTCCGCGAATCTGTGGAACAAAGGCTGGAGGCCCTGGAGCGGGATTTCTTCTTGGGCGAGACTGACCGACCGGGAGGGCCTACTGCCGAGTCTTCGCCAGGGAGATGCATTGCGCAGATCCGAGATCATACTAGGCGGATCAACCTAGGGTGTACCACCCTGTCATCTTACTTCAACCCGCTGGTGCCTCCGAGAACTAGGCGGCAGGAACGAGGGCGATGGTGCTGGGAACCGTATTAGTTCATCTAGATCTCGCCCCTTCTCCCTTTTTAGCCTTCCCTTCCGCCATGTACCTTTTTGCCTCTGTAATAACAGTTATTGTTAATTTTATTCAGCTCTCGGCAGCGAGAGCAAGTTATTATCTGTCTCTTCTTTCATTGTGCTGTGAATTTTAAGAATGTGTTGGAATTAGGATGCTTGCGCCAAAACTAAGAGACTTGCGCTGAAACTAGAGACGATCGTCGACTGCTGTCATCCCGAGGGGAAAACCGAGGCGTCACCGGCCCAGATCATGACAGCTGTACTCCGCCATCACTTTCTCTCTCTATCGGACGGAGCCGTAACGATCACGGTTCCCTATAAATAGAGAAATCTACCGACCGCATTTACTTCTCTGATCCGGAACCTCAACTCCCTTTCATTGCTCTCGCCCTCTTGCTTCCGCTTCTACCTCTCTATAGTTCTCGCTATTACCCATAAACCCAAAATGCCGGGCGAGAACGAGGGTCGCGCTCATTGCGCGGAAGCGTTCCGCAAGCATCTCTTCCCCTCCTGCACGCTCACCTTGGACGAGTACAACCTGATCGTCGACCGCTTCATTCCCGCTGGCTTCTCGACACGGAACCCGGGTAATCATGACAAGGTGAATACCCCGGAGGCAGGAGAGCTCTCCATCCCCCTCGAACATTTCGAGGTGGGCTTCCGCCTTCCCCTCTGGCCGGAGATTCGGCAAGCTCTCCGCTACTATGGGGTGGTTCCCGCCCAGCTGAACCCGAACTCCGTCGCGATCCTTGTGGCGTTCATATGCTACATGCGATCCGAGAGGATCGAGTTTAGTCTGCCGATCTTCCGCAAGCTGTTCAACTTCCGCGCCAAGGGAGGGGTGGTCTTCTTCTCCGGGCAGCTGCTCAAGACCGCCAGTCTCGCCAACAAACATCACCATTGGGGCGAGAAGTTCGTCTACGTCACCGGGGACTTCGGCAACGTCCCACTCTGACCTGTTCAATATGAGAATGCTGCTTAGAAACTGCCCACTCTGGGGTCGTGCGAGAGTGCACTCCTGTAGTTCTTCGGAACAAAGGAGTTTGACGTTCTCTTCCTTCGGCGAGATGTCGACTCCCTTCCTCCCGTCCACCCGGGTGAAGGTACGGTCTCGCCCTAGATTAAATCTCTTGTGAGGATCTTCCTGTGCTGAATAGCGCTAACTTTGCAGGAGAGCGGGAGGTCCCTTTACGCCAACCTTTCGCTACGGCCCCGGGTGTCGAGGATCGGGCTGCGAGAGGCTCTCTCACTCTCGCGGAGGCCAGCGCTCGCGCCTGCCGGGAAGATCCCGCTCAGCCTTTGCAGCCCGAAGCTAAGAAGCGAAAAGGCGCCGCTCCCGCCCCGCGACCGCTGAAGAGGCCAAAGCCATTCGCTGCGGATAAGGGCAAGGGCTTGGCCGTCTCGCCCGCCCGACATCCCGCCTCGGGCAAGTCCTTCGAAGGGTTGCTCCAGATGGCCAGCGAGACGGGTGCTGCCGCCAGGAGACGCACCGAGGCTACTGCCAAGAACTCACCGGCCGCAGACCTGGCTGGAGGAGAGGGAGTCGTTGTCGAGACCTCTGCCCGGACCCCGCCCAAGGAAGTGCCGAAAGGGCACAGAAGTATGGCTTCGGCGTGAAGCACGTTCACGCAGAGGGGAAGCCTCTGCTCTAATGGGATCCCGAATCCAACAGGATTGCGGTTTCAACGCTCCTCCCCAGCTTTACGGAGCGAGATGAGGTTACTGGCGAGGCCTTCTCGCTAGGCTATGGCCTCTATAGCCGAGAGGGCACCAGTCTCTTCGACCAGATGCCCACCCGGCTCCTGGCTTTCGACTCTACCCGGGCCCTGTTGCGCGGGTTCGAGCTTGCACACATGTGCGCGCGTCGAAGCATCAGCATCGACAAGAACTTCACCGGCATGTACAAGGCGAGGGAAGAGGCGGTGGCCAGAGCACGCGCTTCGGAGACAGAGCTCGCAATTGCTCGATAGGAGTTGGCGAATGCTCAACAAGCGCTGTCCCTACGCCCCACAGCCGAGGTAAGCGGGATCTTCCTGGACCCTTGCTCTCGCTTCTCGAAGTTATGTTTGCGCAGTATTTGCTGAGCTGATCTCTTCTCCACAGGATTCCGCCCAAGCCATGGCGCTCCGCGCGGAGTTGGTTGACGTACGCTGCGAGAACATCCTACTGAGGGACCAACTCCGGCGTGCGGAAGTGGCGAAAGGCCCGCCTCCGACGCTTGATGAAAGACTAAAGAGTCGTCACTTCTCGGTGTACGACATCGACAAGCTGCTGTAGGCGAATGCTCAGGCTATCGTCAGGCTGACGGTCGAGACGCTGCGAGATGCGAACCTGCTTCGGGAGGACGGCGAGACCGTCGACGCTCGCCAACTCCTCCCCTAGCTATTCGATCCAGTCCCAAAGCCTCCAGGCGCGCCTGACTCTCCTCCCTCGGATATCCTGAAATCTTCTACCGCTGCCGACGAGACGTCTGGGGAGAGCTCTGGCGAGGACTCTGGCGAGGATTCGAGCGAGAGCACCAGCGGGGATTACAACGCGTCCCCTTGAAGTGCCTTTTCTTTTTTGATACTCTTTTGTAATGAGCGAGAAGCTCCAAACCCCTGTAATTGTTAAATATAATGCAATGTTTCATTTTTCACTGCCGGTGTTTGCTTGAATGAATAGGTTAGTCGGCCAAGTGACTTCCGCGCGAGCTTCCGTCGAGGCCCTTAGTCTGCTTAGGGTCACCTTCCTTAGAGATTGATTAGGCGGGAGCCTTGCGCCATCGATTAGGTCGTCCTGCCCAGTCTGCCGGGGGCCTTCTTCAACGAGATCCCCCCAGCCGAGACCTTTTGGCCGGGACCCCTATTGGCCGAGACCTTTAGGGCTTTGTCTCTGATCTAGGCCAGTATCATGACAAGATACCTTCCCACAAACTGGATCTATGCTCCACCGACGAGCCATCGGGCCTGCCAGCTTGATGGGAGCCTGCGCAGCGGGTCTACCGGAGGCTGAGCCAGGCTTGTTGTAACACTGAGTAGCCATAAATCAAGAACCAAGGACCACAAGTCAAGGACTCAACCTATCCCCCACAGGCGAGCCTTCGGACCTGCCAGCTTGATGGGAGCCTGCGCAGCAGGTCTACTTGGGGCCGAGCCGAGCTCGGGGTGTTGATGAAGATCAAGCCAAACCTCTCCCCCACAGGCGAGCCTTCGGACCTGCCAGCTGGATGAGAGCCTGCGCAGCGGGTCTACCTGGGGCCGAGCCGAGCTGGGGGTGTTGATGAAGATCAAGCCAAACCTCTCCCCCACAGGCGAGCCTTCGGACCTGCCAGCTAGATGAGAGCATGCGCAGCGGGTCTACCTGGGGCCGAGTCGAGCTCGGGGTGTTGATGAAGATCAAGCCAAACCTCTCCCCCATAGGCGAGCCTTCAGACCTGCCAGCTAGATGAGATCCTGCGCAACGGGTCTACCTGGGGCCGAGCCGATCTCGGGGTGTTGATGAAGATCAAGCCAAACCTCTCCCCCACAGGCGAGCCTTCGGACCTGCCAGCTAGATAAGAGCCTGCGCAGCGGGTCTACCCGGGGCTGAGCCGAGCTCGGGGTGTTGATGAAGATCAAGCCAAACCTCTCCCCCACAAGCGAGCCTTCGGACCTGCCAGCTAGATGAGAGCCTGCGCAGCGGGTCTACCTGGGGCTGAGCCGAGCTCGGGGTGTTGATGAAGATCAAGACAAACCTCGCCCCCACAGGCGAGCCTTCGGACCTGCCAGCTAGATGAGAGCCTACGCAGCGGGTCTACCTGGGGCCAAGCCGAGCTCGGGGTATTGATGAAGATCAAGCCAAACCTCTCCCCCATAGGCAAGCCTTCGGACCTGTCAGCTAGATGAGAGCCTGCGCAGTGGGTCTACCTGGGGCCGAGCCGAGCTCGGGGTGTTGATGAAGATTCCTTCAGCCAGACCTATTCTATCATCAAGATGAGGAGACATAGTCGGTTAAAGCAAAAGCATTTTAGGGTAGAAAAGACCCATTCTTATGATAGTTTTTTTTTAGAGAGTCAACATTCTGAAAAGACTACTTTGAAATGATAATATTTATTCACCATATTATAATCCTTCCCTCCCTTTAAGGGTAGAAGCGTTTTAAGTCATCACCGTTCCAGGTGTGGCTCAAGGTCCTTCCCTCTACATCCTGGAGTTAGTCACCCCCATTAGCCAGAGCCTTCTCTACTATGTAAGGTCCTTCCCAGCTGGGGTTGAGCTTGCCCACAGGGGCCGACCTTCCTGCTGCGTCGACCTTTTTTAGCACTAGGTCCCCCTCGGCGAATTGCTTGACCCTGATGTGTTTATCGAAGTACCTGGCCATTCGCCTTTTTATCTCTTCTTGTCTGATGGCAGCAACATCCCGTAGCTCTTCCACCATATCCAACGAGAGGCGCAATCCCTCCTCGTTCTCCAACCTCCAAGCTTCGCTTCCTTCACCCGCGGTTGCGACCTGTGGAGACCGAACCTCGAACTCCACCGGGAGGACCGCCTCACACCCATGAGAGAGCTTGAAGGGGGTCTCCCCTGTGGCCGTGTTTGGAGTTGTCTGTAAGGCCCACAGGACGGAAGGGAGTTGCTCCACCCAGTTACCCTTCAGGTTCTCCACCTTCCTCTTGAGCAAGTTCACGATAATCTTGTTCGCCGCTTCCACCTGGTCGTTGCTCCGGGGGTGATGGACAGAGGCAAACCTGAGGTCAATCCCCAGTTGGGCGCAGAAGCTAATGAACTCTTCACTAGCAAACTGAGTACCGTTATCCGTCACTATTGCTTGGGGTAGCCCATGCCTGCATATGATTTCCCCCCAAACGAAGTTCCTGATGACCTGGGAGGTAACCTTGGCTAGAGCTTTGATCTCCAGCCACTTTGAGAAGTAGTCGATCATGACTAGGAGGAACCTCCTCTGCCCGCTGGCTGGAGGAAAGGGTCCAACTAGATCCATCCCCCAAATGGCGAAGGGCCATGAGGCCGTGATACTTCGAAGCCTTTGTGCGGGTAAGAGCTGGAGGGGGCGTGCACTTGACACTTCAGACATCTCTTTGCAAACTCGACTGTATCCTTCCTCAAGGTCTGCCAGAAGTATCCTTGTCTTATCACCCTTGCCTCCAACGTTCTTCCTCCCGAGTGACTACCGCACTCTCCCGAATGCACCTCTTCCAGGATTCTCGGGACCTCCTCCTCGGTCACACATCTTGCGAGGAGCCCCGATAACATCTTCTGGTGTAAGCCCCCTTCCAACATCAGGTAGTGGGCTGCCTTCCACCTAAAGCTTTTCGCATCCTTAACCCCCTCTGATAGCTCGCCTGTGGTAAGGAAGGTCACCAATGGGTCGACCCATGAGGATCGCCGACCCACCTCCATCAACTCCCCCTCTTCAATCACTGGTCGGAAAAGTTCAGTTCAGGTTCCTCCTCCCCGAGGCCCAAACTTCGCCAACCGATCAGCTGTCGTGCTTTCCTCCCTAGGAACGTGTTGAATAGAGAAGGAATGGAACCCTCCGATGATTACCCTTACCTTGGATAGATACTTCACGAGGGTAGGCTCCCGAGCCTCAAACTCCCCTCTGATCTGCGAAGCTACCACCATCGAGTCAGTGAAGGTCTCCACATCCTGGATCTCCAACTCCCTTGCCAATCGAAGGTCGGCTATCACAGCCTCATACTCCACCTGATTATTGGTAACAGGGAAGTGGAAAGCCACCGCCTGTTTTATGGTAACCCCTTGAGGACTTACCAACACTACTCCCCCTCCCAGGGAGTGCCTTCCCAAGGCCCCATCGACCATCATCTTCCATGCTTCGTGGGGCTTCGGCTCCTCATTCTCAGCTTCAGTGACATAGTCTGCCAGGAAGTCCGCCACGGCCTGAGCTTTAATGGAGAGTCTCGAGACGAACGAGATGTCGAACTCGCTTAGTTCGACAGACCACTTTGCCAGCCTTCCCGAGTGCTCTACCCCCTCGAAGATCTTGCGGAGAGGATGGTCGGTGACCACCCTAATCGAGTGCGCTTGAAAGTATGGATGAAGCTTCCTTGCCGAAACAACCAAGGCATAAGCCAGCTTCTCCAGGATGGGGTAGCGGAGCTCCGCCTTTTTCATGATTCGGCTTACATAATAGACGGGTAGCTGCTTCTTCCCCTCTTCCCTAACCAAGACGGAGCTCACAGCTTACACCCCCACCCTGAGATACAAGTCCAGGTCTTCCCCTTCCTTGGGTCTTTGGAGCAGCGGAGCCTGGGAGAGTTGCCTCTTCAGCCCCTGGAAGGCCTCTTCGCATTCGACCGTCCATTCGAACACCTGATTACTGCGGAGCACTTTGAAGAAAGAAGAGCACCTATCCCCGGACCGAGAGAGGAACCTGCTTAGCCCGGCCAACTTTCCCGTCAGGCGCTGGACCTCCTTGGCATTGCGAGGTGACTCCAAGTCCAATATAGCCTTCACCTTGTCCGTGTTAGGTTCTACCCCTGCCGGAGTCAAGAGGTGCCCGAGAAACTTCCCGCGACTGGCCCCGAAGACACACTTCAAGGGGTTCAACCTCATCTTGAACCTCCACAGGGTGGCAAACGTTTCTTCCAAGTCCCTCAAATGGGAATCCACGCATTTGCTTTTGACCAGTAGGTCATCGACGTAGACCTCTAGATTCTTCCCCCTTTGGTCTCGAAAGACTCGATCCATCATGCGTTGGTATGTTGCCCCTGCGTTTTTCAACCCAAAGGGCATCATCTTATAGCTGAAGCATCCCTCTCTCGTGATGAAGGAGACATCCTTGACATCGGGAGGGTGCATCTGGATCTGGTGGTAACCTGAAAAAGCATCCAAAAAACTCATAACAGAAAAACCAACGGCTGAATCAACCAGCGCGTCGATTCGAGGCAGGGGATAGCAATCCTTAGGACATGATTTATTTAACAGGGAAAAATCGATACACATACGCCACTTTCCTCCCCTTTCTTTACCATTACCACATTGGAGATCCAGCCTGGATACTGGATCTCCGAGATGAATCCTGCCTCAAGAAGCTTCCTGACCTCCTCTCGGATGGGCTCCTCCAGCTTGGTGGCGATGGCCCTCATCTTCTGGCATACGGGGCTAGTCCTCAGGTCCAGGTTTAGGCGATGACAAGCTACGTCCGCATCGATGCCCGGCATGTCTGTCGCGCTCTAAGCGAAGATGTCGATGTTGCTCTGGATGCAGGCTAGCATCCGCCCCTGGTCCTCGAGGCTTAAGCCTCCGTTGACCCGCACCTTCTATACTTGCCCCGCTCTGGTGAGTACCTCCATCTCCTCCACTTCCTCGGCCGGCTCCAGCCTCGACCGCTCCCATCCTGCCCTTGCTTCCTCTTGCTCAACCTCTTCTCCTCCGACCTCATCAACCCCCATCGCCTCCAACAGGCCTCTCCTTGCCCCTGCTCTCCTTCCCTTGCCTCTCCTTCCCTTGCCACTCCCAGGCTCATCTCTTCTATCTCCACTACCTCCTCCATCATCAAGTCCTCCGCCTCCTACGGGCTCATCTCCTCGACTTCTACCACCTGCCCCCCTACTACTTCCAACGCCTCCTCCAAGCCCGTCTCCTCCTCCTCGATACTTCCTTCCTGCCCAGCCATCTCTTTCTCCAGCTCCTCTGCCTCAGCCATCCACAATACGGTGTTTACCGTTGTCATATAGCACTGCCTCGCCACCTTCGGATCCCCCCTGATCCTAACCTGCACCCCTCCATTGTTGAACTTGAGGCATTGATGAAATGAAGAGGGGACACAGCGAAAGGCACTGATGAGAGGACGCCTAAAGATGGCGTTGTAGCTACTTGGGGCGTCTACGATCACGAACCTACAGTTCCGTGAGATGCCCCCAAGCTTCACATGCAGGCCCACTCCCCCTTCTACCTCCTTCCTCTCTCCCGAAAAACCAAAAAGCGGTCCGTCAGAAGCCAGGACCCTTTTTCCTTCCACCCTCATCTCATCGAAGGCCTTCTTGAAGATCACGTTCACAGAGCTCCCGTTATCCACCAGTATCCGGGAGACTGTGAAGTTCTCCACCGTTGTCTGGATCACTAGTGCGTCGCAGAATGGGTCTTTGTAGTCTGGCATATTCGCGGATGAGAAGGTGATTTTTTCTTCTGGGGGGGAGCTAGGGAGGTCGAGGCGACCCCTCTGCGGAACATGGTTTGAAGGCTCCCCTTGCGGGTTGCCTCGATCCCTACTCCCCTATAGATCACTCTGATCCCCCCTCGGGTCCCCACATCGACCCTATCTTCACATCTATCCTCAGCCTCTCCGTGCTGCACCTCGACAATCCTTGTAGGCGGATCTTGCCTTCCACCTCCTCTGGCCTCCCTCATCTCCAGAAACTCTGGGCAGGTGGTCGTTGAGTGACCTTCCTCCTGATGGAAGTCACAATAGGGCAACGCCACCCTGCCCCCTCTTCCTTCTCCTCCTCCCCTTCTCCCTGCTCCTCGAATTCTTCTTCCTCTTCCTCTCCCCACCTCCATGGCCTCCTGCGGTGGTGGGAAGTGACCCCTCGGTCCCTGCCTCCATCCTCCCTACTCGAGTCTTCTCGGCTCCCGGAAGTTGTCTCTTCCTTGAAAACCCCCTTGGCCCTGGGGGCGACCTTCCTGAGGCCTCCAACCCAATCGGTTGTTCATCTCCGTGGCCCCCCCTTGTTGTTGCCCCTGCCCTCGGGGTTCTTCTCTCCTCCTATCTTCCCTTGGTCCCCTCTGCTCCCTCTGTTCTCTCACTTCCCTCTGCCTCCCTGCTGTCGGCTCCTTCACATCATCCTCCGCCAGCCTGGCCAGCTTCCTCGCAAACGCAGGGTTTGCCCTCTCGCTATCTCCTTTGCCGCCCTCTCCATGAGCTCCTCAAAAGAGAGAGAGAGGTCACTCTCTTCAACTCCATGCTAAAAAACCCCGGCCTCAGCCCCAGGGTGAAGGCAAGCATCAGTGCATACCCCGGGACCTCCTGGACTAGGAGAATCTCCTCTTGGAACCGGTCAACATAATGACCCAACGTCTCCTCCGGCTTCTGCCTCACTGCGAACAGGCACTCAGCCTCCTTCTTCCGCTTCTTCGAAGTCGAGAACCTCAACAGAAAACCCCTGCGCAGATCCTCAAAACTGTAGATCGAGCTCGCCAGCAACTGGTGGAACCAGTCCCTGGCCTTCTCTTTCAGAGTGATGGCAAAAAGCCTACACTTGAAGGCATCCGACATCTGCCTTATCGACACCACATCCTCAAACCATTGCACGTGCTGAACTGGGTCATCCTTCCCGGTGTAGTAGGTCATATCCGGCTCCCTGAACCCCTCCGGCACTGGAGCCGAGACAATGAGCTCACTAAAAGGGGTCTCGCCCCCTGCCTGGCGAGAGGGCCCGTCCCGCGACCTTGGCTGGCTGGACCGATCCGCGAGACCGTGCCCGGGGAAGATGATAGTTTAACTTTCAAGATTACCTAGACACCTAGAGGGGGGGTGAATAGCTTCTTATTTTCTTTTCAAACTTAAGGCAGAATGATTAAAAAATTAAAGACTATTGTCTATGAGTTCTGCAGCTACTTTAGCAATCACAATCACATAATCTAGAACTACACATCACAGATTGCAATAAGTATTTATAGTGGTTCCCCAAGATCTGGGTACATCAACTTTCCCCCTTCGCCTATATAACAGTGTGCTAGATTCAGCCAAACTCCCTTCCTTAACTTAGATCCTCAGATCCTACAGCTCAGAATCCAAAATGGATTCCTACAACTCAGAGTGATACCACACTCCTACAGCTCAAGCAATTCAGCCCTACCTCAGTCTTTATCCAAGACCTACCACTCAGAGATTATCTCTCCTACACTCAGCCTTTATAACATAGGCTTACAACTCAGATCTATATTAATAGATCCTACAGAATTTAGAAAAGAGTTTTATAGAATCTTGCCCTTGTTGAGAGAGAAAGGACAAGACAGCACCTGATCAGCTGAAGGATGAAATCAACTGAATCTTAGCTTTCTTCAAATCTTCTTGAATCTGAACTAGCTAAGTTGATTTCCAAACAGCTTCTTGAGAAACCTGTAACAGCTTCCTTCTTGATCTTCAAATGGCTGGATCCCTCTCTATCCAATCCCTTTGAAAATTCTTCAGAATTCTAGGATGAATTCTCCTTAGACTGATCCTGAGAGGTTGAACCCTTCAGAATGTCTTCTTAGATCTTCTGATGAAGATCTTCTTCAGTGCCTTGCCCTTTCTTGATTTGATTCCTTAATCAGTTTTTATGTGTGTTGCTTTTCAATGAATAACTACTTATTCTACTTATGAATCTGTCTATTTATAGACCTTCTTTTTGGTGACCGGCTGATCAGGTTTCTAACTGTCTTCTAACAAGTCTGACAGCTTCAGTTAACCTATTGTAACCCACAGCTGTCAAGTCTTCAAACAGATCTTGTGCCTTTGTCTTGGACAGCAAAGTGTCGAGACTGTCTGTCAGAAAGTGTCGAGACCATCTGTCTATATGTGTCGACACAAGTAACTTCAGTGTCGACACTGCCTCTGGTGAAGTCGACAAGTTTGCCTTTAAGTCGACTCAGCTTCTGCAAACTACAACTTGAGAATGAGTTGACACTGAGTATTTGTGTTGACTCAAACACTTCATCATTCTTCAGCAAATGACTTGGTCTAGACTTGGCAATGTGTCGACACAAGTCCTGTGTGTCGACACAGTTGATGTAGATTCAGAACATAGTATGTGTCGACACTGCCTTCAGGTGTCGACACAGCTTTTGTCAACTCTGCCTTTGTGTGTCAACTCAGTCTTCTGGTGTCGACACAAATATTGTCGACTCTGCCTCTGTGTGTCGACTCAGTCTTCTGGTGTCGACACAAATATTGTCGACTCTGCCTCTGCGTGTCGACTCAGTCTTCTGGTGTCGACACAAATATTGTCAACTCTGCCTCTGTGTGTCGACTCATTATCTCTGTGTCGACACAGCCTTCTTCAAGTGTCGACACAATATTCCTGAAGTGTCGACACATCTTCTTCTGGTGTCGACACATGGACTTAGAAATTTTTCCATACTTTTAACCTACACACATTCAACTTAAACAACATCAAATATACTTTGATGTATATCATTATGCTAAGTTAGGCTTCTTCAAATCAGGTACACATTTTCCAATGTACCCAACAATCTTCCCCTATTTGGAGAAGTCATAACCCATATTAGCTAATGATATACACCACTTATGATAATAATAAACAAAATGATGATGATGTATATAAGCTTAATATTGCAGGAAATATTAACAATCAAAACACTTGCACAGATTCATCACAGAGATAAAAGCATATACACAAAAATTAATTAAAGAGCAAGCTTTTGTGTATTATGTCAAAATGGTTGTTTACAAAATGTTTAACACTGAATGTTTCACATTACACATTTTTAAACTAAGACTAAGACATCTCTAGACTAAGACAGATCAGGCTCCTTTATAACAATCCCTCTTCCAGGTTGTACTTGTGCCTGCACAGAAGGTTCAGTTTCTTCCATGGGCTTTTTGCCTTTAAGATCAGCCTTCTCCTGAGCCTCAGTCTTCAGTCTTTGTCTCTCAAAGTAGTGATACGGCTTGGGAAAGTATTTACTAGGCTCCACAGCATCAGGAGGTAGCTTTCCCATCTTAGCTTTCCTTCTATACTGAACAATAGCCTCCTGTCTGGCTTCATGCTTCTGCCATTCTTTTTCATTGTACCACTTGCCCCTTTCATGGACTTAATCTTTTGCAGCTTTCCAGGCAGTTAGTATGATGTTTCTAGAGGTAGGGCTCCACTGTTCAAAATCAGGTTTTAGTTCAGCTTACTCCCTAAACCTCTTCTTTGACAGTTGAGCCTCTTGCTGAGCCTTGATTGCAGCTTCAGGCATGTCTACTTTTCCAAGTATAATATTTGAAACCTCCTCAGGAGGACTATACATAGTTTGCACCATCTGATGAATCAAGTCAAAATCTGTAGGGGGGTATATGACTTGAGCAACCTCTGGTTGGTTTCCTTCAAGTAGACCTTTTGGCTGTACTCCTGACTCTGCCATATTATCATCATCACAAAGGGGTGGATATCCCAATGTG
The DNA here is from genome assembly GCA_039513925.1 of Platanthera zijinensis. Lineage (NCBI taxonomy): Eukaryota > Viridiplantae > Streptophyta > Magnoliopsida > Asparagales > Orchidaceae > Platanthera > Platanthera zijinensis. The sequence goes on along the minus strand of CM077090.1, from coordinate 149,462,063 downwards.
GCTCTGACACTGTTAGTGACCCACTTGGCATGTTCTGAGCCAGCAGAAATAAGTACCCTCTCCCCCTTTAGGACTTCTCTTGCTATATGATCTCTGAGATCTTCCTTCTGAAACCTGATCTGACCATCTAGATAATTAATGCCATCTTTGAAGAAGGGTTTCAACTTGTTAAGTTTTGCAGTAATTTCCTTCTGGGAAGTGGTTATGGCTGACTGAACTGAGTCTAAAGCAGTTTGGAACTTAGTGTCATATGCTAGCATTTCAGCTTCCCTAGCTACAGTCAATTTAGACATGGTTGTTTGAAATTGAGCAAGAATATCTGTGTTAGCAGTTGTCAAATTGTCATTTAGTCATGTCTGATTTTCAAGAATGTATCCTTGATTAATAGATTGAGCATCTATTTCTTTCTTCATTTCCCCTTGTTGTTGGGCCAGATATACAACAGCATGTGCCCCTTTTGTAAAACAATCAGTCACTTCTCTTTTGTGTTGATTGACTTCAAATCTTATAGACTTTATATCTTGAGCCAGATTAAACTGAAGATTTTTATGACTTTCATCAACATATTTCTCCAAGGCTAATCTCTGATTATCTAGCTTCACCTGCAAATCTACCATGAACTTGTTGTAATTAAAATCAGATGGAGATTGGTGAGTTGAAGTCTGTAGAGCCTGCTTGTAGCTATGGCTTCTTCTTCTGAAGACCATGAGCTTCCTTTTCTTTGCCACTCTGGCTTCTGCAGACTCAGATTCTGAAGAGCTTTCAATCTGAACTCTTTCAGGAGGTGAAGGAGAAATATCTGTCTCAGTGACATGTTGATCTTTGTCAACAATCACTTGCTCCCCCTCAATTTCGAGCTCCTTCTCAATTTCTTGCTCCTCCTCAATTCTATCAGTAGCAATTTCAACATCAGGAAACAACTCCTCTAGAGTGAATTCCTTTTGTGCCTGAGCAGAAGATGATTCATCTAGGCCAGCAGTGTGCAAATCTTTTGATAAATCTATTTGTTCTTCCTCTTGCACTTGTTCAGAAATCTGCTCCCCCTGCACCTGTTCAGTGTTAGGAATGTCCTGGGCAGGAGAATAACCTTGCTCCCCCTGCACCTGTGCAGGTAAAGATTCATCCTGGATTTGAGCAGACTTAGGCTGGTCTTCAGCCTGCTCTCTCACCTTATCTCCTGGAAGTTGTTCAGCACTTTGATCAAGACCTAGGGATTTCTCTGGTGTGTCCTGCTTGTCCACATCAGGCACCTCTTTGGACAGAACTCTATCCCATCTTGAGAATAATCTCATGTCCATTTTTCTCATGTGATTGATCTTAGTCCCAGGAATTTGTTGCATGACCTCTGGGATGAGTCCAGCCAGATATAGAATCAAAATCCTAGCCAGATTTGGCTTCTTAAGTCCTTCCTTGATTTTATCAAACACAACTGCTGACCAGTCTGTGTTAACCCTGAAGATTATCCTTGTCATGAGGTTAAACATTAAGGCCGAAATCCTATCATGGCCGCCAGGTTTACACAAGATCACCTTCCCAACCACTTCAGATAGAAATTTGCCTTGTGGATTCATTCCTTTTCTGTTGATAGCTGCTCCAATTTTGACGGTTGGGTCCAATCCACACCATTGTAGAGCCTCCCTTGTCTTAGAGGCTGGGACCTCTTCTACATTCTCAATGCTTGGTAATTGAAGAATCTTTCTTAAACTCCGTAGAGTAAGTTTCACCTTGGTTCCATGAACTGTGGATTTGATCTTGAGTCCAGAAGAATCCACTGATGCTGAAGGGTAAAATTCAAGTACCTCCTTCTTCCAGATTTTGGTGGGTTCAGAAACTAGATATTCCAATCCATTATCAACAAGATAGGATATCACCTGTTTTATTTCAGGCGTGGCATTATCGAATGCAGCCCTAACCAGCTCATATCCCTCATTGACGTTATCCTCAACCTTTGGTGCCATTGGAAAGATGAGAAAACTGGAGAGAAGAGAAGAGAGAGAATGTAGACACAGGGTTTTAGTCTCGAAAACCTTGTGAGCGTGTCGACAGAATACGTTCTTGACCTATTTATACCCTCTAATGAAAGAAGGTCAAAAGTCGGGTAAAAACAGACTAAATGTGTCGACACAGATGAAATGTGTCGACACAAACTTCTACTGTATCGACATCAATGTTGACTACTGTGCGTCGACACCAATTGAGGATATGTCGACACAAGAGAGACATAGTAGAGCATTAGAAATTCTGTGTCGACTCTTAGTACAAGTGTCGACACAAAATCTGTAAGTGTCGACACCATTATTCTGGTGAAGTCGACACTACATTTCTGGATTAGTCGACTATTTTACCCTTAAGTGTCGACACAAATTCTCTGTGTCGACACAAATTCTCTGACAAGTCGACATAACTATACTGAGTCGACACTTTATCACTGAAAGTGTCGACACCATTTTACTTAGCCAATTTCTGTTTGTTGATATACTAATCAATGGTCAGCATTCCTAATTCAATTTTAAATATATTGAATTTTGTTTCATCCAGTGGCTTAGTAAATACATCTGCAATTTGATAATCTGTTTTAACAAATTCCAAAGAGATATCTTCTCTTTCTATATGCTCTCTAAGAAAATGGTATTTTATTTCTATATGCTTAGTTCTACTATGAGAAACAGGATTGTTAGCAATAGAAATGACACTCTTAGAATCACACAATAAAGGTATTCTACTTACTTGAATACCATAGCCCTTTAACTGATGTTGAATCCATAATAGATGTGCACACCAACTTCCAGCAGCAACATATTCAGACTCAGCTGTGGATATTGTCATACTGGTCTGCTTCTTACTGCTCCATGATATCAGTCTTCCTCCCAAAAATTGGTAAGTACCTGTAGTACTCTTTCTATCCTCTCTACAGCCTGCAAAATCTGCATCTGAATAACCTATTAGTTGAAAATCCCTATTCCTAGGGTACCAAAGGCCTAGATTTGGTGTACCCTTTAAATATCTCAAAATTCTTTTAACAGCAGTGTAATGAGATTCTTTAGGGCATGCCTGGTACCTAGCACAGACACATGTAGAATACATAATATCTGGTCTACTAGCTGTGAGGTATAATAGAGAACCAACTATTCCTCTATACAAAAACTCATCTACAGGCTTACCTGTATCATCTTTACATATAGGAATATTTGTTCTCATAGGAGTTTTCATGGTAGAGGAAGATTCCATACCATATTTCTTTATCAACTCTTTGGTGAACTTAAACTGGGATATGGACAATCCATCATCAGTCTGTCTTACTTGGAGTCCCAAGAAGAACTTAAGTTCCCCCATACTACTCATTTCAAACTTCCCTTGCATAAGTTTGGCAAACTTCTCGCAAAGGTTGTTCTCTGTAGACCCAAAAATTATGTCATCCACATAGATTTGGACTAAGATTATCTTGCCTTTAGACTCCCTAAGGAATAGAGTCTTGTCTATTTTGCCTCTTGAGAATTTGTTCTCAATAAGGAATGTAGACAGGGTGTCATACCAAGCCCTTGGGGCTTGCTTTAACCCATATAAAGCTTTCCTAAGTCTAAAAACATAGTCAGGTTTAAGAGAGTCTACAAAACCTGATGGCTGTTCCACATAGACTTCTTCTTTTAGATCTCCATTCAGAAATGCTGATTTCACATCCATTTGGTATACCTTGAATCCTTGGTATGCAGCATAGGCAAGAAACATCCTGATTGCCTCCAGTCTTGCTACTGGGGCAAATGTCTGATCAAAATCTATTCCCTCTTCCTGCCTATATCCTTTAGCAACCAGTCTTGCTTTGTTCTTTACTATTACTCCACTCTCATCCAACTTGTTCCTAAATATCCACTTTGTTCCAATGATGTTGTGGTCTTTTGGTTTAGGAACAAGCTCCCAGACATTGCACTTTCTGAATTGATTAAGCTCCTCTTGCATAGCATTAATCCAATGTTGGTCTTGGATGGCTTCTTCAAATTTCTTAGGCTCCAATTGAGATAGGAAACTTGAGTGCAGGACTGTGCTCAGATTTCTGCTTCTAGTCAGCACTCCTTGACTTGGATCACCTATTATTTGATTTGCTGGATGGTCTTTAAGATGTCTGATAGTAGGAGGTAGATTTCCTTCTGGTTGATTATTTCCAGTCCTTTCATTATGCTGCACTTCCTGGGAGTCATCAGCTTCTATAGAATCATATACTCCCCCTGGACTGTAGTCAATATTTTCCATCTATTCATTTGTTGTTGTACCTTCTGCAATGGAAAGCTTGTCCATCCTTTTGCTTATACCTGTTGGACTGTATGAACTACAAGGCAACTCACAGTTGATTAATCTTGATTCATCAAACACAACATGTACTGATTCTTCTACAACTTGAGTAGTCAAGTTGAAGACTCTATAGGCCTTACTATTTATGTTGTACCCAACAAATATCCCTTCTTGGGATTTGGCAGCAAACTTAGTTAGATATGACTTATCATTGTTAAGTATATAGCACTTGCAACCAAAGATCCTAAAGTAGGATAGATTTGGTTTTCTACCTTTCATAATTTCATAGGGAGTCTTTTTGTGGCACTTGGTGATAGAAGCCCTATTGATCACATGACATGCAGTGTTTACTGCCTCAGCCCAGAAATATTCTAGAAGAGAGGTGTCACTCAATAGAGTTCTACCTGCTTCAATCAATGTCCTATTCTTTCTTTCAGCAATACCATTTTGCTGAGGTGTTCTAGGTGAGGAGAACTCTTGGAAAATCCCAAAGTCTTCACATAATTTTGTCATACTTTCAGATTGAAATTCAGTGCCATAGTCACTTCTGATTTTGACCACTGTACTATTTAGTTCATTCTGAATTTGTTTCACAAAACTAAGTAAGACACTTGGGGTTTCTGATTTTTGTCTCAGAAAGAACACCCATGTATATCTAGAATAGTCATCTACAACCACAAAAGTGTAGACCTTCCTACCTAGACTATGAACTGGCATAGGACCAAAAAGATCCATATGTAAAAGGTATAAGCACCTCACAGAATCCTTGTTTTCAAGACTATAAAAGGAGGATTTTGTCTGCTTGCCCTTTTGACAAGTTGAACATATCCCTTCCTTTATATACTTAACTTGAGGACCATTCCTCACTAACTCTTTGCTGAAGAGTTGGCCAATTGTCTTGTAGTTAAGATGAGTCAACCTCTTGTGCCACTTGACACAATGAGATGCATTATCATCAGCTACAAGATAGATGGGAGAAGCCTTGTTCTCACATACAAAATTAATACAATAAACATTTCTCTTTCTATACCCAGTCAATATGATCTTTTGATCACTTGACCTTTTGATATGGCATCCATCCTTAACAAATGAATTTCATATCCAAGATCACTCAGCTGACTTATGCTAATCAGATTATGTTTCAAACCTTTTACATAAGCCACTTGGGTGATGGTAATTTGGTTTGAAGAAATGTTACCAAACCCTTTGATGATTCCTCTTTCAGATCCACCAAAGATTACTTTAGGTCCATCTTTGACAGATGTGTACTCCTTCAGCAGCCCCTTTGTTCCAGTCATGTGCCTGGAACATCCACTGTCCAAGTACCATATAGGGGCATGGCAACTTGGACTTTCCTGCAATACAGAATTACTTTCCCTTAGAACCCAAGTAAGTCTTGGGTCCTTGGTTCAGGTTAGCACCATTCATATTAAGACTGCCAGCAGCTCTTCTAACTGGTAGACTATTGTTCTTCCTTACATTTGTGTTATGCCAGCAGTCTAAGGCAAAATGGCCTCTCTTGCCACAACACCAACATTCAAACTTGTTGTATCTAGGTCTTGATACACCCTTGACAGAAGAATTTCTGTCCAGTGCTGGTGCTGCTGCAGCTTCACCCATAGATTTCTCATAACCATGGGGTTTATGAACATGGGTAGACCTATTGGCATTTACACCCTTGTTTATCTGAACATTAGTCTTAATATGACCATGAATATTCTCAAGATCATATTTGTTAGAAGGCACTTGCACCTTTCTAAACTTAACTGGGACTGAAAGGTTTAGAGGCTGGACAGGAGCTTTGCCTTTTCTTTTGAATTGGGCAGCCCTGGGGTTACCTTTGAAGCCTAATCCTACCTTACCCTTTTGAGCCACAAACTCATCTATTAAAGGTAAGACAGATTTTGGCTTAGAGTAACTAGCCACTAAATCTTTCTCTATTCTTAGTCTTGCCTCCAGACTCTTAATTTGATTATTATTATATTTGATTGTGCTCATCTGAATATATGTTATATTTTTCAGTTTGGCAATCTCATTTAACTTTTGATCCATTACTTTTTCAAACTCAGTTGCAGCCACCTTAAGATTAGCAATTTCCTGAGCCTGAACTTTGACTAGATTCTTGCTTTTCTTAAGAGCCTGTAACAAGACCCTATATTCATCCATCAACTGATGAATATCACCATCAGATTCAGATCCATTCACATCACTTGATGTAGATGAATCTGACTCTGAACCAGTACTAAAATCAGAAGAACTAGAAACCTTTTGTACCTTAATAGGACCAGGCTGATCCTGGCATTGGTTATCTTCTAAATCAGCCATCAGACCCATGCATTCCTTGTCTTCTTGATCATGAATGGAATCCATCAGTTGCAGAAATTCCTCTTCTTCATTGGCTGCATACAATACTATGTATGCTTCTGCTTCAGATTCTGACTCTGATGAGGACTGATCTGAAAGACGCTTATCCTTCTTTGCAACAAAAGATTTCTCCTTCTTGCCCTTGTGTTGAGTCCTTTTTCTGTCTACTGACTCCTTTCTCTTTTCTGGACATTCAGCTACCATATTTCCAGTCTTATTGCAGCAATAACAAACAATCTTAGAAGTTATAGCTTTGCTGGGCTTAGTTCTGTTTATCTCATTTCTTGAGGATTTTCTCTTCTGATAGTACTCATCTACTGATTGTGATGTGGAGGGCCTGGACTTCCACTGCTTCTTTTTCAAGAACTTTTGAAACTGTCTTGTAAAGGCAGCAAAGTCAGTATCTGATTCACTGCTCCCTGATTTCTGACTATCTGAATTTTCTGTTATCTCTTCTGTAGCTTCCTTGAGAGGAGATGAAGACATCCTCCCTTTCTTTCTAGTGGCTTCAACTTTGAAAGCCATAGATCTATGCTCACCTTTTGTACTTCTTTCTTCCTCCTTCCTAGCCATCAATTGCATTTCATATGAAAGCAATTTTCCAAACAAGGTTGGAGGAGAAATATCAGCTAACTTGGCCACTTCTCTAATGGCACATATTTTGGTATCCCAATCCTTTGTTAAAGATCTGAGAAACTTGTCATTCAGCTCATATGTACTGAAGACTCTTCCATAGGACATCAGTTCATTCACAATCCTATAGAATTTCTTATAACACTCAGTTATGCTATCAGACTTTCCTTGTCTGAAGCTCTCATATTCTTGGTTGAGCATTGATTTTCTGTCTTGTCTTACTTCTTCAGATCCTTCCATATAGACAATCAAGGTGTCCCACATCTCTTTGGAAGTCTTGCAATGTATCAGATTTTGGAAGGTGGAATCATCTATTGCACTTACTATGATATTTTGAGCTCTCTTGTCCATAGTGGCTAAGATGATTTCCTCCTTTGTCATTTCTAAAAAATCCTTAGGAGTTTCCTCATTTGCATCTAACACAGAAGTCTTCATTGGAATGTATGGACCTTCTTTCACTGTGATATAAATTCTTGGGTCTGAGGCCTCCATAAACAGCCTAACCCTTTCCTTCCAAATTCCAAAGATTTCTTTTTTGTAGATGGGAAGCTTCATAGATCCCAACTCCTTGTGATTCTCACCTGAACCCATTTTCTTGATTCTTGATTCTGCCTTTAGATCTAACTCAGACTGTTAAGTCTTACTTTGAGTAACCACCCTCTGATACCACTTGATAGTTTTACTTTCAAGATTACCTAGACACCTAGAGGGGGGGTGAATAGGTTCTTATTTTCTTTTCAAACTTAAGGCAGAATGATTAAAAAATTAAAGACTATTGTCTATGAGTTCTGCAGCTACTTTAGCAATCACAATCACACAATCTAGAACTACACATCACAGATTGCAACAAGTATTTATAGTGGTTCCCCAAGATCTGGGTACATCCACTTTCCCCCTTCGCCTATCTAGCAGTGTGCTAGATTCAGCCAAACTCTCTTCCTTAACTCAGATCCTCAGATCCTACAGCTCAGAATCCAAAATGGATTCCTACAACTCAGAGTGATACCACACTCCTACATCTCAGGCAATTCAGCCCTACCTCAGTCTTTATCCAAGACCTACCACTCAGAGATTATCTCTGCTACACTCAGCCTTTATAACATAGGCTTACAACTCAGATCTATATTAATAGATCCTACAGAATTTAGAAAAGAGTTTTATAGAATCTTGCCCTTGTTGAGAGAGAAAGGACAAGACAGCACCTGATCAGCTGAAGGATGAAATCAACTGAATCTTAACTTTCTTCAAAGCTTCTTGAATCTGAACTAGCTAAGTTGATTTCCAAACAGCTTCTTGAGAAACCTGTAACAGCTTCCTTCTTGATCTTCAAACGGCTGGATCCCTCTCTATCCAATCCCTTTGAAAATTCTTCAGAATTCTAGGACGAATTCTCCTTAGACTGATCCTGAGAGGTTGAACCCTTCAGAATGTCTTCTTAGATCTTCTGATGAAGATCTTCTACAGTGCCTTGCCCTTTCTTGATTTGATTCCTTAATCAGTTTTTATGTGTGTTGCTTTTCAATGAATAACTACTTATTCTACTTCTGAATCTGTCTATTTATAGACCTTCTTTTTGGTGACCGGCTGATCAGGTTTCTAACTGTCTTCTGACAAGTCTGACAGCTTCAGTTAACCTGTTGTAACCCACAGCTGTCAAGTCTTCAAACAGATCTTATGCCTTTGTCTTGGACAACAAAGTGTCGAGACTGTCTGTCAGAAAGTGTCGAGACCATCTGTCTATATATGTCGACACAAGTAACTTTGATGTCGACACTGCCTCTGGTGAAGTCGACAAGTTTGCCTTTAAGTCGACTCAGCTTCTGCATACTATAACTTGAGAATGAGTCGACACTGAGTATTTGTGTTGACTCAAACACTTCATCATTCTTCAACAAATGACTTGGTCTAGACTTGGCAATGTGTCGACACAAGTCCTGTGTGTCGACACAGTTGATGTAGATTCAGAACATAGTATATGTCGACACTGCCTTTAGGTGTCGACACAGCTTTTGTCAACTCTGCCTCTGTGTGTCAACTCAGTCTTCTGGTGTCAACACAAATATTGTCGACTCTGCCTCTGTGTGTCAACTCAGTCTTCTGGTGTCGACACAAATATTATTGACTCTGCCTCTGTGTGTCGACTCAGTCTTCTGGTGTCGACATAAATATTGTCGACTCTGCCTCTGTGTGTCGACTCATTATCTCTGTGTCGACACAGCCTTCTTCAAGTGTCGACACAATCTTCCTGAAGTGTCGACACATCTTCTTCTGGTGTCGACACATGGACTTAGAAATTTTTCCATACTTTAACCTGCACACATTCAACTTAAACAACATCAAATACACCTTGATGTATATCATTATGCTAAGTTAGGCTTCTTCAAATCAGGTACACATTTTCCAATGTACCCAACAGAAGAGCTCCCGCACTGTCGCCTCCCTCTCGCCCAGATCCACCGGAACCTCTTTTCCGGGACATTGGCCTGGGAAAAGCTCTCGCGCAGCCACATCCCTCACGCCTGCCTCCACCGGGACTTCCTTCCCGGGGCGCTGCCCTGGAGCGTTCTCGCCTAACAGCGGGACCACCTCCACAGGAACCTGCGGTGTCTCCCACTCATTCCTTGCCGAGAAGGCCAAGCTGATCGTCTGCGTGACCTCTCGCCTAAAATCCTCTAACATCTTCCTTGTTGCCTCTTCTCCTCGGGTGGGGGATCCTCCTGCGCCAGATCCTTCACCTTCACCTCCTTCCATGGGACTCAACTCAAGATTTTCTTGCACCGACTGCTTCCACGCTCACCGCACCAGAACTGTTGAAGCCAAATTTGACCTCAACAAAGGTTCACAAACCAAAGTGCAGCCGACACCTACTTCTCCCAAATCTCGACCCCCTGACTAGCTGCTAAGGTCCTAAGACTGACCAAAAGCCTCAGCTGGGAGGTCCCACCTCACACCCGGAAGATCTCTGAGAGCTTCCCCTCCGAAACCAATAGCTGACTGGGAGCTCTTCAGAAAGCACTGGAGTTAGAGAATAATGAAAGTCTGCCTTCCAAAGAGTCCTTATGGGTCTTTTTATAGTCTTCTCCTGACCTGAAAATACTTAAATACCCCTGATGGGTCTGTCAATAGCCAAATCCCGCTGTCATCCCAGGGGTATACAGGTAATTTAACCCGAGGATAATGAAATAATAATAAAATAATCCTTTTTCCTGGGCGCCTGGCCCCACCACTTGGACCTGCTTTGGTGAGAACCCCGGGCGAGAAGGCTCTCGCTGAGCCTTAGCTGAGCTCACCTTAGCAAGACCTCCCGCCAAGAGGGTTCTCGCCCTCGGTGGTCTTGACGTCATTGCCGTTGGACGTGGCGCCGAGTGGGTGAAGCTCACTCTACGCCTTCACTGCTACTCACGGTGTTGAGCGAGTGGAGCTTACTCAACGCCCTCTGCTGTCGAACACGGCGTTGAGTGAGTGAAGCTCACTCAACGCCTTCTCGCCCGCCCCCAGGGAGAGTTCCTTCTGGGCGGGAGCTTTCCTGTCCCAAAGCCTAAAGCTGACCTGAAGACCTGAGTCCTGGCGCGAACAATCTCGCCTACCAGTAGGTGGGAGCACCTTAAGGGCGAGAACTCTGCCGGTCCGCCCTAGGGCTAACCCGGGACTAGCCCAACCCTAACCACTGATGTCTTAGTCCTCCAGGGCCTCCCCAGCAAATATGGGGTTGTACATCGACGCCATTTGAAAAGGCATTGAGTGATCTCGACGAAATTTAATTAGAAATACTCGGGAAACTTTAGGCGTCGAGTGATCTCGATGTCATTCGGCGAAGCGTCGATTGAACTCGACACCACTATATGCGGCGTTGAGTGGTCTCGGCGCTTTTTTACTTAGACGATGTGGGATGATGTTGGCATTGAGTGGTCTCAACGCCACTCAACGCGGCGTTGAGTGGTCTCAATGCAACTCAACGCCTTAACTTTGAAAAGTCTACAATGCTGACGGCATTGAGTGGTGTCAACACCACTCAACGCGGCGTTGAATGGTGTCGACACCACTCAATGCCTTGACTTAGGATTGTTGGCGGCGTTGAGTGGTGTCAACACCACTCAACGCGGCGTTGAGTGGTGTCAACACCACTCAACGCCTTGACTTAGGATTGTTGGAGGCATTGAGTGGTGTCAACACCACTCAACGCGGCGTTGAGTGGTGTCGACACCACTCAATGCCTTAACTTAGGATTGTTGGCAGCATTGAGTGGTGTCAACACCACTCAATGCGGCGTTGAGTGGTGTCGACACCACTCAATTCTTTTGACTTAAGTTTTTTTGGAGTACTGAAGGCGTTGAGTGGTGTCGACACCACTCAACGCGGCGTTGAGTGGTATCAACACACTCAATGCTTTTGGACTTGGTGAATTTTTCACTGAAGAGCTGTGTTGGCCGGTTCACTTTTATACCGGCTGAACCGGGTTTAGGATAAAATGGTGATGAGACATTTATCTCTACAGCAAAACTATATTATCTATTTATCATTTCAAGAAAACTTATTTTTGATAATGATTGACGGTCCAATATATGGATGACACGTGGCAGCATGAGGAATCATGCTGCCGGCCATGCCCAACCACTCTTATTGAGTCAACTTTTAAAACAGCCAGCCTCACCTCCATTCCACCCCACCATCACCTTCAGTGAACCCTAAGGAGTATAAACTGACAGATGGAGCAGAGGATTAGTCGGAGCAAGGGTTGGCCATGGCGCACCACCATCAAACCCGATGTCAAGCTCATCTAAGGGTCCGTTTCCCCTCCCCTCCCTTTCTGCTAGATGTCTAGCTCTTTTAGGAGAGATATCAGGCTCAAATGAGCCTAATGCCATGTGAGAGGGAGTATTCCGAGCATTTCTTCTTGCTTGGGTTTGCTGGAGGAGCCACCTCTGGCGGCCACGTCATCGGGAAATGCTAGCTGCCACCTCAATGGAGGTGGTGGCGACAATCGTCGGCTGTGGCGGCGGCCAGAAGGCCGGAAAATTCAAGATCAAGGTTTGCCCAGGTTGGAGCAATCTGGACCATCAGCTCATTGGGGAAGATGAGCCGATGCTGTCCATTATTTATAATTAAACTATAGGTTTATTTAAATGATTATTTTTCTGTCACGGTTTGAACAACAACTTGCTTGTACATTTTAGGCCTCTTAGAGGCATTTTCAGAAATGATGCTCAACATGAAAAAGGTAGATCTAGGTCTTATAGTTAAATTGACACTCTAAAGTTATAATTTGGAGCACTACAACTTCCTTTAGGGCCTTTCTACTAAGACTGGTCCTAGGCTAGGGCAGATTTTTAAATGAGTTCCCAAGCCAAACCCAAAGTCTACATGTCATGAAATTTTGAACATACATGTGTTTATGCTAGACTTAGGCCTTGTCCAAAAATCAGAATTTTGGGGATGTATTTTTCTTTAGTTTTTATAGAAATATCATTTATTAAATAAATGGAATATAGGGAGATTCCCTCTTCCAAATGCCTCCAAATTTGGGTGGCATGGCCATTGGGTCATTATATGACCATGGTAAAAGTTGCAGGTCATTTGGATCTCTGTATGTTGGGGAAATCCAACATGCATGGTGGAGGTAGATTTATAAATATTGTGCCAAAATATAAAAATGGGAAGTTAGCCCATTTGGTCCAATGAATGTCCCTGGGATTTTGGACAGAGGCTTATAGGGATGAGTTACACCTCCAAAAGAAAGCGTGAGATTTTTGGGAACAAAAATCGCATTATTTTGATTTAATGGAAAATAAGTTCTTTTAGAAATAAAAATGAGATATAGGTCTACTGACCTTGTAAAATTCGAAAATTTTGATAAATGCCCTAATAGGACATTTTACATCTCTAGAAAAAGTTATAAGTCTAGTTGAGGACTATATCTTTTGTATATAGTTGATTTACTATTTTACCCTTTTTGGAAATTAATATAAAATTAAGGGAAACTACTGTTGAATAATTATGGGAAAATTTATGGCATCATATTTCTGTGATTAAAACCCAATATAAATAATTGAGAATATTTGGATGATCATATATGTTGAAAACCCTAGTAGTGATATTTTATTAATAATGTCCATATGAAATTATGGTAAGTCAAATCACTGACTAGAATCATGGATTTCTGTCCTGATTATTATTATATCAATTTTGATCACCAGTAATTTGGTAGGAATTTTTGTTTGTATATTTTAAGTACTTCATTTGGAAAATGGATTATTTATGGATTTAATCAGAAATAAAAAAATATATGGAAATTGAAATTGAAAAATCATGATTTTTGATGAACAGACATTTTTAACCTAGTTGAACCTCAGATACTTTATTTAGACATAATAGACCACTAGTTAGAGTAGTTTATGTTCAAAGTGACCTAGGTCACTAAATTAATTAATTTAAATTATGGTCCAAAATAATTAGAAAGATGATGAAATTCTGAATTATCAATATTACATACATGACAAACCCATGATAAATAATTAGGGGCATTTGACCCAAGGAATTAGAAGTCATTTCGTTTGGGCTGGAGTTAGGTCATGGGTTCCGCTTAGATAAAGTAACACATAACACTACGACCCACATGAGATATGATAGGAGGTTGGATTGAGAAGCGTATTGGGAAGTTGGAACCCAGGTTGGTGTCAAGTAGTAACGAGTGTTAGAGTGCAAAGCCCAAGGAAAGTAATTAGAATGGAGACTGGCGGAATACCGTCGTTCTTCCAATAATACCTTAAGTCATTAGGTTCACATAAGAGAAACGTAGAGAGCTAGGTATTAATAATGGGTAAACACTAATAAAAGTAAGTGTCCTTGAGAAAGGGAACTTTGGGCTTCAGCCCATCGTAGTTCCTAGTGCCCCCAAGAGACCTTCACCGGGTATGCCCTGGGCAGTCCAAGGACTAACCATAAGTTATTATGCCTAATAAGCATTAGACAAGACTAGTCTAATAGGTTAAGGGAACGATAGGAAAATCTCACCCGTATAGGGTTGGAGGAAATAGGACGGGCTTTGTCCTCCGAGCTGGAGGCTCAGATGTTTGGATACAGGACGGGTTTTATCCTGCGAGCTGGAGGCTCGGATGTTTGGATACAGGACGGGTTTTGTCCTGCGAGCTGGAGGCTCAAGTTGGAAATAAATTGCATATGCATAGAACATATTAGTGGCAGGTCATGCAGTACTGGGCCAATCGTCTCGCTGATGGCAGTATGGTGACTCATGTGAGGTGTGAGGGTTTGAGGGGCCAGTAGGTTGTTTATACTGCGGTTTAGAGGACAATCCCCGAGAACGCACACCCGACCTAAAAGTCTGGTGGTTTAGCCAGCGGTTTAGTACATGGTAATTCTGGTGTGTTCTTCAGAGGCGTACGGAAGGTCTAGGCCTGGTAGTGTGTATACCCGCCTAGGAGTGGAGACGCCCGCTCCACTACTACCGTAGCCACAACGGTAGTACCTGAGAGTTAGCTAACTCCGAAAAGTGGGAACTAAAGGTCTGTGTGCACATAGTCGTGTGAGTGAGTTGCACTTGTATGATTCATAACCCGCATGTCATACCATTCATACATAATTAGGATATACACACCATAGAACCTTATCATATAAATTATTATGAGCTCTTTTATATGATAAGTTAAATTTGTGAAACCTTAACTTATAAGTTTGTATGGACAATCATATAAGTTAAGACACTTCTGTGATGATTAGTAAAGTAGTAGTTAGTTTACTTTTGTGTTCATTACTTTACTCTACTTACCGCACTTCTTTTCGCACTTCTTTTCAATACTACTTTGACTCCATTACTTGTACTATATAGAACTGCTAAATTTGAGATATATTTGTTATTCTATAACAATAATAAAATAGATCCACTACCACCTGCTTTACTTTTGTACCCCTTGTTGTTCTCCGATTCATCCTCCCGCTCGGTAACTAGGAGTCGCGGGGGTGAGACGAGGACAAAATGGCTTAGTATTTATGACTAATGGTCGGTTGTGACCGTATAATTTTAGGAGCTCGAGGAGCTGGAGCACCAGCAGGACGAGGTGGCAGGACATGAGGAGCTGGTACCACCTACTACTATTACTACTACAGCTCAATGTCAGGTGATGACGCATGTACTAATGATAGATTAGCTTTCGCTTAGTTAGATTTTGTGAGTGAGAGATAAATTACTATGTACTGGGCATAAACCCTTTTCTCTTTCATTCTGTACTCACTGTGGACTATTGGATATCTCATTTTACTTATATTATGATGATGCTGTGATATGGACTCGATATATAAATTGCTTATATTGCTTCTCTTCTCGATTGGCCGATAGGTTGAATGATCGTACTAGCCGGCAGGATCAACGTCTTGCGGTGTCGACTAGCCCGTGTACGCTAAGTGTCACCATAAGGCGGCAGTTCTGGGCATAAGACTGGGTTACCTCTTGAGTAGGGGTGGTCTTACAAACTATTATCACTAAACAAACGATCATTGAGAAGAAGTCCACAATACTGGACCACCCCGCTCGGGCATTAGTTTGCAGACAAACTATGCAGTAGATGCAATGGTGTGCCCATGTGTAAAAGTCACAGAAAATAGTCCATTTAAGCAATGAGTTAGGCCAATCCTAATATAAACCTTACATTTATACAGCCCCTACAGGTCGCTGTATCGCAGGCTGTGGTCCCTCCCCCTCCGGCTTCCGCACCTTTCCAGCAAACGGAGATGGGGCAGACTCTGATGGCCATCCTCGATGCCTTCAGGGATCAGCAGGCCCCGGCCCAGCAGCCCAATTCGGGATCGAATTGGCTGAGTGCCTTCAGGAATCTGTCCCCGCCGATGTACCAAGCGACAGAGAATGCGGTAAATACGGAGGAGTTGCTCGAGGCCATTAAGGAGATGCTTGCATGCATCTTCTGCCCTATCAGGCAGGCAGTTCCTTTGGCGACTTCTGCACTGGATGCTCACATGAAGAGATGGTGGAATTCCATGCGCGACTCCACGTATGCATATAGGGAGCTATCAGATATTTCTTGGGATGAGTTCAGCGAGGCCTTCTTGGATCACTTCGTATCTATTACAGATAGAGATGAGTTAGAGGAGAGGTTTTTGAACGTCAAGCAGGGGACCAGATAAGTGATAGAGTACCCGGGGGAATTTTCCCATCTGGCCAGGTTCTTGAGGATACACTATCTGGATGACTAGAGGTATGCAAAGAGGTTCTACCAGGGGCTTATGGACTCTACCAGGTAGGCTCTACTATTTATTTCCCATGGCACTTCGACGCAGATCATAAAGATGGCTAAGAAGCTGGAGGCAGACCAGCTGATGGTACAGAGCAGGGGAAAGAGACCATTAGATGGGTCATACAACGGGGAAAACAATAGGGGCTCCCAGAGTGGCAGAGTGATGAGATACAAGAAGGGTCGGGGACGTTATCGTCCCAAATTATGGCAGGAGTAGGGGCCTCCTGTAGTACTAGCTCCCCAGCCACTACAGGTACATGACCTGAGGAGACAGGACAACCGTAGCCACCGACCGTTGATTTGCTTTAGATGCCAACAGTCGGGTCACGTAAGAGTTGACTGCCCTCAGTAGTTCCATCCACCTCCTCCTCCACCTCTGGTAGCTCCTCCGGAGAAGCAGGGCTGAGGCCGAGGACGAGGTCGAGTCTGAGGGAGAGGACATTATGGTAGAGGACGAGGGCAAGAGCAGATGTATGCTTTGGACCTCGCCGAGCCAAGGAACCCTGAGGAGGTATTACAGGTACTTAAAATTAATTGCAATCTTGCTTTCATTTTATAATACCTTACCAACTTTAGAGAACAACAAACATGATATAATTCAAACAAAAAAACCCCAGGCATAGTCTTTGTAAGCGGAAAGCCCGCTCATACATTGTTTGATACGGGTGCTTCGCACTCGTTCGTATCAGAAGATTTCTTGGAGGGAATAGCAGGCATAGACCGATTCACAGGCATAACCAGGAGGCTGCGTCTGTCAGACGGATCAGAGCTATTATCATTTGCCAAGTGTAACATGGAGGTAGAAATTGGAGTAAAGTCCTTCGAAGTGCCGACGATGATTTTTAGAATGCCAGACTTCGATCTGATCTTAGGCATGACCTGGTTGCACTAGAACCATGACCGGATCGATTGCCCGTCGAGGAGGATCACCTTACGGCATAGAGACACCGACATCATCTTCAAAGGTATTAGACTTGTCTCCCACCTTCTATTATCATCTGTACAGGCTGTCAAGGCCTATGAGCAAAGGGAGGAGGTGTACATTATCTTCTTCAAGATGGCGGGAGCAGAAGCTTCTATTGTGGATATCCCGGTGGTTTGGAATTTCTCTGATGTATTCCCGGAGAAATTTCCCGGATTGCCACCAACTAAGGATATGGATTTCCAGATTCAGTTGGTGCCGGGAGCGAAGCCTGTATCTCGGACACCATATAGGATGGACCCCAAAGAGCTAGCATAGTTCAGGACCCAATTGCAGGAGTTGGTGGAGTCAGGATTTGTCAGACCAAGCTCATCACCATGGGGAGCACCAGTGCTATTCGTTAAGAAGAAGGATGGATCGTTGCGGCTCTATATCGACTACCGAGAGCTGAACCGATTGACAGTATGGAACACGTATACGTTGCCCCGGATCGACGAACTTTTTGATCAGCTACATGGAGCCTTTTGGTTCTCCAATCTGGATTTAAGGTCCGGGTACTATCAGCTGCGTATTCAGGAGGAGGATATCCCGAATACATCCTTTAGTTCTCAGTACGGCCTATACGAGTTCCTGGTGATGCCCTTCGGACTCACAAATGCACCTTCCGCATTTATGAGTTTGATGAACTGTGTCTTCGAGCCCTTCCTGGATAGATTTATTATAGTCTTCATCGACGACATTTTGATCTACTCCCAGACAAAGGAGGAGCATACCCAGCATTTGGCACTAGTGTTGGGCAAGCTGAGGGAGCATCAGATGTACACAAAGTTCTCCAAGTGCCAATTCTGGCTGTAGGAGGTAGCGTTCTTGGGGCATACCATCAGTGGAGTTGGGTTGGCTGTGGACTCGGCCAAGGTACAGGCAGTTAGAGATTGGTCGCGACCAAAGTCAGCTTCAGATATACGCAGTTTCTTGGGACTGGCGGGATATTATCACAAATTCGTGGAGGGGTTTTCAATGGTAGCACTCCCCCTCGCGTCCTTGACGAAGAAGGACATGGATTTTACTTGGAGCGAGAAGTGCAAAGCAGCGTTCCAGGATTTAAAGGACAGGCTCACCTCTTCCTGCATCCTTGCACTTCCATCTGGGAAGGAAGGATTTCACATTTATACCGACACATCAATTCAGGGGATGGGTGCAGTCCTGATCCAACATGGACATGTCATTGCATATGCTTCGAGACAGCTGAAGAAGCACGAGCAGAATTACCTTGTACATGATTTGGAGCTCAGGGCTATAATATTCGCGTTAAAAACTTGGAGGCATTACTTGTATGGGGTTCATTGTGATATCTTCTCAGATCACAAGAACCTCAAATATATTGACACGCGGAAGGATCTAAATCTGCGCCAGCGGAGATGGCTTGGGTTCTTATGCGACTATATATGACTACAAGATGCATTATCACCCGGGGAAGGAGAACACCATAGCGGATGCCTTGAGCAGGAGAGCCGGCACTACTGGACCGAAGCCCCGGGTGATGGCTATGGAGCTGGTACGGATGATGGAGGATATACACATTAACATGGTTTCCAGAGCTGAGCAAGATGTTTATCAGGAGTACATGAACTCCTTGGTCATTGAGTGTGATATACGGGAGCGCATCAGGACACAACAGAGGCTGGATACGGATTTTGAGCCGGTATTCATAGCCCTGGAAGGGGGCAAGCCGGAGGACTATTCTTTGCATGATGACCTCGTTCATTTCTGTGGTCGTGTCTATACACCCGCAGGAGGCGGTATCCGGGAGGATATACTCAGGGAGGCATACTGTTCTCAGTACTTAATGTACCCCGGTATCACCAAGATGACAGCAGATCTGCGAAGGGGCGTGTATTGGCCAAGGATGAAGAGGGATATCATATATTATGTGATGCATTGCGAGACCTTCCAGCGGGTAAAGGCAGAGTCTAAGAACCCGGGAGGGTTACTACAGTCATTACCAGTGCCAGAGTGTAAGTTTGAGGATATAGCTATGGATTTCATGCACGGATTGCCTCGCTCCCACTCTGGGCATGACTCTATATGGTTCATTGTCGATAGACTGACCAAGGCAGCCCGGTTTATACCAATCAGGAAGGACATCCCAGTTGCTATTTTGGTGAGGTTGTTTGTGGAATAGTTCGTCAGGTACCATGGCATCCCCAGGACGATTGTATCGGATCGTGATGGTCGGTTCACTTTTAGGGAGTAGAGAGCGGTGTAGGTGTACTTGGGTTCTCAGCTTGCTTTTAGCACTGCTTTTCATCCATAGACCGACGGCCAGACACAGCGGACCAACCGGACTATGGAGGATCTGATGCGTCTATGTATACTTGACACGGGGAAGCCCTGTCAGAGACTATTGCCCCTGATTGAATTCTCCTACAATGACAGTCACTAGGAGAGCATTGAGATGACACCATATGAGGCTCTATACGGCAGAAAGTTCAAGACACGACTGTCTTGGGTCCAGGATGAGGACCACAAGGCACTCGAGTCGGACTATATTGAGGATACGGATGCTCAGATACGGCTGATTGGGGATCAGATGCTGAAGGCACAAAGTAGGCAGGACAAGTACTACAATGCAAGGCATCGGAAGGTGGAGTTCTAGGTGGAGGACAGGGTTTTCTTGAAGATACGTCTGGTGCATGGTGTCTCGCAGGTACGGAGGCACAAGAAGCCCAACCCTCGATTTATGGGACCATACTTGATCCTGGAGCGGATCGATCCTTTGGCTTACAGGCTGGAGCTACCGCAAGAGTTAGGGACTTTGCATGACATGTTCCATGTCTCTTCACTTCGGAGGGCTCTCCTTCGACCAGAGCAGCATATTACCACTACAGCAGGCCTGGTAGCACCTGATAGATCAGTCCATTTAGAGCCAGTCCGGATCGATGATATATCAACTCGTGTACTTCGGAATAAAAAGGTTCCCTTAGTCAAGGTGTTGTGGTCCAACCACGGATGGGAAGAGCACACCTGGGAGCCGATGGATCTGATGCGTGAATAGTACCCGGAACTTTTCGCCTCAGGTACCTATTAATTATGCTTAAAGTACTTAAAATTCTTGTGCAGAGAAATCCCGTAGACCTGAACTTAAATTTCAGGGACGAAATTATTTTTTTGTTTATTGGGATATGTAACATCCCATTTCGTGCTAGGCCCCTCGCACGCGTTTTTTGAGTCAAGAGAATTGACTCAGGCTCGGGAAGCGTCGAGTGACTCAGGTGAACATGACGCCACTCGACGAATTTAACTTAGAAAATACTCGGGATACTTTAGGCGTCGAGTGATATCGACGCCATTTGAAAAGGTGTCGAGTGATTTCGACTAAATTAACTTAGAAATACTCGGGAAACTTTAGGCGTCGAGTGATCTCGATGCCATTTGATGAAGCATCGAGGGAACTCGACACCACTCAACGCGGAGTTGAGTGGTCTCGACGCCTTTTTACTTAGACATTGCGAGATGATGTTGGCGTTGAGTGGTCTCAATGCCACTCAACGCGGCGTTGAGTGGTCTCAACGCCACTCAATGCCTTAACATGGAAAAGTCTGGAATGCAGACGGCGTTGAGTTGTGTCGACACCACTCAACTCCTTGACTTAGGATTGTTGGCGGCGTTGAGTGGTGTCAACACCACTCAACGCGACATTGAGTTGCGTCGACACCACTCAATGCCTTGACTTAGGATTGCTGGCGGCGTTGAATGGTGTCAACACCACTCAACGCGGCGTTGAGTGGTGTCGACACCACTCAACACTTTTGACTTAAGTTTTTCTGGAGTACTGAAGGCGTTGAGTGGTGTCAACACCACTCAACGCGGCATTGAGTGGTGTCAACGCACTCAACGCTTTTGGACTTGGTGAATTTTTCACTGAAGAGTTGTGTTGGCCGGTTCACTTTTATACCGGCTGAACCGTGTACAACCCCGTGTTCGGCGACTGGATTCAGATGGGCAAATAGGCCAAATCCGACCCGCGCCCGTATAAGCGGGCGGATGGTCCCAGAGGAGCAGTTCGCTCCCTTTAGGACCTGAGAGGTCTTCTGGGCGAGTTAGCCCTGGCTCGCCTCTTCTAGGCGGGTCAGCCCCGAGGCAGCCCTAGCTCGCCTCTCCTAGGCGGCAAGCCCCAAGTCGGCCCCTGGCTCGCCTCTCCTAGGCGGGCCAGCCCCAAGTCGGCTCCTGGCTCACGTCTCCTAGGCGGGTCAGCCCCGAGTCGGCCCCGGCTCACCTCTCCTAGGCGGGCTCGCCCGGAATCGGCCCCTGGCTCGCCTCTCCTAGGCGGGTTAGCCCTGAGTCGGCCCCGGCTCGCCTCGCCTTGGCAGGCCAGTCTTGAGCTCGCCCCGGTTCGCCTCTCCTAGGCGGGTCAGCCCGGGTCAGCCCCAGCTCGCTCCCGCCCAGTGTGGTTGCAGGTTGACCCGAGGGTTCGGAAACCCCTTCCCCGTGGGACCAGAGGCCAAATTTCCGAGATGACCCTGCAGGGGGTGCCAGTATCCATCTGGAACAGCAGAGTTACGCTGTTGGCAGACCCCATTGGGCTACACATGGTTGTTCAGAACAGCGAGGGTTGGCTATCTGTAGGCCGTTTTCAGAAATCTATAAATAGGACCCAAGGGGTACCTCAGAGCACACGCTTACTGGTATTCTATCCCGTCAGTGCTTTCTGAGGTACCTTAGCCTGACATTTGGTTAAGGAGGGGAAGCGCTTAGTGATCTTCCGGGTGTGTGGTGGGTCCTCCGCGCTGGGCCCTTGGGTCAGTCCTTTGTCCTCTTTCTTTGTCCTTTTGCTTGTCCTTGTGCTTGCAGGAGAGAAGTAGGTGCGCGATCACCCCTTCCCCAAGGGTGAACTCTACAGAGATTGATTTTTCGGTTTCAACAAACCGGGTTAAGGATAAAACGGTGATGAGACATTTATCTCTACAACAAAACTATATTATATATTTATCATTTCAAGAAAACATATGTATGGCAATGATTGACGGTCCAATATTTGACTGACACGTGGCAACATGAGGAATCATGCTGCCGGCCATGCCCATCCACTCATATTGAGTCAAAACCTTTAAAATAGCGAGGGAGTGCTACGTCACGTCGGTGAACTCCATCTCTTGGCAGGAGGGGACAGAGGATAGAGGAGGCAGATCTGGAGGCCGGCGGAGAGGAGATGGAGGTAGAGGAGAGCCGCACCCAGGTGGGGGTAGCAGAAGAAGTTCAGGGGTCGGCCGAGGCGATGGCCATGGAGGAGGCTAGAGAGGAAGTCCTTGCCCCTAGGAGGGGGGACGTTGAAGAATAAGGGGAGCAGTCCAGCCTGGAAGCAGCAGAGGAGGTGGTGGAGATTGAGGTCCTCACCCTGGGAGGCAGAATGGAGAAGGTTCGCGTCACCTGAGGCCTTACCCCGGAGGCCCAGGGAAGGATGCTGGAGTGCATCGAGAAGAACATGGACATCTTTGCCTGGAGCGCTGTAGAGATGCCAGGGATCGATGCCGACGTGGCCTGCCATTGCCTCAACCTTGATCTGGAGGCTCGCCCCGTCTAGCAGAAGAAGAGATCCACGGCAGACAGGTTGGTCGAGCTGATCAGGGAGCAGGTAGCCAAGCTTCTCAAGGCTGGCTTTGTATCCGAAATCCAATACCCTGGCTGGGTCTCTAATATAGTCATGGTTAAAAAAGGAAACGGTCGGTGGCGTATGTGTGTTGAATTTTCATTGTTTAATAATCATGTCCCAATGATTGTTATCCCTTGCCTCGGATCGACGCGCTGGTTGACTCAGCCGTCGGTTTCCCTGTAATGAGTTTTTTAGATGCATTTTCAGGTTATCACTAGATCGGGATGCACCCCCCCCCCCCCCGACATCAAAGACGTCTCTTTCATCACGGGGGATGGATGCTACTTCTACAAAATGATGCCCTTTGGGCTGAAGAACACAGGTGCAACCTATCAAAAGATGATGGACAGGGTCTTCCGAGAGCAAAGGGGGAGGAACTTGGAAGTGTATGTTGATGACCTCATGATCAAGAGTCGAGATGTTGACTCTCACCTCCAGGATTTGGAGGAAACCTTTCGCCACCCTACGTAAGTACAAGATGAGGCTAAACCCCCTAAAGTGTGTCTTCGGGGCGGGCAGGGGCAAGTTTCTAGGCCATCTCCTCACCCCGGAAGGTGTAGAGCCCAATCTGATAAGGTCCGAGCAATTATGGAGCTGGGATCACCTGAGAATGCTAAAGAAGTGCATAGGTTGACGGGGAAGCTGGCAGGGCTGAGCAGGTTCCTCTCTCGGGCTGGAGAGAAGTGTTCTCCCTTCTTAAAGACTTTGAGGGGAGGCCAGAAGTTCAAATGGACCTCAGAGTGCGAGGAGGCATTCCAGGCCCTGAAGAGGTAGTTGACTCAGGCCCCCCTGCTCCAAGGGCCAAAGGAGGGGGAGGACTTGTCTCTGTACCTAGGGGTCGGTGCGGAGGCCCTGAGCTCCATCCTGGTTCGAGAAGAGGGGAAGAAGCAGCTCCCCATATATTATATAAGTCGGGTGTTGAGGAAGGCCGAGCTTCGCTATCCCATCTTAGAAAAGCTGACCTTTGCTCTAGTCATCTCGGCTCGGAGGCTTCAGCCCTACTTCCAGGTACACTCGATCTGAGTGATGACTGACCACCCCCTCCGCAACATATTCGAGGGGGTGGAGCATTCGGGCTGAATGGCTAAATGGTCGGTGGAGCTGAGCGAGTTCGATATCTCCTTCGTCCCCCGCCTCTCGATCAAGGCCCAAGCCATGACCGACTTCCTGGCTGACTATGTGGTCGAGGTGGCAGAGGCAGAACTCACTCGCCCCATTCCTTGGAAGTTGATGGTGTATGGCGCTTCAGGGAGGCATTCCCTGGGGGTAGGGGTGATCCTGGAGAGCCCTCTGGGAACGCAGATCGAGCAAACAGTGGTGGTGCACTTTCCCATCACTAATAATCAGGCCGAGTACAAGGCGGTAATCGCAGGGCTCCGCCTAGCCAGGGAGTTAGGGGTGCATGATGTGGAGGTCCTCACTAACTCCATGGTGGTGGCTTCCCAGATCAACGGGGAGTTTGAGGCAAGGGAACCAACTCTACAGCTATACTTGGCAAAGGTGAAGGGGGTCATCGGCACGTTCTAGACTTTCTCAATCCGGCACGTGCCTAGGGAGGAGAATGAGCAAGTGGATCAACTGGCGAAGCATGGTCCCCGGGTGGGGGGTACCATCACCGACCTGTTCTGCCCCTCCATCGAGGAGGGGGAGCTGATGAAGGTAGACCAGCACCCCTCGTGGATGGATCTGTTCACAACCTTCCTCTCCACCAGGGAATATCCCGAAGGGATGGACAAGAAGATGTTCAAATACAAGTCGGCATATTATCTCATGCGAGATGGGCAGCTGTACCGGAAGATCCTCTAAGGAATGTTGGCGTGTTGCATGGCTGAGAGAGAGGTTCCGAGGATTTTGGAGGAAATCCACTCTAGAGAGTGTGGGAGCCATTATGGGAGTCGGACCCTAGAAGAAAGGATCATCAGGCAGGGGTACTTTTGGCCTACCTTGAGCCATGATGTTGCGGAGTTTGAAAGGAAGTGTTGCAAGTGCCAACTGTTCGCCCCCCTTCAACTACAGCCAGCTCAATGCCTTAGGAGCATCATAGCACCCTGGCCATTTGCAATCTGGGGAATAGACCTGATCGGGTCCTTCCCCCGGCCAGTGGCCAAAGAAGATTTTTACTAGTCATGATCGATTATTTCTCCAAGTGGTTGGAAGTTAAGGCGTTGGCCAAGGTAACATCACAGGTCATCAGGAACTTTGCGTGGGGGGAGATAATCTGCCATCACGGGTTGCCCAGGCCATTGTCACGGACAATAGGCCTCAGTTTGCTAGCGCCGAGTTCATCAGCTTTTATTGGCAACTCGGGATTGATCTCAGATTCGCTTCGGTTCACCACCCCAGGAACAACGGGCAGGTAGAGGCGTCAAACAAGATCATTGTCAACCTCCTCAAGAAGAAGGTGGAGAACTTGAGGGGCAGCTGGGTGGAACAACTCCCTTCGGTCCTCTGGGCTCTTAGGACCACACCAAACACGGCCACAGGAGAAACTCCATTCAAACTCCCCCATGGGTGCGAAGCAGTACTCCCAGTAGATTTCGAGGTCTGAATACCTCGGGTGGTTGAGGCAGGGGAAGATGGGGAGGAATAGAGAGCTGAGAATGAGGAGGAGCTGTAGCTCTCCCTTGACATGGTGGAAGAGCTGTGCGACCTCTCCGCCGTCTGACAGGAGGAGGTAAAGAGGAGGATGGTTAAGTACTTCGACAAGTATGTCAGGATCAAGTAGTTCGCTGAGGGGGGACTTGGTTCTGAGAAAAGTGGATGCCTCAGGGAGGTCAGCCGTCGTGGGGAAACTCAATCCCAACTGGGAGGGTCCATACATTGTACAGGAGGCATTGAAATCAGGAGGGTACTGCCTTCCGGAATGTAGAGGGCGAGACCCTAAGTCTCACCTGCAGTGGTGATGACTTAAAACATTTTTTCCCCTAAGTCATATAAGTGGCATTTCAGTTTCTAATAAAGCTTCCTTTGATGAACTTGTGCCCTTGCGATGAAAAATGCAAATACTAGTAAACCCAGACCCCGAGCAGATCCCGTTGTCAGGCTCCCACCAAGCTGACAGGGTAGGATGTCACTCGGAGGAGTCTACTCAACTCAGACCCAGAGTAGATCCTGCGGCCAGGCTCCCATAAAGCTAACAGGGCTAGATGTCACTCTGAGGAGTCTACCCATACCCCGAGCAGATCCTGCTGTCAGGCTCCCATCAAGCTGGCAGGGCTGGATGTCACTCGGAGGAGTCTACCCAGACCCCGAGCAGAACCCGCTGACAGGCTCCCATCAAGCTGGCAGGGCTGGATATCACTCGGAGAAGTCTATCCAGACCCCGAGCAGAACCGCTGTCAGGCTCCCACCAAGCTGGCAGGGATGGATGTCACTCAGAGGAGTCTACTCAACCAAGAACCCGAGAAGATCTCGTTGTCAGGCTCCCACCAAGTTGGCAGGGCTGGATGTCACTCGGAGGAGTCTACTCAACTCAGACCCTGAGCAGATCTCATTGTCAGGCTCCCATCGAGCTGGCAGGGCTGGATGTCACTCGGAGGAATCTACCCAGACCCCGAGTAGATCCCGCTGCCAGGCTCCCATCAAGCTGGCAGGGCTGGATGTCACTCGAAGGAGTCTATCCAGACCCCGAGCAGATCCCGCTGCCAGGCTCTCACCGAGCTGGTAGGGCTGGATGTCACTCGGAGGAGTCTACCCAGACCCCGAGCAGATCCCGCTGTCAGGCTCCCATCAAGATGATAGGGCTGGATGTCACTCAGAGGAGTTTACCCAGACCCCGATCAAATCCCGCTGTCAGGCTCTCATCAAGCTGGAAAGGCTGGATGTCACTCAGAGGAGTCTACTCAACTCAGACCCCGAGAAGATCCCGCTGCAAGGCTCCCATCAAGTTGGCAGGGCTGGATGTCACTCCGAGAATCCACTCGGGTACCTTCCCCGCTGTCCGGCAGAAACGGCAAGTCTTGGTGGACGCGGCGCCTAAGGGAGGAAGCTAAACGTTCACATTACGAAGACAAGGCAGCGGGGCAACCGATACAGCTTTGGCAGACCGGCGGGCTATGAACATCAACTCCTGCCTTTGGCATGGCGAGTCCCCGGGGAAAGGGTCAAGGCGGTGAAAACTCAGTCACTCCAAGGCCCTCGGGGCTGGCCCGCGCAGAGCCAGGCGGTAAGGGCGCGAGACGAGTCGCCTCCCTTACTCTGTGCCGTGAATGGTAATTCGGGCCCGCGCGGAGGGCGCGGGTCACCAACTCGCGGTACGGATGAACTATCTTGCCCATTGCTGTTTAGACTAAGTTTAAGTCGGGAACGAACGGGCAACCTCACTCGCTCGCAACAACAGATCAGAAGAGGCTATGTAAATCGAAAGTACAAGAAGAAAATATTTACATTATAATAAATGCAGAGTACAGGAACAGTTTCTCAAAGAAGGTCGATCAAAAATGTATGGCTAAATACAAATCCCGGGCCTCGGCCCGCGTCCCTGCTATAATAAAAGTAATTTTAGGCGAGGCGCGAGTTTCCGGCGAGGCGAGCCCCGAATAGCGAGCCCCCCTAGATGGGATGGTAGGGCCCATCGCCCGGCTTCGGTACCGGAAGGAATAGTTCTGGTACCACGTTGCTCGCCGAAAGCTTGACGCCCTCGCTCTTGATCAGGTCGGCCTGCCACAGCGTCTGGAAGGTATACTACGCCATGCTGGTGGCGTTCTTCTGCATCAAGACTTTGAGGTCGTACTCGCTATAGTGCTCAAGTTGACAGCCACTGCTAGACGGCGGCAGAGCGGTGGCAACGGCCTCCAACGCGTCCACCCGTGCCTACAGTGTCTCTTTCTCCTGCTTGAGGGTGGCGATCACGATGCCCAGCCTACAGGCCGTCGCCGCGTCCTGCGAGAAGAAGAGCGACTGAGGTGAGTGTAAGAAAAAGGCAATAAAGAATTTGTGTGGATTGAGGGACATACCGCTCCCCCCAAGTACTGAGCAAGGGCAGCTTCGGCTGTGTCGACTCCCTTTCTCTGGTCGTCCGCCTCCACTTGGGCGAGTTTGCGGGACGCCTCCTTCTCGTCAACCAAATTCTTAAGCGAGGGGGCATTCTTCTCCACCCGGAGGCATCGCCGGCTGACCATGTGGGACAGCTCAAGACTGCGGAACTAGGCCTGCGCGCTTTCGTGAACCAGTACTTGTGTGGCCTCCTTGTCATAGATGTCGGCGTCCTCCCGGGAGTAGAGGCCGAACGAGAGGTTATAAGCCTCTCCGCTGATTGTGTTCTTCTCCACCCAACTCGGCAGCAGCGAGGAGATGTAAACCCGATTAATATCCTTATCCCATTGAAGGAGCGGGATGCCGAGATCATCCGAAGGTCCCTCGCCGTAGCCAAAATTTTGGTGCCCTCTTGGCACTAGCTTCGAAGCAGGTGGAACCCCTTCTCGTGGCTCCGAGGTGTCGGCCTCCCCGGCGAGAGAGCTGTCGGCCAGAGGGGCCACGGGGGCGAGATCCCCAGATGGTTGGCCCGCGGGGGCCTTTCCTTTCTCGCCAGCCGAGGGAGGCGTGCCACCCGCCTTCTTCGGTTTCTTGGGCGGTGGCGGGGCCTGAGGTTGCTCGCGACTGGGTCGCTTTGGGGCTGTAGGGACCGCAACCTCGCGGTGAGCGGAGGCCTCCGCCTCAGCCCGGGCGATCCCGCTGAAAGCGAGTCACACGCTCTCATAAGGGGGTGTAGAGGGATGTCGCGCTCTCCTACGAGAAGAATAAGTCTTAAACAATGTAAAGGACAGGTATAAAGGCGGAAGCGCGAGTCTTCTTCCTTCCCTGGGAGGGACAGGGACGAGGTCATCCAGGTTCCTGTGGAGGAATGCCACTTCGAAGTTCTTCCCAGCGAGAACCCGCATAGCCCCGCTTCATGGCCCCCCAGGTTAGGGGGCGGTAGCTCGCCTCGCTGAGCTGTACCAGAGAGAAGGGGACGTTGTCGAAGTCCCCCTTGACGAAGATGAACTTCTTGAGCCAGTTGTGGCTCATGTTAACGGTCTCCCGCACCTTTATCTGGGTGCTAGCAAAGCAGGCGATCCCGTCCTTGTTCGCCCGAAAGGAGAACAGCTTGCGAAAGACCGCGAGGTTGAACTCGACCCTCTCTTCCCGCAGGAAGCAAGCGAACCCGACCACTACCGCGACAAAGTTGGGGTTCATCTATCCGGGGACGACCCCGAAGTACTTGAAGATCCGGCGGACTTCCGGCCATAGGGGAAGCCGGAGGCCCGCCTCGAAGTAAGTCGTGGGGATCACAAGCTCATCCACGAAAAGGTCGTTGATGAACTCGCGCTCGTTGTTGGCGGATTGAGGGAAATCGTGTTCAGAGAAGTTTCAGGCACACTTGCACCTCCCCTCCGCCCCGCCGTTGCCGCCACCCATCTCGCGGGAATTTTGTCGAGCGGGACAAAGAGACTCTCGCAAGATAGGAAGAGAGAAAGAAAGCTTTAAATATGGTAGGTGATAAGGTCGACAGTGCCTATTTATAGAATCGAATCGGGCGGGAAAATGTTCCACCGGCGGGAAAAGTGCGGATAGCAAAATTTACCCTGACGTTTTAACTTTTGAACCCGAATCAAGTTCATATCTGTTCGCCAACAGGCCGCGAGTTTGCGGTAGAAAGCCGATCTCAATCGTGCTCGCATGAGAGGCGGGTGGTCGTGATACGGACCCGCCAAGATCAGCTCGCGGGTCGCCCAGATACGCGACCCGCGGGCGATCAGCCTGCTCCCGCCAGAGCCCCGTATGTGGGCCAGGGGAGTCGACTCGGCAATACCGAGCTTTCTCGAAAAAGAGTCGGGCGAACCAGAGCATTTCACCCGCGCCCCCCAGAGAGTAAGAATCAACGCAGTGAAATAAAAATATAGCGAGTACTCGCCCATTAGCGAGCGCAAGCGGTCCTGAATTATTACAAATTCAAATGTCCAAAACAGAAAGTTCACGGTACTACGCTTTTCGTTCCTTGCATACGAAGACAAACCGGGCCCGGCAGCCAGCAGCGCGGAGGAGTCAGGTGGCTCAGTACTGAATCCACTTCTACCTGCCTCGCCTCTGCGTTTCTGATCGGGGCGGCATGCGAGGATAATGGTACTCGCGAACTGCCGCTAGCTCTTCCTGAACCTGGCCAGCGTCTACCGTGATGTGCCTAAGCCGCTCCTCGGCTCGTGTAATATGCACCCCCGGAGAGGTGACTCCGTCCCCGTCGACTGGTCGCCTCGCCCCCTCCAGAGCCGCTAATCTCTCCTCCGTCGTGACCTTGTCCTTTTCTACCCTGTTGAAAACTTCCTGCAGCAGCAACGTGTGTTTCTGGAACAATCGTGTCACCTACTTCTTCATCTTCACGGCATCCAGCGGATCCCCCTGGTACTCTGAGATGTGATCTGTATCAAGGGGAGGCGAGTACCCCTCACTCATCTCAGCGTCGGAAGAAGAGATCGCATTGTAACCTGCAGGAATACGTTAGAGAGAGCAGGCAATGATAAGCGGGAAAAAGTGAAGAGCTCACCCGAAGTCGGCACCTCGCCCATACCGGGGGCTAGTTGAGAGGTACCCGGCCGCCCCTGGAAAGTTTCTCCTCCAAGGCTAACAAAAGGCTTCCCCAGCCTAAGGGGAATCGGCGACGGAGGCATTATAGGAAGGACATGCTCCTGGGTCAAGGGGTTGATGACCAGATCATCTATTAGCAGAGCAGATTGCGTCAGTTCTCCCCCATCCTCGCGAAGCGTCTCCTGCAAAAACCGGAATCAAAAGACTGAGCGACGGCTCAGATAGAAGAATCACATACCTAAAGGGCGACCTCGATACCGCCGGCCGAGCCGGACGCGGGGTCGTCACGTGTAGGAGATCGTTTGATGATCTTCCCTTTCTTTGGCCTAAAAAGGGGGCCCGGCGACCCGCTAGCTAACTATGGGGCGTCCCCAAGGGCCAACTCCTTAGTGCCTTCCCTCGCCGCCTCTAGGCGAGCCCGCATCTCCTCGAACATAGACATCATTCAGCTACTGATCGCAGGAGTTAGTGGAGGGTATTTATTCCAAAGGCCTGATGGCATATTTATAGCATGATGGTGGGTCCCACCAAAAGATTCCCTCCAACTCAGCAGGGCTCTCACCAAACACATGGGGTTGGATGTTTCTTTCCGAACTTTTGCAAAGCTCACAAAGAGCGGGGATTATGTACAACCCAGTGTTCGGCGACTGGATTCAGATGGGCAAACAAGCCAAATCCGACCCGCTCCCGTATAAGCAGGCGGATGGTCTGAGAGGAGCGGTTCGCTCCCTTCAGGACCTGAGAGGTCTTCTGGGCGAGTTAGCCCTAGCTCGCCTCTCCTAGGAGGGTCAGCCCTAAGTCAGCCCTAACTCGCCTCTCTTAGGCAGGCTAGCCCCGACTCGGCCCCTGGCTCGCCTCTCCTAGGCAGGTCAGCCCCGAGTCGGCCTCGGCTCACCTCTCCTAGGCGGGACAGCCCCGAATCAGCCCCTGGCTCGCCTCTCCTAGGCAGGTCAGCCCCGAGTCGGCCCCGGCTCACCTCTCCTAGGCGGGCCAGTCTTGAGCCCGCCCCGGTTCGCCTCTCCTAGGCGGGTCAGCCCGGGTCAGCCCCAACTCGCTCTCGCCCAGTGCAGTTGCAAGTTGACTCGAGGGTTAGGAAACCCCTTCCCCGTAGGACCAGAGGCCAAATTACCGGGATGACCCTGTAGGGGGGTGCCAGTATCCGTTTGGAACAGCGGAGTTTCGCTGTTGGTAGACCCCGTTGGGCTGCACATAGCTGTTCAGAACAGCGGGGGTTGGCTATCTGCATGCCATTTTCAGAAATCTATAAATAGGAACCAAGGGGTACCTCAGAGCACACGCTTACTGGTCTTCTAGCCCGTTAGTGCTTTTTGAGGTACCTTAGCCTGACATTTGGTTAAGGAGGGGAAGCGCTCAGTGATCTTCCGGGTGTGTGGTGGGTCCTCCTCTTCGGGCCCTTAGGTCAGTCCTTTGTCATCTTTCTTTGTCCTTTTGCTTGTCTTTGTGCTTGTAGGAGAGAAGTAGGTGCGCGATCACCCCTTCCTCAAGGGTGAACTCCACAGAGACCAATTTTTTGGTTTCAACAAACCAGGTTCAGGATAAAATGGTGATCAGACATTTATCTCTACAGAAAAACTATATTATATATTTATCATTTCAAGAAAACATATTTATGGCAATGATTGACGGTCCAATATATGACTGACACGTAGCAACATGAGGAATCATGCTGCCGGCCATGCCCATCCTCTCCTATTGAGTCAAAACCTTTAAAATAGCCAGCCTTATCTCCATTCCCCCCCCCCCACCATCACCTTCAGTGAACCCTAAGGAACAGAAATTGACAGATGGAGCAGAGGATTAGCCGGAGCAAGGGTCGGCCATGGCGCACCACCACCAAACCCGCCGTCAAACTCGTCTAAGGGCAAGTTTCTCCTCCCCTCCCTCTGTGCTAGCTGTCTAGCTCTTTTAGGGGAGATATATGGCTCAAATGAGCCTGAATCCATGTGAGAGGGAGTATTCCGAGCATTTCTTCTTGCTCGGGTTCGTCGGAGGAGCCACCTTTGGCGGCCACGTTGCCTGGAAACGCTAGCTGCCACCTCAATGGAGGTGGTGGCGACAATCGCCGGCTGTGGCGGAGTCCAGAAGGCCGGGAAATGCAAGATCAAGGTTTGCTCATGTTGGGGAAATCTGGACCATCGACTCATTGGCGAAGATGAGCCGATGCTGTCCATTATTTATAATAAAACTATAGGTTTATTTAAATGATTATTTTTCTATCACTATTTAAACAGCAACTTGCTTGTAAATTTTAGGCCTCTTAGAGGCATTTTTAGAAATGATGCTCAACATGAAAAAGGTAGATATGTCTTATCGTAAAATTGACACCCAAAAGTTGTAATTTGGAGCACTACAACTCCCTGTAGGGCCATTCTACTAAGAAGGGTCCTAGGCTAGGGCAGATTTTTAAATGAGTGCCAAGCTACCCTAAGTTCACATGTCATGAACTTTTGAACATATATGTGTTTATGCTAGACTTAGGCCTTATCCAAAAATCAGAATTTTTGGGATGTATTTTTCTATAGTTTTTATAGAAATATCATTTATTAAATAAATGGAATATATGAAGATTCCCTCTTCCAAATGACTCCAAATTTGGGTGGCATGGTCATTAGGTCATTATATGACCATGGTAAAAGTTGCAGGTCATTTGGACCTCTGTATGTTGGGGAAATCCAACATGCATGGTGGAGGTAGATTTGTAAATATTATGCCAAAATATAAAAATGGGAAGTTAGCCCATTTGGACCAATGAATGTCAATGGGATTTTGGATAGAGACTTATAGAGATGAGTTACACCTCCCAAAGAAATAGCAGAAATTTTGGGAACAAAAATTCCATTATTTTGATTTAATGGAAAATAAGTTCTTTTAGAAATAAAAATGAGATATAGGTCTACTGACCTTGTAAAATTCTAAAATTTTGATACATGCCCTAGTAGGACATTTTACATCTCTGGAAAAAGTTATAAGTCTAGTTGAGGACATATCTTGTGTATATAGTAGATTTATAATTTTACTCTTTCTGGAAATTAATATTAAAGTAAGGGAAACTACTGTTGAATAATTATGGGAAAAATTTATAGCATCCTATTTCTGTGATTAAAATCCAATATAATTAATTGAGAATATTTGGATGATCATATATGCTGAAAACCTAGTAGTTGCATTTTATTAATAATGTCCATATGAAATAATGTTAAGTCAAATCACTGACTAGGATCATGAATTTATGTCCTGAGTATTATTATATCAATTTTGATCACCAGTAATTTTGTAGGAATTTTTGTTTGTATATTTTAAGTACTTCATTTTGAAAATAGATTATTTATGGATTTAATCATAAATAGAAAATATATGAAAATTCAATTTAAAAAATCATGATTTTTGATGAAAAGACATTTTTAACTGAGATAAACCTCAGATAATTTATTTAGACATAATGGACCACTAGTTAGAGTAGTTTATATTCAAAGTGACATAGTTCACTTAATTAATTAATTTAAATTATGGTCCAAAATAATTAGAAAGATGATGAAATTATGAATGATTAATATTACATACATGACAAACCCATGATAAATAATTAGGGGCATTTGGCCTAAGGAATTGGAAGTCATTTCGTTTGGGTTGTAGTTAGGTAATGGGTTGCGCTTAAATAAAGTAACACATAAAACTAGGACCTACAGGGGATATGATTGGAGGTTGGATGTAGAAGCGTGTTGGGAAGTTGGAACCCTGGTTGGTGTCAAGTAGTAACGAGTGTTAGAGTGCAAAGCCCAAAGAAAGTAATTAGAACGGAGACCGGCAAAAGACCGTCGTTCTCCCAATAATGCCTTAAGTCATCAGGCTCACTCAAGAGCAACATAGGGAGCTGGGTATTAATAATGAGTAAACACTAATAAAAGTAAGTGTCCTTGAGAAAGGAAGCTTTGGGCTTCAGCCCATCGTAGTTTTTAGTGCCCCCAAGAGACCTTCACTGGGTATACCTTGGGCAGTCCAAGGACTAACCATAAGTTGTTATGCCTAATAAGCATTAGAAAAGACTAGTTTAATAGGTTAAGGGAACGATTGGACAATCTCACCCGTATAGGGTTGGAGGATACAGGACGGGCTTTGCCCTGCGAGCTGGAGGCTCGGATATTTGGATACAGGACGGGTTTTGTCCTACGAGCCGGAGGCTCGGATGTTTGGATACAGGACGGATTTTGTCCTGCGAGTTGGAGGCTCGGGTTAGAAATAAATTGCATGTGCATAGAACATATTTGTGGCGGGTCATGCGGTACTGGGCCAATCGTCACACTGATGGCAGTACGGTGACTTAGGTGAGGTGTGAGGGGCCAGTAGGTTGTTTATACTTTGGTCTGGAGGATAATCCCCGAGAACGCACACCCGACCTTAAAGTCTGGTGATTTAGCCATCGATTTAGTACATGGTAACTCTGGTGTGTTCTTCAGAGGCATACGGAAGGTCTAGGCCTAGTAATGTGTATACCCGCCTAAGAGTGGAGACTCCCGCTCCACTACTACCGTAGCCACAACGGTAGTACCTGAGAGTTAGCTAACTCCAAAAAGTGGGAACTAAAGGTCTGTGCACACAAAGTCATGTGGGTGAGTTGCACTTGTATGATTCTTATCCCATATGTCATACCATTCATACATAATTAGGACATACGCACCATAGATTCTTATCATATAAATTAGTATGGGCACTTTTATATGATAAGTTAAATTTGTGAAACCTTAACTTATAAGTTTGTATGAGCATTCATATAAGTTAAGGCACTTCTGTGATGATTAGTACAGTAGTAGTTAGTTTACTTTACTGTTCAGTACTTTACTCTGCATAGCACACTTCTTTTCGCACTTCTTTTAAGTACTGCTTTTACTCCATTACTTGTACTAATAGAACTGCTAAAGTTGAGATATATTAGTTGATAGTTTAACTTTCAAGGCAGCCTAAACACCTAGAGGGGGGGTGAATAGGTACTGCTTCTCTTATAAAAACTTCTAGGCAGAATTCAATTTAATAGCTAACACTATAAATACAGCAATCACAGAAAATAAAGCATCACAGATTGCACAATGTTTTATAGTGGTTCCCCAAGGTCTGGGTACATCCACTTTCCCCCTTCACCTATCTAGCAGTATGCTAGATTCGGCCAAACTTCCACTTATCTCAGATCAACAGATCCTACAACTCAGAACCCAACTGGTTCCTACAACTCAGGCACAACTGCCCTACCTCAGCCTTGCCCCAAGGCCTACAACTCAGAGAATATCCTTCTCCTACACTCAGGCAAACAGCCCTACCACTCAGAGTTCAACACTCCTACACTCAGCCTTTATAACATAGGCTTACAACTCAGATCTGTGTAAACAGATCCTACAGAAATATAGAAAAGATTATTAAACTGTCTTGCATAAGTTGAGAGAGAAAAGGCCAAGACAATTCTTGATCAGCTGATGCAATCAACTGTATCTGAGCTTTCTTCAAAGCTTCTTGAATAAGAACTTAGCTGAGTTGATTTCCAAACAGCTTCTTGAGAATCCACTGGTGGTTTCTTTCTTCTTCTTCAAATTCTGGCTTGATCTCTCTCTATCCAGCACTTTGAATGATTCTTCTGAATTCTGATTAGAACTCTTCTTTGATCTATCCTTAGATAGTCTTCTTAGATCTCCCGGAGAAGATCTTCTTAAGTGCCTAGCACTTTCTTGAAATGAATTGGATCGTAATCCTTCTCAATTTTTTGATTCTCAACAATGTTTTTCAACAGTTGCTTTCTCCTTCTGAATCTGTCTATTTATAGACTTTCTTCATGGTAACCGGCTGATCCGGTTTTTAACCGTTTTCTGACAAGTCTGACAGCTTCAGTTAACTGGTGGCAATCCTCAGCTGTCAAGTCTCCAAACAAGTCCTGTGCATTAGTCTTGAACCATAAGTTGTCGAGACAGTCTGTCAGAAAGTGTCGAGACCATCTGTTTAATTGTGTCGACACAATTGACTTTGGTGTCGACACAGTCTTCAGTGATGTCGACTAAGTTGCCTTGAGTCGACACAGCTTCTTCTGAAAATAACTTGGTCTTGACTCTTCAGTGTGTCGACACAAGTCCTGTGTGTCGACACAGTTGTTGTAGAATCATAACTTAGTAAGTGTCGACTTAGCCTTCAGGTGTCGACACATTCATTTTTAACTCTGCTATAATATATCGACTTAATCATAATGTGTCGACACATTCTGCTGGTGTCGACAAACTTGAGGTCGACTTTTTCTTCTGTGTCGACACATTCTCCCAATGTTGAGGTCGACGCTTTTCTTCTGTGTCGACACAAATTCCCAGTGTTGTGTCGACTTACTTCTTCTGTGTCGACACTTTTTCTCAGTGTAGTTGTAGACTAACTGCTATGTGTCGACACTGCTTCCCAGTGTTGTGTCGACTTACTTCTTCTGTGTCGACACTTTTTCCCAGTGTAGTTGTAGACTAACTGCTATGTGTCGACACTGCTTCCCAGTGTTGTGTCGACTTACTTCTTCTGTGTCGACACTTTTTCCCAGTGTAGTTGTAGACTAACTGCTATATGTCGACACTGCTTCCCAGTGTTGTGTCGACAATTTTCTTCTATGTGTCGACACTGCTTCCTCTGTGTCGACACTTGGACTTAGAATTTTTCTGCATACTTTATCAATCCTTCACCTGCACATGTCAACTAAAAAGAAACATCAAATACACCTTGATGTATATCATTGAGATAGTTTGGGCTTCTTCAAATCAGGTACACATTTTCCAATGTACCCAACAATCTCCCCCTATTTGGAGAAGTCATAACCCTTCTAGCCAATGATATACACCATTTATAAACAGTACTGAATGATGATATATGATATGACAGGAATACTTAATATAAACAAAACATAAACAAAATAATCCATCACAGAATGCACATTATAATATGCCAAACAACATTTTGTTTATAACTGGGTAATGTTTGATTACATTGTTTTTCATTTAATGATTACATCACAACATTACAAAACAATATGAAGGAATTAAAAAAAAACATAATCAGGATTGATCAGGCTCTTTAATGATAATCCCTTTTCCAGATTGAATTAGTAGCTGTCACAGGAGCTTCTGATGCTTCAGCTATCTTCTTTCCTTTTAGATCAGCTTTCTTCTGAGCTTCTTCCTTGATCCTTTGCCTTTCAAAGTAGTGAAAAGGCTTTGGAAAGTACTTGCTTGGCTCCTTAGCATCAGATGGCAGCCTCCCCAGCTTAGCTTTCCTTCTAAATTGGACTATTGCTTCCTGTCTTGCCTCATACTTCTGCCATTCTATTTCATTGTACCATTTCCCTCTCTCATGAACTTTATCTTGTACAGCTTTCCATGCAGTGAGTATTATGTTCCTTGAAGTAGGACTCCACTGCTCATAATCTGGCTTAAGTACAGCCTGCTCTCTGAATTCTTCTTTGCTAATAGAGCATCTTGCTGTTCTTTCAGAGTAGCCTCAGGCTTATCAACCTTTCCAAAGACAATATTAGTAACCTCCTTTGGAGGACTATACATTCCTTGAACTTTCTGATCAATCATGTCAAAATCTGGAGGGGGGTAAATGACTTGGGCAACCTCAGGTTGATTGCCTTCAAGTAGATTTGATTGTATTCCTGACTCAGCCACCATAGCATCATCACACAATGGGGGATATCCCAAGGTGGCTCGAATGCTATTGGTCACCCATTTGGTGTGCTCTGAGCCTGCATGAATTAGCATCCTCTCCCCCTTTATGGCTTCTCTAGATACATGATCTCTTAGATCTTCCTTTTGAAATCGGATTTGGCCATCCAAATAATTCACACCCTCTTTGAAAAATGGTTTTAACCTTTGAAGCTTTTCAGATATTTCTTTTTGAGAGGTTGTGATGGCAGTCTTAACAGATGCAATGGCAGCTTG
Organism: Platanthera zijinensis; assembly: GCA_039513925.1. Lineage (NCBI taxonomy): Eukaryota > Viridiplantae > Streptophyta > Magnoliopsida > Asparagales > Orchidaceae > Platanthera > Platanthera zijinensis. The sequence goes on along the minus strand of CM077090.1, from coordinate 149,423,420 downwards.
AAAATTCTTATCAAAATATTCCCTTTCTTTGGCTCTATCTGCAGGCAGACGTGGACCAATCTTCTTTACTTCCTCAATGATCTCATTATGAGATTCAGTTAGATTATCATTCATTCTTAGCTGGTTTTCCAACACATAGCTTTGCTTCAAAGCAATGTCATCCACTTTTGTAGTAATAGCCTCCTGTTGTTTAGCCAGATACACCACAGCATTGCCACCCTTGTGGAAGCAATCTGTCATTTCCTTTTTATGCATGTTGACTTGAAACTGGATGGACTTTATATCCTGAGCTAAGTCAAACTGAAGTGACTTGCTATTTTCATCAACATACTTTTCCAGAGCCATCCTTTGTTCATCCAATTTTACTTGTAGATCTACCATAAATTTGTTGTAATCAAAGGCTGGAGATACTTGTAGAGGTGTGGTCTGTAAAGCCTGCTTGTAATTCTTGCTTCTTCTCTTAAAGACAACAAGTTTTCTTTTCTTTGCCACCCTGGCATCTTCAGTTTCTGTTTCAGATGAAGTATCTACATGAATTCTTTCTTGAGGATGATGAATTGTATCTGTTCCAGGGGCCTGTTGCTCAGCTTCAACATCCACTGGCTCACCCTCAACCTGTGGCTCAACTTCAGCTTCCTGATCAATGTCCATACCTATGGACTTCTCAATATCTGGTCCACCTCCTACTTTATCAGCAGTAGTATCAATATCAGGGAATAACTCCTCCATAGTAAACTCCAGTTGATCTGTAACTTCTTCAGCAGTTAAATCTTGAGACAAGTTTAACTGTGCATCCTCTTGTACTTGCACTTCAGTATTTGTAGTATCTGGAGTAGGAGTGGACACTAGCTCTCCCTGAACCTGTGCAGTAATAAGAATATGAGCAATGTCTTGTATAGTAAAATACATTAGCTCCCCCTATACCTGAGCAGGAGTAGATACCTTTGGAGCAGGAGTGGAAACTGGCTCCCCCTGCATCTGTGCAGGTGTTGACACTTCCTGGACTACAGATGAGGCAAGCTGTTCTTCAACCTGTGTCCTCAGTGGGTCTTCTTGTAATTGTACAGATTCTTGATTTTGTGTAGGGGATTTCACAGGGGTGTCTGGCCTGCTCTCTTCAGGCACATCCTTGGACAGCACCCTATCCCACCTAGAGAACAATCTCATATCCATTCTTCTCATATGATTAATCTTACTCCCTTGCAGTTGCTGCATCACTTCAGGAATCACTCCAGTGAGATACAGGCTCATGATCCTAGCCATGTTAGGCTTCTTGATTCCTTCTTTGATCTTGTCAAAGATCACTCCTAACCAATTAGTAGGAATTGTAAAAACAATCCTGGTCATCAGGCTGAACATATAGGCAGAAATCCTATCATGTCCACCTGTCTTGCAGAGGATTACTTTCCCAACTACTTCGGACAAGAACTTCCCTTGCTAATTCATACCCTTCCTGTTGAATGCAGCTCCAATCTTCAATCCTGAGTCCAGTCCACACCATTGAAGGGCTTCCCTTGTCTTAGATATAGGAACTTCCTCTTCATTCTCAACTACTTGCAATTGAAAGATCTTTCTTAAACTTCTTTGATTAATCTTTACCTTAGTCCCTTGAACAGTCGACTTAATCTTGAGGCCAGTAGAGTGGACTGATGCAGAGATAAAGAACTCATGCACCTCCTTCTTCCAGATTTTAGTAGGTTCTGAGATGAGAAATTCTAACCCTGACTCGGAGAGAAGGGTGATAACTCCTTGAACATCAGGTGGCGCCTCTACAAAGGCCTGGCGCACCAACTCATACCCTTCATTGATGTTATCTTCAATCCTTGGCGCCATCGTTTTGTCGAGAAAGCTTGAGAGAAGAGAGAAAGATAGACTGTCGACACAGGGTTTTAGTCTCGAAAACCTTGGAAGCGTGTCGACAGAATGCGATTTTGACCTATTTATAGCCTCAGTTGAAAGAAGTTCAAAAGGCGCCAAAAACAGTCAAAATGTGTCGACACAGACGGAATGTGTCGACACAAACTTCTATTAACTCGACATTTCTTCAGCCTATTATGTGTCGACACCAATTTGTGGTTATGTCGACACCGTGGTTACATAGTAGAAAGACAGAAATTCTGTGTCGACTCTAAGGATAAGTGTCGACACATATTCTGTAAGTGTCGACACCATTTTCCTGGTTGAGTCGACATTACATTTCTGGTTAAGTCGACAATATAACTCTCAAGTGTCGACACATATTCTCTGTGTCGACACAATATTTCTGACTTGTCGACATACTTTCTCTGAGTCGACACATTACCACAGAATGTGTCGACACATTCTTACTTAGCCAATTTTCTGTAACTTCAATGTGTCCTTTTTAACACTTGATTATGTTGTTATTACCTTTACTTACTTATATACCACTTCAATTGCATTGTTAATGATTTTGTTTAATACATTAATCAATGGTTAACATACTTAATTCAATTTTAAATTTATTGAATTTGGTTTCATCTAAAGGCTTAGTAAATACATCTGCTATTTGATAATCTGTTTTTACAAATTCCAATGAGATGTCTCCTCTTTCTACATGTTCTCTAAGAAAATGGTATTTGATTTCTATATGCTTAGTTCTACTATGAGAAACTGGATTATTAGCAATAGAAATAGCACTCTTTGAATCACATAAAAGGGGTGTTCTACTTACCTGAATACCATAATCCTTAAGCTGATGCTGCATCCACAATAGCTGTGCACAGCAGCTTCCAGCAGCAACATACTCTGACTCAGCTGTGGAGATTGCCACACTGGTCTGCTTCTTACTACTCCAAGATATTAGTCTTCCTCCCAGGAATTGACAAGTACCTGTAGTACTCTTTCTATCCTCTCTACATCCTGCAAAATCTGCATCTGAATAGCCTGTTAGTAGAAAATCTCTATTCCTAGGGTACCAAAGACCTAGAGTAGGAGTGCCCTTTAGATATCTCAGAATCCTTTTGACTGCAGTATAATGAGATTCTTTAGGGCAGGCTTGGTACCTAGCACAGACACATGTAGCATACATAATGTCAGGTCTACTAGCAGTGAGATATAGTAGAGACCCAACTATTCCTCTATACAATGATTCATCAACAGGTTTACCTGCCTCATCTTTGCATATAGGCATACTAGTTCCCATAGGAGTTCTCATGGTGGAGGATGACTCCATACCATACTTCTTAATTAATTCTTTGGTGAACTTAGACTGGGATATGGACAATCCATCATCAGTCTGTCTTACTTGGAGTCCCAAGAAGAACTTAAGTTCTCCTATACTGCTCATCTCAAACTTCCCTTGCATAAGTTTGGCAAACTTTTTACAAAGGTTGTTTTCAGTAGATCCAAAGATTATGTCATCAACATAGATCTGGACTAAGATGATCTTTCCTTTGGATTCCCTAAGGAATAGAGTTTTGTCTATCTTTCCTCTTGAGAATTTATTCTCAATGAGGAAGATAGACAGGGTTTCATACCAAGCCCTTGGAGCTTGTTTTAACCCATACAAAGCTTTCCTAAGCTTATACACATAATCAGGTTTAAGAGGATTTATAAAACCTGATGGCTGCTCTACATATACTTCTTCTTTAAGATCACCATTCAGAAATGCTGACTTCACATCCATCTGGTATACTTTGAAGTCTTGGTAGGCTGCATAGGCAAGGAACATTCTGATTGCCTCCAGCCTTGCTACTGGAGCAAAGGTTTGATCAAAGTCAATCCCTTCTTCCTGCCTGTATCCTTTTGCAACCAATCTTGCTTTATTCTTCACTATTATCCCACTTTCATCCAGCTTGTTCCTATAGATCCACTTAGTGCCAATTATGTTGTGGCCTCTTGGTTTAGGAACAAGCTCCCAGACTTTGCATCTTCTAAATTGATTCAGCTCCTCTTGCATAGCATCAATCCAGTGCTGGTCTTGGATAGCTTCTTCAAACTTCTTAGGTTCCATCTGGGACAAGAAACTTGAATGCAAGACTGTGCTTTGATTTCTGCTTCTAGTTTGCACTCCTTGTCTTGGATCACCAATTATCTGATCAGTTGGATGATCTCTTAGATATCTTATAGCTGGAGGAAGATTCCCTTCAGGTTGAGCATCTCCAGCTTCTTCATTCTGCTGAGCCTCTTGGTTTTCATCAGTTTCCATTATCTCTTGTACTTCCCCTGGACAGTAGCCTTCATTTTCCAATGCTCCATCTTCCTTTGAAGCTTCAGCAATGGAGAGCTTGTCCATCTTCTTGCTTATACCTGTTGAGTCATTTGATCTACAAGACAACTCACTATTGATTAATCTTGTTTCATCAAATACAACATGCACAGATTCTTCAACAACTTGAGTAGTTAAGTTGAAGACTCTATAGGCCTTACTATTTGTGTTGTACCCAACAAATATTCCATCCTGGGATTTGGCAGCAAACTTAGTCAAATATGACTTGCCATTGTTAAGTATATAGCACTTGCAACCAAAGATCCTAAAATAGGATAGATTTGGTTTTCTGCCTTTCACAATCTCATAGGGAGTCATTCTGTGGCTTTTGGTGATAGAAGCCCTATTGATGACATGACAAGCAGTGTTAACTGCCTCAGCCCAAAAATATTCTGGGAGAGAGGTGTCACTCAATAGAGTTCTACCAGCTTCAATTAATGTTCTATTCTTTCTTTCAGCAATTCCATTTTGCTGAGGTGTTCTTGGTGAGGAGAACTCTTGGAAAATCCCAAAGTCTTTACACAAATTTGTTATGCTTTCAGAATGAAACTCAGTACCATGATCACTTCTGATTTTGACCACTGTACTATTCAGTTCATTCTGAAATTGCTTTAAAAAATTAAGTAGTACACTTGGGGTTTCAGATTTTTGTCTTAGAAAGAACACCCATGTAAATCTAGAATAGTCATCTACAACCACAAAAGTGTAGACCTTCCTACCTAGACTATGAACTGGCATAGGACCAAAAAGATCCATATGCAAGAGGTATAAGCACCTCACAGAATCCTTGTTTTCAAGGCTTTGAAATGAGGATTTTGTCTGCTTGCCCTTTTGACAAGCTGAGCATACCCCTTCCTTTATACACTTAACTTGAGGCCCATTCCTCACTAGTTCTTTACTGATGAGTTGGCCAATTGTCTTGTAGTTTAGATGAGCCAATCTCTTGTGCCACTTAACACAATGGGAAGCATTGTCATCAGCTACAAGACAAATGGGGAAAGCCTTATTTTCACACTCAAAATTAAGGCAATATACATTTCTCTTCCTATACCCAGTCAAAATGATCTCTTGATCACTTGACCTTTTGATATGACATCCATCCTTACCAAATGAAATGTCATATCCTAGATCACTCAGCTGGCTTATGCTTATTAGATTATGTTTCAAACCTTTTACATAGGCCACTTGGGTGATAGTAATTAGGTTAGAAGAAATGTTACCAAACCCTTTGATGACTCCTTTTTTAGATCCACCAAAGATCACTTTATGTCCATCTTTGACAGATGAATACTCCTTCAGCAGCCCCTTTGTTCCAGCCATGTGCCTGGAACAGCCACTATCCAAGTACCATATAGGGGCATGGTTACTTGGATTCACCTGCAATACAGAATTACTTACCCTTAGAACCCAAGTAAGTCTTGGGTCCTTGGTTCAGGTTAGCATTAATAAAGTTCTCATAACCTCTTCTAACAGGTAGACTCTTATTCTTTATAACACTTGTGTTATACCAGCAGTCCAATGCAAAATGGCCCTCTTGCCACAGCACCAACATTCAAACTTATTGTATCTAGACCTAGATACATCCTTGTCAGAAGAATTTCTGTTCATTGCTGGTGCTGTTGCAACTTCACCTACTGATTTCTTAAAACCATTGGGTTTATGACCATAGGTAGGCCTGCTTGCCTTAACACCCTTGTTCTTCAGAACATTTGTCTTAATATGACCTTGAATGTCTTCATGATCATATATGTTAGAAGGCACTTTCTCCTTACTAAACTTTATGGGGACTGAAAGGTTTAGTGGCTGAATAGAGGCTTTGCCTTTCCTTTTGAATCTGCCAGCCCTGGAGTTACCTTTAAATCCTAATCCAGCCTTACCCTTCTGAGTGACAAATTCATCTATCAAGGGTAAGACAGATTTTGGCTTAGAGTAACTAGCCACTAAATCCCTTTCAATTCTAAGTCTGGCCTCCAGACTCTTTACTTGATCATTAGTATAATTAATTGTGCCCATCTGAATAATAGTTATATTCTTCAGCTTGGCAATTTCATTTAATTTTTGATTAAGGACTTTTTCTAACTCAGTTGTTGCTACCCTTAGTTCAGCAATTTCCTGAGCCTGTGTTTTAACCAGGTTCTTGCTTTTCTTAAGGGCCTGCAACAAGTCCCCATACTTGTCTATCAACTGATAGACATCTCCTTCAGATCCAGATGCATCTTCATCACTTGATGCAGATGTAGCTGATTCTTCACTTGTACTACAAACAGATGTACAGGAAGGACAGTTTACCTCATTAGGACCAGACTGATTCTGGCATATGTCCTCTTCTGATCTTGTCATCAAACCCATGCATTGATGTTCATTGATGGAGTCTAGCAACTGCATAAACTCCTCTTCCTCAGATACAGCATATAGTCCAATATATGCTTCAGCTTCAGATCCTGATTCTGAAGTTGACTGGTCTGACAGACTTTTATCTTTCTTTGCTACAAAGGATTTCTCCTTCTTGCCTTTCTGATAAGTCTTCTTCTTTTCTGAAGATTCCTTCCTTTTGTCAGGACAATCAGCCACTACATGTCCAGGCCTATTGCAACAATAGCAGACAATCTTTGAAGTAGTGGCTTTGCTGGGCTTTGATCTGCTTTTCTCTTTCCTTGATGACCTTCTCTTCTGATAATAGTAATCAACTTGCTGTGATGAGGAAGGCCTAGACTTCCATTGCTTCTTTTTCAAGAACCTTTGGAATTGCCTTGTAAATGCAGCAAAGTCTGCATCTGAATCACAGCTTTCTGAACCTTATTTGAATTTTCAGAACTATCTTCTTCAACTTCTTTAGGAGGAGATGGTGATTTCCTCCTACTCTTTCTAGTGGCTTCAGCATTAAATGCCACAGTCTTTTCTCTATGCTCTCCTCTTGAGTTTCTTTCCTCCTCCTTCCTTACCATAAGTTGCATTTCATAGGATAACAACTTTCCAAACAGGGTTGGAGGAGATATCTCTGCCAATTTAGCCACTTCTCTTATGGCACAGATCTTTGTATCACAATCCTTTGATAAGGATCTTAAGAATTTGTCATTCAGTTCATAGGTACTGAAGACTCTTCCATAGGATATTAGCTCATTCACAATTCTGTAGAATTTCTTATAGCACTCAGTTATGCTATCAGATTTTCCTTGTCTAAAGCTTTCATACTCCTGATTTAGCATAGATTTTCTGTCCAGCCTTACTTCTTCAGATCCCTCCATGTAGACAATCAATGTGTCCCACATCTCCTTGGAGGTCTTGCAGTGAATCAGATTTGAAATGTTGAATCATCTATGGCACTAACAATGATGTTCTGTGCCCTTTTGTCCATGGTTGCCAAGATGATTTCATCCTTGGTCATTTCTGAATAAGCCTTTGGTATTTGGATATTTGCATCAAGAACAGATATCTTCATTGGAATGAAGGGCCCTTCCTGTACTGTGATGTAAATCCTTGGGTCAGATGCTTCCATAAACAATCTGACTCTTTCTTTCCAGATCCCAAAGATTTCCTTCTTGCATATGGGTAATTTCATAGACCCTAGCTCCTTATGATTCTCTCCAGAACCCATCTTCTTGAATCTTGAATCTACCTTTCAGATCTACCTCAGACTGTTAAGTCCTTTTTGAGGAACCTCCCTCTGATACCACTTGATAGTTTAACTTTCAAGGCAGCCTAAACACCTAGATGGGGGGGTGAATAGGTACTGCTTCTCTTATAAAAACTTCTAGGCAGAATTCAATTTAATAGCTAACACTATAAATACAGCAATCACAGAAAATAAAGCATCACAGATTGCACAATGTTTTATAGTGGTTCCCCAAGGTCTGGGTACATCCACTTTCCCCCTTCACCTATCTAGCAGCATGCTAGATTCGGCCAAACTTCCACTTATCTCAGATCAACAGATCCTACAACTCAGAACCCAACTGGTTCCTACAACTCAGGCACAACTGCCCTACCTCAGCCTTGCCCCAAGGCCTACAACTCAGAGAATATCCTTCTCCTACACTCAGGCAAACAGCCCTACCACTCAGAGTTCAACACTCCTACACTCAGCCTTTATAACATAGGCTTACAACTCAGATCTATATAAACAGATCCTACAGAAATATAGAAAAGATTATTAAACTGTCTTGCCTAAGTTGAGAGAGAAAAGGCCAAGACAATTCTTGATCAGCTGATGCAATCAACTGTATCTGAGCTTTCTTCAAAGCTTCTTGAATAAGAACTTAGCTGAGTTGATTTCCAAACAGCTTCTTGAGAATCCACTGGTGGTTTCTTTCTTCTTCTTCAAATTCTGGCTTGATCTCTCTCTATCCAGCACTTTGAATGATTCTTCTGAATTCTGATTAGAACTCTTCTTTGATCTATCCTTAGATAGTCTTCTTAGATCTCCCGGAGAAGATCTTCTTAAGTGCCTAGCACTTTCTTGAAATGAATTGGATCGTAATCCTTCTCAATTTTTTGATTCTCAACAATGTTTTTCAACAGTTGCTTTCTCCTTCTGAATCTGTCTATTTATAGACTTTCTTCATGGTAACCGGCTGATCCGGTTTTTAACCGTTTTCTGACAAGTCTGACAGCTTCAGTTAACTGGTGGCAATCCTCAGCTGTCAAGTCTCCAAACAAGTCCTGTGCATTAGTCTTGAACCATAAGTTGTCGAGACAGTCTGTCAGAAAGTGTCGAGACCATCTGTTTAATTGTGTCGACACAATTGACTTTGGTGTCGACACAGTCTTCAGTGATGTCGACTAAGTTGCCTCTGAGTCGACACAGCTTCTTCTGAAAATAACTTGGTCTTGACTCTTCAGTGTGTCGACACAAGTCCTGTGTGTCGACACAGTTGTTGTAGAATCATAACTTAGTAAGTGTCGACTTAGCCTTCAGGTGTCGACACATTCATTTTTTAACTCTGCTATAATATATCGACTTAATCATAATGTGTCGACACATTCTGCTGGTGTCGACAAACTTGAGGTCGACTTTTTTCTTCTGTGTCGACACATTCTCCCAATGTTGAGGTCGACGCTTTTCTTCTGTGTCGACAAAAATTCCCAGTGTTGTGTTGACTTACTTCTTCTGTGTCGACACTTTTTCTCAGTGTAGTTGTAGACTAACTGCTATGTGTCGACACTGCTTCCCAGTGTTGTGTCGACTTACTTCTTCTGTGTCGACACTTTTTCCCAGTGTAGTTGTAGACTAACTGCTATGTGTCGACACTGCTTCCCAGTGTTGTGTCGACTTACTTCTTCTGTGTCGACACTTTTTCCCAGTGTAGTTGTAGACTAACTGCTATGTGTCGACACTGCTTCCCAGTGTTGTGTCGACAATTTTCTTCTATGTGTCGACACTGCTTCCTCTGTGTCGACACTTGGACTTAGAATTTTTCTGCATACTTTATCAATCCTTCACCTGCACATGTCAACTAAAAAGAAACATCAAATACACCTTGATGTATATCATTGAGCTAGTTTGGGCTTCTTCAAATCAGGTACACATTTTCCAATGTACCCAACATTAGTTATTCTATAACCATGATAGAATAGATCCACTATCACCTGCTTTACTTTTGTACCCCTTGTTGTTCTCCGATTCGTCCTCCCACTCGGTACCTAGGAGTCGCGAGGGTGAGACGAGGACAAAATGGCTTAATCTTTATGACTAACGGTCGGTTATGACTGTATTTTTTTAGGAGCTCGGGGAGCTTGAGCACCAAAAGGATGAGGTGGCAGGACATGAGGAGCTGGTACCACCTACTACTACTACTAGTGCAGCCCGGCGTCAGGTGATGACGCGTGTACTGATGATAGATTAGCTTCCACATAGTTAGATTGTGTGAGAGAGATTGATTATTATGTACTATGCATAAGCCATTTTCTCTTTCATTCTATACTCATTATGGATTATTGGATCTCTCATTTTACTTATATTATGATGATGTTGTGATGTGGACTTGATATATAAATTGCTTATATTGCTTCTCTTCTTAATTGGTCGATAGGTTGAATGATCGTACTAGCCGGCAGGATCGACATCTTGCGGTGTCGACTAGCCCGTGTGCGCTAAGTGTCACCGTAAGGTGGCGGTTCTGGGCATAAGACCGAGTTACCTCCTTAGTAAGGGGGGGGTCTTACATGTAAAGCCCATCTAAATTAGTTGGTATGGATTGATGATGATTATTTTGTATGTCAGAGAATACTCTGTGGTAAACATGTAATTTTCGGAGTTGCGGGGTGTGCAGGTTACTGTAGTGAGAGTACTGGAGTAGGTCTCCAAGAAAACACCTGTTTTGGGGAAGAAACGATAGTATGTCCCCTACCGTGTGGCGGTAGCTCCCAGTGAGCAATGATTGTGAGGCCTATCTCATGGAGACTTAGGGGCATGTATGTTGAGCTGTGAGCTTGGATTGCTCCGCTATGGTGGTCATGAGTGCCAGCCTTGGAACATAACATGGTTTTATATTATTGTGTATGGGAAGGGGAGGATGACCCGTATCGCGACTTAGTGCGCCCGATGATTTGAGCATCGAGAAAGTGTTGAACCGAACCCAGCCCTATGTCGTTCGACTTGGAGTGAGTCATTGAAGTGAATCTTGGAGATTGCCTTTTACTTTGTCATAGCCATAGGAGAAAGTATTAGGCTTCGGGCTGGAAAGACTAGTTAATGCTCAAAACATGCTGACCATCGTTGAGTATTGATTTGTGACCCTGGTTAGGTTCGGTATACCAATAATGTGACCTGAGAGCACGAGGCTTACGACCGGTTGAGCAAACCTATGTGTTGAAAGGTGATTAAACTACACGTTCTATTACTATTATTGTACATGTTATTCTTCCTACAGGGAAGGAGCACCTCCACCCCGGGTGAGGGGTGAGATCATTATAATTTGGTCAGCTAATGCTGACCGTTGCTTTGTTTTCCACCATTGGGGTTGAAAGCTTTTGTGCAAGTACAATTAAGCCAAGTGGTAAGTAGTGAGCTGAAGCCCTAATTGCGATGTCAGACCTCGAAGGCCAAGTCATAGTTGTTTTTACTGTTTCATGTGCGACCGGTCTGCGTGTCGATGTCTGTAAAATACTTATATTTGAGAAAACAGTTGTAAGGCCTTAAGGCCATAACGATTTGTGTATTTAAGTTATCATTCCTATTTTGGTTTATTGGACATTCGTTTTGTTAGGTTCTAAGCAATTTATTTAACTTCTGCTAGAATGCACTCTGAGTTAGGATGTGTAAATTAGTATGGTCTTAATATGTAACTCCGCTAACTGTCTGTAGAATATGGTGTGGGGCCCCGCCCGGACCTTTTGTTATATCCTACAAGATGGATGTGGGTGTTATAATTTGGTATCATACTCTAGTTTCGGTCTTTCTTTTTCAAATTCGTGATCGAATTCTTTTAAAGGGTGGTGAGCACATGCATGTGCGTTACCGTTATGATAACTTCCACGTTGAGACTGATCCACGTTGAGACTGATCCACACACCTATAAGGAAGCAATGAGATCAAGGGATTAACTACTCTAGAAAGAAGTCATTGATGAAGAGATGAACTCTCTACTTCAGAATAATGCATGTACGTTATTTGATAAGCCAAAATGAGCTAAAACTATAGGGTGTAAGTGGGTTCTGCAAAAAAATTAAATCTTGATGGTAGCGTAGATAAGTATAAAGCACGCCCGGTGGCCAAAGGTTTCACACAAGTAAGCAAAGTAGAATATTTTGATGTATACTCACTCGTATGTCACCTAGCAACCATTAGGATCCTCCTTATCATTACATCTATTAAGAACTTTATTTTTCATCAAATGGATATTAATACTACATTTTTAAATGGAGATCTGACCAAAGAGATATACATGAGCCAAACTGAATGCTTAATTGTAGAAGGTCACGAAAATAAGGTCTGTAAGTTAATCAAGTCTCTATATGGACTAAAACAATCACCAAAATTATGGCATGAGAAATTTGAGTATAGTATAAATGACATGAAATTCATGACGAGTCTCTCTGATAAATGTCTTTACATATGTCATAGATCAAATAAAGTCGTTATAATATGTTTGTATGTAGATGATATGCTAATTCTAGGATCTGATCAATCCAAAGTGGATGACATAAAGTCAGGTATAATAAAAGAATATAATATTAAAGACCTAGATGTAGTTGAAACTATACTAGGCGTGCAAGTGAGCTTTGAAAAAATGACTTTTCCCTAAGTTAAAATACTACATAAAATTCACATTGGATATGCGGGGATACAGTGAAAGTAAAGAAGTAGAGACATCATATGACTATAATAACTGCCTAAAGCTCAATGAAGGAGCTACTGTTAGACAGTTAGATTATTCTAAACCGATTAGTAGTCTCGTGTATGCTATGACCTGCACCAGACTTGACATAGCCTTTACGGTAGACATGTTAAGCAAATTCACTAGTAATCCTAGTCAAGATCATTGGAATGCTCTCGATAGACTAATGAGATACTTAAATCACACTCAAAAGTACGTTTTAAGTTACAATCGTCATCCTCTAGTTCTTGAAGGATATTTTAATGCATCGCGGTACTCAGAAATAAATGACAGTAAGTCCACTAGTGGTTTCATATTCACACTAGTAGGAGCAGCTGTAACCTAGAAGTACAAGAGGCAATCATGCATTGCACTCTCTTCTATGAAATTCGAACTCTATAGTCTAGCTTCAACAGGAGAAAAAGCAGAGTGGATAAGAGATTTGGTGATGCACATTCCACTGACGAGGCTGAAACTGAGTTCTGTCGCAGTTTACTGCGACAATCAGTCTACAAAAATGATTGTTACAAATATTTTGTTCAATGGCAAAAGAAGACAATTAAGGATGAAACAAGGCTGATTGACATCCCTCACAAGTCAAGGGATTATGACCATAATCGACATGAGGTCAAAGGATAATGTTTTGAATGCCTTGACAAAAAGATTAAATAGATTTCTAGTAATAAAAACATCGGAGGAGATGAGATTAAATTTATAGAAAGATGAAATTTTCCTCCTATGTTTATGTTTTGATGGTAAGAACCTATAACTGCAACATTCAAGCATCTAATAACATAATGAAAATCCCAAATAATTTCTTGATGAAAACCCAAATGGTTAAATGCTAGTCATTCTACGTTTGATGACTTAATATTTTTCTCATTGTAAGTTGATTCGAGGATTATTCAACTGAATAGAAAGTCATTGTAAAGGTTAATCTAAACCTTAATAATCATATCACATTATTTCATACTTGATAATGTTGCAAATGATGTTGTGCCAAATCATTCAACATTTGATGATGAGGTACATAGTGATCATTAATGAGTAATATAACAATATTTGATTTATTAAAATCAAAACTTGACTGGTTCTAGTTAGACTAAATAGAGATGCTAACAGTGTTACTGCACAACTGCTACAAGTACTACGCTCATTTAGAAAAAACTAGTTTACTTTAAACAGCATTGTCTATGTTATGAATTCATTGAGTCTAAACTCATGAAATTCTTTGCAGGCATTAGTGAAGATAGATGAGAGAAAGTAGAATTTGACATGAATGCCGATGATTTACTCTCCGAGTAGAATCATTACATGTTGATTCATTTTGTCTATTTCAGACTTGTACTCATGTATTGAATTTAATGTTTGGTGTTTGTTTTATGCAAAACTCTTATATACTTTAGTTGTGTTACCTTTTATGGATAACAATGCAAGCTTGAAACTTGGTACTTTCTACTTTCCAGCACTCTGAAATGTAAATGTTATATACCACGAATATATGAGGAGATTGTTGATGTATATTTGGATATATAACAGGTTTGGAGACTTAACGGGTCTGATTTCGGATACTAGGATATATGATACACGTATTAAATGTAGAGTTTTCCTATAAAATCCAAGCTGGGGGCAACATGAAGGTAGTTCCACTTTGACTACCTCCCGGGATACTTCGAGCGAGCTAACAGTAGGTTTAGGACACCCTACTATGGTAGGTTTTGGAGCCCTATAAAGAATAGACACATGGTCTAGATTGATTCGATGGTATGTCGGATGGTATGCATGATCAAACGACTGTGATGTTATGATCGAACCAGATTGGATGACCCAGATTGATTGGATGGTATGCCGAATTACACGATATGCACCTTAAACTATTTCTTTATATATGGTATAAATATATCTTTATTATATATAAAACAATATACATATTCCCACGCTCTTACTGTAGTTTTGTTTTTGACCACACGATCATTTTATTCAACTACGGTCAAGATCTCTTCTCCCAAAACAAGCCACGGATTATTGGCTAATTTTTAGGTACGGCTATCGCACAGCTACAGTGCCATGCGAGTAGCTGTGCGAGCCGTTCGATTGCACTCGTGCAATCGATGATGCGCGAGCACAATTTTTGATGTGCGAGATGACGGCAAGATGGGCACTCGCACGGTACGATAACCGTACCAAAAAATTGTTCCGAATTATTAATTAAAACAAAAAAAATCTATTTTTTTTAAACCGGAGCACCATAAAAAAATGGTAACCGCCTATTCTAACATCTCTTCGGCACAAAACAATCTCCTCCACACAATTACGCATCGAGTGGTTTCCTTTCCTCATTAAACGCTCCACCCCGCTCTTCATATATTCCGCTTATTTGCATCTTTCTCTCCCCCCGTCTACTCCTCATCCCCGCGATTTCTTCCCCCAATCGAAGCCGCTGATGCCGAGGCTTCCTGGCCACTGCTACTGCCGAGGCTTCCCCACCGCTGCTGCTGTCGAGGCTTCCCCGCCGCTTCCAGATTTTTCCGTCGCAGCTTCCGCAACTCGAACCCTAAATTGAAGTTGTTGCCGCCGCCGCTTCCCAATTCGAAGCACGGTCAACTGTGAGAACCGTGCACACGACGCTACTCCGCTCTTTTTCATTCCAGATTTTTGGTCTCCTGCTCAGTTTCTTCACGCGCCAGATCAGATTTCCGCCGAAAAACGATCGCCCTTTCCTACACTGCATCCACACAACGATGGTGCTTGCCTCTGCATCCCTACTCTGCTCTTTTCCTTCTTCTGCTTCTTCTTCTCCTCTTACTAACAAAGGTATTCAGGAGGTTTGTTTGGTTTGCTTATTATCATTATCTTAAGAGGCAATAATTATTAAGAGACAATAATTATTCATTTGTTCCATATAATCCACTTTCATTTTTTCATTTCTATTTTTATGTCTGGATTTCTCATTATGTTGAGATCTGCATAGCTAGCGGCATGACATTACTTCATTTCTATTGCCCATTAGTTGTTTGTCATAATGCTTCAATGAGAGCCATGCTTTATATTACATGGTTTATATCTATTTTTTGCTGATTGAAACATACGTACAACTATGAGAACCGTGGTTTAAACACACCTCCAACTGTTACCTTTGTCGTTGGTCTGTTGAATAATGTAGAGGTTAACTGAAGCATTGTGTTGCCTGTGGAACGATTGCATTGACTGTGGCCTTTGGTGCGGATATTGCCATGTCCATTGAAGTAACAGTTTAGGAAGTTTTCTGATTCTTCTAGAATATTGTTTGTTGTGTTCTTTGATAATATTTCTAATACTATTTCTTTGATATTTATATAAAATATCCTAACTGTGTATATATAATTCTGGCTCAGGCTAACAATATAATTAGAACAAACGCCAATCATGATTGTTCAGCGGCGTATATATATTTTGAAGCTACAGCGGCAGAGAAAATTGATGTCACAATCAATTTTCAAGTGGCCGCACCGGTGGAGAAGCGGCAGCAACGGATGTTTGATCTAATATAAATCGAGCATTATTGAACCTCTGCTCATCTTGATTGGCGTTTGTCCCTTAATTTTTCCAATTTCCACATATACTATCCCATCTAACTATACCGCCTAAGTTTGCCTTTTTTCAATACTATTTCTTTGATAATATTAATTACTTCAGGTATATACATACAAAATGGAAAAAATATCAAGTCAAGAACTACTTCAAAATGTGTTAACTCCAGGTACTAAAAATAACATCAACTGAAATTATAACTCTAGACTTATGCATTGTGAGTGACATGGTTAAAAAACACTAATACATAACAGCAAGATGTCGTCGATTACTAAATCGCAACTCTGCCCGCATACAAAGTATTAATATGACTCCACAACAACGTGATGCACATAATACCAGAAAACGAGAGAAGCGACATTTTCGTGAACACCAGACAGGAACACTGCCTGGCTTTGTAAACGAACGATCAATTTTTCACCAAGGAGAAAGTTCAACATCAGCGCGTCCTCCGACAATCACACCCGGTACTTTTAACTACCATATTCATTTTGTTAACTTCTTAAATAATGACCATGTGTTCGCCTTTACGTCATTTGGTGTAACAATAGACGATCTCGTACCCTCATTCCACCAAGGAATTTATAGTTTTCGGGCACATGGAGCCATATATCATCGAATTGGAAACCTTACCCCTACTGACGGCTCAAGACCACAATTTCTTCAATTATTCATCTATGACACTGAACATGAGACTTCAAATCGTTTGCAAGAAAATAAAGAGTTGCAAGCTGAACTACTTCAAAAAATAACACGCATATTGGATTTGTGCAACCCCTACGTTAAGATGTTCCATCAACTGTCACGTCGACCAGATATACAAGAATGCAGGCTGGTTATAAAAGAGCGTCCGTCTAATCAACTTGAATACAATCTACCTACGGCGTCTCAAGTTGCTGCTATATTGGTTTGACAAGAAGATTGTATGGAAACACAAGAAAGTGATATCATTATTCAAACAACTGGAGGCCAACTTTTGAATATCCCCGAATACTCTAGCTTCTACGACCCACTTCAATATCCGTTGTTATTACTATACGGGACATTTGGATGGTCTTGCAACTTACATTCAATGACCAACTCAAAAATCGCATGCTGTGATTACTATTCATACATGTTACAGGTAATCACACATTACTATGTTTTTTAGTAACTGTCAATTCAACAAATTCTTTTTAATTGTTCTAAATATTTAATCAACTCTTTTCAGATTCGAGAGGTATCTAATTCGAAAATTATTATGTAGCGGAAGATTGCTCCAACAATATGTCGTCGACAACTACGTTAAAGTTGAAACACAAAAACTACGCTTTATTAGATCACATCAAAATGACCTACGTGCAGAACTAAATTCGGGTTTACAAGATTGCTTCGAGGCTGGCGAAAATAATGCTGGTAGAATAAAATAACTTCTTTACAATATTAAAAGTATTATATTACTCTCTAATACCATATCATATCCATTACTCTTTCTGATTAGGTAATGTCGGAAAAAGAACAATACTGCCTTCTTCATTTACGGGCAGCCCAAGAGATATGTATCAACGATACCAAGATGCTATGGCAATTATTCAGCACAGCGGCAAGCTAGATTTGTTTATAACAATGACATGTAATCCGAAATGGAAGGAGATTAAGGATCAGCTAATGGAAGGACAAAATTCATATGAACGTCAAGATCTCTTAACTAGAATATTCCATTCAAAATATGAGGAGCTCAAAAAAGATATATTTAAAAGAGGTGTACTGGGGAAGGTTGTTGGACATGTTCACGTCATTGAATTTCAAAAACGAGGGTTACCACATGTACACATGTTAGTGTTATTTGATCCGGCTTACAAATTAAGCTCCCCCAACGAATATGATTCAATCGTACGAACCAAAATACCATATGCGGACGAAGAACCAACATTATATGAGGCTGTAATTAAGCACATGATTCACGACCGTGTGAGCCTTACAATCCAAATGCTAAATGTATGAAAAACGGTATCTGTAGCAAGAGTTTTCCTAAACAATACGCAGAGAAAACAATACAGGGAAATGATGCTTATTCAGTATACTGAAGAAGAAATGATAACAGATACATTACCTTTGGCAGAAATGCAGATTTCAACATTGACAATTGATGGGTTGTTCCATATAATCCGTGGTTACTTTTAAAATATAATTGTCATCTGAATGTTGAGATCTGTAGCAATATCAATAGTATAAAATATTTATACAAATATGTATATAAAGGTCCAGATAAAGTCTCTTTTCAAGTCCAACCTGGTGCTGATCATGATGAAATAAGCAACTATGTTGATGGTAGATGGTTATGCCCTCCCGAATCATTATGGAGAATGTTTAAGTTTCAAATGAGTCGAATATATCCATCAGTAGAGCGGTTACAAATACATCTACCCAATAAATATCAGATACAATTTCATAGTGAACAGTCAATTTCATCAATATTGATGGACAACATAAACTCCAAAACAATATTGACTGAGTTTTTCAATGTATACAACGAACAAAGAGAGCAAAACCTATATTTATATACAGATTTTCCAAAATATTATCGTTGGTTCAAACAACAGAAATATTGGAGGAAAAGAATCAGAAAATGAAGAGTGATTGGTAGGATTTATTATGTTCTGCTTGCTGATAGTGAAAAATATTATTTGCGTATGCTATTGAATCATGTTCCGGGTCCTACATCATTCGATAGTTTATTGACCGTTAATGGAATTCACTGTAACACTTTTAAGAATGCTGCAGAGAAGTACGGCCTGCTTGAGCAAGATAATAGTATTTGAGAATGTCTAATCGAGGCTCGAGTTTTCAGAATGTCATCTGCGTTGAGAAGATTGTTCGCTAATATTTTGATATTTTATGAATCAGCTGATGTCAGAAGTATTTGGGATGAAAATTATTCAAGCGTGATAGAAGATTACCCAAGTCCAGCGCCACTAATGAGTTCTACATTATGAATAAGCTTCTTCATGACCTAAATGATATTCTTCAACAACATAAACGTTCTATTACGGTCCGTACGGCGCGCTGGTATTGGCTTTCTGGAATTGGCTTTGGTTTCCAGAAAGCCAATTCTGCTGTTCGGCGTGTGAGAATTGAGATGGTAATGGCTTTCATACCAAAAGCCATGGGTTTTTGGTTTAGCCTAAAATCTAAAAACTTGAATTCTTACCTATCTACTCAGGTTTTTTGCGGTTTTAGGTATCACGCAATCCCGTGAAGCCCTCGATCCCACGACGCTCTCGATCCCGTGAAGCCCCTTCGTCCTCCCCATCAACGGCGACTCCTCCGATAACGAAATATTCTTCATCCCTTATGGCGATGGTCGGGAAAGTCACATGCTTTCCACTCCCGCGATTGCTCGTTCCTCTCCCCCTTCGTCCTCCCCATCAACGGCGACTCCTCCGACAACGAAATCTCTGTTGGGAGCCGCCCTTCATTCCCACTCCACGATCTTCGCTGCCAATCCTGTGCCTGCCCTGTCAATCCCCAATTCCTCTTTTGCCCTCACTGCGGTTCCACGCTCTAGTGCCGGTTAAAGACGGAGGTTTGCAGAGAGGAAAAGCTTAAAGTTTACTGTTTTGTAAGTATGCTAGAAGATTACATTCCTTCTGCTGAATGGTAATCTGTATTTTAATCTGCTCTCAGGTGATGAACTGTTGATCAATGTTTGAGAGAGATGCAAATATGTGTTTTTTCTTTCATTTGTTTTGGATAATAGTGAGTTTGCATTATCTTAGGGCAATGATTAAATTTATTTTCTAAAAATTACAATTCTAGAAAACCAATTCCTTTGCGCAGCCAAATAACATTTAGGTATCAATTTCAATTATGTTCATTGAATAAAATCATGCTACCGAACAACGAACAGAATTGGTTTTCTGCACAAAACCAATTCCTGCCGATATTGATTTTCTAACCAAAGCCAATTCCAGAAAGTCAATACCTGTGCGCCGAACGAACCCTTAGAGAGTTTGATTTACCACCGATAAATGAATCATTCAACCATTTCAATAACCTCTCAAGTCTTATTGAAGCAGAGTTATCATTACCTATTACAAGATATGATCTTAATGCATTTACATTACTCAATGAAGGGCAATTATATGCTTACAATACGATAAGTGAGGCGATAAGAAACAAGACACATGAGTTCTTTTTTATTGATGGACCAGGTGGAACTGGAAAGACATATCTCTACCGTGCAATTCTTACTACTTTTAGACATACAAGATGCATCAGTTTAGCTACAGCTACTTCAGGTATTGTCGCAAATCTATTACGAGGAGGTCGAACTGCACACTCAAAATTACATATACCTATTAAATTGGATGGCTAATCCTATTGCAGTTTTCACAAACAATCAGATTTTGCAGAAGTTATCCGAAAATCATCAGCCATAATTTGGGATGAAGCACCAATGGCTGATAGAAAGGCATTCGAGGTGGTTGATCGTTCATTTTGTGACATCAAAGATGTAAATAAGCCATTTGAAGGTAAAATTATCATTATGGGGGGAGATTTTCGTGAAGTACTATATGTTGTTGTCATTGGAACAAGAGCATAGATTATTAATGCAAGTATTGTTCAATCATATTTATGGAATCATGTCAAGATACTAACTCTAACAGAAAATATGCGGGCAAAAAATGATAGCAGTTTTTTTGAATATTTGCTACGTGTTGGAAATGGTACGAAAATGACCGTACAAAATGAAATGATTAGGATCCCCGTTCTAATGGGGATGTCATGGGAGGGTGAAAAATCGATTAGTGATTTAATAAATGCTACATTTCCCAATTTGCGTTCGCACGTCGGCGATAAAAACTATATTCGAGATAGAGCTTTATTAACACCTCTAAATGAGCATGTGAACATGTTAAACGATATCACTCTTCTGGAATTCCCGGGAGAAGAAGTTATTTACTACTCATATGATTATGTCGTTGATGACCTGAGAAATTTGTATCAACCTGAATTTCTAAATTCATTGACACCGGGTAACTTACCTCCTCATAGGTTAAAGTTAAAAATTGGAGCCCCAATCATGTTACTCAGAAATATTGATCCGAAGATAGGTTTTTGTAATGGAACAAGACTTATTTGTCATAGGTTTGTGAAAAATGTGATCGAAGCTTCAAGGAAACTTGGTCTTCTTACCACGAATACCATTGAAAACTGCTGAAGATATTAGATTGTCATTTGAGTTAACACACAAGCAATTTCCATTACGACTTAGCTTCGCACTGACGATAAATAAATCACAAGGCCAAACAATTGAAAATATCGAGATATACCTACCAAATAATGTGTTGAGTCATGGTCAGTTGTATGTGGCTTTATCGCGAGGTACCTCTCGAGAAAAACCAAAAAAAAAATTTGTTGCAAAAGGGCATAATAGATGGTCATGAAGGTATCTATACAATGAATGTTGTTTACAGAGAGATTTTCAGACAACAACAAACAACGTCGCTCCAAGGTATGTCCGTCATATACAATGGAATAATTTATTTGAAATTGATGTTGCAAGTTATACTTTAAGAAAAAAAACTCACTAAAATATATAATCAATTATTGTATCTCAAGATGATTGTGTGTATGACATTTAGTATATAATTACTAAAATAAATATATCTTCCAGTCCTATTAGAACTAAGTCTCTGATCTCAAGGGTCTAGCAAAAAAAATAATGTTTTGAAATCTAGCTAATGCCTATGTTTATGTGATCAAATTCAATGCAGTTCACATCAAGGGGAGTAAACAACCATGTCTGAAGAATCAGATAAAAGTGCAATTACAAGTGATAATACATATTGTGACATGGACAAAGGTATGTGATATGTGACATGGACAAAGGTATGCGATATGTGACATGGACAGGTATGCGATATGTGATAGTTGAATAAACATATCTACACAAGTACTGTAATGTGTCCCCTACTTTTGATGTTAAAGAAAATGTTTTAACGCCCATACTCCATTATTCAGGGAAAGAACAAATGATATCTGAACATACATTTCCATACTGGGTTGAAGAAATATATCAAGGAGAGCATGGTATTAACGAGAATACATCCTGGCATGATTGGCCTCATATTTACGACTACAATGGACCTAAAATAATAATACCGAAGGTGCCTACAAACAAGGATGTCAAAGAACAGTGGAATTTTGTTTTCAGAGAATTTGCCAAATCAAAAATCATAGTGATGCCAGAGTCCTACGATATCAAACAGGAGAAAAAGAAATTCAACATAAAGTAGTAATATTGTGAGAATGTTCATAACATTGAATTGCATGATATTACAGTAATATCTACATATATTATGTTGTCATTTTTTTATCTTTACAGTTTATTGCAGTACTTTTGTAATTTTATTATTCATCTGTTATTTCACACATAGATCCAAATTCAAATTGCTTTTTAAGATGAAATTTATATTTCATGTATTACTTAAAATTTTGAATAGCTAGGTGAGTCATAAAATGAACCGAAACAATAAATAAAGCAGATTAGTTTTACTGTATTTTTCGGTTCTATTTTGAACATTGGATGGGCAAATAAATAAGCATTTCTATGTCTTCATGTCGCCCCCGCGACCAATACCACCATCACAACCAATGTTACCCCCATAATCAACATCGCCCCGACGAGCGATGACACCCCCGCGACCTACACCGCCCCCACGACCAATGCCCCCCCCCCCCCCCACGACTAATCTCACCCCCACGACCAATGTCGCCCCCATACAAAATATTGCCCTCATAACAAATGTTGCCCCCACGACAAATGTGTTAGGAATTGGCTCCACAAATTCCACTGAACAGTCAAAAATACAAAGAAAAATAACGTCAATATTTTATAACAAAAATATCACAATAATGATCAACGTCCGATACAGAAACGCCGCGGAGAAGCCGGACACGCTCGGTCCGCGGGAGAGAGGACAATCTTGACTGCAATCCGCTAGCACAACGGACGCACAAGGTTCACCGAACCTTCAACGTCGAGGTCCGACGTTCAACCGCAACCACCGCCACCACCGGAGAACAACGCCGTCACCGGAGAGAAACCTCCGTCGAGGCTAACTGCAAACGCGCACGCCGTCGACACCGTGTCTCTCCACTGCAACGCCGGCGAACAACTCCAACCGAGCCCGGCAACAACTCTCTCAACGCCGGCGGTTAACTCCTCCAAGACCGGCGACGAACACCCTCGGCCACGACCTCTCCGAGTGCACGAACAAGAGAGAAGAGAGCTGATCCTCCTGTTGGCCGGCTCTACTCCTTCTACTAGGCGGCTCCCTCTTGCTGTCTGAATTCCTATCCTATACATATATATAAATATATATATATATAGATTAATGAAAGCATGCGGAGCATGCTTTCATTAATTTATATATATATACATTTATATAATATATATTATATATATATATTATATATATATAATATAATATATATATATATATATATATATATATACAAAGCATGTTCCGCATGCTTTTGTATATATATATAAAGTGGTCCAGTCCACTTGAACCGGGTAGGAGCCAATAAAATCAACAAACACCACCTTGGCTCATACCCTGGTTCCACTACCACCACCTGCACGAAGCACACAACTGCGCGAAACACCACCTCAACGATTTGAGGCATCAGCCGACCTGCTCCAGTCGACTCATCCCTGCTCGGCTCAACCTCTGAACGTCGTCGCAACCGGATCGCAAAAACTGACTCGTCGAACCCGAGTCCCTGGAAGGCGATCCACTGCACCACCACGACTATCACCTCTGTCGGCAGCAGAAATTATGGGCACACCACCTTGCATCGTGGTCCCCATCAGCCGGTACAGACTACCGTGCTGCAAAGCTCGCATGAGCACGGTGCGCCCTCGCCTCACCGTCAGAACTCCATCTCTTGCTGCAAAACTGCAACCACTGGAATCCAATCTGCCCAACGAAATCAGATTCCTGCGCAACTTAGGTACCAGGTGTACCCGCTCAAGCCTGCGCACTGCTCCGTCATGCGTCAGAATGTCCACAGTCCCTTTCCCCGTGACCTCACATACTGAGCCGTCACCCAAAAAGACCGACCCAGACGTCACCTCCAGTGAACTGAACATCGCCGCATCTGAGCAAATGTGCTGCGAAGCACCCGAATCCAAGATCCAGCTATTAGAGTCACCTTGACTCTCAGTGACGCAATAAAAACCTGTCATCTCCTTCCAGGTCGAGTGTCACCATGCCCGCATCTTGGACATCCTTCGAAGTTCCAGAACTTCCTGCACGCTGCGGACAATTTCTCCTAATATGACCAACCTGTCTGCAGTGGTAACACGTCACTGCCTTCTTCGACGCCGACCGAGCTCGTGCACTGCTCGATCCTTTGTCAAAACTCCTCCCGCGTTCATGCGCTACCAAGATCTGTTCACCCCTAGGAGTGGGGTCCTTGAACATCTGACTGGATAACAGCGCCGACGTGACTTCTTCCAGCCCCACCGTATCTTTCCCATACAGGAGCGTAGTCACCATGTGCTTGAAAGACGCCGGGAGCGAGGTAAGAAGTAAGAGAGCTTTGTCTTCTTCCTCTACCTTCGAGCCAACCACATGCAATTGGCTCAGAAGACCGTTGAACACATTGAAGTGTTCCTGCAGGTTGCCACCTTCCTGCATCTTCAGCGCATAGAGGCGCTGCTTCAGCAACAATCGAGTCGTCACGGATTTTGCCAAGTACAGTCGCTCCAGCTTCTCCCAAAGCTCGACTGCCGTCTCTTCAGTCCCGATGTTGAAGAGCACCTGATCAGCAACACACATCCTGATTGTGCTCGTGGCTTTTTCATCAAGATCCTGCCATTCCTCATCTTTCACCGTGGATAATTTGTCGCGCCCCCGCAAGACTCGAATCAAACCCTGTTGGACCAACATATCCTTAACTCGAATCTGTCATAGGCTAAAATTTCCACCGCCATTGAACTTCTCTACGGAAAATCTATCCAACGTTGCGTTCTTCCCTGCCATGACTGTCGCCGACAAACTAGAAGACCTGATTTGTTCAAAGGTCGGATCTGAAAGAGTGGGAAGAGGACCTAGTCGTTCACCACCGCAGTCAAACCCTTCCTAGAACGTCCAATCACGGTCGTCTACCGAACCTGCCTCTGATACCACTTGTTAGGAATTGGCTCCACAAATTCCACTGAACAGTCAAAAATACAAAGAAAAATAACGTCAATATTTTATAACAAAAATATCACAATAATGATCAACGTCCGATACAGAAACGCCGCGGAGAAGCCGGACACGCTCGGTCCGCGGGAGAGAGGACAATCTTGACTGCAATCCGCTAGCACAACGGACGCACAAGGTTCACCGAACCTTCAACGTCGAGGTCCGACGTTCAACCGCAACCACCGCCACCACCGGAGAACAACGCCGTCACCGGAGAGAAACCTCCGTCGAGGCTAACTGCAAACGCGCACGCCGTCGACACCGTGTCTCTCCACTGCAACGCCGGCGAACAACTCCAACCGAGCCCGGCAACAACTCTCTCAACGCCGGCGGTTAACTCCTCCAAGACCGGCGACGAACCTCTCGGCCACGACCTCTCCGAGTGCACGAACAAGAGAGAAGAGAGCTGATCCTCCTGTTGGCCGGCTCTACTCCTTCTACCAGGCGGCTCCCTCTTGCTGTCTGAATTCCTATCCTATATATATATATAAATATATATATATATAGATTAATGAAAGCATGCGGAGCATGCTTTCATTAATTTTATATATATATACATATATATAATATATATATTATATATATATATATTTATATATATAATATAATATATATATATATATATATATATACAAAGCATGTTCCGCATGCTTTTGTATATATATATAAAGTGGTCCAGTCCACTTGAACCGGGTAGGAGCCAATAAAATCAACAAAATGTCGTCACCACGACAAATGTCGTCACCACGACAAATGTCGTCACTACGACAAATGTCGTCACCACGACAAATGTCGCCCCCACGACATATGTCACCCCCCACGACAAATATCGTCCCCACAACAAATATCTCACCTACAACAAATGTCGCCCCACGACAAATGTCCCCCTATGACAAATGTCGTCCCCACGATAAATGTCACCTCCACGACAAATATCACACTCATAACAAATGTCGCCCCCTACGATAAATGTCGCGATAGACTAATGTCATCTCTTCGACAAATGTCGCCACCACGACATATGTTGCTCCCATGACAAATGTTATCTCCATGACAAATGTCGTCACCATGACAAATATTGCTCTCACGACAAATATCACACCCACAACACATGTCGCCCCTCTACGACAAATGTCGCCCCCACGACAAATATTGTCTCTTCGACAAATGTCACCACCATGACATATGTCGCTCCCACGACAAATGTCGTGATGACTAATGTCGTCTCTTCGACAAATATCGTCACCGCGACATATGTTGCCCCCACAACAAATGTCACGGCACACATGGATGATTTATCAATAAAGATTATCGATTTATATTCAATGTAACTACGATTTATGTAGTAATTCTACGATTGGTCAAAAATGGCTGTTTATATGCACATTGAAAATGGCCTGTCATTCTATATTTTTACCAATGTCGTGCACTTATAAACAGATGGAATTAGTAGATTGATTATTTTAAAAAATTATCGTCCATTATTAATGACAGGCCATAATATTACTGAACTGCCGTGCATAATTATAAATGCACGATATGTAGGCTTAGTATATACATATAATGTACATATACTATACGAGCATCTTCGCAAAGGCTATGCCCGTGCTTGATGCTCTCGGGCGGCCTTCGGCCGCATCAGGCGGGCTCCGCCCGCCTGCGCATGGGCTTCGCCTTTCCATAAATCGTTCATGTGTTCCGCTCTTACCGTAGTTTCAATACGCACGAATACTCTGATTTTTTAAAATAATTATGCGAGTGGCGGTTGCGTCGCTGAGCCGGTGAATTGTGTGGAAGCGGGGTCCGCTTCTATGCGGCCAAAGGCCGCCCGGAGCATCAAGCACGGGCGAAGCCCGTGCGCAGGCGGGTGAAGCCCGCCTGATGCGGCCGAAGACCGCCCGAGAGCATCGAGCACGCCCGTGCGAAGATGCTCGTATACAAATATATATTTACCATGAATAAAAAATACTGTGATCTCGAATACCGTGAGTTCATAATTCCTGGAGCCGTCAGATCTGTCTCAATAATTTATCCACCGTTGAATTGAAAGCCTTTAACCCACTCCCTCGACATTTTCGGAGGTCTCCTAAACCTATGATAATAGGGGGTCCTAAATTTATATACAAAAGAAAATTATCATTTTATCCTTCAAATTATGGAAAAAATCAAACAAATAAAATCAACAAAGCCCTCTCGACACTCCATGTTCCCTGGTAGCACCCTGCTAAACCCACGACCAATGTCGCCCCCATGCAAAATATTGCCCTCATAACAAATGTCGCCCCCACGACAAATGTCGTCACCACGACAAATGTCGTCACCACGACCAATGTCGTCACCACGACAAATGTCGCCCCCACGACATATGTCACCCCCCACGACAAATGTCGTCCCCACAACAAATATCTCACCTACAACAAATGTCGCCCCACGACAAATGTCCCCCTATGACAAATCTCGTCCCCACGATAAATGTCACCTCCACGACAAATATCACACCCATAACAAATGTCGCCCCCTACGATAAATGTCGCGATAGACTAATGTCATCTCTTCGACAAATGTCGCCACCACGACATATGTTGCTCCCATGACAAATGTTATCTCCATGACAAATGTCGTCACCATGACAAATATTGCTCCCACGACAAATATCACACCCACAACACATGTCGCCCCTCTACGGCAAATGTCGCCCCCACGACAAATGTTGTCTCTTCGACAAATGTCACCACCATGACATATGTCGCTCCCACGACAAATGTCGTGATGACTAATGTCGTCTCTTCGACAAATATCGTCACCGCGACATATGTTGCCCCCACAACAAATGTCACGGCACACATGGATGATTTATCAATAAAGATTATCGATTTATATTCAATGTAACTACGATTTATGTAGTAATTCTACGATTGGTCAAAAATGGCTGTTTATATGCACATTGAAAATGGCCTGTCATTCTATATTTTTACCAATGTCGTGCATTTATAAACAGATGGAATTAGTAGATTGATTATTTTAAAAAATTATCGTTCATTATTAATGACAGGCCATAATATTACTGAACTGCCGTGCATAATTATAAATGCACGATATGTAGGCTTAATATATACATATAATGTACATATACTATACGAGCATCTTCGCAAAGGTTATGCCCGTGTTTGATGCTCTCGGGCGGCCTTCGGCCTCATCAGGCGGGCTCCGCCCGCCTGCGCATGGGCTTCGCCTTTCCATAAATCGTCCATGTGTTCCGCTCTTACCGTAGTTTCAATACGCACGAATACTCTGATTTTTTAAAATAATTATGCGAGTGGCGGTTGCGTCGCTGAGCCGGTGAATTGTGTGGAAGCGGGGTCCGCTTCTATGCGGCCAAAGGCCGCCCGGAGCATCAAGCACGGGCGAAGCCCGTGCGCAGGCGGGTGAAGCCCGCCTGATGCGGCCGAAGACCGCCCGAGAGCATCGAGCACGCCCGTGCGAAGATGCTCGTATACATATATATATATACCATGAATAAAAAATACTGTGATCTCGAATACCGTGAGTTCATAATTCCTGGAGCCGTCAGATCTGTCTCAATAATTTATCCACCGTTGAATTGAAAGCCTTTAACCCACTCCCTCGACATTTTCGGAGGTCTCCTAAACCTATGATAATAGGGGGTCCTAAATCTAAATACAAAAGAAAATTATCATTTTATCCTATGGAAAAAATCAAACAAATAAAATCAACAAAGCCCTCTCGACACTCCATGTTCCCTGGTAGCACCCTTCTAAACCCGCCCGTTGCATAGCCCAACACCAGATTTGAGTAGTCCATCGCCAGTTGTGGCTAACTCTGATTCCATGCAAAGGAACACTGTTATATAAACTCCAAAATAATAATAAATCTAGCAATGTGGGACAAATGCGCAATTCAGGGGGCAATTTAAAGTAAATTAAAAAAAGGCTGCCATGCGCATTTAGTTTAGGTTGTTTTTACATTTTTTTTTGTTTAGCTAATTTTTTTAAATCTATTAAAAGTTTCAATGATTTTTTATATATGAATTCATGTTTTTTTTTATAATGGGGCTGGTTAAATGATTTTTAAAATATTCTGATTAAATTAATGGCACATGGCAGCCCGCTGGGGTGGGCCGGGTATTGTCACATGGGATCGTAGGAGTGAAGCCCGTCAGGTACTGCCGCACGGGGTCGTAGGGGGGAAACCCGTTGGGTACTATCGCGTGGGGTCGTCGGGACGAAGCCCGCCCGGTACTGTCACGAGGGGTCGTAGGGTCGAAGCATGCCGGGTACTGTCGCGCGGGGTCGTAGGGGCGAAGCACGACGGGTACTGTCGCTTAGGGCCGTAGGGGTGAAGCCTGCCCGGGTTCGCCCGCCGCCATGAACTGGGTACTGTTGCGCGGGACACGAGGGCCGGAGACCCGTGCCTATCACTCGTGCAGGTGCGAACCATGGCGAGTGCGCACAGTGCGAACTCGCCAAATTCCGGGCACCCGCCACCGGCCGCCCGGGGTTCGTCGACGGCAGGTGGCCGGCGAGCCCCCGGCCGGCGGCGACAGCGTTGTAAGCAGTGAAGAGCTGAGCTCACATCGTAAGAATAAAGCTGCCTTTAGCCACCTGTCCAAGTCAAAGCTAAGAAGATAAAGCATGGTTTATATCTACAGCTTGATCCAATCCTGTTAATTGGATAGACTCATTATAAGAGTCACTGTTAGGTGTCATGGGCCTAGCCCATCTTTGTGCTTTATATATAGCTGGAATAAGACTTGTAAAAATGTAATCGTTTTGATATCAAATATAACCCACTACTTTTAAAACAGTATCAGATATAGTTGGCTCTCCTCAGTTTTTATTTGCTATCATTGGTATCAGAGCACTCTGATTCTGAGGCAGTTTTCGTGTTTCTGCAACATCATTGGAGAGCTAATGAGTACGAGCACCTTCTCGACTTCTCAAACCTTTATTCCTATTTTTAACGGTGAAAAGTATGATTTCTGGAGCGTGCACATGAAGGCTGTGTTCACGTCACAAGGATTATGGGATATCATCAGTATTGGGCCCTCTCCAACTACTCCTGTAAGTATATCTCTTCCTGGTGATAAAGAGAGCAAGACTGCCCAAGATATACTTCAACGAGATGCCCGAGCCCTTTGCTTAATTTTTCAAGGGGTTTCAGAAAGTGTATTCCCTCGTATAATGGGAGCTCAAACCGCGAAGGCAGCTTGGGATACCCTTAAAAATGAATACAGAGGTGATGAGAAGGTGGTCAGTCTAAAACTTCAAAATGCATGGAGGAACTTTGAAAACCTAAAATTAAAGGATGGTGAGAGAGTGGAAGATTTGCTTACCAGAACAGTGAGCATAATCAATCAAATACGTAGTTATGGAGATTCTATTGAAGATAAGAAGATAGTGCCAAAGTTATTACGTAGTTTACCACCTTCCTTTTATCCCATAGTCACGGCCATTGAAGAATCCAAAGATTTAAACACACTATCCCTGATTGCACTTATGGGCTCATTAAAAACTCATGAGGAAAGGATGAGTGAATCAACCAGCAGTTTAGAACATGCCTTACAGGTTAAACTGCATTTGACTAAACCCAAACCTAAGAAAAACTGGAAACAGACAAACTTGCCTAAAGCTGATAATGTGAGAGATTCACAAGGCAAGTTTAAACAAACCTCTTCAGCCCCTGCATTTATAGGGACAGAAAAATACTGTTATATTTGTAAAAAGACAAATCACTTACCCAAGGATTGTTTTTTTCGCTGTAAAACCTGTAGGGTGCCGAATCATTCTGACTCACACTGCTGGAATAAAGGAAAAGAGACAGCCAAACTGGCTGAAGTTCCCAAACAGAATATGGAGGAGATGTTCTATACTTCTACCCCTGCAGAAATTGAGAAAAGTGATACATGGTTCCTTGATAGTGGCTGTTCATGCCATATGACATATCAAAGATTTATGTTCCTACACTTAGATGAAACAGTGAAAGCTCAAGTCTTACTGGGCAATGGAAATTCTGCAAACATAGAAGGAAGAGGGACTATTTCCATCCCCACTAACACAAATAACAGTATACAGATACCTGAAGTATGTTATGTACCAACTCTAAAACATAACCTTCTAAGTGTAGGACAGCTTGTTAGTAAAGGATATCAAGTGTGTTTTGATCACAAGGGAGGGCACATACGGCATGTTGCCTCTGATGCCCATCTAATCTCAGCAAAGGCAACCCCAAACCACCTTTATTCCTTATCTTTCTCTACCATACAGCAGCAAGCCATGATCTGTCAGCAACCAGAGGATTCATCACCCCTTCAATTATGGCATCATCGATTGGGGCATCTTCATTGGCAAGCTTTACAAACTATGCAAAGTAAACAGTTAGCTATTGGACTACCCACCTTTGCAAAAACTCAAAGTTCAGTATGTGCTGACTGTGCATATGCAAAGATTCATACTCAACCTTTTCCTAAAACTGCTACCAGAAGAGCTACTTCTCCGCTTGAATTATTACATGCCGATTTATGGGGACCTGCTCCAATTGCTTCATTAGGAGGTAAATTATATTTTCTTCTAATTGTTGATGATTTTAGTAGGTATATGTGGATATTCTACTTAAAAGCCAAAGCAGAAGCTCTTTCGTTTTTTGAAATATTTAAAAAGGAAATTGAATTAGACTTGGGCCTTCAAATAAAGATGCTAAGAACTGATAGGGGAGGGGAATTCACCTCTAATACATTCACAGTGTTTTGCCAAAAAGCTGGAATTAAAAGAGAATTAACTGCACCTTACTCCCCACAGCAAAATGGAATTGCAGAAAGAAGAAACAGAACCATACTCAATATGGTTAGATGCCTTTTACATGCTAAGCAACTACCAAAAGAGTATTGGGCAGAAGCCTCTCATACAGCAGTCTACTTACTCAATAGAGTACCTTCCAAAGCCCTTGGCAACACCACCCCATATTTTCTGCTAAAACAAAGAAAGCCTATTATTGCCCATCTAAGAGTTTTTGGTAGTATTGCTTACACCATGATACCTACTGTAGGAAGAGATAAACTAGACAAGAGAGGAGAAAAATGCCTTTTCATAGGCTATAGTGAGAATATAAAAGGGTATAGACTATATAACCCTCTGACCAAAACCCTAAAAATTTCCAGAAATGTATTATTTGATGAAGCAGCTTGCTGGAAATGGGAATCAGTAACAGTCCAGCCTTTCTTACCAGGACACACGGTTGAGCAGAATACTTACTCCATCCAGAATGATCCTAGTAGGCTTGAGGCACATACTCCTCAGGATTCCAGTCTACAGGAATCCTCTATTGGATTTGGTTCATCATCTTCCCATGAAACTCCACCAGATCAAAGTCCTGGTGAATCACCTGTAAGTTCCCCTACACCCATTAAAACCCGCAGTATTACAGATTTATATCAAGCTACTGCAACAGAAACAGCCCTGCTTACTTCAACTCCATCCACATATGTTGAAGCAAAAGCAGACCCAAAATGGCAGGCTGCTATGGATGAAGAATGGAACACAATCCAAAGGAATCACACTTGGACCCTTGTGGATTTGCCTCATAATAAAACTCCAATAGGACTCAAATGGTTATTTAAGATTAAATATACTGAAACAGGAGCCCTATCCAAATATAAAGCACGTTTAGTAGTAAAAGGATACTCACAAAAACCGGGAGAGGACTTTGATGAGACATTTGCGCCCGTAGCACGTATGGATACAATCCGACTGGTCATAGCCTTTGCAGCACAGCATAAGCTTCCTATAGTGCACTTAGATGTGAAAGCTGCCTTCCTTAATGGATCAATTAAGGAAGAAATTTATGTTGAACAACCTGTTGGATATATAAAAGAAAATGAAGACAAACACAAGGTCTATCGCCTGCATAAAGCCTTATACGGCCTAAAGCAAGCACCCAAGGCTTGGAATGAACACATTGATAACCATTTTCTTCATCAGGGATTCCACAGATGTGTGAATGAGCCATCCCTGTATACTAAATGGGAAGGTAACAAACAACTAATTATTGGATTATATGTAGATGATCTTCTCATCACTGGAAACTCCATGACGATGATCAATAACTTCAGACAACAAATGGCAGAAGCATATCAGATGACGGATTTAGGAATGATGAAATATTTTTTAGGAATTCAAGTACAACAGCTACCGAAAGGTATTCATCTCTCCCAAACCAAATTTATACTTGAGCTACTGCGGAAAACCCAGTTTGAAAATTGCAATGCCACTAAGACTCCAATGTCGGTATCAGAAACTTTAAGAAAAGAATATGAAGAAGAGCCTATTGATACTACTCTATACAGATCTACGGTAGGATCTCTAATGTATATCACTAACACAAGACTGGACATTTCAAATGCTGTAAATCAAGTGGCAAGATATATGAATCGACCTACTAAAACGCACCTTCAAGCTGTACACCGCATTTTGCGTTACCTAAGAGGAACAGCTAACTATGGCCTTCTGTACAAGCCTGAAAACAACTCGGAATTAATAGGCTTCACCGATTCCGACTGGGGCTCAAATCTGGACGATAGAAGAAGCACCAGTGGCTTCATCTTCTTCCTCGGATCTAAGCCAATAGCTTGGGTTGTTCGAAAACAACCTGTTGTTGCATTATCAACGACGGAGGCAGAATACATTTCTCTCAGCGCCGCCAGTTGTGAATACTTATGGCTTCAACGCATCATTGGCGAAATCACCAAATCTGAAACATCTACACCTACAATACTGCTATGCGACAACATATCAGCTATCTTCCTCGCAAAAAACCCGATTACTCAAAGGAAAAGCAAACACATCGACCTAAGACATCACTTTATTCGAGACCAAGTTGAAAAGGGAAAGATCGGAGTAGAATACTGCCCTACCGAGCAGCAACTTGCCGATCTCTTAACAAAACCTTTACATCGTCTGCGATTTGCGAAACTGCGAGAAGACATCGGAGTTCTTCCGGTATGACCTAAGGAGGGGAATGAAGAGCTGAGCTCACACCGTAAGAATAAAGCTGCCTTTAGCCACCTGTCCAAGTCAAAGCTAAGAAGATAAAGCATGGTTTATATCTACAGCTTGATCCAATCCTGTTAATTGGATAGACTCATTATAAGAGTCACTGTTAGGTGTCATGGGCCTAGCCCATCTTTGTGCTTTATATATAGCTGGAACAGGGCTTGTAAAAATGTAATCGTTTTGATATCAAATATAACCCACTACTTTTAAAACAGTATCAGATATAGTTGGCTCTCCTCAGTTTTTATTTGCTATCAAGCAGCTGGGCTGTCTGATGCATAGGCAAAGGGGTTCGATCCAGCGGCCTGAATTCATTGTGCACACTTTAACAGTGCACAGGAGCACCCCTATGATCCTACGTGTGTTTATATATATATAAATATATATATATATATATTTATATTTATATATGTATAGAGCCCTCCCGCGACACAATCACGAATCTCAAATCCTCTCCTGGCGAAGCTCTCCCTCCCGCGGCCCTCTCATGAATCGTGATTCCCCTCCCGAAGGAGCTCTCCCTCCCGCCGGCATTCTCACGAATCGTGAATCCCCTCCTGACTGCGCCCATCCCTCCCACCGAATCCGCCCTCCTCCCATCCGACGGCACTTTGTTACAGTATTTAGATTTTACCTATCACAATTTTGTTGGCAATGCCTGCCATTTCTTCATGTATTACAGCATTTTGTTACATTTGAGATTCTCGTTACAACATTTTGTTACAGCATTTTGTTAGAGCATCTCTGGCTAATGCATTTTGTTACAGTATTTAGATTTTACCTATCGCAGGGCAATGCTTGTCATTTCTTCATGTATTACAACATTTTGTTACAATTGGGATTTTGTTTGCAACATTTTGTTACGATTGTAATAACATATGTTTGAGAGCCAATGTGTAAGAAATTTGTGTTTATTAGACTTTTAAATAATTATCATCAGTGGGGGAGGATCCAGAAATTATATCCAGTATGAGCGGAATATAAAATTATTTAATAAAATAAAATGACAAATATAACAAAAATATATTTATATTATATTAATATAACATAATTATTTAAAATACTTCATCAAGTCAAGAAAAAAGATATCATGTACTTGGTTGTGTTCAAAAAGCCTGATCTGGTCGGGTTGGGAGCGGGCCGATTGTGCCTGGGTTTTTTGCCAACCCGGGTCGGCCCGGGCTCCGGTTTGAGCCGGACTCGGCTCGGGCTTCCTCTCAAAATGAGGGCCTGATATGGCCCTCCAGGCCGGCCCGAGCTGGCCAAATTTTGGATTAGGCGAGATTTTAATCCCTCCTAAATAGGCTCCTTTAATCCCACCTAAATAGGCGGAATTTTAATCCCACCTAGATTAGGCGGGCTTTTAATCCCGCCTATTTAGGCGGGAATAAAATCCCGCCTATTTAGGCGGGAATAAAATCCCGCCAGGATTAGGTAGGATTAAAATCCCGCCTATGGAGGGATCTGACGGGATTTCTAAGAAAATCCCGCCAGGATGCGGGATTTCCCGCGGGCCAAGGTGCCAGGCCCAGGCTAGGCCCGGCGCCCGGGCTTTGCCTGGTCCGGGCCAGGCCGGGCACCGGGTCGGGCAACCGGCTGATATGGGGGCCCTGTAAGGCCCCCAAGCCCGGCCTTGGCCCCAACCGGGCCCGGGCGGGCTCCCCGGGACCGGTCTTTTTTAACACGACTATGTGTACCTCAATTTAATATTCTTTATGAATTATTTGAATATCATCATCCCTTTTAAATAGTTTAAACGTTTCACACAATAACATATTAACGAACTTGTTTATATAAAAAATTTTAAACAACTAATTTGTTTATAAAAAAAATAAACCACAATATAATAACAAATTTGTTTTAAAAAACAATACACAACATCATAATAGTATACTTATTTATAAATAAAATATTAAAAAGAAAAAACAACATAACAATAAATTTATTTATAAAATTTTTTGACAAAATGTAACAACAAATTTGTTTATAACAAAAAATTAAAAAAACTAATATAACAACAAACATATTTTAATAAAACTTTACCTAGATAACAAGGAGCTTATTTTAAAAATAAAAACTTCTAAACAATAGCATATCAACCTTATATATATATAAAAAAACAAAATATTGCTATGCCAAAAAAAACCATGATAAATCTAGATTATGAAATAAATACTCTACCAGTTATGCTCAAAAAAAATTTCTTAAAATAAATATTTTTATTTTAATATATTAGTTTATAGAGTATCCAACTATCAATCATGATAAATCTATTTGGTTCTACTGAAAGAATGTGATTTTAAAATTCGGTGTGAGTGGCCGACCACGCTCGGTCATATGTAGGTCCGCCCCTGATTATCATGTCCTACACCTCCTTCCATTACAACAACAACACTCAAGTCTTTATCCACTATAGTGGGGTCGGCTATATGGATCCTTTGTCGTCATTGTGCCCTATCTTTTGTCATAATCTCACTAATGTCTAAGTACATCATGTCTTTCCTTGCAGTTTCATTTCTACACCTCCTTCCATTAATGGACAAAAATGAAAAAAAAAACATTTTTTTTTAAAATGGACAAAAATTAATGCTAACTTTCAAGCTAGTTCAAAATCGGGACAATTAGAATTGAGTGGCTTGACTAAATACAATTTTGATTTCGCCTTCGACCCAATTTGACTCAAAATTTTTGATTTTGAGTTGACTCGAAATCACTCGAACTTGAGGCAAGTAGAGGTTGCCGTCCTCTAACACGAATCCTATGTTTAACGCAGAGTCAAGAACTCTTCCCCAGGCTACAAATTTAAAGAAAAAGTGAGAATTACTTCTGATTCATGAGAATTTCTTGTTCCATAATATTCAGAAAATAAAAAAAAACGTGACAGCTCTAATATTAAAAAAAACATTTGAAATTCAGAAAGAAGGAAACAATAACATATGCCCGATGTTCCTTTTCTAGCTCAATAAAGCTTAGTAAACAGTATTAAGGTAGTAGTATAATGCAGCAAGCCCTGCGACACAAACGACTACGGCCACAGGTAAAGCTCTCCTGCATTGATTCCGAAAGCATGTGTTAACAAAACAACACAATATGACAAGTTTTAGGAAAATTAATTTGTCATGTTTGAATTACTTTTGTTTTCCATTTGTGTAGAAGTTTGTCTTTTGTAAACAATGTCTTTATGTTTTTTAGGCTTCGTTTGGGGGGACTTATTTTCACCGGTCAAGCGATCACGGTTCATGCGGTCGTAACCGCTTGACCTACGAAAATAAGTCCCCCCAAACCGAGCCTTAATCAATAAATTACAACGTATAAATTTACTGGAAGCATCAAAATAATCTTCTCAAACATGAGTGAAAGTGAAAGAGCTATCTTCTTCAGTGTGCCAACAAAAGTGAGTGAAAAAGCTATCTTCTTCAGAGGAGGTGAATAGATTATCCAAACAATTTTTGAACTAACTCGAGTTCCTTCTTCTCTAGCACAATCAACTACATAGGTTTTGCAAGCCTAAGCATAAATATAATATAAGTGCATATTGGTAAAGTGTAGTCAATAAAGAATGAACACAAGAATTTTATAGTGGTTCTGGCACTTCACTTTTCCACAAATTATGGAGAAACCCTCTCCAGGTAGTAGAATCACTTCTTCCTGCTCAGATAAACTCTTGCAACAATCCTAAATTGATAGCCCAACGCACCATTCTAAGGTTCCGTTTGGGAGGACTTATTTTCACCGGTCAAGAAGTTACGACCGCATGAACCAGACCTTAAATTAAGGTCTTGTTCATGCGGTCGTAACCGCTTGACCGGTGAAAATAAGTCCTCCCAAACAGAGCCTAAGGCTCTGTTTGGTTGAGCTGTTGCTGATGGAAAGCTGCTGATGAACTGTTGCTGATTGAAAAAGTGCTGATTCTGGAAAACAGAGTTTTGTTAAAAAACTGTTTGGGCGAAACAGAGTTTACAAAACGGAGTTTTTGAAAAGTTGTTTGGATTCAAAACTGAGTTTTTAGTAAAAAAAAAAATTTTAAATATGAAAGTGACATAACACAACACTAAACAAAGATTCATTCATAA
This sequence comes from Platanthera zijinensis, assembly GCA_039513925.1. Taxonomy (NCBI): domain Eukaryota; kingdom Viridiplantae; phylum Streptophyta; class Magnoliopsida; order Asparagales; family Orchidaceae; genus Platanthera; species Platanthera zijinensis. The sequence continues at coordinate 149,384,924 of CM077090.1, read as the reverse complement.
CACAAAATTAAGGTTCATTGATATAATTTTCGCCACTCTACGCTCTTGCTTCATACAGCTGATTCGCAATAATATTACGTAACGCAATCATCTCCTCTACACCACCTGCAGTGTCAGTACATGTCTCTTGTGGACCTTGTGAGGACATCCCATGATCTTGAACCCTTTGTTCAGACTCACTAAAATCAATGTCCACACGCGATGGATGCCGACGAATGAAATTATGTAAACACATAGTGGCGATTACAATAGCTACTTGCTTGTCGAAACGATAACTTGGCATGTCCCTCAGTATGACCCATTTCTTTTTCCAAACACCAAACGATCGTTCTATCACACTTCTTAGTGATGAGTGTGCGTGATTGAAAATCTCTCGATATCCTTCGGCTCGACGACCACCACGAGCAAAGTCTGGTAGATGATACCGCGTATCTTGATACGGTTTCAAGTATCCTCTTTGCAGAGGATAACCAGAATCTACCAAGTAATATTTTCCTGAAAATTATTTAATAATATTTATCAGCATTTATTTTGTGTAGTAATATATAATATAACAAAATTTTACATAGTTACCTAGAGGTGGATGCGGAAAGGTATAACGTGGATCGCTTATCGCAAAATTAAAAATGTTGCTATCATGCGCTGATCCCTCCCAACCTGGCATAACGAAAGTGAAGCACGTATTGAAATCACAAGCAGCCATGATATTTTGAGTTGGACTGCCACGTCTCCCAATATAAGGTACTTGACTTCCAACTGGTATGCACGCGTGAACATGCGTTCCATCAATTGCTCCTATGCAATCTTTAAAAAATGGCATGTAACGCCTGTCATACATAATCTCCGGGGGAGTAATGCTGAAAGATCTATCTGATGGCTGAATCACTTCTTTTGCTAACTGCAGCAAAACACGAAGACCTCGAGAAAAAAATCTGCTAGCTGTCTCCGTTGAATACTGAAAGCGCTCAATTGTTTTTCTCATTGATTCATTATGCGATAATACATATATTGTCAGCGCCAGGATTTCTCGAGATGCAGTCCTTCTTGTTCCCCGAAATCCACACTTCTCTTCCAGAGCATGCAATAAGTCCATAAAAATTTCTTGACTCGTCATGAAAGAGTCATGAAACCTCACCCGTGACCCGCGTAGTAGCTCTACCACCCATTTATCACCTGTTTGCTTTGAAGTCATGCGTGGTACCGGACAAAGCATCATAGAGGTATACTCGGCCACCAAAGATACAGCTGCTACCACATTCTGATGATGGGCAATCACATAATTTCTTCTTGTAATCTCCTTCTCTTCCATCGTATTTTCAGATTCATCGCTAGACATATTCTGTATGAGAAATAAACTACCAATAATTATTACATCGAACGAACAGTAATAAAACATCACAAGCATAATAGTGTCCACAACATAACAAAATCACAAACATATTATTCGGATAAAACATCAAAACATCATAAGCATAATTGTGTTCACATCATTTATCACCAAGACCATATTCAGATACAACATAACCACATCATAAGCATAATATTGTCCACCACATAATAGTCCACAGTACAACATAAAAAACAAAACAGAATATGATAGTGGGTAATATATCATCAGAGAACTCCACTACCCCCCCCCCCCCCCACAGAGGAAGCGATTACGCAACCACTTTACGTTCATCCCATCTGGCAGGCACAAAAAGGTCTCCCTATGATTTGTGTCCATAAAATACGTGATTGCAAAATCATGAAACTCTTCATCAGACTCCACTTCAGGGTACGTAGCTAATTTGTCTATTGCCCGGCGGATGCTAAACTCGGAAATAGCTTTTTTGGGTGCCTCCTGGATGCATCGACTAATGGTTTTAGAAGACTCCGCCAAGTCTTCTAACACGGAACTAATAACCTTGCTTTTCCCTTTCTTTCGCTTCTTGCCAGGTGCTGATGTAGCTGTGTTCTCACGTGGCGCTGGATCTCCAATGACGTCAATGTCCTCCGGAGCACCATCTGACATTCCTCTTTCGTCCACTGACTCGGGGATCTCGTTAATGGTGTTCGGTGTGCAAGCATGATGACCTGTTGCGACAACAGAGCTGAACATCATATTTAGTTTCTCCTCTAACTCTGGATGTATTCCCGAGTAACGAAATTTTTTGGCCGCCGGGACAACCTAAAAAATACATATATATGTCATTTCTTTTTTAAAAAAACGCTAAACAAAAATGTTATGGAAAATGAGTACCTTCAATCTTTCATCCCACCACTCGTCGGAAGCGTCTATAGTCTTCCTTGAAGCATTCCAACCCAATCCGGTCTCACCATGTTTTAACTCCATCCATAATTTCCACTCCTTCTTTAAATGATCCCATTTATTTTTCAATTGCACTTTATCGTATTGTTTTCTAGTAAGCTCCTCAAAATTCTTCATAATGTTGCTCCAACCCTCTTTATTAAAATGTGTGGTTGGTCGATTCCCAAGTTCTACCTCTTTAATACATAAGTCACAGAAAAGCATGGTAGTTGTATTGTCCCAAAACGCGGCCACCCCACCATCTTTTGATTTGCCCATCTTTAAAAAATAAAATAAGTTAAAAAACCAACACACACACATATAACACACTCAAATAACAACACAGACACACACACAACACATATAACTCACACAAACAATCACACACACATACACACAAACATATACTCTCACACACACACACACACACACACACACATAACTACACACACACATATATATAACACTAAACAATCACAAAACATAACACACACATACAACTCACACAAACAATCACACACACATACACACAAACATATACTCACACACACACACACACAAACACACACACACACACACATACAATCACACACACATATACACACACACATATACACACACATACACACACATACTACTCACACACAAACAATCACACACACATATACACAAAAACATATAACTTACACACACACTCACACACACAACAACACATGACACTCACACAACAACACACACAACAACACACACAACTCACACAACAACACAAATAGTACCCGGCCAATATTTCAGAAAAAAACCTAAAATCAACATTACAACCCAACATTTCAGGAAAAAAAACTGTAGAAATCAACATTAGGAAAAAAAAATCTCATAAATCCTAAAATTTCTCATCACTTGACACTCCATAGAGAGGGAGAACAGATGAATAAACCTAAAACTGCAAAGCAAGATAACAGGTTTGTTACCTCAGCAAGAGGGAGAACAGTGGTGCGCCAGATGTGTAGGAAAACCTTCGGATGAATGATCGCCGCTTGCGATTCACGGGTGGTCGGGATCGGGAGAGAGGCAGGCGATTCGCCGGTGGTCGTCGTTGGGGAAGAATGATCGCCGGGAGAGAGGCAGGCGATTCGCAGCTTGCGCTAGGTTTTCGGGGAAGATGATCGCGGCTTGCGAAGACACGGCTGCGGCTGGACGCAACCTAAAACCGCGGATGGAGGGTAATGTAAATAGCGGAAAATTAAAAACGCCGGTTATGAAATCAGTAGCGCCAAACGCCGCTTATGCTCATAATTGCGGTGCGTTTGAACCGCACTGTAGGCAAAAAGCCCAACCAAACGCTACCTAAGTCTACGATGGCTGATCCTCAATCAAATTGATGTCCGTCAAGACTACAATAGATGTCTACGGATCCATTTGGCATGGCTTGTTTGCTCCGGTGATTTTGGACAAAAACTTCATTATCATATAATACATGTTTGGCAAGAAAATGGTTATGACCGCCACCAAGATAAGAAAAGTAGTTTTGAACATAAAAGTGGATGAAATTTTTCAGGTGAGGTTGGGCGTTCACCAACGACATTTCATAGCCACCGCATTCACGACCACCACGATCGTGCTAAATGAAGCCCGAGTCTGCTAGTTTACCCCCTGAAAATCCGTTGCAACACCCTAGTCACAAGGATGGTAAGAGTCAATATGTCCCTTGGCGCACGGAGATTTAAGAGGACAACCAAGCCTTTTGAGGGAAAATTTCTTGTGAATTTGTATCAGTTTAGCAACTGCCTTTTTATCCTGAGATCAAGAGCTCCTGCACACTTAGTGCTAGAGCTCTCTTTTTCTTCATTCTTTTTTCTGGGCATGTGAACTAGAGTGTTTAAGACTAGTCTCTTGATACTTTTATCCCCTGTTTTCAACCCAATGATCCTTCCCAGAAAAAGTAATGATCTGCTCAAAAGGCCAATGGAACAGTTGTCATATTTAATCCCTAAAAGTATCATTTTGCTTTAATGAAAACATTTATTTTTAGTTAAAAATTAGTCCACCATTGGTTGAAGTTTGATACTTAAGTGAGGCACTTCCTCTATGATAAATGCCTTTGCTCAATGTTTTCAATTTGATGATCTCTAGTGCACTCCCAATGAATATTTCATAGCCAAATACTCAAAGCTCAGAGATCGAATGACATTACTCGGCGATCTTTCGCAGACGAGTAAACTCTTAGGGCTCGTTTGACAGAGCTTCTCCCCCGTGAAAATTTCATCTGTGTCGAGCGACCGCGACTGTAGTTCCCGCCAAACAGCGTGGATCTGCGGTCGGGCCGTGCCATCCGCCCAATAGCGACTGATCAGCCCCGCCAAACGAGCCGTTAATATGACCTTTCCCTTTTGTCGGTCCATTTGTGGCTACATGCTCAATGATATTGCTTTTCAATGTTCACAACTGGACTTTCCAGTTAGGGAACTGTTGAGATTGTGTCACCTCACCGATCCGTGTGCCCTTTTTTATTCCTGTTTTGGGGGAGTCCTAAACATGAAAATGCTTTATGGGGGGATATAATCTAGGGGATGTTCTTCCTATTTGGTTAAGCCCTGTTTTGGCAACCCCCTCGATATGTGTTCATCTACATATATTGATGACTCTTGATCCTATTATAAATAGGGGTCAGTCTTCCTTAGCCATCAGATAATTCGGTAATATATATCACTAGTGAGAATTCAGAGAGGGAGAGATTTGAGCTTTTCAGGCGGTTCTTCCGGCGAACGGCGGCATCTGGCGTGCAAGGTTGCGGCGCATCCGGTCACCTCAGGCGAGGCTACATCCGGTCAGCCACCTATAGTAGGCCCTAGAGGTTCGGCGGAATCAGGCGCAGCGACGGCGGCAGCAGGTGCTGAGGCGGCGATACAGGCGGAGCTAACGGAGGCGGCGCATCCGGTCACCTCAGGCGAGGCGACATCCGGTCGGCCTCCAGAAGTTGACTCCAAGAGTTCAGCGACCTCAGGCGGCTGATCCAGGCGGGATCAGCATCAGGCGGTAGAAGCAGGCGGTGATTCAAGCGGTGAAGATTGACAGTGTTTTTTCAGTGTTTTCTGTTTTCTCTTATTGTATCTTGTAAACTCATCAGTTTTAGTGGATCTTTCTAGCGCGCTCTCCCCGTGGACGTAGGAGCCCAAACTCTGAACCACGTAATTATTTTGTCATATGGTTGTGCTTGCTTGAATTTAAATTTTATTTATCATATTATTGCTCAGACTAGCTTCCGTTGCTAGATCCACGACAAACTACCGTAGTCGCGGATTCGGTCCCAATTTCACAACAATTGGTATCAGAGGGAGGTTCGACCCTTCGGACCCCGGTGAGCAATAATGACAGCGAAATTTGAACTCCCGAAGTACGACGCCAAAATAGACTTTGGTCTGTGGCAGAAATGGGCCAAAGCAGTTCTCATCCAGCAAGGTCTTCATAAGGCTCTCCTCGGAAAGGAGAAGTCCGGGAAAAAGGACGACGTGTGGGATGAGCTAGATCTGAAGGCCATCAACACAATCCAGTTGTGCTTGACCGATGAGGTTATGTATAATGTAGTCGATGCTGAGACTACAACGTATATGTGGAAGAAGTTGGAGGAGCTTTATATGTCAAAATCTCTCACGAATAAGCTGTACGTAAAAAAACAACTTTACAGCTTGAGGATGTCGGATATCACTCCGTTTCTTGACCATATGAATGTGTTTAATAAACTGATTTCTCAGTTGTGTAGTATGGACATTAAGGTCGAGGAGGAAGACCAAGCTCTTCTCATGTTGTCTTCATTGACGAAGTCCTTCGATCATCTGGTCACCACGATTCTGTTTGGGAAGGACACCCTGAAGATGGAAGAAGTGATGACAACGCTGCTCTCGAACGAAACGATAAGCAAGTCGAGCCCTAGAGCCGACGAGGGCTTATTCGTTAAGAGCAAAAACCCAACCCGGGGTAGATCGAGAGGAAAAGGGAAGGAGGAAGACCGACCTAGGTTTAAGTCTGGGGGCAGGAATACGAAGTGTCACTACTGCAAGGAGGAGGGGCACTGGAAGAATGAGTGACCGAAGAGGAAGTTTAGAGAACAGACGCATGAGCCACATCAGGATGCGGTGGCATCCAAGGATGAGAACGATGCCGACGTTCTTCATGTTTCACCCAGCGGTGAGACCACAGGCTCCTGGATCTTGGATACAGGATGTACGTACCACATGTGCCCGAACAAAGATTGGTTCTCCAGTTTTAGGTAGTGTGAAGGTGGTCGTGTTTTTATGGGGAACGAATCAGAGTGCGAAATTTTAAGAGTTGGTAGCATCAGGATTAGGATGTTCGACGGAGTGGTCAGGACACTCACCAACGTTCGGTATGTGCCCAATTTGAGAAAGAGCTTGATTTCTCTAGGCACTCTAGAGGCCGCCGGGTATTCTTATACCGGCAACGGCTGATGTTTGAAGGTTAGAAGAGGCACGCAGGTAGTCATGGTAGGAGAGCGTTACGGTACTCTCTACAGACTGATCGGTACCACGATTGCGAGTGGAAGGGCAAGGAGAGAGGTCAGATTGCCTCTCAGGCTACAGGACACGGTAGCATATGTCTTTCAGGCCAGTTCCTCAGATCATAGTTCCTATGGAAATGCTTTAGAGAGCAGAGACCGCTCTCAGGGGAAAGCTAGAAAGGACCAGTGGAGGAACAAGGCAAGTTTCGTGGCGAAGGAGTTCGCGCAGAGAAAGGGCCTTGGCGAAGACAAAATCTTCTCAGCCGTGGAGAAGAAGGGCAGAGTGTCATCTCAGAAGTGCCCAAGCACCGCAAGGGGAGCTATCTGGCTCAGGAGTCCCACCAAGGAACTCAAGTTTACTCAGAATAAGGTGGAGCTGCACAGTGTTAGCTATCTTGCAAAAGACACGGTCTATCGTGCAAGGATAAAGCACATCGGAGTGCGCCACCAGGAGTCGAGGGAGTTCGCTGGAGGTGGAGGCGTGGAGTTGCGGAAGATTTCTATGGGGGATATCAGTGCGAACATGCGGACGAAATCCGTGACAGGAGTCAAGTTCAAGAACGGTCTTGACTTGACTCATTCTGATGCATGTTAATCGAGGTGGACCCCAGGGAGAGGGGGCTTGTAGTCGTCGGTTGGGGAGATTCAGTTGGAGGTAGAGTTACATTCATTAGGCTTCGAGGTGGAGTTCATCGCGTGAGGTGTCAAGGTGGATTTTGTTGAGATTGTGTCACCTCACCGATCAGTGTGCCCTTTTTTATTCCTGTTTTGGGGGAGTCCTAAACATGGAAATGCTTTATGGGGGGATATAATCTAGGGGATGTTCTTCCTGTTTGGTTGAGCCCTGTTTTGGCAACCCCCTCCATATGTGTTCATCTCCATATATTGATGACTCTTGATCCTACTATAAATAGGGGCCAGCCTCCCTTAGCCATCAGATAATTCGGTAATATACATCACTGGTGAGAATTCAGAGAGGGAGAGCTTTGAGCTTTTCAGGCGGTTCTTCCGGCGAACGACGGCAGCAGGCGGAGACATTTGGCGTGCAAGGCTGCGGCGCATCCGGTCACCTCAGGCGAGGCGAAATCCGATCGGACACCTGTAGTAGGCCCCAGAGGTTCGGCGGAATCAGGCGCGGTGACGGCGGCAGCAGGCGCAGAGGCGGCGATACAGGCAGAGCTAACGGAGGCGGCGCATTCGGTCACCTCAGGCGAGGCAACATCTGGCCGGCCTCCAGAAGTTGACTCCAGGCATTCAGCGACCTCAGGCGGTTATCCAGGCGGCTGATCCAGGCGGGATCAACATCAGACGGCGGAAGCAGGCGGTGATTCCAGCGGGGAAGATTGATAGTGTTTTTTCAGTGTTTTCTGTTTTCTCTTATTGTATCTTGTAAACTCATCAGTTTTAGTGGATCTTTCTAGCGCGCTCTCCCCGTGGACGTAGGAGCCCAAACTCCGAACCACGTAATTATTTTGTCGTCTGGTTATGCTTGCTTGGATTTAAATTTCGTTTATCATATTATTGCTCAGACTAGCTTCCGTTGCTAGATCCGCGGCAAACTACCATAGTCGTGGATTCGGTCCCAATTTCACAACAGGGAACCACTAAATTTCCTTGCGTTCCTTTTCTATAGCCTAGCTTTGCTAACTACACTTTATTTCTGCAAGCTTTAATTATATAATAGACTTAGCTTTGTGCAATGTTGTGCATGGGTGCTTTTCTTTTTAGTAGATTCTACATTTTGGTGGTATACCTTAATCGCCCCCTAGAGTAGTTGTTACACAATTCATAAGTTCACTTTCAATCGGTATGTGTTTGCGTGTTTTTCTATGTTCTCATCTGATAGTTGTAAGAAGAGAGGAATATGTGAGATCAGTGGCAGACCCAATTTTTTTTCAAACCCAGGCACTAACGAAAATTAAATATAAATGAATTTTTTTTTATTACAAATGACTTTAGATAAATATAAAAACTTGTAATATTGAAGTTTTCAAAAGAACTTACATACTTACATATTAGAGAGCAACTTTTCGCGGATGCATATTCTGAAAACGCGTAATAACTTCTTCATTTGTAATTGTGTCCAAAATATCTTTCTCAATCTAAGCTATTAAACAATCATTCATCCATTCATCGTCTATTTTGTTTCTCAAACGGCTCTTTATACTCTTCATAGCAGAAAACATTCTTTCCACGCTGGCAGTTGCAATCAGTAAAAGACAAGAAAAAGTCGATAAAACAATTGGAAATGATCATGCCTTTTTAAGCTCCACTAATTTTTCTAGAAGCTCATGGTATCTTTAACTTGTGAGAATGCCTCGTTAGACACTTAGACCGCACGTCTAATATATATATATGACCATCAAGTAACTGTAAGTCTAGTGGAGTAAAATCACATGGGTAAAACTTTACAAGTTGAATCAACTTCTCCTTTTCAAAACAACTGAACAGATTACTAGGATCAAGACTTGCAACACAAAGAAGTAATTCAGTATTTACTTCATTAAATCGGTCATTTAACTCATTCAACATCCAATCAATCACAGTATTATAAATCTCAACCCGAAAATGATGATAGTTTGTAATGTCTCGTGCAGTGCATTTTGATCTCCCTGCTGGATAAAAATTGTCATCCATGTTTGGAACATCTATATTTTATTTTTCACAAAACGATGATATTTCAATGATGAAAGCCTTTCAATGAACATCAATGTTTCTCATATTGAATAATAATTGTTTTGATATTTTAACAAAATTCATTGCATTAATGATGTCTTGATCATTCTTTTGCAGTGCTTGTGATAATTCATTTCTCTTTGATAAATTTTTTTCATCAGATGTAAGAAAAACATAATATCAAATGTCCGAATATTTTTCAAAAGACTACTTGCAGTTCCCCTTTGATTTCCATCAGCTCCGTCCCGGGTAATAATTTCAAGAACATGTACAATAGATGAAAACATGCGAATGAAATTCCAAACAGTGCCATAATGCGAACTCCACCTTGTATCTTCTGCTCTCTTAATTTCTAGTGGTTGGTTGAGCCCTCTCCCACTCTCTAACTCACCACAGTTTATTTCTTTAGCAACTCTTTCAATTTTCAAAGCTCTAAGACAATCACTTCTTTTACAAGAGCCACCAACAACATTTAATACATTGGTAATGTACGAAAAAAGTTCTGCTATCTCAGGATGTCCTTCTGCGAGTGCCACTAATATCAATTATAGTTGGTGAGCAAAACAATAAAAATAAAAGGCTGAACTATTATCATTCATAATCATGGTATTTAAACCATCGGATTTACCCAGCATGTTGCTTGATTCATCATAATCTTGTTCTCGAAGTCTTAAGAGACTTAAATTATATTTTGCAAATAGTTTATCAGTAGCAAGTTTGAGTGATAAAGCTGTAGTATCTAAAACATGAGTAAAACTAAGTAATCTTTCAATAATCTTGTCTCTTCTGTTTACATATCTCAAAACAATAGACATTTGTTTTTTATGTGAGATATCACGAGATTCATCCACTAAAATTGTAAAACAATCATGTTCAATGTCCTTTATTATTTCACATGTCGTTGCACTTGCAATTGCAAAAATAATTACTTTTTGAATTTTTGGAGTTGTTAACTGATAATTAATTGGAGAATTTTTTAAGACTACGACTTTGACATCACAGATATTTGAGGCCAAAAGCTCCAATAAATTTCCCTTGTTTAGAGACTCATCAGACTCATCATGACCACAAAAAGACAATACTTGTCGCAATAGAAAATGAACACACTCGATGGAGGCGTTTAAACGTTCATGGTATTCAACAATTTGAGTTTCTTCTTGCTTAGTCAAAACTATTTGAATGCTCTGTTTTTATTCAACTAATGTTCACATAATTTTTTTGAAGCATTGTGATTGCTATCATGCTTGCCAATATGCTTCTCAAGAATACTTTTATCCTTCAAATATCTAAAGTCATGAGTAATAAATGTTGGAGCACAGCCCTTTTGTGGAAAGACATAACAATACAGGCAAAATGCAGCGTCTTTATTTTGACTATACTCCAACCAACACTTAAACTCAAGAAACTATTTTTTGTTGAATCGCCGAGCTTTTGTTCTCAATTCAGTTTGGGGGAAATTCTCTAATTGTGGTTGGCAAGGTCCATTTTCTAGATAATATCTTCTAATTCTATCTTGATCATTGACATCAAAACTCAAAATTGGTTGTCTTAACCCAGTATCGAAAAGAAATTCCTCGACATAATTAAGTCCTTGTTTCTTACTACATGAGGATAAGGGCAACTTTTTAATTGTTTGTGTTTCTTGACTAGGTTGAACAGCTTTTACAAAAAAAAATTCCATAACCTATTGATTGTAAAATAAAGAGGACAAACCAATTAAAAATAACACAATTGTTTGATTGCGTTGATGAACTATGACTGTTTGATTGTGTTGATGAACTATGACTGTTTGATTGAGAGAATGACAAATTTTTAAAAAATAAGGGACTATGACTGCTACTTAGACAGATTTTTAAAAAAATTAAGGAAGTGTTTGTGGAGTTATTTGGACAGTAATCATTTTTAATTAAGAAATTATTTGAACAGTTAACCTCTGATTATGTTCTCAGGCTCCCAGCAGTTTACCTCTGAATCTCTGATTAAGGAATTGTTTGAACAACTTACCTCTTTGAAGTTTGGACAAAATTTGAAGATGCCCTAGTCAGTGCCCAGTGGTAAATGGAGATGAATAAAATAGATAGAAAAAAAATTAGAACCACAGAAGAAAGAAAAAGCAGGGTTGCAGGGAAGAGGGCAAAATAAGAGAAGACTCACCTAGAGAATGTGTACGCTAAACACCGAAGCGCCTGCACTCTGGGTCTGGGATTACGCCTCCGTCCCAATCCGCGGCCTGAGTTCCGTCACCAAGAGGCAAGAGCCGGAGAGGATGACAAAATTTAGGAGTTTTGTCACCAAGAGGCGGAAGAATAGGCAAAATGTGACTGGAATTAGGGCTCAGAAGCGGAAGGCGGGAGCAGAGATTTTTATATATATTTATTTTTTTAAACAGTAAAAAAAATCCTTTTTTTTTAAACTTTAGACAACGGTTTTAATAAAAAACCGTTGTCTAAATTATTATAAAAAAAATTTTAAACGACACAAAAATAATAAAATTATAAAACGGCAAAAAAAAGTTGTTAATACTTTTATAATAAAATTATAAAACCGTTGTCTAAAGTATTAAAAAAAAATTGCCGTTTTAAATAAATAAAAAAATTTATAATAATTTAGACAACGGTTTTTTATAAAAACGGATGTCTAAAATCTGTCTATTCAATTTTCAACCCGAGCACGTACCCGGGTATGGTTGCATGTGGGTCCGCCCCTATGTGAGATCACCAAGACTGCCAAATGAAGACTAACGCCAACTTTACAACATGAATTTTTATATCCATGACACATTGCATCAAGGTTGTAGTGTTGGTTTGGTTCGGATCCGGTTCTATCCGTATTCGGATTTGGAATTTATTTCTTTCTCCTTTAGAATATGCCGATCCAAATCAAAGAGAATAAAAAAAAGAATAAATTTTCTATTTTTCTTTTTTGTGCTTGTCGTGACTTGCCAATGAAGGAGAGGAAATATTTGATTTCCTTTGGTTGGTGGGGGCCTGTACACAAAGAATATATCTCAGCCATCATTATAAATGAGTTTCTTCTTAACATGAAGATTAGTCGCATATTGAAGAGCCAACCCACCGTGAGAACTGGAGCAATCACCTGGAATTTTAGAGAGCCGCCTGTGAGAGGAAACACGCCGCCTCTGTCTTCCTTTCTCTCTCTCTTGCACGTGCACTCGGAGGGACCGCCGTCCTTGAGTGTTGTTGTCGGCCTTTGAAGTAGATATCTGTTGGCGTTGAGAGAGGGTGTTGCCGCCGGGCTTGGTGGAGTTTGTCGTCGACGTTGTATTGGACATTCTTTGGAGTGGAGATGCGTGGTGTCGACGGCATGCATGAGTGCAGTTAGCCTCGACGGTGATTTCACTCCGGTGGTGGCGTTGTTCTCCGGTGACGGCATTGTTCTCCGGTGACGGCATTGTTCTCAGGTGGTGGTGCGGTTGAACGTCGGATTTCAACGTTGAAGGTTCAGGTGAACCTTGTCGTCCGTGAGGCGGGTTGCAGTCCAAATCTCCTACTCTCTTGTGGTTCGTGCGTGTCCAGCGGATCCGCATGTATTTCATCGGACGGTTAAATTTTTTCTTGTATTTCTATTTATATTTTCATTATATATAAATTTTGTGGTTATTTTCTGTGTTCTTGTTACCTGCAAATTTTATAGATGTGTCTGCGTTTGTACCGATTTTACAACAAGTGGTATCAGAGAGAGGATCTGAGTAGGTGACTGATTGGATATTCCTATTTTATGTTTGGGTCAATGATAGGTGACGACATTGGTCCACTTCCTATCTTCCCAGATTCTATCCGTGAATTAATCAGATTACCTAGAGGTACTACAGGCAGCTATGCCAGCGAAGAACACCGTGTTGGCCAGATATTCGGTGGAGAATGTATTCAATCTAAGGGAAGTATTCAATCTTTCTCCTTCTCTTGGAAGTTGCACAATGTGTGATCTCCCTTATGCTTTCTTAATAAGTTATCAAATCAAGTTGAGTCACCTTCGGCCTAAGAGGCTCTGCAGACATGAAAGTTTTAGTGGCAAAGGAGCAAATAGTAGACATATCGATAGTCCACCTAGATTTCTTCTATGGTCTCTTTCAAAAAAAGTAATTTTTGACTTTCCTATTCCCACTATTTATAGATTTCCAAGATAGAAGTTGAAAAGGCAGAAGGTTAGGTAATCAAGTGGCCAGCAGCGGAACTAGGATTTTGAAGTCACACGGGCACAATATAAGTACTGTCAATTTGAGGGATTCGGAGGCAGCGCACCCTGAGCGGGGGTTCGGGGGCAGCGGTCCCGAAATTTATTTTTTAGCAAAGATATTTTTGTAAGGAAAATATTGAACACAATGGATTCCAGCAACACACTGGTGTGTACCTAACATTAAAATGCTCGAAGATTAGCATGGATGAAATCAGTCCAGAAATTCTCAAATCTCCTGATTTCTGTCCAGAAATCTCCAGATTTCTGTACTGAAAAATCATGGATGATTTCTAGACTGATTTAAGTCCATAAATCTGGAGATTTCATGACGGATTTCGACTGATTTCAGTCCAGAATCCGTCCAGAAATCTCCAGATTTCTGGACTGAAATCAGTCCAGAAATCTCCAGATTTTTGGACTGATTTCAGTTCAGAAATAAATGGTTTTTAGACTGATTTCAGTCTAGAAATCAATCTTCAGATTTCTGTACTGATTTTAGTTCAGAAATGAATGGTTTTAACTGGTTTTAAGCATGAAAGAGGAAGAAGTTACCAGTAGAAGAAGAAGAAGAAGTTACCGACAGAAGAAGAAGAAGAAGAAGAAGAAGAAAAGATAAAGTGAAGTATGCGGAGAGCATGTACATGTCTGCATCAGCATTACATCTAATCATTATCCATAATAATTCAAGAAAAAGAAACAAACAACATCCGCGAACAACATACTCGTGACCACAATAACGAGCATCAACTTCATAAAGCAATAATTGCACAAACAACTATGAGGTAAAAGCAAAAGATAACAGTCTAAAAATATAAATAAAAATATAAAAAAACAATGACAGGAGTCGGCAAACAAAATATCATAAGTTAGACATATTACAAGTCATAACCAAAGATAACAAAACGTAGGATGATACTATACTCACCTAAAACATACCAAAAATCACAAAAAGTGAGCCCCACTCAGCACAAAAACATCTGACTCCGGTACTTAGGTTAGCAAATTTGGGGAAATAAGAAGGTCAGGTATTTTTGTGCTAAGTGGGCCCACTTTTTGTGATTTTTTGGTATGTTTAGGGTTTAGGGTATAGTATTAACCCCAAAACTAATATCACTCTCGCTGATGACTGTGATCTTTCCCAATGGGAGCCGTATTATCTTAAAGTTGGTTCGATACAGAAAAAGACTGAGAAAGACCGTAATTAATTTGGTCAAGATGGGAATGATAGGGCACTTAGGCTTCGTTTGGGGGGACTTATTTTCACCGGTCAAGCGGTTATGACCGCATGAACCAGACCTTAATTTAAGGTCCGGTTCATGCGGTCATAACCGTTTGACCGGTGAAAATAAGTCCCCCCAAACGAAGCCTTAGTGTCATCGAAAATAAGCTCTTATTTTTTCCTCAATTACCCTCTTTGTCGCTTTTCTTTCAGCTCATCATGAATGGATTAAGGGAGGCTCACCTACTATAGTAATGTTGGCTGTCTTTGGCCGCTTAAGCGGGGGAGCGGGCTTAAAATTAAAGCTTGCAGTTGTAGCTCCGAACTCCCCGTCAGGAACTTGTTTTTTTTTGCAGAGCATCCGCCACAACTACTATATCCGCATCGAACTGGTACACAATGTTCACGATCTCCTTTTCTGCCACCATTTTGTCCTCCGCTCGTCCTAGCTTCCACAACTCCGCCAGATCATTCTCAATTGCTAGAAGTTCTCTCTCAGTCATCCAGTTACCCAGGACTTCAACAACTTGTTGGCAAAATATAGCGGCGTTGACCGAAGTCAATGACGAGTATATATATATATATATATATATATATATATATATATATATATACGAGCATCTTCGCACGGACTACGCCCGTGCTCGATGCTCACGGGCTTCGCCCATGCTAGATGGGCCGCTGCGGGCTGCGCCCGCCTATGAGCAGGTTGCGCACACATCCAAATTTTTTTTCTTCAAAACATATACATATGAGTACTTAAAATGACCGCAAAAAAATATGAAGTACTATTCCCATTTTTATTTTATAAAATTTTGCAAAATTTATTCTATAAAAATTAATTAATCTCTCCCCATCTCTCTCTTTTTATCACTCCCCCTCTATCTCTCTCTCCTTCTCTCTCCCGCACCCTCTCTTTCCCTCTCCCTCCACTCTCTCTCATAAATATCCCCCCTCTCATACTCTCTCTCATGATCCAATGGCCAATATTCAATCCATGGTGTGCCTCCAAATATCTATATTCCCTTATATATAAAGATATATATATATATATATATATATATATATATATATATATATATATGTGATATAATATATATATATAAAGTTATTTTTTGGCTGAATTGAAATTGAGGTCTTTGACCGGGTCAATGGCAAACTTAATATAGGTCATTGTTATCCGCACTACAGTTTTGGTTAGTCGCACATGTTTTTTTTAAATTTCTCGTGCCTTTTGAAAATACATCTTGTACATGCATTTTTTGGAAAAGTGTTCAACACCAAAGTTGTAGATCTCATCGATATCTACAACTTTCTGTTGAAATTGGTGAAGTGGAAGTAGGTGGGCGGGCAGTCCGGGCGACCTGGGCGGACTGACCGCGCTGACTGGTAGTTAGTCCGGCGGGCTGGTGGTTGGCGACCTGCGTAGTTTGCTGCGGTCAGGTTGTGCGGACTGCGCGGACTGGTTTAGTCCGGCAGTGAGCTGAGCTCTGCAAGGTGGTGTGCGCGGCCTGTGCGGACTGGGCTTGGAGTCCGCGCAACTTCTTTGGAGTTGCGGTGAGCAGCGGTCTGGCCATGTAGCTGGCGGACTGGCTTTGTATCCGCCGAGCTCGCGCTTTCTTTTCTGAACTTGCACTTCTGTGAAGTTCAAGGTTTCCGCAATGTCCACTGTGACCGGGCGATGTTGTGCATGTGGTCTTGGACTAGTGCGTGCGAACTGGCCTTGTGTTCAGCTGGTCGCTCTTGCGGGATGACTGGTCCGACGTTGCTGTTGCGGACTGGGCGGACTGCCTTGTGCAGTTTGTTATCTCGCCTGTTACTTGGCGAATATGGGTAGCTCTATTTCTGCGGACTGGGCGGACTGCCTTGTGCAGTCTGTCATCTCGCCTGTTACTTGGCGAATATGGGTAGCCTTGTTTCTGCGGACTAGGCGGACTGCCTTGTGCAGTCTGTCATCTCGCCTGTTACTTGGCGAATATGGGTAGCCTTGTTTTTGCGGATTGGGCGGACTGCTTTGTGCAGTTCGCCATCTCGACTGGACTTGGCGGGTTGGTTTGCCCCGTGCGGGCGGACTCAGCGGACTGGCTTTGTTAGCTGCAACCAAGGGGCGGTGACTCAATCTCATAGGGTGGTGACCACACTCCTCACCTGGCCTATAAATAGGACCCCCCGGCAAGTCATTTACAATAGAGTGAACAGTAAGTTGCGCTTGAGTTTAAGCCACGGACTCGGTTTTTGTATCCTGCACGGGTTGCTTGCTTAACTGGTTACAGTGTGCAGGTGGCGCGGACTAACACTGTGAAACCAGGAGTTTGGTTCTGACCTAAGTTGAGTTAGCGGACTGTTTCCAGCGGTCACCTATTTTAACATCTTCTCTCAAGTTCAATAACCTGTCCGCGCGACCTCGCGGTCTTGGCGGGTAGGCGGCTTGTTCCTCTGTTCAACAGTAGTTCGGCGAATAACGGCTTGTCCGCGCGACCTTGCAGTCTCGGCGGACTTCGTGTTCTGTTTGGTTTCAGCTCGGCTCGGGCGGTCTCGGCGACCTCAGTGGTCTCGGCGATCTCGGCGGTCTCGGCGGTTTCTGTAGTTTATCCGCCCGAGTTGTTTTGTGTTTCTATTTTTTCATGTACTGGCGAAATCATGTCTCGCCATGTATACCTCGCCCTGTAAAGAAGATTAATGAAATTTTGATCTGCTTGCTTCTGTCTGTGTTTTTGGTTATCTTGAGTTGCTTCCTGCTTTCCGCAAGTTCAAGTTGTGATCTGGGTAGCTCCGAAGATATTGATTTGGTATTTGGACTACCTTGCTGAGCAACTTGAGAAAATTCAACATGGTATCAGAGGAAGGTTCAGTTGCTTGAGCAGTGATCAACAAGCCTTGTTGTTGCTCTGTGTGCTTTTGAAAGGATAACCAAGTTAGTGCAATGGACGGTAGGTTTGCAAGAGGTCTGGGAATTGAGCTTCTGATGCCGACTAACTTCAAGAAGTGGAAGTCGTGCATGAAGAGCTATCTTCTGGGCGAGGAGCTATGGGAGGTCGTCGGTGGTGACGATCAAGTAGAAATCACTACTGAGTTTGGAACAGCCGAGCAGGTGAGAGTGTAGAGGAAGACAAATGCCAAGGCTGAGTTTGCTCTCAAACGGGCGGTGTCACCTGAGCTCTTTGATCACATCTTAGGATGTGAATCTGCTGCTGAGATATGGACTTCCCTTGATGGGTTGTTCAATAGGAAGAATGTAGCAAGGCTACAGTTCTTGGAGAATGAGTTGGCTAAGGCAACTCAGGGAGACCTTTCTATCTCCAAATACTTCTTGAAGATGAAAAGCTTGTGTGCTGAGCTTTCAGCACTTGATCCTGATGAGCCGATCTCCGAGGCCAAGCTGAAGAGGCACATAATCCGCAGTCTACGGAAGGAGTATGTTGCCTTTGTTACTTCTGTTCAAGGCTGGGCTACTCAGCCCTCTCTTTTGGAGCTAGAAAATCTGCTTGCCTCGCAGGAGAGCCTGGCAAGGTAGATGGCTGCGATGACTGTCTCTTAAGGAGCTAGTGAAGCTCTTTTCACTGAGAAGAAGAAGAAGAGCTGGGAAGGGAAGAAAAAGCAAACTGCGGTTGGAGATGAACCTTCATCTTCTAAACAGCAGGAGGGGAGCTTTGCTTCTAAGAAGGACTGGAATAAGAACCTGAAATGCTACAGGTGTCATCAACCAGGCCACTTCAAGCGAGACTGCAAGGTCAAGCTGCAGCCTGGGCATGCTGCAGGCAAGGAGGAAGCTTCCTCTAGCAAGGAGGAGGTCGGTTGGGGTGGAGCATTCATGACAGGCACTTGTGTCCGAGCTTTGTCCACCGTTGACATGGAGGACGATTTGATCGTTGACTCCGGGTGTGGTCATCACCTCACTGGAGATATGTCAAAGTTCTCCAAGTTGCAGGCATACTCAGGTAACGAAGCTATTATAACTGCTGATAATACTGTTCATGCATGTTGCTGTATAGGCCTGGGCGGACAGGCCACTAAAGACCGGGCGGTTTGGTAACCGCGCGGGTTGGCGGGTTGTCTCCGGCGGTCTGATATCTGAGCAACGATAGCGGGTTGGCATGGCGGTTTGGTAACCGGACGGTTAGTCGGTTACTCTTTGGGATATCGATGGTCGGCGGCTCGTCTCCTGGTGGTAACCGAGCGGTTAGTGTTCTTACTAACCGCGCGGTTAGGCGGTTAGGCGGTTAGGCGGTTAGCTTTGTATATGCTGTATTTCTGTATTTAGTCCCACATTGGGTATTTCTACTCTATCTCATCTCCTTCATTCTATATAAGGGAGGCTATACCTTTGTAATAGATAGTTTTTTGGATAATAAAATTTCCATTACTCCAGTTTCCGGACTGTTTTGGTTCTATTCGCACATGGTATCAGAGGCAGCGATCTAGTCCCCCTGTTTGCGTTTGCCTTCAGCTCGTGCGATCTGCTTGTCTCGCAATCTCCTCTTCTCGCCCGAACAATCTGTTCGTGCGATCTGCTTGTCTCGTGCGACCTGTCTTGTCGTACGACCTTCTTCCCATTGGTTGTCCGCAGTTGGTCGTGGTTTTTTTCTAGCCGCTGCTCTCTCCTTTAACCGCTGCGATCTTCTCCTTCTGCTGCTCGCCCGGTTTACTTTCCTAACCGCGCGACCTCTCTTACAGAATGACTACTTCTGATGTCTCCACCTCGACTACTGTCGTTACCCACCCTCCTCCTCCTCTTGCTGCGTCCGGGAACCTTGGAACAATTTCTAAGCTTCTCGGCCCCAATTATCCCGACTGGAGTGTCTCGTTTACTTTTCTTCTCCGCTCTCAGCGCAAGCGTCATCAACTTACCGATGACCCTCCTCCTGCAGACTCTGACCAGTTTAATGACTGGGATGCGAATGACGCTCTTGTTCGTACGTGGCTGGCAAACAGCTTGTCCGATGAATGTCTTCCGGTCATCCGTCACGATGAGACGGTCAAGCAAGCTTGGCTTCACTTAGCCGCCCTCTACTCCAAAGGGGGTCAAACATCTCGCATCTATACTCTGTATGCGGATCTCTTTGCTCGCCAATCCATGTCTCCTGCTGCGGCTTACCAACAGGTCCAAGCCCTTGGAGCGGAGATTCTTCAACATCGTCCCCTCTCTGCGGATGTGGCCACCCAACTGAAGCACTTCCAGAAACTCCTGGTTGTTTGTTACCTTCTGAGGCTCCCGGATTCCTATGATATGATCCGGCAGCAAATTCTTGGAGAAGCTGAATCTCCCACCCTGGATGCTACAGCTGCCCGCATTGCCGCTGTTACCTCTCTGCTCAATCGTCCTTTGCTTGCCGCTCCTCCTGCTCCGGATGCCTATGCCCACCAAGCACATCGTGGTGGCTCGGGTGGACGTGGTCACCAGTCCGGCGGGCGCGGCCCTTCTCGCTATCTCTGTTCTCACTGTGGCCGCACAGGCCACTTGATTGACCGATGCTGGACAAAGCATCCGCACCTTCGTCCCTCTGGTGATGCCCCCCACTCATCCAACTCATCTGCCTCGGTGGTCACGACTTCAGGTAGCGCCCATGTGGTGACTCAAGGTAAATGGCTAATCGACTCTAGCGCCACTAATCATATGACGGGCAATCCTCAGTATTTTTCTCTCCTAGAAACACATGATCGATTGCCCCCGGTTCTCGTTGCGGATGGCTCTCCCTCTCTGGTGCATGGGACTGACATGGTTCAAGTTACTCCGTCCCTTCGCCTAGCGGATACTTTCTATGTGCCCAAGTTCCCGTGCAATTTATTGTCGGTTACTTCCCTTTACAAGCAACTTCAGTGCTCAGTAACGTTTACTCCTGTTTCTTGTTCTTTCCAGGACCCGGACTCCAAGCGGACGATTGCTACTGGGACTGAGAGAGGCAGCCTTTACTTCCTTGATGATGTATCCGCTCTTTCAGCATTCTCATCCGCTTCTACAGATCTTCTTCAGTGGCACCTTCGTCTTGGGCATCCTCCATCCCGTCTCATCCACCAACTGTTACCCCACCTACCTTAGCATGCTTCTCCTATCAACTGTGATGCCTGTCAGCTTGGCAAGCATCATCGCTCCCCCTTTCCTCCTAAGCAAGGTCGTGGCTCTTCTAAGCCGTTCGACCTTGTTCACTATGATGTATGGGGTCCTGCCCCCACCCTTACCATAGGGCGGGGTAGTTCCTATTTTGTAACTTTTATTGATGATTTCTCTCGATGTACATGGGTGTATCTTTTAAAAGAACGCTCTGAACTATTTTCTGTATGGCAATCCTTCTATTTTATGATTAAAACTCAGTTTGGTGCTTCTGTGAAAGTTTTTCGTTCAGATAATGCTAAAGAATACCTGAGTAATGAATTTTCTTCTTTCTGTATGCAACACGACATCATTCATCAAACTAGCTGCGTATATACCTCCCAGCAAAATAAGGTGGCGGAACATAAAAACCGTCACCTCCTCGATGTCGCTCGCACTCTCATGGTACAGATACAGGTTCCTCGTAGCTACTGGGGCTATGCAGTTCTCATCTCCTACTTCCTCATCAATCGTCTTCCCTCGACAGTTCTTAAAGGCAAAACACCTTTTTCCATTCTCTATCCGGCCAAGAATGCTTTTCCCTTACCTCTACGCATTTTTGGCTGCACCGTCTTTGTTCACAACCCTTCCGCAACTCGCGACAAGTTATCCCCACGTTCCACCAAGTGTATCTTTTTGGGTTATTCTACTACTCAAAAAGGTTACTGTTGCTTTGACCCTGTTCATCGCAAACAGTTCGTTTCGGCGGATGTGACGTTCTTTGAAAATGCCTCATACTTCTCCTCTGACCTTACTCTTTCTCCGGCTGACTTGCCCTCTCCAACCATTCCCTCCGTCCCATCCACTCCTCTTGAGATTCCTCCATCACCAACTCCACCGCACACTCCGTATGTTGATCCCCTGCCATCTTCCTCCTGTCCTCGGCCGTCTCTCTCCTCTCCCGGGCCAGCCTTCTCCTCCACGGATGCACCGGTGACTGAGGAACTAGATGACTTGGAACTGCCCATTGCTCTTCGCAAAAGGGTTCAGACGTGCACCTAGCACTCGCTGGCCGCTGTTGTTTCTTATGATCGGCTAACACCTTCTCGCAGGGACTTCGCTCTAGCCATCTCGGCGACTTCCACTCCTCGCAACTACCAGGAAGCCCTTGATGTTCCTCACTGGAAGGCGGCCATGGATGAATAAATTGCTACTCTCTCTGAGCGGGGCACTTGGACTCTTGTGCCTCCTCCTTTTGGCACGGATGTGGTTGGATGTCGCTGGGTCTTTGTCGTCAAGTTCCGTCCGGATGGCAGTGTGGACCGGTACAAGGCCCGTCTTGTGGCCAAGGGATTTACCCAGACTTACGGTGTTGATTACTTCGACACGTTCTCTCCGATTGCTCGTCTCAGCACTATTCGAGTTCTTCTATCGGTGGCGGTCAACAAGGATTGGCCTATTTCCCAGTTGGATGTCAAGAATGCCTTCCTCTATGGTGATCTTCATGAGGATGTCTACATGGAGCAACCTCCTGGGTATGTTGCTCTGGGGGAGACTCGAGTATGCCGGTTTAAAAAGGCCATCTATGGTCTAAAGCAGAGTCCTCGGGCATGGTTCGACAAGTTCAGTGGCATAGTTGGGGCAATCGGTTTCACAAGGAGTTCGACGGATCACTCCTTGTTCATTCGCAAGACATCCTCGGGTCTGGTTGTGCTAGCCGTTTATGTGGATGACATACTTCTTACTGGAGACGACCAAGCTGGTGTAGCCTTGACGAAGGTCCATCTCCGCCAACACCTTGTCACGAAGGATATGGGTTCTCCAAAATACTTCTTGGGAATTGAAATCTCTCGGAAACCGTGCTCCTTGGTTCTCTCCCAACGCAAGTATGCTCTTGACTTATTGAAAGAGGCAGGATTGACGGGCGCTAAACCTGCTCGGTGTCCCATGGCTCCTGGAGAAGACAAAACATGGACTGACGAATCACCTCCTCTATCGGACACTACGAGGTATCGGCGTCTTGTTGGCAAACTCATTTACCTCACGGTGACCAGACCAGACATCTCTTATGCAGTAGGAAAGGTCAGCCAGTTTATGCAGTCTCCTAGGGAATGCCATCTTCAATCCGTTCTAAGAATTCTAGAGTATGTAAAGTCATCTCCTGGGAAAGGTCTCCTCTTTCAGAAGAATGGTCATTTGAGAGTTGAAGCGTACTCCGATGCTAGCTATGCGGACGACAAAGGGGATCGCAAATCGACATCTGGCTTTTGCACGTTTGTTGGAGTAAAACTGGTTAGCTGGAAGAGCAAGAAGCAATCCGTTGTCTCCAGATCTAGTGCGGAAGCAGAATATCGAAGTATGGCGTCAACCACGTGCGAGTTGAAATGGTTGCGAGCTCTCATGCTGGATTTAGGAGAGGTCTACAACTATCCGCTTCCCATATTTTGCGACAACAAGGCGGCCATCTACATTTCCAAGAACCCGGTCTTTCATGAGCGGACAAAACACATAGAGGTTGACTGTCACTTCATTCGGGAAGAAGTGTTGAAGAACCAGATTTGCACTCCGTTTGTTACGTCAGAGAAAGAGTTAGCAGATATCTTCACAAAGCCTGTATCCGCTTCCTTTTTCCACATTTGCAGCAAGCTGGGCATGATCGACATATATGCTCCAGCTTGAGGGGGAGTGTTGTTGTATAGGCCTGGGCGGACAGGCGGTTAAAGACCGGGCGGTTTGGTAACCGCGCGGGTTGGTGGGTTGTCTCCGGCGGTCTGATATCTGAGCAACGATAGCGGGTTGGCATGCCGGTTTGGTAACCGGACGGTTAGCCGGTTATACTCTGGGATATCGATGGTCGGCGGCTCGTCTCGTGGTGGTAACCGAGCGGTTAGTGTTCTTACTAACCGCGCGGTTAGGCGGTTAGCTTTGTATATGCTGTATTTCTGTATTTAGTCCCACACTGAGTATTTCTCCTCTATCTCATCTCCTCCATTCTATATAAGAGAGGCTATACCTTTGTAATAGATAGTTTTTTGGATAATAAAATTTCCATTACTCCAGTTTCCGGACTGTTTTGGTTCTATTCGCACAATGCAGTAGAGAAGGAGGGTATAGTAACGTTGGGTAGTGATAAGGGGCCGCTCACGTTAAGGAGTGTTCATCACGTACCGGGCATGAAGAATAACCTCTTCTCTGTGACCAATGCTGTCGACGCCGGCTATCACGTTCTGTTTGGGCCAATAGAAGTGAAGTTCCTTCGCAATGTATCAGCGGTTAAGGCTGATGTTGCTCACGTTGGAAGGAGAGTGAAGGACTTGTTTGTTCTATCAATAAGTTCCTATGTTGATCGGATGAGGGCCAATGATAGCGCTGCTATGTAGCATGGGAGGTTGGGGCATGTAGGGATGGATAAGCTGAAAGCTATAGCAAATAGGAGCCTGGTGAGAGGCTTGCCTAAGCTATCTTCCTTCGGTGATGGTCATGTTTGTGCTGGATGTCAGTATGACAAGTCTCACCGTCTTCCATTTGATAAGTCGCAAACGAGAAGCAAAGCACCACTGGAGGTTATCCATGGTGATCTGATGGGACCAACCGTTACTGCTAGCCTTGGCGGGAGTAGGTACATGCTAGTCTTTATTGATGACTACTCAAGATACACTTTGGTGTATTTCTTGAAGGAGAAGTCTGAAACCTTCGGATTGTTTGTGGAGTTCAAGGAGCTGGTAGAGGGTCGGTTTAACCTGAGGATTAAAAAGCTTAGAACTAACAATGGCGGAGAATTTGTCTCCTCCGAGTTTTCTAATTTTTGCAGGAAGCATGGAATCCAGAGGGAGCTCACTTGTGCTCATACTCCACAACAAAACAGAGTAGCGGAGCGGAAGATCTGTCATCTGACGGAGACCTGCAAATACTGGCTTCATGCCAATAGTATCCCAAGGTCTTTCTGGGCGGAGGGAATGTCTTGTGCAGCTTATGTCATCAATCAGATGCCTCTCAGTCCGATCAACATGAAGTCTCCCTTCGAGATGTTGCTGAAGGAGAAGCCGAGCGTTAAACACCTTCGGGTGTTTGGATCAACTTTCTATGTGCATATTCCTGATGCTCTGAAGACTAAGATTGATGCAAAGGCAAGGAAGCTTGTCTTTGTTGGCTATGATGAGCGAAAGAAAGGATGGAGATGCATGGATCCGGTGACAAAGAAGTTCGTGGTGTCAAGAGATGTTGTCTTTGACAAACTGACGTCATATGGAGGAAGCTCGGTTGAGCTACCGGAGAGCAATGTTGATGATGATCAGGAGGTGGCTGAGGTTGTTGTTCAAGAGGAGCTAACTGTGTCACCAACAGCTCCAGTTGCTTCAAGTTCTGGGAGAGAAGCTTCTAGGTCAGGAAGCAGGGGGAGCTTTGCTCCAAGCTTGCCGGAGAACATAGGTGAACCAGAAGAAGTAGCGGAGGTGGTCAGCAAGGAGCAGCCTCTTTGGAGATCAAAGAGAGTTATCAAGCCTCCAGCTCGCTACTGCGAAGGAAACACTGTGAGCTATGTCTCATGTTTCTTTGCAAGTCCTCTTGATGAGCGGGAGCCTACTAGATTCAATGAGGCCACTAGAGTCAAGGAGTGGGAAGATGTCATGAGAGAGGAGATGGATGCTCTCAAGAAGAATGGAACTTGGGATCTTGTACCCAGAGTTGATGGCATTACTCCGACGACTTGCAAGTGGGTGTTTAAGTTGAAGAAGAAGGCTGATGAGAGCATATAGAGATACAAGGCTCGTCTGGTTGCTCGAGGATTCTCTCAGCAGTATGGAGAAGACTATGAGGAGACGTTTAGTCCAGTTGCAAAGATGACTTCAGTTCGGATAGTGATTGCTTTGGCTGCTTGCCAAGGATGGAGGATGTGGTGGCTTGATGTAAAGAACGCCTTTCTCTACGGAGAGATTGACAAGGACATCTTTATGGATCAGCCACTTGGATTCATTTCTGAAGTTCATCCGGACAACGTCTGCAAGCTCAGGAAGGCTCTCTACGGGTTGAAGCAAGCTCCTAGATCTGTGTATGGGAAGATAGCAGAATATCTGCAAATCTACGGATACCTTGCTTCAAACTCAGACTTAAGCTTGTTTATCAAGAAGAAGGGGGAGCTTCGAGTCTTGGTCCTGCTGTATGTTGATGATATGATCATCACAGGGAATTCTGAGGTGGAGGAAACTAGGCTCAGAGCTGAGCTAGCCATTCGCTTCGAGATGAAAGACCTGGGAGAGCTTCATCACTTTCTTGGTCTAGAAGTGGAGAGGAAGGAGAGTGGGATCCTCATCTGCCAGAAGGGATATGCTGAACGCATTGTGAACCGGTTTGGTTTGATTGAAGGGAAGACTTGCTCTACTCCTCTGGATCAAGGACTAAAGCTTCGACGAAATGAAGGAAGGATTCTTCCCGATCCTTTGGTGTTTAGAGCTCTTGTTGGGAGCTTGATCTACCTGACGATTACTAGACCAGATATAGCTTATGTTGTTGGTCGAGTAAGTCAGTTTATGACAGAGCCAAGGAAGTCTCATCTTGTAGCGGCAAAGAACATTTTGAAGTATGTCAAGGAAACTTCTGACATGGGACTTCTTTACAGAAGGGATGCGAGTTTCTCTTTGCTAGGGTACACGGATGCTGATTATGGTGGTGACTCGGATGACCAAAGGTCAACTTCTGGTTATGTGTTCACTTGTGGATCAACGGGCATTTCATGGTGTAGCAAGAAGTAGGACTCGGTATCTGTCTCTACTACGAAAGCTGAGTACAAGGCTTCGGCCTTCGCAGCTCGGGAAGCTGTTTGGCTAAGGAGACTGGTAGAGGACATCCATGAGGAAGTGCAAAGTCCAACTTTGCTCCGAGGGGATAATGAAAGTGCTCTCAAGCTGGTAAACAATCCAGTTTGTCATGCCAGGACCAAGCATATTGAGATCGATCACCACTTCATAAGGGAGAAGGTGTTGGAAGGATCTCTTGTAGTCGGTCATGTTCGGAGTGAAGATAACCTTGCTGACATCTTCACCAAACCGCTGTCGAAGGGGCCTTTTCAGCGGCTACGAGGTCTTCTTGGCTTGATCACCACTTCTCACTTCAAGGGGGAGTGTTGAAATTGGTGAAGTGGAAGTGGGTGGTCGGGCAGTCCGGGCGACCTGGGCGGACTGACCGCGCGGACTGGTAGTTAGTCTGGCGGGCTAGTGGTTGGCGACCTGCGTAGTTTGTTGCGGTCAGGTTTTGCGGACTACGCGGACTGGTTTAATCCGGCAGTGAGCTGAGCTCTGTAAGGTGGTGTGCGAGGCCTGTGCTGACTGCGCGAACTGGTTTAGTCCGGCAGTGAGCTGAGCTCTGCAAGGTGGTGTGCGCGGCCTGTGCGGACTTGGCTTGGAGTCCGCGCATCTTCTTTGGAGTTGCGGTGAGCAGCGGTCTGGCCATGGAGCTGGCAGACTTGCTTGGTATCCGCCAAGCTCGGGCTTTCTTTTCTGAACTTGCACTTCTGTGAAGTTCAGGGTTTCTACAGTGTCCGCTGTGACCGGGCGGTGTTGTGCCTGTGGTCGTGGACTAGTGCGTGCGAATTGGCCTTGTGTTCAGCTGATCGCTCTTGCGGGATGGCTGGTCCGGCATTGCTGTTGCGGACTGGGCGGACTGCCTTGTGCAGTTTGTCATCTCGCCTGTTACTTGGCGAATATGGGTAGCCCTGTTTCTGCGGACTGGGCGGACTGCCTTGTGCAGTCTGTCATCTCGCCTGTTACTTGGCGAATATGGGTAGCCTTGTTTCTGCGGACTGCCTTGTGCAGTCTGTCATCTCGCCTGTTACTTGGCGAATATGGGTAGCCTTGTTTCTGCGGACTGGGCGGACTGCTTTGTGCAATTCGCCATCTCGCCTGGACTTGGTGGGTTGGTTTGCCCCGTGCGGGCGGACTCAACGGACTGGCTTTGTTAGCTGCGACAAAGGGACGGTGACTCTATCTCATAGGGTGGTGACCACACTCCTCACCTGGCCTATAAATAGGACCCCCCGGCAAGTCATTTACAACAGAGTGAACAGTAAGTTGGGCTTGAGTTTCAGCTGCGAACTCGGTTTTTGTATCTGCACGGGTTGCTTGCTTAACTGGTTGTTGTGTGCAGGTGGCGGCGCTAACACTATGAAACCAGGAGTTTAGTTCTGACCTCAGTGGAGTTAGCGGACTGTTTCCAGCGTTTACCTGTTTTAGCATCTTCTCTCAAGTTCAATAACCTGTCCGCGCGACCTCGCGGTCTTGGCGGGTAGGCGGCTTGTTCCTCTGTTTAGCAGCAGTTCGGCGAATAACGGCGTGTCCGCGCAGCCTTGCGGTCTCGGCAGACTCCGTGTTCTGTTTGGTTTCAGCTCGACTCGGGCGGTCTCGGCGACCTCAGCGGTCTCGGCGGTCTCGGCGATCTCGGCGGTTTCTGTGGTCTATCCGCCCGAGTTGTTTTGTGTTTCTATTTTTTCATGTACTGGCGAAATCATGTCTCGCCATGTATACCTCGCCCTGTAAAGAAGATTAATGAAATTTTGATCTGCTTACTTCTGTCTGTGTTTTTGGTTATCTGAGTTGCTTCCTGCTTTTCGCAAGTTCAAGTTGTGATCTGGGTAGCTCCGAAGATATTGATTTGGTGTTTGAACTACCTTGCTGAGCAACTTGAGAAAATTCAACACTTTCGTGTTGAACACTTTTCCTAAAAATACATGTACAAGGCGTATTTCTAAAAGGCGCGTATTTCTACAACTTTCGTGTTGAACACTTTTCCTAAAAAGCATGTATAAAACGTATTTGCAAAAGACGCGAAAAATTAGGAGAAAATATAGTGCGAATAATCAAAACTGTAGTGCGAATAAAATCGCCTTAATATATTAATAAAACTAAAATGAAGAGGCACGTGAAAACGTGAAAAACTGGCAGAAGAAAGGAACGGCGGAAGAGAAAGGTAAAGGCGTGAATAGTGGGACACGTGGCTTGTTTTAATTGTTTGAAGAAATCTATAAATAGGCGGAAGACAGCAGTAAATATTACGACGAATGGCTCGGCAAATTTGCCGATAAAGATTTGCGGAATGCAGCGGCAATGACTTCGCGATATTTCCTGCGAACAAGAAAAAGTGGCGGACTGCGGACAGCATAAGCGTGACAAGGTTGAGTCGATCCAGAGAACTGCAGACTGTTTTTTGCGGAGCTTAGAAAAGCAATTTCTGCGGACAGAAATATGCACGTGAACAGTAGCAAGAAGAAGTAAAACTCCTAAAAGTGGCGGGCAGGTTCTCCTAACCTGTGAATAGCTTGCGGACTGAAGTTTTCGACCTCCAAATAGTTGTCATTTGTGGAGTTTTTGTAAAACCCAAGTTTGGGTTTGTGTTTGTGTTGAGTTGTAATTGTGGTTGAAGACAAGTTGTTGTCATTTGTGTTTTGTAACTTTTGTTTTATATATAAGAAGTTATTTGCCTCATTTATTTGGTGTTGTGCCTATTGTAAACGCTTCCAACACAACTCACATCGACTTCACTGGTCCCTTCCTAGACCTTGGTTTTAATTATATTCTCCCTCTTTGGAGAAACCTTAGAGGCCGGCCTCCACTTCTTATTTTTCGTATCTTTCCGCTCTGAAGAATTTCTGTTGCGGGGATACCGCAAAATGTTTCAGCCCTTCTCTAATAGGAGTTTCCCCCTCTATTTGCTAACCAGAGTTCTTGGTTTCTTAAGCCGAAGGTAATGCGAGTAAGGCTGGGTTTGGCGTGACTTATTTGCTCCGATGAGGTTGGACAAAAATGTCATTGTCATATCAAAATCTTATGCCCCAAACTAATTTCATTTTTTTTGGTAACCGTAGTAACATTTGTCATACCAAACATACAATAAGTCTTCAATTATCTCATCAACTGCAGGTTCTTCTTCATAATGGCCAAAGATTTCAGCTATTTTTTGTTTGCATCAATTTTGAAATGAGATGTAAACATCCTCAAGTATGTCTGAGGAGAATCAGGGGTATCTGTGATGTGGATAATAGGTGAAGGCTCGTTTGGAGTAATCGCAACAGGCTTTGGAGAACAAGGTTCATTTTCTTTTTATGCTTCTTCTTTGTAGAAGTCGTTGACACAGATGTTTTCTTCTGTCACTTTCCTCCTCTCCAATTTGCTTCTTTTGCTGAGAGGAGCGGCCTTGAAACGGTTGTTGAAGCATCGCCATCAAGTTCTTGTTCTCGCTAGATGCCACGGCTAACTTGAGGACAGAGGCTACAACTAGCAAAAAACTTCCCACTGAAAAATGTTTCGATGTCACCAGTCTCTAGCGTTATAATAGAATTTCCCAAATATTTAATGTGTCCCAGGCTTGGCAGTTAATTCAAACATTTTTGAAGGCCGCACAAGCTTAAATTGTGTGGGGGATAATGTTTACCTAAAATCATGCAGCCTCGGGATGAGTTCAAAGTCATCTCTATAACAGTAAGTGCAGACAGATTTTGGTGCTCGCCTTGACTTCAAGATGTCCACCAAGAGGAGTGGTTCTAGTTTGCCTTAGGGAGAAGGAGGTAATCCCTCCAGAGGTTGTCGTGCCTAGTTCCTGAGTAACCCTTACGATCGCCTCTACGTGACCACACAACTCCTCAGATTGTCTCCAATAAGCCAATGTTCTCGTCTGTAGTCCATGCCGACAGACCTCCAGTGTCCTCCACGCTCAAGCCATTTGAGAAGGTGCCGCCATCCCTTCTCTAGCTTGGGCAATCAGCATTTGAAGGCAGTCCGACCATTTGGCCAGTGTTGAATTGTTCTTTTACCAAAGCTCGTGCAAACACTTATGTGTGTCCTCCTGGTTTATATTTTTAGGACATATGCACACCATAAGGTTTCTCATTCATGCCCAACTCTCCTGTAACCCGGGCAACCCATCTTTTTCCTAAAGATGATGTTCAACTCAAATTATACGAGTTCACGGTGAAACCTTTTGGTCTCGCTAACGCACCTTCAGTATTCACGAGTTTCATGAATAGTGTGTTTGAGGCATATCTGGACAAATTTGACTTCATCTTCTTAAACCATATTGTCTACTCAGAAACCAAGATAGCACGTACATCGAACTTGAAGCTCGACTAGAGAAGCTGCAAGATCATCTTATGAATGTGAAATTCAACAAGTGTGACCTCGAGCTCAAGGAATCATGCTTTCTGGGATACATTATCAGCAGAGCAGGAGTGACAGTGGATCCCGCCAAGATTCAAGCATTAAAGGATTGTCCGACATTGAAGTCAGTAGCAGATATCTAGAGTTCCCTCGGGCTCGTGGGCTACTACCACAAGTTTTTAGAGGAAATCTCTAAGATTGATCTCCCACTCACCGTGCTGATGAACAATATGTTAGATATTTTATAATATGTCCACACGCGTGTTAGCCCGACTCAGTATAGGTTACGGGTTCGTGTCGCTCTAGGGTTAGGCGCTACGCTGGAAGTACTATAAATACCCATTCCATACATAGATGAGGTATTCGTAGAATACTTTGAGCGGAGCCTCAACATTCTCAAAGTAACGGTTAGGGTTTCTCCGCTTCCGTGTTCGTTCTGCGATTCTACCAGCGCCGCTCCCGTCGTTCGCTTGCAAGTCCGTCGTTCTTTTCGCGATTCGCTCCTGCTTCGTGATTCACAGATTGCGGCTCGTCCCTTCGCGTCTCCCTATTTGCCGCTGTTTTCAGATCCGCCGGCTTTGCCGATTGCAGGTCGTCGACGATCTAGGGTTGCAGATCGCCAACGATCTAGGGCTGCAGATCGGGATCCACCGTTGCTTGTCCGCTCGTTGCGGTTATTTTTGCGAGTTCCTGTGGCCGCCGTTCGCAGCAGCAACGTGACCTAGCTGCTCCCGTCGTTCTGTCTAGATCGGAGGGAGATCATCCTTGCTGCAAGGTTTGATTTGGTCGTTCACACAAGACAAGGAATCGCAAATCCTGTTTCGATCAGCAGCACTCAGAAATCTCCAGATCCAGAAGTTTCACTGTCGTCCCGGACCTACGCAAGTATCCAGAAATTGGAGAGAAACAAAAAAAAAGGTGAGAAAGTAGCTCTATTTTTTGCTACAGTTGCCTGCCCAGATCCAGAAAAAGAAAAAACTACTTGGAAGAGATAAAGTCCGACCGCTGGATTCTCTTTATGCCCGTCTTTTCATGAAGTCGGATTTACAGATCCAGTGAAGCAAATATCTCTTTGGTTTTGTTTCCACCAAAGTCTGGATCAATCTGATCTTTAACTTCCGATCAAGATTGCTTCATTCAGTTTTTTTTTTGGAGGAAGGCCCTTGGATTTCTATTGATCGTGAAAACCATTGTTGATTGGATTTAGTCTTCGGCGACTGCATCTAGTCAGAGAGGAGGTGCAAATCTTTTTTTTGGATTGGATCCGAAGACCCGCGTCTCGTCTCCGCGCGATTCAGGTGACTTCTTTCTGGTTATTATTGTTTTAGCTTTAGTGAGATGTCGAAGGTTACCTCCTACGACATCGTCAAGCTTCAGTCGTTCGACCTCTCCGAGTTCCACGCTTGGAAGCTACACGTCCAACTTGGTATGAAGGAACGTGAGATTTTCTACACGGTCCTGAGTGACTTTGCCACTACCGAAGAGGATGTGAACGAATTACAGTGGAGAAAGGACGAAGACTTCTGCAGGGACTACCTCCTTAATTCCCTGAACCCTAGACTCGCCCTGACTTACAGCAGTCATAAGACTGCAAAAGAGATTTGGGATCGCTTGAATGCGCACTTCCAAAAGGAAGAGGGATTGTCGAGGACTCTCCTTGGGGAGAGACTCTTTACTTCTAAATTTAATTTGAACACGTCAATCACCTCACAAAAAATTGAACTGGAGAGTCTGCGTCTCAAGCTGGCGGACGATAAGTCCGACATCTCGGATAATCTCTTTGTGTGTCTTATTCTTAGCAAGCTACCTCCTGAGTGGTTGACCTTCAAGACTAAAATGCACAGGCTGAAGGAAAAGATTGCATTGGATGAACTCAAAAGGTTCATTCATATCGAGGATCAAAATATTGCTGGCAAGAGCTTGGAACAAGTTGTTCAGCCCTCACAGGCTGTCAACTTCGTTTCTCGACCCAGTAAGCCTCGCAGGAAGCCACCAACACCCAAAGGTGAAGCCTCTGCACAGTTGGCGCCTAAAAAGCCCTCTTTCAAAAAGAAGAGGGGCAAGTGCCACAACTGTGGCAAGTGGGGACACTGGGCGGCTGATTGTAAAGCTCCGAAGAAGAAAAGGGAGGATGCCCCACAAAACGTGGCGAACATGCTGGCTGATGCCTCCGATCCCAGGTCCTTTGTGGCTATGGTCGGGAGCAGTCACCGCAGCTCGTCCTCTGAGTGGTGGCTTGATAGCGGTGCTACCTGTCATGTGACGAATGACAGAGCTTTACTTGCTGAGGTCAAGGCGGTTCAGGAAAAGGTGGAGAACTGCAATGGAGGAGAGACTCAGGTGACCCATGCAGGGACAGCCGAGCTGGTCCTCTCTTCAGGTAAAATTTTATTTTTGCTTAATGTAAAAGTAGTTTCAAATTTAACCAAGAACTTGATTTCCATTAGTCTATTAGATAAGACTGGGATGACCTTCACAACTCAGAACGGTAGAATGACCTTAGCAGTCAATTCACATTATTTTGGGTGTGCGTACCTGATCAACGGAATGTATAGACTTAGCTTAAACAATGATAGCATTCATCAAATTAGTTCAAACCTTATTGATCCTAAGCTGTTACACAACAGACTTGGACATGTAAACTATAGGAAAATGCTAGAGTTAGCTAAGAGTCATAACATCCCCTTAGATCTGTCGATTCGATTTGACAAGTGCGAGGTGTGTGCTCAGACCAAGATCACTAGAAAGCCTTTTAGATCGGTTTCTAGGAGCACGAAACTTCTTGAGTTGATACATTCAGACCTCTGTGATTTTCATAGTCACGTCACTAGAGGGGGAAGGAAGTATCTGATTACGTTCATAGACGATTTTTCAAGATTTTGTCATGTATATCTGTTAAAATCGAAAGACGAAGCCTTTGAGACGTTTAAGACTTTCAAGTCTCGTGTGGAAAATCAGTTAAATCTGAAAATTAAGAGATTTAGAAGTGATCGAGGAGGAGAATACACTGTTACTGGGTTCAAGGAATTTTGTACCTCTGAGGGAATAATTCTTGAAACAACAGCTCCTTACTCACCCCAGTCGAATAGTGTTGCCGAGCGTAAGAATAGAACTTTAACAGAGATGTTGAACTCTATGCTCCTAACAGCTGGCATGCCTAATTCCTTTAGGGGAGAAGCAGTTCGTGCTGCAAATCACATTCTGAATAGAGTGCCTCATTCTCAGCTCACGTCTACCCCGTATGAGCTATGGCACGGTCATCCTTGTAGATATGATACTCTAAAGACTTGGGGTTGTATTGCCTATGTGTGCATACAAGACCTTAAGAGGCCTAAGGTGGGACCTAGAACAACGACGTGTGTCTATCTAGGTAGTGCAGAAGATAGTGCAGCAGACAGATTTCTCGATCTATCCACAAATACCGTGATAGAGTCTAGAGATGCTATATTCTTTGACGATAAATTTGTCAAGGATCATGGTTTATCTGTCTCTGGGTCTAATGATATGATTTCAGAATCTATCGTAGAACCTGAAGCTGGCCCCTCTAACACTGCTCCTCAACCGTTAGAGGTGGAACCTGTTCCACTTAGAGCATCTACAAGAGAGAGGATCCCTAAGAACTTTGGTGAGAATTTTGTCACCTATCACTTAGAGGATGATCCATTCTCCTACCATGAAGCAATGAGATCTAGAGATTCGTTGATGTGGGCAGAAGCTATTGATGATGAGATGGACTCGCTGCTACATAACAATACTTGGCATCTAGTTGACTTGCCGAAAGGCGCTAAAGTCCTAGGATGCAAGTGGGTGTTGAAGAAGAAACTTCATAGTGATGGGTCTATAGCCAGGTATAAAGCACGTCTCGTAGCTAAAGGTTATAAACAACAGGGGGGAATAGACTATTTTGATGTTTATTCACCTGTGTGTCACCTATCGACTATCAGGATTCTTCTAGCCTTAGCATCTATCGAGGACTTTATAGTTCATCAGATGGATGTGAAGACAGCCTTCTTAAATGGAGAGCTTGATGAAGAGATCTACATGGCACAACCTGAAGGTTATGTGTAGAAAGATCAAAAAGATAAAGTGTGCAAACTGGATAAATCAATCTATGGGCTTAAACAAGCGCCTAAGATGTGGCACATGAAGTTTGACCAGGTGGTAAAGAGCCTCGGATTTCAGTCCAGTCTCTCAGATAAATGCCTTTATCACCGCTCATTGTCGAATCAGACGGTCATCATATGCTTATATGTAGATGACATGTTGATTTTGGGGTCTAATCTTGCTGCAGTTAGGGATATTAAATCCACTCTATCAGAAGCTTTTGACATGAAGGACCTCGGTCCTGTAGATACCCTGTTAGGTATGAAGGTCAGAGTTGACAAGGGTCGAGTTACTCTTAGTCAGGCTCATTATATAGAGCAACTTCTTTCTACCTGGGGATATGGTAACTGTAGGCCGGCTGAGACACCGTTTGATCATAATATCAAGTTGAGTCCTAATGAAGAGACCAGCATTGATCAAGTTAAATATTCCAAAATAATTGGTAGTCTCATGTACGCCACAAGCTGTACAAGACCAGACATTGCTTTTTCGGTTAGCATGCTGAGCCGTTTTACCAGTAATCCAGGCAAAGAGCATTAGGAAGCCCTAGACAGGCTATTAAGATACCTGAGAGGTACTAAAGATCATGCTCTGTGCTACACTGGTTACCCACCTACTGTGGAAGGACATTCTGATGCCTCGTGGTGTTCAGAAGCCGGGAACAGCAAGTCCACCAGTGGATATATATTCACCTTGGGAGGAGCCGCTATAACTTGGAAATCCAAAAGACAGACCTGTATAGCATTGTCGTCTATGGAAGCCGAGTTGTTTGCCTTAGCCTTGGCCGGTGAAGAGGTAGATTGGATCAGGAACTTGATTCTAGACATTCCCTTGTCCAAGCTACAAGTCAACTCGTTGAGTTTGTACTGTGATAATCAAGCAGCAGTTCAAGTCGTTAAGAATGCCCTCTATAATACTAAGAAGAGACATGTACGACTGAGACATGCTTTACTGAATTATCTGAAAGAACAAGGAATTATCACTTTGATTGATGTACGTTCAAAGGATAACCTGGCTGATCCATTGACGAAAGGAATGCCCAAAGACCGACTGTTGGGTACATTGGTAAATGTGTACCTGATTTGAAGAAGCCCAACCTAGCTCAATGATATACATCATGTTGTATTTGATGTTGTTTTGAGTTGACATGTGCAGGTAAAGAATTGTTAAAGTTTACAGGAAAAAATTCTAAGTCCAAGTGTCGACACAAAGGAACATGTGTCGTCACATAGAAGAAAGTTGTCGACACAACACTGGGAAAGTGTGTCGACACAGAAGGTGTAAGTCGACACTACTCTGGGAAAAAGTGTCAACACATAACATAGTCTACAACAACACTGGGAAATTGTGTCGACACAGAAGAAGTAAGTCGACACAACACTGGGAAATTGTATCGACACAGAAGAAGTAAGTCGACACAACACTGAGAAATTGTGTCGACACAGAAGAAAATCGTCGACCTCAACATTGGGAGAATGCGTCGACACTGAAGAGTATAGTCGATCTCAAGTTTGTCGACATCATCTGAATATGTCGACACAGAAGAAAATAGTCGACACCTGAAGGCTAAGTCAACACTTACTAAAGTTATGATTCTACAACAACTGTGTCGACACACAGGACTTGTGTCGACACACTGCAGAGTCAAAGACCAAGTTAGTTTCAGAAGAAGATGTGTCGACACAAAGGCAATTTAGTCGACATCACTGAAGGCAGTGTCGACACCAAAGTCAATTGTGTCGACACAAATAGACAGATGGTCTCGACACTTTCTGACAGACTGTTTCAACACTAAGGCACAGGACTTGTTTGAAGACTTGACAGCTGTGGGTTATCACCAGTTAACTGAAGTTGTCAGACTTGTCAGAAAACGGTTAGAAACCGGATCAGCCGGTTACCATGAAGAATGTCTATAAATAGACAGATTTAGAAGGAGAAGAAGACAATGAACAACATATAGAACTGACCCTTTGAAATACATTGGATCAGAAAGTGGAGAAGGATTACATTCTACTCATTTCAAGAAAGTGCTAGGCACTTAAGAAGATCTTCTCCGGGAGATCTAAGAAGACTATCTAAGGGTAGATCTAAGAAGAGTTCTAATCAGAATTCAGAAGAATCATTCAAAGTTCTGGATAGAGAGAGATCAAGTCAGAATTTGAAGAAGAAGAAGGAATCCACCAGTGGATTCTCAAGAAGCTGTTTGGAATCAACTCAGCTAAGTACATTTTCAAGAAGCTTTGAAGAAGGCTAAGAAACAGTTGATTGCATCAGCTGATTAAGAATTGTCATTGCCTTTTCTCTCTCAACTTGGCAAGACAATTTAAACAATCTTTTCTATATTTCTGTAGGATCTGTTTATACAGATCTGAGTTGTAAGCCTATGTTATAAAGGCTGAGTGTAGGAGTGTTGAACTCTGAGTGGTAGGGCTGATTGCCTGAGTGTAGGAGAAGGATATTCTCTGAGTTGTAGGCCTTGGGGCAAGGCTGAGGTAGGGCAGTTGTGCCTGAGTTGTAGGAACCAGTTGGGTTCTGAGTTGTAAGATCTATTGATCTGAGATAAGTGGAAGTTTGGCCGAATCTAGCATACAGCTAGATAGGTGAAGGGGGAAAGTGGATGTACCCAGACCTTGGGGAACCACTATAAAACATAGTGCAATCTGTGATGTTTTGTTTTCTGTGATTGCTGTGTTTTCATATTAGTTAATAAATTGAATTCTGTCTAGAAGTTTTAGAAAGAAAAGCAGAACCTATTCACCCCCCCCCTCTAGGTGTTTAGGCTGCCTTGAAAGTTAAACTATCAAGTGGTATCAGAGGGAGGTTACTCAAAAAGGACTTAACAGTCTGAGGTAGATCTGATAGGCAGATTCAAGAATCAAGAAGATGGGTTCTGGAGAGAATCATAAGGAGCTAGGGTCAATGAAATTACCCATATGCAAGAAGGAAATCTTTGGGATCTGGAAAGAAAGAGTCAGATTGTTTATGGAAGCATCTGACCCAAGGATTTACATCACAGTACAGGAAGGCCCCTTCATACCAATGAAGATATCTGTTCTTGATGCAAATATCCAAACACCAAAGACTTATTCTGAAATGACCAAGGATGAAATCATCTTGGCAACCATGGACAAAAGGGCACAGAACATCATTGTCAGTGCCATAGATGATTCAACTTTTCAGAATCTGATTCACTGCAAGACCTCCAAGGAGATGTGGGACACATTGATTGTCTACATGGAGGGATCAGAAGAGGTAAGGCTGGACAGAAAATCTATGCTAAATCAGGAGTATGAAAGTTTTAGACAAGGAAAATCTGATAGCATAACTGAGTGCTATAAGAAATTCTATAGAATTGTGAATGAGCTAATTTCCTATGGAAGAGTCTTCAGTACCTATGAACTGAATGACAAATTCTTAAGATCCTTATCAAAGGATTGGGATACAAAGATCTGTGCCATAAGAGAAGTGGCAAAATTGGCAGAGATATCTCCTCCAACTCTGTTTGGAAAGTTGCTATCCTATGAAATGCAACTTATGGTAAGGAAGGAGGAGGAAAGAAACTCAAGAGGAGAGCATAGAGAAAAGACTGTGGCATTTAATGCTGAAGCCACCAGAAAGAATAGGAGGAAATCACCATCTCCTCCTAAGGAAGTTGAAGAAGGTAGTTCTGAAAATTCAGATAAGGGTTCAGTCAGCAGTGATTCAGATGCAGACTTTGCTGCATTCACTAGGCAATTTCAAAGGTTCTTGAAAAAGAAGCAATGGAAGTCTAGGCCTTCATCATCACAGCAAGTAGATGACTATTATCAGAAAAGAAGGTCATCTAGGAAAGAGAAAAGCAGGTCAAAGCCCAGCAAAGCCACTACTTCAAAGATTGTCTGCTATTGTTGCAATAGGCCTGGACATGTAGTGGCTGAGTGTCCTGACAAAAGGAAGGAATCTTCAGAAAAGAAGAAGACTTATCAGAAAGGCAAGAAGGAGAAATCCTTTGTAGCAAAGAAAGATAAAAGTCTGTCAGACCAGTCAACTTCAGAATCAGGATCTGAAGCTGAAGCATATATTGGATTATATGCTGCATCTGAGGAAGAGGAGTTTATGCAGTTGCTAGACTCCATCAATGAACATCAATGCATGGGGTTGATGACTAGATCAGAAGAGGACCTATGCCAGAATCAGTCTGGTCCTAATGAGGTAAACTGTCCTTCCAGTACATATGTTTGTAGTACAAGTGAAGAATCAGCTACATCTGCATCAAGTGATGAAGATGCATCTGAATCTGAAGGAGATGTCTATCAATTGATAGACAAGTATGGGGACTTGTTGCAGGCCCTTAAGAAAAGCAAGAACCTGGTTAAATCACAGGCTCAGGAAATTGCTGATCTAAGGGTTGCAACAACTGAGTTAGAAAAAGTCCTTGATCAAAAGTTAGCTGAAATTGCCAAGCTGAAGAATATAACTATTATTCAGATGGGCACAATTAATTATACTAATGATCAAGTGAAGAGTCTGGAGGACAGACTGAGAATTGAAAGGGATTTAGTGGCTAGTTACTCTAAGCCAAAATCTGTCTTACCCTTGATAGATGAATTTGTCACTCAGAAGGGTAAGGCTGGATTAGGATTTAAGGGTAACTCCAGGGCTGGCAGATTCAAGAGGAAAGGCAAAGCCCCTATTCAGCCACTAAACCTTTCAGTCCCCATAAGGTTTGGTAAGGAGAAAGTGCCTTCTAACATATATGATCATGAAGACATTCAGGATCATATCAAGACAAATGTTCTGAAGAACAAGGGTGTTAAGGCAAGCAGGCCTACCTATGGTCATAAGCCCTATGGTTTTAAGAAACCAGTAGGAGAAGCTGCAACAGCACCAGCAATGAACAGAAATGCTTCTGACAAGGATGTATCTAGATCTAGATACAATAAGTTTGAATGTTGGTGCTGTGGCAAGAGGGGTCATTTTGCATTGGACTGCTGGTATAACACAAGTGTTATAAAGAATAAGAGTCTACCTGTTAGAAGAGGTTATGATAACTTTATTAAGGCTAACCTGAACCAAGGACCCAAGACTTACTTGGGTTCTAAGGGTAAGTAATTCTGTATTGCAGGTGAATCCAAGTTACCATGCCCCTATATGGTACTTGGATAGTGGTTGTTCCAGGCACATGACTGGAACAAAGGGGCTGCTGAAGGAGTATTCATCTGTCAAAGATGGACATAAAGTGATCTTTGGTGGATCTGAAAAAGGAGTCATCAAAGGATTTGGTAACATCTCTTCAAACCTAATTACTATCACCCAAGTGGCCTATGTAAAAGGTTTGAAACATAATCTAATAAGCATAAGCCAGCTGAGTGATCTAGGATATGACATTTCATTTGGTAAGGATGGATGTCATATCAAAAGGTCAAGTGATCAAGAGATCATATTGACTGGGTATAGGAAGAGAAATGTGTATTGCCTTAATTTTGAATGTGAGAATAAGGCATCCCCCATTTGTCTTGTAGCTGATGACAATGCTTCTCATTGTGTTAAGTGGCACAAGAGATTGGCTCATCTAAACTACAAGACAATTGGCCAACTCTTTAGTAAAGAACTAGTGAGGAATGGGCCTCAAGTTAAGTGTATAAAGGAAGGGGTATGCTCAGCTTGTCAAAAGGGCAAGCAGACAAAAACCTCATTTCAAAGCCTTGAAAACAAGGATTCTGTGAGGTGCTTATACCTCTTGCATATGGATCTTTTTGGTCCTATGCCAGTTCACAGTCTAGGTAGGAAGGTCTACACACTAGTGGTTGTAGATGACTATTCTAGATTTACATGGGTGTTCTTTCTGAGACAAAAATCTGAAACCCCAAGTGTATTATTTAAGTTTGTAAAGCAAATTCAGAATGAACTGAACAGTACAGTGGTCAAAATCAGAAGTGACCATGGTACTGAGTTTCAATCTGAAAGCATGACAAACTTGTGTATAGACTTTGGGATTTTCCAAGAGTTCTCCTCACCTAGAACACCTCAGCAAAATGGAATTGCTGAAAGAAAGAATAGATCATTAATTGAAGCTGGTAGAACTCTATTGAGTGACACCTCTCTCCCAGAATATTTTTGGGCTGAGGCAGTTAACACTGCTTGTCATGTCATCAATAGGGCTTCTATCACCAAAAGCCACAGGAAGACTCCCTATGAGATTGTGAAAGGCAGAAAACCAAATCTATCCTATTTTAGGATCTTTGGCTGCAAGTGCTATATACTTAACAATGGTAAGTCTTATTTGACTAAGTTTGCTGCCAAATCCCAGGATGGGATATTTGTTGGGTACAGCACAAATAGTAAGGCCTATAGAGTCTTCAACTTAACTACTCAAGTTGTTGAAGAATCTGTGCATATTGTATTTGATGAAACAAGATTAATCAATTGTGAATTGTCTTGTAGATCAAATGACTCAACAGGTATAAGCAAGAAGATGGACAAGCTCTCCATTGCTGAAGCTTCAAAGGAAGAGGGAGCATTGGAAAATGAAGGCTGCTGTCCAGGGGGAGTACAAGAGATAATGGAAGCTGATGAAAACCAAGAGGAACAGCAGAATGAAGAAGCTGGAGATGCTCAACCTGAAGGGAATCTGCCTCCAGCTATAAGATATCTAAGAGATCATCCTACTGATCAGATAATTGGTGATCCAAGACAAGGAGTGCAAACTAGAAGCAGAAATCAAAGCACAGTTTTGCATTCTAGTTTCTTGTCTCAAATGGAACCTAAGAAGTTTGAAGAAGCTATCCAAGACCAGCACTGGATTGATGCTATGCAAGAGGAGCTGAATCAGTTCAGAAGGTGCAAGGTCTGGGAGCTTGTTCCTAAACCAAGAGGCCACAACATAATTGGGACTAAGTGGATCTATAGGAACAAGCTAGATGAAAGTGGAATAATAATAAAGAATAAAGCAAGATTGGTTGCAAAAGGATACAGGCAGGAAGAAGGGATTGACTTTGATCAAACCTTTGCTCCAGTAGCAAGGCTGGAGGCAATCAGAATGTTCCTTGCCTATGCAGCCTACCAAGACTTCAAAGTATATCAGATGGATGTAAAGTCAGCATTTCTGAATGGTGATCTTAAAGAAGAAGTATATGTAGAGCAGCCATCAGGTTTTGTAGATCCTCTTAAACCTGATTCTGTGTATAAGCTTAGGAAAGCTTTGTATGGGTTAAAACAAGCTCCAAGGGCTTGGTATGAAACCCTGTCTACCTTCCTCATTGAGAATAAATTCTCAAGAGGAAAGATAGACAAAACTCTATTCCTTAGGGAATCCAAAGGAAAGATCATCTTAGTCCAGATCTATGTTGATGACATAATCTTTGGATCTACTGAAAACAACCTTTGTAAAAAGTTTGCCAAACTTATGCAAGGGAAGTTTGAGATGAGCAGTATGGGAGAACTTAAGTTCTTCTTGGGACTCCAAGTAAGACAGACTGATGATGGATTGTCCATATCCCAGTCTAAGTTCACCAAGGAATTAATTAAAAAATATGGTATGGAGTCATCCTCCTCCATGAGAACTCCTATGGGCACAAGTATGCCAATATGCAAAGATGAGGCAGGTAAACCTGTTGATGAATCATTGTATAGAGGAATAGTTGGGTCACTACTATATCTCACTGCTAGTAGACCTGACATTATGTATGCAACATGTGTCTGTGCTAGGTACCAAGCCTGCCCTAAAGAATCTCATTATACTGCAGTAAAAAGGATTCTGAGATATCTAAAGGGCACTCCTACTCTAGGTCTTTGGTACCCTAGGAATAGAGATTTTCAACTAACAGGCTATTCAGATGCAGATTTTGCAGGATGTAGAGAGGATAGAAAGAGTACTACAGGTACTTGTCAATTCCTGGGAGGAAGACTAATATCTTGGAGTAGTAAAAAACAGACTAGTGTGGCAATTTCCACAGCTGAGTCAGAGTATATTGCTGCAGGAAGCTGCTGTGCACAGCTATTATGGATGCAGCATCAGCTTAAAGATTATGGTATTCAGGTAAGTAGAACACCCCTTTTATGTGATTCTAAGAGTGCTATTTCTATTGCTAATAATCCAGTCTCTCATAGTAGAACTAAGCATATAGAAATTAAATATCATTTTCTTAGAGAACATGTAGAAAAAGGTGACATCTCATTGGAATTTGTAAAAACAGATTATCAAATAGCAGATGTATTTACTAAGCCTTTAGATGAAACCAAATTCAATAAATTCAAAATTGAATTAGGTATGTTAATCATTGATTAATGTATTAAACAAAATCATTAACAATGCTATTGAAATGGTTTATAAGTAAGTAAAAGTAGTAACAACATAATCAAGTGTTAAAAAGGACACATTGAAGTTACAGAAATTGGCTAAGTAAGAATGTGTCAACACGTTCAGTAATAATGTGTCGACTCAGAGAAATTATGTCGACAAGTCAGAAATATTGTGTCGACACAGAGAATATGTGTCGACACTTAAGAGTTTTATTGTCGACTTAACCAGGAATGTAATGTCGACTCAACCAGAATTATGGTGTCGACACTTACAAAATAGGTGTCGACACTTGTCCTTAGTGTCGACACAGAATTTCTGTCTTTCTACTATGTATCCAAGGTGTCGACATAACCACATATTGGTGTCGACACATAGTAGGCTGAAGAAATGTCGAGTTAATAGAAGCTTGTGTCGACACATTCCGTCTATGTCGACACATTTAGACTGTTTTTGGCGCCTTTTGAACTTCTTTCAACAGAAGCTATAAATAGGTCAAAAGCTCTTATTGTCGACACGCTTTCAAGGTTTTCGAGACTCAAACCCTGTGTCGACAATCTTTCTTTCTCTCCTCTCTCAAGCCTTCTCGACGACTCGATGGCGCCAAGGATT
Source organism: Platanthera zijinensis (assembly GCA_039513925.1). NCBI lineage: Eukaryota > Viridiplantae > Streptophyta > Magnoliopsida > Asparagales > Orchidaceae > Platanthera > Platanthera zijinensis. The sequence goes on along the minus strand of CM077090.1, from coordinate 149,340,868 downwards.
GAAGACAATGTTAATGAAGGGTATGAGTTGGTGCGCCAGGCCTTTGCAGAGGCGCCGCCTGATGTTCAAGGAGTTATCACCCTTCTCTCCGCATCAGGGTTAGAATTTCTTGTCTCAGAACCATCCAAGATCTGGAAGAAGGAGGTGCACGAGTTCTTTATCTCAGCATCAGTCCATTCTACTGAACTCAAGATCAAGTCCATTGTTCACGGGACTAAGATTAAGATTACCCAAAGAGGTTTGAGAAAGTTTTTGCAATTACATGTAGTTGAAAATGAAGAAGAGGTTCCTAGTTCTAAGACAAGGGAAGCCCTTCAATGGTGTGGTTTGGATTCAAACATGAAGATTGGAGCTGCATTCAATAGGAAGGGTATGAATCAGCAAGGAAAGTTCTTGTCTGAAATAGTTGGGAAAGTAATTCTCTGCAAGACAGGTGGACATGATAGGATTTCTGCCTATATGTTCAACCTCATGACCAGGATTGCCTTTACAATTCCTACTGATTGGTCAGTAATCCTATTTGACAAGATTAAAGAAGGGATCAAGAAGCCTAACATGGCTAGGATCATAAGTCTATATCTCAATGGAGCAATTCCTGAAGTGATGCAGCAACTGCCAGGATCTAAAATCAATCATATGAGAAGGATGGACATGAGACTATTCTCCAGGTGGGAAAGGGTGTTGTCTAAGGATGTGCCTGAAGAGAGCAGGCCAGACACCCCTGTGAAATCCCCTTCTCCAGCTCACGAGACTGAGCAACAACAAGAGGACCCACTTAGGATACAGAGTGAAGAACAACCTGCCTCCACTATAGTTCATCAAGTAGATACATCTGCACAGATGCAGGGGGAGCCAGTTCAATCTCCTGCTCAAAATGTATCTACCCCTGCTCAGGTACAAGTGGTACAGGTGTAGGGGGAGCAAATGTATTTTACTATAAAAGACTTTCTAAAAGTTTTTTTTTTCTCTGCACAGGTTCAGGGGGAGCATGTGTCTTCTCCTACTCCAGATATGCAGCTGCCTGCGAATGTGCACAAGGATGCACCTAATGACTTATCTTCAGGTGCTCCAGTTCAAAAAGAATACACTCTGGATGAGTTATTTCCTAATGCTGACATAGCTACTGATAGAATAGAAGAGGACCAAGATGTTGAGCAGCCTCTTGACATAGAGCTAGAACAAGGAGTGGAGAAAGTTCAAGAGATTGAAAAAGTACAAGAAGTAGAGGAGGAGCAAAGAATTGAGGGGGAGCCAGTACATGTTGAAACTGAGCAACATGGCACTGAAGCAGATAGAGTTCACATTGAGAGTACTTCTGAATCTGAAACTGAAGAAGCCAGGTTGGCTAAGAAAAGAAAACTGGTTGTATTTAAAAGAAGAAGCAAGACTTATAAGCAGGCTTTACAGACAACACCTCCACCACCACCTCCTGAAGTTGATTATAACAAGTTCTTGGTGGATTTACAGGTGAAATTGGATGACCACAGGGTGGCCATAGAGAAATATGTTGATGAAAGCAACAAAACTCTGCAGTTTGACTTAGCCCAAGATATCAAATCTATCCAATTTCAAGTCAACTTGAATAAAACTGAAATGACAGATTGCTTCCACAAGGGTGGCAATGCTGTAGTTTATCTGGCTAAACAACAGCAGGCTATCTCTACAAAGGTGGATGATATTGCTTTGAAGCAAGGTTATGTTCTGGAAAATCAAATAAGAATGAATGACAATTTAACTGAATCTCATAATGAGATCATTCAAGAGGTGAAGAAGATTGTGCCAGGGATGCCTGCAAATAGAGCCAAAGAAATGGAAGAATTTGATAAGAATTTTCAGGCTGCTATTGCATCTGTTAAGACTGCCATCACAACCTCTCAACAGGAAATATCTGAAAAGCTTCAAAAGTTAAGACCATTTTTCAAGGAGGGAGTGAATTATTTGGATGGCCAAATTCGATTCCAGAAAGAAGATCTTAGAGATCATGTATCAAGAGAAGCCATAAAGGGGGAGAGGATGCTAATTCATGCAGGCTCTGAGCATGCCAAATGGGTGACCAATAGTATAAGAGCCACATTGGGATATCCACCATTGTGTGATGATAACATGGTGGCTGAGTCAGGACTACAAACAGGACTACTTGAAGGTGACCAACCTGAGGTTGCCCAAGTCATATACCCCCCTCCAGATTTTGATATATTGGATCAGCAAGTGCAATATATGTATAGTCCTTCAAAGGAGGTTGTAAATGTTATCTTTGGAAAGGTTGATAAGCCTGAGGTAAATTTGCAAGAACAGCAAGATGCTCTACTGTCAAAGAAAAGATTTAGAGAGCAGGCTGAGCTGAAGCCAGATTTTGAGCAGTGGAGTCCTACTTCCAGAAATATAATACTCACTGCATGGAAAGCTGTCAAAGATCAAGTTCATGAAAGGGGCAAGTGGTACAATGAGCAGGAATGGCAGAAGTATGAGGCAAGACAAGAAGCCATTGTACAATTCAGAAGGAAAGCTAAGCTGGGAAGACTTCCACCTGATGCTATGGAGCCAAGCAAATACTTCCCAAAGCCTTTTCACTATTTTGAAAGGCAAAGGCTCAAGGAAGAAGCTAAGAAGAAAGCTGATCTTAAAGGAAAAAAGATGGCTGAAGAATCAGAAGCTCCTGTGACAGCTAAAATTAAATCTGGCCAAGGGATTGTTATTAGAGAGCCTAATCAATCCTGATAATGTTTAGTTCTTTCATAATGTTTTGTAATGATGTAATGTGATCAGTCAAAGAAAAACCATGTAATCAAACATTACCCAGTAATAAACAAAATATTGTTAAATCTGTGATAGATTGTTTTATCCATGATGTTCTTATTATTTTGTTTATAATTAAGTATCCCTGTGTATTGTCATATATCATCATTTTATACTATTTCTAAATGGTGTATATCATTGGCTATAAGGGTTATGACTTCTCCAAATAGGGGGAGATTGTTGGGTACATTGGTAAATGTGTACCTGATTTGAAGAAGCCCAACCTAGCTCAATGATATACATCATGTTGTATTTGATGTTGTTTTGAGTTGACATGTGCAGGTAAAGAATTGTTAAAGTTTACAGGAAAAAATTCTAAGTCCAAGTGTCGACACAAAGGAACATGTGTCGTCACATAGAAGAAAGTTGTCGACACAACACTGGGAAAGTGTGTCGACACAGAAGGTGTAAGTCGACACTACTCTGGGAAAAAGTGTCAACACATAACATAGTCTACAACAACACTGGGAAATTGTGTCGACACAGAAGAAGTAAGTCGACACAACACTGGGAAATTGTATCGACACAGAAGAAGTAAGTCGACACAACACTGGGAAATTGTGTCGACACAGAAGAAAAACGTCGACCTCAACATTGGGAGAATGCGTCGACACTGAAGAGTATAGTCGATCTCAAGTTTGTCGACATCATCTGAATATGTCGACACAGAAGAAAATAGTCGACACCTGAAGGCTAAGTCAACACTTACTAAAGTTATGATTCTACAACAACTGTGTCGACACACAGGACTTGTGTCGACACACTGCAGAGTCAAAGACCAAGTTAGTTTCAGAAGAAGATGTGTCGACACAAAGGCAATTTAGTCGACATCACTGAAGGCAGTGTCGACACCAAAGTCAATTGTGTCGACACAAATAGACAGATGGTCTCGACACTTTCTGACAGACTGTTTCAACACTAAGGCACAGGACTTGTTTGAAGACTTGACAGCTGTGGGTTATCACCAGTTAACTGAAGTTGTCAGACTTGTCAGAAAACGGTTAGAAACCGGATCAGCCGGTTACCATGAAGAATGTCTATAAATAGACAGATTCAGAAGGAGAAGAAGACAATGAACAACATATAGAACTGACCCTTTGAAATACATTGGATCAGAAAGTGGAGAAGGATTACATTCTACTCATTTCAAGAAAGTGCTAGGCACTTAAGAAGATCTTCTCCGGGAGATCTAAGAAGACTATCTAAGGGTAGATCTAAGAAGAGTTCTAATCAGAATTCAGAAGAATCATTCAAAGTTCTGGATAGAGAGAGATCAAGTCAGAATTTGAAGAAGAAGAAGGAATCCACCAGTGGACTCTCAAGAAGCTGTTTGGAATCAACTCAGCTAAGTACATTTTCAAGAAGCTTTGAAGAAGGCTAAGAAACAGTTGATTGCATCAGCTGATTAAGAATTGTCATTGCCTTTTCTCTCTCAACTTGGCAAGACAATTTAAACAATCTTTTCTATATTTCTGTAGGATCTGTTTATACAGATCTGAGTTGTAAGCCTATGTTATAAAGGCTGAGTGTAGGAGTGTTGAACTCTGAGTGGTAGGGCTGATTGCCTGAGTGTAGGAGAAGGATATTCTCTGAGTTGTAGGCCTTGGGGCAAGGCTGAGGTAGGGCAGTTGTGCCTGAGTTGTAGGAACCAGTTGGGTTCTGAGTTGTAAGATCTATTGATCTGAGATAAGTGGAAGTTTGGCCGAATCTAGCATACAGCTAGATAGGTGAAGGGGGAAAGTGGATGTACCCAGACCTTGGGGAACCACTATAAAACATAGTGCAATCTGTGATGTTTTGTTTTCTGTGATTGCTGTGTTTTCATATTAGTTAATAAATTGAATTCTGTCTAGAAGTTTTAGAAAGAAAAGCAGAACCTATTCACCCCCCCCCCCTCTAGGTGTTTAGACTGCCTTGAAAGTTAAACTATCACCGACTAATCAAAACAGTGGGGGAAATGAGACTAAAGGCGATTTAGTTCGGCCTTAGTTCAGCAATAGGCGATTTAGTTCAGCCTTTTGTCCAAATGTTTTGACTAGTCTGATTTCCTCTATCAAAGCAAGCATGTTGTGCTCCGTTGATGCTCTTGGTTGCTGAGTTCGGATCTGGCAAATTGTTTCATTCTAAACTTGATGCTAACAGTTTCACCTGGATTCGTCTTTTGCCTTGGAGGAGAGTGTTATTCCAAACTTGATAACACAATCTGACTTGGTCTTGTCTCTTCTTCTGGAGATTGGTTCCATTCCAAACTTGATGAATTCCAATTGACTTTAGAAGGGCAGTAACCGTGACATTCCATATAGGATCACAGATATAGCTGTGGTGTTCAGAAGTCTGAGATCGTTTCGGTTAAAACAGATATCAGGTTCTGAGGTAAAACTATAATACTTTGTGAACGTGTCCTCCCAGCCAAATTAAAATGATTAATACTAAGTTCTTTTTGTAGAACTAGATATTTGCAAATTTGCAAAGGATAGAATTCATTCTGAAATGAAATTCTGTGTTGAAATTGCAGGAGCTGCTGGGATAGGAGGAGCACTAGTTGACTGGAATCCGGATCAGGATGATCTTTTGGATGATGAGTTTTAGAGCGTTATTAGTTTCTCTTTTGCTACTTCTGTTTAGAGCACTGTTTAGCTCTTCCTTTTATGCACTGTTTTGTTTGGACTTTCTAGCTCTCTGTTGATTCGTGACGCCAGACATATAAGGCCTGTGTCTTGTTGTACCTGAGACTATTTATGTGTTGCAGCTGAGTTTTGTTTACTTATGAGTGCATACTATTCTGTGCTTAAGTCTAATTTTGTTTGAAATAGGTGATGGACACGGTTGTGTATGATTCACGTTCGGTTGAACTTTACACAAACCACCCTCTAATGGAAGTCTGGGTACACGGCGGACATAGGAGGAGATTGTTAGATATTTTATAATATGTCCGCACGCGTGTTAGCCCGACTCGGTATAGGTTACGGGTTCGTATCGCTCTAGGGTTAGGCTCTACGCTGGAAGTACTATAAATACTCATTCCATACACAGATGAGGTATTCGTAGAATACTTTGAGCGGAGCCTCAACACAATACCCTAAAGGTCTAGTCACTAGAGTGTGAGGCTGCATTCAAGGAGCTCAAGAACAAACTCACGTCAGCACATATCTACATGCACGCTAAAAAAGATTGAGTTTCCAAACCTTTATGTGCAAAATGTTTATGCATCCATTGCAAGAATCTTTATTTATGCACCAAAATGGATCAAGTGATGCTTTTCTACACAATGTTGTGTACATTCATCTACAATTTAGTCCATTTTGAGCTTAGATTGTGAAATCATAGATGACTTTCATTCTTGATCAATGAACTTCCTCATTATAATATTTGATAAAGAATGTTGTCCTTAATTACAAAAACACGATTATCAACTGATGTCTCTTGTGATGTCTTACACTCCATTGGATCCTTTTTGAGCTCTTGTCCTATAGATCTAAAATTGGATTGCCTTCTTCATAGCCATATAATGAACAATCAAGGTTCAATCTCGTCGAAAGACAGCATTGTATTTTGTGCCAATGATTTGAATAGAAGCCAATACATCTGCTTATTTTGAGACAATATACCCTACAATCATCACTTATATCTCATTTTTGATTGACAAGGTTGACTATTAAGTTGATGCTCAGGAATCACTCTTCCAACTACTTAGGAGTCATTACATATTGGACTTTTATAACTCATTGGAGGTGGACCACCCTATTAATGACGTGTACATCTCAAAGCCATTTGTAATAAGGCTTGCCCCTTTTTTGCCTAAAAGAGTTATTAATAATAAAACTACTTTAAGTAAAAGTCTACGTAGGTGTGAAAAAAAAAACCGGACCTGACGGCCCGGCCCGAGCCCGGCCCGGTCAAAGCCCGGTCAAGCCCGGCCCGGTTCAGGCCCGAACCGGGCCGAGCCCTTACCCGGGGTCCTGAAAGGGCCCCGGTTTCAAGCTGTTACCCGTCCCGGTACCTGGCCCGGTCCGGGCCGGGTAAAGCCCGAAAATCGGGCTAGCCCGAGACCGGGCCGGCCATAGCCCGATCCGGTCTCGGGCTAGGCCCGATTGAGCCTAACGGCTCTTTTTAAGAGCCGTTAGGCTCTCATGGCAGCATGGCTGCCACGTGGCAGCCATGCTGCCATGAAGAGCAGCCAACGGCTCTCTAAATGAGAGCCGTTGCCCGTTGGCTGCATTATATATAATAATATATATATTTTATATTTTTTTATTATTTTAATATTTTATAATATTATTTAAATTAAAAAAATAAAAAATAAAAAATAAAAAAAATCTTATAAATACCCCCCCTAACCCCCTTCTTTTTTTTGTTTTTTCTCACACTCTCTCTCTCTCACTCTCTCTCTCTCTCTTAGCTCTCCCAATGGCGTCGTCTTCCCAAAATACGGCTGCGGTAGTGGAGCATAATCGTAGAGCGAGTATTTGGGAGCATTTCGAGATGGTCCAAGTCGGGACCGAAAGGAGAGCGCGCTGCAAGTTGTGCTCGAAGCTGCTATCCATCACCGGCAACTCGACGCTTGTTAGACACCAGAAGTCTTGCGTGTCGAAACAAGCTCCTCCCGAGTCAAGTCAAGCCCAAATTTCTGGAGCAGGACAGATTTGGACGTACGATCAAATGCGACAGCGAGAGCTGCAGGCGCAGTTCGTCATCAAACGCGGGCTGACATTCAGCGTCTTCGACAATGACGACACGACGGAGTACATACATGGGGGGCTTCAACCCAAATACCAAAAGGTTAGTAGAATTACTTTAAGGCGTGACGCTCTTAAATTTTATTTGGGAGTAAAAGAAGAATTAATTAACTATTTTGAAAATTTCGAAGGACGTGTGAGTCTAACGAGCGACGTTTGGACGAGTAATTTAAATTTAGGATTATCTTATCTTTGCATCACTTGTCATTGGATTGATCTCATTTGTGGGAGCAAAATAAACGCGTAATATGTTTTACAGGTTTTGAATACCCGCACACGGCTGTAGCTTTATATAAAGTTATTATGAAATGTGCGCGAGAATTTAAAATTAACGATAAAATACTTAGTATTTCTCTTGATAATGCCGCTAATAATGGCGCCGCAATTGAATTGTTAAAACGGGATTTAAAACCATTTCTCAACGGCGCGTTTTTTCATACTAGATGTGTTTGTCACGTGCTAAATTTAGTTGTACAGGATAGTTTAAAGGGAATGGAAGAATATATTAATAAAATTCGAAACATGTTAAAAAATATTTATTGTACTAAACAACGAGCTCAAGATTTTAGAAAATTTTGTAAAGCACAAAATCAGAGATATTTGAAACCCGAATTTGATATGCCGGTTAGATGGAACTCAACCTATAAAATGTTAAAAAGAGCCATTCTACAAAAAGAAATTCTAATGGAATATTATAGTTTGCTTAATATTGAACACAATTTAGATGAAAATGATTGGAATATTATAGAACATTATCTAGATTTACTAAAGTGTTTTTATAGGGTCACTGTTTCTTTATCTGGAGTGTATTATCCAACGAGTGCATTAGTAATTGAACATTTCGTACATATCACACAAAAATTTAGTTATTATAGACAACACGAAGGTTGGGCTCCTTTAATTAAAATAATGGAAGAAATTTTTTTAAAATATTATAGGGCTATACCGCCTATGTTTTCGTGCGCCGCCGCTTTAAATCCGCTACTTAACGTAGAAGGCGTAGAAAATTTGATCGATGAAATCAATACTAATCTAAACTTAAATATAAATTATGATGATGATGACCCCGTTAGTACTACAAATTTTACAACTTTTTTTACACAAAGTTATAATTATTACAATAACTTATACGGGTCACGACCTCGCGAAGAAATAACACAACCCAAAACAAAGGATAGTCTTAAAAATAAAATTTTAGATTTAGCTTCTAGGAAAAAATCTCGCACATCTGGTAGTTTAGATGAATTAGGATTATATACAAAAACACAATTTAGCGATTTTATGAGTTCGGACGAGATCGAAAACTTCGATCTCTTAAATTGGTGGAAAGGTAAAGCTAATACCTATCCTGTTTTGGCCTATATGGCCCGTGATTTACTAACTATCCAAGATAGTACAGTAGCTTCGGAGTCCGTTTTTTCTCTTAGTGGCAGGGTTTTGAACGAGCGGAGGAGCCGGCTTAACGAAAAATCGCTGGAGATTTGCATATGCTACAAGGACTACTTGGATGCTATGAAGAGGAAGCAGCACATAACAGCATTGGAGGATAGCTCGGAGGAGATAGAAGACGAAATTGACGCAATGAATCTACAAGATGATTAAATCGGACAATCTTAAATTCTTAATGTAAATTTTTTTGATATATGTAAATTTTTTTAATTAAATCTTAAATTCTTAATGTAAATCGGGCAATGTATGACTTAGATTTTGTATTCTAATATTAATAAAATTTTTTGATTAAATTTTTTGTGACATTTGTGCAATTGTATAACTAATAAACTAATAAATATATATTATAATAAATTAATAATATAATATATTATAACTATTTATAATAATATAAATTATAATATAAATTATAAATTATAAAATAATTAATAAAAAAAAGAAAATCGGGCCGGCCCGGTTCAGGCCCGAGACCGGCCCGGTCCTGCCCGGCCTGGCCTGAAGGGCTGGAGCAGGCAGCATATTTTAGCTGCCTGCCCGGCCCGGCCCGGCCCGATTGCAGGGGAGGACCGGGCCGGCCCGGCCCGATAAATGAAAAAGCCTGATCGGGCCCGGTCCGGGCCGGCCCGATCGGGCTTTTTGTTCAGGCCTAAGTCTACGTATCATTCAAGTACTACGAAATTTCAGGTTTTTCAAATTACATATTTATGAAATTGGCTCTATACTAAAATAATAATATTATAACTAATTACTAAAGAAGTGAAATTGTACCTTTTTAGATTAAATCCAATCATATACTATTATATTTAAACGAACAAAATAGTAAAATATTATTCTTTTACAAAACAAAAGATTATTGTTGGAGTCCGGTCCTTAAAGACGTGTCTTGGTGACTTGAAAAACAGATCAGATCTGCTGCATATTGACGAGAAGAGCAACATGTTAACGAGAAGCTGTATGCCCGTCGACGAGAAGCTAAGGAATGTCGACTAGACAGGGTCTTTATCGGCGAGACGACTGGAGCATTTCGTCGAGACACCTGGGGAATGTCAACCAGAAGGTGCTTTATCATGTCGACGAGACGGGCTGAGCATGTCAACGAGACGGGCTTAGCATATTGACGAGACAAGGTCCATATCGATGAGATACGTGATCCATGTCGACAAGACGGGTTCAGAGGTAGAAATTTGCACCGTCTGGGCTGTTTAATCTCATGATTTTAGCTGTTGGATCTTCTTTTATTCAATTGGATTGCTGTCAATGATGCATCTATGTCTTTTAATAGAGTTTCCGAGTTTTTTTTAAGGGGAGAAGCTGTTTAAAACAAAAACCTAATTCTAATTGCATCGCTGTCTGTTCGTCCAGAGATCGTCGCTGAGTTCTTCGGGAGGGAAGAACAGGATATTCATAGGCCAGTGTCATCGTCTTCGCTGTAAGGAACTTCAATCTTGTCTTCACCGCCGGAGTGCTTGAATAAATATCAATTTCTTTTCTTGAAGAGATTCTTGTTTCACCATGGGCTTGTAAGGAGATTCAAATTATCAAATCTTAGGGTTCTAGGTTGGACAAACATAATTCATGCATTTGTAATCCTTATTGATCATAGAGGATTTTTTTGTGCCTCGCCCCATGATTTTTTCCCATTCAAATTAAAAGAGTTTTGCACATATATCTTTGTGTTTGCGATTGTTGTTGCATTATCTTCTTATTTGTCATGTGCCCGAGTTGTGTTGGTCAATTCCCATCAATTATTAGGTCAAAACAAAAACAAACTGAAAATGAAATTAGCACAAGCACTAATGGAGGAAAAAAACTAAAACATTTAGCTTTTACCCAATTTCTTCATTTCTCTTCAACTCTGACTTGCGAAGCTTGCGAAGATTCGTGTCGTTGGCATTCTTTGTAACTGCGGGCTCATAAGCCCTGAATCTTCTCTTCGGCGCACCACAAACTGCAAAAATAAAGAATAGATATAGCTTTTGCATTTTTAGAAAGAAAAAGAAAGAGCTCTATAGCATATGAACTCGAAGTGAAATATCTGTCATTAATTTGAATTTTTTGGGTTTTTGACATTTTGCACACAGGGTTTTGTCACTTTGCATCATGAATTTTTTAAATTGACACTTTGCGCCCTCCCCCCTCCCCCCCGGGTGCCAAAATTCCAAGGGTATTTAGGTACAGACAACATCAAAAATACTCATTTTGACACTTTGCAGTATGCACCCCCGATTATTAGTGTTGCATGGACCTTAATACCATTGAATGAGCATTTTTGGTGATGCCCGACCCTAAATATTCTTGAAATTTTTGCCCTAGAGCGCAAAGTACCGGAAATCAGTATTTGAAGGGAGGGCAAAGTGTTAATTTTAATTTTAAAGATTTGAGGTGTAAAATGTCAAATACCCCCTAGAGTGTAAAATGGCTAAAGGCCGAAATATTTATATTTACCAGGACAGAAGTAATTGTTAGGCAGCTTCTCAAATGGTGTTCTGTCGTTGTAAATATAACTGCAGCAGCAGAATCAGAATTGCCAGGTTAACTCCAATACAGGATCTAAGTAAAAAAAACAGAGCAATAATTGAAAAGAAGAAAAAGAAGAAGAAGAAGAAGAGAACCCGCAGTCTCTGCAGATGTAGGCCTGTTGGGAGGTCACGCGCATAAATAATTTGGGCGCGGCGGCGCCTGAGCCTCGACGAACAGGGGAGAGGAGGTGCTTCACAAAGGGTGATAGACTGGAGGAACTACTTAGTGCATAACGATTAGAATGTAAAGGTAAGAGGATCTGTGGAGTCGCCATGGTTGAAGGAGAGGTGGAAGGCCGCAGCAGCGCTGCAGCTCGACAGTGGAGAGCCATGCGACCTTACTTTACAATTTGGGAATGCTCTGTAAAATTGCTCTGTTATGAACAAGATCACTGTAAAATCGACAAGATAAGGGGGAGAAGTACTGGGAGAATGAACTTTTGAACACGTTGGTTCTGGTTTGTTTCTGGTTTGAGAAGAGGAAGAAGATGAAGCGTGGCTTGCGTACTCCCCTTTCACTCACCCGTAGCCTTATCTTGCTGATATGGCCGTTGGGCCCTCCAAACTCTGGTTTTTCAATATTTAGAAAAAGCATGTTCACCCAGCATAATTTTTCACGCTATATAATTTTATTTTTCTACCAAATTTTAAAATTTATTTTACTACTTCCGTGCCCGATGTTTTCGGGCGGTCATCTAGGCGAGCGAAGCCCGTTTCCGCACAGGCTTCGCCCGTGCTTGATGCTCCGACGAGACAGTCTTCGGCCGCATAGATGCGGCTTCGTCTGCTTTCACGCAATCCATCATCTCGGCGCCGTATACACCGCTCGTGACCCCCCCCCCCCCCCCCGGAGTGTGAATTCAAAATCAAATAACAACGAGAGTGCTTCGGGGGGTCGCGAGTGACTTGTGCAGCGGCAAGCTGGTGGATTGCGTGGAAGCGGGCGAAACTCACGTCTATGCGGCCGAAGGTTGCCAGGCTGAAGCATCATGCACAGGCAATGCCCGCCTGATTACGGCCGAAGGCCGTCCGAGAACATCGAGCTTGAGCGTAACCCGTACGAAGACGCTCTATCTTGGAGAATTTTATGCCCGTATTTGTATAAGTATTATTTTTTGTTAGTTTTTTAGTTTTAATTTATTATTAATTATTAATTTGTTTTATTTATTTTATTTTTTATTTTAGTTTAAATTTATTTTTGAATTTAGTTTTATTTATTATTTATTTTAGGTTTATTTATTTACTTTTATTTATTATTTTAGTTTTAATTTATTTTTTATTTTAGTTTTTTATACCACCCGACAATGAATCACACCGATGGGATCGCCGGAGAAGTGGACTACTCACAAAACATGTACAAGATGAGATCACGAAAACTTATTAGTACTTATTACTGAATAGAAAATATACTTACAATAAGACCGGACAGGAACTCGGAAAACCCAAACTCTTTACAAGCACACACTGAGGGATCTGAAAATAACCGTGTGTCCAAGAACTGGATTTCTCGTCTTTTTATAGAGGGGCGAGCCTTCAGTCTGGAGGCAAACGGGTACAACCTCTATTAAAGTGGCTCCACTTATTTGAAAAAGGCGCATATTGGTACAATCACTACCAAAGGTAGCTCTACTAAGAAAAGATTCGATAATAATGCATATATTATATATATTGTTGGGTACATTGGAAAATGTGTACCTGATTTGAAGAAGTCTAACTTAGCTTAATGATACACATCAAGATGTATTTGATGTTGTTTTTAAGTTGACATGTGCAGGTGAAGAAGTATTAAAGAATACAGGAAATTATTCTAAGTCCATATGTCGACACCTGAAGAAATTGTGTCGACACTTCAGAATAATTGTGTCGACACTTGAAGGAAGCAGTGTCGACTCACAGAAAGATAGTCGACCACATTTGTGTCGACACTGGGAAGCAGTGTCGACTCACAGAAAGATAGTCGACCACATTTGTGTCGACACTGGGAAGCAGTGTCGACTCACAGAAAGATAGTCGACCACATTTGTGTCGACACTGGGAAGCAGTGTCGACTCACAGAAAGATTGTCGACCTCAACTATGTCGACACCTGAAGGCAGAGTCGACACATACTGAGTTCTGAATCTACAACAACTGTGTCGACACACAGGACTTGTGTCGACACACTGCCAAGTCAAGACCAAGTTATTTTCTGAAGAAAGATGAAGTGTTGACTCGACACAAATTCTCTGTGTTGACTCATTCTTAAGATGAAGTTCTGAAGAAGCAGTGTCGACTTAAAGGCAAACTAGTCGACATCATCAAAGGCTGTGTCGACACCAAAGTCACTTGTGTCGACACATATAGACAGTTGATCTCGACACTTTCTGACAGTCTGTCTCAACACTTTGCTGTCCAAGACTAAGGCACAGGATCTGTTTGAAGACTTGACAGCTGTGGGTTATGACAGGTTAACTGAAGCTGTCAGACTTGTCAGAAGTCAGTTAGAAACCGGATCAGCCGGTTACCATGAAGAAGATCTATAAATAGACAGATTCAGAAAGAAGTAAAGAGAGATTTGGATTTTGGCAATCAATTTGAGAAAACAAATCAAGAAGGAGTAATACACTGAAGAAGATCTTCATCAGAAGGTCTAAGAAGATGATCTCAGGATCTGTCTAAGTAGAGTTCTTTCAAGAATTCAAAAGTATCATCAAAGATGTTGGATAGAGAGGGATCCAGCCTCTTGAAGAAGAAGAAGGAAGCCATCATTGGTTTCTCAAGAAGCTATTTGGAAATCAACTCAGCTAAGTTCAGATTCAAGAAGCTTTGAAGAAAGCTCAGATTCAGTTGATTTCATCAGCTGATCAAGATTTGTCTTATTCTTTTCTCTCTCAACAAAGGCAAGACATTAAAAACTTCTTTTCTAATTTCTGTAGGATCTGTCAATACAGATCTGAGTTGTAAGCCTGTGTTATAAAGGCTGAGTGTAAGAGAGTTGATCTCTGAGTGGTAGGGCTGTTTGCCTGAGTGTAGGAGAAGGTTCTTCTCTGAGTTGTAGGCTTTGTGATAAGGCTGAGGTAGGGCTGTTGAGCCTGAGTTGTAGGAACCTTTTCAGGTTCTGAGCTATAGGATCTGTGGATCTGAGTAAAGAGGAAGTTTGGCCGAATCTAGCATACTGCTAGATAGGTGAAGGGGGAAAGTGGTTGTACCCAGACCTTGGGGAACCACTATAAAACAGTGTGCAATCCGTGATGATTAAATTTCTGTGACTGCTGTGCTGTGTGTTTTAATTCTGTAATTGAATTCTGCCAAAAAGTATTAACAAGCTTTAGAACCTATTCACCCCCCTCTAGGTGTTTAGGTTATCTTGAAAGTAAAACTATCAAGTGGTATCAGAGGCAGGTTCCTCAAAAAAGGACTTAACATTCTGAGGTAGATCTGAAAGGCAGAATCAAGATTCAAGAAGATGGGTTCTGGAGAAAATCACAAGGAGTTAGGGTCAATGAAGTTACCCATCTGCAGGAAGGAAATCTTTGGAATTTGGAAAGAAAGAGTCAGATTGTTCATGGAAGCATCTGACCCAAGGATATACATCACAGTTCAGGAAGGACCCTTCATTCCAATGAAGGTATCAGTTCTTGATGCTAATATTCAAACTCCAAAGAGTTATTCTGAAATGACCAAGGATGAAATCATTTTGGCAACCTTGGACAAGAGAACTCAGAATATTATTGTGAGTGCCATAGATGATTCTACATTTCAAAATCTGATTCACTGCAAGACCTCCAAAGAGATGTGGGACACCTTGATTGTCTACATGGAGGGATCTGAAGAAGTAAGACAGGATAGGAAGTCTATGCTCAACCAGGAATATGAAAGTTTTAGACAAGGAAAAACTGATAGCATAACTGAATGCTATAAGAAATTCTATAGAATTGTGAATGAGTTAAAGTCCTATGAAAGAGTATTCAGTACCTATGAACTGAATGACAAATTCTTAAGATCCTTGACAAAGGATTGGGACACAAAGATCTGTGCCATAAGAGAAGTGGCTAAACTGGCAGAGATTTCTCCTCCAACCTTATTTGGAAAGTTGTTATCCTATGAAATGCAACTTATGGTGAGGAAGGAGGAGGAAAAGAATTCAAAAGGAGAGCATAGAGAGACGATAGTGGCCTTCAAGACAGAAGCCACTAGAAAGAATAGGAGGATATCACCATCTCCTCCTAAGGAAGTTGCAGAAGTTAGTTCTGAAAATTCAGATAATCAGGGTTCAGAAAGCTGTGAGTCAGATGCAGATTTTGCTGCATTTACAAGGCAATTCCAGAGATTCTTAAAGAAGAAGCAGTAGAAGTCTAGGCCCTCCTCATCACAGCAAGTTGATGACTATTATCAGAAAAAAAAGTCATCAAGGAAAGAGAAGAGCAGAACAATGCCCAGCAAGGCCACTACTTCAAAGATTGTCTGCTATTATTGCAATAGGCCTGGACATGTAGTGGCTGACTGTCCTGATAAGAGAAAGGAGTCATCAGACAAGAAGAAGACTTATCAAAAGGGCAAGAAGGAAAAATCCTTTGTTGCAAAGAAGGAAAAGAGCCTAACAGATCAATCAACTTCAGAATCAGAATATGAAGCTGAAGCATATATTGGACTGTATGCTGCTACTGAAGAAGAGGAGTTCATGCAATTGCTAGACTCCATCTATGAACAAGAAAATCATCAGTGCATGAGACTGATGGCAGGATTAGAAGAAGACATGTACCAGAATCAGTCTGGTCCTAGTAAGGTACTATGTCCTTCAATAAAATCTGTTTATAGTACAAGTACAGAATCAACTACATCTGCATCAAGTGATGTAGATGCATCTGAATCTGAAGGAGATGTTTATCAATTGATAGATAAGTATGAGGACTTGTTACAGGCCCTTAAGAAAAGCAAGAACCTGGTTAAATCTCAGGCTCAGGAAATTGCTGATCTAAAGGTAGCTGCAACTGAGTTTGAAAAAGTAATTGATCAGAAGTTAAATGAAATTGCCAAACTAAAGAATATAACCATTATTCAGATGGGCACAATCAATTATACCAATGATCAAGTGAAAAGTCTGAAGGCCAGACTAAGAATAGAAAAGGAGTTAGTGGCAAGTTACTCTAAGCCAAAGTCTGTCTTACCCTTGATAGATGAATTTGTTACTCAAAAGAGTAAGGCAGGATTAAGATTCAAAGGTAACCCCAGGGCAGCCCAATTCAAGAGGAAAGGCAAAGCTCATGTCAAGCCACTGAACTTTTCAGTCCCTATTAAGTTTAGAAAGGTGCAAGTGCCTTCTAACCAATATGATCATGAAGATATTCATGGTCATTTTAAGACTAATGTTCTGATAAACAAGGGTGTAAATGCCAACAGGCCTATCTATGTTCATAAACCCAATAGTTATAAGAAATCAGTGGGTGAAGCTGCTGCAGCACCAGCAATGGACAGAAATTCCTCTGTCAAGGGTGTATCTAGAACTAGATACAATAAGTTTGAATGTTGGTGTTGTGGCAAGATAGGCCATTTTGCATTAGACTGCTGGCATAACACAAGTGTTAGAAAGAACAATAGTCTACCTGTTAGAAGAGATAATGGTAGCTTTTTTAATGCTAACCTGAACCAAGGACCCAAGACTTACTTGGGTTCTAAGGGTAAGTAAATCTGTATTGCAGGAAAGTCCAAGTGGCTATGCCCCTATATGGTACTTGGACAGTGGTTGTTCTAGGCACATGACTGGAACAAAGGGGCTGCTGAAGGAGTATACATCTGTCAAAGATGGACCTAAAGTGATCTTTGGTGGATCTGAAAAAGGAATCATCAAAGGGTTTGGTAACATTTCTACTAACCTAATTACTATCACCCAAGTGGCTTATGTAAAAGGTTTGAAACATAATCTAATAAGCATAAGCCAGCTGAGTGATTTAGGATATGACATTTCATTTGTTAAGAATGGATGTCATATCAAAAGGTCAAGTGATCAAGAGATCATATTGATTGGATATAGGAAGAGAAATGTATATTGTCTTAATTTTGTATGTAAGAGCAAGGCTTCTTCCATCTGTCTTGTAGCTGATGATAATGCTTCTCATTGTGTCAAGTGGCACAAGAGATTGGCTCATCTTAACTACAAGACAATTGGCCAACTTTTTAGCAAAGAGTTAGTAAGGAATGGTCCTCAAGTTAAGTGTATAAAGGAAGGGATATGCTCAGCTTGTCAAAAGGGTAAGCAGACAAAATCCTCCTTTCATAACCTTGAAAACAAGGATTCTGTGAGGTGCTTATACCTCTTGCATATGGATCTTTTTGGTCCTATGCCAGTTCATAGTCTAGGTAGGAATGTCTACACTTTTGTGGTTGTAGATGGCTATTCTAGATTTACATGGATGTTCTTTCTGAGACAGAAATCAGAAACCCCAAGTGTCTTACTTAATTTTGTGAAGCAGATTCAGAATGAACTGAATAGTACAGTGGTCAAAATCAGAAGTGACCATGGTACTGAGTTTCAATCTGAAAGCATGACAAAGTTATGTGAAGACTTTGAGATTTTCCAAGAGTTCTCCTCACCTAGAACACCACAGCAAAATGACATTGCTGAAAAAAAGAATAGAACATTAATTGAAGCTGGTAGAACTCTATTGAGTGACACATCTCTTCCAGAATATTTCTGGGCTGAGGCAGTTAACACTGCATGTCATGTGATCAATAGGGCTTCTATCACCAAGAACCACAAAAAGACTCCCTATGAGATTATGAAAGGTAGAAAACCAAATCTATCCTACTTCAGGATCTTTGGTTGTAAATGCTATATACTTAACAATGGCAAGACATACCTAACTAAGTTTGCTGCCAAATCCCAAGATGGGATATTTGTTGGGTACAACATAAATAGTAAGGCCTATAGAGTCTTCAACTTGACTACTCAAGTTGTTGAAGAATCTGTACATGTTGTGTTTGATGAAACAAGATTAATCAACTGTGAGTTGTCTTGTAGATCAAATGATTCAACAGGTATAAGCAAAAGAATGGACAAGCTCTCCATTGCTGAAGCATCAAAGGAAGATGGAGCATTGGAAAATGAAGGCTACTGTCCAGGGGGAGTACAAAACTCAATAGATGCTGATGAAAACCAAGAGGTTCAGCATGAAGAAGGAGCTGAAGATGTTCAACCAGAAAGGAACCTTCCTCCAGCTACAAGACATTTAAGATATCATCCAGCTGATCAGATTATAGGTGATCCAAGACAGGGAGTGCAGACTAGAAGCAGAAATCAAAGCACAGACCTGCATTCAAGTTTCCTGTCTCAAGTGGAGCCTAAGAAGTTTGAAGAAGCCATCCAAGACCAGCACTGGACTGATGCTATGCTAGAGGAGCTGAATCAATTCAGAAGGTGCAATGTCTGGGAGCTTGTTCCTAAACCAAGAGGCCACAACATAATTAGCATAAAGTGGATTTATAGGAACAAATTGGATGAGAGTGGAATAATAGTGAAGAATAAAGCAAGATTGGTTGCAAAAGGATACAGGCAGGAAGAAGGGATTGACTTTGATCAAACCTTTGCCCCAGTAGCAAGTCTGGAGGCAATCAGAATGTTCCTTACCTATGCAGCCTATAAAGACTTCAAAGTGTACCAGATGGATGTGAAATCAGCATTCCTGAATGGTGATTTAAAAGAGGAAGTCTATGTAGAGCAGCCATCAGGTTTTGTAGATCCTCTTAAACCTGATTATGTCTATAAGCTTAGGAAAGCTTTGTATGGGTTAAAGCAAGCCCTAAGGGCTTGGTATGAAACCCTGTCTACTTTCCTTATTGAGAATAAATTCTTAAGAGGAAAAATAGACAAAACTCTATTCCTTAGGGAATCCAAAGGTAAGATCATCTTAGTTCAGATCTATGTTGATGACATAATCTTTGGATCTACTGAAAACAACTTTTGTAAAAAGTTTGCCAAACTTATGCAAGGGAAGTTTGAGATGAGCAGTATGGGGGAACTTAAGTTCATCTTGGGACTCCAAGTAAGACAGACTGATAATGGCCTGTCCATATCCCAGTCTAAGTTCACCAAAGAATTAATTAAGAAGTATGGTATGGAGTCATCCTCCACTATGAGAACTCCTATGGGAACAAGTATGCCTATATGCAAAGATGATGCAGGTAAACCTATTGATGAATCTTTGTATAGAGGGATAGTTGGCTCTCTACTATATCTCACTGCTAGTAGACCAGATATTATGTATGCTACATGTGTCTGTGCTAGGTACCAAGCCTGCCCTAAAGAATCTCATTATACTGCAGTCAAAAGGATTCTGAGATATCTTAAGGGCACACCTAATCTAGGCCTTTGGTACCCTAGGAATAGAGATTTTCTACTAACAGGTTATTCAGATGCAGATTTTGCAGGCTGTAGAGAGGATAGAAAGAGTACAACAGGTACATGTCAATTCTTGGGAGGAAGATTGATATCATGGAGTAGTAATAAGCAGACCAGTGTGGCGATATCCACAGCTGAGTTAGAATATGTTGCTGCTGGCAGCTGCTGTGCACAGCTATTGTGGATACAACATCAGCTTAAAGATTATGGTATTCAAGTAAGTAGAACACATCTTTTGTGTGATTCTAAGAGTGCAATTTCTATTGCTAATAATCCTGTTTCTCATAGTAGAACTAAGCATATAGAAATTAAATACCATTTTCTTAGAGAACATGTAGAAAGAGAAGACATCTCATTGGAATTTGTTAAAACAGATTATCAAATAGCAGATGTATTTACTAAGCCACTGGATGAAGCAAAATTCAATAAATTTAAAATTGAATTAGGCATGCTGACTATTGACTAGGTTATCAACAAACTTACAAGTGGCATTAGATTATCAAGTGGTATTGACAAAAACAGAAATTGGCTAAGTAAAATTGTGTCGACACATTCAGTGAAAATGTGTCGACTTAGTAAAGTCATGTCGACTAGTCAGAGAATATGTGTCGATGCAGAGAATTTGTGTCGACACTTAAGAATCATATAGTCGACTCATCCAGGAATGTAGTGTCGACTTCACCAGAATAGTGGTGTCGACACTTACAGATTTTGTGTCGACACTTATCCTAAGAGTCGACACAGAATTTCTGATGCTCTACTATGTCTCTCAGGTGTCGACATATCCACAATTGGTGTCGACAAATAGTAGACAGACTTGCTGTTAAGACAATAGAAGTTTGTGTCGACACACTCCATCTGTGTCGACACTTATAGACTGTTTTGCCCGCCTTTTGATCTTCTTTCAATAGAAGGTATAAATAGGTCAAGAACTTATTCTGTCGACACGCTTACAAGGTTTTCGAGACTGAAACCCTGTGTCGACATTCTCTCTCTCTCTTCTCTCCAGCTTTCTCGTCTGATCAATGACACCAAAGGTCGAAGATAACATCAACGAAGGATATGAGTTGGTACGCAATGCCTTTGCTGATGCCCCGACAGATATTCAAAGGGTTATAACTCTAATCTCTGAATCTGGAATAGAGTTTCTAGTTTTTGAACCTTCAAAGATATGGAAGAAGGAGGTGCTTGAATTCTTTACCTCTGCATCAGTGAATTCAGCTGGTCTCAAGATAAAATCCACAGTTCATGGGACAAAGGTGAAAATCACACCAAGAAGTTTGAGAAAGATTCTACAATTGCCTATAGTTGAGAATGAAGAAGAGGTCCCAGCTTCTAAGTCAAGGGAGGCTCTCCAATGGTGTGGATTGGATCCAACCCTGAAGATTGGAGCTGCTTTCAACAGAAAAGGAATGAATCAACAAGAAAATTTTTTGTCTGAAGTAGTTGGGAAAGTAATTTTGTGCAAACCAGGTGGACATGATAGGATTTCAGCCTATATGTTCAGCCTAATGACCAGAATTGTATTTACAATACCAACTAACTGGTCAGCTGTAGTATTTGATAAGATCAAGGAAGGAATAAAGAAGCCAAATCTGGCTAGAATTGTGAGTTCATACCTAACCAAAGTGATCCCTGAGGTTATGCAACAACTGTCTGGGACAAAAATTAATCACATGAGGAAAATGGATATAAGATTATTTTCAAGGTGGGATAGGGTGCTGTCTAAAGATATGCCTGATGAGAACAGGCAGGATACCCCTGTGAGATCCCCTGCACATGATCTAGGAACTGCCCAGCATCAAGAAGAGCAAGTGAGAAAGCAGGTTGAAGATCAGCCTGAGTCTGTTCAAGATGAAACCATTCCTGCCCAAATGCAGGGGGAGCAAGCTCACTCTCCTGCCCAGAATGTATCTACTTCAGAACAGGTAAAGGGAAAGCAAGTGAGTTTTCCTGCCAAGGAAATTCCTAATATTTTTTCTCCTGCACAGGTACAAGGGGAGCAAGTACATTCTCCTACCCAGGAAATTCCACATACTGAACAAGTGCAGGAGGTGCAAATGTCTGAACAAGTACAAGAGGAAGAACAAATTGATTTATCAAAAGATTTGAATATTGCAGATCTGGATGATTCAACATCTGTTCAAGCTCAGAAGGAATACACTCTAGATGAGTTATTTCCTAATATTGAAATTACTACTGATAGAATAGAGGAGGAGCAAGAAAATGAGAAAGCACTAGATATGGAGATAGAACAAGGAGTTGAGAAGGAGCAAGTAGTTGAGGGGGAGCCTGTGCATGTTGAGGCTGAACAACATGGCACTGAGACAGATATTCATCCTACTTCTCCTGACAGAGTTCAAATTGAAAGTTCATCTGATTCTGAGAATGAAGAAGCCAGACTGGCTAAGAAGAAAAAGTTCATGGTCTTTAAGAGAAGGAGCAAAAGCTATAAGCAGACTCTACTAACTACACCTCTCCAATCTCCTTCTGAATTTTATTATAACAAGTTTATGATAGACTTGCAAGTTAAGTTGGATGAACACAGATTGACTGTTGAAAAGTATGTTGATGAGAGCAATAAATCCCTTCAATTTGACTTGGCTCAAGATATTAAATCTATTAGATTTGAAGTAAATATGAATAAGAAGAAAATGACAGATTGCTTCCATAAGGGAGGTAATGCTGTAGTGTTTTTGGCTAAACAACAGCAGTCTATCATCACTAAAGTGGATGATATTGCTTTAAAACAAGGTTATGTTTTGGAGAATCAGCTAAGGATGAATGATAATTTGACTGAATCTCACCATGAAATTCTTGAAAAGTTCACAAAGGCTACTGCAGGGATGACTGAAGCAAGAGCAAAGGAGATGGAAGAGTTTGATAAGAAACTTCAAGAAGCCATTGAATCAGTCAAGACTGCCATCACTACATCTCAGAAGGACATATCTAACAAACTACAAAAATTGAAACCATATTTTAAAGAAGGTGTAAATTATCTAGATGGCCAGATCAAATTTCAAAAGAATGATCTAAGAGATCATATTACCAGAGAAGTCATAAAGGGGGAGAGGTTGTTAGTTCATGCTGGCTTAGAGCACACCAAATGGGTGACAAATAGTATTCGAGCCACATTGGGATATCCACCTTTGTGTGATGATGCTATGGTGGCTGAGTCCGGAATTCAAACAGGTCTACTTGAAGACAATCAACCTGAGATTGCCCAAGTCATTTACCCTCCTCCTGATTTTGATATGATTGATCAGCAAGTTCAGGATATGTATAATCCTCCAAAGGAGGTTACCAAGGTTGTTATTGAAAAAGTTGATAAGCCTGATGCCAACTTGCAAGAACAACAAGATGCTCTACTATTAAAGAAAAGATTTAGAGAGCAGGCTGAACTTAAGCCAGATTTTGAGCAGTGGAGCCCTACTTCAAGAAATATTATACTAACTGCATGGAAGGCTGTAAAGGATAAAGTACATGAAAGAGGGAAGTGGTATAATGAAATGGAATGACAAAAGTATGAAGCTAGGCAGGAAGCCATAGTACAGTTCAGGAGAAAAGCCAAGCTGGGAAGGCTGCCACCAGATGCTTAGGAGCCGAGCAAGTACTTTCAAAAGCCATTTCATTACTTTGAAAGGCAAAGGCTCAAGGAAGAAGCACAGAAGAAAGCTGAGCTAAAAGGCAAGAAGCCAGCTGAAGTTGCTGAAGCTCCTATGAAGGCTCAAATCCAATCTGGCAAAGGAATTGTCATAAAAGAGCCTGATCAGTCTTAGTTCTAAGTTCTTTCAAAAGTGTTTTGTAATGTTTTGTTTAATCATTCAATGTAAACATCTGTAATCAAACATTACCAAGTTATAAACAAAATTTTGTTTGGAATCATATATTCATGTTCACTCTGTGATGAATTGTTAATATTTTATTTATATTAAGTATTTCTGTAATGTCATACATCATCATATTATATTTGTTATAAATGGTGTATATCATTAACTAAAAGGGTTATGACTTCTCCAAATAGGGGGAGATTGTTGGGTACATTGGAAAATGTGTACCTGATTTGAAGAAGTCTAACTTAGCTTAATGATATACATCAAGGTGTATTTGATGTTGTTTTTAAGTTGACATGTGCAGGTGAAGAAGTATTAAAGAATGAAAGTGAAGGGATAGATACTACTCTAGAGGGGGGGTGAATAGAGTTATCAAATTTTGCACAGACAAAACTTAATAGTCTACCCAACTCCCTTGGAGTGAAGTGCGGAATGAAAAGATTATAGATATTGATTTAACCTTAAAGCCTAACACAAGTGATGTGTACAAACACAAGCTAACTGTAATTACAGTTAAGCTTGGAAAAACCTAATCAGCAACTAGCAACCTAGTTATATCTAATCACAGCCACAATGCAGGAATTAAACAATGGAATCCAGACGACACAAGGAAATTTATAGTGGTTCCCCAAACAACTTGGGTACGTCCACTCTTCTACCCACACGGTAGGAATCCACTCAGGTTTTTGATCAGGTGCCCTGCCACCAACAGAATCTGCTTCAGGTAGATTCAGAAACCCTTTAGACTTTTGATCAGGTGTAACACCCCTATCCGTCACATGGCATATAGCAGTAGGTCCGGCCGGGGCCCGACGCCATATACCGCAGACAGACCGTGGAGTTACGCATCGCATTATCATACTCACAATTTGAAAGACAACGTCCTACGCAACACCTAGCGGAAGCATTTTAGGTTATTAAAAAGAACCCAACAATAAGCATGAATGTCCACTAATAATAAAACCCATAGGAATGAAACGATTAAAAATACACAAAACAGTCCTCGGCCTTAAGGCCTTACAAACATTGTTCTCTTAACCAAATAGTGTCTTTCATACATCGGCGCGCAGGCCGGCCAAACATGAATATGAAAAACAAAACTAAATCTTCAGCCTTCATGGGCTAGCGCTGCAACTTGGGCTTTAGCCTGCTATTTGCCGCTCGGCTCCGCAGCAGCACCTGTAAGAAGCAATCCACCGAAGAGGTGGCAATTTACACGAGTAACCGGTCAGCAATGCTGACCAAATTATAACGACCCCGTCCCGCAGTTGCGGGACGGCGGTGCTCCTTCCCTGCATAACAACTAACATAGCAATATATAAATCTATATAACTATTCGCCACAAGTGTCGGCACGCACGGCCGTACACCCCGTGCTCTCAGGGCACTAAATGGTGAATCCGGTCCGGACCCGGTCCGTTCCCGCGATTCCACCGTCGTCTCGTGGACGACAATTCTCGTGAGCAAATAGCCCTTTCAGCCGAAGCCTAGGCCCGTTTCCAGCCCCCCGGGAAGTCCCATGTACTTTAGGTCGCTTCTACCGAGACCACTTGGAATGGGTAGAGTTCCACCCGCCCGTTGCTCACTTCACCACGGCCATTTAGCCATCGGTGCGGGCCAAGTTTCTCCTCATTCCCACAATCGATCAAAACACGCACATAACCCCGTTATGTACCGATTTGCCCTCTAAGGCAACATCGTGGCGGCAATGCGATTCCGCCCAAGCTTTCCGGGTGCGCCTCGAGGTTAATCCCCAAGGATCCCTGTATGCAATCTACCGCGTAGAAATTTCGGAAAACTGAAATCATCGGCGCGGAGTCTTCTCCGACCATGCAATGCAACAACACCGATTCGGGCTAAACCCGAATAGGCTTCACACACAATGCCTACGCCCGTACTTCGATTCCGGGCTCTAACAACGGGGACTTTACATATCTACCCGAAGGGATTCCGCTCCTCGACGCTTACTCGCGAGAGGGGGATTTCCCCATGCAAAGGAAGAAGGGCGACTACACATGCCCTATGAAGAGGATCGTTACCCTCGCAGATTTTCGCGCGCCCGTCATGAAGAAGTAGACGGTTGAAAAGCTTCGCCTCGCTCTTGCCGTCGAGGATCCGGTCTCGGATCGAGATTCGGTGCTCCGGTGCTCCGCCGGCGGCCGGATCTCCTCTTCTCCTTCCTTGCTCTCCCTTCTCTCTAAACTTTTAGAAAGAGAGTCTAGGGTTTGAAATGAGGGTTTAGAACCCTTCAACCCTAAATTAAAAGTTTGGGCGGACCATCCTAGGCCGTTAGATGAGATTTGATGGAAAATCGGACGGCCACGGAGTCATTTTACGGATTCTGCACCCGTCCGCACGACCAGTGGCGCACGGTCAGTGGTCGTGCGCCCTATGTCAGTGATCGTGCGTTTTCGTTAAACAGGGATTTGGCATTATATTTTCTTTATGCACGACCAGTGGCGCACGGTCAGTGGTCGTGCGCCCTGTGGTCAGTGATCGTGCGCTAAGGGAAAAACTGCACAGTTCAACGCCCTTCCGCCGACGGTTACTCTACCGCGAGGCGTTAACTCCCACCGACTCCAGGACTGAACATGGGGTGTTACAACTCTCCCCCCCTTAAAAGAATTTCGTCCCGAAATTACGAATAGCAAGTAAACAACTTAAACTTAAACGGTACCTGAGTTGAAGAGTTCGGGGTACTCCTCGAGCATGGTTTGCTCTCGTTCCCACGATAGCTCCTCACGACCGCAACTGTCCCATCGGACTTTCACCATCCTGATTTCTTTGTTCCGAAGCCGCTTGACCTCGAAATCTTCGATAGAAATGGGCTTGACTTTGGTCGTCAACCCTTCCTCAACCGATACTTGATCAACCGCTAACACTTGCGACGGCTCTTGCACCGCCTTCCGCAATACTGAGATGTGGAATACGTCATGCAAACAACTCAGTTCCACAGATAATCTCAACCGGTAGGCCACTTCTCCGATCCGTTCTAGAATCTCGAATGGCCCAAGGTATCTCGGACTCAACTTTTTCAAGCGTCGAACCCGTGACACCCCCTTGAACGGTTTGATCTTCAGGTATACCCATTCGCCAACATTGAACTCCACGTTCCTATGTTTGGCATTAAAATACTTAGCCTGCCTGTCCTGAGCTATAAGCAAGCGCTCTCGTATCGTTTGCACCAAAGAAGTCGCATCTTCGATCTCCTGACGATTGTAAAGTTTCGACTCACCCGTCTCCAACCATGACAACGGCGTGCGACACTTTCTCCCATAAAGAGCTTCGAACGGTGCCATCTGGATACTTGCTTGGTAACTGTTATTGTACGCAAACTCGACCAAGTATAAGTGATCCTCCCACCGTTTTCCGAAGTCCAACGCACACATGCGAAGCATGTCTTCCAATGTCCTGTTGACTCGCTCGGTCTGGCCATCCGTCTGCGGATGAAACGCCGTGCTAAACTTCAGTTTCGAGCCCAACATCTGATGTACTAGCCTCCAGTCATTGGACGTGAAGCGTCCATCGCGATCACTCACAATGCTGCGGGGCACTCCGTGCATTCGCACAATATTATCCACGTAGAGTTTTGCTAACTTCTCCACCGGATCATCCTTCCTCATCGGAATGAAACGCGACACTTTTGTCAATCTGTCCACGATCACCCAGATGGCGTCGTTTCCCTTCTGCGATCTTGGCAATCCATGCACAAAATCCATAGATATGTCGTCGAATTTCCACTCCGGAATGGGTAAGGACTTCAAGAAACCTCCCGGCTTTTGACATTCCGCCTTCACTAGGGCGCAGGTTTGACACCTCGCCACATACAGCGCTACATCTTTCTTCAGTCCTGGCCACCAGAATAGTTTCTTCACGTCTTTGTACATTTTTGTACTCCCCGGGTGGATTGAGTACTTGGTATAGTGAGCCTCGTACAACAATTCCTCCCGTAGATTACCCACGTTGGGGACGCACAAACGATCGTCCTTTCTGAGCAATCCGTCCTCCATCATAAATTGGGAATTTGACCCATCCAAAACACCATCCATGAGTTGCTTCATAACATCATCCACAGCTAAAGCCTGCCGAATCCTATCAGCCAGGTCATACTGCACCTCTGTCCAACTCAAACGCGCTTCGGCGCCCGTTTGTCTATCTACACAGAAGATCTCCAAATCCTCTAACTCTTGAATCAATCGTGCATCATGCACCAACAGCCAACTAGCACGTGCGGGAGTTCTGCGACTCAACGCATCTGCCACCGCATTGCCCTTCCCCGGCACATAATGAATTTTGAAGGTGTAGTCCCCCAGGAACTCCATCCACCTCCTTTGCCGCATATTCAAGTCCTTCTGATCCAGCAAGTACTTCAAGCTCTTGTGGTCGGTGTAGATATCAACTTTCACACCGTAAAGGTAGTGTCTCCACAGCTTCAGTGCATGTATCACGGCCGCTAACTCCAAGTCATGGACCGGATAATTCCTCTCGTGTACCTTCAGCTGCCGCGAGCCGTAGGCAATCACACTCCCACGCTGTAGTAGTACACATCCCAAGCCACTCCCCGAAGCATCACTGTAGATTTCGAATCCCTCGGTCCCACTCGGCGAACATAAGATTGGCGCCGTGGTCAACCGACCCTTTAACTCCTCAAAAGCTTGTGCGCACTCCGGCGACCACACAAACCTGTGATCCTTTCTTGTCAACGACGTGAGAGGTAACGCTATTCGCGAGAAGTTCTCTACGAAGCGCCTGTAGTAGCCGGCAAGTCCTAGGAAACTTCGGACTTCCGCTACCGAGGAAAGAACAGGCCACTCCCGTATCGCCACTATCTTCGCCGGATCTACCGCAATCCCTGCTCCACTAATGATGTGGCCAAGGAAAGCCACCGAGGATAACCAGAACTCGCATTTGGAGAACTTAGCATAGAGCTGGTTCCTCCTCAGTGTCTCCAACACCATGTGCAGATGCTTGTAGTGATCATCTACGCTCTGAGAGTATACCAGGATGTCGTCGATAAACACGATCACAAACTGATCCAAGTACTCTCTGAATGTTCTGTTCATCAGATCCATAAATACGGACGGCGCATTTGTCAGTCCAAACGGCATAACCGTGAACTCGTAATGCCCATAACGCGTGCTGAACGCCGTTTTAGGGATATCACTCTCCCTGATCTTCAACTGGAAGTACCCAGACTTCAGATCCAACTTCGAATAAACTGTAGACCCCACTAGCTGGTCAAACAGATCGTCGATCCTCGGAATCGGGTATTTGTTCTTCTCGGTGAGCTTGTTCAACTCTCGGTAGTCGATACACAGCCTCAGACTTCCATCCTTCTTCTTGACGAAGAGGACCGGTGCACTCCAAGGTGACGAGCTTGGACGCACGTACCCCTGTTCCAACAGTTCTTGCAATTGGACCTTCAGCTCTGCCATCTCCTTCGGCGCTAGCCGATAAGGTGAGCGGGACACAGGTTTGGCACCTGGCACCAGCTCTATTGTGAAATCAATCTCTCTTTGGGGTGGAGCCCCAGGGAGATCATCGGGAAACACGTCAGGATACTCCGAAACCACCGGGATACTATCCAGACTCGTCTTAGGCTTTGCGGCCTCCACTAACGTGAAAAACAGCTCTGCTCCAGCCCGAACCGCCTTGACCACCTGAAGAGCAGACATCAGTGTCTTGCTCGCCCCTTTAATGCCCTCGAACGTAGTCTCGCGACTAGTATTTGCCCCCAGTTTAACTTCCTTCCGACTGCAGTCAATATAGGCTCGCTGCTCTGAGAGCCAATCCATCCCAAGGATCACGTCAAACTCCACTAGCGGAAGTAACGACGCCTGCAGATCGAATTCCTGATCCCCAATCTGAATCTTCACGAGGCATACTCTATCTACGCGCATAGAGCATCCATTGGGGAGTAGCACATCCAGTTTGTCCTTAGCCATCGAAGAAGGGACTCCGATGCGCGATACGAATTCTTCGGACATAAAGGAGTGCGACGCTCCCGTATCAAATAATGCCCTTGCTGGGCTATCGGATATCAAAACGAAGCCTAGCATAGGAAATATAAGCTAACATGCAAACAGGTAATTATTCAAATAAGGTTAAACTGCAATAATTTAACTCATACCTATCACCACGTCAGCCTGTTTGATGGCTTCTTGTAGGCCAAGGTTGTACACCCTGGGCTGAGCTGGAGTATGGTGAGATGCGGATGACTCCGCCATCTTCCCTTTCTCCTCATAAGATGCTCCTGGCTTTCTCTCGGACTTTGGACGTCCGCTCCAACAATCACGGGCAAAGTGCCCTGGCCTCCCACAGTTATAACAAGCACCTGGGGTGCGCGCTGTCGTTGCTCCCGAGGCGCCAGAAGAGGGGGCTTGACTTGACGTCTTGGCCCTCTTATTCCACCTCTGAAACTTTGACTTCGTAGCGTTCGGCACCTTGAACTCGGGCTTCTGCACACCCAGCTCTTTCTTTCCAGAGATTCTTGCCAACTCTCGCTCCAACGATCGAGCCGAGCCGACCAAGGTTAGAAATCCTTGCGTCAACGGCCCTGACAGAAGTACCTTGAGATCATCTCGCAGTCCTTCATAGAAACGGTTCATCTTCCGTTCCTCATCGCCAAAAGTAGGAGCTGCATAACGACCCAGCCTTGTGAACTCATGCAGATAATCATCCACATTTTGACTCCCTTGTTGCAGTCTGAGGAATTGATTTTCCAGTTCTATCTTCTCGGTCGACGGTAGGTACCGCGCCATGAACATTCTCGAGAATTCTTCAATAGAAACCTCTTCCAACTGTCTTTCGACTAGATGGTGTTGCTCCACACCGTCCCACCACAGCCTTGCCTCGCCATCCAATAAGAAAGTGGCTATGGCGGTTTTCTGATCCGCTTCGGTTCTGGTTGTCGAAAGGATCCGCTTAACGCGTGATAGCCAATCCTCCGCTTGCGATGGGGTTCCACCCCCCGAGAATATTGGCGGATTGAAGCTCATCACGTGCTTCAGCTGACAATCCGTCGTACGCCTTGGTGGTCTAGGCTCCTCAGCCACCACAGGCACTGTCGCTCTCGCAGGTTCTTGCTCAATCTCCGGTGCTGGACGTTGTACCTGCCCTGCAGGTTGGGCATTTAGTGCGGCAAGCACCGCCTCGGTAACCAGCCGAATAGTTTCAGCAGATGGAGGTGTTGCAGGCGCCTCGCTTGGTGCCCTACTCTCCGCTGAACGTGTACGGGCTGACTGCCCTGCCCCACTCCTAGTCACCTAGATAAACAAAACCGACAAATAAGCGACATGCACATTGCTAAAAAGCAATCATTTGAACATTTAACTTGTTCAAAACTGTGTATTTTTATTCCTAAGTGGACATTCATGGGTTCTTTTTTCATGTTATAACGATGACGCACGTGATAGTGCTCACCACCCCTTAAAAGAATTCGTCCGCGAATTCTAATAAGCAAGACCGAAACCGTTAGTCTGATACCAATTTGTAACACCCCTATCCGTCACATGGCATATAGCAGTAGGTCCGGCCGGGGCCCGACGCCATATACCGCAGACAGACCGTGGAGTTACGCATCGCATTATCATACTCACAATTTGAAAGACAACGTCCTACGCAACACCTAGCGGAAGCATTTTAGGTTATTAAAAAGAACCCAACAATAAGCATGAATGTCCACTAATAATAAAACCCATAGGAATGAAACGATTAAAAATACACAAAACAGTCCTCGGCCTTAAGGCCTTACAAACATTGTTCTCTTAACCAAATAGTGTCTTTCATACATCGGCGCGCAGGCCGGCCAAACATGAATATGAAAAACAAAACTAAATCTTCAGCCTTCATGGGCTAGCGCTGCAACTTGGGCTTTAGCCTGCTATTTGCCGCTCGGCTCCGCAGCAGCACCTGTAAGAAGCAATCCACCGAAGAGGTGGCAATTTACACGAGTAACCGGTCAGCAATGCTGACCAAATTATAACGACCCCGTCCCGCAGTTGCGGGACGGCGGTGCTCCTTCCCTGCATAACAACTAACATAGCAATATATAAATCTATATAACTATTCGCCACAAGTGTCGGCACGCACGGCCGTACACCCCGTGCTCTCAGGGCACTAAATGGTGAATCCGGTCCGGACCCGGTCCGTTCCCGCGATTCCACCGTCGTCTCGTGGACGACAATTCTCGTGAGCAAATAGCCCTTTCAGCCGAAGCCTAGGCCCGTTTCCAGCCCCCCGGGAAGTCCCATGTACTTTAGGTCGCTTCTACCGAGACCACTTGGAATGGGTAGAGTTCCACCCGCCCGTTGCTCACTTCACCACGGCCATTTAGCCATCGGTGCGGGCCAAGTTTCTCCTCATTCCCACAATCGATCAAAACACGCACATAACCCCGTTATGTACCGATTTGCCCTCCAAGGCAACATCGTGGCGGCAATGCGATTCCGCCCAAGCTTTCCGGGTGCGCCTCGAGGTTAATCCCCAAGGATCCCTGTATGCAATCTACCGCGTAGAAATTTCGGAAAACTGAAATCATCGGCGCGGAGTCTTCTCCGACCATGCAATGCAACAACACCGATTCGGGCTAAACCCGAATAGGCTTCACACACAATGCCTACGCCCGTACTTCGATTCCGGGCTCTAACAACGGGGACTTTACATATCTACCCGAAGGGATTCCGCTCCTCGACGCTTACTCGCGAGAGGGGGATTTCCCCATGCAAAGGAAGAAGGGCGACTACACATGCCCTATGAAGAGGATCGTTACCCTCGCAGATTTTCGCGCGCCCGTCATGAAGAAGTAGACGGTTGAAAAGCTTCGCCTCGCTCTTGCCGTCGAGGATCCGGTCTCGGATCGAGATTCGGTGCTCCGGTGCTCCGCCGGCGGCCGGATCTCCTCTTCTCCTTCCTTGCTCTCCCTTCTCTCTAAACTTTTAGAAAGAGAGTCTAGGGTTTGAAATGAGGGTTTAGAACCCTTCAACCCTAAATTAAAAGTTTGGGCGGACCATCCTAGGCCGTTAGATGAGATTTGATGGAAAATCGGACGGCCACGGAGTCATTTTACGGATTCTGCACCCGTCCGCACGACCAGTGGCGCACGGTCAGTGGTCGTGCGCCCTATGTCAGTGATCGTGCGTTTTCGTTAAACAGGGATTTGGCATTATATTTTCTTTATGCACGACCAGTGGCGCACGGTCAGTGGTCGTGCGCCCTGTGGTCAGTGATCGTGCGCTAAGGGAAAAACTGCACAGTTCAACGCCCTTCCGCCGACGGTTACTCTACCGCGAGGCGTTAACTCCCACCGACTCCAGGACTGAACATGGGGTGTTACATCAGGTGTCTAAAAACCAAGCACAGGTTTTTGATCAGGTGCCCTGCCACCAAGGGATACTTTTGAAGGGAGTAATAACCCTGTACAGGAGGGGGAAGAAGGTTAAGATGTCTTCTCTATTTTACAATAGATTAGAGAAGCACAAAAACTTGCACTGAGCTAGAATGCTCTAAAGAATCAAGGCTCCCCCTGGCTCAAAGATGTCCAGGTGAAGTCTTCCTTCAGTGCAGAAAACTCTTCAGAAAGTTCTGAAGGAAAAGCTACAAGAAGAAAATAAATAACAAAAAGAAATCTCTTCAAGCAGCTATTCTTCTTCTTCTTCTTCTTCAAAGAATCTCTGAGTTTGAACTTCCTGAAAGCAGGAGAACTCAGGTTGAAGAAGAGATGAGGATCTTAACACTTCTCAGTTAGATGGAGTTTGCTGAGAGCAGAAAGCTTGAAGGCTTGAAAGCTTGAATGAACACAGGTTGGCTATTAGCTTCTGTTAACTAGCTTGAATCCTTCTGCAAAGGGTTCTTTATATAATCATCATCAAGCAACGGCTCTCTTCCATTTGAATTATTTGTCTTCTTCTGAGCCTTGAGACCTGGGCTGTAAATATCAAGAAGACAGAAATATCTCTGCAGCAAAACATTCTACAAAAAGGAATAAACCTCTTTCTAAGAAGCTGCAGGCTTAAATCAAATAATCAGAAGGACTAAATAAAGTCACATCAGAAATAATCTCTTTATAGCAAAAAGAAGACTTTTCAGTCCAACGGCTATAAAGGGCTGTCAGCAGATAAAGTAATTTAAAGAGACAGCTAATAAGACAAACAACTTTATCTTAAAAGATTTGAACTCAGGCAAAAAGAATAGAGCAAATAATGCCTGGTTATTTTATCATACAGCTTGAAATAGAGTGCCAGAAAATGTATTAATTAATTAAATATAATAAATAAATACAAAATATAAAGGCAGGCAGAAAGCGTCGAACGACCTTCGGAGATCGTCGACCGACGCATGGAGATCGTCGATCTATCGGGCAGATAGTCGAACGATCCAGATAGTCGACCTATCGAAGAAGATAGTCGAACTACCCCGGCAGATAGTCGACCTATCAGAACAGATAGTCGAACTACCAGATAGTCGATCTATCAGGACAGATAGTCGAACTATCAAGCGCACAGAGATAGTCGACCTATCAAGCAGATAGTCGACCTACCTCAGAAAACAGATAGTCGACCTATCAACAGATAGTCGACCTATCAACAGATAGTCGACCTATCAACGCAGAACAGATAGTCGACTTATCAACAGATAGTCGACCGGCGTTCGACTATAGTCGAACGAAAAACCTACTTAACCAAATTCTCAATTTGGAAAAGCGAGCACTCTACAGCTAGACTCCTAACCATTGACCATAGATATTTCTTGGGTCAACGGGCACAAAGGAGAGGACTAAACTCAAATCAAACTAGGGTACCAACAATCTCCCCCTATTTGAGTTAAGTCTCTCAAAAACTAAAACAGCTAGCAATAGAATACTAAAAATAATTTCAGCAAATAGATAACAATAAACTGGCAGATTATCAATCAGATAAATAAATATAGCACAGCAGTTAATTAAACTATTAAGAATCTTTAGAGTCTGGTAAAGGATCAGAAGAACTAGAAACAAAGGAAATTTTTCTTAGAGGGTCATCTGATTCTTTCTTTGACATTTTTAGGTCCTGCGCACCAATGATCTTCAGTTCTGTAGCCCTAGGGACAACAGCTTCAGGGTGCTTTTCCATGTACTTTGACGGATCAAAAATCTCAGGATTAACCTGGAACTTTTCAAATTCTTTCTTTCTGTAAGCTGACATGGTAGAAAAACCAGTTGTATCTTTTCCTTCTGCTCTAGCTTTTCTTATCTGAGCTGCTCCTACAATTTCTTGAAAGCGAGCCATCCTAAAGTTAGGATCGAGCTCAGGATTTTCATACACGGGCTCAGGAGAAGCAGCATCAGCTATTTTATCTAGATAAGACATTAGAGAATACTTAGCAGAGAGGTTCTTGCTAGATATTTTTAAAACAAAATAAACTATTTACCTTTTGATACAATTTCCTCAGACTGAACTGGAGAAGGAGATGAAATTCTCTTCTTTGGAGAAGGAGGTGGGGAAAAGGTTGGTCTTTGAACCACAGTCTCCTTCATTTGTCTTTGAGAACCATAAAATGATTTTCCTTGAGAGCTTTGATAACCTTGCCTTGGCTGGGGCTGAACAGACGCAGATTTTCCAGAGGAGGCAGTAGGATGAGCTGAAGGGTTCCCAGAGGCTCCTGCACCGGGAGGAGGAGGAGGACCTCTGGGAGTCCATCTTGAGACAGGACTATCATACCTCTTGGTTCTTTTTCGTTCTTTTTGCTGATTCTTCGAAAACCACATCCAATGCTGGAATTCCTTAGATTTAGGGTCAATGCCCTTCAAAATATAATAGGGAATATCATTATCCTTGCTAGGAGGTGGAGCAGCAGCAGCTTTCCTTTTCTTTGCAGCAGATTTCTTTTTCTTTGACTTCTTAGAAATATCAGAATCATCATCATCAGACTGAGATGAGGGAGGATTTTCATAAGGGTCATAGGCTTCTGAAACAGCCTTTTCTTTAAGCTTAAGATCAGATTTTTCTTTTTCCTCTTCCATGGCATCCAGAGCCAGAAGGGAGTCTAAATCCATCCCTGGAGAGTCATCCCAGATGGTTGACTTTTCAATTTGCAAATCTTTCTCTTTCTCTTTTAAAGATTGAACTCTTAAGTCCCATGCTGCTCTTGCTTGAGCTTCTTCCATACTCAGAACTGGAGAGTCAACTTTGACTTCCTCTTTCTCAGACTCATCTTCTTTATTATCTAAGAAGGATTCCAACTCAGGGTCTACTTGAGTAGCAAGAATACTTGGGTCAGCCTCAGAAACAACTGCTATGATTTGGGCAGCTAAATCTTCTTTAATAACATCTGTAAAATTATGAATATAGATCTGCTAAATAAACAGAGATCATTCCTTCAATGTATTCACAAACTATCAAATTAATCGACTCATCAACAAAATGAATGAAAGAGTTACCTTCATACTTAACCATCTCCCAGCAGTCATTCAGATATGAAGTTATAATTCCTTCCAGGAATCTAACTATCACAGGAGAGGTAAGATCTTCTAAGCAGACTTTAACTGCAATCTCAGATAATAAGATTCCATCTGCTATTTCCTTCTCAGACAAAACTGGAGCTATTTCTATCTCAGCTTGGGCAGCCATGACTGAATCCTTTAAAGCTGGAGGAGAGGCAGGGAGGTCTGAGACATCTTCATGGAACATCTCCCCCTGCCTGATTTCAGTGGCTACTAAAACCAGGCCCCTAGAGGAAGATGGCTCAGCAGATTTTGAAATGGATTGGATGGAGGCAGTTAGAAGATCAATGGAGGCTGCAAGGGGAGCGATTGCCTCATCAATCATGGTTTTGATTGACGGGGTAATCAGCTCCACAATGCGAGAAATAAGCTCTGGAGAGATTTCAAAAGATGATGGATGAGAAATGATGTGGACAGGGGATCGAACTGGAGATACAGCAGGAGAGTTAACTGGGGAATGAATTGGGGAATGAACGGGAGATACAGGAGGAGTAAGAATTCTCTCTGATCCTAACAAATCGAAGCTAGGAGCAGATATCCTAGCCAGATGAGTAGGTAGAGGAGAGGCTGGAGGGGAAAGAGGAACAACCATAGTTGTTTCTGGAGCAGCAGAGGAAGAAAGTCTTACTTCAGCTGAAGTTGATGGTACTTCAACTGAGGCAGACGGCAATGCAGAGGAGGAGGAAGGAAGAGCTGAACCAGCTTCACCAAGGTGAGGAGCGACTGATACAGTCCTTGTGTCCTCAGATGTTGCTGGAGCAGATTTCACAAACGTTCTCTTCCACTTTGAGAACAGATGAGGGTCCATCTTCTTGCTGGCGTTGATTGTAGTTGCAGTGGAACTCAGCAGATGGGGGAATCTTTCCTTCAGGAAAATACCTATAACCCTTCCTAGGGTAACTTCCTTTTTGCCATTCTTTTTCCTGATTAAATCAAACAGAACTGCAGCCCAATTGATCCTTTTCCGATTAACAATTGCACAC
Organism: Platanthera zijinensis; assembly: GCA_039513925.1. Taxonomy (NCBI): domain Eukaryota; kingdom Viridiplantae; phylum Streptophyta; class Magnoliopsida; order Asparagales; family Orchidaceae; genus Platanthera; species Platanthera zijinensis. The sequence goes on along the minus strand of CM077090.1, from coordinate 149,303,702 downwards.
ATGAGTGCGAATTGCTGCCTTGTTATATTGTCGTGGGCAGAGTGCTTGCCCAGGAGCACTTTTCCTACTATCTCAGCCAAAAACTTGATTTTGAAAGGGAAGTTTACCTTGAGCAGCTTGGTGGGAATGCCCTCAGCATGTCCCAGCTCAACAAGCATCCTTCCGAACTCCTGAGCATCTTGCTCATAATCTTCGTCACCAATAAATAATCCAAAAATATCAGACAAAACGGCCGGAGTCAGGATAACTTCTTCTCCGCCTATGGTACCAGTCATCGATTCGTCTGAGGAAGACGACGTGAAAGCCCATTCTTTAATTTCTGGAATGTTGATCTTAATTCTTTCAGACATTAACTTCTCTAAACCTTGATCCCTGCAGAGCTGGAGAACTTCCATGATTCCGGCATCGCAGCTGCTGAAAGCTTCAAAATCCACACTGAATCCTGCATCAAACTTGACAACGGCTAGAACAGCTGGGGAAACCGCCATTGATCTGCTGGAGAAACGCGAGAAGGACGGAGAAGACGAAGGGGACGAAGCGGCAGAAAATCGCAAGCGGGAAAGCAGAATGCGAAAGGGCACGCTCCGTCGACGATAAAGCAAAAGATCTTTTGACCTAGGTCGACTATCGACTTTATATCAGACCGGATATAGTCGGTCTATTAAAAAGATCTTGACCCGATGGTCGAACGGTCGTTCGACGATCGGCTCAGAAGCAGAGTAGTCGGACAATCGTTCGACTATTTCTGGCTTCTCAACCAACAGGCTATCGTCATCCAGAGATCGACGATGAGCCCGACCTGTTTGACGATGGTCGAACGTCGATCGACGATCTTCAAACAGATAAGCTATCATTAACCAGAGGTCGACGATAGGCTTAAACCGTTCGACTATCTTCGAACGTCGTTCGACTATCTTCAAACAGATTTCAACATAGGCAGATAAAGTCACACTTAGTCTCGTCCATTGATCATGCCTAGTTGAACTAAAAAGAACAGATGCTTCTGTTCATCTAAGGGCTTGGTGAATATATCACCTCTCTGAAACTCAGTGGATATGAACTCAAGACAGATCTTGTTCTTTTCCACACAATCTCTCAGGAAATGGTGCCTAATCTCAATGTGCTTCGTTCTAGAGTGGTGCACTGGATTTTGTGCAATTGAGATAGCACTGGTACTATCACACATGATCTTGGTGTTCTTATGTGAGTAACCATAATCCACAAGCTGGTTTTGAATCCACAGGATCTGTGAACAACAACTAGCAGCAGCTATATATTCAGCCTCTGCAGTTGAAGTTGAGACAGAAGCCTGCTTCTTACAGAACCAAGAGACTAATCTCTCTCCCAGGAACTGGCAAATTCCTGAGGTGCTCTTCCTGTCAACTCTGCAACCAGCATAATCAGAATCAGAATATCCAATTAATTCAAACTCTGACTCAGCTGGGTACCAAAGTCCTAGATCTGGACATCCTTTCAGGTATCTCAGGATTCTCTTTAGAAGAATCAGATGAGATTCCTTGGGGTTGACCTGAAATCTAGCACAAAGGCATGTAGCAAACATTATATCTGGCCTACTTGCAGTTAGATATAATAGGGAACCAACAATGGCCCTATAATTCTTTTGATCAACTGGCTTGCCGTGATCATCAGAATCAATAACTACATTAGTAGCCATGGGTGTAGGCATTGCTGAAGCATCAGCCATCCCAAATTTCTTTACCAATTCCTTGGCATATTTGGATTGGGAGATGAAGATACCATCAGCATCTTGCTTAACTTGGAGACCAAGAAAGTAAGACAGCACACCCATACTACTCATCTCAAACTTAGAGTGCATCAGGTCAGAGAACCTTTTGCAAAGTTTGGGATCAGTGGAGCCAAAAATAATATCATCTACATACACCTGAACTAACAGGATTGTGTCCTTGTGATGCTTAACGAAAAGGGTTCTATCAACTACTCCCCTAGTGAAGTTGTGCTCTAACAGGAAACTAGCTAAGGTCTCATACCAGGCCCTAGGAGCTTGCTTTAGTCCATAAAGAGCTTTCTGCAACTTAAACACATGTGAGGGCTGAGTTGAAGAAACAAACCCTGGTGGTTGTTCAACAAACACCTCTTCCTTAAGCTCACCATTCAGGAATGCACTTTTGACATCCATTTGGAACACCTTAAACTTCATGAAGGCTGCATAGGCCAAGAAGATCCTTATTGCTTCTAGCCTTGCAACAGGAGCAAAGGTTTGGTCATAGTCTATACCTTCCTCCTATCTGTAGCCCTGAGCTACAAGCCTAGCTTTATTCCTTACTATGATTCCATTTGCATCTAACTTGTTTCTATACACCCACTTGGTGCCTATGATCAGTTGGCCTTTAGGTCTTGGAACCAAAGTCCAAACTTTACATCTCTCAAATTGATTGAGCTCCTCTTGCATTGCAATGATCCAGTGGGGATCTAGCTCTGCATCTTTAAAGGTGAGGGGCTCAACCTGTGAGAGGAAACAAGCATGCATCACATCCTGTCTTAATTGATGTCTTGTTTGTACACCAGCTGATATGTCTCCAATCACTTGAGATGTGGGGTGATCTCTAAGTGTGACAATATCAGCAGGTGGGATGTGATCTTCAGCAACAGTTGGGATTAATTCCTCAGGAGGAATTTGATCTACTGTTGGTGGAACAACAACAGCTTCAACAGCTTCAGCAATGTCTTCATCACTGTCTGATTCAGTGATCTGAAGAGTTGATAGTTGAAGGATTTCTTGAGGGGCATCATGTACCTGCAAAGAACTGGAGGAAGGAGAATTTTCTTTCTCCTTGTAAAACATCTGATGCTCATCAAATGATACATGCACAGATTCTTCTATCTTACAGGTTGATTTGTTATAAACCCTATAAGCTTTGCTTACTTGGGAATATCCAAGCATGATTCCCATTGAAGCTTTTGCTTCAAACTTTCTAATATATTCTTTATTATTATTATGAATATACACAATACAGCCAAAAACTCGAAAGTAATTAATTTTTGGTTTCTTTCCTTTAAGCAACTCATAAGGAGTTTTACACTTAAGTTTGTGTATCAAACTTCTATTCAAGACATAGTTGGCTGTACTAACAGCTTCTGCCCAATAGGATAGAGGCATGTTAGCATCTGCCAACAATGTGCTAGCAGCTTCAATTAGTGTTCTATTCTTCCTTTCAACTACCCCATTTTGTTGAGGAGTTCTAGGAGCTGAGAAGCTATGTTTGATACCTTCTCTCTCACAGAATTCTTGCATGAGAAGAGAGTCAAACTCAGTACCATGATCACTTCTGATCAAGGCCACATGAGTAGAGTACTCAGTCTGCACACAAAGTAGAAAGTCTGTAAGGGCTTTGAAGTTATCAGACTTAGTTCTCAAAAAGAAGACCCAACTGAACCTAGAGAAGTCATCTACAATTACTAATGTGTAATACTTCCCTCCTAAACTCTGTACATTTATTGGGCCAAAAAGGTCCAAATGTAATAAATACAGGATCCTAGGAGAATCACTTTTATTTACAGATTTAAAAGAATTCTTGGTTTGCTTGCCTAGCTGACAAGCCTTGCATAGGCTCTCCTTCTTGTAGGGGCAAGAAGGTAAACCTCTAACAAGGTTGTGCTTAGATAACCTAGATATATTTTTCAGGTTTACATGACTAAGCCTTTTATGCCATAGGGAATTATTATTAAGGGTTACTTCATTAAACAGGCAGATTTCAGATTGAGATGAATTAAAATCTACTAAATATATATTACCTATTCTAATACCTACTAAAACAACATTATTATTTAAAGTAATATTGCAAGAGAAATTAGAAAATGAAACCTGGTAGCCAGCATCACATAGCTGGCTGACTGAAATCAGATTATGCTTTAGTCCATTGACATAAGCAACTCTCTTGAATGTAACTGCTCCAATGGTGATCTTGCCATAGCCTTCTGTCTGACCACAGCTGGAGTCTCCAAAGATAACCTTTGGGCCTAGCTTAGCTTTGAACTTTGACAGTAGATCTTTATTTCCTGTCATATGCTTAGAGCATCCACTATCCAAATACCACTTATTTTGAGTGATTGGATAGGCCTTCACCTGCAAGACAATTATTTAGACAGAGTGGACCCAGGTAACCTTGGGTCCCTTGTTTTTCACATAAGAAAAACTGGAAATGTATGAGAATGCAGGCTGAGGGTGATAACCTAGTGGGTGAGATCTCCTAGGTGGGATTCTCCATGCTGATGATGGGTCAACAAACCTAGGGTTTCTATTCTCATTTAGGTTTCTATGGAATTGATTATAATTTTGAAAATCATATTGAAATCGTCGATCGACGTTCGACGATGGGTGCTCAGATCGTCGACCTTCGTTCGACCATTGAGCTTCCGATCGTCGAGCTGCGTTCGACGCTCTTTGCATTTCTTTGAAAAATTTCTTTCTCTTTTCTCTCTTAGCCTTATTTAATGTTTTATTTACTAGATTTACTTGCTCAGTGTTCTTCTTTCCAATAGCTGAAATGAAGTTCACTGAAGTTGAAAGGTTATTTTTAAGAAGGACTGGGGGTTCACTGGGAGAAGCTCCTAAGCCTAGTTTATCATTACCTGACCTAGTGTTAGTCATGCTGGTAATTTCTAATAACTTAAGGCTTCTATCATTAAGGGATTCTTCTAATCTCTTAGACTTAGCTAACTCTATTTTAAGAAATTTGATTTCTTCACTACAAGTAGTGAGTTCTTCCTTTAACCTAATGTTTTCAGAGGCTATTGATTCTGAGTCAACTAACCTATTTCTAAGTTCTTTTATTTCTTTTTCTGAGCTAATTAAATCTAAACATAAAGATTTAAATTCTACTTTAAATTCTTCTGAAGAAAAATCATAAGAAGAAAGTACCTCATCTTCTGTAGGCATCTCTTCATCAGAATCAGAACTCTCTGCAGCAGAGTGGTTGCTGCAGGCATCTATTGCCATGAGGCAAACTTCTTTTGCCTTCTTCTCTTCCTCATCTTCACTGGAGCTAGATGAGGAGGATTCTTCATCAGAATCACTCCAGGTTTCAGCAATGAAACCTCTCTCCTTCTTTTTGTTTTTGTAGGAGGATGGCTTGGAGTGCTTTCTGTGCTGTTCTTTATCTTTTCTCTTGTCTTTGTTCTTCTCCTCTGGACACTCTGGCAAGATGTGTCCAGGCTTCCTGCAACCATAACATATAATTTCTTTAGCAGGAGAGCGATCATACCTTGGTTTGTCTTCATAACGTGAAGACTTCTTTCTGAACTCCTTTCTCCCCATCTTGAGAAACCTTTTGGCAAACAGTGCCATAAGTTCCTCATTAGATTGGCTGCTTTCAGAAACATCTGCAGCCTTAAGAGCTAGAGATTGCTCTTTTCTTGTTGGAGTGGGGGTCTTGGCTTCAGCTTCTGCTTCTCTGGTCTTCAGCACTTGCTCAAAAGACTTGAGCTTGCCGAGGAGAGCTTCAGTTGAGATCTCATTAGTACTTCTGGCTTCTTTGATGAGCCAGATTCTTAGATCCCATGTGCTAGGGAAGCACATAAGAATCTTATCATTGACCTCTGTCAATGATATGTCCTTGTCCAGGGTCCTCAGCTCATTGATGATTGAGCTGAGCCTGGTGTACATAGCTTCAACTGATTCAGCATCAGTTTTCTTGAAGTTCTCGTACTGTGAGATCAGGTTGGACCTTCTATCCTTCCTTTCATCAGCTGAACCAGCTACAATCTGGTTCAGTGTGTCCCACATGGCCTTTGCTGAAGAGCAATCAGCAACCTTCTGGAATACCTCATCAGACATAGTCTGAGCCAGTATGTTCATTGCTTTGGCATCTGCAATTTTGGCCTTCTTGTATTCATCATTATAATCTGGAGGAGGCACTGCACTCATATCAGATGATGAGGCAGTGGCAGCAGCAGGTGCTCTTGGGGGACCTGACAAAATAGAAGCAAAAATACTTTCATCAATAGAATTCATATAAAGTTTGATCCTTGCCTTCCAGATGCCAAACTTAGCTAAGTTGCATGCTGGAGGTCTGGTGCTTGAATAATCCTTAGACTGGGCCATGATAGTGAATATCTATAAGCTCTTGGTATCTATCAGGATCTTGTGACTTAGGTGTTAGCCTATTCAGTCAGTCAACCTCCCTCTGATACCAATTGAAAGTGAAGGGATAGATACTACTCTAGAGGGGGGGTGAATAGAGTTATCAAATTTTGCACAGACAAAACTTAATAGTCTACCCAACTCCCTTGGAGTGAAGTGCGGAATGAAAAGATTATAGATATTGATTTAACCTTAAAGCCTAACACAAGTGATGTGTACAAACACAAGCTAACTGTAATTACAGTTAAGCTTGGAAAAACCTAATCAGCAACTAGCAACCTAGTTATATCTAATCACAGCCACAATGCAGGAATTAAACAATGGAATCCAGATGACACAAGGAAATTTATAGTGGTTCCCCAAACAACTTGGGTACGTCCACTCTTCTACCCACACGGTAGGAATCCACTCAGGTTTTTGATCAAGTGCCCTGCCACCAACAGAATCTGCTTCAGGTAGATTCAGAAACCCTTTAGACTTTTGATCAGGTGTCTAAAAACCAAGCACAGGTTTTTGATCAGGTGCCCTGCCACCAAGGGATACTTTTGAAGGGAGTAATAACCCTGTACAGGAGGGGGAAGAAGGTTAAGATGTCTTCTCTATTTTACAATAGATTAGAGAAGCACAAAAACTTGCACTGAGCTAGAATGATCTAAAGAATCAAGGCTCCCCCTGGCTCAAAGATGTCCAGGTGAAGTCTTGCTTCAGTGCAGAAAACTCTTCAGAAAGTTCTGAAGGAAAAGCTACAAGAAGAAAATAAATAACAAAAAGAAATCTCTTCAAGCAGCTATTCTTCTTCTTCTTCTTCTTCAAAGAATCTCTGAGTTTGAACTTCCTGAAAGCAGGAGAACTCAGGTTGAAGAAGAGATGAGGATCTTAACACTTCTCAGTTAGATGGAGTTTGCTGAGAGCAGAAAGCTTGAAGGCTTGAAAGCTTGAATGAACACAGGTTGGCTATTAGCTTCTGTTAACTAGCTTGAATCCTTCTGCAAAGGGTTCTTTATATAATCATCATCAAGCAACGGCTCTCTTCCATTTGAATTATTTGTCTTCTTCTGAGCCTTGAGACCTGGGCTGTAAATATCAAGAAGACAGAAATATCTCTGCAGCAAAACATTCTACAAAAAGGAATAAACCTCTTTCTAAGAAGCTGCAGGCTTAAATCAAATAATCAGAAGTACTAAATAAAGTCACATCAGAAATAATCTCTTTATAGCAAAAAGAAGACTTTTTAGTCCAACGGCTATAAAGGGCTGTCAGCAGATAAAGTAATTTAAAGAGACAGCTAATAAGACAAACAACTTTATCTTAAAAGATTTGAACTCAGGCAAAAAGAATAGAGCAAATAATGCCTGGTTATTTTATCATACAGCTTGAAATAGAGTGCCAGAAAATGTATTAATTAATTAAATATAATAAATAAATACAAAATATAAAGGCAGGCAGAAAGCGTCGAACGACCTTCGGAGATCGTCGACCGACGCACGGAGATCGTCGATCTATCGGGCAGATAGTCGAACGATCCAGATAGTCGACCTATCGAAGAAGATAGTCGAACTACCCCGGCAGATAGTCGACCTATCAGAACAGATAGTCGAACTACCAGATAGTCGATCTATCAGGACAGATAGTCGAACTATCAAGCGCACAGAGATAGTCGACCTATCAAGCAGATAGTCGACCTACCTCAGAAAACAGATAGTCGACCTATCAACAGATAGTCGACCTATCAACGCAGAACAGATAGTCGACCTATCAACAGATAGTCGACCGGCGTTCGACTATAGTCGAACGAAAAACCTACTTAACCAAATTCTCAATTTGGAAAAGCGAGGACTCTACAGCTAGACTCCTAACCATTGACCATAGATATTTCTTGGGTCAACGGGCACAAAGGAGAGGACTAAACTCAAATCAAACTAGGGTACCAACAAAGAATACAGGAAATTATTCTAAGTCCATATGTCGACACCTGAAGAAATTGTGTCGACACTTCAGAATAATTGTGTCGACACTTGAAGGAAGCAGTGTCGACTCACAGAAAGATAGTCGACCACATTTGTGTCGACACTGGGAAGCAGTGTCGACTCACAGAAAGATAGTCGACCACATTTGTGTCGACACTGGGAAGCAGTGTCGACTCACAGAAAGATAGTCGACCACATTTGTGTCGACACTGGGAAGTAGTGTCGACTCACAGAAAGATTGTCGACCTCAACTATATCGGCACCTGAAGGCAGAGTCGACACATACTGAGTTCTGAATCTACAACAACTGTGTCGACACACAGGACTTGTGTCGACACACTGCCAAGTCAAGACCAAGTTATTTTCTGAAGAAAGATGAAGTGTTGAGTCGACACAAATTCTCTGTGTCGACTCATTCTCAAGATGAAGTTCTGAATAAGTAGTGTCGACTTAAAGGCAAACTAGTCGACATCATCAAAGGCTGTGTCGACACCAAAGTCACTTGTGTCGACACATATAGACAGTTGGTCTCGACACTTTCTAACAGTCTGTCTCAACACTTTGCTGTCCAAGACTAAGGCACAGGATCTGTTTGAAGACTTGACAGCTGTGGGTTATGACAGGTTAACTGAAGCTGTCAGACTTGTCAGAAGTCAGTTAGAAACCGGATCAGTCGGTTACCATGAAGAAGATCTATAAATAGACAGATTCAGAAAGAAGTAAAGAGAGATTTGGATTTTGGCAATCAATTTGAGAAAACAAATCAAGAAGGAGTAATACACTGAAGAAGATCTTCATCAGAAGGTCTAAGAAGACGATCTCAGGATCTGTCTAAGTAGAGTTCTTTCAAGAATTCAGAAGTATCATCAAAGGTGTTGGATAGAGAGGGATCCAGCCTCTTGAAGAAGAAGAAGGAAGCCATCATTGGTTTCTCAAGAAGCTGTTTGGAAATCAACTCAGCTAAGTTCAGATTCAAGAAGCTTTGAAGAAAGCTCAGATTCAGTTGATTTCATCAGCTGATCAAGATTTGTCTTGTTCTTTTCTCTCTCAACAAAGGCAAGACATTAAAAACTTCTTTTCTAATTTCTGTAAGATCTGTCAATACAGATCTGAGTTGTAAGCCTGTGTTATAAAGGCTGAGTGTAGGAGAGTTGATCTCTGAGTGGTAGGGCTATTTGCTTGAGTGTAGGAAAAGGTTCTTCTCTGAGTTGTAGGCTTCATGATAAGGCTGAGGTAGGGCTGTTGAGCCTGAGTTGTAGGAACCTTTTCAGGTTCAGAGCTGTAGGATCTGTGGATCTGAGTAAAGAGAAAGTTTGGCCGAATCTAGCATACTGCTAGATAGGTGAAGGGGGAAAGTAGTTGTACCCAGACCTTGGGGAACCACTATAAAACAGTGTGCAATCTGTGATGATTAAATTTCTGTGACTGCTGTGCTGTGTGTTTTAATTCTATAATTGAATTCTGCCAAAAAGTGCTAACAAGCTTTAGAACCTATTCAGCCCCCTCTAGGTGTTTAGGTTGTCTTGAAAGTAAAACTATCATATATAAATTTTCTCTCATCCACAGTTTTTCCGTGGTGGTGGCCACGGTAGTGACTAAAGGGATGAGTACCAAATTCCAGGGCAGAGTCTGGTTTTCTACTGTTTATACATACTACATGTTTTGCAGAATTATGTTGTATCTTTGGCCGATTCTTCTGCTAGTGAGTCTTCATCATTAGAGAGGCAGCCGTGTCTTTGGATAAAGTATCTAGTTTTATACCGTTCACAATATTTGGTCAACTTGTGATCCGGATCTTTGAAGCTCAGACTTCTTGGATAAAATAATTTGACATTGTCTTGGCGTACCAAGACGCGAAAATCTCGTGTTTCTACTACGAGAACTTTATTGTAAGGGAGGTCTACATCGTACACCTTCTTATAACTTCTGAAAGCCCTTATTTGTTTTGGCAGGCTGCAGAGATCTGCACTGATGATGTTTGAGCTATCAATATGATTAGCCTGGATAACCGGCTTTTCTTTGAACGTGAAGATATATATTTCTCTTTTATTATTTTCTAAACAATTCGGCTCGAAGCATGGGGGAATTGCCCGTATGTGGGTCTCTACTCCTCCTCCATAAGGTGTTGTATCAAATAACTGGAGTATGACTTCAGCTATTCTTGTTTCTTGGATATGTCTAACATGCCCCTTTTTAGTGAAGAGGAGGCGGGTAATCAGTCCTAATTCCATTAGATTTGAAATGGTTAATTCTACTCCCGATATTGTCATATCGGTTCATTTTGCTATATCTATCTGTAGTCGTAGGTACGAGAAATGTAACTCGTTACCCCTTGTTTCTGAGTAAGTTATGCATTCAATTTTTGCTCCTTTGAGAGTCTCCTCTCTTGCAGTGGCTAGATTTCTAAGTATTTTTTTGTAGTTGCATTGACGTTCTACCTGTCTATGTAATACTTTTGCTAGAACAATACTTTTTACAGGTGCTAATGCTTACAGATATTGTTGCCAATTATCCTCGGCTTTTACTAATTCTTTAGTGTACTGATTGACTACTGCTTGTAGTTCTTTAATGTGATCTTTTTGATCTACTTGTTTATTTTCTATTATGACTAGAGATGTTCTTAACATATGGTAGTCTGGGCTCTGATTTGGCCTCAGTTGGATGCTACTTGATGAGGTTTTTTCTAAAATATTTTGGCAATTCTGACTATTGAGGAATGCAAAGTGTCCGCAAACACATTCCACGATGTCTTTGTAATTTTTGGACTTTTTGTTGTTCCATAAGTTATCCGCCAGGCACTGTTGGAGTGGTGTAATTTGGTGGCTAGTCCTGAAACGGAGATTGCTATTTGCTGGGAAAGTCTGGAGTTGGAATGGGCCAAAGGAGATCTAGTAATTCTGCTCCATCTGTAAAAGAAGAAAAATAAGTGTATTGTTAGCAAATGCTAAGAACTACTCGGGCTACTGCTGGAGCTATCTCCAGGGGTGAGATTTGTTATTTCTCTTGCGATCATGTCGCGAAAAGTATTGATAAATCTCTTTATATCAGCTACTTCCCTTGATAAATTTCTATATGTTGGATGCAAAATTTGTCGGCTATGTTCTAGGTATTCTAGAATCCTTAAATAACGCCTATTTTCTGCGTGTAATATGCAAAGTTTTTCGTTATCATCCATTAATTATTTTGTAGGATGCAGGACAGTTGGTCTGTTAGTTTATTGTCCATTCCTTTAATGTGTTCGAATAATACTTTATAATTTTTATTTAATATGTGGTCCATAAAATTGGTCCATCGCTTATAACTAATTTTCTTTTTATTCCTATTTTTGTAAAATTTTACTATTGCTTCGCAATCTGTTCTTACTAATATTTCTTTTTTGTTGATGAAGAAAAGGCGAAAGGCGTCTAATTCGTGGCAGATTGCTAGTATTTTTTGATCAATGCTACTGGCATGGCCTTTTTCTTTAAAATGTTTGCTATTGTATCTACATATCTGCTCTTCATTTTTTCCTGTATATTTGTGGTGTTTGCATTTTAGGATGGCTTCCCACTCGGTTTCACATCCATCTGTTTCTATTACTAGATATTCATTATCTAATGGTAGTCTTAGGTCCGGTAGGGACTTGACTGCTTCTTTTATTTTATTTATTTGTCTTTTATCTTCGTCATTGAATGTTCTTTGCGTACTTTTCATTTTACTGTACAATGGTCCTGCTAATTTTCCTAGGTCTTTGATAAATGGTCTTGCGTAATTTACCAGCCCAAGGAATTGCTGTAAATGTTTAGTAGTTGTAATAGGTGAAAATTCTAGAATCTTTTTACTTATATGTTCTTGGAGTTTTATTTTTCCCTGGCCTAGTATTACTCCAAGGAATTCTATATTTTTTTGGAAAGAATTGGGCTTTTTGGGTGCTAATAACCAACCCTTATTTCATGAATTCTGATAGTACCAATTTTAAATGGCTCACATGTTCTTCACGGGTCTTTGAGTGTACTAAAATATCATCGATATAAACGCTTGTGAAATTTCGATATTTATTGAAGATATCGTCCATTTTCCTTTGAAAAATACAAGGTGCATTTTTTTGTCCGAAGGACATTACTAACCATTCAAAGTGTCCTAGTGGGCATGTGAATGTTGTCCATGGAATGCAGTCCAGATGCATTTTTACTTGCCAAAAACATGATTTAAGATCAAATTTACTAAAGACGTAATGGTTCTGGATACTATTAAGTAACTCATTTTTATCAGGGATATTGTAGGCGTCGTCTATGGCGTTGTCATTTAAGCGACGATAATCTATGACCATATGGGATTTGTTGCAGATTATTTCACTATGCTTATTAACGATGAATGCGGGACTACGGTGTGGGCTATTACTACGTCTAATGACTTTAAGGCTAAGTAGATCATCAATATGCATCTTAAAGTCTGCTATATTTTCATTTGTTGCATCAATCTTTTGAGATACAATACGTAAATTTGGATCTTTTAGTTCTAATTTACAAAAGAGGTTTTTTCTATCCTAATGGCGCTTGGGATGAGTTCCGAATGTTTCATCCTTTTCTAATGTACTAATGAGATCATCTATATCCTTGTTTTCGGTTTCTAAGAGAGTGTAAATTATATGCGAAGGAAATTACGAAGGATATACGTCGTCCGTAGTATCATCTTCTTATGTATACAGAGTATTGACGTAGATTTCGAATGTGTGATGGTATGGGACAGGGGAAGAGAACAGTCGTCGTGACATTTGCTCTTGGTTTGGCACTGACATGTAGGGATGGTGTTAGTTTCGATTCCACCACGCTTCTGGGGCAACTCTGATATGAAGCGGAGGGCAGGTTGCTGAAGGAGGTGCAGACCAGTATGGGTAATCAGAACACCATGATACCAATTGATGAGGAGGTTAAGGTCAATAACACAACAGACATTGCTAAGATATAAATCCCGGAGGGTGATACGTACTGGAAGTGCCTGGTCCTGAGTCCATGTATCATTGTCTAATTTGTAACTAAGTTTGTACGTAGTAGTTAATTGTTGATCATAGTGGAATAATTGGCCATTCATTTGTTGGGCTTTAAAATGCTCATTATTAAGGATTGGTTGGATATGGGCCCGTGGGACCAATTTGATGTCTAACAAGGTGTTGCTACAGCCGGTATCGACGAGTCTTAAGACTTCCAAGATCCATTCTTTAATTTTGAAACAGAGCTGGATTTTTAAACTATAGATCCGGGGACCATGTCGGAGTTCGGATGGGAGTGGTTTAATGGGAGTATGTTTATTGCTAAAGAGTTGGTAAGGCTGGTCGCATTATTGGTGGATTAAATCGTTGGGATTGGAGACTCCTGATTTTAATGTATTCGTGTGGGAGACTTGGGCACGTAATTTGCGAAGAAATTTTTTAGCTGCCAGGTAAGGTTTAATACTACGCTCAATGGCTTGGGTAAAATATATTTTATTACGTGGGTGGTCGTGAGCTAGAAAGGTTGCGATCATATGTAGATCAAATTTTAAATTATGGAGTATGGACATGGCTATATATTTGTTCAAAAAGAGTAAATAAGTTTGTGACTTTTTTTTGTATGGTGGAGATTGCTTAATTGATTTTCGATGTATAATATTCATAACTCAATAATTTCTGTCCTAGCTTGCCTTTGGGATGGCAGTTGGGGAATGGATGTTGCAGGGTGTTTTTCTTCGAGGCAAAATTTACAAGTCTCGATTAAGCATAGGGTGCATTGGTATCTTAATGCTAGAGTGGGGTATCGAAAATAATAGACACATGGTTTATCATTACTCCTACTATTATTTTTTCAACTATGCTCACAGGTTGTCATAATTGTTTTAAGTATTGGTTAAGGAGATCTAGTTTAGATAAATTATCTTCGTAAGAATCGCGACATTTTCTATCGAATTCTACTAGTTCTCTGGGTAACGCTTTGGTATCGCTATCAGAGCTAGAGAGGTACATATCGTCTTGGGCATTAATACTAATAATACTGTAAACACTTTCTGTGCCACTAATGGTTTCGTCAACTTGTATTAGATCCTCATTTGTACAATTTATCAAGGCAGCTTGTTTGCTATGTATGTCATGCCTTTTGTTACATTCGCGAGCTAGATGTTCAGTAGAGCTGCAAGTAAAACATGTTAAGATTTTACTATAGTTTCTTCGTCTATCATACTTTCAGACGTGCTTATCCTTATTGAGATAAGGTTTCCTAGCAGTACTTCTGCGTAGGAAATATTTTCTTCTGGGTTTGTATCTGTGATTATTTTGTGGTGGTCTATAGGTAGTTTTGTCTTCCTTATCATATCTTTGGGGTGTGTATATATTTCGGAAAAAACTATACTCACCTTTGAGCTGTTTATTAATCTGGAGGTCAGTGCATTTTTCTACAAGACAGTCGAGAATAAATTTTATCTTTGTACTAATATTATCTACTTGGGGAAAATTTACTTGTCGTTCTTTATATTTCTTGTATATAACAGTTCCTAATGGATCTGGTAGTTTTAGGAATAGTTTTTCTCATATATATAGTTTGATCATAGAAACATCCTGCAATACTACTATAATACATGTAGTCTTGGAGGAATGGTTTGATGTAGTGCCATTTTCTGATTTGGAGTTGTTCTAATCTTCTGATGGCTTCTATCTGAGCTGTCTTGAGGTAATATTTGGTTGATATCCTAATAACAAATACATAATCTTATTTGTGAAGTTATATGGATTTGCGCCTAATGAAATATCTCGGTTAAAGTCTTGGGAATATTCTCTTTTATAAGATTTCTAGACTGCTCTTGCTGTTTCGCCCAGGAACTTCTCAAGATAGTTGTACATTTCTTCAGGCGACTTGATGATTTCTAATTTGTCGTATTTTCTAACTAGCATCTGGCTCCAGACTTCCAAAACTGTTGGTAGTTTTTGGGGGTCATGTGTCGTAATATTTAATAATCTTCCGTCATCTATTAGTAGTTTTTTATCGATGGTTTCTAAGGGCATCCATTTTCCTTTAGGTTTATGAGTATCTCTTTTGCCTTGATAGTCATTATATGTGGTTCTAGGAGGTTGTCCTATTCTGTTATCAATCTCTATGTTAAATGTATATGTGTTACTGGCCTGGGATGTGGATTCTCCATTGACAAGTTCTATCTGTTGTTTGTACTCTGTTGTGGTGTATAATTCTAGTTCTTCTTGGAGTAGTAGGTCTCTATGCATTACTAAGTGTCCTATTTCGTTAAGTTCAAGGCTATCGTATTCATACATCAAGCCTTCAGTATCTATTTTATTTTCTAGCCTAATCTGTTCGTCATAAGTACCCTTATAATTATATCTAACTATATGATCGTCTTCGATTCTATTCATTTCATAGAGAGTCCACGTCAGAGTCCATTTCATCTTATTCGGGGATCGACTTATGCACATAACCTTGGAATCTTAGACTGTAGGTGTTGTCTAAGTTTTTGTATAAAATACTATCATATGGAATACTAACTGTGCTATTTGTTAAGTAGTCACTGATATTCCAGGCTAGCCCTTCTAAGATGGTCGGGTCGATGTCCATGGGCTGGATCATTTTCATACCTGTGCTACTTATGACATATATAATATGTGCGATATTAAGCTTGTATTTTGTGATACTATTATTGGTTAATTTTCCTAATAATCCTACATTTAACAGCATGTTGCTATGTACGGTGAAGTCCTCGTATCCTTTTGTTTGGATTCCTAATTCAATTTTATCTATGTCTTTTATACTAACTATGAAGTCTGAACTACAATAGAATATTCCTTTGTTTCCTGACATATATACTTCCATTGCTGCGATCATTGCTTTCCGGGCGTCTGACTGCCATCTCTTATCTAGGAGGGTAATCAGGACTTTTGTTCCTAATCTTTTCCTTGCAAGCCCTTTTAAACCGATGACTATTAATCAAAGATGGACTATTTTTTTATCTGTCTGTTTAATCTGGTTTATCGTATTATGGCTAATTAACTTTATATTGTTGGGAGAGTTTGTAACTAACAATTCTTCCTCTATTAATTCTTAATAATTGAGTGTTGAAATTAAATCTTTCTACGTGGTATAACGTTTTTGGGTTTAGGAGACTGGTTTGATGATTATTATATAACAGTAAATCTTGTTCTACGTCTAAGACCTCCTCTAAAACTGTTTCCTTTTTCGGGTTTTGTCTTAGTAATTATCCTAAAAAGGAGGGTGTGTCTACTTGACTATGTTCTGATGTTATCGTTCTACTAGTTGTTGCTATTGCCTGAGAACTCATCTTTTTATGATACCAAATTTATACGGCTCTCGTGATTTTGCATGTTTTTTGTTTCCTATCTTTAAATCCTTCAAGTGACCTATTAACCCTTCGATTTGAGAATCGTCTTTATATCCGTTGGTTATTTGTATTGCATTTTCTATTTTAGTATACAGCTGGATTAGTAGGTAGATTATGATATTATTTTGTCTAATTAAGATTTTATCACTCTCTCCTTATGCATCATGAGTACAAAAGCCTACGGAATTTTTTAAATATATATTTGTATATCTAAGAGCTTCTTTATATGCTTCGGACTCCATTATGCTCTTTTTATTTCATAAAGTATGGCTTCAATTTTATTATATTTTGTATGTAAATTTGTACGGTATATTTCTAATTTTTGCAGAAGTGTGTTTGTAGTTATTGGTGTTTCTTTCTCATGTATTATTATTTTTAGTTTTTCGTATACATGAGTAAGTTGGTTCGTGATATACTGTTGATTAGTACTTATTTTTTTAAAATTTTATTTTTATGATTTAAAGATTATATGTTGATCTGATACAAATTCATATATTTGTTGGTAGTAAATTCTAGTGTTTTACTGAGGCTTATGATTAAATCTATCAGTGTATTTAATTGGCTATTTCCTCCGTGCAATAAGTGTGTATGTGAGGAGTGACAGTAACATTCTTCTTGAATTCATTATTTATTTGGACTATGTGGTTATGTTTCTGAAATATTTCTAAATCTAAGTAGTCAAATTTTTGAATAGTGTTCATCCTTCCTCTGATACCAATTAATTTATTTTAGTTTTAATTTATTTTTGAATTTAGTTTTATTTATTATTTATTTTAGGTTTATTTATTTAGTTTTATTTATTATTTTAGTTTTAATTTATTTTTTATTTTAGTTTTTTATACCACCCGACGATGAATCCCTCCGATGGGATCGCCGGAGAAGTGGATTAAGGCGGCGGAAGGGGATTGGAGTAGAGCTGGTTGAGCTGGTGGAAGTAGTGACAGGTTTTAGAGTGTTGTGAACATTTTCTATTGATGTATTTTGCCTTCTAGAAATACTTTTTGATGTTTTCCTACTTCTCCGTGCACCGCTTCATCCTCCGATGCTATGCTATGCAACGACAACCATGCAGAGCTCACCTTCTCCCAGAGAGGCACCTTTAGTCATTGCTTTTAAAACTACCCCTCGAGACTGCTGCGCACAACAATCATTGCATGCACCTTGGCCTTCGGCCACCGGGTCATTTTCATTGGGCGATGGCTCTGTTATTGAGCTTCTTGTCGCCAACTGTAAAGGGAATATTCCTTGAATATTCTAATGATATTTCTAGAGTTCTTGAGGGAATATTCTTAGAATATTTTTTATAGTTATTAAGGGAATATTCCTTGAATATTCAAAGGATATTTCCAGAGTCACGTAGATATTTGTTGTATTCTAGAGTCTTCTATAACATGTATAAATACTGTACAAATCTGATGTAAAGATCAAGGAATCAAATTATTCCGAGTTATTTTCTTGAAACTAATATGGTATCAGAGCTATTCCTATGAAGCCCGGCCACTCAGATCTACCTTCTTGAACTCCCGCTTGCCTGCATCTAGATCCTGAGTTCCTACCTTCCCTGTCTTCGATCTTGTCAATCTCCGTCATTGCCAATCTCGAACCTGTCTTTCCCAGATCTCACAATCTCATACACGGCGACAACCTCATCTAACCACCTAGCCGCCTCCTACCTCTGACCCCTTGTGAATCTCGCTTCCGATTACCCTTCGCGGTGCATCTATGGTTCACATCTTATGACCCCTTTGAGATCCAAGCAACAAAAATATCTTCTACATGGACAAATGGAGGTGTCCAAGCCTATTGTCACAATTCTGAATGGATCCAATTATAATCTTTGGGTTCATAGCATGAAGAGTTTCTTAATCAGGTGAAAACTTTAGAGCATTTTCACCGGTGATATTGTTGAGCCTATCAAAGACAAAGACGAGAACGACATTAAGTATGTTGAATGACTTGAAGATTGAGATAGCAAAAATCATCAAATCATAACATGGTTTCACAACACCTCTCAACCCACTATTCATGTTCAGTTTGCTGATTATGATACTGCCAAGCAGGTATGGGATATTTTATCCAACTGATATAAGAAAACTGAGCTAGCACATTATTTTCAACTATGTACAATTCTTCGTAATATGAAACAAGAATCTAGACAGTTCGTACATGATTTTATGGCACAAATTCAGCCAACTTGGAACCAACTAGCTCAGGCCAAAATCAGTGAGAAACACCTCCGCTCATTCAAGTTCTTATGGCACTCTGCCCTGAATATAAAGTTGTATGCACTGCCATATTACATCGCGATCCTTTATCGTGCTTTGATAATTCCACAAAAGACATTTTGTTGGAGGAAATAGTGAAAGATTTGATTTCAAGAGCCTAAACACCTAGAGGGGGGGGGGGGTGAATAGGAAATATCACAAAAACAATCACAGAAAATATACAGCACAACACACCAAGATTTATAGTGGTTCCCCAAGTTATGGGTATGTCCATTTTCCCCCTTCGCCTATCTAGTAGAGAACAGGATTCAGCCAAACTTCCTTCCACTAGCTCAGATCCACAGATCTTACAACTCAGAAACTGATAGGTTCCTACAACTCAGACTTCTTCAAGTCCTACCTCAGATTCTTCCCAAGAATCCTACCTCAGGCAGCAGCCCTACCTCAGCCTTTATCTCCAGGCCTACAACTCAGAATTCTTCAAGTCCTACACCTCAGGCATACAGTCCTACCTCAACCTTTACAAATTTAGGCTTACAACTCAGATCTATAACAGATCTTACAAATAAAAGTTTGTTTAAGGAAATAAAAACTTCACCTAGTTCAACAGATAAAAGGGTGAGAACTTCTTGATCAGTTCTTGATTGAACTGAATACTCTAGATCCAACCTGACTTAGCTTCTTCAAAGCTTCTTGAATTTGAACAAAATAAGGTTGATCTTCAATTGGAGTTGGAGTTGATCTTCAATCAGCTTCTTTCTTGAATTCAGCATCAGATCTGAATTTTACTTGCAGACTTTTCAGGATCTGCCTTCTTGTGGGATTGCCTCTTGCTCCCCCTCACTGGTTCTTAATCTCTGTTGAGTCAGTTATTTCTCCTCTTGATTCTGTTCTATATTATATTGTTGATCTAATTGTTATGGATCAGCCCTTTATATAAAGTTCATCTACGATTACCGGCTGATCCGGTTTATAATGGCCTTCTGACAGTACTAACAGATATGTCAGTCTTGTTACTTATGACATCTATCAAGTCTTCAGTCGTGACAACTAACCCTTTATTGAACTTCTATCACAGCAGGGAACAATCAACAAAATACTTCAAATGTATCGACACAAATAGACCAAGTGTCCACACAATTCTTGATGATGTCGACACAACTTCCAATGTATAGACACAATCATTCTTTATCTTCTCGACACAGCTTCTATTGTATGTATCGACACAAGTTCTGTGTGTCGACATAAATTCTCCTGGTCTCGACATAGCTGCTGATGGTAGATGGCGTTGAGTGTATGTCCAGATGTCGTTGAGCGTGTGTCGAGATGTCATTGAGTGTATGTCGACACAAGTCTAGTGTGTCGGCACAAGCCTTTCAGATTCAGTATAACTGTTGTTGATAGATGGTGTTGAGTGTGTGTCGACACAAGTCCTGTGTGTAGACACAAGCCTTCCAGACTCAGTATAGCTATTGTTGATAGATGGCATTGAGTGTGTGTCGACAAAAGTCCCGTGTGTCAACACAGTCTTGCTTCTGGTATCGACATAACTCCTGGGTGTTGACACAGCTCCTGCATCAGGTGTCGACACAAGTCCTGGGTGTCGACACTTGTACTTAGAAATTTTTCTTGCATTTCTTAAGCCTGCACACTGAAACTCAACATTCCATCAAATACACCTTGATGTATACCATTAAGTTAGGTGAGGCTTCTCCAAATTTGGTACACATTTTCCAATATACCCAACAATCTCCCCCTATTTGGAGAAGTCATAACTCTTAGTCAATGATATACACCACATAATAAAACAAAGAATAAGATGTATACATTCATTTCACAACAGGGTAACTTGTAAATACAAATAACAATTAATATCATCATAGAATATGATATCTTCATTAATCAGAAAGTAGTGTAGCTTTACAAAATTCTTAAAGGAATAGAAAATTATATAGGTCTTAACACTAGCCTATCTATCCTAAGATTGATTAGGCTCCTTAATCACTATTCTTTTTCCAGACTTGATTTTAGCTTGCACATTGGCTTCCGAATCTTTAGCTGGTTTCTTCCCTTTCAGATCTTTCTTTTTGAGCTCTTCAGCCTTAATCTTCTGCCTTTCAAAGTAATGAAAAGGCTTTGGAAAGTACTTGCTAGGCTCCACAGAGTTAGTAGGTAACTTTCCATATTTGATATCCTTTTTGAGTTGATGTATGGCATCTTGCCTCTTCTGATACTTGCTCCATTCTTGTTTAGAGTACCATTTACCTCTATGATGCATCTTATCTTTCACAGCTTTCTAGACAGTAAGAATAATATTCCTAGAAGTAGGACTCCACTGCTCAAAGTCAGGCTTCAATTCTGCCTGTTCTCTAAATCTTTTTTTAAAAAGCTGGGCCTCTTTCTGAGCTTCCATAGCAGCTACAGACATTTCAAATTTGTCAATGATGAAATTCTATGCCTCCTGTGGAGGGCTATACATTTTCTGAACTTCCTGTTATACTGTTTCAAAATCTGCTAGAGGATAGATAACCTGTGCAAATTCCTGCTGAACACCTTCAATATGAGCAGGTTGAAGACCAGATTCGGCAGTGTTATCTTCATCACACAGTGGTGGAAATCCAAGGGTAGCTCTGATGGTGTTAGATACCCATTTAGCATGATCAGAGCTGGATTTGACTAATATCCTCTCCCCCTTTATGACTTCTCTGGTTATATGATCTCTCAGATCATTCTTTTGAAACCTTAGTTGATCAGCCAAATATTAAATACCTTCTTTGTAGTAGGCACTGAATTTGTTTAGGTGATCTGAAATAGCCTTTTGAGAAGCTTCATTGGCTGCGTAGACAGCAGCTAGATCATCTTTAATTTGTTTAGAAAGTTCAGCTTTCACATCAGTGGCTATACCTCCAATTTTAGTGAGAATTTCAGCATGCGAGTCCTTGAGATTTTCATTTGATTTGAATTGATTTTCTAGAACATATCCTTGCTTGAATGCAATGTCTTCAATTTCAGTCTTTATCACCTGTTGTTGTTTGGCAAGGTAAACCACAACATTACCTCCTTTATGAAAGCAATCTGTCATCTCTTTCTTATTCAATTTACTTCAAATCTGATGGATTTAATTTCTTGAGCTAGCTGAAACTGCAGTTTTTTATGTGTCTCATCCACATACTACTCCAAAGATTGTCTTTGCTCATCTAACTTTACTTATAGTTGTACCATTAGTGAACTGAAGTCCATCCCTTGAGCATATGGTTGAGAGACTGTTTGTAAGGCTTTCTTATAACATGTGCTCCTTTTCCTGATAGTAATCAGCTTTCTTTTCTTATCCATAGAGGCTTCTTCATAATCATAAGATTGTGATGAGCTTTGTATATTCACAGTTTCCTTATCAGTAGGGGCATACTGAGACATCTCCCCCTTAGTTCCTTGTATCTCTTTCTCAATCCTTTGCTGCTCCTTTTCAGTCCTTGTTTCAGTGAAGTCAGGGAACAATTCTTCCAAAGTGAACTCTTACTGCATCTGAACAGGAGGAACAAGGTTGTCTTTTGGAACTAATGGTCCCCTCTGGACATCAAGATCTTTGTCCAGGGACTTCTCAAAACTGGAGAAGTGGACTTGCTCATCTTGAGCTTGGTCTGACACTTGCACATCCTGTGCTTCTTTCTCAGTATTGACTTGTGCTTCATTGTTGATTTCTGATACTATTTCCATAACAGTATCAGTGGTATTTTCACTCTCTAGTGCAACTTCAACAATACCTCCCCCTTGGGCAGGCAGCTGTGATTGTTAAGGTTCATGAATAATTGTAGTTTGTGTGTTGTCTCCCCCTGGAGTGGAGACCATATGGTTCTATGGTTGTAGAATGCTCTCCCCTTGAACTTGAGGTTCTTTATCTTATTGTGGTGTGGGATACTTTCCTTATTGTTTTTCATCCGAGCTGAAGACAACCAATTCTTCAGAATCACTGGAAGATTCTGCTTCCTGGTTAGTAGTTTTCTTCTTCTTATCTTTCTTCACAGATTTCTATGGGGTGGAAACTTCTTTCGTTAAGACTCTATCCCATCTGGATAGAATTCTCAAGTCCATTCTCCTCATGTGATTTATCTTAGATCCTGGAATTTGATTCATTATATCTGGGATGCTGGAAGCCAGATACAAGCTCAGTATCCTACCCAGATTAGGCTTCTTAACACTTTCTTGAATCTTGTCAAAGACTACAGATGACCAGTCTGTTTTCACTTTGAATATTACTCTGATCATAAGTTTGAACATGTAGACAGAGATCTTATCATGTCCTCTTGTCTTGCAGAGAATTACTTTGCCTATAATCTCTAATACAAATTTACCTTGGGAGTTCATTCCCTTCCTTGTAATTGAGGATCCTATCTTAGTATTTGGATCCATCCCACACCATCAGAGTCCATCCTTTGTCATGGATAGAGTAATTTCATCATCTTATTTAACCTTGGGGAGTTGAAGCGACTTCCTGATTGTCTTCTGTGAGAGTCTTACCCTTGTACCGTTAACAATGGACTTCATCTTCTGTCCTTGAGAATCCATAGTTGTAGATGAGTAAAATTCAAGAACTTTTTTCTTCCATATCCTTGACGGTTCAGAGACCAAATACTCCAAGCCCTTCTCTGTGATTAGGGTAATCACACCCTTGATTCTTGTCGAGGCAGTCTCGAACGCCTTACGTACCAGTTCGTATCCCTCATTGACCTTGTCGTCATGTTGCGGCACCATTGATGAACGAGAGAGAAGAGAAGAGAGTCGACAGGAGAATTTCTTTATCGACACAAAGTCTAGAGTCGATAATTTTGAAAGCACAGTCGACCAGATTTTGTCTACTCCTATTTATAGTGTACTTGTAAAGGGTAGGTCAAAAGACGCGCTTAACTCAGGAAATTTAATAGTCGACAAATTTTATATTTGTTGACATAGATGACCTAGGTCTCGACAAAACCTTGTTGAATTCGACACGTCTATGTGTCGACATACTTTTGCCAGTGTCGACATATACTATCAAAGTCTCGATAGAGTGTGTCGACATTGATTTTTGTGTGTCGACAAAAAAATATACTAATACAAGGTCCTGACAGAGTTGTGTCGAAACTAACTTTTCTGTCAATACAGATTCTATTTTTGTGTCGACACAATTCTTTTCTTTGTCGACACAACTTAATGATAGTGTCGACACAGTTAGCATGTGTCGACACAACTTTCTAACTTAGACAAAATTTCTTGAGAAATTTTGGACTTACTGATACCACTTGAAAAATTTTGTGTTGACCTATCACTTTATTCTTAGTTCAACATACCTAATTAAATTTTAAAATAATTGAACTTACTTTCATCTAGTGGTTTTGTAAATATATCAGCAATTTGGTTGTTAGTGTTGACAAATTCTAGACTTATGTCTTCCTTTTCAACATGTTCTCTGATGAAATGAAATCTAATTTCTATATGCTTAGTTCTACTGTGCGAAACAAGATTTTTAGCAATAGAAATATCACTAGTAGAATCACAAAACAATGGAATTCTACTTACCTTGATGTCATAGTCTTCAAGTTGATGTTTCATCCACAACAACTAAGCACAGCAGCTGCCTGCAGTTATATATTCTGATTCAACAGTGGAAATAGACACACTTGTTTGCTTCTTGCTGCTCCATGACACCAGCCTACCACCTAAGAATTGACATGTTCCAGTGGTACTTTTTCTCTCTTCTCTACAGCCTGCAAAGTCTGCATCTGAAAAACCTATTAGTAAGAAATCTCTATTCTTAGGGTACCAAAGACCAAGATTAGGTGTGCCCTTAAGATATCTTAAAATTCTCTTGAAAACAGTATAATGAGATTCCTTTGGGCAAGCTTGGTACCTAGCACAGACACATGTAGCATATATGATGTCAGGTATACTAGCAGTCAAGTAAAGTAGGGAGCCAATTATCCCTCTATATAAAGGCTCATCAACAGGTTTTCCTGCTTCATCTTTTCCTATAGGCATACTTGTTCTCATTGGAGTTTTCATGGTGGAGTCTGAATCCATGCCATATTTCTTAATTAACTCCTTGGTGAACTTAAACTGAGCTATGGACAATCCATTATCAGTCTGTCTAACTTTGAGTCCCAAGAAGAATTTTAGCTCACTCATGCTGCTCATCTCAAACTTCCCTTGTATAAGTTTGACAAACTTACTACAAAGGTTGTTTTCAGTAGAACCAAAGATAATGTCATCAACATAAATCTGGACTAGGATGATCTTACCTTTTGATTCCCTAAAGAATAGATTCTTGTCTATTTTTCCTCTTGAGAATTTATTCTTAATAAAGAAAGTAGACAAAGTTTCATACCAAGTCCTAGAGGCTTATTTCAATCCATATAGAGATTTCTTAAGCCTATATACATAGTTGGGATGATGAGAATCAACAAAACCTGATGGTTATTCTATATATACTTCTTCCTTCAAGTCTCCATTCAGAAAAGCTGACTTGACATCCATTTGGAATACTTTGAACCCTTGAAAAGCTGCATAAGCCAGGAATAGTCTTATTGCTTCCAACCTTGACACTGGGGCAAAAGTTTGATCAAAGTCTATCCCTTCTTCCTGTCTGTAGCCCTTTGCTACCAGTCTGGCTTTGTTCTTGATTATGGTGCCATTCTCATCTAGTTTATTCCTGTAAATCCACTTGGTTCCTAAAATATTGCGATCCTTTGGTTTAGAACCAACTACCAGACTTTACATCTTCTGAATTGATTTAGCTCTTCCTGCATGACATCAATCTAGTTTGTGTCTAGCATAGATTCTTCAAACTTCTTAGGTTCTATCTGTGACGGAAAGCTTGTACATAAAACTGTGTTCATGCTTTTGCTTCTAGTTAGAAGTCCCTGGCTTGTATCACCAATGATTTGGTGTGCAGGATGATCCTTCAAGTGTCTTCTAGCTGGAGAAAATCTTTCAACCTCTTGGTCTTCTTCACTTTCCTCATTCTGATGCACTTCATTGTCTTCATCTTCATCCAGAGACTCTTGTACTCCCCCTGGACAGTATCCATCCTTTTATTCATCCAGTCTTGCAGGTTGGTCTTCTCTAATAGTCAGCTTGTCCATCCTTTCCTTTAAACCTGTAGAACTACCAGAAGTGCTAGACAGTTCACTGTTAATTAACTTAGACTCATCAAATACTACATGGACAGATTCTTCTACAACTTGTATAGTCAAGTTATAGATTCTGTATTCCCTACTGTTATTATTGTACCCAACAAATATCCCTTCTAGGAATTTGGCAACAAACTTAGTTTGGTAGTGTTTATCATTAACTAGGACATAACATTTGCTAACAAAGATTCTAAAGTAGGAAATGTTTGGTTTTCTATCTTTCATAATCTCATAGGGAGTCTTCATATGTATTTTATTGATGGAAGCTCTATTGAGTACATGACATGGAGTATTTACTGCCTCAGCCTAGAAGTATTAAGGGAGAGAAGTGTCACTTAATAGTGTTCTACTTGCCTCAATTAGAGTCCTATTCTTTCTCTCAACAACTCCATTTTGCTGGGGAGTTCTAGGTGAGGAGAACTCCTAATGAATCTCAAGTTCTTCACAGAACTTTGTCATACACTCAGACTGAAATTCAGTTCCATGATCACTTCTGATTTTGACCACTGAATGGTTAACTTCATTCTGAATTTGTCTAACAAAAGTCTGGAAGATAGTAGGGGTTTCAGATTTCTGCCTCAAGAAGAAAACCCATGTAAATATAGAATAGTCATCCACAATAACTAATGTGTATGCTTTTCTACCTAGACTATGAACTGGCATAGGACCAAATAAATCCATATATAGGAGATATAGACATCTCACCGAATCTTTGGTATCAAGTCCATGGAAAGAGGTCTTGGTCTGTTTGCCCTTTTGGCAAGCTGAACAAACAACCTCTTTAATGCACTTGACCTGAGGACCATTCCTCACTAGCTCCATACTAAATAATTGTCCTATTGACTTATAGTTCAGATGATCTAGACTTTTATGCCATTGGACACACTGTGATGCTTTCTCATCTGCAACAAGACAGATAGGTAAGTTGTTGTACTCACAATCAAGGTTAAGACAATATACCTTCCCTTTCCAAGTGCTAGTCAGAATGATCTCTTGATCACTTGACCTCTTTATTTGGCACTCACCCTTGAGGAAAGAGGTGTCATACCCAAGATCACTTAGTTGACTTATGCTAATTAGGTTATGTTTCAGACCTTTTACATAAGCCACTTGAGTGATATAGATAGAGTTACTAGAAATGTTACCAAACCCTTTGATGACACCTTTTTTAGATCCACCAAATATTACTTTAGGTCCATTCTCTATGGGAGAATAGTCCTTCAACATCCTTCTTGTTCCAGTCATGTGCCTGAAACATCCAATATCCAAGTACCATATAGGGGTATGGCCACTTGGACTCACCTGCATCAAATAAAGATTTACCTATCCTTAGAACCCAAATAGTTATTGGGTCTTAGGTTAAGGTTAGCTTGAAATCTTACATGCTTACCTGCAGCCTTTCTGACAGGTAAACTGGCCTTATTCTGAATATTAGTATTGAACCAACAATCAATGGCAAAGTGACCCACCTTGCCACAACACCAGCACTCAAATCTATTATATTTTTTATTAAGTACATGCTTCACAACATTGTTGCTAGTATTCCTTTTAAGTGTAGGTGCTGGAGCAGCATACCCCAAGGATTCCTTAAGAACCTGATGGGTTTGCTTATATGGTGTCCTATTAGCATATACACCCTTGCCATTGAGATCACCATATTCACAGTGACCATGAGTGAGGTCATGATCATACCTATTAGTAGGTTGCATCACTTTTCTAAAAGAAATAGGGGGTTTCATAGCTAGTGGCTGAACTGGGCCTTTGCCTTTTCCTTGAGAATTGGCTGCCCTTGTTCTTTTCTTGAAGCCTAGTCCTATCTTTCCTTTCTGTGATATGAAGTTATCTATTAAAGGCAAGACAGACTTTGGCTTTGAAAATTTAACCACTAGATCCTTTTCTTTTTGAAGTCTCGCTTCAAGATTTTTGATGCGATTTTCTTTGAAGGAGATTGTGCCCATCTGAATAACAGTTATGTTTTTCAGTTTGACAACCTCATTCAATTTCAAATCCAACATCTTTACTGAATTTGATGCAGCCTGTTTGAGAGATTCAATTTCCTCAGCCTGCTTCTTGACAAGGAATTTACTTCTCTTAAGAGCTTGCAACAAACCACCATACTCATCAATTAATTGATGTACATCCCCCTCAGATTTAGAACCATCCACATCTCTTGATATTGATGCTTCGTATTCCGATCCAGTAAAATAATCAAAAGCTAAGGATAGACTGTATACCTTACTTGGACCAGGCTGATCCTGGTACTGATCTTCTTCTGAAAGAGCCATCAGCCCTCTACAACAATAGTCTTCACCTCCATTTATGGAATCCAGCATTTGCAAGAATTCTGATTCTATAGAATCCTCTTCTGTAGTAAACAACCCAATATAAGCTTCTGCATCATCCTCTTCTCCAGATTCTGAGCATGAAGAGTCAGTCCAACTCTTCTGCTTCTGGGCAATAAAAGATTTCTACTTCTTTCCCTTATTTTGAGGCTTCTTCTTATCCTTAGTCTCCTTTCACTTATCAGGACAGTCAGCTATGACATGTCCAGGCATGTTGCAGCAATAATAAAAAATTTTAGAGGTAGTTTGTTTACAAAGATTAGAGGCATACCTTTCCTCCTTAGAAGTCTTCTTCTTCTTGTAATAATCATCCTTGAAGAAGGATGAAGATGGCTTGGTTCTCCATTTTTTCTTCTTCATGAACCTTTGAAACTGCCTTGTAAAGGCATCAAAGTCTTCATTAGAATTTTTGCTGTCTGATGTACTGATGTAAGGATTTTCTGCTTCAGCCTCAACACTTCTTTTGGGTGGAGAAGGAGACTTTCTCCTATCCTTTCTTATGGCTTCAGCTTTGAAGGCTACTGACTTGTCTTTATACTCAGACCTACTGCTTTTCTCCTCCTCCTTTCTGGCAGTGAGCTGCATCTCATAAGATAGCAGTTTTCCAAACAAGGTTGATGGAGGTATATCAGCAAGCCTGGCCACCTCTCTGATGGCACAAATTTTTGTATCCCAGTCCTTGGTCAGTGACCTGAGAAACTTATCATTCAATTCATATATGCTAAAGACTCTTCCATAGGTCATCAACTCATTTACAATTCTAAAGAACTTCTTGTAACATTCTGCTATGCTATCTGACTTAGCTTGTCTGAAGCTTTCATATTCTTGATTCAACATAGATTTCCTATCCTCTCTGACTTCTTCAGTTTCCTCCATGTAGACAATCAAGGTGTCTCATATCTTCTTGGAGGTTTTGCAATATACCAAATTCTAAAATGTGGCATCATCTATAGCACTCACAGTTATGTTTTGTGCTCTCTTGTCTAAAGTTGCTAGAATGATCTCATCCTTAGTCATTTAAGAATAGCTCTTTGGGGTTTTTAGATTAGCATCAAGAGCTGATATATTCATTGGAATGAAAGGACCTTCTTGTACAATGATGTATATTCTAGGATTAGATGCTTCCATGAACAATCTGTCCCTTTCTTTCCATATCCCAAAGTTTTCTTTCCTGCGGATGGGCAGTTTCATGGATCCAAATTCCTTCTGATTCTCATTTGAACCCATTTTGGCTAATTGTTAATTGCCTTGGAGATTTACTCAGACTGTTAGGTCTATTTTTGAGCAACCTCCCTCTGATACCACTTGAAAGATTTGATTTCAAGAGCCTAAACACCTATAAGGGGGTGAATAGGTTCTAATCCTTTTTAACAATTAAGGCAATTAACACAACACAAATATCACAAAAACAATCACAGAAAATACACAGCACAACACACCAAGATTTATAGTGGTTCCCCAAGTTATGGGTACGTCCACTTTCCTCATTCGCCTATCCAGTAGAGAACTGGATTCGGCCAAACTTCCATCCACTAGCTCACATCCATAGATCTTACAAATCAGAACCTGATAGGTTCCTATAACTCAAATTTCTTCAAGTCCTACCTCGAATTCTTCCCAAGAATTCTACCTCAGGCAACAACCCTACCTCAGCCTTTATCTCCAGGCCTATAACACAGACTTCTTCAAGTCCTACACCTCAGACACTCAGCCCTACCTCAGCCTTTATAAATTTAGGCTTACAACTCAGATCTATAATATATCTTACAAATAAAAGTTTGTTTAAGGAAATAAAAACCTCACCCAGTTCAACAGATAAAAGGGTAAGAACTTCTTGATCAGTTCTTGATTGAACTGAATACTCTAGATCAAACCTAACTTAGCTTTTCTTCAAAGCTTCTTGAATTTGAACAAAATAAGGTTGATCTTCAATTGGAGTTGGAGTTGATCTTCAATCAGCTTCCTTATTGAATTCAGAATCAGATCTGAATTTTACTTTCAGACTTTTAAGAATCTGACTTCTTGTGGGATTGCCTCTTGCTCCCCCTCACTGGTTCTCAATCTCTGTTGAGTCAGTTATTTCTCCTCTTGATTATGTTCTGTATTATATTGTCGATATGATTGTTATGGATCAGCACTTTATATAGAGTTCATCCACGATTATCGACTGATCCGGTTTATAACGGCCTTCTGACAGTACTGACAGATGTGTCAGTCTTGTTACTTATGACATGTGTCAAGTCTTCAGTCGTGACAACTGACCCTTCATTGAACTTCTATGACAGCAGAGAACAGTCAGCAAAATACTTCAAATGTGTATACATAAATAGACCAAGTGTCGACACAATTCTTGATGATGTCGACACAACTTCTAATGTGTCGACACAGTCATTCTTTATCTTCTCTACACAGCTTCTGTTGTATGTGTCGACACAAGTCTTGTGTGTCGACACAACTTCTCCTGGTCTCGACATTGCTGATGCTGATAGATGGAATTGAGTGTATGTCTAGATGTCATTGAGTGTGTGTCGATATGTCATTGAGTGTGTGTCGACATAAGTCTTGTGTGTCGACACAAGCCTTTCAGACTTAGTATAGCTATTGTTGATAGATGGCATTGAGTGTGTGTCGACACAAGTCCCATGTGTCGACACAAGCCTTCCAGACTCAGTATAACTGTTGTTGATAGATGGCATTGAGTGTGTGTCGACACAAGTTTTGTGTGTCGACATAGTCTTGCTTCTGGTGTCGACATAACTTCTGGGTGTCGACACAACTCCTGCTTCAGGTGTCGACAAAAGTCCTGGGTGTCGACACTTATACTTAGAAATTTTTCTTACATTTCTTAAACCTGCACACTGAAACTCAACTTTCCATCAAATACACCTTGATGTATACCATTGAGTTAGGTGAGGCTTCTCCAAATCTGGTACACATTTTCTAATGTACCCAATAAACAAGACTAATTCTTGATAAAATTCCGCAAAGTGAAGTTGCTCTAACAACTACTCGTCCACGGTTGACCTCATCATACTGCAAAAATGGACATCAATTTTTTGAATGCCTAACTATTGAATGCAAATTATATCATGCAAAAGGACACATTCTTGAGAACTTTCCTATACGACCACCCAAAAAGTGAATGTCCACAAAACCCAAGGTGAACTTCTCTAAGATTGGAACTTCTTATATTGTTGTTGCCGCCAATGATGAAAATACTCAACCAATTACCATAAGCGATCTTGAGGCTCTACTTAAACAGGTTGCAACTTCCAACTTCATCTCTCACTGCAATGTCTATTACTCTAGGTAAAAATTCATGGCTTTTTGATTCAGCATGTTGCAATCATATGAAGTGTGATTCCACTATTCTCACCACTCCAACTTTAGTTACTTCCCTTCCTCCTATTCACACTGCCAATGACACCAAGATGAACATCACTCATATTGGGCATGCATTTGCACATAATCTAAATCTTTCTAATACATATTTTGTTCCAAATTTAGCATTAAATCTTATTTCTATTGGACAAATATGTGAATTTGAATTCACCGTTATTTTTTCTTCATCTAGTTGCACGGTACAGGATCCGCACACGGGACAGGTCATTGGAACGAGATGCGGGATGGGGAGATTATTTGAACTCATCTCACTTAAGATTCCTTCAAAGCTTATATCTGCAGCAGCTACACACCCTTCCTTATATCAGTCGAATCTTCGTTTAGGGCATACCTCTTCCAATAAATTGTGTTTCTTACTCTCTCGAGAGTTGTTAGGCCCTACAAAATTTGATAATTTTGATTAGGCTGCATTGTCAACTTGCTAAACAATTTGCATTGTCTTTTAATACTAATAACTCCACTTCTAATCTTCCTTTTACTTTAATTCATTCTGATATATGGGGGTCTTCTCTTATTTCAACCATAAATGGTTATCGATATTTTGGCATATTTATCGATGATTATTCTCATTTCAGTTGGATTTATTTTCTCAAACATAAATCTGAGTTACCACAAGCTTACTTATAATTTGCTCGTATGTTTAAAACACAATTTTTGAGCACTATCAAAACTCTTCGAACTAACAATGCTATGGAATTCAAATATTCTTCTCTTCTTCAATTTCTTAATCAAGAAGGAACTCTTGTTCAACGCTACTGCCTGTACACTTCACAACAAAATGGTAGGGCAGAGAGAAAACATCGCCACATACTTGACTCTGTTCGTGCTCTTCTTCTCACAACTTCTATTCCTGAAAAATTTTGGGGAGAAGCTGCTCTTCATACTACCTATGTCATTAATCGTATTCCCACTCACGTTCTCAACAATAAAAGTCCTTTTGAACAACTATTTGTAAAACCATCGGACTATTCCTATCTCAAACCTTTTGGTTGCTCTTGTTTTGTTCTTCTATAGCCTCATGAACGTACTAAACTCGAATCACACGCTCGAATTTGTTGCCTTCTTGGGTATGGTGTAGAACATAAAGGCTACTGCAGTTGGGACCCCAATTCTAATAGGCTTCGTATTTCTTGAAATGTTATCTTTTGGGAAACAACCATGTTTTCATCTTTATCAAACTTTCATGCAACTTTTACTACTCCCATTAAGTATTCACAGACTCCTCTGTTGAACTATTTCCAACCACCGAAGGAAATGACAGTATTGAGCTCACTCCAGCATCTCATAGTCCTGTTCCTGCTCTAGATGAGTCTGGCTATGTTGCAAAAACCGTTCCTGAAAGCAATCCTCGACGATCCGCTCGAGTAAAAAAACTACTCACCATCTTCAGGATTAACATTATTTCTAAACCATTTCTACCTTCCATGAACCTTGATAATATCATGAAGCCAATGTCGATCCTCGTTGGCAGAAAGCAATGCATGAAGAACTTCATGCCTTAGAGAAAACTCACTAATGGGATTTAGTTGACCTTACCTCGGGAAAGACCCCTGCCAGATATAAATGGGTTTATAAAATCAAAACTCACTCTGATGGATTTATTGAGCGGTACAAAGCACGAATAATTTCTAATGGATATATTCAGGAATATGTCATTGATTATGAATAAATATTTGCTCATGTTGCATGTATCACCTCTATTAGATGTTTATTAGTGATTACTGCAGTTAAATGCTGGAAACGTCTTCAAATTGATGTTAAAATGCCTTCCTATTGGGGATCTAGAAGAAGTTTATATGCGTCCTCCTCCTTATATATATACATAAAATGGGGGAGAGGGCGACACAATAGGTGAGAAGGGGGAGGAGGCATCAGGATTTTTCCCCCCAGGCTAGGGCTCGGCCAGGGTGCACGGTCGCAATCCCCCCTCTCTCTTTTTCCCGATCTAGCCCGACACCGCCCCTCTCTCTCCCGTCGCCGCCTAAGTAAGACAAGGACGAGCCCCGCCCCTTCCTCTCTCCCGTCGGCCAATAGGGGCAGCCCGGGCGCCCCCTCTCTCTCTCGTTGCCGGCAAAATAGAGTAGGCCCGAGCCTTGCTTCTCCCTCTCCTCGTCGCCGCCGCCTAGGGCAAAGCAAGCCTGGCCACCGGTCTCCTTCCCCTTCGCCTCTAGAGAAAGGTGAGGTCGGGGGCTTCTCTCCCATAGCCGCTTGAAGTTGTGGAGGTCGGGACAACTTTCGCCGACACCACTTGGTGCACGATCGGCCATGGAGAGGCTCGACCATGGAGGAAAAAATCACTTGCAGATTTTAACTCTCCAACAGAGGTCGGATCCATGCATGGACAACCACTACGGGCGCTAGACGTCGAGCCTCGAGAAATATGTGCGGTTGCGGCTTCATCAAGACACGCATTAAGGGTAACGAAGTTTCTTCTTGGGCATGTGAAGCCCTCAATTATCATATTTGCATGGAAGCCCCTCTCCACCAACGGGTGGGAGAAGGGAGCACTCCGCCGGGTCGATGTGTACATCCCCACAATTAATTGCACTTAATATCCAGAAGCGCGAGTACGGATTTAGGCATGCTGTGTGAAGCCCATCCGGACGTGTGAGCCGAATTGGTGATGTTCTGGGGTTCTCGGAGAAGACTCTGAGGAAGTTGTGAATGATCTATTTGCAGGGAATGCCCACCATAGCCTCGAAAAAGGGGTGTGTGCAATATATTTGGTCCGCTTATGTTAGCCGACTGGTGTTTAACTGACAGCCTCTTGTCGAGACGTCGGTGTACAAGTGTTATAGTATCAAGCGGGAAATTGCTGGGCTTAAGCCCAAGTTTGTGCCTGACCAAGAAGGCCTAATTTTTTTATATTGCCGGCCTGCGTGCCGAAGTATGAAATTTATATTCCTGTAAATTAGAATGCCTGTGATACCCTGTGAATGTGTTTTATCCTTTTCGTCTTAGGCGGGCAGTATGTTCACGAACCGCTCGCCCCGTGGGGACCCCGGTGTAAGGTTACCAGTAAGCCCTTGAAGGTAAGTTAATGGCTTTTTAGAACAACGTAGTTACGTTGTTGGCGGCTCGATTGGGGTTGCGTAAAATAGAACTGTTTGGCGAGGTTACGCCATTGGTAGGGCGGATGAGGAACATTTTACATAGACCCAAGGAGACATATTTAGTTAAGAGAGAGGTTATCTTGAGATCCTCCTCAAATGTTTCGATCGGCCAAGAGAGCCCTCCAAAGGTGTCTTAGCTCAGTCTTTGGCTTGGGAGGGGAAGCGCTCAGTGATCTTTCAGGTATGCGGTTGGATCTCCACGCTGAGACCTTGGGTCTGTCCCTTGTATTCCTAGTCTTGAGCCTAGATCGTTTACATAAGTGTAGTAGGTGCGCGGTCACCCCTCTTTTGGGGATCGAACTCCATAGAGACCGAATTTCGGTTTCAACAGATGTCATCTTGCTCAGACCAAATATGCTTCAGATTTATTATCTCGAGCCGACATCACGGATAATAAAATAGTTTCCAATCCCTTAGAATATATTATCAAACTTGCGTCGACAGATGGATCTTTGCTTGATGATCCCACTATTTATCATCAACTTATTATGAGATTAATCTATCTCATAGTAACTCAACCTGATATTGCTTATGCAGTCCACTTAATCAAATCATGACTGCTCCTCGTACAACACATCTCATAGCCGTCACTCATATCCTACGATACATTAAACGAACTTTATTCCACAGAATTCATTTTTCCTCTAATTCACCTATAGTTCTCTCTGGGTATTCTAATGCTGATTGGACTGGTGATCCTACCGATCATTATTCTACCACTAGGTATTGCTTCTTCCTAAGAAATTCTCTCATCTCTTTGAGCAGCAAAAAGCAAACCGTGGTTACTTCTTCTAGTGCTGAATCAGATTATCGTCCTATTACTGATGCTACTACAGAATTGCTTTGGCTTTCTGGACTACTTAAAGATATGGGCATTGAAAGGTGAGGGTTGCTACTCACCTAAAGGTGTGAATATGTGATATACTAATTTTTATGATTTCTTTAGTTATTTACTTATAGCACAATGAGAGAGAAGATATCATAAGTAAAACACAACATAGCACATAACACACTAGGATTTATAGTGGTTCCCCAGGAATGGGTACATCTATTTTCCCTCTACACCTATCTAACAAAGAGCTAGCTTAGGCCAAAACTTCTCCAAATTTTCTTCTCAGATCTTACACACTTAGGAATACAAGTTTCCTACCTCAGACCTTCATACAGGTCCTACACCTTAGGCTCCAACACAATCCTTATAACTTAGGCTTGCCTTAAGCCTTACAAACTCAGGCATACATGACATACACCTTAGATCTGTAAACATATTTTACACTCAGATTCACATGAGAATCTTGTTGGGAATTGTGCCCTACAATGTTCTTCAGGAGTTGAAGAGGCATCACCAATCATGCTAAGGGGCATAATGTATTTGATGTATGCTTAAGTTCATGCATGCAGGTTGTCCTTAATTGGACAGGTGAACAAAAAGAGGAAGCTGGAAGTCAGATAATTTGACTAAGGAAAAAGCATCGAGATAGTTGAAATAGCTGAGAAGATTGTCTAAGCATAACCGGTGAGATAGCTGAGAAGCTCAACACAAAATGTTGAGAGAAGTGTTTGTCTTAGCAATACCACTGAGATAGGAGATAGTATCAGCTGTGAAGAAGAAACCACAGAGACAGAAGATAGTCACAACTGTGAAGGAGAAACCGCTGAGACAGTTGAGAAGAAACCGCTGAGACAAAAGATAGTCACAGCTGTGAAGAAGAAACCGCTAAGACAGAAGATATTCACAGCTGTGAAGAAGAAACCACTGAGACAGTTGAGAAGGAATCGCTGAGACAAAGCCAGCAGAAATTCTCTAAGTCCAGAAGCATTGAGTGAAGCAGGCACACTCAATGCTTCTAAAGAAGAGCTCAGCTCAAAATTCGTCGAACTGAATTCTGAGTTCGTCGAGCTGAGCTCTCCTTTCGTCGAGCTAAATTTAAAGTTTAAGATTCTGAGTTCGTCGAGCTCAGTTCAGAATTCGTCGAATTGATTTCAGAATTCATCGATCTCAGCTCACCTTTTATCGAGCTAAAGTTAAAGTTTGAAGATTCTAAGTTCGTCGAGCTCAGTTCAAAATTCGTCGAACTGATTTCAGAATTCGTTGATATCAACTCAACATTCGTCGAGCGCAGTCAAAGTATTTCATGCCATTGTAGGAAAGCTACAGTAGCGCCGAAAGCTACTATTTGTCCTCTTCTAAGGGAGGTGGCGCTCACCATCCTTGATGGGGCCCACACTCAAATTGTGTTGTTGATTCAAATCAACAGATATAAAAAGAAGAGAGAAAAAGGGATTAGGGAAACAAAAAGATAGAAAATGAAAACAGAGGCGGTTGGACTTCATCTTCTCTGACGAGCTTGAAACCCAAGTTCAGCAGTGCATGGTAGCAGGTAGAGGAAGTTAGCTGAAGCTTTTCCAGTTTAGTAAGATTGTTCTTTGGAGAACAAGGTGGCTGATTCATCCAATTAGCAAGAAGAGATAACTGTGTGAAGGGCCGTCAGCCTTCAACAGCAGATAGATGTTCTTCAGTGCAGCAGAGAAATATTTATTTGTAGAAGAAGATTAATTCCTTCTATAGCAAGAGAGCTAGACTAATATCTGCTCAGTTCAGAAAGGTAGACTCAGAGATTTATCTCTGAGTGAGTATTTCAACTTCTTGATTATACTCTTGTAGGATTCAGATTGTCTGAATCTTAGCTATAAGGCCCTTTGTACCTGATTTGTAGGTGACTAATTAGTCACTGAGGTAGGTGCCCTACTGGGGTACTGAGGTAGTATCCAAGTATGGATCTGAGAGTAGGGTTGTCCTCCCAGCCTGAGTAGTAGGCCTTAGAGATAAGGCAGAGGTAGGTGACTATTAAGTCACTGAGCTGTAGGTGACAAGGGTTTCACTGAGAGTAGGTCTTGGAGGAGACTGAGTGTAGGGCCTTTTGGCATGAGATAGGTGATAAGTGTGTCACTGAGGTGTAGGTGCCTGGAAGGGCACTGAGGTAGGTACCTAGAAAGGTACTGAGCCGTAGAAGTGCTACAACACTCTGAGAGTAGGTCCTTGTGCCTAAAGTTGTAGGGTTGAAGATCCTGAGCTGTAGGCCTTAGAGATAATGCTGAGGTAGGTGGTTTGAGTACCAATGAGTTGTAGGAGCAGTGAAAGGCTCTAAGGTAGGAACCTTTGTGGTTCTGAAGAGAACCTGAGTATAAGGCTGAGGGCCTGAGGTGTAAGCTCTGAGAAGCATTTTGGAGGAGGTTGTACCTTGTATAACATAAGTAAGAAAGGTTGGAGGAAAAGTGGATGTACCCAGTTGGGGAACTACTATAAACATCTGTGTGCTTTGTTGTATGCTTGTTCTTCTCTTATATTGCAGGTACTAAGGACAAGCTCTAGATCACTTAGTAAGAAAACAGCAAAAAGACTTAAGAAATTTCAAAGACCTATTCACCCCCCTCTAGATGACTAGCTAATCTTGAAGTAATAACTTTCAAGTAGTATCAAAGGGAGGTTACTCAAAAAGGATTTAACAATTTGAGTATACCTCCAAGTTTAGCTATAAGACATAAGAATGGGGTCTGGTGTAAACTACAAGGAAAAGACCTGGTCTGACTCCTCCTCTAGGCCAGACAGTGAAGAAGAAGAAGCCTATATTTGGCTACTAGCTATTGCTGAAGAAGAACCTGAAGAATAACTTGCTACTAGGATAGGGATCAGGGCCCCTCTATCACATTCAGAAAGTGACTCAGAGGTGGATGAAGATGAAGAAGAAGATGTTCAATACCATGGATTAATGACAATAACAGATGAAGAGAGCATCCAGGATCAACCTGGACAAGCTCAGGTAAATTATAAATCTCTGCCTTTTATTTCAAGTCATGAGGATAGCTCAGATTCTGAAGCTCAATCATCAAGAGATGAAGGGGATTTAGATTCTGAGGATGATGTCAATTCTATAATTTGTTGGTACCCTAGTTTGATTTGAGTTTAGTCTTGTCTTTTTAGTCCCTTGACCCAAGAAATATCTATGGTCATTGGTTAGTGGTCTAGCTGTAGGGCCCTCACTTTTCCAGATGAAGAATTTGGTTAAGTAGGTTTTTCGTTCGACTATAGTCGAACGCCGCTCGACTATCGTCTATCGGCTGATCGACGATCGTCTATCAGTTGGTCGACGCTCTGTCTGCGTTGATAGTTCGACTATCTGTTGATAGGTCGACTATCTGCTTGGCTTGGTAGTTCGACTATCTGTCCTGATAGATCGACTATCTGATAGTTCGACTATCTGTTGATAGATCGACTATCTGTTCCGCTTTGATAGGTCGACTATCTGTTGATAGATCGACTATCTGTTTTCTGAGGTAGGTCGACTATCTGCTTGATAGATCGACTATCTGTTTGTGCTTGATAGTTCGACTATCTGTCCAGATAGATCGACTATCTGATAGTTCGACTATCTGCTCTGATAGGTCGACTATCTGCCGGGGTAGTTTGACTATCTTCTTCGATAGGTCGACTATCTGGATCGTTCGACTATCTGCCCGATAGCTCGACGATCTCCGTGCGTCGGTCGACGATCTCCGAGGGTCGTTCGACGCTTTCTGTCTGCCTTTATATTTTGTATTTATTTATTATATTTAATTAATTAATACATTTTCTGGCACGTTGTTTTAGTTGTTTTATGATAAAATTTCCAGGCAATATTTGCTCCATCCCTTTTGCCTGAGTCAAATCTCTTTAGATAAAGTTGTTTGTCTTATTAGCTGACATTATATTTCACTTTATCTGCTGTCAGCCCTTTATAGCCGTTAGACTGAAATGTCTTCTTTTTGCTATAAAGAGTTTGTTTCTGATATGACTTTATTTAGTACTTTATTATCAGATTGCTTCTTGCAGCTTCCTAGAAAAAGGTTCATTCCTTTTATAGAATGTTTCTGCTGCAGAGATTGTTTTGTCTTCTTGATATTTACAGCCCAGGTCTCAAGTTTCAGAAGAAGACAAGTAATTCAAATTGAAGAGAGCCGTTGCTTGTTGCTGCTATAAAAAGGATCCTTTGAAGAAGGATTCAAGCTAGCTAACTAGTTACCCATCATTTAAGCATTCAAGCCTTCATCAAGATCAAGTTTTCTGCTCTCAGAAATTTCCATCCAACTGAGAAGTGTTAAGCTCTTCTACTCTTCTTCAACCTGAGTTCTCCTGCTTCCAGGAAGTTCAAACTCAGAGTTCTTTTGAAGAAGAAGAAGAAGAAGAAGACAGCTGCTTGAAGATTGCTAATTTTTATTACTTATTATCTTCTTGTAGTTTTTCCTTCAGATCTTTTTGAAGAGTTTTCTGCACTGAAGCAAGACTTCACCTGGACATCTTTGAGCCAGGGGGAGCCTTGATTCTTTAAGAGCTCTCTAGCTTAGTGCAAGTCTTTGTGCTTCTCTAATCTTTGTAAAATAGAGAAGACATCTTAACCCTCTTCCCCCTCCTGTACAAGGTTATTACTCCCTTCAAAAGTATCCCTTGGTGGCAGGGCACCTGATCAAAAACTTGTGCTTGGTTTTTAGACACCTGATCAAAAGTCTAAAGGGTTTCTGGATCTACCTGAAGCAGATCCTGTTGGTGGCAGGGCACCTGATCAAAAACCTGAGTGGATTCCTACCGTGTGGGTAGAAGAGTGGACATACCCAAGTTGTTTGGGGAACCACTATAAATTTCCTTGTGTCGTCTGGATTCCCTTGTTTAATTCCTGCATTGTGGCTGTGAATAGATATAACTAGGATTGCTAGTTGCTGATTAGGTTTTCCAAGCCTTAACTGTAATTACAGTTAGCTTGAGTTTGTGCACATCACTCGTGTTAGGCTATAAGGTTAATTCTATATCTATAATCTTTTCATTCCGCACTTCACTCCAAGGGAGTTGGGTAGACCATTAAGTTTTGTCTAGTGCAAAATTTGATAACTCTATTCACCCCCTCTCTAGAGTAGTATCTATCCCTTCTCTTTCATAATTGATAAGTATGGAGAACTTCTTGAAGAATTCAAGAAGTGCAAGCTCCTTACCAAGAGACAGGCAAAAGAGCTTCTTAGTCTTAGGAGCAAGTGTGAGGGCCAAGAAAAGACTTTCAATGATATGGCTGCACAATCAGCCAAGCTCAAGGGGATTATTGATATGCAGTCTGTGGTAAGAGTCTAAAATGAGAAACTTATCCAGAAACTTAAAGATGATCTCCTAAATGAGAAATTACTGGTGGCCAAGTTTTCTAAGCCAAGCACTGTGCTTCCCTTAAATGACACCCTCTTTACCCAAGAGGGTAAGAAAGGGTTAGGATTTAAGGGACATGCTAGACCTCCCAATCCAAAAGGAAAGGGGAAGGCACTAGTTGTGCCTCTAGCCTCATTGCCTCCAGTTTCTTTTCGGAAAATCTTGTTGCCTTCTAATAGGTATGACCATGAAAGCTATTATGGTCACTGGGAGAATGGCAGATCTACTGGTATGGACAAATGTGCCTATAGGCCAAGTGGAAGATATAACCATGTGATGGCCCTTAAGGCTGCCCATGAGGAAATTCAAATGACCTATCCTAAACCATTTGTTTTTGGTTCCCAGCCCCAAAACTCAAGGATAATGCTGCTGCAGGAAATTTGAGTCATCCAGCAAAAGTAGTGACTCAAGGTGAGTCTTCTAGCAAGGCTAAAATGGCAGTTTTTGATGCTATCAGATGTATGTTAGCTGAAAAGAGACATGCAGCTGGTGGCTCTCAAAAAAGACTAAAATAGTTAGATGAAAGACTTACCTGCAGTCAAATTGCTGTTGAAAGAAATCAAAGATACACAGCAGCACATCTTTCCACTATTCAGGGAGCAGTCCAGCCAAATACTGCTCCTAAATAGAAAAAGAGATATAATGTCCATGAGTGCTGATGTTGTGGCAAAGTGGGCCACTATGTTGTAGATTGCTGGCATAATCGTTCAGTGTCCAGAGGTAGCCACCCTGTTAGGAATACTGCATGAAGGCAAGCTTATTTTCAGGCTAATGTGAACCTAGGACCCAATAGAAATTGGGGTCCTAAGGTGAGATAAATTTTGTTTTGCAGGATTGTCCAAATACCTGTCTAGATAAGGCTTGATATTTGGACAATGGATGTTCCAGGCAAATGTCTGGGACAGGATGATTGCTCAAGGAATATGCTCCATGTAAAGCAAAAAAACAAAAGCTAGAGGCAACAAGCCTCAAGGTAAGTCTCTCTCTTTTGTATAGAGACTAAGTTTGCAAATTCATGAATTAAGTTAGATGTGCTTAGGATGAACCTAATCAAGCACACAAGTTAGATAACAATGATTCAATTATCCTTCATAATTATATGCATTGTTAACTTATGTAGCCTTTTCTCTCAAGCCCAAATAACATGTAAATCAATGCATAATAAGGTTGCTAATAAAACTGGCTTATTAGCATGTTAGGTCTCCATTATACTTAGAATTGATAAAATATCTGTATAATGGTGTGACAAATGAAATGTACATCCAGACAGTGAGGGAATCTATAAATTAATCAGGCATTAATTGAATAAAAGAAGAGCTGAGAGGTATAATAGAAGCACTAAGTGCCCTGTATCATAACAGGAAGCGTAGAGCAAGCCGTAAAGCCTAAAAGTATTAACTTAAGTCTAAAATGTTTAATTGGTTAATCTAATGATAAAGTATTTAAACTTTTTCATTATATATATAAAGGCGACAAGAATCCAAAATTCACACCGCTCTTAAAAGCTTTAACCCTAGCCATCGAGACCGAAACCTTCTCAGTGTCTTGCCGCACTAACTCAATGGCGTCGAAGATCTCAAAGGAGCTCTAGGAGGGCTATGAAATTGTGAGGAATTGATTCAGTCATGCCTCGTCAGAGATTAAAGAAGTGTTAAGGATGATTGAGACCACAGGTTTGGAGTACACCCTTTCTAAACCCTCCACCATTCTTAGAGAAGAGGTAGTAGAATTCTTCTCCAATGTCAAGGTGTCATCCTCTCAAAACTCACTTAAGTCTAAGATTGAGGACATCAAGATTAAGGTAAACCCTAAGAGACTAGGCATAACCCTTCATCTACCCTCCATCAACCCTAACGAGGAAGAAGAACCCACCATCACAGATAAAGACATTGCTCTCAGGTGGTGTGGATATAGTGATGCCAAACCTGGGTAGCTTAAGAGAAAATTCTTCAATCAGAGAGTTAAACTGATAGCAGATATTGTAGGGAAATCCCTTATATACAAACCTGGATCACATGACACAATCTCCGGCCAGGTCAATGTTTGATGTCATGACTAGGATAATCTTCAATAGGAAGACCTCTTGGTCTTCTCTCATCTACCAGAGAATAGTAGACTGTCTACACACTCCAAACATGGGCAGAATTCTTTCTTTGTACCTAGTGAACACCTACCCTGATATATTCAAGCAGGAGCATGGAGTGAAGATTCACTACCTGAAAAGGATGGATATAAAAACTTTGGATAGATTCATGAGGATCCTACCCAAGAGCCAACCTTCAATAACAAAGGACTCCTTAAGGGATAAGGAACAACAAGTTATTGAAGTAGATAGTTTTTCCTGCTCTGAACCTGAGCTAGGAACTTTCCCCCTTGCTGATGTTGGTCTGCAGACAGACATATCCCTAAGTCTCTCCTCAACAAATATTAAACTACAGGATGTTGTTATGCATGTTGATAAAATCCATGCCAGCCCTAGGTCAGGACAAGGTTCAAAGAATGCTACTAAAGAAGAGGTTGCTGCAGAAGATGAGGCAGATATGGCTGATACTGATGATGTAGCTG
This sequence comes from Platanthera zijinensis, assembly GCA_039513925.1. Classification (NCBI taxonomy): domain Eukaryota; kingdom Viridiplantae; phylum Streptophyta; class Magnoliopsida; order Asparagales; family Orchidaceae; genus Platanthera; species Platanthera zijinensis. The sequence goes on along the minus strand of CM077090.1, from coordinate 149,260,229 downwards.
CAGTTGAAGATATCCCTACTACAAAAGATAACCATGAGCCTCCTGAGGCATTAGATACCTATCTTGATGGGTCAAGCCCAGAAAAGGATGCTCAGTCTGAGGGGGGGGGCATAATCAGATGGATTTGACAACCTTGGACCAAGTTGTCACTAGAACAGTTGAGTTTGCACCCACTACAGGTAATACCAATACCCTCATAATTAATAGTGTTAATACAACTTTAGATGAGGAAATGTTTCCTTCTATAGGTGTTGTAGTTGAGGGGGAGTCTTCACAGGTCCTTACTAAGGAAGATGTCCCTCCTCTATTAACCCAATAACCCACTACCCAAATCTCTAATGAGTTACTCCTAAACAATATCAAAGAACTCCTAGATGCTCAGACCACAACCCTCAAGGAGTATGTTGACCAATCAGTTGCCAAGTTGAGAGATGAATTGTCAACTAAAGTCAAGGAAAATAAAGAATAAATCTATGACTTAAACAAATAGGTCACCACCTGGTTTGATATGGCTTGCACTGCTGGCATAAAGCTGACCACCCTTATGAAATCCTTGGACACAAGCCAAAAACTCTCTGCAGCTGACATAGGATATGTCAAGAATTTTGTGAGTACAACTGATGAAGTGATCAGGGGTACAACATATCATGTAAATCAGCAAGTCACCAATGTTGATCTCCACTCTATGCAAGAGGCAATACTTTTGAAAAATCAGCTGCTTACTCACTATGAGAGAATATTCCAATCTATATCAAGCAAAAATGAAGCCAACTCCACCCTACTGCAACAGATCATCTTTGAATAAGGCATAAAAGTGGAGAGCAGCCATGCTAAGACAACATCACTCATTTAAGATCAAGCCTTCAATGTAATTCAAGGCACCAGGGTGGCACTACACCTACCCCTTCTAGATAAAAAGAGGCTAAAGGACCTAGACTTCCCAACATAAGCTAGAGTTGCACTGGATGCACAACTTGCTGGCAGAAGAAAGAGGGAACGAACTCAGATGGCTGAAGAGTTCATGGTAAAGAGGAGAGCTGTGAATAAAGATGATCTAGATCATGAACAGCTAAGTGATGCCTCTAAATCCATCATTATCAATACTTGGGTAAGCCATGGACAAATATTAAAGAATATTGATAGTGTATATCTTTCTGAGGAATGGAAAAAGCATTTGGAAAGAAATTTCCTTAGGGAAAGAGTATTCAAAGAAAATCTTGTAAGGAAGAGCAACCCTAAGAAAATGCCTCCCAGATATATTACAAAGCATTCTTTTACTTCAAATGGCAGGATAACAAGGCTGAAAACTTGAAGAAGACTGCTGTTACCAAGGATGCTGATTCAAGTTCATCAAAGAAGAGCTGAGATGAGGCTGCAAGACTTAGGGTTCTTTAAATATTTAATCAATGTCTTGTAATGAATATCAACAATGTAGATCAAATCTCTATCAATGAAATTAATATGAGTTAGCCCTGACTATATTGATGTGATAAATGTGCATGCAATTCTCATTTATATATCTGTGATTAATGAATATGTTGTTCTTTCATAGATATCTTATAATCACAAGTTTTGCTACTGTTGTTTGGCTAAGGCTCTCTAAATTAGTTAATGATTAGGTAGATCTTAATCATAATATTTACCTTGTCAATGATTAATAAGCTTTTGTTATTAATCATACTGTTACATTATCAATGATTGATAATTCACCAGCACTAATGGTCATTCAATCATAGTGTTAAGTCATCTCTTCTAGGGGGAGTTATCCTAAACTATGATGGCTAGTTGTCATGATAATGTCTCATCAGGCCTATCATGATACTTTTTGTGTTGATGCACCTTAGCATGGATGAGTGTTCTGCCTTCTTAGAATAAGGGGAGATTGTTGTGCCATACAATGTTCCTCATGATTTGAAGAGGCATCACCAATCATGCTAAGGGGAATAATGTATTTGATATGTGCTTAAGTTCATGTATGTAGGTTGTCCTTGATTAGACAGGTGAACAAAAAGAGGAAGCTGGAAGTCAGACAATTTGACTAAGGCAAAAGCGTCGAGACATCTGAGACAGCTGAGAAGAATGTCTCAGCATAACTGTTGAGATAGCTGAGAAGCTCAACACAAAATGTTGAGAGAAGTGTTGGTCTCAGCAAAACTGTTGAGACAGGAGATAGTCTCAATTGTGAAGAAGAAACCGCTGAGACAGAAGATAGTCACAGCTGTAAAGGAGAAACTGCTGAGACAGTTGAGAAGAAACCGCTGAGACAGAAGATAGTCACAACTGTGAAGAAGAAACCACTGACATAGTTGAGAGGGAACTGCTGAGACAAAGCTAGCAGAAATTCTCTAAGTCCAGAAGCGTTGAGTGAAGCAGGCTCACTCAACGCTTCTAAAGAAGAGCTCAGCTCAGAATTCGTCAAACTGAATTTTGAGTTCGTCGAGCTGAGCTCACCTTTCGTCGAGCTAAAGTTAAAGTTTGAGATTCTGAGTTCATTGAGCTCAGTTCAGAATTCTTCGAACTGATTCCAGATTTCATCGATCTCAGCTCACCTTTCGTCGAGTTAAAGTTAAAGTTTTAAGATTCTAAGTTCGTCGAGCTCAGTTCAGAATTCGTCGAACTGATTTCATAATTTGTCGATCTTAGCTCACCATTCGTCAATCACAGTCAAAGTATTTCATGCCGTTGCGGGAAAGCTATAATAGCGCTAGAAGCTACTATTTGTCCCCTTCTGAGGGAGGTAGCGCTCACCATCCTTGGCATGGCCCACACTCAAATTGTGTCGTTGATTCAAATCAACAAATATAAAAAGAAGAGAGAAAAGGGGATTAGGGCAAAAAAAAGATAGAAAATGAAAAAACAGAAAACAGTGGCGGCTGGACTTCATCTTCTCCGATGAGCTTGAAAGATAAGTCTAGCAGTGCATGCCAGCAGGCCAAGGAAGATAGCTGAAGCTTTTCCAGTTTAGCAAGATTGTTCTTTGGAGAACAAGGTGGCTGATTCATCCAATCAGCAAGAAGAGATATCTGTGTGAAGGGCCGTCAGCCTTCAACAACAGATAGCTGTTCTTTAGTGCAGTAGATAAATAGTTAGCTGTAGAAGAAGACTAATTCCTTCTATAGCAAGAGGGCTGGACTGATATCTGCTCAGTCCAACAAGGTAGACTCACTACTAGAAAATTGACTTTTAGCCACGGCAGATTGCCGTGGCTAAAAGTCCAAAACCGTGGCTAAAGACTTTTAGCCACGGTCTGCCCACGGAAAATGGGCGTGGGCAATACGAGCGTGGCTAAAAGTCCAAACCGTGGCTAATACTGGACTTTTAGCCACGGTTCATTGTCGTGGCTAATAGTGGACTTTTAGCCACGGTTTAATTACCGTGGTTAAAAGGCTACCCATAACATAAAAAAATTCAGGCCGCCGCCGCCGCCCCCCCGGCCGCCGCCGCCGCCGCCGCCGCCCGGCCGCCGCCGCCGCCCGGCCGCCGCCGCCGCCCGGCCGCCGCCGCCGCCCGGCCGCCGCCGCCTCCCGGCCGCCGCCCCCCGGCCGCCGCCGCCGCCCCCGGCCGCCGCCGCCGCCTGGCCGCCGCCGCCGCCATATTTATTTCAAAGGCTAATTGAAATAAATTCCTTATAAACCCAAAAATCTCATTTTGTTTTTGCGGTGTGGGACTAAACGATGCCACGACCTTTTGCCACGGTTCAGGCAAACCGTGGCTAAAACTAGACCTTTAGCCACGGTTCAGGCAAACCGTGGCTAAAAGTCCAGTATTAGCCACGGAATAAAACCGTGGCTAATACTCACTATTAGCCATGATTTTTCCCCGTGGCAAAAGAAACCGTGGCTAAAAGCCATTTTTCTAGTAGTGACTCAGAGATATATCTTTGAGTCAATATTTCAACTTCTTGATTATACTCCCATAGGATTCAGATTGTCTGAATCTGAGCTGTATGGCCCTTTGTACTTGAGTTATATGTGACTAATTAGTCACTGAGGTAGGTGCCCTGCTGGGGTACTGAGGTAGGATCCAAGTATGGATTTGAGAGTAGGACTATCCTCCCAGCCTGAGTAGTAGGACTTAGAGATAAGGCTGAGGTAGGTGATTGTTGAGTCACATAGCTGTAGGTGGCAAGTGTGTTACTGAGAGTAGGTCTTGGAGGAGACTGAGTGTAGGGCCTTTTGGCCTGAGGTAGGTGACAAGTGGGTCACTGAGCTGTAGGTGCCTGGAAGGGCACTGAGGTAGGTACCTGGAAAGGTACTGAGCTGTAGGAGTGTTGCAGCACTCTGAGAGTAGGGCCTTGTGCTTGAAGTTGTAAGGCTAAAGAGCCTAAGTTGTAGGCCTTAGAGATAAGGCTGAGGTAGGTGGTTTGAGGACCACTGAGTTATAGGAGCACTGTAGGGCTCTGAGGTAGGAATCTTTGTAATTCTGAGGTAGGGTTCTGAAGAGAACCTGAGTATAAGGCTAAGGGCATGAGGTGTAATCTCTGAGGAGCATTTTGGAGGAGTTTGTGCCTTGGCTAACATAAGTTAGAAATGTTGGAGGGAAAGTGGATGTACCCAGTTGAGGAACCACTATAAACATCTGTGCGCTTTTTTGTGTGTTTGTTCTTCTTTTATATTGCAGGTACTAAAGACAAGCTCTTGATTACTTAGTAAGAAAACATCAAAAAGAATTAAGAAATTTCAAAGACCTATTCACCCCCTCCTCTCTAGGCGACTAGCTAATCCTTAAGTAATAACTTTCAAAATCTTACAGTCTCAGATCTTACAATGATCCTATAAAGCAGTAGAATATAGAATTTGACTCAACACCCTAGAGCTTGAGTCTTCAATTAGAAGCACATATAGAAGGCTTCTTCTTCTGTGTCTTGATCAACACTAAAAATGTCTTCCAGGAATAACTGGCTTGATCAAGAGAACTTGTAGTAGTTAAAGACGAAATCTAGTTGAAGGTTGACCACTGATCAATTCTTTCACAAGACTTAGAAGCAGTTTCCGTAGTTTTGAAATTTTTGTGAATACTGAGAGCTTTAAAATATTTTTTCAAAGGCTTGAGTGTCAAAGAGCTCTTTCTCAAATCTCCAAGTCCTCCTTTTATACTTCTGCTTGGCAAACAGAAATAACAAAAGTTGAAATTAAATTCTCCAATGGCTAGTCAAACTTTCCTCTAACAAACACTTGATTAAAAAACCTCAAATGGCTAATTTTGAACTAACCTAAGGAAGGTTTACAGACTAGGAAACACTCTAGTTGGATTACTTCAAGTGGTCAGCAGGAAATTTAGGAAATAATCTTGAATTGGAATATACCACAGCTGTCAAAATCTGACTAAGGAATGATTTTGAAATCTTGGAAATATTATATAATAAATGAGAATTATTCTCTCGGCTGGCAATCTCTGACTTTATGCAGCAAAATCCGTTAATCAATCTGATTTATATTCTTCACACAATCTGCACCTTAAATCAAGGACCTAACTATTATGTCACGTGTCAAGTTGTAGTAAATAGGTCTAAGTGGTGATGATATGATACCATAGAAAAAGTCAAATGGTTCACATAAAATAGGTGTGGTTAACTTAAAATACATATATGTTACCTAATAAAACTCCTTACACTTAGCCAAGTCTTCCTGCAGTAATTTTGTCATCATACAGTCGAATCATCACTGATTTATGTCATCGATGCAGTCAAACATTCACATAACCTCCCATTTTATGCATTCAAATTTTTACTTAGTCGTAAAGTTGATGTAGTCGAACTTTTACTTAGCTGTGAAGTCGATGCAGTTGAACATTCACATAACCTTCCCTTCCATGCAGTCAAACTTTTACTTAGCCATGAAGTCGATGCAGTCGAACTTCTCCTTAGTGATGAACTCGATACAAAAAAAATTTTCCTAGTAAATATTCTGTTCTTGTCTCTGATTCCTTTTGTCCTTAGTGATTTTTCTCATTGATAGCGACATGTCAAATTTATGATTAGCATAGAGATCAACATGAATTTTGCTCCTTGAGGGATTACAAGGGTAAAATCCTGTTTGGGTGAGCAAGTGTCTAACCATACATTATCCATACACTTAAATTATATCGGTCACACCAAAACTCAAACAACTATCAAATACAAGATGTTTATTTTCATCTTGAGGCCTTCCTCAAATCAGGAATCTTGGGGATAATATTTCCAACAATCTCTCCATATTTGAAGAAGTCAGAACCTCATATGACAATAACCATAGATACATAAAAAATAGGCTAAGCCAAATGTTGGCAGAGAATTAATTTAGATTTACATTCATAAGATTAAGAAAAGTGGGGATTACATTTAAATTAAATCAGATAAAACATCCCAAACATCAACTAGGATAACCCAAGGTTCTTTATACTTAGAAATCTTCTCCTTTAGCCTTTCTCTTTTGCCTTTCAAAATAACCTATAGGCTTTGAAATATTTCTGGGAGGAGGAGGTCTATTTGGGTTCTTTCTTCTATGGATTCTCCTCCTGGTCTCTTGTTCTTTATGTTTTCTCCATTCTATAAAGTTATAATATTTGTATATGTTTGTTCAATGTTTTCCAAAATTGTTCCATGTGTAGAGAATTATGTTACTGGATATGGGACTCCATTCCTTATATCCTGACATGTTCTGAATTTCAATTTTCCTCCTATGTCTAGCTTCCATGATCTCATCTAGGACTTGATCAACCCTCCTCTTCCTTGAAGAAGATTCCCCTTACTATATTGTTGGAGGAGTAAGCTCATACTCTCTCCCCCAAGATGCTTCATAATCCTCTAGAGGGGGGTAATAATTATCTACAACTGCAGGGTCAACCTCAGGATTGATAGATTGAGGAGAGAAGTTTAAGGGTTCCAGTCCCAGTGCTTCTTTGACAAAATTTGTAGTCCATATTGCTTGTTGGGCAGAGTAGTGAGTACTTTCCTTCTCCCCCTTTTTGAGTTCTTTAATTGTCTCTTTGGAGATTGTCACAGCCCGCATTTTTCTCACCATTTAAATAAATCAGAGCAAGAGAAAACTACGAGCTGTGATGCCACGTCGAGCAGGGGATAACTGCCGACGCTCAGGCAACACTCTAAACCTTCAAATCATAAGTTAGAATGATTATAAAACTGGTTCAATTAATTAGCCGTATCCCTCGGCTCAGTGGATCAGATAGTCCACGGTTCGAAAACTAATTTTTATACGTAGCGGAAAATACTTCATTTTTTGTCAACATCCTAGATGAGCGCATAAGTGATCCCGAGGGACCCTTACGCCGACCCAAAATTCTAGTTTTAATTTATACATATATAGGAAAAATCATCTGTTATACGTAATTTAAGAAAGTACGCTAAGTGAGTTCTCTTTAGAAATCATGCTGATCATGCTTTATACATAATATAGTTGAGGTTTTATAGTTTTAAAATAGCTAGCATCCTAGCATAAAACTTCCCAGAGCAAGTAAACTAGGTCCCCAAAGACAGGGTAGCAGTAAAAGTAAACATATCTAGTGCAAAAGGTAAAACTACCAGGGGCGTCAACAACTGACACTAACCCACTGGCAAGCACGTATGTCTGTAGAAAGTGCAGTAAAACTACCTCACACTGACTCAAGAGAGTCTCAACAGTCAACAGAAGGACCTCCAACAGCACCACAGCAACAGCCACCTACTGGCTACCGCCCAGAACCTGAGGCGTTCAGAAGAAATAGAACACCTCAGAGCAAGGAAAAAGAAAAGCAAGTGCTAAAAAGGAAAGAAAGTAAGGTAAAAGCAGGTAAGGTAAAGTAAAGAGAGTACAAACTAGAGTAAAAACAACAATGCCCAAGGGAGGGCGAAAAGCAAACCTGCACCAAGTGCGGGTAAACAGCAACTACTCTGCCTAAAAACCTGCAGAGTCAACATGGCCATGATGCCAAAAAAAAAATGCTGCAACACCTACGGAAGAAACGCCTAACATCCTAAACTGTGAGAGGCGGCAGTAGCAAAAACAAGAAACTTGGAATCAGGTTGAAAACGTTCCTAATCGCCCAACCACTAATTCCAAGTCAACAAATTGCTCAAGGGTTGACACGTGAAGGCACAAAAGACCCATCACTCACTTGCCCAGAAAACTACTCGGGTCAAGGTAAAGAGTGCGGTCATGGCTACATCACACCACACAACCCATAAAAGAGCCATCCACCACCACTACTGACCACAACCCACGATTCGGCCTTCGAAAGGTAACAGCCGACAAGGGACTTTCGATTCGCGAGCAAAACACTCGGGGAGAAATCAACGCTAAGGAATCCATCGTTGCGGTTACGCAACGCCGCTGCGAGTGAGTACACTCACTCGATTCTAAGCCTAGCGTACGAGCACCGACATCGGGTCGCACGATTAAAAGACGCACGACCATAGGCCGTGCGTGCACAATTACACCTAAACGCCTCAATTAGGCAAACTAGGAAAAATCCCAAACCCTAGACCTACACCTAGGCCTAACATAAACTCAACCCGACGCTAACCCACATCTACGCTACACACCTACCGCGACGCCGTCCTAAATCGGAAGCTACTAGCGGGAGGGTAGAAATCCTAATTTTTTTTCTAGCGCGTTTCCAATAGGGATTAGGTTAGGGAGAAATTCAATTAACAAATTTCAACTTGCACGAATACATGAAATTAACAAGGAATTGAACAAAAGGGAGGCCGAACGGCGAAAAGAGGAGAAACACTTGCCTCGCACGTAACACCGAAAAATTTCGCCAGCACAACGGCGCTATGGCGGACGCCCAAAAGCTCGAAAGCTCCAACAAACTCCAAATCCAAAACCTACATAGCATCTATTCAACAAAAAAAGAACAAGAACACCCAAAAGAAATCCAAAACCGAAATGAAGATCCAAAGAAATCATAGAGGAAAGGTCGAAATGAATACCTAGGCTCGTAGGCCTCGGCGAGGGGAACGCGGATCCGGGCTCGGATCGGGAGGAGGGGGCCGGGGCTGCCGGCGGCGGGCGGCGGAAGGAGCGGCTAGGGCGGTTTCTCCCGTCTCTCTCCCGATCGGCTTGCACAGGCAGAACAAACAAAACAAAAAAAATAAAACGGGGGGGGGGGGGGGGGGGGGGCGGCTGCTCGGTCAAAAAGGGGGGGAGAAAACCTAAATACTTAATAACTTAACTTATATTTATTTATATATATATATACTTAATATAAAACTAATACATATATATATATATATATATATATACATATATATTTATACACTAATATATAAGTATGCATATATACTAAACCTTACTCGCACCTGTAAGCATATATACGCCGACACGCCTACAATACCCACCAAACTAAATGCGTAAATATATACATATGGGCTCAAATAAAATGACTATCCGCTAACGAGTAACCGTCGAATGACGCGAAAAAATTAACCGATTTCGGATTTCGACCAAACTCGCTCTGTAGACAAATACTCGGGTTACGAAAACAACGGCGAAGTCGGAAACGACCTCCGATGATCCAACACTCGGGCTAAACTCGCCCAAAGCCAAAACGCGAGGATTCCCTGAACCGCTCAGTCGGGCCTCTAAAACAAACACCGACAGGCTGGGGAACCCCGCAAACAGGCCAAACCCCTAAGAACACCTATCGAGGTACTAAAACAACGGCTCGAGTCAGAAAAATGCCAACGTAACGCCGAAAAAGGATTTAAATAAATCATCGGAAATTCGGGGGCGTTACAGTCACTCCCCCTAACAAAAAGTTTCGACCCGAAACTTTGCGAACACAACCTCTACAACAGAAGGAAAGAACCCAACTACTAGAAAGGGAACGTACCCGACAACTCAGGGGAACAAATGAGGGTGAGCCTCCCTCATAGCCGACTCTAACTCCCAAGTCGCGCTCTCCAATTCTTGATTCTTCCAAAGAACCTTCACCATCGGAATAGACTTCGTCCGCAACACTCGAGCTTGAGCATCCAAAATGCGGACCGGCACCTCAACATACGAGAGGTTGGGCTCCAACTGGGGCACAGCGTCCAAGACTTGCCCACTGCTCCGCACGCATTTCCGCAACTGGCTCACATGAAAGACATTATGAACCCCCGGGAAGCTAGCTGGCAGATCCAGCCTATAAGCAGCCACACCAATACGCTCCAAAATCCTGAACGGGCCCACAAATCTCGGATCCAACTTCCGATTCTTGCCAAACCTCTTCACTCCTACCATCGGAGACACCTTCAAGAAGACCAAATCATCCACTGAAAACTCCAAATCGGACCTACGCCGATTGGCGTTCTTCTCATATCTCTCCTGAGCCACCCGAAGCTTCTCCCGAATGAGCGTCACGGAGACCTCCATTTCTTCGAGTGCATCAGGACCCAACAAAGGCCTCTCACCGGCCTCGGCCCAAAACAAAGGGGTTCTGCAGCGCCTCCCATACAACGCCTCGAAGGGAGCCATCTGTAGACTCTCTTGGTAGCTGTTGTTGTAGGCAAATTCCATGAGCCGTAAACGCTCGTCCCACGCACCTCCATGATCAAGAATATAGCACCGGATCATATCCTCCACAATCTGATTCACACGCTCGGTCTGCCCGTTGGTCTGCGGATGGTAAGCTGTGGAATACCTCAAATCAGTGCCCAAACCCTCCTGCAAACTCCTCCAGAAACGTGATGTAAACCGAGAGTCTCGATCTGAAACGATGCTAACTGGAACACCGTGCAATCTAACGACCTCATCCAAATACAACTCAGCAATCTTCTTCATCGAGTAATCGATCTTATAAGGTACGAAGTGCGCACACTTCGTCAATCGGTCCACGATCACCCAAACAGAATCAAACCCCCTCGGAGATCTCGGTAAGCCTGTAATGAAATCCATCGAGATGCTTTCCCACTTCCAAGTCGGGATCTCCAAAGGTGCCAGCTTGCCACCAGGCCTCCCATGGTCGGCCTTCACCCGCCTGCAAGTGAAACACTCCGAGACAAAACGAGCTATATCACCCTTCATCCCATACCACCAGGCGATCTGCTTCAGATCATGGTACATCTTCGTGGATCCCGGGTGGTAGGAAACACTGGATCCGTGAGCCTCTTTGCATACCATAACTCTGATGTCTCCAACTGCGGGGATGCAAAACCTGCCGCGGTACTTCAGAGTACCCGCCTCGTCGATGGAGAAATCTGGCAACTCTCCCCTCTCAGCCCTGAGGTACAAGTGCAACAAATCCGGATCCTCTTTCTGGTGCAATCTGGTGAGAGAAATCCATGATGGCTCTGCCACTACCAAACTGCTCTGCAACTCACAGCGTCCTGCGGTGATGTCCATCAATAGAAACTCCTCCACTAAACGATCCGCGGTGAGATTGAAGACTTTCCCCGTCTTCCGGCTCAAGGCGTCGACCACCACATTGGCCTTGCCCGGATGGTACTGAATCTCAACATCATAATCAGCAACATACTCAAGCCACCGCCGCTGACGCAGATTCAGCTCCTTTTGTGTAAACACGTACTTCAGGCTCTTGTGATCTGTGAAAATCTTGCACTGAGCTCCATAGAGTAGGTGTCTCCACAACTTCAAGGCAAAAATCACCGCTGCGAACTCGAGGTCGTGCGTAGGGTAATTTCGCTCGTGAGTCTTCAACTGCCATGACCCATACGCGATCACCTTCCCCTCCTGCATCAACACGCCCCCGAGCCCGACATGCGAGGCATCCACATAAACATCGTAATCCTTGCCCTCCGCAGGCAATGTCAACACAGGGGCAGAATATAACCGGCTCTTCAGCTCCAGAAAGGCCTCCTCGCACTTATCACTCCAAACGAACGCCGCATGCTTCTGCGTCAGCTTTGTCAAGGGCGCTGCCAAGGTAGAAAAGCCCTCGACGAATCTTCTATAATAGCCGGCCAACCCCAAGAAACTCCTGATCTCCTTGGGTGTGCTCGGCCTATGCCAATCCATCACTGCCGAGATCTTCTCTGGGTCCACTGAAATACCATCTTTGTTCACCACATGACCCAGGAAGGAAACCTGAGGCAACCAGAACTCGCATTTGCTCAGCTTGGCATACAACCGATGCTCCCTCAAGGCGGATAACACCAACCGCAAATGCTGATCATGCTCCGCCGCATTTCGAGAATAAATCAGAACGTCGTCAATGAACACGACGACAAACTTGTCCAGAAAGTCCTTGAACACCCGGTTCATCATGTCCATAAATGCTGAAGGCGCATTGGTCAGCCCAAAAGACATGACCAGGAACTCGAAATGACCATGCCTCGATCGGAAAGCCGTCCGTGGAACATCCGACTCTCGGATCCTAAGCTGATGGTAACCCGAACGGAGGTCTATCTTCGAAAATACTGAACTGCCACGCAACTGATCGAATAAATCGTCGATTCTGGGCAGTGGATACCTGTTCTTGATGGTGACTTTGTTCAACTCTCTATAGTCGATACAAAGGCGCATCGAACCATCCTTCTTCTTCACAAAGAGAACCGGAGCACCCCAGGGCGACGAGCTTTGCCTTATGAAGCCCTTCTCCAATAACTCATCAAGCTGAGTACGAAGCTCCTCCAGCTCTCGCGGGGCCATCCGATACGGCGCCTTGGCAATCGGGCGCGTACCAGGCTCCAAATCAATCACGAACTCCACATCCCTGTCTGGAGGAAGACCGGGAAGATCGATAGGAAACACGTCAGGAAACTCTCGCGCAACCGGAATCTCATCCAAAAGCGGCACACTGCTAACAGTCCCCAACACTGAGACTAAACAAGCAAAACAGCTAGCAGGAAAAACCCTCTGAGCACATACCGCAGAAATCGCCGGAGAGTCCCGACGCGAATCACCGAAAACACTCCCAGGCTGACCGCTGTCCTTCCTGAAATCCAAGCGCTTTCCCCTGCACTGAATCACTGCATCATATCGGGACAGCCAGTCCATACCCAGGATGACATCGAAATCCTCCAGGTCTATAACCTTCAGATCAGCCTTGGCCAGAAAATCCCCCAACCAAATAGGGCAGTCCAGAATGCCCTGATCTGATATCACGGATTCACCCGAGGGGAACTTGACGCTAAAGGCACCACCAACACGATCAAGAACCCACTGGCACCGCTCGACAAAAGCCCTAGCCACAAAGGAGTGGGTAGCACCTGAGTCAAACAGAACGCGGGCCCAGCGGTTCCTTACCTTAAATTTCCCTATACACAAACAAAATATTAAACGCACAAGCAATTAACAAAACAATAGCAACACTAAAACTGCTACAAAAGAGAAAGTCAAGCGAGGGGGGGGGGTTACCTGAAATGACCTGCGCCGAAGTCTCAGCCTCCGCTGAAGATACCACATTCAGCTTCCCTTTACCCTTGTCCACCGGCTGAGGCGGAGGTAAAGCCTGAAGCGGAACAGCATGAAGAGCGGACTGAACCTGAGGGCACCTCGACTTAATATGGCCCTTCTGGCCACACAGGTAGCAAACACGATCCTTGGACCAGCACTGAGCAGCATCGTGACCGGGTCGCTTGCAGACAGGACAAGGAACATCCCTCCTAGGAGCACCCTGGATGGCATGCACATGCTCCTTCTTCTGGACCCTTGCCCTCTTGAAGCACCTCTCAGCTGGGTGGCCCGGATGGCCACAGAAACTGCACACTACCTTGCTCTTCTTCTCAGAAGCAGCACCAAGAACCTTGGGACCCTTTTCCTCAACTGACCTCCTCTTCTCGCTTCTCGCCTGCTGTCCGCGCTGCTTCGCGTTCTCGATAGCCTCTACCTTCAAAGCGGCCTCAACTGCTCCCGCATAAGTAACTGCGCCGTGAGCAACCGCAAGCTGCTGGACATCGCTCCTGAGGCCACCCAGAAAACGCTTTGCTCTGTCCTCCTCAGTAGCCACCAAACTCGGAGCAAATCGACTGAGTTTGCTAAACTCAATCTCGTACTCGTTGATGGTGAGCTGACGCTGTTTCAGATGAAGAAAGTCATTCATCAGCCTGTCTCGCTCTACTGACGGTAGAAACTTCCTCATCAGGATCTCTTTGAAGGATGCCCAAGTACATCCTCCCACCATGCCTTCCTTCTCTCGCATCCACCAGCCCTTCGCTAGCCCCTTCAGCTGATAGGCGGCTAACATCACCTTCTGGTCCTCAGTCACCCCAGAGTAGTGAAACATCTCCTCTATGGAGATCACCCAGTCATCCAGTACCATAAAGTCCGCCTTACCATCGTAGGTAGGAGGTCGCAGCCGCTGAAACTGGGAGATGAAAGCCATCCCGGGGGGCACCACCACTGGAGGCACGAGAGGAGCAGGAGGGGCAGGAGGGGCTGGAACAGCTGTACCCACGGCGGGGTCCTGAACTCCCGGAGTCTGACCCACCGCTCCGGATAAAAAGGACTGCATCTGGGCCCGCAACTCCACCACCTGCCTTGATAAGGCCTCGTTGCTCTGCCTCAGACTTTCCACTAACGCATCACTTTGAGCCCCGGAGGACTCACCCTCAGACTGGGGAGTCGACCTCGTCACTCTACGCTTCGGCGGCATGCTATATAAAAAAAAAAATTAAAACAGATCAAACAATTAGAACTTAGCTAAACTCCTAGGATTAGACAAAAAGAGTACAGACAATACATACATAAATATGATCTTCTACTGCTATACTTGCTCTGAGATTTTATTTTATTTAGTACAAAAGGAATGATATGCTTAGCCTAAGATGGTTCACCACCATCACACTAACTCTTGTGCCTAGATCGGGAATGCATGAATTATATTATTTTTGACTCAAAAATTATGTGTGTACACATGTCATCCTGCACGTCTTTAGCTTGGCGCGTTGTGCTTATGCAATGTTATGCTATGTATGAATATGTTATGCATTCTAAAAAGGCCCTAATGCATGCCATGGCGGCGTACACATGAAAATGTTATGCATCCCATAATACATAACATTCTCATGCAACGAAAAAGAAAACGTGCTAGTCGCATCCATGCGGTGAGGTTATGCACCCCATAATACATAACCCTCGCATGTTGCCCCTATGGTGGATCCATATACAAACACATATTATGCATTTCACATTACATAATATGCCCCGTATACTTCATGTTATGCTATGAGTGTAGTGCAGTGTTCGTGCTTCAGCCAAGACGTGCTGATGACATGTCGGTGTGTGTATGATATGACTCTAAACACCTAATACAAACAAGGAAAGGTTGCCCGACCAACTTGTCGAGCAACCTCCCTCTGATACCAACTGTCACAGCCCGCATTTTTCTCACCATTTAAATAAATCAGAGCAAGAGAAAACTACGAGCTGTGATGCCACGTCGAGCAGGGGATAACTGCCGACGCTCAGGCAACACTCTAAACCTTCAAATCATAAGTTAGAATGATTATAAAACTGGTTCAATTAATTAGCCGTATCCCTCGGCTCAGTGGATCAGATAGTCCACGGTTCGAAAACTAATTTTTATACGTAGCGGAAAATACTTCATTTTTTGTCAACATCCTAGATGAGCGCATAAGTGATCCCGAGGGACCCTTACGCCGACCCAAAATTCTAGTTTTAATTTATACATATATAGGAAAAATCATCTGTTATACGTAATTTAAGAAAGTACGCTAAGTGAGTTCTCTTTAGAAATCATGCTGATCATGCTTTATACATAATATAGTTGAGGTTTTATAGTTTTAAAATAGCTAGCATCCTAGCATAAAACTTCCCAGAGCAAGTAAACTAGGTCCCCAAAGACAGGGTAGCAGTAAAAGTAAACATATCTAGTGCAAAAGATAAAACTACCAGGGGCGTCAACAACTGACACTAACCCACTGGCAAGCACGTATGTCTGTAGAAAGTGCAGTAAAACTACCTCACACTGACTCAAGAGAGTCTCAACAGTCAACAGAAGGACCTCCAACAGCACCACAGCAACAGCCACCTACTGGCTACCGCCCAGAACCTGAGGCGTTCAGAAGAAATAGAACACCTCAGAGCAAGGAAAAAGAAAAGCAAGTGCTAAAAAGGAAAGAAAGTAAGGTAAAAGCAGGTAAGGTAAAGTAAAGAGAGTACAAACTAGAGTAAAAACAACAATGCCCAAGGGAGGGCGAAAAGCAAACCTGCACCAAGTGCGGGTAAACAGCAACTACTCTGCCTAAAAACCTGCAGAGTCAACATGGCCATGATGCCAAAAAAAAAATGCTGCAACACCTACGGAAGAAACGCCTAACATCCTAAACTGTGAGAGGCGGCAGTAGCAAAAACAAGAAACTTGGAATCAGGTTGAAAACGTTCCTAATCGCCCAACCACTAATTCCAAGTCAACAAATTGCTCAAGGGTTGACACGTGAAGGCACAAAAGACCCATCACTCACTTGCCCAGAAAACTACTCGGGTCAAGGTAAAGAGTGCGGTCATGGCTACATCACACCACACAACCCATAAAAGAGCCATCCACCACCACTACTGACCACAACCCACGATTCGGCCTTCGAAAGGTAACAGCCGACAAGGGACTTTCGATTCGCGAGCAAAACACTCGGGGAGAAATCAACGCTAAGGAATCCATCGTTGCGGTTACGCAACGCCGCTGCGAGTGAGTACACTCACTCGATTCTAAGCCTAGCGTACGAGCACCGACATCGGGTCGCACGATTAAAAGACGCACGACCATAGGCCGTGCGTGCACAATTACACCTAAACGCCTCAATTAGGCAAACTAGGAAAAATCCCAAACCCTAGACCTACACCTAGGCCTAACATAAACTCAACCCGACGCTAACCCACATCTACGCTACACACCTACCGCGACACCGTCCTAAATCGGAAGCTACTAGCGGGAGGGTAGAAATCCTAATTTTTTTTCTAGCGCGTTTCCAATAGGGATTAGGTTAGGGAGAAATTCAATTAACAAATTTCAACTTGCACGAATACATGAAATTAACAAGGAATTGAACAAAAGGGAGGCCGAACGGTGAAAAGAGGAGAAACACTTGCCTCGCACGTAACACCGAAAAATTTCGCCAGCACAACGGCGCTATGGCGGACGCCCAAAAGCTCGAAAGCTCCAACAAACTCCAAATCCAAAACCTACATAGCATCTATTCAACAAAAAAAGAACAAGAACACCCAAAAGAAATCCAAAACCGAAATGAAGATCCAAAGAAATCATAGAGGAAAGGTCGAAATGAATACCTAGGCTCGTAGGCCTCGGCGAGGGGAACGCGGATCCGGGCTCGGATCGGGAGGAGGGGGCCGGGGCTGCCGGCGGCGGGCGGCGGAAGGAGCGGCTAAGGCGGTTTCTCCCGTCTCTCTCCCGATCGGCTTGCACAGGCAGAACAAACAAAACAAAAAAAATAAAACGGGGGGGGGGGGGGGGGGGGGCGGCTGCTCGGTCAAAAAGGGGGGGAGAAAACCTAAATACTTAATAACTTAACTTATATTTATTTATATATATATATACTTAATATAAAACTAATACATATATATATATATATACATATATATTTATACACTAATATATAAGTATGCATATATACTAAACCTTACTCGCACCTGTAAGCATATATACGCCGACACGCCTACAATACCCACCAAACTAAATGCGTAAATATATACATATGGGCTCAAATAAAATGACTATCCGCTAACGAGTAACCGTCGAATGACGCGAAAAAATTAACCGATTTCGGATTTCGACCAAACTCGCTCTGTAGACAAATACTCGGGTTACGAAAACAACGGCGAAGTCGGAAACGACCTCCGACGATCCAACACTCGGGCTAAACTCGCCCAAAGCCAAAACGCGAGGATTCCCTGAACCGCTCAGTCGGGCCTCTAAAACAAACACCGACAGGCTGGGGAACCCCGCAAACAGGCCAAACCCCTAAGAACACCTATCGAGGTACTAAAACAACGGCTCGAGTCAGAAAAATGCCAACGTAACGCCGAAAAAGGATTTAAATAAATCATCGGAAATTCGGGGGCGTTACAGAGATGGCCTCTTGGGCTTCACCAATCTTATCTTGCAACATGCTGACACCAACTACTGTAGTATTTTTGGTTTACAGGAGGTGTCCCTCTAATAGCTGAGTACATGAATCTATTATTTTCATAGTTGTTAGCCAGTCTAGCATGAGTTGCTAGGAATGACTGTTTTAAATTTTCTTCAATGCCATCTTGATTGTCTATAACTGATTGAATACCCTAATGGGTCATTTCATTTTGTGTTACAGTATGGTCCACTGCTCTTATAGTCTTCATGAAAAATTGGAAAGTTTGAGTACTCAGGTGATGCATCTCCCTTTTCACTTCTGAAATTCTCTCATTTATTTCAGTCCTCAGTCCTTGGACTGTCTTTTCCATAAATACTTTAATACTCTTTCTCTGAGTATCCATCATTTTTTGCAGCTGGGTCACAAAAGAGCTTGGTTCTTCAGCAGGTTGTGGAGTTGAGAGTTGGGGCTCAGTCTCAGCAGCTTGTTGAGAGGTCTCTATAGGACCGTCATAGTCCTCATACAAGTAGTCATGAGTTGACTTCTTGGAGGTACCTATGCCTGTGTTTTGGTCCTCAAGAACACTTTTTCCTTTCTACACAACCATTTATGGCCAATTGGATTAAATTCTTCAGAGGTGTCCTTATCACGAGGGACTTTGGATGTGAAGGCTATTACCTTACATATCACCTTCTCTACTTCCTCCACAGTGACCTCTTCTTGTCCTTCTGCAGGAGATTCAACAACTTCAATCTCTTAGTTAGAAACCTCGGGCACAGACTCCCCCTCAACTGTGCCTGACATGGGTAAGGGTGGATGCCTCTCTCCTTCCACCACTTCCAAGGGAAGTGTGGAGTCTTCCTACATCTCTGTTGCTATGAACTGAGGAACGAGTTCCTCTATGACTTGTCCTAGGTGGACTTCAATAGGTTTTAGGGCAGCAAGATCCTGGTGAACTTCTCCTATCTCATATATTTCTTTACCAGCCACTCCCCTGACTACTTCCATGGGGGCAAAACATTCCAGATCCATCTCCATATGGATATCAGGGTGATGATCTCCTGTTTGCTCCCCCTAAGTGTGACTGGGGGCTGGGTGAGATATTTCACCTTAATAAGCTTTCCTCAGTCTTATCCTCTTTGCAACCACCTTCCCTATAAGGCTTATTTCAGACCTCTTCTTCACCTTCTACTTCTCCTCTTCTTGGGAGAGCGTGGAGCTTGCTCATCCCTTTTTTGGTTTAGGAAAGGGCTTATTCCATCTTTCCAGAGTTATGTAATGCATCTTTTTTAGATAATGGAGAGGGACTTTTGGTGTTTCTTCCAACCTATCTCCTAGGATTTTGAACATGTAAAGAGAAACAATTATCCCCATGTTGGGGATAGCCAAACACTCCTTCAGCCTTATCAGAATGAAGTTGCTCTAGTCGATTTTTCTTATCAAAATGATGGTAGTCATAACTTTAACATGTCCCTGGATATCCTATCCTGGGATCCAGGTTTACATAATAGGGCTCGTCCTATTATGTCTGCTATTAGTTTATCTAGAGCATTCATGCCGCTCTTCTCCAGTGACCCATAATCTTTTTTAGTGTACTCATACCATGCTAGGGCTTCAACTATATATTCCTTGGTAATTTTTTTTCCTTCTTCACCCTCTTGATGGGTAGGCAGATCCAGGTGACAGCTTATGCTTCTTGCTATGACTCGCAAATGATGATTTACCAATATAGTTTTGATGTTTGAACCTAAACTACTCATATATGCATTCTAGGAGAACTCTTCTACTGCTGAAGGAACAATCTTGGTGGTTCAGATAAGGCTACCTCCAACCCGACCGCACTCAAGAGAAATATTACATTTTGTATCTCTTCTGAATAGGTCCTGAAGCCGCCCCTGACAACTTCGCTTCCGTTGTTGATTCTTTTTGATGAGCTCTCCTTTGGTGCCATTGATGGAACTAGGGTTTGAAGGAAACTGGGTTTTTTGATTCGTGATGGGAGAGGAAGTGCGAGAATAAGAGTGTCGACATTTGAGATTTTAGAGCTTATTTAACCCAACATTTCCCGCTATTTCTCATTTTATTAATATAAAAAGAAATTCCAAAAGGCGCGTACCTATTTAAGGAATAAAATACGCAAAAAAGACTGTGTCGATATCCTTTTGATTTTGTTATAGATTTTCCACAAATCCCAAATCCTTTTTCCTTTTAGTTTTGGTTGAAATTAATCTTCTTCCCTACATCTTGGTTAGTATCCTAGATACTACTGGCAAATCACAGAATAGTAGTAAAGAGAATTTTAAAGTTCTATTTTCAGACCAAATGAGATAAGATTAACTTAAATATTGAACATCTCATCTAGTATAGAGGTTAGGCATTAAATTTTATCAAGATTTAGCATGCCTAGTTTAATTTTAAAATAATTGAATTTCTCTTCATCTAAAGGCTTAGTGAAGATGTCTGCCACTTGCCTGTTAGTGGGGACATACTCAAGGCAAATATCTTCCTTTTCTATATGCTCTCTAATGAAGTGATATCTTATCTCAATGTACTTGGTCCTGTTATGTGATACAAGATTTTTGGCAATTGAGATTGCACTAGATGAGTCACAAAATAGAGGTGCTCTACTTAGCTGGACATTGTAGTCCTGAAGTTGATGTTGTATCCAAAGAATTTGAGGACAACAACTTCCAGGTAAAATATATTCAAACTCTGCTGTGGATATGACCACACTTATCTGCTTCTTACTCCTCTAGGAAATAGGCTTTCTTCCAAGGAATTATCATGTTCCTGAAGTGTTGTTCCTATCTTCCATGCTTCATGCAAAGTCTACATCTGAAAATCCTGTTAGCTCAAAATCATTACTCCTAGGGTACTGTAAGCCAAGATTAGGTGTACCCTTATGGTATCATAGAATCCTTTTGATAGAAGTATAGTGAGATTCCTTAGAGTTTACTTGGTACCTATCACAAACATATGTGGAGAACATGATGTTTGGTCTACTGACAATAAGGTAGAGTAGGGACCCAAGCATACATCTATACATGATTTCATATAAGGGTTTCCCCTTTTCATCCCTATCTAGAAAAATGTTGGAGTTCATTAGAGTCTTCATAGAGGTTGTATTCTCCATTTCAAACTTTTTTATAAGCTCTTTTGTGAACTTGGTCTGTGAAATGAAAATTTCATCTTCAGATTGCTTAACTTAAGGCCTTAGGAAGTATTTTAGCTCTCACATATTGCTCATTTCAAACTTTCTTTGCATAATTTTGGCAAATTTTTTGCAATGATTATCATCTGTAGATCCAAAGATGATGTCATCAACATAAATTTGCTATAGCAAAATCTTACCCTTAATTTCCCCTAGGAATAATGTATTGTCTATCTTCTCTCTTGAAAATTTGTTTTCAATGAGAAAATTAGATAAGATCTCCTACTAGGTTCTAGGTGCCTTCTTGAGACCATATAAGGCTTTTCTCAAAAAATATACATGAGTTGGATGAGATGAATTTACAAAACCTGGACATTATTCTACATATATTTCCTCTTTTAGATCTCCACTATGGAAGGCAGACTTCACATCCATTTGGTAAACTTTGAATCCATTGTGAGCTGCATATGCTAGAAACAACCTTATGACTTCCAATCTTTCCACTAATGCAAAGGTCTGGTCAAAGTCTATTCCTTCTTCTTGTCTGTATTATTTTGCAACCAATCTTACCTTGTTCTTGATAGTTACTCCTTGCTCATCCAGCTTGTTCCTGAACACCCACTTTGTCCACATGACATTGTGGTTGAGAGGCCTGAGGACCCACTTCCAGACCCTATATCTCTTAAATTATTCAAGTTCTTGCATAGCCAAGACCTAAGAAGGATCTGTGTTGGCCTCCTCAAACTTCTTTGGCTCTACATGGGAGAGAAAGCTCGGGTATAGTACTTCATTCATAGCCCTGCCTGTGGTCTATACTCTAAGATCCAGATCACCAAGAATTTAAGATTCAGGATGGTCTCTTAGATGCCTTGTAGTTATATGCAACAAATCTACATCTTCTATTCTTCCGGTTCAGGTTGGGCTATATGTAGCTATGGCCTTTCTTCAGCTTCACTTTCATCTCCATTGGAGTTGCCTCCATCCTTGATTAGTTCATTTGGTGAAGTTAATTCAGCTTCTTTTCTTTGATCATTGATGATTGCTTTTCCAATCTTCCCTTAATACTTGCAATACTAAAAGAACTAGACCAGCCCTTATGGATTAGACTGGCCTTATCAAATACAACATGAATGGACTCTTCTACTCCTTTGGTCTTTTTGTTGAATATCCTATAGGATTTACTATGAGAGATATATCCAACAAAAAATCATTCATAAGATTTCTCAGCAAACTTGGTCATAAAGTGTTTCTCATTGTTTAATACATAACACTTCCAAAAATTTTGAAGTAGGACAAAGTTGGTTTTTTGCCTTTCACGAGCTTATAGGGAGTCTTATTGTGAGTCTTGTTGATTAATGCCCTATTTTGAACATAGGAAGCTGTGTTGACAGCCTCAGGTCTTTGATGTTATTATTGAGGAGCATGGTGGATTTGATGACAAGGTCACATGATGGTCATACTAAGGCTAATTTGAGCAATCCAATTTAAAACAATATATTTGTTATAATTTTTTGTTTCCTTTATGTAACTACTATAATCTCTTACTTATTTCAGTTAGTCAGAAATCATTGTTAAAATTTTTTTTTTGCATTAATTTTAGTACCATTACAAGAATTTGTCAAGATGATGTTAGGGTATTTATTCTCATCATAGGCAAATATGTCACCATTCCAACAAGTGGATGCGAATTTTTTGCAGTTCAGAATTTCCTTAGGGTCTGTTCGATGTGTAGGTATTGGATTTCTGGAATTAACTTGGGTCAGAAAATCAATATCTGCAAGAATTAGTTTTGTGCAGAAAACCAATTCTACTGTTCGGCTACAGGATGGAATTCAGTGAATAGAATTGGAATTGATATGTAAAAGATGTTCGGTTGCACAATGGAATTGACTTTATGAAATTAAAATTTTTAAAATTTATACAGTTTAAAATTAAAGTAGCAGATTAAACTACTATTAATAATTAAAGTTCAAAATTATAAATAAGTTCTTCCGCATAAACATCATCCATAATTAAAAATACAGAAATAGATAAAAGTCTATCTTTCATAAAAAGACAAATCTAGCGATCAAATTATATTCTCAGTCATGTGCCCTTCATGTCTTTAGGTAGCCTCATGAGTATGTCACATTTGACATTATCATAAGAAAGTATATCCATTGTCGTGAAAAAATCACGCATGTGTAAATCCGTCATCTGAGTCAGTACGACATATATGTCGTCAACATTTCTAGTAGACTTGCTCCTCGATGCTTTTTTTATGAAGTCAGCAAATTTCTCTATGGCTATCGCTATGCCATCAGCTCCTACTACACGCTTTCTCCTCCTTCTGCTGCTTCCTTCTTCGTTCGTTATAGTCTGTTCTTGTGTATTAGTTGTTTTCTCTGTCATAGACTCATCATCTATATCTTTGTCATCTCTGTTGTGGTCACGACATGACTACCAGTTGCTCTCTCAGTTCTGCAGAGCACAGCCAAATAAGACCAGTTGATGATAAAATTGTCCTTATAATGCTTGATAGATGGACGAGCCTATAATATTATAATTAATTTATAATTTTTATGAAATCAACAAATATTTATTTATTTAATAAGAAATATACCTTCACATAGTTCGCCCGTACTTCTTTGCTATCCACCTTCACCATATTTTGTTGCCAATCCTAACCAAATCCACTAGTGTCTAGCATTACGTTGACTTCTATATAGTACTTGTTCCAAGTCTTCAGGGGAGCCATTAACTTCTTCTTTTTAGTTTTGACACCACAAATTTCTTTAAGGGCAGTCATAGCTGCTTTAAAAGCAACGCTCTTCCAGCCATTCGAAGTTTTATGCCCCTAACTATATCACTCCAACAAGGCATTAGAAAGGGTAATGTCCATTTATAATGTCCAGTGCATGCAGGACTGCTCAGTCCTACCACCCATCTTTCCCGTGCTCTGATCCATGATGTATCACAGACATAGCCTTTAGCATGAAGAATATCACAAAGCTCATTGAAAGGTGATTTACTCATGCATAACTAGCTAAAGCAGTTAACCTCATGTCCATTATATAATCATTTTAATATGATATGCTGTAGATCGCCTTTATCTATAACATTTACCGGGGCTCTGAGAATGTAGTCCATAACAATCACAACAACATCATAAGTGGCTGCAACTGCTGACTTTATAATAATATCTATCTTACATTTTTTCCCAACTCTACATGATCCATGACAGAATAGAACTGAAATAAAAATTAGAACCAAATTGGCTTGAATACTACATGTATCTAACCATAAAAATGTACACAAGTATCAAACCATAAAAATTATTTTTTTTCATAATAATTGACATGAAACATTTAATCGAATCTAACCAACACACAGAGCTTGCAATAGTATTTATGTACTAAATATACAATATACGTAACCATAACTAACACACAGAGCATATCAACATACCACATTGCAGATCATAACTAACAATAAATAAAATTTCAAGATCTGAAACGTCAGATCTTAAATTTTTGAAAAGAAATTTTAGATCTAAAATTTCTTTCCAAAAATTTCAGATCTGAAATTTCTGGAACAAAGATGAAGGTGAAGAAGAAGAAAGGATGAGGAGGAATAAGAAAGGAGGAGAAAGAAGAGGAAAAGGTAGATCTAAATTATTTGAAACGAAGAAGGTGAAGAAGAAGAAAGGAGGAGGAGGAAGAAGAAAGGAGGAGAAGAGGAAAATGCAGGAGAACAGGAGGACTCAGACAAAGAAGGTAAAAAATAAGAGAAGAGGAGGAAGAAGAAGAGGAAGTATACCTGTGGTGAAAGAAGAGGAGGATGATCAAGGAGGAGTATCACTAGTGTCAGGGGAGGAATGCCTTTCGTCAACTACAATTAGGCGAGAGCAATATAGCGAAAACTTATCCCAGGAGATAAGAATCGGGGCTCGCATTTTTAGCCTCGGGTTAAAACTGACGGCTTAAACCCCAAAACCAATTCCACTCCATTTCTGTCCCGCCGAACAAAGGAATTGGCTTTACTGTTTCCCAAAACCAATTCCAGAATGCCAATGTCTGCCCGCCAAATAGACCCTTAAAAACAATATAGTTAATTAGAAATTCAATATAGTTTATTGGCTATCAGTCTTAAGATACACATTCATATGTGCAGAACTTTTTACAACTCTATGACACCTTCTGAGTTAGCTAGATTTTTGTGGAGGAGGTATTGATAAGGCTATTCCCATTTTCATTGATTGAAAAAGAACGAAAATGGTTATATTATCTTCCTACAGGAACTATAAAAACTTGGGAACAATAGATGCCTCTCCTTGACATTGTGGCAAGAGGAGCAATTCTAAGGAAATCTACACCTGAATGTCACTGACCATCATCTTTGGAGTTAATCCCCAAGAGGATTGTAGTGAAATCTAGAGTCTTATACATAGGAGGAGTCATGAACATTCTAGAGAATTCACATATCATGTACATACTAGAGATGTATAGAATAATCTAGAATGATGAGAGTATATAATCTTCTGTAATTTGGAGGGAAACCTCTTTGGGGCCTATAAAATGGGAAAACCCCCTCATTTGTAATCACCCAAGTTTTGGACAAGCAATAGAGTTCTTTGAAATATTTCACTTGTGAGCATTATCTTGAGTTGTTTCCACTCTCATTTCTTCATCACCGCCGAGTTATTGCTGGTAAAGACTGACTTAGCTTGAGTACATGGAGTGGCAAGGAGGGTCTAATGTCACACGGGAGCTTGAAAAGAGAAAAATTTATAACATGAAGCTACCGAAATCATGGTAACTTTAGCCACCACTAGTGGTTAATGTGAGAATGGTACCAGGGAGAGTGTGCTTTTAGATGATATTGATTCCTAGCCCATAAGAGAGTTGGAACAAGAATGTGAACTCAGGTTTGCTCATGCTCTCAACAAGCATACTCATGGAGACGAGGACATGTACGTTGGGTTTGAGAGTATGCAAACCTGACCTGAGCACAGGTACAAAAGTCGCTTTTACGAAATTATCTCCTGTGAGCCTCATCGAATTCTTGTAGTTCTCGGTAAATCCAATTTGTGCTGTGAGACAACGCCAATGTCATTTAAAGACATGCAAACAATTTCTCAAGCAAATGAGGTGGCGGAGTCCAAACAGCAGCGATGACGGCCTCCAAACAACGGTAATGGCGGCGGCGGCATGAAACTGCACTTACAACGACCTAGGATCTGCTCCTCTTAAGGTGGCCAAAACTCACTCCTAAACTTCTTTCTTCCTTCAATAAAATAAAAGCAGAGCAACTTTTGCTTTTCCCAACTTGGAATGAATAGAAGGTGAGAGATGATACCACCATTTATAAAATTTTTTTTTCTTTTGAGCCAAGTGGGCTGCTAATTAAATGGTAGGCATGGGTCCCCACCCAACTTCAAATGACTACCAACTAATTTTTTTCAAGCATGTATGTTATATAAGTCAAACATGAGGTATTTTATTTTATTTTCTTAATTACATGCATACACACACTGCTCATTTTTTAAATTCTTCATGAGGGTAGATGCTTGAAGGTAAGCAAGCTACCTTGTTTTATGATTATAAAAATAATAATATATGCGAGCTCACCATCATCAAAATCATTTGATCTCCTCAATCTTATGTATGATCGTGCCAAGATTTCTTTATGACATGATATACCACATTATTGACCTTTCGATGTCCGTAACTGCGGGTTTTCTCTACATCGGATGGAAACCCGAAACCCAACAAATCCTCCCCTTCATAATTTTTAGGAGAAAACTGTCATCCCGGTGATCCTCAGACCTGCTCTATTGTCATTAGTATGCTCTTTCTTCATGTCAAGCTCTTTCTGCTCCAAAACATCAGGTATACAATGATACCACATATCAAATGCTTGGACCTCGAGTGAAAGGTGTGTTTTCCCCAAATAAATTGCACTCAAACTATCGCATAACACTCTTGAGTGAAACTCAACTCCTTAATGAAATGCTTCAATTAAAGGAGTTTTTTCCTACCTTAGTGACCGCAATAAACTCGGCCTTAGTGGTAGACAGTGCAATGCATTTCTGCAGCCTTGACTATCACGATACATCCCCTACAAATATGATCAGGTACCCAAAAGTTAATCTTTCAGAGTCCAAATCTCCAGCCATATCAACATCATTGTAGCCCAGAATCCCTAAATCGCTGTATCCAAACTTCAACATAAAATCTGACATTCTATGTAAGTACCTTAAGATCCACTTAATAACATTCCAATGTTATTTTTCAAGATTGGAGAAAAATCTACTTACAGTGCCAACGATATGTGATATATTAGGGTGGGTTCACACTATATAGTGCATAAGACTACCAAGTGTATAATCATAGGGGCCTTCTGCATCTAATTTTTCTCCTTAGGTGTACTCGAGCACTGGTCAGCGGTAAGTCTGAAGTGAGCTGCAAGAGGCATGCTCACCTTCTTTGCTTGATCCATACTGAATCACTATGATACCTTCTTGATGTATCTTTCCTGGGATAGCCATAATAACTTGGAGCCTCTATCTCTCCAAATATGCATCCCTAGGATGGTCTTTGCTGCTCTTAAGTTCTTCATTTCAAATTTAGAGCTCAATTGATGCTCCTTCCAACTATTATCATGTCGTCAACCTATATGAGTAGAATAATAAAATCTTATGGAGTATATTGCATTACAAACTCTTCTTTTGGTGATGGACAAAGCTCTCCTTCCCTTTAACCCATAAACCCTCAGGATGTTCCATATACAATTCCTCCTCAAAATCGTCATATAAAAAGGCAATCTTGACATTCATCTGCTTAATCTACAGGTCTAGTCTTGCAATAAGTCCAAGAATAACCTGGATAGATGATATCTTCACAGTAGGAGAATAGATCTCAATAAAATCAACTCCTTATTTCTTACTAAAACCCTTTACCACTAATCTAACCTTGTATCTAAGTGGTATCGAAGGGTCTCTCTGCTTTACTCTGAAAATCCACTAATTCTTCAGAGCCTTCTTGCCCTTGGGTAATCTCGTCAAATCATAAGTGTGGTTCTCATGCAGAGACTATATCGCCTCCTCCATAATAACCATCCACTCTTTCTTCTCTGAGCTCTGCACTTCCTTATTAAAGCACTCGAGTTTCCCCACATCAGTCAATAGAATATACTCAGAAGAAAAATATCTCAAAGATGAGTGTCTGATTCGATCAGACCTCCATAGAATGAGCTCAGCTGATATTGCAGGTTCCTCATCAATGATCTCGAAAGTATCTAGCGTCTATCTAAATCACCTAGAGGGGGGGGGGTGAATAAGTGATGTTTGTGTCTTTTCACGGATTAAAAAATTACTCAAAAATAAACAAGCACACAAACACAGAGATCTATAGTGGTTCCCCGTATTCGGTACGTCCACTGTCCTGCCTTGCCTATCTACCACGAAGGGTTAGATTCGGCTAATTCACCTTTCTCAGATTATCAACAATCTTACAACTTAGAGCAACGCTCCTACACCTCGGAGAACAAACTCTCCTACAAATCTATCCACACACAGATCTACAAACTCGATCCACAAACGGATCTACAAACTCGATCCACAAACAGATCTACAAACTCGATCCACAAACGGATCTACAAACTCGATCCACAAACGGATCTACAAAATCGATCCACAAACTCAGAGAAACAATCTCCTACAATAGTAAATGATTATTACAATACAACAATAACGATCACAAGTATTTGCTTCGACGTTCTTTAAAATAGTAGATCTTGAGATTTGAAGAATTAGGAAAGTGGAAAGCTTTGAAGACTTCGAATCGTGAACCTTCAATCTTCGAACGACTAGATCTAGAGGAGTATAGATCTTAAGAGAAGAAGCAATCCAGTCATGAAAGTCGAAGATGATGAATCTTGCACTTCGTCGATGGTCGAACGGGAAGAATCGCGCGACGGTAATGTCGAGCCATCGGTTTCCCAATATGGAAAGACTCGGGAATTCGAAATAGCAATTAGCAAGATTAGTAAGAAACTTTTTTCGAAATCCATTCTAATATATATAGAGAGAGAATCAACGCAACGACTATAAAGGAATTCCAAAAACAGAACCCTAAAGTTATTGTGCATGGCCGACTGATCTCGCGACTTGTTTTGAGAAATTTTCGAAAAAATGACCTAAGTCAAATTCATCGAGTATCATCGAGTATCATATTGATACTTGTCGGATACATCTTGATATATGACGAAAATTACTTAGCCTAATCGTCTCAGGCCGGCTGTACACTCGACACAATGTCGACAAGTCATACTCGATGAATTCACGGAGTATCACCAGGTATAGTCGACGAATTCGTCGAGTATCGGTTAACAAACTCGACGCAGTCAACGCCTTTGATATTCGATGAATTGGACTTAGAAAAATCTAGAGAGGGAGTGTTGATTGGACTCGACGAATTCAGTGTGTATCACTTAGCATATTTGACGAATTTAGCGAGTATCGTTAGATACATTAGATGAATTCGAAGAGTATGCACAATGATACTCGACGAATTTTACTTATTAGATTTTTCCCTTCTCCAAAGAATTTACCCTAAGTATATATGACAAATTCGACGGGTATTCATAAGTATACTCGACGAATTCGGCGTGTATCAATGATGATACATGACGAATTCGACGTATATGCTTAGCCATACTCGTCGAATTTTACTTAGGTAAAATTCCTATTTTTCCTGGGTTTAACCCTTGACCATCCTTGAGTCTTCTCTTATACTTGGGATATAAGAACACCCCAATAGAGAGATTATACGAGAGTCAACACATTGGCCTACACAATGAGGAATTACATTGTATAGTCCTGTGTTTACTGACCCACTGTAACCTGACATTGGTGTGTACTTGGCATTGTAGACCTGCAAGTACATAACTAAATAGTGGCATCAAATACATTCTCAATTCATCTTAACTTAACAGGGCCCTTCTTCAAATCTGGGTTATTGTGGATACAATACCCAATAATCTCTCCCTATTTGAAGAAGTCAGAAACCTATAAGCTAAGGTGAATTGCACATGATAAAAAATAAAATACGAAAACTTGAAAAGATAAATGATATAAACAAAAACACGCATTCCAAGACAATTGTGAAAATTATATATATATATATCAGATTGTCCATAGTGTTTAACAGGGGGGTAACCCACAACTCAACAAAACATAAAACTATAGTCCATATCGGCTCTGATTCTTCTGCCTTTGCCTGTCAAAATAAGCCTTCAGCTTTGGAAAGTACTTTGGCGGAGGTGCAGGCATTGGATCAGCGTCTCTGTGATTTCTGAAGTGAATTCTCCTTTTGGTGCATGATAGCTTGTAGTTATTCCATTCTTCCTGATCATAGTGGTGCTGATGTTTTTCACCACCAATATCAACCAAGGAGAATGTGTCCAATATAATACCTCTGGAGATGGGACTCCACACTTCTTCCATTTCTCTATTTGGTTCTGACCTTACAGTAGATGGTCCTTAGCCATACTTTCTCTTCTTGTGGACTGGAGCAGATGGGATCTCTTCAACATCAACAGCAGCAGTAGAATCAACCTGATAAAAGTCTTGAGTGTCTGACCATAGTTGAGAGTAATTCTCAAGAGGATTAATTTCAACAGGGACTAGCACAGCAGGTGCTTAAGAGCTTGCCAACCTCCCATATAGCCACACACAATTGTCATAGCTGTAGTCAATAGACTTTTGGAAGTTTACTATCATGGCAGCTTAAATAACATTCATCTTAGCTTTCGTACCTTCCTCTCCATTTCTGACTTCTGTAGCCAGAGAATTTTCATACGCTTGCAAGTTGTCGTCAAAATGAGCCATGGAAGTATTATGCGCTGCAATCATAGTCTTGGCATTTGTGTCCATATTATCCACAGTTTCCTTTATATACTGGAGGCTATCCATATTCAACTTTATTGTTTTTCCACCTTCAACAAATAATTAATCAATCTTTGTGTCAAGCACTTCAATTTTAATTTTAACTTTAGCAAGGCCTTTGTTGACGTCTTTCTCTGTCTCTTTTACCTTGTCCAGGACTTTCTTCATTGTTGCTTCAAATTGTGCTTGTTGTCTTGCCAACATCACCTCTATTGTCTTGAGAATTGAACTATCAGCACTGGAGGTGGCAACTGTCTTAGAAATAATAGGTGGGATAGAGGGTAGATCTTCATTGAGAGACTCATCGATCGGGGATAATCGAGCTTTATAATTCAGCAGAGGCACTTCAGCAGCTAGGACAGGAGGATGCTCCTCTATATCTCCTTCCTCATCACAAATCTCTACTACCTCCTCAGGAATAATTGGAGGTATACCCATTGCCTTGGCAACTCTTTTCTCAAGGTTGCCGATAAACCTGTCAACCTCAGTACCAACTAATATCGGAGTCCTAGTCACCTCCTCCTCAGAAGATGCAACAGGAATAATCTCTGGGAGAGGGACAATCAGATTTTCTATAGAAACTATCTCAGACCCATCATTAGCATTATCAGAATCTCTGGGCTCATCAGCAACAATCATATCCTCATCTGTATCGATCTCAAGGTCATCCACATTCAAATCAGCATCAGCAGCAACGCTATCCTCATCAGGCACTAGCTCCTCAATAACAGTCTGAGCAATCTGAGCAAACTTTGACAGCAGATGCTCTGGCTCTGGGAATGGAATAACTGACTCCCCCTCTATTCCTGCCCTCGAACTCTCAGGAATGTCATTGGGGTGTGGAGAGGTAATACTGACCTCAGGAGCATGATCTTCCTCCTTCCCAGCCACCTTTGGGGCTCCCCCTTGCCTTAAGATCCTCTTATCCCACCTTGTGAAGATGGTAGAGTCTATCTTCTTAAGGTGATTGATAGGTCCCCTTTGGTCATATAAAACTTGTTACCATCAAACTGATTCAGGTACAAGGTGATAATCCTTCTAAAGTTTGGTGTGCGGAGACTGTCCTTTATTTTCTCAAACAGCATCGCACCCCAGTTCAACCTCTTCCTACAGATAATTGCTACTAGCACTTTGAACATTTCTGTAGAAAGGTAGTCGTGTGAACCAGTCTTGCATAGCAGTACTTTTCCAACGATGTCTGACATCAGTTTCCCTTCCTCGTTAATTCCTTTTCTCTTGATGGCCTTTGTACGTCTGGGCAGTCCACAAAACAACAGGGATCGAGAGAAATCATCTTCATCTAGGTAATCAGCCTCTTCATAGATTGGAAGCCGCAAATACTGGACAGAAGGAGAAACTTGAACTTGTACTTCTGAATCTTGCTCTTGATAACTGTGTCCTCATGACAAAGTTTTGCATTATGGAAAACCTCTAGAACTTCCTTGTCCAACACCTTACAGGGGTGTTCGAGGACGAAGGAGAGTCCAGCCGTCTCCAACATGAGATTAATGTTCCTGAATTTGTCTGATGTAGAAGCAAAGCCTGTCCGGACCAATTCACTTCCCCCTAGCAAGCCACTGGTGGTTCTAGTTATCATAAGAGAACTGAAATTTGAACTTGGAAAACTAGAATCTGATATCATTGGAAAATTGGAATATGATATCACTGGAAAACTAAAATCTGATGCTACTGAAGAATTGAACTTGTCAGAATCGGCGGCTTTCGGCTTCTGGTAACCCACCACAGTGCGAAATCAGCGGGAGAAACTGGATGCGACGGTCGGCTAGGGCTTGGAAGAACTGCACAACCCTAAGCGGGGGAGAGGAAGCACGCGCTCTGCAAGAACTTCTCGACGATAACGACGAGGAATAGGTGCGGGAGGCAAATCATCGAGTTGCTGTATACGGCTAACCGGCGGAAGGTTTCGTTGAATGAAATGTGCGGCATGCCCCCTTTTTCGATATATATATATATATATATATATATATATATATATATATATATATATGTAAATTTCAACTTGACCTAGAAGGTGTGTACCTTATTTGTTGTCGGTTCTTTGGATCCAATATAGTAAGAAAGAATTCTCCTTGCAAGTTAAATTCGACGAGATTCACTGGATATAGAGTTTAATTCGGCGAGTATCATGTTGATATCCGACGAATCGGTGTGATTTCCGTCTGATATATGCCGAATTTTCCTTTGGAAAATTTTTCTACCGTCCTGAATTAATTCCCGAGTGAAATCCTCCTTGCTTAGCTTTCTTCACGGGTCAATTTTCAGCATGCCTAGTTCTATTTTGAAAAATGAGAATTTGGCCTCGCCCAGCGGCTTTGTAAAAATATATGCAACCTGTTTGTCCGTCGGGATATATCTGAGGGCTATGTCCTTGTTCTCCACATGTTCCCGGATGAAGTGATAACACACCTCAATGTGCTTTATCCGGCTGTGGGAGACTGGATTGTTTGCGATTGCTATTGCGCTGGATGAGTCGCAATACATTAGAATCTCTCTGAACTTCAAATTATAGTCTTTTAGTTGATTCCGGATCCATAGAAGTTGTGCGCAACAACTGCCCGTAGAGATATACTCTGACTCGGCGGTAGAAGTTGCCACACATTTCTGCTTCTTATTGCTCCAAGAGATAAGCCGTCTTTCGAGGAATAGACACGTCCCGGAAATGCTTTTCCTATCATCCCTGCTTCCTGCAAAATCAGCATCTGAAAAACAAATTAGCTCGAGATCATTATTTCTCGGGTACCATAAGCCAAGATTGGGTCTACCCTTATGGTATTTTAAAATCTGCTTTGTAGTGACGTAATGAGATTCCTTAGAGTTCACCTGATATCTAGCACAGATACATGCTGAAAACATTATATCTGGTCTACTGGCAGTGAGGTAAAGCAAAGATCCAATTATACTTCTATACTTGGTTTCATCAAAAGGTTTCTCTTTCTCATCCTTGTCTAGAGACACAGTTGAACCTATTGGAGTCCTCATAGATGTCGCATTCTCCATTCTGAATTTCTTAAGAAGCTCCATGGTGAACTTCGTCTGAGAGATGAAAATTCAATCTTCAGATTGCTTCACCTGAAGTCCTAATAAATACTTTAGCTCTTCCATACTACTCATTTCAAACTTCCCTTGCATAAGTTTAGAATTTTTTTTGCAAATGTTGTCTTATGGAGCCAAATATGATGTCGTCGACATAGATTTGCACTAACAGAATCTTGCCTTTAACTTCCCTAAGAAATAATGTCTTGTCTATCTTTCCCCTTGTGAACTTGTTCTAAAGAAGAAAGTTAGACAACGTCTCATACCAAGCTCGGGAAGCTTACTTTAAACTGTATAGAGCTTTATTCAAAAAATATATATAATCAGGGAATTTAGAATTTACAAAACCTGGGGGTTGCGCTACGTATACTTCCTCTTTCAGATTCCCATTGAGGAATGTTGACTTCACGTCCATTTGGTAGACGGTGAAGCCTTTGAGGGCAGCATACGCAAGAAACAACCCGATTGCCTCGAGCCGAGCCACTGGAGTAAAGGTCTGGTCGAAGTCGATCCACTCTTCTTGTCAGTATCCTTGTGCTACAAGTGTGGCCTTGTTCTTGATGATTACTCTGTGTTCGTACAGCTTGTTTCTGAATATCCACTTGGTGCTGATCATGTTCTGTGCTTTAGGCCGAGGTACCTGCTCCCAGACTTTGCAACGTTCAAATTGATTGAGCTCCTCTTGCATTGCCAATATCTAGGAAGCTTCCTTGTTTGCTTCTTCGAATTTCTTTGGCTCGACCTGCGACAGAAAACTTAGATGCATTATCTCATTAGTTGTAACTCTTCTGGTTCTCAAACCATCGCCTGGCTCTCCTATTATTTGATCAGCTGGGTGATCTCTTAGGTGTCTATACACTAGATTCCTTGTTCTCCCTCCAGCAGGCTCTACAACATCTGGTGCATCCTCTGTAGGTTGTAGCAATTCTTCCTCTAGCGGTTCTTCATCCACCAAGACTGGATCGATGATCTTGACTGAGGTTGGATCTTCTTCCTTAACAGCTTCATCCAAGCTTACTTCCTTGAATCTGGTACCTGCATCTGCACCAATAACACTAGACGAGCTTCTTTGGACCATGCTTGTCTCATCAAATACAACATTTATTGATTCTTCTACCACCAGAGTTTTCTTATTGAAAATCCTATATGTCTTACTATGACTACTATAACCTACAAAAATACCTTCAAAAAAGTTTTCACTAAACTTTGTGTGGTAATACTTCTCATTATTAAGTACGAAGCATTTGCTTCCAAAAATTCTAAAATAGGACACAGCTGGTTTTCTGCCCTTCAATAGCTCATAGGGAGTCTTACGATAGCTTTTATTAATAAGTGCTCTGTTTTGCATGTGACACACTGTGTTGACTTCTTCAGCCCAGAAGAACTTCAGAAGTGAAGTGTCATTCAACATAGTTGTACATGCTTCAATTAGGGTTCTATTCCTTCTCTCAGCAGCTCCATTTTGCTATGGAGTGTGCGGGGAGGAAAACTCATAAAAGATACCTTGACTTTCACAGAATTCTGTCATATCACCAGACTCAAACTCTGTTCCATGATCACTTCTAATTTTGACCACTAAGCATTTCAGTTCATTCTGAATTTGCCGGACAAAATTGGTGAAATACTCGAAGGTGTTTAACTTGTGTTTCAGAAAGAACACCCAAGTAAAATACGAGTAGTCATCAATAATTACTAACGTGTAGACCTTACCTCTTAAGCTGTGAATTGGAATAGGACCGAATAAGTACATATGAAGTAAGTATAAACTTCTTGAAGAATCTTTTTCAGCAATACCCTTGAAAGTAGCTCGTGTCTGCTTACCATTTGATAGGAGTGACATGGGCTCTCTTTAAGGCACTTAATGTTGAGGGCATCACAGACTAAGTTGTGAGAAAATAACATATTTATTTTTTTGAAATCAATATGTGCTAATCTCTTGTGTCATTGGTCACAGAGAGACGCACTACTTTTAGCCATAAAACACACTAGGGTAGAATTGTCTAAACAAAGAAAATTTAAACAAAAAATATTTCTACTCCGAGTGTCTGTTAAGACCGTCTCTAGATTTGTAGATGATTTTATCAAGTACTTGTCCTTTCAGAACTCAATGTTGTAGCCTTTGTCACATAGCTGACTTATGCTTATAAGATTATTGTGTAATCCTTCAACATAAGCTACGTCTGTGAAATAAACTACACCGTTGAAAATCATACCATTACCTTTTGTTGTTCCCCTGTCTGACCCTCCAAAGATTACTTTTGGTCCGTCTCCGACTGAGGTATACTCAAGTAAAAGGCTTCTTGTCCCGGTCATGTGCCGAGAGCATCCACTGTCCAAATACCAAATCGGATTTTTGTGGCCTTTAGACATATCTACAAAAACAAATCATTTTACCTTAGGAACCCAAACGTATTTGGGTCCTTGGTTCCTAGTCAGCTGAACACCACTAGGAACATTAATCTTGCAAGTGGTTGGTCTCACATTGCTAACTCGTGGGGTTATATAATTAGCAGGATTATACCAACAATTTGCGCCAAAATGACCAATTTTGTCGCAGCACCAACAGTCAAACCTGTTTTACCTTCTCTTGTACTCATGCTTTACCTTTTGGAGCTGAGGTCTAGTAGGGGTTGGATTCTTAGAGGTGGAGGCCTCCTGGTTGCAACATACACAGAGGCTCCCCATCTCTTTAGCCTTAAGCACAGCAGATTTAGCTTTTGGTGCCTTCTTATTGTTATGACCATGTACATATGAACCATAACTCTTCATCTGAATTTCTTCATAAGGTGCTTTGAACACGCTGGCACCAAAGTTACGGGGACGGGTCCATCCCTGGTATCTATTCTTAGGCTCTACATAAGTAGGCATAACATAATGACCATAGGATGACACCATGTCACACTTATTTGTTAGGAAGATTACCTTCCTAAACGAGGGTTGACCCATGTGTGTCTTCCCCTTTTCCATGGCGCTAGCCTTCCTGACAGCCTTACCCTTTCCACCCATGTGGCCAAGACCACTACCCTTCTTCTGAGCTGAAAACTAATAAATGAGAGAGAATAGTCTTCGGCTTGGAGTAACTCTCAATGAGTTTTCTCTCCACTGCGAGCTTTTCTTCCAGCTCATCAAGATATTTTTCTTTTAGACTCAATGTCTCAGCGGAGCCCTTGAGTTCCTCTTTCAAGGAGTGGACTTCATTTCTGAGAGGAAGTAATTTTGTAATTTCTTTCTTTAGATTAGTTTTCACTGTCTTGAGGGAGGCAATCTCCTTTAACTGCTTTTGGACTACCTTATGACATTTGTCGAAAGCCTTTAACAGGTGCTCGTGTTGAGCCATCAATTTTGATTTGTCCTCATCAGAAGAATAGCCTTCATGACTATTAGTGGACATTTCAGACTCAGAGAGTATTGTGCGCGAATTTACCTTCCTGTGGTACTCGGAGTCACCCACTTCCTCGTTTGATTGTGCCATAAGCCCGAAGTAGGCTTCCTCATTTTCTGAGCTTGACTCACTTGAGTCACTGTCACTGAGAGTCTTCGACTTCTTGGCGACGAAGCTCTTTTCTTTTTTTCTTTTTCCCTCGAAGGATCTCTTTTCTTCCTTCTTGGAACCATCCTTCTTCTTATAGGTACACTCCGCAATCACATGCCCTGACTTATTACAGTAGTAGCAAATAATGTCAGAGGAAAATGTTTATTCGGTCTAGATTTATACCTATCCTCCTAATTATAGCTTTTCTTTGAGCGATCTCCATCACGATGAGATTTTCTGTAGTCAGAGGAGGATGACTGATTCTTCATCTGTCTCCTCTTGCTAAGCATTTTCTTGAACTGCTTGGAGATAAGAGAAAATTCTCCATCTGATAGCTTGGAGCCTGACGTTCTTGGCTCATAGTCTTTTGGAGTATCAGGAGCACGTGTCCTTATGGGTGACACGACTTTAGATTTCCTCTAACCTTTAGCCTTCAGAGCAACTAGCTTGTCTCTGCTTGAAATTCTATTGCTTTGCTCCTCCTTCTTCCTGGTATTCATCTGGATTTCATAGGAGAGCAACTTGCCAAATAGGTTCTGAGGGTCGATTTCCGGCAACTTCCCAAATTCCCTAATGGCAACAACTTTGTTATCCTAGTCCTTAGTTAGGGATCTTAGAAATTTTTCATTGAGCTTGTCGTGAGTGAATGTACGACCATAGTTTCTGAGGCCGTTGACGATCTTGAAAATTTTTTCAAAGCTGTCAGCGATAATATCACTTGATCCTTTCTTAAACGCTTCGTACTCTTGATTTAGTAAAGATCTTCGATCGTATCAAATTTCCTTTGTCCCTTCCATCAGAACTACTAAACAGTCTCATATTTCCTTGGCAGGATTGCAGTGTAATAAATTTTGGAGCATTGAATCACCCACTACACTTGCTATGATGTTCTTCGCTTTCTTATCCAAGGAGACCAAGGCAATTTCATCCTTGGTTAAATCCATCATTTTCTTAGGGATCATAATCGCCGGCTTCAGAGCTAAGGCTTGAGTAGGTATCTGTGATCCTTCTTCCACTCTCTGAAAAATTCTTGGATCAACAGCTTTCATGAAGAACCTTACTCTTTCTTTCCACATAAGAAAATTCTTTTTAGTGCATACAGGAAGCTTCATAGATGACATGTCCTTGCTTCTATCCATGGTTACTAAGCGGAATCTCTAAACGCTAGATCAGAGATCTTGTTCAAGGTGTTAACCTTATATCGAACAAAACGCACATCTGATACCAATTAAAAGTATCTAGCGTCTACCTAAATCACCTAGAGGGGGTGAATAGGTGATGTTTTTGTCTTTTCGTGGATTAAAAAATTACTCAAAAATAAACAAGCACACAAACACAGAGATCTATAGTAGTTCCCCGTATTGGGTACGTCCACTGTCCCGCCTCGCCTATCTACCACGAATGGTTAGATTCGGCTACTTCACCTTTCTCAGATTATCAAAAATCTTACAACTCAGAGCAACGCTCCTATACCTCGGAAAACAAACTCTCCTACAACTCGATCCACACACAAACCTACAAACTCAATCTACAAACGGATCTATAAACTCGATCCACAAACGGATCTACAAACTCGATTCACAAACGGATCTACAAACTCGATCCACAAATGGATCTACAAACTCGATCCACAAATAGATCTGCAAACTCGGAGAAACAATCTCCTACAATAGTAAATGATTATTGCAATACAACAGTAATGATTATAAGTATTCGCTCTGACGTTCTTTGAAATAGTAGATCTTGAGATTTGAAGAACTGGGAAAGTGGAAAGCTTTGAAGACTTTGAATCGTAAACCTTCAATCTTCAAACGAATAGATCTAGAGGAGTATAGATCTTGAGAGTAGAAGCAATCCAGTCTTGAAAGTCGAAGATGATGAATCTTGCACTTTGTCGACGGACGAACGGGAAGAATCGCGCGATCGTAATGTCGAGCCGTCGGTTTACCTATATGGAAAGACTTGAGAATTTGAAAAAGCAATTAGCAAGATTAGTAAGATCCTTTTTTTTGAAATTCATCCTAATATATATAGAGAGAATCAACGCAACGACTATAAAGGAATTCCAAAAACGGAACCCTAAAAGTTATTATGCATGGCCGACTGATCCCACGACTAGTTTTGAGAAATTTTCGAAAAAATGACCTATGTCAAATTCGTCGAGTATCGTCGAGTATCATATTGATACTCGTCGAATACATCTTTATATATGACGAAAATGACTTAGCCCAAACATCTAAGGCTGGATGTACACTCGACATAATGTCGACAAGTCATACTCGACGAATTTGTCGAGTATCACCAGGTATACTTGACGAATTCGTCGAGTATCGGTCAACAGAATCGATGCAGTCAATGCCTTTGATATTCGATGAATTGGACTTGGAAAAATCTAGAGAGGTAGTGTCGACTGGACTCGACGAATTCGGCGTGTATCACTTAGCATATTCGACGAATTCGACGAGTATCGTTAGATACATTCGAAGAATTCGACGAGTATGCACAATGATACTTGGCGAATTTTACTTAACAAATTTTTCACTTCTCCAAATAATTTACCCTAAGTATATACGACGAATTCGACAGATATTGATAAGTATACTCGACAAATTCGGCGTGTATCAATGATGATACTCGACGAATTCGGTGTATATGCTTAACCATACTCGCCAAATTTTACTTGGGTAAAATTCCTATTTTTCCTGGGTCTACCCTTGACCATCCTTGAGCCTTCTCTTATACTTGGGATATAAGTACACCCCAATAGAGATATTACACGTGAGTCAACACATTGGCCTACACAATGAGGAATTACATTGTATAGTCTTGTGTTTATTGACCCACTGTAACCTGACATTGGTGTGTACATGGAATTGTAGACTTGCAAGTACATAACTAAACAGTGACATCAAATACAATCTCAATTCATCTTAGCTTAACTGGGCCCTTCTTCAAATTCAGGTTATTGTGGATGTAATACCCAACAGATCTCCTCTATATGTTCACCATCAGTAGTGTCCTCATGATCTAGAGGTGGCTCAGTGTCCTATATCTGATTAGGCTTAGAGACATCCTTAGTTTCATCACCTATAATCATAAGAGACTCTAAAACAGTATGAGAGTCAGCCTCATCAATCTTCTCAAGATTAACCATAGTCTGATCATCAGTAAATACAAGATCATGACAGCGTACAAGTTTCTTCTCAACCAGATCAAAGAATCTGTAGACAAACTCACCGCTGCGTCCATATCCTAAAAAGATGCACTGTCGGGTCTTGAAATCCAATATTGATCTTTCATCCATCGGGACATGCACAAAGACTTTACATCCAAAAACTCTCAAGTGACTATATAAAGGGTTCTTCCTATACCATACTCTATCAGGAACATCCTCCTGTAATGCAGAACTGGGTGAGAGATTTATGACGTGTGCAACTGTATACAAAGCCTCACCCCAAAACATGCCAAGTAGCTTGGCCTCAGACAATATACACCTTACTTCCTCCTTCATCGTCTTGTTCATTCTTTTTACTACGCCATTTGTCTGTGGCGTCTTGGGCAGAGTCTTTTCATATCTGATCCCTTGATCTTTGCAGTACTCATCAAAATGACCACTATACTCACCCTTGTTATCGGACCTGATACACTTTAGCTCATTCCAGTACTACCTCTCTACCTCGGCGTGGAATCATCAAATACTATTGAGGACCTTATCTTTGGTCTTAATAGCATATACTCAAAGTTTTCTCGAAAAATTATCAATGAACATCACAAAATATGATTCTACTCCTCTTGTCTAGACCTTAAGTGGTCCGCAAACATCAATATGTATGAGCTCCAACGACTCAGATCTCCTGGTGGAGCTTTATCTATGGAATGAAACTCTATATTGCTTCATAGCCATGCATTGATCGCATATCACTAACTGAACTACAGCTAGATAAATCATCATCTTCTTCCTAATAAGGCATCGCAGACCCTTCTGGCTAATATGACATAGTCTCGCATGCCATAAGGAGGTAGATGATTAATCCATGATGGTGATGGTCTGAGCAGCTTCAAGTGTTCCTTTGCATATAGTATATGTCAATATATCTCTAGCCCTTGTCAACTACAAGCGATCCTCTAATCAGTTTTCTGAAATTTCCACCAAACACACTAAGGTCTCCCTCATTATCCAGTTCCCACTCTAAAACCAAATTAAAGCGAATGTAGGGTACATGCCGCACATCCTTCAGAATAAACAAACCTCTCATGCGGGTCTTCAAGTGCATGTCTCCCCTCCCGATGAATTTAGATGTGTCACCGTTGCCTATTCTAAGACCTTCACAGTCATGAGTCGTGTAAGTGGCAAACAACTCTTTGTTGTGGGAGACATGTGCAGAAGTACCTGAATCCATAATCAAACTTCTATCATCGCACGAGAGTGCAACAGTGATGTAATCTCCTATAATGATGACATCGTCCTCCTCTGTAGAAGCAATGGTTTCTGTGTGCGTGTCCGTCTTCTCATTTGAGCACTCTCCCTTCTTCTTCTGGTCATTCTTCAGTGTAACCAAACTTCTAAATATGACCCTTCTTGTGTCAGTAATGACACTCCACATTCTGATAGCGGGACCTAGACTTCACTCTACTTTGGCTCATCTCGCCCATCCTTCCTTTACTCTTGATCTTGCCTCTCCCCCTATGCTCGGTGTAGAGGACATAAGTTTGTGAAGAAGAGCCTGAATGTACTTATGAGTTTCTTCGCAGCTCCTCATTCAAGATGTTACTCTTGATAATCTCCATAGTAATGATGCCACCAAGAGAAGAGTAAATTAGAGAAACTCTGACCATATCCCAAGAGTTTAGAAGAGACTTCAGTAACCGCAACGCATTGACCTCATCCTCGAAAGTCACATTTATAGTAGTGAGGCAGTCAATAATACCCTAGAACTCTTTCACATGATCCAAGATGGGAGATCCCTCTCTATATCTGAATTCGCCGAGCTTCTTTAGGAAATACAATTTGTTAATGTCAGTACTCTTGACATACAACGTCTCTAGAGTCTTTTAGAGAATTTTTTTGTCAACGATACTCAAGGCGTGATTATAAACGTTCGGCTCCACGAACTGTCTGATGAATCCGCATAACTTCTTGTGCGCCACTATTCACTTATTTGAATTCATGTCTTTAGGCATCTCCTCAAACATGAGAGCATGTCAGTCCTTCACATAGATGAGATCCTCCATTAGTAAGTGTCACTGGTGGTAGTTTGCACCGTTCAATTACATCACTTGCTCGGAGCTCTAACATGAAGTAGAATCCACCGTGCACTGTCACAGATCGGACTGATCTCAATTTTCTGAGCCGACTATTTCAAAGAAAGGAATCAAAGAGGCTAGGGAGAGGAACAATGGTTGTCACCTACCGCACCCGATCACTAACCAGAAATATCCGATCGACTCATCTTGAATCTCAGACAATTTAGCATGATAACTGCTTATAATGAACCTGACTCTGATAACACTTATTGGGTTTGAGAGCACGGAAACCCGACCTGAGCACAGGAGCAAATGACGGATTTAAAAAATCCTATTCTATGAGCCCCCTCGAATTCTTGCAGTTCCGTGTATCCAATTGTGTAGCGAGGCCACGTCAACGTCGTTGAACGATGTCCGAACAACTTCTCAAGCAGCGACGGTGGCGGCCTCCAAACAGCGGCGGCAGCCTCCAAACAACTGCGATGGCGGTGGCGGTGTGAAGCTGCACTTGCAACGGCCTAGGATCTGCTCCTCTCAAGGCAGCCGAAACTCACTCATAAGCTTCTTTCTTTCTTCAATAAAATGAAAGCAGAGCAACTCTTAGGCTCCGTGTGGGAGGACTTATTTTCACAGGTCAAGCGGTCACGACCGCATGAATCAGGCCTTAATTAAGGTCTGATTCATGCGGTCGTGACCGCTTGACCGGTGAAAATAAATCCCCCCAAACGGAGTCTTACTCTTCTTGTCTTGAAATGAATAGGTGGGAGATGCTGCCACCATTTATAAACTTTTTTTTTTCTTTTGAGCCAACTAATTTTATTCAATCATGCATGTTATACAAGTCAAAGATGAGTTATTTTATTTTATCTTCTTAATTGCATGCATGCACACCGTTCATTTTTTAAAATTCTTCATGAGCAGGAAATCATTTGATCTCCTCAAGTTTATGCTTGAACGCGCCAAGAT
Organism: Platanthera zijinensis; assembly: GCA_039513925.1. Taxonomy (NCBI): domain Eukaryota; kingdom Viridiplantae; phylum Streptophyta; class Magnoliopsida; order Asparagales; family Orchidaceae; genus Platanthera; species Platanthera zijinensis. The sequence goes on along the minus strand of CM077090.1, from coordinate 149,216,386 downwards.
CTCTTTATGACATGATCTATCACATTATGGACCTTTTGATGTCCGTCGGCGCGAGTTATCTCCGCATCGGATGGGAATCCGAACCCAATAATGTATGATAAATTTATGAACTACACTGATGAGATTGAGAAAAAAATTATGGAGCAGGAAATTTTAATTGAGAAATTGAAAAGTTGCATTGCAAGGATCTACAAGGATCTATCCGATGATGCAACTTTGATGATGAAATAAAACTATATGGACCATCACCTATGCCTGGTGATCAGTGTGATGAAGAAATGGTTCTAGAGCCACTAACCACCTCAAAAAATGTCCCCACACTGCTGAGTCGCTAATGTAGCGACTGTATAGCCACCGCGTGGCAAAGTGATAATAGCTATGATATTTGTATGGTTCTATAAATAAGTCTCCCCTGTAATAGTTTACAATTAATAAATGAAGAATGTCTGTGAGTCTTTAGTTTGTCTGTTAGTGTAGTCTGTAGATTAGCAATAGCTGTAAGTATAGGTTCGGAAGGCATCCCCTTCCCCTCCGGCACCGGTTACCACCTCAAAAAATCAATACCACAAATTTCTTGAAATGGTGAGAAAAGTGAATATTTTGGACGCTCTTGCTCAAATGCTGCGGTATGCTAAATTCCTACAACTTTCAACAAATTCGACAATCCAGCCTCAAACAAATCTGATCTCCTCTCAACAAACTCGACGAGATCTGGCATATTTGGTGAGATTGGCATATTTGACGAGATTCATAATGTTCGACGAGCATGGATGGAAGTGATTCGCATGCGCCGCCTCTATGGCGATCGGATAGCATGCATGGACTTCTGGGAGTTCCTTCCCTCCATGCTCAAAACCTTTGATCTTGGATTTCAATGCATTTAAAGTTTTCCGCCATTTAGAGCACTTTAGGGATCGGCTCACAGTCGCTGAGAGAAACCTTATTTCTGCAAAGCCCTCTTGGCATCGTGTAGAGGGTCTAAAAACCCATCTCTGATGATCCTTGAGTCATCCTTGCTGGAAATAGCAAGTAATCGCAGCCCTTAAGTTTCTTCAATGAGAAGTTGAAAAGACTTCTCTGGTTTTGAGCATGTGTTAGTGATCAATAGGTTTAATTATCGGTCATTCGCAACCGATCTAGTTCTGGTCCATTGCGGGGAGGTATTAAATGAAGTTAGATCTGCACCAAGATTGTCGGTTATCCCCCGAATTCATGCGCATGAATAGATTTAAGGGTTATTCTTCAAATGCATTTTTTGTAAATCGAGCCCAAAATGGAAAATGTAGCCGTCGTCAACACCTTTCTAACGAATGGTTACACGAATGTTTTGGACATCGTTACTGCCTTCGAAAATCCGAACTAGTATGACATTTATGTAACAGCATACACTTTTGCCTTGGAAAATCTGAACTAGCATGACATTTATGTAACAGCATACACTTTTCATCGAGTATTTATAAACATTTTTACAACTTGACGTGGTAGGCCAAAATAATAAATAAATCATGCTCGTCTCCATAGAGATTAATAATTATAAAGATAATCTCTTAGAATTATAAAACGGTTTCAGATGCCTGATTCGGTTCGACTCCTTCACGGAAGTTGTAGATTTCTGCGATTGACGCGACTTATCGTAACTTATTTGTTCCGGTGAAGCTGGACAAAAACATCATTATCATAGAATGTATGTTTGGTAAGACCAATGTTACTATCATTACCCAATTTTTTTTTAATTTGGGGCATAAGATTTTGGTATGACAATGACATTTTTGTTCAACCTCACCCGAGCAAATAAACCGCAATAAGCCGTGCCAAACGCAGCCTAAATATTTCACTTTTTTGATATAATCGTGACCATCAAATTATGATCAAATGATATTTGTCGAAATTATAGTGATTTCGATAATTTGACTATTAGGTGACATTCTGGCCATCAAAATGACACAAAATGTGTCTAATGCTCTAGGCTAGCTCCCATTGGAATTAGCTCATCTTTTTTGATTCAAATCCTATATTCAAAATGAAATAATTATTTGAAAGCTTAGAGTGGAAAGAACATAACTCTTATGGTGTACAAACAAGTTCTTCTGATTAGAGAATGATCAAATTTTGGGTGACTCTGATTGGCGCTGTGTTGGGAAGTTTATAATAAACTGCATCAAGAATGTTAATCTCTTTTACGTATAATGGGTAGGGGGATGTGTTGATCTTAATTTTTACGTGAATAATAATTTTAAATTTGCCATTAGGTGTTTGATATCGAGTGTGAAAATGATGATTGCAATCTCAGAGGTTATGATTGTTGGATTATCTAATTTAATTTGACACGTCAGAGTCCGGTAGGGTGATAGTATAACGGGGTGACTCGACGAACCCATTTTGTGACGAGTGGTTCGAGCCTGATCGCGGTTTATGTCAAGATCCTCTAGATGGGAGGATGGACGGCCACGATTGATCAAGTTTGCTTGAGGCCCTAGGTTTGGGGTATAAATAGGAGTATTAAACCCATCTCAAATAACTCCATTAGGTTTTCTCTCCCACTCAAGAAAAGCCCCAAGCAGCCGGCCCTAGTCTAGGCGGTTTCCCGATCCAGTCCAGGCGGCGCTCCACCCTCCACCGGGATCCAGTCCAGGCGGCTTCCCCGATCTAGGCACAAGCGGACTTCGGCTTTCCGCCTCCCCTCTTCGGCGACGGTATCCAGTGGCTGAAGCCCCACCTCCGAAGAACCCTAGTCCGTTCTCCAGGCGGCGCTCCTTTGCAGTCCAGGCGGCGTTCCACCGGGATCCGGTCGGAGGCAGTGCATTAGTCCGACACCTCTTGCAACTCCTGCGACCCCAGTAGGCGGCTTGAATCGGGCATCCATCCCGACAGCACCTCCTCACCTGCATCAAGTTTTTTTCTGCTCTCATTTGGCTTCATGGCCGGAGGTATAACTTCGTTTAACTCCTCTATGCGTGATCCTCTTTGCGTTTCTGCTGCGCTCTAGGCATGTCCTAGAAATATAGTTCTCAACATCTGGTATCAGAGCCACCGTATAGAGGTCTAGAATACGGTTTTTTTAAAAAAAATTTGCGAAGATTTCATCCCCAAAAATTTTCCTTTATGATATTTTTCAAAACTGTGCGAAGATTTCTTCCCAAAAATTATTATTTGATGTTTTCAAAAAAAAAATCTGTGGAGATTTCTTCCAAAATGCGCGTAGCTTTCTCGTTGGATGCTCGTTCTTTTTGTTTTGTGTGTTTAGGGATCGTCGTGGTTGTCTATTGCCGGTTGTTCTGTGATGGTGTAATATATTTTCAAGGCCCTATAATGATTTATTATTTATTTATCTGGAATGTAATGTAACGGCAATGGACAACCCTGCTCTCTTGACCCGGATCCGATTTTCGTGACCACCTTATGGAGGAGATCAAGCGCTTCAAATCCGGTGATCTTTGGGGCTCTTCGATACGGTGGTGGAGGAACATATCAAAACGTCCAAGTCTTGGCGATGGTGGAGGATCCAGAGTACATATGAAGCTTTTCAGATGAAGGCGTTTATGGAAATCGGATTCGGGTCATTCTCTTGTGTGAGCTCCAACAAATTTTAATTAGAATACTGGTTTATCGTGATTATCAGGGATAGCCAAAGCATCCTAATAAGCGCGGTAATAATGACTGTTCAAGGAGCACATCGTGGGGTGCGTTCTTATAGTCACAAATATCTAATTTTTGCACATTGCAATTAAATTTTAAGGTTGCTAAAAATTGCTCGGTATCATAGGGAAGTAATTGATAACAACAAAAATTTTAATTGTTATATAGTAGTAAGAGTGTATCCCGATTAATGGGTCTCCATGCTCACAGGTACGAGTTCTCATTGATCGTGATACATAGTCTTACTAGCTATATAAATAAAGAAAATTAATAAAAATCATATGCGATAGCGGTCTTTGCCCACAGGGAGACTGATTTTTTATCATTAACAATTAATATGAGTTAATTGTTGAATACAGTTTTTGTGCCACTTGGCGCAATTTTTTATTATTTATGTCGTCGTTTTAAAATAAATTGTAAGCATATATTTTTCCTGGTTTTTTCTTGCAGTTTTTAATACTGTAATCTACCAAACTCAATTTATCCCTACTCTCTCGGGGGACAATTATAAAATATGGAAAGATAAGGTGCTTCTAGCCTTAGGGTGTATGGACCTTGATTTAGCACTCCGCGTGGATGAGCCTACTCTCCCCACGGAGGAGAGCACACCAGCTGACCGTACCTTATACGAGTGATGAGAGAGATCTAATCGTCTCAGTATAATGGTGATCAAGACCCACGTCAGTCAGAGCATTAGGGGATCTATCCCTCAGTGCAAAACTGCTAAAGAACTGATGGGGACTATTGACGAACAGTTCGTCAGCTCGGATAAAGCCCAAGTCAGCACCCTGATGGCAAAGCTCTGTTCCATGAAGCTCAAAGGGACAGAAAGCGTAAGGGGACATATAATAGAAATGAGAGACATAGCTGTTCAACTAAAGACATTGGACGTTGATTTTTCGGAGTCATTTCTGATGGAAATTAAAACGAAACGCATAAGGTCACAAACGTTCACGAAGTGAGATAAATGAATAATTAAACAACTAGATGTGGCCTATGTGAGGAGGATCGACATGAACATAAATAATTAATTTCTACGGCATAGTTTACTCAACGATAAAATTAATCACTTGTAAATTGTATGCAATCAGTTTGATATGAAGACAATTAAAATGAAATATGATATGCTGTTAAAAATTAAATGCGAAAAATTAAATGTGTACCATTCTTTGATTAAGACTCATGTCTGATTGTGGTCGACATTCTTAATAATGCGCTGGTATTTTTTACGAATGAAGTTGGCGGCCCTTGTGGGCGAAAACAGCATCACTTTGAAGAACTTTCAGTATAGAGTGCTTTTTATCTAAGCAATGATGAGGAAGTCAAACTTGACCTTGTTTATAATTTCCAACACAATTAGACAAAATGATTCCTGCTTGCAATGGGTTACCGGCAATATAATTTCCTTCTCTCAAATGACGTTTATCGGAGGATGCTGGCCAAGAGTTGAGAAAAAAACTCTCTTTGAAATAAAGTGGATCTCGCCCTTTCCGTCAATGATGGCGAATGAAGATATCGCCCCCCTTTTTTTTTTCTGATGCCGAGCACTGTCCTAAAACCAAATCACCGGCAACCAAGATCCACACAGAGAAATGGACGGAAAGAAGGTGGTAACCGCAAGCACCACTTCGCCCTGTTCACGAATGGATTTTACACCCAAAATAATCAGTTTTTATTCCCTTTAATAGGAGTGGGATTTTGAGAGTGGGGAGGAAATACTAAAAGCATCCCAAATAATCTCTCATATAATTTATGATTTGTGCACACGTAAAATGAATCGAGTGCACAAATCAAAACCGATTAGTCCGCACGTGCCAAGGGAAAGACCAAGCTCGCGTAATGAAGGCCAAAATTATCTAGCCCACCTATCACGGGCTTCGACTATTCACGCTAACCAATTTTTGACGCACACTCGCGGGAGATCCAAATAAACTCGAACGGACACAAGCGCTTGATCGAGACGACTTGATTGAATTATTCCACTTATAATTAGGAAAACTTACAATTTCTGGTCCACTTCATCTTGACTTCCTTGCCTGCCGACTACACTGCCTTCAAGGTATCTTATATGACACATAAGGAAAAACGGTCAGTGAACGAGCTATTGAACATGTGTGTTCAAGAGCAAGGCAGGCTGAAGCAAGAGAAGCTGGAATCGGTGAACTTTGTGCACCACAAGAAAGGGCAATCCAACAAAATAAAGAGTGACCCAAAAGGCAAGGGCAAGGGGATAGCTGTTCCCATAAAGAAACCGGAGAACATGAAGCTATCAACTTGTTTCTTCTGCAAAAAGAGTGGTCACATGAAGAAGGATTGCAACAAGTACAAAACTTGGCTCGCGAAAAGGGAAGGTATGACGTCTTTAGTGTGCTATGAATCAAATTTCGTAAATTCTCGTGATTTTCATAACACATGGTGGATTGATTCAGACTCTACAATCAATGTTTCTACTGTTATGCAAGGGTTTCAAAGCCTAAGGAAACCTAGTGATGGAGAACTATGCGTCTATTCAGGAAACAAGATGCTGTCTTCTGTTGAAGGTGTTGGGACATACAAGCTCGTCTTTCAAACCGGATACATTTTGGAGTTAGAGAAGACCTTCTTCATTCCTAGTTTTTCAAAAAATTTATTATCTGTATCAAGACTAACGCCTAAGGGCTTTAATATTCAATTTAAAGATTTTTCAATTCTGATTATTAAAGATTCAGTTCCTATTGGCTCTGGTAGATTAATTGATGGTTTATATAGTCTTAATTTATATTTAAATTATATGCAATCATTCACTACAGTGCTTGATAACGGTAGTACTCATAATGTGAAAAACGTCAATTCATCTAGCTTATGACATAGGAGATTAGGTCATATCTACATTGAGCGCCTTAAAAGATTAGTGAAAGAAGGTGTCATTCAAGCATTTGACTTCACTGATTTTGGGACTTATAAAGAGAAAGCATACAAGCATGTCCAGTAAAGGAGCTAAAAGAAGTGATGCTAAATTAACGATTATTCACACTGATATCTGCGGACCATTTAACACCCTCTGCATGAATGATCAAAAGTATTTTATTACTTTCATTGACGATTTTACAAGATACATGTATCTTTATCTCTTGAATGACAAATCTGAAGCACTCGATGCTTTCAAAATCTATAAGGCAGAGGTCGAGAAACAATCTTGTTTGAGTATCAAAATTGTAAGATCTGACAGAGGCAGTGAATATTATGGTAGGTTCATAGATGGAACCCAAAGACCAGGTCCATTTGCTAGATTCCTTCAGGAACATAGAATCATATCTCAATATACGACGCCTGGCACGCCATAACAAAATGGCGTAGCTGAAAGGAGGAATCGTACCTTAATGGACATGGTAAGGAGCATGACTAGTGTCTCATCTCTCCCTCCTAACATGTGGAGTGAAGCCTTGAAAACGGCCGTGTACATCTTGAACCGGGTTCCATCCAAATCGGTTCCTAAAAAACCGTTTGAGTTATGGAATGGATGGAAGCCAAGTTTAAACCATGTTCACATATAGGGTTGTCCAGTAGAGGTTAGGGTGTACAACCCACATGAAAGGAAATTAGACACGAGGACAGTCAGTGATTTTTTCATTGTCTATGCAGAAAAATCCAAGGGTTATAGATTTTATTGTCCCTCTCACACGCTAAAAATAGTTGAAGCAAGGAATGTCAAATTCCTTGAGAAAATCCACACTAGTGAGAGTAGTTCTCATAAGGTTGTGATAGAAGAGGTGCAGGAGACTGCACACTCTGGTAGTGGTGTTGAACCTGGTGGGCTCATACCTGCTGTGGCTCAACACCTACCTATTCAGATCCCAACTTATGAAGGCGTGATCGGTGATCCCCCTGTCTAGAACTCTCATGAAGAAGTGGTTAGCGAAGCAGTCATCAAGGAACCGCTACCAGTGGTTGAGACTGCGCCACAAACACCTGATCAACCAGATTTAAGGAGATCTTCAAGAGCCAAAAGGTCGGCCATTCCATCAAATTATGTAGTGTACTTACAAGAGACCGATGATCTGTCTGGATTCAATCAAGACCCCCTCACCTTTTCAGAGGCCATGAGCCGTGCAGATTCTGATAAATGGTATGAAGCTATGAAAGAAGAAATTAACTCAATGGCAGTCAATCAAGTATGGGTTCTAGTAGAGTTACCAGCAAGTTTCCGTGCGGTAGGTTGCAAATGGGTCTATAAGACAAAAGTTGACGCCTCTGATAATATCGAACGATATAAAGCAAGACTTGTAGCCAAAGGTTTCCTTCAAAAGGAGGGTATTGATTATCACGACACCTTCTCTCCAGTTTCTAAGAAGGATTCGTTAAGGATAATCATGGCCCTCGTAGCTCATTTTAATCTGGAGCTACATCAGATGGATGTCAAAACAGAATTCTTAAATGGGGAACTTGAGGATGAAGTATACATGATCCAACCTGAAGGATTCGTATCGGAGAAAGGCCATAATCTTGTATGCAAATTATTAAGGTCATTATATGGGCTAAAATAGTCCGCACGACAATGGTATATAAAATTTCACAGTGTGATTATCTCATTCGGTTTCGAGGAAAACATTGTGGATAATTGCATATACATCAAGGTCTGTGGGAGCAAGTTTATGTTATTAGTTCTATATGTTAACGACATTTTGCTAGCAAACAATGATTTGGGAATGATGTGGGAGACTAAACAGTTTCTCTCTAAGAATTTTGATATGAAAGATTTAGGGGAGGCTTCCTATGTTATAGGAATCGAGATACATAGAGATAGATCTAGAAAGATCTTGGGGTTATCTCAGAAGGCCTATATCAACAAAATTCTAGAGAGATTCAATATGAAAACTTGTTCCAGTTCAATAGCTCCTATTGTAAAGGGTGACAAATTCAGTTTGTCACAATGTCCCAAAAATTCTCTGGAATTGGAATCCATGAAAAATATTCCATATGCATCTGCGATTGGCAGTTTGGTCTACTTAGAAGTTTGCATTAGACCAGACATTGCATTCGTTGTAGGGATGTTGGGAAGATACCAAAGTAATCCTGGAATGGAGCACTGGACAGCTGTCAAGAAAGTATTACGATATCTCCAGGGGACGAAAGATTACATGCTTACATATAGAGAATCCGACAATCTGGACCTGGTCGGATACACAGATGCAGACTTTGCAGGCTGCCAAGACTCGAGGAAATCCACATCGGGCTATATCTTTATGTTGGCTGGTGGTGCAGTGGCGTGGAAGAGTGTCAAACAGACCCTCATTGCATCCTCGACTATGGAGGCAGAGTTTATTGCATGCTATGAAGCAACGAAGCAGGCATTGTGGTTGAGGAATTTCTCCTCAGGGCTTAGGGTGATGGATACAGTTCCTAAGCCCATGAAAATTCTTTGTGATAATGCTGCAGCAGTGTTCTTTGCCAAGAAAAATAAAAGTGGGAGCTACAACAAACACATTTATATAAAGTTTTTGGTGGTTAGAGAGAACGTACAAGAGGGTAAAATCTTTATCGAGTATATAGGCACACTACTTATGATAGCAGATCCCATGACTAAAGGACTCCCACCTAAGCTATGCAAAAATCATGTAGAAAGAATGGGACTTGTGGACTCGTTTTTTGAAGTTGCCATGACATTTTATGTTATTCTCCTGTTATGATTGATTAATGCAATATTTTCCAGTTTACTATCTCTGTTGCGCATATTAAAGTATTATTAGAGATTTAATATTACATTAAAGAGTAGGAGCTTCCACTCATAAAGAATTAATGTCGCGTAAAGCACTTGATAGATTTAACGGCTACATTGTGATTGCGGAAGGGAAGTGCCTACTGCTTAAGGTACAACCGCTTCAGTCCATGTGGCGGTGACATCCTATGCAAGAATAAAGACGTCACATAAAGTTTGGGCCAAGAGTCACTGTTATTTTTAATTATTATGTATGGCCATACAAAAAGGTTTTATGTTCACTATCACCCTATGAGTCTAGTGTTACTTTACTCTTATAAAGCAAAATAATTATTTTCTAACTGATAGGTAGGATTTCCTCCGTGTTGAATCAAGTGGGAGAATGTTGGATTATCAAAATTAATTCGACACGTCGGAGTCAGGTAGGGTGATAGTATAACGGGGTGACTCGACGAACCCATTTTGTGACGAGTGGTTCAAGCCTAATCGCGGTATATGTCAAGATCCTCTAGATGGGAGGATGGACGACCACGATTGATCAAGTTTGCTTGAGGCCCTAGGTTGGGGGTATAAATAGGAGTATTAAACCCATCTCAAATAAATCCATTAGGTTTTCTCTCCCACTCAAGAAGCCCCAAGCAGCCGGCCCTAGTCTAGGAGGTTTCCCGATCAAGTTCAGACGACGCTCCACCCTCCACCGGGATCAAGTCCAGGCGGCTTCCTCGATCTAGGCACATGCGGACTTCGGCTTTTTGCCTCCCCTCTTCGGCGACGGTATCCAGTGGCTGAAGCCCCACCTCCGAAGAGCCCTAGTCCGTTCTCCAGGCGGCGCTCCTTTACAGTCCAGGCGGCGCTCCACCAGGATCCGGTCGGAGGCAGTGCATTAATCCGACACCTCTTGCAACTCCGGCGACCCCAGTAAGCGGCTTGAATCGGGCATCAATCCTCGACAACACCTCCTCACCTGCATCAAGTTTTTTTCTGCTCTCATTTGGCTCCATGGCCGGAGGTATAACTTCGTTTAACTCCTCTATGCGTGATCCTCTTTGCGTTTCCGCTGCGCTCTAGGCATGCCCTAGAATATAGTTCTCAACAATGATTACATAAGATGACTTTGACAATTATAGAATAGAGTACGATTAATGTGATTACCGATTGAGGTTGAATTGAAGAATTTGAGTAGAACTAATTTAGAGATATATAAATGATTGCACGTCTAACGAGTCGATCATGAGGAAAGGATTAGTGGGCGACTTCGCCGAGCATGTATAGAAGATTGAAATATGAAATATGAATTACAAAAATTGAATTAGAAAGTGATGCTAATGAATCGATAGTAGTTAGGTGTCATCACTTGATGTTCATAGTAGGGTGTTTATTTCCCCTAAATGAGTTGTTGAGTTGGGTGATCTGCCCTAGTTGTGAGGTACATATATGTACATCTCAATGCGGTGTTTGTGATTAAGCATGTGTTTAATGTGGTGGGTAACCTGTGTTAGTGCGCTTGAATCGGGCATCCATCCCCGACGGGTTACTGGATGGCTAACGGATCCAAACCGAACCCAATAAGGACCCGTTACCATTATATCAATATACCTCAACAATCCGACCCTGCTGAACTGCACACTCGGGAGGGTTAGGGCGGTGACTCTTAGATAGGATAGCACCAAGGTCTATGATGGTTATTTTCTTAGCATTAAAATTGATTTGTAGCATCAGGAGAAATGTCGGGAGAGAATCGCGACGTTCATACCTCAACTCTTTTGATATTTTCTTCAGCATTACAGATTTGTGGTGGTGTGCGATAAGACCTCCTAATTCTGAGGGGAGGTCTTGCACATGCTATTGTCCAACTTTCTACTAATCACAAAGACCAATGGAAACATAAAGCAATTAAGCAGGGGCTGGCAAGAATATAATGTCGGCAGGCTAAGGTTCTGGATTTTTGAAATCTAGGATCAAATGAGTGGATTAAGAGTCTGTTTGGGAGAGCTTATGATGATCAATAAGTACTTTTTTAAAAGCAAAAGCTACAAAAATATTTGTTTGTTTTTGCAGATTGTAAATAAGTGATTATTTTAATTCAGCTTATAAGCTGATTATTGATCCACGGAATACCCCAGCTTCCGCTCCCGTATAATCGCTCAACCCTAAAATCGCGACTGAAGAATCTTCGTCCTCCCAATCGCTCGCTCGACTGCCCGATACTCCCCGCAACTGTGAGTTTCTCCGCCAATTTCTCACGCCGGCGATCTCTCTCGCCTCCGTTCTCTCTCGCCGCCGATTTCTCTCGCCTCCATTCTCTCTCGCCGCCAATCTCTCTCGCCGCAGACTCCATCGGTGTTTTCCATCGGCGGCAAGTTCCATCCTCGGTCCAGACTCCATCGGCGATTTCCATCGACAGCAGAACGAAGGTTTCCTCTACCTCCATTTCCCCCTTTTTCTGCCCTAGTTTTTTTCATGGCATCAGTAGGCGCATTTGGATTCTGACTACTTTTTCTTTTTTAAAATCATGAACACCGCCTGAAGGAAGGTCTGTCATCCCTTTATACTGTCCTGAATGACACAATGTGCATTCTTGGTGTCTGCTGAAATGCCCAAATGAGTTTCTCAAAGAAAAATTTCATTTGCGTTTGCATAAATCTGTTTGCTTGAATGAGTTTAGCATGAAAAAAGAGTAATACAAGACTAATAAGTAAAACAAACTCCAGAGGTAGACATCTACAGGAAAAAAAGAGTAATACATTTTTTAGATGCCAGAAAAATTTGCACAATTCCTTCAGATATAATTGGGCACTGAACTAGGAACTGGGGGTTGTAGGCTTCAGGGGAGTATATAAAATAATCAGTGAAACACTTTGAGAGAGGTAAAATTCTCCGGAGCCAACTCTATCTGGGGGCATGAGTCTGGTGATGAATATCATATCCAGTATGAGCAACCACTTGGCCATATTGAGCACTTACAACAGCACCCTGCTGGACCTATAGATAAAATGATAGTTAAATCCATCAGAAATTGGCGACAAAGCTAACGAAGTGAAATGAATTGGGATTTCTATTGGCTTCATAAGTTCAATTTTGTAGTCCATGAACGTTAAATTTCGTATTTAGGATACTGCTATGCCAAAGTTGTTGATAGAAGCAATCATTTTATGGTATTCTTGCATCTACATGTTATCAATTTCCAGAGCTAAAGAAGTGAGTTTATAGAGCAAAAATGATCAAATGTTTTGTTTAGTTGAATTTTTGTTTATAAGTTTTTTTTTGCATTTTGCCTCTTACAAATTTTTTATATGTCCATTCTTATGACATATTATCCAACATTTCTATCATATTTTTGCATTTTGCCTCTTAAAAATTATTCCTATTTACCTTCAATTTTGCACTTATGTTGTTTTGGTGATGTTGATTCTGCCTACTTCTTTGGTATCATTCCTTTCAACTCAAATAGGTTTTTGTGTAGGTCAACGTTATTATAATGGTAATCAAAACAAAAGGAGGACTTTCGGCGTCGTGGGACTCAAACGACGTCACAATTTTTTGTGACCTATGCATTAGGGAGATCGAGTTGGGTAATCGGCCTACTACCCATTTTAGTAAGGATGGGTGGAAAAACTTGATTGCTTCATTTAAGGAACGCACGGGAAAAATTATGATCGCTTGCAAATGAAAAATAAGTGGGATCACTTAAAGAGAGTGGAAATTTTGGAAAGAACTTAAACATGGCGAGACAGGGTTAGGTTGGGATCAAGAGAAGAAAATCATTGCAACATCAGAAGAATGGTGGGAGGAAAAACTAAAGGTCAGTATCTATTTTGTTTTAAGTAATCTCATTTTTGGAAATTTACATTGCTTTTGTGTAGGTGATTCCTGCTGCAAAAAGATTTCGATATGTTGGAATTGCACCTGAATTAGAAGATAAAATGAATCGAATGTTCAGTGAGGTGGTTGCGACGGGTGAGGATTCATGGGGACCATCACTAGGTAGCTTGTCGGTTTATATGGAGAATGTTGACAGGGAAGAGAAAAATTTGGAAGATGATATGGAGACACAAGCTTTTGGACATGAAGAAGTTGGTGGCAATACATCAACTACTATTGGAAATGCCTCGACCTCATCTGGCAAACGAAGAAAGATTAGAAAGAATAAAGGGGTAGCTATATCATACATGAGGGAGTTGCGGGAATCTGCTCTTGCAATGAAGCCTCCTCCAGTTGCCACTATCAAGGAGGCAGTGGAGTTGATCAGCAGTATTCCAGAAATGCGTTCTGACCTTGACTTATACTGCTTTGATGTGAACTACATCGGGGACAAAGACAACAGAGAGATTTTTATGAGCATTCCAGATGATTTACGAGTCTGGTGGATCAAAAATGCTTATGAGAATAGGGAGCATTGATATTAGCCGTTCATGTGATCATGTGCCATGGGTGATGGGTATTGTTCATTGATGAGATGATCAGATCTGAGTCGCTAGAACATATGAAAGGCATTAGAGTGAGAGTGGGGTTCAGGTATTAGTATATTAATCCTGAAGTTTGTTGTCTGTATGAGTGTGTGGATGAGAGTGTCTCTTTGATGCATTTGTCTGTTGTAGTTGTTGTTATTGCTGCCTCTATCTGTATTGAACTTTATTTACTGTACTAAGAGTGTGCTGTCTCTTTAATAACATATCAATTTAAGTAAACTTCAATATATAAAAGTTATATAGATGGAATAATTTTTGTAATTTTAATGTTATAATCTTTTAGAACATCTTCTCAGAATATATAAATTTATGTGAACATCTATGAACATCTTCTCAAATGGATTTGCTATTTTCTGAATAATGTTATTATCTTGGTGGCGACGTATTTCCATCTCTTTTACGTTCATGTTTTTATTGTCCCACTTGTCTAAGCCCTAGGGGGTGGATGTGATGATGGCATGCAAAAAAGTTATTTTATTTTAATTGTGTACAACAGCTGTACTGCAAGTTGAATTCGTTTGAAGAGTAATAGTTTGTTAAAGTGATCTAGTTATTATTTTAAAACTTAATGTTTTTTTAATATATATTATAGGTAATGGATTCGCATGACTCTTCCAGTGAAGATTACGAAGAATCAACCTGTCTTTCTCCGGAACGTGTACAATATGTGGAATACTGCAGTATAATTGCATCTACTATTGCGGAGATAAATAATATTATACGCGAGACAAGACCATGCATGACTTCTGCGCAGACAGGAGACAAATGGGTGAAAGAGTTACTTGAAGGGCATCCAAATAGGATTCATGACGCATTTAGAATGTCAAAGCGTATATTTATTGATTTACTTCATAAGCTCGAACAAGATCATGAGTTACAAGGATCACAACGCACAACCTCACGAGAAGTCCTAGGAATTACATTGTATATCTTAGCACACGGAGGCTCTATGAGATTAACAAAAGAGCGATTTCAACACTCAACTGAAACTAGAAGTAGATATTTCTCAAAGGGCCTTAAATCATTGTTGTTACTGTCAATGGACGTTATAAAACCAATTGATCGTCATTTTAAAGACATACCTGCGGAAATAAGGTATGATTGTTGTTACATGCCATTCTTTAAGGACTGTGTTGGTGCAATTGACGGTACACATGTAGATGCAAGAATACCCACTGAAGACCAAGTTAGATATATTGGGCGTCATGACACCACAACACAAAATGTGATGGCTGTTTGCGACTTCAATATGTGCTTCACATTTGCATTAGCTGGATGGGAAGGATCAGCTCATGATAGCCGCATCTTCGCACGCGCATTAAGTGACGCCAGACTGCATTTTTCGCATCCTCCTCAAGGTAAAATGTTGAATAAATATTCATATACTTTTTAAACAGTCTAAATTATTTTTAACATATCAAATGATTTCAAGCAAATATTATTTAGTAGATGTTGGGTACCCATTAAAAACATGGTACTTAAAACCGTATCCGGAAAGAAGGTATCATTTAGCAGATTATGCACGAGGTAGTAGTCCAGTCCAAGGCAGACATGAACATTTTAATAAAGCACATTCATCTCTTCGAAGTGTGATAGAGCGGACATTTGGAGTTTGGAAGAAAAAGTGGAGCATTCTACAAAAAATGCCACAATACAGCTTTGAGAAACAATGCTCAATTGTTATAGCAACAATAACTTTACACAACTTCATCCGTAGGCATCCATCTCGATGGGATCCAGAATTTAATGCTTGCGATGCGGATGACTCATTCATTCCACTTGATGATGCGGACACTACAACAGATGATGATATTGACACTGATATGTTGGATGTTGGGGGTGCTGATCAAATGTCTGCATTACGAGATAATATTGCTGAGGAATTGTACAACGCGCGCAGGTAAATTATCTAATTTTTTATTTTATTTTGTGTACATTTTTAATATAGTACCGTTTGATTAACATCAATTTTACAGGTGAAGATAAATGGCGAGAGAAGGCGTTTCGCTGCAAATATTAATATTTACTTTTGTTCAGTGAATATTGTTTATCATTTACGTATTATTACATGTTTAATTTTGCCTACGAAGAATATTTATTTCAAATTTTTTTGTTTTAAAAAAACACTTTTCAAAAAGTTGTTCTTCCAAATAGCATAAATTATGCTTATTGAAAAATCACTAATCGATAATCACTTATCCACAAACCGTCCAAACACTCTACAGTTTATTCATAATTGCTTTTGTAAAATCTATATTAAATCATCAATTTTCCATTATCAGTTTATTCATCATCATAAGCTCTCCCAAACAGAGCCTAAGACACAAAAGGCTTCTCTGATTTTGAGCAAAAGAGCACATAGGAGGCTGCAAGGCACCAAGAGTCGTCGGACTCAAAATTGTGCATGTCTAAGATACATGCATGTGTATAGATACATGTCTTTGTATATAAATAAATAGTTGAACGTGTTGCACGCGGTTTTTTAATTCAAGTTTATTTTTCCCGTTTCTTATTTTCACATGATATGGCACGTGGGTATTATCATATATATTTGTACTTTGGCCCGGTTTAGGACAATGAATTATTATCACACTCCTTTCTTCTTGGTATCAGAGCCGAAGGAAATACCGCGCTCTTGTCGTCCCGCCCGCGTCCGCCTTAGCCGCCCTAGAATGCATCCGCCCGCATCCCGCCCACGTCCGCCCGCATCGCCTCCCGCCTCGTTGACAGCACCGCCTCCCGCTCCGCCGCGTCGTTCGCCGGGTTCCGCCTCCCGCGCGCCGCACGTCTCCCGACCGCCGCTTCTCTCCAGCAACTTTCTCTGCCCATTTTTTCCGGGCGTCCCTTTGTCACCGACCGTTTTGCCTTCCATGGGGGCTTCCAGAGACATTGCGGTCACATCCTGCGGTGTCCTCTCCGACGACACGATCTGGAGAGACTCGTAGGATGTAGTTTCTTCGAAGTTGAGATCTTCGTCTTGTTTTTTCTTCCTCTGGCCTGTTATCGATGGATGATTCCTCCAAAATCTCATAGTCTCTTCAGATCGGTGCCCTGCACGGTCCCTCTGCAGATCCTCCTCGGAGCCACGACCAATCTGGCTCTTTGAAGATCACTACCGTTGCCTTGCATGACACAAATTATCTGGAATGGTCCAGGGCAGCGCAACATGCTATTCGCAGTCACCAGCTATATGGTCATATTGATGGTACCACGGTTTAGCCACCACATACCGAGCCCTCATGGAGAAAATGAGATTCAGACAATTTCGTGTTAGTCTCGTGGTTACTTCATTCTATGTCCCCTCAAGTGTACCGCAGCTGCATGCTTCTGGATTCGACTTATAACATTTGGACAAGGGCCCGTGACGCCTACTCTCAGGCAGACAGTTCGATGCAGATTTATGAGCTCACTTGACGTGTTTTGGAGTTGAAGCAGGGCACCATGACTGTTTCTGCCTACTACTCTGAGTTCGAACGCCTGTATCAGAAACCAGATTACTTCAACACATTTACCGTTTCTTGCACCGCCGATGCACATGCTCTTTAGAAGGATAAAGACTGTTTTTGGGTTCATGTCTTCCTTATGGGACTCAATATGGAATTTGATGTTGTTCGCCTACATGTTCTTCACCGTGAGCCCCTTCCCTCTCTTCGAGAGGCCTTCAATATGCTCCTCAGTGATGAGAATCGTCGCCGCACTCTTGGTTCCTCTACCGACCACTCTGCTCTGGCTGGGATTACTCGAGGTCCTCCACCTCTATGCAGCCACTGTGGGAAGAAAGGACATACTAAAGACGTCACCGTGGTGGTGGTCGTTAAGCTGGTGTCTGTACTCAGTTTTTTGTGCATTCCACTGAGAGGTTTATGAGGATAACTCTGGGGGACTTTCTGCTATGGAGTTAGAGGCATTTCGCCATATGTTGCGCTCCCAGACTGACTCTACATTCGCCGATTCCACTGCTGTGTTTGCTACTTTAGGTATCTCCAGTGCTCATGTTGTGACTTCTTCCCCTTCCGTGTGGATCATCAACTTAGGTGCGACAGATAACATGACCGACTCTGTCTCGGGTTTTACATCCTATATTCTTCTCTCTGACCGTGATAAGGTCATTGCTACTAATGGTTCCCTTTCTTTTATTGCGGGCAAAGGCACTATTGCGTGTTCTCCTGATCTCTCTCTCTTCTGTTTTACGTGTCCCCTCGTTCTTCAAAATCTTCTCTCATAAGCCACTTAACTGCATCTTTAAATTGCTCTATAACCTTTTTTTATATTTGTGTGTGTTAGGATATGGATACGAAGCGAACGCTTGGTAGTAGTAGGAATGTTGACGGATTGTACTTGTTGAACCAGTCGTCTTCTCTCAGTGCTCTTTCCACCACCAGTGCTCTGACTCTTCATGACATTTGACGCTAGCATCTGCTCCTTGGACACCCTTCTGCCCTCAATCTTACAAAATTGTTTTATGCTTTCAGTAGTTTAATTAAATTGTTTTCTTGTGACATGTGTGAACGCTCAAAACATGTTCGCCAGAGTATAAATAATGTTTCTTTTTCCAGTTCATATTCTTTTGATGTTATCCATTCTGATGTCTGGGGTCCATCCCATGTGTTATCTTTATGTGGCTATAAATGATTTATTACATTCATTGATTGTCATTCTCGTACTACTTGACTTTATTTATTAAAACAGAAGAGTGATGTACTTTCTTGCTTTCAGTTCTTTCATCGCATGACTATGAACCAGTTCAACGACACCATTCATGTGCTCCATAGTGATAAGGGGGGATATGATGATCAGGGAGCGTTTGGTTCCTACCTTACCGAACATGACATTATCCACTAAACTACATGCGTCCACAATTCCACTCAAAATAGTGTCACTGAATGGAAGAATTGACACTGGAAGTTGCTCGGTGTTTGTTACTTGCAATGAATCTTCCTAAGTTCTATTGGGGAGATGTGGTTCTTACTGCCGCTCATCTCATTAATCGTCTTCTGTCTAAGTCCATCTCCTACGATACGCCTCTATCATGTTTAGCCACACACAATATAGTCCACACCTCTAACATCGCTCCTCGTAACTTTGGCTTAGTGTGCTTTGTTCATGTCCATACCCTGCATCGGGATAAATTAGATGCTCGCTCTCTCCGATGTGCTTTTGCTGGATACTCTCCTACCACTAAAGGGTATAGGTGTTATCACCCCCTACTCGTCGCTATTATTGCATTGTTGATGTTACCTTTTGCGAGGGGGAGTCGTACTTTGGTCCGCGACTGGGGGAGAAAAGTAATAACAGTCACGGGACCATCGACTCTCCTCTCACGATTGTTGTCTATCCTCATATTCTCTCTACTCCTATTCTGAGTACTGTGTCTGGTCCTACCACCTCCATCCCTCATATATTATATACATACTCTCGCATACCTCGGACTATTGAGCAAGTACAGACCGTGGACATTCCACTGGTGTCGGTGGCTGTCTCCGTTCCAGATTCTGATGATGACCTCCATGTTCCCATTGCTCGTCTTAAAGGTAAAAATGGTGGCACCAAACACCCCATTGCTAACTACATATCTTACACTCATCTCTCTCAGGTTCAACAAATTTTTATCTCATCTCTTTCCTTTATTGTGGTTCCTAAGATCTAGTAGGAGGCTGTTCAGATACCTGAGTGGAAACAGACTATGGAAGAAGAGATGTGTGCCATGGAAAAAAATGAAACTTGGAGGCTTGCTTGTCTTCCTCATGGGAAGCAAACGGTTGGATCACGCTGGATCTTGTCTGTGAAACAAAACAAAGATGGGGTGGTGGAACGGTATAAAGCTCGCCTGGTCGCTTAAGGGTATACCAAGACCCAAGAAATTGACTACTAAGAAACCTTTGCCCCAGTTGCAAAGATGAATTTCATTCGGGTAATCCTCTCTTGTGTTGTTTGTCATGGGTGGGAGTTACAACAGCTTGATGTAAAAAATGCATTCTTGCATGGTGATCTGGAAGAACAAGTATACAGGACTATCCCTCCTGGTTTTACTAAAGAATGGTCTAATGGAAAGGTATATCGTCTACAGAAATCCTTATATGGCCTGAAGCAGTCTCTTAGGGCGTGGTTTGGTCAGTTTAACAAGACCATGCTTCGACTAGGCTATACTCAAGGACATGTTGATCATACTCTCTTCATCAGGAGGAGAGGAGCTCAAGTATCGATTCTGATTGTGTACATGGATGACATCATCATTACATGAGATGATCTAGAGGAGATCAGACATTTGAAAGATCAGTTGGGCAAAGAATTTGAAGTCGAAGATCTTGGGAAGCTAAAATACTTCTTGGGAATTGAATTAGTGAGGTCTCGCCGGAGGATCTTCATCTCACAGAGAAAGTATACCCTTGATCTTCTAGAGAAAACTGGGATGCTTGGGTGTGCTCATGTGGATACACCTATTGAGGCGAATCACAAGATTGATGCTGATACTAGTGGAGAGAAAGTTGATGCTTCTAGTTACCAACGATTGTTTGAAAAACTTATATATTTATCACATACTTGTCCTGACATTACGTACTCTGTGAGTGTCTTAAGTAGATTCACGCACTCTCTTAGTATTCGTCATCAGCAGGCAGTGTATCTAGTATTGAGATACCTCAAGAAGTCTCTGAGTCATAGTATTATGTTTTCTACAAGCCAACTATTGGAGATTGAAGTTTTTATAGATGTTGATTGGGCCGGTAGTCAAGTTGATAAAAAGTCGACTACTGAGTATTGCTCTTTTATGGGCGACAACCTTGTTTCATGAAAGAGCAAGAAACAAAATATTGTAGCTCACTCAAGTGCTGAAGCAGAATACAGGTCTATGGCGCAAGGAGTATGTTAGGGGTTGTGGTTAAAGACACTTCTCTAAGATATGGGTATCCAGGTAATCAGACCAGTTACTATCTACTGCGACAACACAGTCATCAATATTGCCCACAATCCAGTTCAACATGATAGGACGAAGCATGTCAAAGTTGACAGACACTTCATCAAAGATCACCTAGATAAGAGAATATATGTACTCCATTTGTGAACTCACATGACCAACTAGCCGACGTCTTCAAAAATGGATTGAGAAGTGACAACTTCATGAACAATATAATCAAGTTGAGAATGATCGATATATATTCTTAACTTGAGAGGGGGGGAGTTGAATATACGCGTTGCACGCATTTTTTTAATTCAAATTTATTTTTCCAGCTTCTTATTTTCACATGATATGTCACGTGGGTATTGTCATATATATATATTTGTACCTTGGCCCGGTTTAGGTCGATGAATTATTATCGCACTCCTTTCTTCATAAATTTTGTTCTTTGTAAAACTTAAGGGCAAGTTTTACCGTACTAAAATTAGATCCGCGATGCTATATGGTTCTGAGTCTTGTGCAGTGAATTGTGTACATGAGCAAAAAATGGGAGTTGCAGAGATGTGAATGCTTAGGTGGATGTATGGACACACGAGACTGGATAAAATTAGGAATGAATGTATCAGGGATAAGACATGAGTAACACCAATTGCAGAGAAGATGCGAGAAGCTCTACTAAGATGGTTTGGACACTTACAAAGGAGACCATTAGAGGCACCTGTTAGGCGTTGTGAGAGTCTAGTCACTAGGTATGTTACACGAGGGAGGGGTGGACCAATAAAGACTTGGAATGAAATGTTGGATCGTGAGGCACCCTTAGAGGGGGGGGGGGAGGTGAAAAAGGGTTAATACTAAATTTTTCTTTTAGTCTATTATTTTTTTGAAATACTACAGGAATCAAAAGCAAATTTCTCCTAATCAATTATGAATACTTAGTAAATCAGAAGAACACAAATGACTATAGTTTATTTAAAACTATTACAAACAAAGTACAAAGATTCTCTATAAAGCTAGAAATCAAAGCTATGAAAAATAAACTCCATTTGATTTCACTGGTCTTTCTACCAAGAATCGGCCGGCTATAGCGTATTTCTCCCGAGATCTTGCTACTAGCCTCCCCCTAGATCTCACCATGATCTAGTCGTTGCACACAAGGCGGTAAAAACTCTCTAAGTCACACAAGGACCTAGACGTCACGCACAAGGCGGCGATTTCCTCCTAAGGCACACACATACCTAGACGCCACACACAAGACAGTGATTTCCTCTATGAATTACAATGAAAAAATAAAGAATTACAATGAATAACTTTCAGAATGAAAACTCCCTCTAAATGAAACACTGAAGGTGTCGACGAATGCTTGCTACAGTTGCTTGAGATGCTGCGTACAAATCGTCGCTCCTTCATTCTTGAACCTTCTTGGGAAGATGAAGTTTTTCTAGATGTTTGAGCTCTCTGGGCAGGATGCACGGGAAGAAACACTCCAGAATCTGAAAGTCGTGATCTCCACAAAAAATGAGGCGTATATATATTTTTGCGATATCACTGGCGATACTGGATATCGCCTGCTAGCGATATCCTTTCCGGCTGCCACGTGTCTCATGGATTTGAAACTTCTGCGGGATGAATCGGTCGTGACCAATGAGCTATCGCCTAAGCGATATTGATATCTCCGGGCGATATCGATGATAACTGAACGTCGTGGCGGGCGTGCGGTAATTGTTCCGCGAGCTATCGTCTAGTGGCGATGTTGGATATCGCCAGTCGATATCACCTTATCTTTTCTTTGCAATCCTGATTCCAAGCCAAAAAAGATTTGAGTGTTAGACCTGTTATATCTGCTAAACATATGATAATCAAATACAAATAAGATTTGTTATTAACAAACCAAGAAGCGTAGAACGCATGCTCCAACATAAAACTATAGGGAAAGATATAATGTACTTAGGCATTAGTGAGATTATGACAAAAGATAGGGCACAATAGCGACAAAGTATCCATGATGCAGTGGTAAGGTCGATAGAATCCGGAGGACTCTCTAAATGCAATCCCAAATGCGATGAGGGGTTATGCAAGTGCACACGTGGTCCGCTACGAAAATTGCTGCAATTAATTAACTACTTTAAAATTTATCAGCAGGGCACATGCAGTAAGCACAAATGATTTAAAGAGAACAAACTATTAATTTAGCAAGCGAAAGAGACGCAAATATTTTAAAGCGTTCAAAGAATAAGTCCCACAAATTTTATGACAAACGAACTAATAGCATAATCAGATAGCAATCCACCACAGTACAAGTTTACCAAAATAAACAACTAAAAGAAATTACTTTTACCACAATTCACACATATAACGGTAGCGGCGGCGGTTGTTGGCGGGCATCTAAGGGTCGTAACACATGAAGGGGGTAAGGGTGTCTAATTGAAGTGGAGTCCACGACAGGAAGATGGGGTGGCTGAAGAGGTATCATGTGGAGGAGGAGCGGGCGAGGAGAGTGTTGTAGGTGCATGTTTAAAGGGGATAGGTTTGCTGACGGAAAGTGGATCCACCAGAGATGTATGCGGCAGGGAGAACGGCGAAAACATGGGTCCAGTGGGTTCACGATGTGGCTGCAGTAGGGTAAACGACGGAGGGGAGGAGGATACCGGCAGGATATGCTAGTGCAAGGAAGGAAGAAAATTGTCGGGATGGATTGGGTCCGGGAGTGTGGAGGCGGCGAGACAGCAAGGAACTGGACGGGGAAGGCGGTTGGCTTCAGGCTTGGGCTCAGGATGGGGGAAAGGAGGAGCAGCGGAGGCAGGCGGCCTGACGTCACACCGGGAGAAGAGAAGAAACTGGCATCGCATCAGATGACCGGTGGTTCTGGATTTTCTCCAAAACTCTCGATGCCCTGTACCCCAAACCGTCGGGTTATATATATAACCCAAAATGAAAACTGCCTACTAACCGCATAGTACAACAAGAAATAAAACCACCTTGATCGGACGGCTAGGATTGTTTGAGTCGATCAGGGGTTAAATACATCTCAAAATTAAAAGAACAAGACACAGAACTGAGTGGAAACACACATCTGGACGCGACCATGGACTCCGATCACCCGTTTGGAGAGAGGATCACTACCTCCTGCAGGTATACACGCGCGTCAGTCGTAGCGTACCGTCAACTCCCCCCGACTTAAAGGCACTTAACTCCTGTTAGCATAGGTGGCTATACTCGCTGAGAAGCCGTGGGGCGAGTCTCTAAAGCTCCTCCGAAGAAATCCATGTAGCATTATGCAAGGGTCGGCCGCTCCAACGGACAAGATAGAGTAGAGTATCTCGTCCGCCCGTGGTGTAGAAGTCGTGGCTGATGATCTGAGCACCTCGTATGTAGAAGCAGGTGGTACTAATGTATATCTCCGTCTGACACTGATGTATCTCCGTCTGGCAATGATGTATCTCCGTCTAGTGATGCAACACGATCTGCATGGCGCGACTCCGCTGGTGGAAACAAAGAGGGATTGGTGGAGGCAATAGAAGGAGAAAGCTCAGGTAGTGGGGCTATGGGAGATGAAGGCTCGAGTAGAGGTGTGGTAAAGGGGTCCATGTACACATGCTCCTCGTAATAAGGAGTCAAATCCTCTACGTTGAATACGCAGCTGATGCCCATACCATGCGGGATGTCTATCTCATACACGTTCGTACCAATCCATCGTACGACTGTATAGGGGCCCATTTTGTGAGCGCTTAATTTCTTTGGTTGTCCCTGTGGGACCCTCTCAGATTGAATGTGAATTAATACATGTTCTCCTGCCTCAAAGATTTGTTCCCGCCTGTGCTGATCTATTTGATCCTTATAATAATCATTACTTGCTGCAATCTTCTTGTAGAACAACTCGTACAGTGCATGCACATGATGTATGAAGGACTCAGCTGACTCACTGGGTCTTGCCCCTATGGGAATATTCACTAAGTCAATGGGCTTCCTAGGCTCGTATTCTAACATAATGTGAAACAGACTCAAACCCGTAGTCCTATTGACATAACTATTATACACAAATTTGGCTATAGGGAGAACATAATCCCAACTAGTCAGACTATCCCCAACGAGGGAACGGAGAAGTGACCCAAGAACACGGTTAACCACTTCAGTTTGCCCATCTGTCTACGGGTGGTAGGCGGAGAAAACTTCAGGGTCGTACTCGTCTTCTTCCATAAAGTCTTACAGAAATAGCTCATAAATCATACGTCACGATCAGAGACTATGGAAGTGGGGAGACCATGATACTTGAACACTTCTCTAAAGAATAAAACCGCCACGTGGGAGACGTCAGCGGTCTTTCGACAAGGAATGAAATGTATCATTTTAGAGAAACGATCCACTACAACAAAAATGGAATCGAGCTTCCTCAGAGTGTGAGGGAGCCCGAGAATGAAATCCATACTAATATCAGACCAGGGCCTCTCAGGGATGGGTAGTGGAGTGTATAGTCTCGTGAGCTGGCGAGTCCCCTTTGCGGTCTAGCAGACTCGACAATGTCTCACAACTCTAGTAACGTATTTCTTCAGGTTGGGTCAAAAGAAGTGATCCTCAACTAATGCAATTGTCTTATCTCAACCGAAGTGACCCGCAGCTCCGCCTACATGAAGCTCCCAAATAAGGAAATCTCAGAGGGAGGTCTGAGGTATACGCATCGGCATGAACCCATAAATAAATACCCGTAAGAGATCAAATATCCCTCTCGAACATCAGGAGGGTACTTCAAAAGTTCTATGTAGATGTCCCCAAAATCAGGGCACTCTGGATAAGCGTAAACCATTTGCATGAATCCCAAAACTCGGGTGCGCATGGTGTGGAGAATGCTGACTCGACGACTCAAGGCGTCTGTCAGTTTGTTCTCAACATCCGCTCGGTGCTTAAGAACATAGTGAAACTCCTGCATATATTCCACCCATTTGGCGTGTCGATTACCCAACTTCTTTTATGAGTCGAGATATCTCAGTTCTTGATGGTCTGAATATAAAATAAACTCCTTGTGCAGGAGATAATGTCGCCAATAACGCAAGGCATGCACAATAGCATAGAACTCCTGATCATAAATTGAATATTTTTGTCGGGCCTCGTTCAACTTCTCGCTAAAATAGACCACCATGTGGCCTTCCTGACTAAGGACTACGTCGATACCAACTCCCGACGCGTCACAAGCTACCTAAAAGGGCTTGGAGAAATCTGGCAAACGTAAAATGGGAGCTTTAGACAGCCTCTCCTTGATTTCCTCGAAGGCTCGAGTGGCATCCTTCGTCCAAACAAAATCGCCCTTATGAAGACAGCTCGTAATGAGAGCCATGATCGAACTAAAGGCATGGACAAACCTCCTATAAAAGGTGGCAAGTCCATGAAAACTACGAGCCTCATGTATGTTCGTCACGGTGGGCCACTCTCGGATCGCCCTGACCTTGTCAGGGTCGACAATAATACCATACGCTGATACTACATAACCCAAGAAATAAACGGATGTGGACAAGAACGAACACTTCTTCAAGTTGATGTACAAATGCTCCATTCGGAGGAGCTCGAACACCGGGCGAATATGACGTAAGTGCTCGGTGCGGCCCTGGTTGTATATCAATATATCATCAAAATATACTACGAAGAATTTTCCCATGTAGGGCCGCAAGAACCACGTCATCACCCACATAAATGTACTGGGTGCATTCGATAAACCGAACAACATCACTAACCACTCACACAAGCTGTCCTTCGTCTTGAAGGCCGTCTTCCACTCATCCCCCTCTCTAACTCTAATCTAGTGGTACTCACTGCGAAGATCGATCTTCGAAAAGATCTGGGCACCAGTCACCGAATCCAGAAGATCATCGAGGCGGGGAATCGAAAAATGATATTTTACCGTGATCTTATTTATGGCACGGTTATCAATGCACATGCGCCAACTCCCATCCTTCTTCGGGGTAAGAAGGGTCGGTACGGCATATGGACTCAAACTCTCGTGTATAAACTTTTTCCGCAGCAGATCATCAACTTATCGTTTTAGCTCGGCATGCTCAGTTAGATTTAAGCGATAATGCGAAAGGTTGGGAAAAGATGCCCCAGGGATCAGTTCATTCACATGTTGGATGTCCCTCAGTGGGGTAAGCTCATCGGTGAGTTCCTTAGGCATAATATCGCTAAAGTCGTCCATCACCTGCCGAACATCCAGGTCGGTAATCTCAGTCTCGATAGGGATCTCGGCCACCATCGTGGCCGCTACGATAAACATGACCCCAGTCCCTAGGCTCTCTCTCAGGAAATCTCCTCTCCTCAAGACATGTAGGGGTCTCGACGACCCCGCACTAACTGACGAGACAACCTTTCCCTTGGGAGGATCTCTGGGATGGGTCAGAGTAAGAGTAATCTTTCGACCCTTGTCGAAGAATATGCATGTGTTGGATCGGCCAAAACATGTGGCGTCATGATCGTAAAGTCAGGGTCTCCCAAGAAGAATGTGAGCAACATCCATAGGGATAACATCGCACCAAACCGGGTCCTCAGTAGACGCTAATCTTATCGGAACCAGGCACCGTTGCGTAACATGAATGGTGGATTTATCCACCCACAAAATTCGGTAAGGATGGGGATGGGGCTCGGCTGTAAGCTGCATCCTCTCAAGTCCTTTCTTAGCAATAATGTTGACGCAACTCCCACTATCAATGACGAGCTTGCATGGGCCTCCTGCGCTCGGGAAATATGTGAAAAAATAGTGGTGCGGCGCCAATCCTCCTTAGCACGTAGGGTGTGGAGGTTGCGTCGGAGGACTCCCACCTCTAGCGATCTCTCTGCATCGCTCTCCCATCCATCCTCTACAACGGCAGTAACCTCCTCAACTGCAACGTCCTCAGCCTCAGTAGTGGGCTCGCCCAACTCTTAAATCAATAAATTCCTAGTAGGGTATTGCGCCGCAAAGTGTCCTCTGCCAGAACACAGATAGCATTGGAGGCCCCCAGGCTTGGGGCCTCCAGGAAGAACCGATTTTCCCGTCGCGTCTGCGCGAGTGGCGTCAGTAGTCGTGGAAGAATGAGGTCTCCTAACTGTGGTGGCGTCGGGTCGAGTGGCGTCCTATCTCGAGCCAGTAGTGCATAAATACTACCCGTACTCTAGCGCGAGCTGAAAGACCTGTTCAACCGTCTCCATATTGTAGGGAATTAATTGCCTCTGAATGTCCGCTCTAAGCCCCACACGAAAGCGTGATGCTGTGGCGACGGGCTCCTCCATAATATTGCTGCTAACTACCAACTTGTCAAATCAGGACATATAATCTGTCATAAAGAGTGTCCCCTGACGTAGCGCATAGAGCTGATCTAGCAGTTGATTTCGATATGATGCGGGGAGGTACTTATCTTGTAAGCGTTGCTTCATTTCATCCCATCGAGTGACGGGGTAGTAACCATCCCGCTCAAGAGATCTCTCGAGACTCGACCAATAAATCTTTTCATGTCCGATCAATTTCATTTTGGCGAATCGCACTCACCTCTCGTTGCTCATCTCAAACAAGTCAAAATAGTGATCCATATACATGAGCAAATCACTAAATGACCGTCGAAGGAGGCCTCATCAATGCGAGTACGTCAGGTGATATCATCCTCCTCAGGGGTCATCCAATGACGCGACTCACGGTAGTCACCAAACTCATCCTCATGATCATAATCATATCGAGCCTGATCTCTACGACGAGGTGGGGGAGGACGAGGCTCATCAGGAGGGCAGTGGTCCCTTCCAGGATCTCGCCTATAGTTGTAACCACAACGATAATTCCCCCTTGAAAAGGGTGGGGATCTCGGCGAGGGATCTCTACCACGCCTTTCCGGTGGAGGTGTAGCATCTCGTGGGCCCTCATGGGGCTCCTCATCAGGGGCGGAGTCGCTCTACTCCTAGGCATCTCTAACTGATCAACCCTTGTGCTAACCCTCGCAATATCACCCCTAAGGGTTTCGAATTGGGTCCCCATCCGATCAAATCGATCGAGAACCAACCGTTGAAACTCAACGGGTGTCATGTCTGTCTGCGAACTAGCAGACATATCATTGGTGTGATTGTGATTTGACATGGACTGACGATAATCTCTACCACAACGTAACATGCAAGTGACCCCAACCCCCCTCTGATACCAATTTAATGCAGTGGTAGGTCGATAGACTCCGGAGGACTCTCTAAATGCAATCCTAAATGCAATGAGGTGTTATGCAAGTACACACGTGATCCGTTACGAAAATTGCTGCAAATAATTAATTACTTTAGAATTTATCAGCAGGGCATATACAATCACCACAAATGATTTAAAGAGAACAAACTATTAATTTAGTAAGCGAAAGAGACACAAATATTTTAAAGCGTTCACAGAATAAGTCCCGCAAATTTTACGACAAACGAACTAATAGCATAATCAGATAGCAATCCAGCACAATACAAGTTTATCAAAATATACAACTAAAAGAAATGATTTTTACCACAATTCACAAATGTAATAGCGATGGCGGCGGTTGTTGGCGGACATCTAAGGATCGTAACACACGGAGGAGGTAAGGGTGTTGTGGATCTGGATTGTTATGGCTGATTGAAGTGGAGTCCATGACATGAAGATGGAGTGGCTGGAAGAGGTATGATTTGGAGGAGGAGCGGGTGAGGAGAGTGATGTAGGTGCAGGTTTAAAGGGGACAGGTTTGCTGACAGAAAGTGGACCACAGGAGATGTACGCGACGGGGAAAAGACGGAAAAATGGGTCCAGTGGGTTCACAATGTGGTTGCGGTAGGGTAAACGACGGAGGGGAGGAGGATACCAGCGGGATATGTTGGTGCTGGGAAGGGGGAAAACTGTCGGGATGGATTGGCTCCGGGAGTGAGGAGGCGGCGGGACAACAAGGAACTGGACGGGGAAGGCAGCTGGCTTCAGGCGTGGGCTCGGGATGAGAAGAGGAACGGCGGAGGCAGGCGTCCCGACGTCACACTGGGAGAAGAGAAGAAACCGGCGTCGCACAAGATGCCCGGTGGTTTTGGATTTTCTCCCAAACTCTCAATGCCCTGTACCCTAAACCGCAGGGTTATATATATAACCCAAAATGAAAACTACCTACTAACTGCACAGTACAACTAGAAATAAAACCACCCTGATCGAACGGCTATGATTGTTTGGTCCTATGGGTGGCTAAATACATCTCATAATAAAAAGTGCAAAATACAAAACTGACTGGAAACACACATCCGAACGCGACCATGGACTCCAATCGCCCGTCCGGAGAGCAGATCACCGCATCATGCAGATATACACGCGCGTCGGTCGTGGCGCGCCATCAATCCATATAGCTGACCCATTATAGTGGGATAAAGGCTTGAGTGTTGTTATTGTTCTCCATGAATCTTTGGATTGACATAAAATTACATTCATATGTTCAAGAAATTTAATGCAGCAGTATCTTAATTACAATGAGTCTGTGCATCATGTTGGTTCAGGAAGTTTTGGTTATTAATAGTTTTGGAGCTGAGAGGAGAGACAGAGATGGACCATGTTGGTGGATTCAAACTCTTCTGGGTGCCAGCTGCCAAAGAATCGGACATCAGTCGTGTGGTGAGGGAGGAAAGCGAGGCCAAATTATCTCCATATCCCACAATGTGTGCGATCCAATTGAACCGGTGGTCAGACTAAACGAACAAGTTCAGCCAATCCGAACAAGTCTAATCCAATTCAAACCGGTTAGAATATGTCGGTTGGGTTGAGATATTCCATTTAGGTTCCGTTTGGAGGGACTTATTTTCACCGGTCAAGCGGTTGAGACCGCATGAACCGGTCCGATTCATACGATCATAATCGCTTGACCGGTGAAAATAAGTCCTCCCAAACGGAGGCTAAGTTCCGGTTCATGCGGTCACAACCGCTTGACCGGTGAAAATAAGTCCCCCCAAACGGAGCCTCAGTCAAACTCCATTTTGGCATTTCGATGTAGTTGAAATCATCTTGACGAGCACACATCATCTTCTGGTCAATTTCAAGCTCTTCAAAATTTTAGAAATAACCGACAAGAAATGATTTAGCGGCAGGCAATATCGAATTTGGTCAAAATAACTTTTTCTGTCCCAGAAATAAAAGAAGGTATCATCAACAAGAGATGGTCAATTCTAGACAATGAAAGATCAAGTGTACTGAAGGGCTCAGCTTCCATGCAAAAATGAACTAGTTACCACAGACAAGAAACATAGCACTGATCAACAATCACAAAGAGCGAAAAGTTCTACCCTTCTGCAATAAAAGAAAAAATTCAAGAGGAAAATGGTTTGTAGCACTTTCTACATAAAGACAACATATGAATTCATATTTTGGAAAATAGTACCAGATGGTAGACTTGGTAGGACAACATCAGCTAGAGATGATTTTGATGAGCTCTATGTCAAAAAGCAAGGTCTTATCAATAAGGCCTTGATTCCTCAGCACAAAGTCTAGAGCTCTCTGACCCTGCAGAAACATATAGTTATATTATTTTATTACAATAATTGGGAGTATAAATTTGAAAAGAAAAGAAAAGAAAAAAAGAAGGGAAATTAAGAGGAAGATTCCTACCTCAATATAAAAAACTGATTTATCATCTAAAATAAGGCTCCGTTTGGGGTGACTTATTTTCACCGGTCAAACAGTTACGACCGCATGAACCGGACCTTCGTAACCGTTTGACCGGTGAAAATAAGTTAATTAAGGTCCGGTTCATGCAGACATAACCGTTTGATCGGTGAAAATAACTTCCCCCAAACGGAGCCTAAGTGGAGATTCAAATTTTAAAGATTGTCAAACGACCTTTATTGTAATAAAAGAACAATGTTTTATTACATGTTGATCCTAGATTATCCGTCTTTCATCATACATGTAACTAGTGATTCATCATCAACATCAATGGCCTTATTGACTTCACCAATTCTCATTTCTCATATGTTCCTCTTGGATCCTTCCTGGAATGCTAAACTTGAGCCTATGCACATCAACTCCAACTTTCATCAATATTACTTTGTCATTTTCTCTTAGCCCATTCTTTTGATACCAATGTTCTGTTTGTTTGAGCGTTTATTCTCACTTGCATATTTAAAAATCATTTGTGCTATTTTTGCCAGTTGAATAGCCTCCATTTGGATCAACAGGTCCCCCCAAAACCGGTTTATCTCTCAGTCCAACTGTGTGTGTGTTATATTAGCTCCATCTACATAGACTTCCTAGTTTACATATATTCTATAGCTATAATAGTTTTGCATATAATAGATAATATTTAAGCCTATATTTGGCCTATATATAGCTAATATTCTTCTATGTTATTATAACTACATAGTCTTCTATAGTATCTACTCTATTATAGGCTATATATTCGCTATAAATGAAAACTACATAATTAGACTATGTATAGGCTTATATATGGGCTATATAGGCTAGGCAATGCCATAGATTAATAGTATATGTGTGTGTGTGTGGGGGGGGGGGGGACATCGTTTTATCTTCACTTTAATACATGCATGTCAAATTAAGTTGAATTGGGAGGAAAATAATACTTGCTTACTATTATTCATCCACTGAGGGCTATATATAAGATTACAATAGACTCGTAAACGTAAACACCCGATGTGAAACTAAACCCCACTTACACATAAGAGCTTGTAATAATAATTTGAAAAATACTAAATAACTCAAAACTCTCTCCCTCAAGTCGGACGAAAGATATCAGCCATTTCAAGTCTCTTGATGTCGTCACTGAATGCGTCACACCCCAAGATTTTAGTGAACACATCTGCCAGTTGATTTTTCGAGTGAATGAATGGTGTGACTATAGCCTTTTTATCCATGTGATCTTTGATAAAATGTCGATCCACTTCAATGTGATTTATCCTGCCATGTTGTACGCGATTATGGGCTATACTGATTGTTGTCGTGTTGTCGTAAAACAAGGAGAATGGAGTCGTCACGGAAAACCCCGAGTCATGTAGAACTGTACGCAACCACAGGCCTTCGCACGTGCCTTGTGACATTGCACGGTATTCTGCCTCAACACTTGATCTGGCTACTACATTTTGCTTCTTACTGCGCCAGGTCATCAGGTTTCCTCCAACAAAAGAACAATAACATGTTGTAGACTTCCGATCATCACAACATCATGCCCAATCAGCATCAGTAAAAATCTCAATCCTCAAATGGTCGTTCTTGAAAAATAAAAGACCACGACCCGAAGCCTTCTTCAAGTACCGTAACACCCGGTAAGCGGCATCTTGATGTCGAATCCTAGGAGCATGCATGTATCTGCTCAGAATCCAAACAACATCGATAATATCAGGACGAGTATGAGGTAAGTATATTAGTTTCCCAACTAATCTCTGGTAACGTGTGACATCGGCCTGGTCACTGTTACTATCCTCACAGATTCTATGATTTTCTTTCATCGGGGTGTTCACCAGAACACAGCCGAACATCCCTGTTTCCTGCAACAGGTCTAGAACATACTTCCGCTGAGATATAAAAATACTCTGATTAGATCTAGTCACCTCAATACCCAGAAAGTATCGCAATCTACCCAAGTTTTTCACCTCAAATTTGGCAGATAAGAGGGGCTTGAGATTCACGATCTCTTCCAAATCACTACGAGTTATCACGATGTCATCCACATAAACAATAAGGACAACAATACTCTGATCACGTCTCTGAATTAACATAGTGTGATCCGACTGCGCCTGCTTATACCCAAATTTGATCATAGCCGAGAGGAATCTGCCAAACCATGCTCTCGATGACTGTTTCAAGCATATAACGACCTCCTTAGCCGACAAACAAGATCTTTAGCTCCCTTTTTCACAAACCCAGGGGGAATTTCATATATACCTCTTCATCAAGCTCACCATGGAGAAAAACATTCTTAACACCCAGCTGATGAAGTTCTCAGTCCATGCAAGCCGCGCATGACAACAATACTCGACTATAGTCTATCTTAGCTACAGGGGCGAAAGTCACCTGATAGTCAACTCCCTGAGTCTGAGTGTACCCCTGGGCAACCAGTCACGCCTTGTACCGTTCGACCATCCCCTCTGGATTCTATTTGACGGAAAACACCCCTCTCGAGCCAATGGCTTTTCTTTCCAAGAGAAAGGAAGAAATATCACAGGTATGATTCTTGTCCAAGGCTGACATCTCCTCCTTCGTAGCCTGAGTCCAGAACGGGATACCCAAAGCTTCCTGCCATGTCTTAGGGATAACAACCGAAGAGAGAGAAACAACAAAGGCCTGATGGAGCAGGATAAGGTGGTGGTAAGCAACATGATTAGAAATGAGATGTTTTGTACATGAAGACTTACCTTTCAACAGAGCAAGCGGAATATGCAAATCCGCGTCATCAGAATCTGAGGCAGAAGAGGCCACTGGTAGAGACGGAACCTTAGTAGTCTGTATACCTGAGGCGCGTCAGTGGCAGACGTGAGGAAAAGGAGAGATCGGAGTATCAAACAGAGGGATTGGGATAGGAGGTCTCAGTTCCTTGCGCAGAGGAAGCTGTGGTGGCAAAGAGGGAGGAAGAGGAACATCCGCATCACTATTACTCTCCCCCTGACGAAAAGAGTGAGTCGAAGGTAAGAAATAGGATTCCTCTTCCCTAAAGGTGACATCCATAGTGCAAAACATATGCCCCGAGGGAGGGTGGTAATATCGATATCGTTTCGTCGTAGAAGAGTATCCAAGGAACACGCACCAATGAGCCCGTGGGTCCAATTTGTCTCGGTGAGGCAGATGAATATGGGCATAACATGCCCACCCAAAAACACGAGGAGGCAGGTGGGAACTATAGACCACGGTCTTGGTAGATAACCGAGCGAGGGGAGTACTATAGTCAAGAACCCGTGAAGGAAGCCGATTGATAAGGTGCGCAACAGTGAGAACAACGTCCCCCCAATAGGATTTGGGAAGATGCATAGTGGTCAGAAGACAACGGGTGACATCCAACAAGTGCCAATTTTTCTGTTCGGCTACTCCGTTCGACATTCAACAAGTACCATGACTAGTGAGGTATGAACCAAATGCCCCTCGATCATCATATTCCCTTCATTATCACTACGCAAGACACGAATAGAGCCCTTAAACTGGGTTTGAACCATTCTATGAAAAAACTGAAAGCACGAGAAGACTTCACTCTTCTTTTTTAACAGATATACCCAAGTGATCCAAGAAAACAATCAATAAAGGTAACGAACAAACGAAAATCATAAATAGATACAACAAGAGACGGACCCCAAACATCAGAGTGAACAACATCAAACGGAGTGATACTGGGAGAAGAAGAATGTGAGGAACTGTGTCGCACATGTTTAGATCTATCACAAACATCACGGAGAAAAATTTGTAAAAAAGGTACAAAACCAGGAAACAACTTTTGAAAATAAGTAGGAGAGGGACGTCCAAGCCGCAAGTGCCATTAGCAAACACCATCAGCTGTAACAGTAGCGCAAGAGAGAGCTGGAGTAGGCGAAGGCTGGAGATCCAAGTAATACAGACCACCTCAGTTCCTATCATTGTCAATGTTCTGCTTCGTACCCAGTTCCTGAAAACACAAAAATCAGGAAAAAAAAGTCACTAAACAATTAAGAGTTCGAGTAATATCACTGATAGAAAGTAAATTGCGAGAAAAGGAGGGAACTTGAAGAACAGATGACAGAGAAAGGGAAGGGAAACATGAGATAAGACCTTTGCCAGCAATGAGAGACAACAAGACATTAGCAGAGATAACTTTGTCCTTACCAGACAAAGGAGTGTAAGAGAGAAAACAATAGGAGGAGCCAGTCATGTAGTGCGTGGCACCAGAATCAATCACCCATTCAGAGGAGGAGGCAGCAACGACATGGGCACTAGGCATAGCAATAAAGGCAATGAAAGCAGAGGCACTCAGAGGCTGATCAGGCTGAGAGTTCAGCAGGCGGCAATAAGCATCCAATTCAAGAGCAGTAAGCTGCCCCAATACAACACTAGAAGACTCGTCGTAAACATCTGTAGAGTAAGCAGTATCATGAGGTCTAGAGCCACCCTGGCGATGTCCCCCACGCCCTGGCCCCTGTCCACGACCACGACCACAAGGGGCAAGATGTGGGTGGAGCTTGTAGCATATCTCCCGAGTATGGCCTTTGCGACCACAATAATCACAACTAGAAACAGGTATGCTAGGGCTGAGAGGGTGCTCACGGCCAACGCTAGTCAAGGCAGAGCGCTCAGAAGTACTTGCACTAAGAGACGTCCGACGGTCTTCATCACCGAGGACCATGTTAAAGGCTTTCCGAAGAGACGGGAGAGGGGATCGGTGGAGGATATGTGTCTGCACCATGTCGAATTCCATATTCAGCCTCATCAAGAAGACATGAAGACGAAAGTGATCCTCCCGCTGTTTTAACTGAACAACGTCTGCAGGTCCGCAGTGCACGCTGGGATGAAGTGCAAGAAATAATCCAATTCCTGATATAGACACTCGTGTGCAATCCCATATTCGCTTAGTAGGACTCGAGGACCGGGGACCCTGACTTTGGGTTAATCGAGTCAGGCAAGAAGAATAGGCGGAAGGGGTTCTCGCCCAAGGCGTGCGCGAAGGGTCGCGCTTGGATAAGCGGGAAGCTCATGGAGCTGGCGTTGAGTGATGCTTCTCCACTCAACGCCTCAAGCCTTGGCGTTGAGTGAGGTCTTTCCACTCAACGCTCTCGGCGCCTCAGGCTTTGGCGTTGAGTGAGGTCTTTCCACTCAACGCTGTCGGAGCCTCAGGCTTTGACGTTGAGTGAGGTCTTTCCACTCAAAGCTCTCGGTGCCTTACAGGCTTTGGCGTTGAGTGAGGTCTTACCACTCAACGCTCTTAGCGCTTTTCCGTTTTTGGCATTGAGTAATGCTTCTCCACTCAACGCCCCTTGGTTTTTGGCGTTGAGTGGGGTTTCTCCATTCAGCGCCCTTTGGTCTTTTTGCTCCCGCCTATAGTAGGTGGGAATGCTCTCGTTCGTTGAGCTGAGCTCTGCGTTCGTCGAACTGAGCTCAGAGTTAACCCATTGGCTCCCGCCCGAGGTAGGCGGGAAGGCTCTCGCTCGTGGTAAGCGAGAGGCCAGCAGGGATCAGTGGAAAAGGCTTCCGCCCGGTAGGGTCCAGCCAAGTACGGTCCATGGGTGAAATTACTTGGATGCCCCTAGGTCTGCATTTAGCTCCTCAAAACAGCAGAGTTTGGCTGTCGGCAGACCAGCTAAGGGTTTTTTGGTAATTTTAGGACAGCAAAATTACACTTTTGGCAGACCAGATGCTGAAAATCTATAAATAGACCCATAGAGCTCCTCAGAAAGCAGGCTTTTCATAATTTCTCAAATCCCTTCAGTGCTTTCTGAGGTGCTTCTAGCCCAACATTTGGCTTAGGAGAGGAAGCGCTTAAGAGATCTTCCGGGTTAGTGGAGGGACCTCCCAGCTGAGGCTAAGGGTCAGTTCCAGGTTCTTTGTTACTAGTCTGAGGTCAAGGTTTGGGAGAAGTAGGTGTTAGCTACACCCCAAGGTCCGAACTCTCGTTGAGGCCAGTTCTTGGCTTCAACAACTCGAACTCAGAAAAGAACAATGATACCGTCATAGAGCCTTGTCGCAGTTCCAAAATGCGGCGAGTAAGTTCATAAACATGTGTGGAACTGCCAATCTGAGAATACGTCTCACGGGAAAAGGTCCAAATATCGAAGGCAGAGTCCAACAACATGTAACTCCGGTAAACCTTGGGAGACATGGAATGAAGAAGACATGAAACCGCCAGGGAGTTCTCTGAGTCTCATCGCTTCTAGGAGGGATCAGCTTTGGGGGGCTCCTTAACAGTTCCATTAATGTACCCAAATATCTGATGGTTGCGCCACTCGGGACCACTCAAGATAGTTCATGTCATCTAATGGGACGGTAGTAATCTTCAGGGAGCTGGTGTGTGTGGCTATGGGACCGCTGAGGGTCACTCATCTGAGGCTGAATCACACCCGGCGACGACGCTGAAGAGTCACTCATGTCGGAGGGTTGATCAGCCATAAGAAAGGAACACAGAAGAGGAACCAAACGGTACAGGAGACGTCGAAGCAGTAGATCTGGTAGAGACGCAACAACAGAACGCACAGGCGGTACCACAGATGAAAAAACAGAGGAGCAAATATGGCGGAGCAGCGGATCTGCAGTGGTCGGAGACGTATAATACAGAGGAGGCACAGATCTGGCGGAATCCTTGCCAGATACGTAGATTTGGTGAGAGCCCGACGCAGGAGGGGGTGCCAGAGCAGGAGCCTTGCTGGAGCAGAATTCATAGGCGCAAGAGCCGCGCCAGAGAAGCCATGGCCAACCTAGGTTGCGCAGTAGAAGGAGAGGAACGATCAGCTTTCAGAGGAAAGAAGGCCGACGACTTCATGGAGGGACGGCGACTACGTCCCTCTTAGCGGCCAGCAGTGGCGTGAGCGCCGCCCGTCATTCCTGTAGGGCGAGCAAAGGACGGGAGCGGGAGCGGGTCGGCGGCTTGAAGACGGAAGCGGATGGGGGCGGCAGCGGAAACAGAAATTATGGTTTTCTTCCCTCTGATACCAAGTTGAATTGGGAGGAAAATAATACTTGCTTATTATTATTCATCCATTGAGGGCTATATATAAGGTTACAATAGGCTCGTAAACGTAAACACCCGATGTGGGACTAAACCCCACTTACACATATAAGCGCTTGTAATAATAATAATACAAAAAATACTCCACTTGTAAATAACTCTCAACTAATTAATAATATCATTCCCTGCTTTCCTTTTCTTTCAACTTAAAAAACATGAATAATTAGTTTTTAATAAAGAAAAAGCATATATTCATTTTTTTCTTCTCTGTTTTCATTATATAAATCCCTTCTTTTCTAGAGTAGAATCAGGTGAGGAAAGGGCCTATGCTTACTGAAAAGGTTGTAGGCTTGGGGCCAAGTTTATTAAAATCATTGTCAGGATACCCCAACTCAGGTGGCACAATTAACCTGCATTGTTGAGAACTGTTAGGATCCAAGACGAGAACATATTTATGACAAATAAATTAGGGTCCTTTAGTTTGAAAGACATTGATTTTCAAGAATTGTTTTTCAATCTAATGTCAATAAACGCGAATTGACATAGGGTTTAATTTCAATTTAATTATTTGTTGTATAATGATATTTTATCAAAAAAATTGACATTGGTTACTTTTGTTTCTTCGGATTGAAGACATTGACTTTTAAGAATTGAAAGTAAAGAAAATCACAAAAACACGAACAAAAATAAAACAACAAGCCAATGTGAATGGAAATATTAGAGAATATGAAGGAAAACAATGCAAAAGCCCATGTATAAGACCCATCTATAGACCCGCTTCTTCTTTCTTCTATTAGTCTCACATCTCTTATATAAGATTCTTTCTCTCTCTCTTCTCCTATATATTTGTACTTACTCTTGTATTTTGATCATGAAGTAGTATATACAAGGTTTGGCTCTACTTTTATACATGGTATCAGAGAGAGGTTACGATTCCAGGCGGCTACCTGCTTTGTAACCGTGGCTATCCGCGCAGCTTCTTCTTCTTCCCGCCGTTGTTCCGCGGACTCCTCTTTTCTGACCACCTCTACTCCTCTCTCCGTGGCTTCCACCTCTCTTACCCTCCCTCCCTCTCTTTTTATAGCTCTCTTCTCTCTGACCGGTGCCCCCCCCCTTACCGGTTGTTCGTTCTTCTACCCGCTGCGAGTTTCCATGCCACTGCGGGTTGCCTAGACGCCGCGAGTTGCCTTTCTGCTGCTTCTGGTCGTGGCTCCTTGTCGTTGCTTCTAGTAGCCGCATCTTGTCGCTGCTTCTAGTCATTGCCTTTGTCCGCTGCTCCTGGCCGCTACGTCTGTTCGTGCGGCCTCTCTCTCCTTAACTTTCTCGCTGCGGTCTCATCTTAACCGCTGTCCCTTGGCTCGCTGCACTCTCTGTTAATCAATGCGACCTCTGCTAACCGCTGGCCCTTGTCTCGCTGCGACCTCTGCTTGTCGTTGCCTCTGTTCGCAGCGATCTCCCCTTGACGCCGCTACTGTCCGTGCGGTCTCGTCTTAACCGCTGGCCCTTGTCCGCTGCAATCTGGTGTTTGGCTAGCCGCGCGTTCTCTTAGGCGCGCACTCTCTTCCGCACTCTCTGGGCCTTGCCGCTTCTAGGTCACTTTAACCGCTCAGACAATTCTTGTTAGTCGCCGGGCTTGACATTATCCGCATGGCTTCCGAGTCGCCTACTGCTTCCGATACAACTACTCTTCCCGGACATCCTCGTGTTGCTCCTCTTGAGCTTTGTGATGAATTACGAATTACCACAATTTCTCTCCGTGGCAAACCAAATTTTGTTGAATTGGTTCACTCAGTTCACTGTGTGCTGCAGAAGAAGGGTCTCCTTCATCACCTGACAAGGCCTCCTCCCAATGAACCTACTGACGAGTGGATCCGAGACGATGGGCGTGTCCAATCTTGGCTTCTCAATTCTCTGGACACTGAGTCATATCGGATGGCCATGTACCACGAAACGCATCATGCTATGTGGATGGACCTTCATCTCTCTACTCCTGGAAGGACAATCTTCAGCACTTATTTGATATTCTTACCGATATTCAGTCCCTCGATCCTGGAGCTACTAGTGACTTGACGTCTTTTGTTACTCGGGCTAAAACTCTTGTGGAGGCCTGGATCCAGCATCAGCCCCCACCACGAATTTGGTTACTCAATGACAGCAAAAAGAAGCAGTTGGGATTGCTATGATGATGGTCTGTGTTCCTCCACATCTTCATAGTGTCTGCGCTCATATCTTATCTTACGTTGTTACTCAGTCCCTCTCGGACGTTTGCTCGATGCTTCTGAAATTTACCCCTCCTCCAGATGCTCCGCCTCTCTCACCAGCTCTCCTTCAACAACTCGTGGCTACTCCCGTACCTTCTACTAGTGGTCACCCGGCTCGTGGAGGTCGCCAGTCTCGGGGACGGGGTCGTGGTGGCCGTACTCTCTTCAAGTGCTCTCACTGCGGCCTGGATGGTCATCTGGAGGCCACCTGCTACTGCAAGCATGGTCTGCCCCCTCACCTTACTGCGTCGGCTATTGCCACACCTCCCTCCACCACTAGCGAGGATATTGTTGCTCTACGCGCTTAACTACACCAGCTTCAAGGGGTAGTAAGTCGCTCCTCTGGTTCAGTGGCCTCGATCTCCAATGAAGGTATATCTTGCCTCTCACACAACTCTTACTGGATTGTGGACTCGGGTGCTACACATCATCTCTCTCCGCAAAAGCCACCACAATACTTAGATTATGCTTATCCCAAGTCCATCACTGTGGCTAATGGTGACAAGATCCCGATTTCTGGCACTGCTCATCTGCCTCTTACTCCTTCCCTCTCCTTAACCGCGGTTCTCTATGTTCCAGGATCCACTTATAATCTACTTTCTGTTAGCCGACTTACACAAGACCTTGATTGTTGTGTAACTTTCTCAAGCTCTTCCTTTATTGTGCAGGATCGACTAACGCAGAATATACTTGGTAGGGGGCGACTGTCTAACGGGCTCTATCTTCTAGATGTTCATCCCGTTGCTCTCACCACTGTCTCCTCCACTGATTGGCATCGTCATCTTGGGCATGTTTTTCTTCCGATTCTCAAGAAAGCTCTTCCAATTGTTCCTCTTCAGAAGTTCTTTTGTGAATCATGTATTTTTGACAAATAACACCGTGTATCTTTTACTTCTCCTTATACTCGGAGCGATGCTCCTTTATAATTAGTGCATTCTGATACCTGGGGATTATATAAGATCCCTAGTATTTTTTGATATCGCTACTTTGTAACTTTCATTGATGATTACTCACGGGTTACTTGGTTGTACTTACTTCGTGATCGTACCGAACTCACCTCCACGTTCCATACATTTTTTACGGAAACTCGCACTTAGTTTTCATCGTGTGTAAAGATTCTCCGTACTGATAATGCTCGTGAGTATACTGATCGCACCTTCTCCAATCTGTGCGTCGAGTTTGGTATTATAAATCAGACTTTGTGTGCCTATACCCCTCAACAGAATGGCGTAGAAGACGAAAAATCGTCATCTCCTTGATGTTGTCAGATCTATCATGATCCAAATGCAGGTTCCTCCTCTCTATTGGAACTTTGCGGTTTCCACTGCTTGTCACCTCATCAATCGCATGCCCTCGTCCATCCTCCATTTTGTGGCCCCCGTCATTCTCCTTTACCCATCCAAGGCTCTTTTCTCTCTCACACCTCGTGTGTTTGGATGTACATGCTATGTCCAACACCTTGGTCCTTCAAACGACAAGTTAGCCCCTCGTGCTATCAAAGCTATATTTGTTGGGTA
Organism: Platanthera zijinensis; assembly: GCA_039513925.1. Taxonomy (NCBI): domain Eukaryota; kingdom Viridiplantae; phylum Streptophyta; class Magnoliopsida; order Asparagales; family Orchidaceae; genus Platanthera; species Platanthera zijinensis. The sequence continues at coordinate 149,174,310 of CM077090.1, read as the reverse complement.
CTCTCACACTCAGAAGGGATATGTCTGATATTACCCTACCACTGGTAAAATGATTGTTTCTGATGATGTCTCCTTTCATGAAGACCAACCATATCACACCAGTCCTACTGATCATCTTCTTCCTCTTCCGCTACCTCGGCCCACAGATCCAGTTACGTCCTTGCTTCCACCTCTTCTACCTACTACTCCTCTGCCTCCCACACCTAACCCTCCGTCAGTTCCCTCCAAACCACCTATCATTCAGGTTTACACTCGTCGTCCTCCACGTCCAGATGCCTCGCAGCAGCTTCCCTCTACCGGTGTGTGCTCGCGGCTTGTTGATTCGGCATCACCCTTGACGACTCATCTCGTGGACAACTATGTCTCTTTACATCGGCTCTCTCCACCTCTTCTTACCTTTGCTCTCTCTCTTCTATCTCTATACCTAATTCTCTGCAAGAAGCTCTCCAGCATCCGGGGTGGCGTGCGGCCATGGATGAAGAAATGACTGCTCTGTGGGGTAATCAAACTTGGGATCTTATCTTTCTTCCTCCTGGCCATAGTTGAGTTAGCTGCAAATGGATTTTTACAATCAAACATGCGGTGGATGGGGGAGTTGATCGCTTGAAAGCTTGGCTTGTGGCATGAGGTTTTACTCAGCAATATGACCTTGATTATGTTGAAATCATCTTCTCTGTCGCAAAATTAAATTCCGTTCGGGTTCTGCTCTCTTTAGCTGTTCATCGCCAGTGACCCCTCCATCAGCTGAACGTCAAAATGCCTTTTTGAATGATGATCTTCTTGAAACTATTTACATGCATCAACCGCCCGGGTTTGAGACCAAGAGGGAGTCTTGTGTATATTTGCTTCACAAATTTATCTATGGTCTCAAAAAGTCTCCTCGGGCGTGGTTTGAGAAATTCAGCAAGGCCATTCGTGAGATTGGTTTCAAACAAAGCTCGACATATTTCTCTTTACTCGTCATCAATCAACCTGGACTGTAATACTTCTGGTTTATGTGGATGACATTTTGATCACTAGTGATGACTCCGCTGGGATGCATGTTAAGCAACATTTGAAATCTTTTCTTTCAAATCAAAGATTTGGGAAACCTTCGGTATTTTCTTGGACTAGAGGTAGCACGGCGACCTGATGGCCTTGTCTTATCCCAGCGCAAGTATTGCCTTGACCTTCTGCAAGATGCTGACCTCTCAGGGTACAAACGTGCGGAGACCCCGTTGGAAGTCAACCACAAGTTGTGTGCTCAGGGATCTGAGTCTGACACTCTACTTCCAAATCTGGAATATTATCGGCGTCTTGTGGGAAAACTGATATACCTAGCAATTACAAGACCAAATATCTCATTTGTGGTTGGAGTGGTCAGTCGCTTTATGCATACTCCATGGGATTCTCATCTTCAGGCAATGGAACGCATTCTCAGATATCTAAAGACTACTCCTGCACAAGGACTTGTGTATAAACCATCTTCCTCCCTTACTCTAATTGCTTACTCTGATGCGGATTATGCGGGATCGTTGGACGATCGATGATCTACTACTGGTTTCTGTACTTTGGAGAAAATCTTATCACATGGCGGAGTAAGAAGAAGTCGGTGGTTGCTCGCTCGTTGGCCGAGACTGAGTGCCGTGCGATGGAGGCTATTGTATCAGAACTCACCTGGCTTGAAAGTTTCCTAATGGATTTAGGAGTTAAATTATCCTCACCGTCAACTTTGTTTTGTGACAGTTAGGCTGCAATCCATATTGCAAAGAATCATGTGTTCCATGAGCGGACCAAACATATGGAAGTTGACTGTCACTTCGTTCGAGAAAAGGTCCAATCGAAGATGCTAAAACTTGAGCATGTTCGTGCTTCTGGGCAAGTTGCTGACATTCTTATCAAGGCATTACCCCGGAAACTATACCATCAGTTCCTGTCCAAGCTTGGTGCCTACGACTTGTACGCTCCAGCTTACAGGGGAGTGTTAGAGAATATGAGGGAAAACAATGTAAAAAACACATGTATAAGGCCCATCTATAGACTTGCTTCTTTTTTCTTCTATTATTCTCATATCTCTTGTATAGGATTCTTTCTCTCTCTCTCTTCTCCTATATATTTGTACTTACTCTTGTATTTTGATCATGAAGAAGTATATACAAGGTTTGGCTCTACTTTTCAACAGTTATAATAAATAATGATGGAAGCGCACAATCTGCTAATATAACTTGAATCTTTAGGATGTTCACGATGTTTGGTGAGAGACCGTAAATCTCCCGCTCTGACACAATGTTGAACCTTCCCAATTAAGAAAACAACACCTATTTTCATGAGACAATTCAGAAACTAACTATAGTTTTGAAGGTGGTAAAGAAGATTCCCACCCATTGCTTGGGAATCAAGAAAATGCCTGCCCATTTCATGGGAGGTGATACATTTTTTTGTTGGATCGCTAGGGGGGGTTGGTGACTAAACAAATTACTGGAAATTTAACTTTAATGAATTTGAAATTCAGCAATAAAGCGGGGTGGGTGAGAGTTTGTGTTTGAGGAGGCCTTCAAGAGCAATTCTTCTAATTCTTTGATTCTTGCCAAATAGGGGGGGGGGGGAGGGAGGGGGGGCATTGGTGACTAAACAAATTACTGGAAATTTAACTTTAATGAATTTGAAATTCAGCAATAAAGCGGGGTGGGTGAGAGTTTGTGTTCGAGGCCTTCAAGAGCAATTCTTCTAATTCTTTGATTTTTGCCAAATAGTGTTCACACTCATGACAAGTCATCATTTTTTTTCCAAATTTAATTACTTCTTTTGATAATCTTTAATTTTCTTAAAATAACAGTTTATTTTCAGATTTTAACATATCAAGATCTTTTAAGGTTTTATCAAAATATTTACATGTGTTCATGTGCTCATAATAAAGATCATTATAAGATGGAGGAGGTACCTCAGTGTTGCTTTGGCCACTGCTATCGTCGTCAGAAGGAATGTAGTGTTTTCCCATTAGACGCATGTTTGTCTCTTCATCAACACTTGAGCATGAGGCGCTTAACTCCTCAGGGGAAGAGTCATTCCAAGTGACCGCCTTTAGTACCTTTGTTTTATCCTTCTACTTTAGTAGTTTCTATTTCACCCCTTTTAGGTACTTTGAGCACTTGCTCCTTATGTGCTCAAACTTCCAGCAGCAAAATAAATTTTTGGCGGTGCCTTTTCCTCTCCGTCGTCACTCGCCTTGGCTTTCTTTGACCAGGAAGCCTTCTTGTCGCCTCCTTCCTTAATATATTTTTGGAAGGTGTTCCGCATTTCCGAATTTCGCATGAACCACTTGAAACCTTGCATGAAGAAGCTTTCCTCATCGTCCTCGTCCACCTCATTTTCCCCTTCTTTGACTTTAGTGCCAACGCCTTGTTCTTTGACTCTTTGTTGTATTCTGTGTTGTATTTTGAGTTCAACCTCAAGGGTTTTTAGATTCTCAATGAGGCACTCAATCTTGAGACGTTTTAGATCGTGAGATTATGTGATGGTCGTGACTGAGGATTGATTTTTCTAGGTGGGAGAGATCTTAATATCTTTTGCACCAAGTCACCATTGGAGAAGGTCTTCCCGAGAGCTTTTGAGGCATTTACAATTTTGGTGAACCTCGTGTACATCGCATCAATTTCTTCATCAATCTCCATACGGAATTGTTCATATTTAGTCTCCAATCTGAAGAGCTTTTGAGTCCTTCAACTGCGATGTACTCTCATGAGTTAGTTCTAATAAATTTCAAATACCATATGCAGTTCCACAAGCACATGTATGATTAAATTCAATTTTGTCTAGTACCCAAAATAAAGATTTCATTGCCTTAGCATTATTTGTACAGTTTTTATCAGAATCATCTCATTTATCATTAGGTTCATCTACTGTTTCTACTCCAACTACAATCGTAGATGAAGAATGGCCATTTTCTATCATTGCCTAAATGTCTTGATTAAGGGTAAAAAAAAGCATCTCATCTTAGTCCTCTACTAATTATAATCATAACCAGTGAAAAGTAGAGGTCTAATAATCCATTGCCCCTCAAAACAAGATCATGATATGTTATTACTATAGGAAGTGAAACCTTTTTGGAATAACCTATCTCTGATATCAATTGTTGGATCGCTAGGCGCCCTTAAAATGAGTCAGTAAGGGTTTTAAAATTCTTTTTGAAATTGTTCTAAATTAATGAAAACTTAACTTTAATAAATTTAAACTTCACCAACAAAGCTATTTATAAAAAAGGACATGATTTTAGTGCTAACAAATGTGATTATAAAATTTGAATTCTTTGACACTAGAAATCGAGGTGACGAATAAAAAATAGTTTTTTGTTTTCAATACTGAATCGCCCCTTGAACCGGTTGGCATTATCATATCTCTTCCTAGATATGCCTCAAGTCGCCCCCTAGACCTACACTACACCTAAGTCTAGTGGCCTATGCAAAAGGCGAATGACCCCAAAGCCGCATACAGACCTAATCACCAATACACGGGCGAATTCCTCTATGCTCAAAGAAAGAGTGACCAAAAATAAAAGAGAAATACAAGAGAGATTAAATAAAAACTATGGAAATAGAACTCCTAAAAAGATCCTTGAAGGCAAAGACAAAAGAACGATAATGATTGTCGTTGGCAAAGCGTTCTTCCTTCATGTTGGAGAAGCTTTGATGCAGATCGCCTTCAAGATCACCTTTGAATGCTCATGTATGCTGTAAGGGCTCTTCTGGAGGTGTCGAATGAGACTCCTCTTCAGAGTATTCATGTTCGCACCTTGGAGAAAGAGCAAAGGCCTTTATAGAGAGTCTTTCTGCTATCGTCAGCGGTAGAGGCTACCACGCGACAGTAACCTTTAGGAAATAATTTCCCTCTCTTGTCACCTTGAAATGGAATCCACATTTCGTTCATTAGACAATAGATACCGCTCCACGATAGGTCTATCAAGCCACGACAGAGCAAATAATTTTCACACAAGAATGGATGTCATGCTTCATTTGGCTCCTTGATTAGGTTGATGGTTGTTGATCTTGCCTAATAGCAATCGTCGAGATTCCAGCTCCTGCCAAGTCTTATTTGAAATGATCTTTTCCAAATGCCCTCTTGTGATATAAGCAACTGTTGACCGAGAGAAAATTTCATGTATTGCAAAACAAGGACACCTCTATTTATAGAGGTGTTACAATTAATAAGCATAAATAAGTAATATAATCTAACACTCCCCCTCAAGTTGGGCAAGTGATGTTGATCATGCCCAACTTGTCCACAATCTTGCTAAATGTGTTCCCACTTAATCCTTTCGTGAGAATATCTGCTAGCTGCCTGTTGGAGGGCACGAAGGGAGTACACACAATCCCTCGCTCAATATTCTCCTTGATGAAGTGTCGATCCACCTCGATGTGTTTCGTTCGGTCATGTTGAACGGGATTGTGTGCGATACTGATGGCCGACTTGTTGTCACAATACAGAAGGATGAGTCCTTCTTCGAAACCAAGATCACGCATTAAGGCACGAAGCCATAATCCTTCACAGACCCCTTGAGCCATAGCTCTGAACTCGGCCTCAACACTAGAGCATGCCACAACTTGCTGCTTCTTGCTCCTCCAAGTAACAAGATTGCCTCCAACGAGAGAACAATATCCCGAAGTTGAACGTCTATCATCAACAGATCCTGCCCAATCAGCATCAGTGTAGACTTCAACTTTTAGGCCGGTGTTTGGGGCAAACAGGATACCCCTTCCTGGTGAAGACTTGAGATACCGTAAAATTCTGTGAGCAGCATCCACATGTCGGGTCTTGGGAGCATGCATGTACTGGCTCACAACACTCACTGCATAGGAAATATCTGGGCGAGTATGGGACAGGTATATCAACCTCCCTACCAATCTTTGGAACCCTGAGACATCTTTGATGTCCACTCCATCATCCCGCGATAGACGGTGATTTGCTTCAATTGGAGTGTATGCCGGTCTGCATCCACTCATTCCCATCTTCTCAAGGAGATCTAACGTATACTTTTGTTGAGAGATGAAGATCCCCCGCTTAGATCTGACAACTTCTATTCCCAAGAAATATCTGAGTTTTCCCAGGTCCTTGACCTCAAACTCTCCAGCTAGCTTTTGTTTCAAGCTCTGAATTTTTTCCATATCATTACCAGTTATGACAATATCGTCAACATACACAATGAGAGCAGTAAGTTTTCCAAATCTACGTTTAATGAACAATGTGTGGTCAGCATTGCTCTGATAGTACTCAAAGGACATCATGGCCTTGTGGAACCGGCCAAACCATGCTCTTGGGACTGCTTCAACCCATAGAGAGCCTTCAATAGTCTACACACTTTTCCAATAGAACCAACAGGAGCAAGACCCAGGGGAATCGACATATAGACCTCCTCCTCCAAGTCACCGTGGAGAAAAGCATTCTTCACATCCAGCTGAAATAGGTCCCAATGTTTGCAAACCGCAACGGGAAGTAAGACCCGGATAATATTCATCTTGGCCACTGGGGCGAACGTCTCCTGATAATCAATGTCGTGGGTTTGGGTATAACCTCTTGCAACCAACCTCGCCTTACATCTTTCAATAATTCCTTGTGGGTTCTGTTTCACCGAGAACACCCATTTGCACCCAACAAGTTTCTTGTCATTGGGGAGAGGAACCAAGTCCCATGTATGATTTTTTTCCAGAGCCTTCATTTCCTCCATCATCGCCTCACGCCACACAGGGATTGCCAGAGCTTGTTGCCAAGATGCAGGTATAGAGGCAGTAGAGAGGGAAGAGACAAAGGACTTGTAGGGGGTAGAAAGCGCAGCATAAGATACAACATTTGATAAGGGATGGTGAGTACAAGACCTGGTACCTTTTCGAAGGGCAATCGGAAGATCAGAAGGCCCTGAGTCAGGATCCACTGACTGTTCCGGTAGCATAGTGGGGGCTTGTGTGCTTGGCCGCATGACACGCCGGGTATATACCTACAGGATTGGGGGTGGTGAAGGTATGGAGGAAGATGAAGGTAGAGGAGAGGGGCTCTCCTCCACTGGTGTTGGAGGACTCACTTCCACTGGTAGAGTCTCCCCCTGAAGTGAGGGATATGGTGGAGGAACGGGCAGAGAAACACCCGAAGACGGGGAATCATCTGGAGAGGGAGAGTCAGTGATAGAATAGTAGGACTCGGATTCACGGAATGTGACATCCATACTAACATACACTTTCTTGGTAGGAGGATGAAAACACTTGTACCATTTTTGTGTAGGTGAGTAACCGATAAAGACACACTTGAGAGCACGAGGATCCAGTTTAGAGGGGCGGGGTTGGTGGATGTGAACAAAGCAAACACAACCAAACACTTTAGGAAGAAGCTGTGTAGGGCGCACCCGAAGGGTATGAAGGGGAGTGGAATGCCCAAGAACACGCGTTGGCATTCGATTGATAAGGTATGCCGCAGTCATGACAGCATCTCCCCAATAAAATTTTGGAAGATGCATGGTGGACAACAGACAGCGAGCAACCTCCAGGAGGTGGCGATTCTTCCGCTCAGCCACCCCATTTTGGGCTGGAGAATAAGCACATGTAGTCTGGTGGAGGATGTCGTGATCAGCAAGATAGTTTTCAAACTGCGAATCAATGTATTCGCGTCCATTGTCACTACGAAGAACTTTTATTTTAGATTGGAATTGACAAGAAACCATGCTATGAAAGCGTCGAAAAACAGAGAATACATCACTTTAACGATGTAGTAAGTACAGCCAGGTGGTACGAGAGAAACAATCAATAAAAGTAACAAACCATGCACACCCAGAAATGGAAGGTACACGACAAGGACCCCATATATCGCTATGAATAACAGCAAATGGTATAGAACTAGGTAGCGAAGCATGCTTAAATGAAGTACGATGATGTTTGTTTAGACTACAGACATCACAGACAAAAGTTTCAAAAACAGCATTAGACATAGCAGGAAATAATAATTTCATAATAGAGATAGGAGGGTTGCCCAGGCGACAATGCCAGGGGTACAGAGGATGGGTAGTGCTGGAATGAAGAGCCATGGTAGGAGAAGCAGTGCCAGGATCAAGAACATAGAGACCATCCACCATACTACCAGAGCCAATCACCTTCCCCGTCGTCAGGTCCTGAAAGACACAAGAGGAGGGAAAGAATGTCACAGAGCAATGCATGGAGTTAGTTAAATGACTAATTGAAAGAAGGTTACGAGTAAAGGTGGGAACATGAAGGACCGAGGACAGGGTGAGAGAGGAGTATGGGATGGTACCCTTGCCAGCAATAGGGGCAAGAGAACCATCAGCAATACTCACCTTATCACGCCCAGACAGAGGGGTATAGGAAACAAAACCTGTGGATGACCCGGTCATATGATCCGTAGCCCCAGAGTCAATGACCCATTGAGTAGAAGACGAAGAAACAGCTGAGTGGGCACCTGGCAGTCCTTTATGAGCGTAAGAGGACGATGGCTCAGTAGACATTCCTTGCATCATGCGTCTAAGAGCCAACATTTCATCCGCAGTAAAGCCACCCGGGGTAGCAGCAACATCAATACCAAAGTATCCAGGAGAGGTATCTGTAGGAGCATCAGCAAGATGGGCTGCACGGGGCAGAGAAGCATGTCGACCTGAGAAGCGGCCAGAACCACGGCCTCCACGAGGTGGAGCACCCCCTCTTGGAGTAGGAAATCCATGTAGCTTAAAGCAGGTGTCCCGAGTATGGCGACCCTTGCCACAATAGTCACACAGGAGATGATCCTTATCTGAACCCTTCAACTTGAAGTCCCGGGATGGCCTAGTACCAAGAAGAGAGGGGGTGCTAGCAGCCAAAGCAGAGCCCTCCGGCACAGAGTCAGGGAGAAGTGTCTGACGACGATCAAACTCTTGTTGTACAATGCTGTAGACCTCAGGAAGAGAAGGTATCTGCGGTCGGCCAAGGATCTGAACGCTGATCTGGTCGAAGTCACGATGTAATCCATGAAGGAATTCAAATATGCGATTACGGTCATCCCGGGCCCGAACCATTGCCTCATCGATGGGGCTTACAAAGACAAGAGAATCAAAATGATCATACTCTTGATAAAGTTGTGTGAACTCCAAGTAGTACACAGAAGGAGAACGGTCACCCTGCCGAAGTAAGCTGATCTTGCGGCGCAACTGAAAGATCTGGGCAGCATTGCCCCGACGAGAGTAAGTAGCCTCAGCACGACGCCAAATGTCAGTGGCATTGTCGAGGAAGAGATAGTTGCGGGAAATGGACTCCTGCATAGAATTGATAAGCCAAGACATAACCAAGGAATTCTCGGACTCCCACTGCTGTCATTCGGGGGAATTCCTATCTGGTTCCTTCATTTAGCCCGTGACATAGCCATAGAGGCGCCGAATTTTGAGAGCAAGGGTGATAGACCGAGACCACGAGAGATAATTGCCGTCATCAAGGCGGATGGTAGTGATTTGAGAGGTAGTATGTTCGGTGGTTCCACGATAGGTAATAGCCGGAGAAGAGACACCAGAAGGAGCCGGAGTGACTCCGGTTGAGAGAGAGGGAGAATCTGCGCCATTAGTCTCCATACCGAAGGAATAGAAATCCTGAGGGAGAGGAAAAAAGTCCGGAAGAGAAATCCGAAGAGGGAAATAGCCCAAGAATTAGGGCATCAAGAGATGGACGGAGAAGGGGAGAGGATCCATCCACAAGGAAGCCATTACGAGAAGGAAACGACGTCGGAAGAAGCAGAAACTCACTGCAGGATCATTCCGACGCCAGAAGAAAAAATCGAGGCGGGCGCAACTTGCGGAGCGGTTGCGGCTTGCGGAGCGGAGCGGGAGGCGCGAGGCGGGAGGCGTGCGCGACTGGCGACGGAAGAGCGGAGCGGGAGGCGCGAGGCGGGGTGGCTGTGGATTGCGGTGCGGGAGGCGCGAGGCGGGGTGGCTGCGGCTTGCAGTGCGGGTGGCGTGACGAGCGCGGGAGGCGAATTAGGGCACGGGAGCCTCTGATACCATGTTGACCGAGAGAAAATTTCATGTATTGCAAAACAAGGACACCTCTATTTATAGAGGTGTTACAATTAATAAGCATAAATAAGTAATATAATCTAACAACAACAACCGATAGTGGCCTTTTTAGTCCTTGTCACGTTTAGTTCATCCCAAATGAATTTCTATGTACCTGTCTTTTTAATACTTGTATAACTTGCACACTATAAACAAGAGCAAGGTAGATCAAATACATGTTGGGATTTATTTATCTCAAACCAAGGGATGTGGAAACCATGTTTAAACATTTTTTTCATTTCATAATTACTTTAAGGAGCTTTCATGGTGTTTGGTGATTGAGCTCAATATTAATTGGCGAGAAAGACCTAAAATTATTTGGAGAGAACTCAAAGTTTTGGAGGGGGATTTGGCAAATAACAACAACACTCAAGCCTTTATCCCACTATAGTGGGGTCGGCTATATGGATTTTTTGTCGCCATTGTGCCCTATCTTTTGTCATAATCTCACTAATGTATAAGTACATCATGTCTTTCCTTACAGTTTCATTCCAAGTTTTTCGAATTTGGCAAATAACTTAATTAAATTAATTATTTTGTTGAAAATAGTTGTCATTTGGATGACTTTCGACAAACGAATTCCTTTAGTGTGCCCTCCTATCGACATTAGTCGAATGCCTATCAACGCATGGCTTCGGCGGAGCCACGCGTCTTCTTTTACATATTGTCGAATTGACTCGACAATCGTCGAATTGTACTTAAAGATCGTTAACCGTTGTTTTTTCAATTATATTAGTCAATTTACATTCGACGTTTGTCGAATAGTAATTGACGGGCGGCTTCCGCAGTTATGAACTTTATTATAGTCAAATTTTATTCAACATTCGTTGACTTCTTTCGACAACTTCCCGTGATAATATTACACATTTTCTGTTTGAGATTTTTGCGGATCATCATCACTTTTATATCTATTGGGATTCTATTTTATTGCTATTTCCGATTAATATTTTAACATTGGAAATATTTGTTTTTTACACGCTAATTTTACTTTTAATCATTGTGGCAAATTAATTGTGCATTTAATGCTTGCGGTTTTTTGACTCCTTTTATAGGAGGTGTTTTCTGAAGGATATATACACTGAGATTTATGTCTTCTCATTATTTGCAACTTTGCTCAGTTCTTTATGTTTGCTTCATCAAGTGTAAGTTTGAGTGATTTGTGCTTCAGTATCTGCGCAGATCGAAGTTTTCGGGATCTAGTCGGATGTTGTGTCTTGGAGAAGCATCAGTGGAAAACCTTGTGACAGGTGAGGTAACTTCTTTAGGGCTATGATCACACGTCATATGCAAGCTTGGTTTTTATCTAATCTTTTATTCCAGTATCTTTTGATTTCTTCTTCAATTATTCTAGTATCCTAATATCATTAAAATGAAAAATATATATTATTTTAATCTGATTATATTAATAATATTCCAACAATCTAAAAAAGTTGTTTTCTGCATCATTAACATCTTGCGACATGGGTCTGTTGGGTTATCATCCCAAAACCACCTAAAATTAGTGAGAACCTATCATTCAGTTTTCTTTCTCAAGTCCAACAATAATAAAATAATAAAACAAATAACCAAAATGAATATGTATGCTTTCCTTTACTTATGTACTGCAACTTTTTTTTTTGTAGTTTAAATTTTAGCATTTTATTATGGCATCTCGCAACTCCGATGACTCCGACGGGAGTACAACAATAACACTCAAGCCTTTATCCCACTATAGTGGGGTCAGATATATGGAACCTTTGTTGCCATTGTGCCATATCTTGTGTCATAATCTCACTAATGCTTACGTACATCATGTCTTTCCTTATAGTTCCAAGTCTTTATTAGTCTATCTCTCCCTCGTTTAACATGCAAGTCCATGTCAAATATTGGTTGAATACCTTTGGTCTTTTATCAACCATATTTGAACCAGCCGTAGCAGAACCCGAGAATCCTAATTGGTGCTGCAACCGCATTTGTTTCTTCCCTTCTATCAACATCATCCTCTAGTGCTGACAATACTAGAACTTATGCTAGACATTACGTATGAGAAATCTGGTAGATATAGAACATTATTGTTGAAAACATATTCTTAAAGTTCTATCTGACAGTGTTTATGATGTTTTCCTTCAATATCGTACACTAAGGATTTATGGTACCCACTTGAACCGTGTTACAACATCAACAATGCGGGTATAAAATGCTAAAATGTTTCACACTGCACAAGTTCAAGATCGATGTCTCCAAACCTATAAACCTCGCAAGCCGCCAACTTGTCGAGATGTTAAATGAGATTCGAGATGTTTGTTTATATGAGAACAATTTAGTAGCATGTCTTCTAAACTCTCTTTTGGTTTCATGGTCCGGTTTTAGTATTAGCATAGACATGATCAAGCTAACCTTATATATGTTCAAGTCCAAAATGCTATCCACATGAACACGAAAATTCCAAACCTCTTAAAAACAATACTCTTAAAGTTAATTTCACTGAATTTCATGATAACTCTTCCTTTGATGCTCACTTCAAACCTAAGGGCAAGAACCACAAGAAGTTTTTCCGCCGAGGTTCCAGTCATCAAAAACCCAACCATCCAAAACCTGCTCACACAAATCAAACCCCAAGAAAAGAAAATATATGCTTAGTCTATGGCCGAACAAATCATTTATCTATGAGCTTCTACAAAAAAACAAAACATGTGTCTGACAGACTCAAAGCGGTTAAGCCTCGACCAATATTATCCAAGCACCGGATCAACCTATCTTCAGGTTAGAAGACTCTCATATCCTTCTTACTTGTTCTTCTGATTGCTAGCTAGATTTTTAAGTAAATGTTCATACTTATTTTGAATATTCTTATTTTGCCACCTTTAAGTATTTAAGTTAATGTTCCAACTAGGAAGACTTTTAGGTGATGTATCATTTGCACAAATCCTTGGACATGGGGAGTGGATCTTATGATGACATTTTGGAAGACTTTAGCCTTGCACGGTGTTCTTTCTGTGCTGAGTTAGGAAGAATTTAGCAAGTAAATAATTGTTAGAGAAAAGGAGTTATAAGACTGTATTAGAGTCGAAGAAAATTGTATTGTGTCTAAAAGTATTTTTATTAGAAAAGGTTATTTATCAGATGGATTGTTTAAATTAAATATTATTAATTTGAAAGTCAATCATATTTCTTCGTATGCGATTACTTATTTTTCTACTAATTTTTGACATACTAGAGTAGGACATGTAAATTCCGATTGTGAAAAAGATGATTATACGACCAGTATCTGCTATGAGAAGTCAACACCTTACCCAAAATCAGTACAACATACGTCAAGTCAATCGTTGGCCAAGGATAGCTCTACATACATCTTGTTCAACTCGCCACGAACTTGCATCCTGCTCGCCGCGCCAAGCCTTTAGCAGCTCACTTGGTTGCGAATTAACTCGCATCAACATGCCAGGGATAAATTTAAGTCCGCACGTGGGTGGGGGCTCGACCACTGACACTTGTCCATCCACCCCCCCCCCCTATCTCAGTTGCCTATAAATACGACCCATCCTCGAGGGGAAGTGGTAGTGGCATTAGCCCACAGGACCCTCATCTAGAATTTACAGGCTCTCTTGTTAATCTCACGATCCTGCCTCTCCCCCAAACCTAGCACAACATTTGGTTTAGGAGGAGTTCCTATGCACTCCTGAATGCGAGGTGAGACCTCCAAGCTGTGACCAATCTCCTTCCTTGATCACCTTCATCTGTCTATGATCTCTATTTCGATGGGCCAATAACCTCTGCCCCTACCTCGAGTCTGAACATTGAAACTAAGATCTCGGCCTCAACATCTAGGTGCGGTGAGCGTGGACTTTGGGCAGTGGAAGGAAAACCCCTGAAGAAGAATGTCATGGCATTTGACGAACAAGGGCGGGCCGCAACGCCTGGCGGAAGTGCAATTTCTCCATGGTGCAAAAAGACTTCAAGTCGCATAAGATGAATAGGATGACACAAAGATAATTGGTAGAATGACACTCGGCGCACGCTATTATATTAGTGTAGTTGGTGCTCCTTAGAGGAGTAGCATTCCACACCCGCATTTACGCCAATGAAGCGGGTTGGACCTTAGCTGCCATGCTGGGGGCGAGACGAAGTCGTGCGAGCTCAACCTCGCATTGCATTCGAAAGCACCATCGATCTCGACACCTCACGGGCCGACCCCGAGCCTAAGCTGAGAGAATTTCCATCAGAGATCGGCAACCCCGAACTTGAGTTGAGAGTTTGATGACCTAGAGTCCTCCAAAACTACATGCAGTTATGTATTGATGAACGAACAGATTGGCAACGTCAAGGCACGCCTCAATGGAAAGGATTTCTTCCCTCATACACTTGGAGCAACGATGTGATCCACATGCATATTTTTTGATTCCAACGAATGACTTGTGCACCAAGATAAGCACCCGATGTATTTCTTGCATATGTGTGTGTATATATATAAGCTTTTCTTTCACTTTCTGTGGCAAGTATGAGTGTGTTATGCTGCAAACATAAATCTCGGCCACACGTGAGGGCCGGATGCTGGGTGAAGTCTCTAAATCCAAGCATTTGCATTGTGGACTGATATTAGCTCTCCCTAGCACATAGGTTACTTATCCCCAGCCGATACAGTGTCATATCCTGTGATGGGATGACACACCTTCAGAGCAACTCTTAGATGGACGCAAGGTTGCAAGTGTCGGATGTCGGGGACACGTCAGTTTTGGTTTTCATGTCGGTTTTTTATATATCGGGGGATATATCGGGGATATTTAATATATCGGGTTTTAATATTTAATTAATTATATATTTAATTTAATGTTATTTTTTATACATATCACAATGCCTATTTTGCAACCTATTGAAATTCTAAACATTAAAAGCTATATGTAACATTTAACATACATTTTTATGAGATCAAATTTTTAAAAATTAAATTTCAAACGTACCTCAATCTTGATCGCTCATAGACTCATCTATAGTTGGCAGAGTAGATAAAATAAGATCTTCATCGGATGAACCCTCTAGATCTGTCTCGGTCACCTCAGATATTTTTCTTTTTCCCTTTCTATGATAACCAACTATGACTTCTTTGCTTGTAGCCGTTCTTTGAGGTCTACTTTCCTCATGATCAGCGTCGACTATATTGTCAATTTGCGCCCATGTCAGCCCCTCTCCAGAAAATACTTCATCATCGTCATCTTCATTTTCATCCTCCTCAGGATCAACTGTCACCATCCACTCCTGTAACTTTCCAGAATCAATATTCTTCGCTGCCAATGGATCTCGAGACGGCTCTGAATATTTTGACTTCAGCGATGGTGGGTATACTTGCATCATCGATTGCAAAAATGAAGTTGGATAAATAACTAGCAGTAGGGGTATTTAAAATCATTTGTTGACAAAGAAACAATTCAACAGGAAAATCTAAACTCCCAAATCAATAAAGCAACATCATTTTAGTATAGGCACTGAAATTAGTAGTATAGGGCACTGAAATTAGCCTTGCCTATAAACAACTCATTAGTATAAACAACTCATTATCCTTGCCTATAAACAACTCATTAGTATAAACAACTCATTAGTATAGACACTGAAATTAGTATAAGCAACTCATTAGCAACATCATTTTAGTATAGGCACTGAAATTAGTAGTATAAGGCACTGAAATTAGTATAAGCAACTCATTACCAACATCATTTTAGTATAGGCACTAAAATTAGTAGTATAGGGCACTGAAATTAGTATAAGCAACTCATTAGCAACATCATTTTAGTATAGGAACTGAAATTAGTAGTATAGGGCACTGAATAACTCAGTAGTATAGGCATATTAGAAATTAGAATGCACCAGAGAGAGGGGGGGAGGTAGGGAGAAGAATGCACCCGTAGGTATAGGCAGCAGTCAGTCACGCAACCAGTGTCGAGAGAGCCCGAGAGAGGAAGAGAGCCGCAGAGTTGTGAGAGAGCGCGAGAGAGGGAGAGAACCTGCGCTAATGCCGAGAGAGGAGAGCCAGGGTGAGAGCAGCGCAGTGTTGAGAGAGCGCGAGAGAGCGCGAGAGAGGGAGAGCACCAGCACTAGTGTCGAGAGAGGAGAGACAGAGTGAGAGCAGCAGAGAGTCGAGAGAGCGCGAGAGAGGGAGAGCAGTAGAGCACCAGCGGAGAGCGCGAGAGAGGAAGAGCACCAGCGGAGAGAGCGAGAGGGAGAGCTAGGGCAGAAGCGCGACAGAGAGATCAGCGGGGGTCGGGAGGGTGTTATAACTTATAACTTATAAATTATAAGTTATAAGTTATATAACTTATAACTTATAATTTATAAGTTATAAGTTGCCGACATCTTCAAAAAATCGGTCGGTATCGCCGATTTTTCGGGCCGATATATCGGTCCAATCCGATATATCGGCCCGATTTTTTCAAAACGCCACGAACCTAATTTATATCGGTTTATTAGCATTTTGGAAGTCATACCTTTATGTTGGCCAACATGTCGGACATGTCGGCCGACATCTACAACACTGGATGGACGTGACCCCCTATTTACTGATGAGCGATAGCCACGCAAGCAGAACGTGCCTAAGGGAGCACGTTTATAAATCCAAGCATTTGCATTGTCAGTCGAGATCAGATCCCCCTTGCACATCAGTTGCATATCCCAAGTGTGCTCGTAATACTTCGACAGTTAGCTGCTAGCTAGGAGATAGGGGAAGGACATCATAAGAAGTTCCGTTGAGATGAAGTCTGGAAATAACACGGCCCTAAATCCACTCCCTCCAGTTGAGTTTGTTGATTGCATGAATGGACAAGAAGCTTGTCAATTCTATCCAATCTCGAATTACTCTTGCGACAAACTCACCCATCCACCACCTCCAATTGAGCTCGCCCATCACATGAATGACCTGGGTCCTAAGACCAACGTAGTTATAAAAACTCAACGTAATTTTTACTGATAACCCGAATTACTAGAACCTCAATGTTCGTGATATACTAAGCCACAACGGACCTGGGTTTCCTCGAGCAGCTTCTGGCAGTCAGTCAAGGATTGCTCAGCCTGGGAGACCTGCTACAAAACTAGGAGTTGGGACCTCCTACGTGAAATAAGAGAGGTCGATGCGACGTGAAACAAGTACGAACAAACAAGATGTAGGTGGGACTTACCAGAACCTCAACGTAAGTGATATCCTGAATCTTACCGGCCTTGGCAAGTATGCCCTCGACATCGGAACGGCCCCACACCACTTCTGCGAAATCCTCTAGCTATGCCAGTCAGGAAGCGGGCTGAATATTACACCTCACAGTCTGATGAAAAAGCTTGCAGGGCCACAACAAAGACTCGGTACCCTAATATGCGAGGCGGCACATAGCGACATTCCTACCGTATATCGTCATCCTCACGCCCAAAGAGCGTGAATGCGACGTTGAAAGTGTCATCATGCGGTTCGATATCTTCGATCCTGGACGGGAGGCGCGAGTTAAGACTCACCTTAGCAATTTTGGGGCATCGACGGTATCATCTTCTTTTGCTTATGAGCACACTCTTTACGCCGTCTCTTCCTAATAGTCCGCTCGGCAATAAAAAACTGGCATGCGACCTCCACACGCTTGCCCTTGGCTTTGTCGAAATTCAGTCCGGCCCTGCCCAAACTCGGTGCGTGGCTAGGACCCCAGAGTTCCACTGAAACTAGGCCCGCCTCCTGATCTCCAACTAGAGGAGTGGAAGAAAAAAATTGCATCCCTAAAAGACAATGTGTCAACAAGATTCCATAGTTTGGCATGAAAAGACTGATTTTTGGAACGGTGATCGTACCTTCGCCTGGGGCAATGAGGAATCACTTGTCAACTCGCCGCCGATGGTGGAAAACATTGAACTCTCTCTTCCACAAGAACTCATATAGATCTTGTGTGCCCGCCTTTGCTTACGGGGAATAGAAGTTTGTTGCTTCCCTCATCTCTGCTATCGAGGGAATCAGCCCAAACTCACCTCGAATGAAGATCAAACTTTCAGTCCAATGGTAAATCTCATTTGAGAGGCTCCACTACTTCATAAAGTTACCCAAAAAATAAGCGACCTCATCATGAGTCATCTTCATGAAGAATATCTTTTGCCATGCTGGGAAATCCCATTTGATGCCCTCCTCACGGAGGTAGCAAGCAAAAGACACAATGGATGACACGTCATTAGGGTTAATATGTGCGGGAACGAGGTTGTAATGGCACGGAATCTAACGAGCCTCGAGCCAAAACATTAGTCACAAGTTCTAGTCAAAGTGAGATAGCTAAAAGGCGGCTCATTTGGTTGTTGCAAGTTTATATTATCCCCAGAGGTCTTCATACTCGTTGAGAATCCGACAGGAAGGTGGTGAATCCTAAAATCCTCAAACTCGACCAAGGAAGTGTGTGATCTAAGAAGGTTGTGCACTCATGAATGCAGGCTGCACACAGAAGAAGAAACTAATCGGCGTCGCGCGTAGAGTAAGTCGCGAGTGATGCAGTTAAAGCACGACATGTATCACGTCGAAACAAGAGGTCACCTTTGAAGAAAGCAATCACATTTATGATAGGTGGATGCTATTTATAGACAAAGGCCCTCTCTGCCAGCTTGCCAGCCAGTTGTCACGCCAAGGTAGTATCTCTTGCAAGCTCTAATCTGTGTGACCTCATAAGAGATTTATAGTATGAACGCAGATCGCCAACACACGACTTATTTAATTGATTAAAAGCATACAAACAAAAAAGGAGAAATAATTGCCAAACATCCATCTCACCAACGACAGCTTGGTGAACCGGGTTGGACAATTCTTTTTGATCCTATACCGCACTAAAAAAAGCGGGGATACTCTACTACCTATATTTGTCGAGGGCAATCAAAGTCTTACCATAAATTAATACAACATGACGTCAGGTCGACCATTGACCAAGAATAACTCTGCATACATCTTGCTCAACTCATCAAGAACTCGTAGTCAGACCGCTGCGGCAAGCCTCTAGCAGCTCACCTGGCCGGGAATCAACTCGCATCAACTCAATCACTGAAATTTGGCCACCCCTCAACCAATTTTAGTTTCCTATAACTACAATTAATCGTCAAAGGGAAGTGGCAGTGATCACATCCCACAAGAGCCGTCATCTAGAATTTGCAAGCTCTCTCATGAATCTTGTAATCCTACCTCCCCCCCCCCCCGCCCAACCTAGCACATTATTTGGTTTGGGAGGGGGAGTTCCTATACACTCTGGGTGTGAGGCTGGGCCTCCAACCTGTGACTAATTCTTTTGTTCATTTTCTTCAATCCGTGATCTCTATTTTGATGGATCAGTAACCTCTGCCCATACCTCAAGTACGAACATTGAAGCCGAGTACTCGGTCTTAATAATCATATCATTAAATCTAATACCTAAGATTAATAGTTTTAGAAACCCGAGATGTGAGATTTATGCAGAATTGAAAGTCTCTAAAAAGCCGCTTACATTTGTAGAAAGAACTTCGAAGCCTTTAAAGTTGATTCATCTAAATGTTTGTGACTCAAACCGTCAGACCCACTAAAGGTGGAGATATATATTTTATAGTTTGCATAGATTATTTTACAAAATATAGTTAAATATATTAAAGACAAATGATGAATTATTTTCATACATTTGAGGTTTTAAAAGCCGAATTAGAAAACCAATTAGGATCCCTAGTTAAGATTCTTAGATTTAAATTGAGTTGAAGAATTTACTTCAAAATAATTAACTCAATTTTGTCAAAAACATGGGATTATTTATTAAAAATAGTTATTTATTCACCACAATCAAATGGTATAGCAGAAGTGCAGAACATGAAAAATCAAACTTTAATTAACATGTTAAATATCATGCTAGCTAAGTCTGGTGCCCAAAGAAAATCCTTGGGGAGAAGAGTTGCTTACTTCTTGTTTTATCCATAATAGAATTCCTGTGGAAAATAGTGAGAAAACCCCCTTTGATTTATTCAAATAAAAAAAACCTAAACTCCATATTCTTCAAGTGTGGGTGGTGCTTAGCTAAGGTAGATTCCAAAAACCTAAGAGAAAGAAAATAGAACATAAAACCATAGACTCTATCTTCATATGATATGCATCTGATAATAGTGTTAATAGATTTCTCATTACTAACTCTGAAATTAATAAGATCTCTAACAATATTTCTTAAAAACTAAAGATACCATTTATTTTGAAGTTAAATTTTTATATAAATTAAATAACTCATTGTTGATTCTAGTAGCTCTACTTAGTCTTCTTCTTATATAGACACGTTAGAAGGTAATGAACCTAGGAAGAGAAAAAGAGTTGGAACAAATGAACATTTGTAGAGGATTACTTCATATATTTAATTAAAGGAAATCCTAACACATACAAGTAGCAAAATTATGATAACATCTGATTCTCCCTTTTGGAAGGAAGTTAGAAATCTAAAAATTAAGTCAATATTATAGAACAAGGCTTGGATTCTATTTGATCTACCTCCAGATAGAAAAACCATAGGGTGTAGATGAATCATTAAGAAAAAGTTAAGTCAAATGATTCAATAGAAGAATATAAGGCTCGCTTTGTTACTAAAGGTTATTCATAGAAATAAGGGATAGATTATATAGATATATATGCACTTATAGCTAGAATCATATCCATTTGTGCGTTGGTAGCTTTAGCATCGATTCATAAGATGAGCATTCATCAAATGGATGTTAAAATTGTCTTCATACATGGAGACTCGACAATAAAAATTAAGACTCAACCCGAAGACATCATCGTTGAAATCCATAAACATAAGATTTGCAAACTTATTAAGTCTTTTTATGAACTAAAAAGAGCCCTGAAGAATTGACGTCAAAAATTTGATTTCATTGTATTATCCTTTGATTTCATTGTATTATCCTTTGATTTCATTGTTAATGAATGTGATAAAAATAATATGCAAAAGTGGATGAAAACATCATTGTTTTGTTGACTTTATGTAGTTGATATTTTTGTAACCCATTAAAGATTATTAATGATATTAAAAAATATTATTATCTAATTTGATATAAATACTTACGAATATCAAAAGTCATTTTAAACATGATGCTAGCTAAAACTAACATGGGTGATTCATTATTTCTTTCTCACTCGATTGAGAAAATGTTACAAAAATTCAACTTATATGATTCTACTATCGCTTCTAGTATTTACGCAGTAAATATAAAACTTTGCAAAAACATAGGTGAACATATTGTTCAGCATAAATATGAAACAAATCATAGGATCACAGTTATATATTGTTAATCGCACAAAGCCTAACATTACATATGTCATAGGAAGATTGAGTAGGTATACTAGTACTCATAGTAATTGTAGAAAACAAAGGGCGAACCTTGTATATACTTCTTTCATATATCAAATAAAAGAGAGAATACAAATATATAGGAGGAGAGAGGAAGGAAGAATCCTATACAATAGATGTGGGACTAAAGGAGAAGGAAGAAAGGGGCCTATAAATGGGTCTTTACATCATTTATCCATATGTCTTCTAACACTCCCCCGCAAGCTGGAGCGTACAAGTCGTAGGCACCAAGCTTGGACAAGAACTGGTAAAACAATTTGCGAGGTAATGCCTTGGTAAGGATGTCAGCAACTTGCCCAGACGCAGGAACATGTTCAAGCTTTAGCACCTTTGATTGAACCTTTTCCCGAACAAATTGACAATCAACCTCAATATGTTTAGTCCGCTCATGGAACACAGGATTTTTCGCAATATGTATTGCAGCTTGACTGTCACAAAACAACGTCGATGGTGAGGACAACCTAACACCCAAATCCATTAGAAGACTTTCCAGCTAGGTTAGTTCTGATGTAACGGATGCCATCGCACAGTACTCAGCCTCAACAGATGGGCGAACAACCACCGTCTGCTCTTACTCCGCCATGTGATAAGATTTCCTCCAAAGTAAGTACAAAAACTAGTAGTCGAACATCGATCATCCAACGAGCCCGCATAATCCGCATCAGAGTATACAATAAGAGAAAGGGAGGAAGATGGCTCATACACAAGTCCTTGCCCATGGGCAGTCTTCGGATATCTGAGAATCCGTTCCACTGCCTGAAGGTGAGAAACTCGTGGGGTATGCATAAACCGACTAACCACTCCAACAACAAATGATATATTTGGTCTCGTAACGGTTAGGTATATCATTTTCTCACAAGACGACGATAGTATTCTGGATTTGGAAGTAGAGAGTCAGTCTCAGATCCCTGAGCACACAACATATGATTGACTTCCATCGGGGTTTCCGCTGGTTTGCAACCCGAGAGACCAACATCTTTCAGAAGGTCAATGCAATACTTACGCTGGGATAAGACAAGACCATCAGGTCGTCGTGCTACCTCTAGTCCAAGAAAATATCGAAGATTTCCCAGATCTTTGATTTGAAAGATAGAATTTAAATGTAGCTTAACATGTTGTATCCCAGCGGAGTCATCACCAGTGATCAGAATATCGTCCACATAAACCAAAAGTATTATAGTCCTCGTTGATTGGTGACGAGTGAAGAGAGAAGAATCTGTCGAGCTTTGTTTGAAGCCAACCTCACAAACAGCCTTGCTGAATTTTCCAAACCACGCCCGTGGAGACTGTTTGAGACCATAAATGGATTTGCGAACGAGACTCCCCCGTGTTCTCAAAACCCGTGCGGTTGTTGCATATGGACAGTTTCAAAAAGATCGTCATTCAAAAAGGCATTCTTGACATCAAGCTGGTGGAGGGGCCAGTGGTGATGAACAGCTAAGGAGAGCAAGACCCGAACCGTACTTAATTTCGCGACTGGGGAGAATATTTCCTCATAATCAAGGCTGTATTGTTGAGTAAAACCCCGTGCGACAAGCCAAGCCTTGAAGCGATCAACTGTCCCATTCGCGACATGTTTGATTGTAAAGATCCACTTGCAGCTAACACAACTGTGGCTAGGAGGAGGAGACACAAGATCCCAAGTATGAATACCCCACAGAGCAGTCATTTCTTCATCCATGGCGGCACGCCACGCCGGATGATGGAGAGCTTCCTGCACAGAGTTAGGTATAGAGATAGAGGAGAGAGAGAGCAAAGGTAAGAAGAGGTGGAGAGAGCCGATGTAGAGAGAAATAATTGGTCAAGGGATGAGCCGTCGAGGAGGATGCCGGATCAACAGGCCGCGAGATCACACCGGTAAAGGGACGTTGTTGCTGGGCAGCTGGACGTGGAGGACAACGAGTGTAAACTTCAATGATAGGAGGTTTGGAGGGGACGGGTTTGGAGGGTACTGGTGGTGGTGTAGGAATCAGAAGCAGAGGAGTAGGGAGAAGTGGTGGAAGCGGAGACGTTACGGGAATGCTGGGTCGAGGTAGCGGGGGAGAAAGAAGGGGATCAGAAGGAAGGGCGTAATATGGTTGGTCTTCATGAAAGGAGACATCAGCAGACACAACCATCTTTCCAGTGATAGGATTAAAGCAGACATACCCCTTCTGAGTGTGTGAGTACTCAACAAACATAGCTTTGGTAGCACGAGGGGCAAGCTTGTCAGTGGAAGGATCAAGATGGTGGACATAACAGGTACACAAAAAGACACGAGGTGTGAGAGAGAAGAGATTCGTGGATTGGCAAAGGAGAGTAATGGGTTCCATAAAGTTGAGGACAGACGAAGGCATGCGATTGATGAGGTGACAAACAGTAGAGACTGCAAAATTCCAATAGAGGAGAGGAACCTGCATTTGGATCATAAGAGATCTAGCCACATCAAGGAGGCAGCGATTTTTCCTTTCCGCGATGCCATTTTGTTGGAGGGGTGTAGGCACATGAAGTATGATGTATAATACCGAACTCAGCGCATAGATTGGAGAAGGTGTGACCAGTATATTCACGAGCATTGTCTGTACGAAGAGTTTTGACACTGGTAGGAAACTGAGTGCGAGTTTCCGTAAGAAACGTACAGAACGTGGTTGGGAGTTCGGTACGATCACGAAGTAAATATAACCAGGTTACCGTGAGTAATCATCTATAAAGGTAACAAAGTATCGATACCCAAAGACACTAGGGACCTTATAGGGCCCCCAGATATCAAAATGTACTAAGGATAAAGGAGCATCGCTCCGAGTACATGAAGGAGAAAAAGAAACACGGTGTTGTTTGCCGAAAATACACGATTCACAAAAGAACTCGTGAAGAGATACAGTAGGAAGAGCTTTCTTGAGAATCGGAAGAGGGGCATGCCCAAGACGACGATGTCAACCAGTTGTGGAGACAGTAGTGAGAGCAGTGGGAGGAACATCAAGAAGATATAGCCCGTTAGACAGTCGCCCTCTACCAAGTATATTCTGTGTTAGTCGATCCTGCACCACAAAGGAAGAGCATGAGAAAGTAACACAACAATCAAGGTCTTGCGTAAGACGGCTAACAGAGAGGAGATTAAAAGGAGAGCCATGAACATGAAGAACCGAGGATAAAGAGAGAGGAGTAAGAGGCAGATGAGCAGCGCCAGAAACCGGGATCTTGTCACCATTGGCCATGGTGATGTGCTTGGGGTAAGCAGTATCTAAGTATTTGGGCGGTTAGTACGGAGAGAGATGATGTGTAGCACCCGAGTCCATAATCCAGGGAGAGCTGTGTGAGAAGCATGATATACCGTCCTTGAAGATTGAGGCTACAGAGCCAGATGAGTGACTAACCACCTATCCAAGCTGATGGAGTTGAGCACGCAACGCGGCAATATCATCAGTAGTGGTGGAACCAGATGCCATAATCCTGAGTTGCGAATAGGCAAAGAAGCCGGGCAGCAAGTAGGCAGGCGGTTTGCCGGACAGAACCAGCGGCTACTCCGGAAGAACGATGAGGGAAGCGAGAAACGAAGCCGCGCGGGCACCAGCGGTAAGACGAGATCGCACGCAACTAGAGGAGATTGCGTGAGAGGTAGCGAGTAGAAGGGAGCCCATAGCGAAAAGAAACAAGCCGCGGCGGGTAGAATCGTGAGCGGAAGCGGGTAGAAAGAACAGAGGACAGCGAACAGGCACAAGAACGGGCGGGAGAGACAAACCGCACCAAGATCCGGAGCGGTAAGAGAAGAGAGGCCGCCAAGACTAGAGAGCAAGAGAATTCGCACGGTCCCGATGTCAACACACCAGTGCCAAGAGGCCGCGACCAAGATACGGAGCGGTTAGCTAGAAGAAGCTGCCACGCCGAGACACGAGGATAAGCCGCACGGTCACAGTGATAACACACCAGCGGCAAGGAGGATGTCGCGACCAAATGTGGTGCTCGCAGCGGTTCGAAAGAACCCGTAACGAGAAAAGAAGTCGCAGCGACAAGATCAGATAAAGAGAGATTGCGGGTAGAGGAAGAAACCGCAGCGAGATGGCGAGAAACCAGGTGGGAAGAAAGAAGAAATCGGTCAGTTAGGGGGAAGGGCCCACCAGACCGAGAGGTTTATAAAAGGGAGGGAGGTAAGACGAGGTGGAGGCCAAAAGAGAGAGGAAGAGGAGCGGTCAAGAAAACAGTAGACCGCGCGGTAAGCCGCAGTTAGAAGCAGGAAAGGCCCCAAGAACAAACAGGTCGGACCGGTTCGCTCTGATACCATGTAGAAAACAAAGGGCGAACCTTGTATATACTTCTTTCATATATCAAATACAAGAGAGAATACAAATATATAGAAGAGGAAGGAAGAATCCAATACAATAGATGTGGGACTAAAGGAGAAGGAAGAACGGGGCCTATAAATGGGCCTTTACACCATTTATCCTTATGCCTTCTAACAGTAATGAATATTTGAAAGCACTCACTAGGATATTTAAATACGTTTGAAGAACTCTTTATTATAGATTGGTATGTTTGTGTTTTCCAAAAGCACTAGAAAGATATTCAAATGTCAATTGAGTAACTGATTCGTTAGATGTTAAGTCTACAATAAGATGTCTTTCTTCTTGGAGGAGCTACCATCTCGTGAGCTTCAACAAAAGAAACTATTACATATATGAGTACTATGGAGTCCAAACTCATTACCTTAGATACTACCCATACCGTAGTCGAATGGCTCGGGAATTTGCTTTCTGAAATTTCTTTGTATCCAAAACTTATACCTATTATTTTGTTATAATGTGATAATAAATCTGTGATGAATTTAACTGTTTCTAATATTACTAATTTAAAAATGAATAAGTTCATGAAAATCAAGTACAAATCAGTGAAACCGAGAAAAATGTGATATTACTCAACTATGTAAAATCAGAATTGAATCTAGTTGATAATCTTATCAAGGAATTGTCCTGCATAAATATTTTGTTGTCATCAAGGGGAATGAGATTTAAGTCAACATAATTTGCTTCTAATGGTGGACACCCAACTTATGTGATTGGAGATCATATAAATTAGGTTCAAGATGGTATAAATGAAACCGTTGATGTAGCATAGATGGAAGCACTAACTTAAAAGATTAAGATAGCCTTCTCCATGTTTCTATGATGTAATACTCTATGCAACATATATGGTGAACTCATAGTCTTAATTGTTGCCAAAGGAATTTTTTGCAAGATATTAGTTACGATCTATGTGTGGGTAATCATGAGGCCGTGACTTTGGGAGTAGAGCTAAACCCAAATATCCCCCATAAAAAATCAATGATTGTGCATAATCATTAAACCACTTACCTCCATAACACAATGAACAACAAACCTCATATGTGCTTAAATAATTTACCGATCACAAGAATATAATTCAAAGCTTCTAGACATTACATTCTCTTAGAGAAAAAAGTACTATATGTAGGTTCAAGGAAATAATTCAATCTACACTCATTGTTTTAGATAGAACTTGATTAAATAAAGGTCTATTTCATTTCATTTAATTAATATTAATCTCATATTATATAAAATTCATTTTGATTTTTCTATTTTGTGGAGATTGTTAAAAATCCTTTCATAATTATTTCATAATGCCTTCATAGTGTTTGGTGTTTGGGCTTACATCATTTGATGAGAAAATCTCAAAACCATGCCGAGGGAAATGCTTCATTGAAAGGATGAATTATTTTGGTCACACATTGTCATGTTTCTTTACTTTATATAAGTGAATTACACCTCTCAATTCTTATTATGCCTAAAAAAAGGTGTTCATAGGCAACACGGGTGCGCTTACACGCAACGGATCGGATCCTGATTCAGAAGTGGATTTGGGGAAATTAAATTGAATGGTTTAATTTGTTCAAAATAGTTAGTCATTTTGGAAGTCTTTCGACGCACAAATTCCTTCAGCGTGCTCTCCTATTGATGTTAGTCAAAAGCCTATCGATGCAAGCCTTCAATGAATGCAGTATGCCTTCTATTACATATTTTCATTGAATTGACTTGATGATCATCAAAGCGTGCTCTTCATCAACCATTATTTTCTAAATCATCGTATTGGATTTACATTCACATTCGTCAAATTGTAATCAACAATCGGCTTACACAATTATAACTTAATTATAGTCGAATTTTATTTGACATTCATCAAATTCTTTTCGACGGGCACTCATGATAGTTTTACGGATTTTTTGTATGCAATTTTACTGATCACAATTACTTCTTGTGGGACCCTTCCTCGGACCTTTGATGCGCGGGGATGCATTGTGCACCGGGATACCCTTTTAAGCTGTTTTGGATTCCAATGGTCTTTGTTCAAAATTTGTGCGGCTTCCAACACCTTCTGGTATAGCTATACTAGTACGGCTAGAAAAATTATAGTGAAAACCGAAAAGGGAAGTCGAAGCTGCATGGATAACTTAACAAGGAGACATATGAACTACATTATATTTGTTCTTTTACATTTTATATTTTCACTTAATGATCTATACTCTATGGAATTTATGACTGAATCAATGATCTATATGATCTGATTACTATGGTTATCTATTAAGTATTTACTTTTATTTTCAAAAAAAAATTTAATAGATCCAATTCAACCCATCTCTTGGATATGTGCCAGAAACATAACTGTAGAAGAGTTGAGTAAACCTTGTATATACTTCTTGAATATCAAATTACAAGTGTGAGTACAAATATATAGGGAGAGAGAGAGAGAGAAATCCCTATTACAAGATGTACGACTAAACATCCTAGTTAAGAGATTAAATGGGTCATTACTAATGGGCTTTTACATATATCATTCAACACTCCTCCGCAAGCTGGAGCGTACAAATCGTAGGCACCGAGCTTGGACAAGAACCGATAGTACAGAGGTCGTGGTATGACCTTGGTGAGTATGTCAGCAACTTGCTCGGTAGATGGAACATGCATTCACTTTATCTTCTTTAATTTAAATTTTTCTCAAATGAAATGACAATCAACCTCATTGTGCTTCGTCCGTTCATGGAAAACAAGATTTTTGCCAATGTGTATGACAATTTGATTGTCGCAAAATAGGGTGGCCGGTGCGGAAAGCTTGACTCCTAAATCATCAAGGAGACCCTCAAGCCAAGTGAGCTCAGACACAACAACTGTCATTGAACGATACTCGGCCTCAGCGGATGAACGGGCAACAACCGACTATTTCTTGCTACGCCATGTAATGAGATGTCCTTCAAAATAAGTGCAGTATCCACTTGTGGAACGTCGATCATCCAATGAACCAGTATAATCATCGTCATAATAAGCACTCAGAGATAAGGGAGACGAAGAGGGCTTGTATACAAGTCCCTGTCCAGGAGCAGTCTTCAAGTATTGAAGAATGCGCTCAACTGCCTGGAGATGAGAGATACGTGGCTCATGCATGAATCGACTGACAATCCCAATAGCAAATGATATATCAGGTCTTTTAACAGTGAGATATATTAATTTTCCCACAAGACGACGATAATACTCTAGGTTTGGAAGGAGTAGATCAGAGTCCGAGGTATGAGCGCAAAGCTTGTGATTAATATTCATGGGAGTGTCGGCGGGCTTGCATCCAGAGTAGCCCGCATCATGAAGTCAAGACGGTACTTCCTTTGAGATAACACCAGTTCATCAGGTCGTTGAGCCACCTCGAGACCAAGAAAGTAACGAAGGCTTCTCAGGTCCTTTGTTTGAAACACAGTCGCCAGATGTTGTTTGATCATATGTATTCCTGTAAGATCGTCTCCCGTAACCAGAATATCATCAACATATACCAAGAGAATCACTGTGTCTGTTGGACGATGTCGAGTAAATAATGAGAAGTCGGCTGAACTCCGAGTGAACCCAACAACACTAACAGTCTGATTATATTTGTCAAACCATGTCCGAGGTGACTGTTTGAGACCATAAAGTGACTTCTTCAGACTGACAACAGACTCCTCGGTGGTCTCAAACCCGGGAGGTTGTTGCATATAGATGGTTTTCTACAAATCACCATTAAGAAAAGCATTTTTGACATCCAGTTGGTGCAACTGTCATTGCAGATGAACAGCGAGGGAGATCAACATACGAACAGTATTCAATTTTGCAACTGGAGAAAAGGTTCCATCATAATCTAGACCTTATTATTGAGTAAAACCACGAGCCACCAGACGAGCTTTCAAACGTTGAACCGCCCCATCTGGTCCTTGTTTGAGAGAAAACAGCCACTTACAACCCACGCAAGTCTGTCCAGAAGGAAGAGGGACAAGATCCCAAGTGTGGTTTGACCAAAAAGCATATATTTCCTCGTCCATAGCCGCTCGTCATCCCGGATGTTAGAGAGCCTCCTGCACAGAAGTAGGGATGGTAATAGAGGATAAAGAAAGAGCAAACTGGCGAAGTTCCGGAGAGAGACGGTGGAAGAAGACATAATTCGTCATTAGGTGAGCAGTAGAAGTAGTTGCTGAATTCACAGGCTTCAAAATATCATATGAGGAGGGCATCTCCCGTAGGGTAGTGGATGAAGGAGGACAATGAGTATACACACGAGTAATAGGTGGTTTGTGTGGAAGTGGCGTGGTAAGAGGAGGTGGGTTTGGTGGGAGTGGTGTAGGAAGGAGAGGAGGAAGGTTGGAAGTAACAGGGACATCAGGCCGTGAAAGGAGTGGTGGAAAGAGTGAATCAATTGGTTGAGAATGATATGGCTAGTTTTCGAGAAAGATGACATCAGCAGAATTAACAGCCTTGCGATCTTTAGGAGAGAAGCAGACATAACCCTTCTGAGTACGGGAGTAACCAACAAACACATATTTCGTGGCACGAGGAGCGAGCTTGTCAGTGGACGGACCAAGATTATGAACATAGCACACGCAGCCAAACATGCAAGGGGTGACTGAAAAGGGAGCTGTGGAGGGAAAGTGAAGGTTGAAGGGAACCGCAAAGTTGAGAACAGAGGAAGGTATGCGGTTAATAAGAGAACATGCAGTAGAGACCGTGAAATTCCAATATTGCTTGGGAACATTCATTTGAAATATAAGAGAGCGGGTAACCTCAAGGAGGTGGCGATTCTTGCGTTCAGCAACGCCATTTTGTTGGGGGGTATAGGAACAGGAGGTTTGGTGGATATCATAGGTTGGTAAACGCATGATTAGCGTATTCACGGGCAATGTCAAAACGAAGAGTTTTCATTGTAGTGGAGAACTGGTTGCGAGTTTCAGTAATAAAGGCACGGAAAACACCTGGCAGTTCAGAGCGATCACGAAGGAGATACAACCATGTCACTCGAGAGTAATCATCTACAAAAGTAGCAAAGTAACGATAGCCAAAAACACTAGTGATTTTGTATGGTCCCCAGATATCAGAGTGAACAAGATCAAAGGGAACAACACTCTGAGTGGCATGAGGCAAGAACGTAGACCGATGATGTTTTCCATAGATACATGACTCACAAGTGAATTCTCGGATGAAGACATTGTGAAGATCTTTGCGGAGTATGTTTAGAGGAGGGTGTCCAAGACGATGATGTCACTCAAAAGAGCTAACAGAGGATAAAACCATCAGGGGAGAGGGGTCAAGGATGTAGAGACCATTCGACAGATGCCCTTTTTCTAATGATAGACTGCGTCTTGCGATCCTGCACAACACAAGACGTAGAGGAGAATGTTACGTAGCAATCAAGATCTTGAGTGAGACGACTAATAGAGAAAAGGTTGAAAGTAGAGCCCAAAACATGAAGAGCAGAGCGAAGAGTGATGGAGGGAGTAATGTGAATGTCGGCGCAGCCAGAGACAGGAATAGTGTCCCCACTTGCAACAGTAATAGACTTGGGATGCACCAAGTCCAAGTAGCGAGATGGTTGTCGTGAGGTAATAAGGTGGGAGGCCCCTAAATCCAAGATCCAGGACGAATTATGGGCAAAACATGAAAACACACCACCAGAAATGGACACAACAGAGCTCAAAGAATGGTCGTTCATCCCTTGAAGTAGCTGCATTTGGAGTCGCAAGTCAGCAATGTCATACGAAAGGCTTTGTGAAGTAGAATGGGTAGCCATGGGCAAAGGGACAGCGGCAAGAAGTAATCTGTGCGGCAGGGCAAAGTCGCAGTGGCTAGTGACGGTAAAGAGACTCCGGGAATACCCAGCGGCCAAGCAGATAGCATCTAGCGGCAAGAGCAAACCGCGGAGAACAGCTGCAGAAGACGCGGCCAATCCGTAGCAAACCACAGGCGTCAAAGCAGAGGCGGCAAGCAGGGCCAGGCCGCAGCAGGAATTAGAGCCCGCGGGTAAGCAGGAGCACCAGAGAAGTAGCAGACTAGCGGGTAGACAAGCATACACAAGGCGGCTTGAAGAAGAACTACTGCTAGAGCCAGAGATCAACGGCCAGAGAAGTCGCAATGACTACCCCTGGCGGACAGCAGGA
The DNA here is from genome assembly GCA_039513925.1 of Platanthera zijinensis. NCBI lineage: Eukaryota > Viridiplantae > Streptophyta > Magnoliopsida > Asparagales > Orchidaceae > Platanthera > Platanthera zijinensis. Next base: position 149,142,518 of record CM077090.1, on the reverse strand, counting down.
AAGGACGCCAATGGATAGAGGAGCAAGCCCGCAGCAAGCAGCAAGCCCCGCAAAAGAAGCGGGTAGAGAACCAAATCCGCAACGGATAGAGGAATAAGCCCGCAACATCGGGTAGAAAGCCAAAACAGAAGGCCAGTGCGCGCGACAAGCAGAGAAAGAAGAGAGGGCGTCGGTGGAAAGGAATATGAAGAAGACCGCGTGAGTCCGCAGCAGGCTGCTGCGAGTAGAAGAGAAATCGATAGGCCACAACGTACAACCACGAGAAAGCAAACGAGTAGATCGTGCGATAAGTCTGGCAAGAGCAGTCTACGAGAAGAGAAACAAAACCGCAGCGATGGGGAGCAAGAACACTGCGGGTAAACGAGAAGCACCACGGGTAGAAGAGGAGCCCGCAGAAAGAGCAATAAAACTCCGCATTGCAAGAGACCGCATGTAACATCCGTAAATTTTACGCGAAATTTATTTTATTGTAGGGTCGAGTCGCGACGATTTGTGATCGAGGCAGCGCGTCGACCAGGTATTTTGTTACTATTCCAAATGTTAGCGTCCGTTAGTTTATTAAGTGCGTTAATAATAGTGTGTAACGCATTTTATATTAGATGTGGCGCGCGCGGTGATAATGGGTTAGTATGCAAATATTTTTGTGAGTTGGGTGTGCCGATAGCCGTTTCATAAGTGATTTTGAGTGGAAATGGAGTGCCTATAGTTTTTCCCCCACTCTCCTCTTTGCGGTTATGAAGAGAACCGCTGCAGCCCGATTAGAAAACCCGATTGCCTCACTTCTATCGGGAGAAAACCGCAAGCCGACTAGTTCTCTCCCGATCCCTTCCGTCTCCCGCAAGAGGCGAGCCAGACGACTCCCGATCCGCAGCCGACGCCCTCCCGCAGGGCTTACCGCCGCCCGATCCTCCTCCGGAACGCATCTACGACTCCTCCCTCCTCTGCAGGCGCCCGGGAGTGCACGCCTTCCTTCCTTGGTCGTGGATGTGCCGAGTCTAACCCTAACCGGTGGAGGTAGAAGTTCCGATTTTGGTTCCAGTGAGTTCGATTTCTCCCTTCTATTTATTCATTCATGGTAATCAGTCGATTTGGAAGTTATTGTGGACTAAAATTTTGTTTCATTGTGCCCTAATTAGGTTTGGAGTTCTAATTCCACCGCGGAGTTAGTGTAGGGCATTTCGTGAGCCTAAATCACTCTCCGTTAAGGTAATATCCGAAGTTTAGCTTCTAATTTTGGTAACCCTAGTTGTTTGAAGATTTTTCCACCGGAAACCCTTAGGGGAAAATGATGAAATTAGGGTTGCCCTTTCTTGCAGGACTTCGGTGGGGTCGGGGCAGCAATTTGAAGGTCCCCAGCAGTAGGTTTACCTTCGAAATAGAAGATGTCGTCGCGCCGAGTCTACGAGCGCCGCACCACCACTGTAAGGAAACCTAACTTCTGTTATTTAGACATAATAAAAAGTATATATTTTGTATACACATGAGTAGATTTATTTCAAGTACCATGGCCATGCATAGAAAGGTGTGGTGATAGGAAAACGGTTACGAAAAACGTGTAGGGTGACACGATTTCCCTAAGACCCAAGTAGTCGGATCATGAACAGAAACGTAGAGTACGAAAGCGTTAACAGTGTTTGTAGGTTTGAATTTGTTCCGAACAAGGGCGTGAATGTCCATTCTAGTAGACCACAAGAAAGTCAAGAGTCGCTTAGTAGTTCCCCAAAAAGATTTCCCATGCAGAGTAACGTCAGACCAAAAAGGCCAGCCAACACAGAGTTCTTTCGTGCTAGGTAGAGGCGCACTACCTTTCTCATAAGGCACATGGAACCTTATGAGTAGTACAGACTTGGGAATTGTCTTCCCTTGAGCCAGCTAGCAGATTCGAGACCGTGTCCGCGTGACACTAGAACAATTGAGTTCGTAAGATGGTCTCGGGTCGTCAATTTCAGTTGCGCGTTAGGAGCTACTCTGCCTAGAGCCTTCCTAGTAGATGAGCAGGTTAGAAGTCATATAGAACTTAAGTATAGACCTGGCGTGAGACAATATGCTAGTTAGTGAACGCCAGGACTTAAGTTAGTGAACAAAAAGTCACGAGCTTAGTACGAGTAGATGTTTGACCAGGAAGTAGTGCAAAGGCATGCATAACATATAACATAAAATGTTTTCAGTGCACGAGACTGTTTTAAAGGCATGCATGCATACATATGTAAAACTGTTTTAGTGTCACTAGGAGGAGTTATTTTTCCTTACTCTGACCCTTCGCGGGCACTATTTTTCAGGTGACCCAGGTGGGAAACTACGTCTAGGATGAGCGTTATGGTGGCGTCAGTTTGTATTATCTATCTTATTCAGTTTACTCTATTTCAGCATGTACTTGTAAATGAGAACATTGTAACAGATTAATGTTTTTATCTAATTTGTATCAGACTATTTATGGTTAACCAGATTTTCAGTTAATTCAGTTCTATTTCCTGTTTAGTGGCTCTGTGAATCCAGATATCAGGTATGTGGTTACCCTTAGTTTACTTTTTAAACTTCTGCTGTAAGTCTTAAATTGCTTAGTGTAGACTTTTATTAACTGCTGCTACTAGTTTTAATACTGTTTTCCTAGTTTTCTTTATATCGCTGACCCGGCCAGACGGCTGATTTCTGAAATACTGGGAATGGATGTTACAAATTGGTATCAGAGGGAGGTTTAGGATCCCTGGACCCTAGAAAGAATTCACAGAGCCATAGGAGCGTATAAGAGTAAACTCTTGTTAGTAAAGTACTTTAAGTGCGATTAAGCCCTAGTGTTCACTAGAGTACAAATAAGTTGCTAAGCCAGATTTCTCGGATGCTTGATAAATAATTAGATTTCTTTTGTATATTCTATCAGGCACCACGAGTTAGTGAACCAGGTGAATATTCACGTCAGGACCCTGTTCCTAATGCGACCATGGGAGACGCTGTCGTGCCATAGGTACCATCAGTTCCAGCAGCTCCAGAGGGCACTGACATGGCGTCTCAGATTGCCAAGGCGGTTACTGTTGCCTTGATGGAGTTTCAGAGAGGACTGGCTGCAGGGTTTCCAGCTCCAGTACAAGTACCAGTCCCTGCGCCAGCTCCTGCAGCAGCACCTGTGGAGATGACCCTGGAGCGCTATTTGAGAAATTTTAGAGAACTTCAGCCTTCGAACTATAGTGGGGATGAGACCCCGATGGATACAGATGATTGGATAGCTAACACCAGAGACCTGCTGAATGTTTTGGAGTGCCCGGAGAATAAGAAAGTTCCTCTGGCAGTTTTCCTCCTCCGAGGAGAGACAAAGATCTGGTGGGACAAGTACCGGGCAGATGATCCTGCAGGTAAAGTGCTATGATCAATTCCTTTATTTTAGGAAGTAATGTGTTAATTTTAAAATAGTATGACCATACTTTTGGCCAGGTCGTACACCAGACATGTTTACTTGGGGCGAGTTCTCTAGAGCTCTTGCTAGTTGGTTCGTGCCTCCTTCCGCACGATGAGGTCTCCAGGAGAAGTATCTGAGGCTTTTCCAGGGGGACAGGACAGTTACTGAGTACGAGCGAGAGCTGACTCATCTGGCTCGATATGCGGGCGTGATGCAAGGAGATCAGACCGAGAGGAGCAGTCGCTTTGTGGATGGCTTGCGTGACTCGTTGAGGCAGCCGCTGATGACTATGGTCAACGTTGATTACAGGAGCTTAGTGGATAAAGCTCGCAGACTGGAGGCTGACCAGCAGAAGGTTCAGAAGCGAAGTAGTTTTCGTGCGAAGCGATCTCAGGATTCGCATCAGTCGCAGCAGAGCAGAAATGATCAAGGAAAGAACTGAAACAAGAAGCCGAGGCCTGATGCTAAGAAGAATGGTCAATCTGGTGACCGGAGCAAGGACTACCCCACTAGTCCCAAGTGTCAGCGTCGACATTCAGGAGAGTGTTTGGCCAGTGCAGGCGTATGCTACAAGTGCCGACAACCTGGACACATAGCTCGCTTCTGTCAGGAAGCTGGGACAAATCAGGTAATCAAGGTCCTTTTGTATTGATTACATTTATGTAATTACGATAGATTTTTAATGTAATTTATTCCTGCAGTCGAAGTACGAGGTTGGTGGCTCTAGCAGGGTAGATAAGGGCAAAGCATTGATGCTCACTGATGGGAGACCACAGCAGGGTCGAGACTTAGTGCAGCGCAGAGCTTATGGGCTGGGTCAGCAGGAGGCGAAGGATCAGGAGGATGTTGTGACAGGTAAGTGTTGTTTGCTTAACAAGTTGGTTTTAAATCCTCCGTAGTGACACATTAAATTTTTCATCCTTCATAAATCATTCATGTAGGCATCCTTATGATTCGTAATTTACCCTCTAAGATTCTGTTTGATATGGGTGCCTCGCACTCGTTTATCGCGGAATCTCTAGTGCGTAAGTTGGATTTAGAAGTCTTCCCAGAGTCAGTACCGCTGGAAGTCATGATGTCGAATGGATCCCTTCTGCAGACCAGAGACAAGTGCAGGGTACCAGTGTAGTTTAGTGATGCTGAGATTATCGTGGAAGCTTTGCTGTTACCTATAGCAGGGTTTGACTTGATCTTTGGAATGGACTGGCTTTCAGCAGTCAACGCCAGGATTGACTGTAGAGCGAAGCAGATTCAGTTCGATGACCCCAACCAGACATCTTCTCTTTTCAGGGATTGAAGGGAGTAGTGAAGATGATCATATCTGCAGTCCAAGCGAGAAGGTGCATTAGTAAGGGTTGTGAAACCTTCGTAGTACTGATAAGCGCGGAGTCTAAGGTTGATTTGTCAGAGGTACCAGTGGTGCAGGAGTTTCCCGATGTTTTCCCGGAAGAGCTCCCTGGTGCCCCTCCAGATAGAGAGATTGAGTTCCTGATAGACTTGCAGACTGGGGCTACACCGGTAGCCAAATCTCCCTATCGGATGGCTCCAAGGGAACTAGCAGAGTTGAAGAGCCAGTTGCAGGAGCTGCTTGATTTGGGTTTTATACGCCCCAGTATTTCGCCTTGGAGTGCTCCAGTACTGTTTGTGAAGAAAAAGGATGGTAGTCTGAGACTGTGCATAGACTACCGTGAATTGAATAAGCTGACCGTTAAGAACAAGTACCCGATTCCCAGGATTGATGATTTGTTCGACCAGTTGGTAGGAGCGAGCACTTTTTCCAAGTTAGATCTGAGGTCGGGCTATCATCAGTTAAAGATTCGTGACGCGGATATACAGAAGACTGCTTTCAGTACTAGATATGGACACTTCGAGTTCGTGGTCATGCCGTTCGGGCTGACCAATGCCCCTTCAGTATTTATGGACTTGATGAACAGGGTTTTTCGGGAGTACTTGGATCGTTTTGTCATCGTCTTCATAGATATCTTGGTGTTCTCTAAGAGTGCAGAAGATCATGCAGTACACCTCAGAGTTGTTTTGAGCACACTCAAAAAGAACCGGTTGTTTGCTAAGTTTTCTAAGTGTGAATTTTGGTTTTCAGAGATTGCATTCTTAGGCCACATCATCAGTCAAACAGGAGTTAGCGTTGATCCGAAAAAGATAGAGACTATTAAGAATTGGCCAAGGCCGACGACAGTTTCAGAGGTTCGCAGTTTTTTGGGTCTTGCTGGGTACTACAGGAGGTTCATTAGAGATTTCTCAAAGATAGCCTTACCACTGACTTCCCTCACTAGGAAGGGAAAGGGCTTGGATTGGACAGTTGAGTGTGAGTTGGCTTTTGAGGACTTGAATGATAGGTTGATGACCGCACCGATTTTGAGTTTACCTTCAGAACCTGACGAGTTTCAGATTTATAGCGATGCTTCGTGTCAGGTTTGGGTTGTGTTCTCATGCAGCATGGAAAGGTAGTAGTCTATGCCTCGAGACAGTTAAAAATTCATGAGAGGAACTATCCCGTACATGACTTGGAGCTTGCAGCAGTCATTCATGCTCTGAAGATATGGAGACACTACCTCTATGGAGTGCGTTGTGAGATTTTCACTGAACATAAGAGCCTCAAGTATATCTTTGATCAGCGAGAGCTCAATTTGAGGCAGCGCAGATGGTTGGAGTTTCTATCAGACTACGATGTAGACATTCAGTACCACCCAGGAAAGGCGAATGTGGTAGCTGATGCCCTTAGCAGGAGAGGCTCGTGTTTTTATCTTCTCACTCAGCAGAAGGAGTTGGTACGAGAGCTGGAGAGACTGGACATCGTCGTTGTGCCCCGTTGCAGTTTTGGTTCAGCTTGGTTGAGTTGGATGGAGTTTTCGTGCGATATTAGAGATAGGATCAGGACAGCTATACCGTTGGATCCAAAGATGGCAGAGATTTGGATCTCAGTACAGTCAGGTCAGAAAGAGAGGTTCTCTATTCAGGATGAGTTATTATTGCATGATGGCAGAGTGTGCATCCCAGATGTTATTCACCTTCGTGAGGACATTCTTTTCGAGTCACACAATTCCAGATATTCTATACATCCCGGCAGCACGAAGATGTACGCAGATCTTAAGAAGACAGTCTGGTGGCCAGGTTTGAAGAGTGATGTTGCAGATTATGTAGGGAAGTGCGAGACATGCAAGTTGGTTAAGGCCGAGTGCCAAAGGCCTGGAGGCAAGTTGCAGCCACTTCCCATTCCCGATTGGACTTTTGAGGATATATCCATGGACTTCATTCATGGTCTGCCGAGATCGCAGAGTGGGAATGATTCGGTGTGGGTTATAGTAGATCGGCTTTCTAAGGTTGCTCATTTCATTCCTCTTAGGAAGACGGATCAAGGTCCGAAGCTGGCCCAGTTATATTTAGACGAGATAGTTCGACTTCACGGTGTACCCAAGACTATAGTTTCAGACCGAGATGACAGATTTACCTCCAGGGAGTGGCATTACGTACAGGAGCGGTTGGGTACCAGGTTACATTTCAGCACCGCATTCCATCCCCAGACAGATGGACAGACCGAACGCACAAATAGGACTTTGGAGGATCTGCTTCGGATGTGCATTCTGGATTTTAGAGGAAAGTGGGAGAAGTATGTTACTCTTGTGGAGTTCTCCTACAACAACAATTTTCAGGCGAGTATTGAGATGGCACCGTTCGAGGCCCTCTATGGTAGATGTTGTCGGACACCGTTATGTTGGGCTGAGAGTGAGGAAAGATCTTCTATCAGGGAGTCATGGATTGATAAGACCACTGACAGGATCAAGCTTATTCGGGAGCGTATGAAGACAGCTCAGGATCGTCAGGCCAAGTATCATGATCAGAAACACAGGTCAGTAGAGTTCAGTGTTGGAGACTACGTTTATCTGAAGGTCAGACCAGTCAAAGGAATCTCTAGAATAAAGCGGATGAAGAAGCTGAGCCCCAGATTCGTTGGTCCTTTTGAGGTGCTAGAAAGAGTGGGTGAGGTTGCATATAGGTTGGCCTTACCTGAGGAAATGAGTGGTGTACATGATGTATTCCACGTCTCCTATCTGAGGAGAGCAGTAAGAGATCCCTATCAGATCATCAGTACCGAGGAAGCACAAATTGAGACAGATCTTAGTATTGGAGTTAGACCAGTCAAGATAGTGGACTCAAGGATTCAGAAGCTCAGAAATAGAGAGATTCGCATGGTCAAAATCCTTTGGATGAACTGTGGCCGTCCAGAGTATACTTGGGAACGAGAGGATGAGCTTAAGAAAAAAGCAGACTATTCTTTTCTCTTCGATTCAGGTATGGTTACAATTTTCGAGGACGAAAATTTTTATTAGGAGGGGAGATTTGTAACATCCGTAAATTTTACGCGAAATTTATTTCATTGTAGGGTCGAGTCGCGACGATTTGTGATCGAGGCAGCGCGTCGACCAGGTATTTTGTTACTATTCCAAATGTTAGCGTCCGTTAGTTTATTAAGTGCGTTAATAATAGTGTGTAACGCATTTTATATTAGATGTGGCGCGCGTGGTGATAATGGGTTAGTATGCAAGTATTTTTGTGAGTTGGGTGTGCCGATAGCCGTTTCATAAGTGATTTTGAGTGGAAATGGAGTGCCTATAGTTTTTCCCCCACTCTCCTCTTTATGGTTATGAAGAGAACCGCTGCAGCCCGATTAGAAAACCCGATTGCCTCACTTCTATCGGGAGAAAACCGCAAGCCGACTAGTTCTCTCCCGATCCCTTCCGTCTCCCGCAAGAGGCGAGCCCGACGACTCCCGATCCGCAGCCGACGCCCTCCCGCAGGGCTTACCGCCGCCCGATCCTCCTCCGGAACGCATCTACGACTCCTCCTCCCTCCTCTGCAGGCGCCCGGGAGTGCACGCCTTCCTTCCTTGGCCGTGGATGTGCCGGGTCTAACCCTAACCGGTGGAGGTAGAAGTTCCGATTTTGGTTCCAGTGAGTTCGATTTCTCCCTTCTATTTATTCCTTCATGGTAATCAGTCGATTTGGAAGTTATTGTGGACTAAAGTTTCGTTTTCTTGTGCCCTAATTAGGTTTGGAGTTCTAATTCCACCGCGGAGTTAGTGTAGGGCATTTCGTGAGCCTAAATCACTCTCCGTTAAGGTAATATCCGAAGTTTAGCTTCTAATTTTGGTAACCCTAGTTATTTGAAGATTTTTCCTCCAGAAACCCTTAGGGGAAAATGATGAAATTAGGGTTGCCCTTTCTTGCAGGACTTCGGTGGAGTCGGGGCAGCAATTTGAAGGTCCCCAGCAGTAGGTTTACCTTCGAAATAGAAGATGTCGCCGCGCCGAGTCTACGAGCGCCGCACCACCACTGTAAGGAAACCTAACTTCTGCTATTTAGACATAATAAAAAGTATATATTTTGTATACACATGAGTAGATTTATTTCAAGTACCATGACCATGCATAGAAAGGTGTGGTGATAGGAAAACGGTTACGAAAAACGTGTAGGGTGACACGATTTCCCTAAGACCCAAGTAGTCGGATCATGAACAGAAACGTAGAGTACGAAAGCGTTAACCGTGTTCGTAGGTTTGGAATTTGTTCCGAACAAGGGCGTGAATGTCCATTCTAGTAGACCACAAGAAAGTCAAGGGTCGCTTAGTAGTTCCCCAAAAAGATTTCCCATGCAGAGTAGCGTCAGACAAAAAAGGTCAGCCAACAGACAGAGTTCTTTCGTGCTAGGTAGAGGCGCACTACCTTTCTCATAAGGCACATGGAACCTTATGAGTAGTACAGACTTGGGAATTGTCTTCCCTTGAGTCAGCTAGCAGATTCGAGACCGTGTCCGCGTGACACTAGAACAATTGAGTTCGTAAGATGGTCTCGGGTCGTCAATTTCAGTTGCGCGTTAGGAGCTACTCTGCCTAAAGCCTTCCTAGTAGATGAGCAGGTTAGAAGTCATATAGAACTTAAAGTATAGACCTGACGTGAGACAATATGCTAGTTAGTGAACGCCAGGACTTAAGTTAGTGAACCAAAAGTCACGAGCTTAGTACGAGTAGATGTTTGACCAGGAAGAAGTGCGAAGGCATGCATAACATATAACATAAAATGTTTTCATTGCACGAGACTGTTTTAAAGGCATGCATGCATACATATGTAAAACTGTTTTAGTGTCACTAGGAGGAGTTATTTTTCTTTACTCTGACCCTTCGCGGGCACTGTTTTTCAGGTGACCCAGGTGGGAAACTACGTCTAGGATGAGCGTTATGGTGGCATCAGTTTGTATTATTTATCTTATTCAGTTTACTCTATTTCAGCATGTACTTATAGATGAGAACATTGTAACAGATTAATGTTTTTATCTAATTTGTATCAGACTATTTATGGTTAACCAGATTTTCAGTTAATTCAGTTCTATTTCCTGTTTAGTGGCTCTGTGAATCCAGATATCAGGTATGTGGTTACCCTTAGTTTACTTTTTAAACTTTCGTTGTAAGTCTTAAATTGCTTAGTGTAGACTTTTATTAACTGCTGCTACTAGTTTTAATACTGTTTTCCTAGTTTTCTTTACATCGCTGACTCGGCCGGACGGCTGATTTCTGAAATACTGGGAAGGGGTGTTACACCGCAAGCAGTCTGCGGTGAAAAGAATCAATCCGCGACAAGAAGAGGTCGAGCGGGTAAGAACAGTCCGCGACTAGAAGAGGCCGCAGCAGATAGAAAGACGCAGACCGCAGCGGATAGAAGTAGGCCGGTAGTTCAGAAGCCGTAAGAGAGCAAGAGGAAGAGGTCGAGCGGTCAGGGGAAAGTGGGGCCTAGACGAATCTCTATATAAATGGGAGAGGAGAGAAGAGATGGGAGGAAGGGAGGAGAACACCGAGCCCACAGAAGGGGATGCGGTAAAGAAAAAGAGACCGTCAAACGGTGAGCGGTTAGAAAGCCGGAATGTAGGAGGCGGACAGGAAAGCAGGCCGGTGGTCAAAAAAGGGGTTATCCGCCGGGAGGATCAGTGAGCTTTGATACTATGTAGAAGAGTTGAGTAAACCTTGTATATACTTCTTGAATATCAAATTACAAGTGTGAGTACAAATATATAGGGAGAGAGAAAGAGAGAGAAATCCCTATTACAAGATGTGAAACTAAACATCCTAGTTAAGAGGCTAAATGTGTCTTTACTAATGGGGTATTACATATATCATTCAACAATAACATACCTAATTTTTATCAACCCGCGCATATAACCCATAATAATTGGCTATAGGATATGTGGCCCAAGATTTAAATTAAATGCACAAGTCTACATGAGCTTTCCAAAGTTGGATTATATTCTTAATAGAAATAAATGCCAAAGAGTTGTCCGAAGATCAAAGATAATTAGCGTCTGAAGATAGTAATACTACAAGTTTCAATACATCACCTCCTAACACCTCCTGGAGACATGCCAGTTATGGCTTCTTCAAATGCTTGTATAACCTGAAAATGCAGCATGTCAAAATGATGAATAATTTCAAAGTGGCACCAATATTTCAGAAAAGAATGTCTTACATCAACACAATACTTATAGATTATAAAATTTAAAAACATCAACTCACTTTCATTATCAACAGTATTTTTTACTCTTGATGCCTCCACAGTAGATTACACGGACAGGGTGATAAAAAGACAAGTTCAAGTGGGCCAGTCAAACAAAAACATTGGTTATAGTTGACTTCAAATTTCTAGATAAGCCACTGATTTTGGCTAAATTTCTAGTTGACTCGAGCCTAACCTTTAACTTTATAAATATTTTCTAAATTATAGTTGTTAATTAATAAACACCAGCATACACACTTAATATTATATATAGATACATAAATATTTTTAATTATGTGTGTATATATTTATGGGCGCACACAAATTGGTGTGAGTGTGGTCTTATACTCACTACTTGGTGACTTAATCAAAATTATATTTTTCTCACTAGCAAGGAAGCCTATAGACAGAAATATAATCAAGTATTCTCTCATCACATGGTATCATAGCTAGGGAATACACTATCAGAGCGGTGGATCGGAGTCATATCCCCATTCTCCCATTGCTATTCTTTCTCCTGCGACCATCACTCTTATCATATTTTCAATCCAAATTCTTTGCTGGCCTCATCACTTTCTTCATCGAGTTTGGCCTCCTGTTCATTGAATGGAAGCAACACTTCGTCGTATTGTGGCAGCTGCTTTGGTTAACCCTCTGTCAACATATATCAACACTCTAGACCCGTCGGCTACTTCGGTTGGCTCATCCAGCCTCACTGGCCTAAGACAATGTTCAATTTAGTTTTTCGAGTATCAACTGAAGTCCCTGCATCAGGGGAAGTTGAAAAATTGCTACTAAAGCAGCTTCTAAGGTTCCTAGCTCATAGACTCAGTATGCTTTATCTCTGTCATCATGAATACCAACTCATTTGTTACTTCAACTATCTTGTAGGTAAAGTCGTCTCACCCAGAGGCAACCACCATTCCATTACGAAAGAAAAATAAAACAGTATAAACTCTAATTTATGGGATGATGCAGTACAAATCTGGTTTATGAGTCAAAGTCTGTCAGAAAAGACCCATAAACCCTGTTAAAGATAAAATAATATTAGCCCATTTGGGAGGCCCATGTGTATTGGCCCATTTGGGAGGCCCATGTGTATTGGCCCATGTATAGCTACTTTAGTCCCACATTGTAAATGTAGATATATCTCTCTCTATCTACCTCTATATAAGTGTATGTATTCCTATACTTTGAGAATATACAATTTGAGGCAAATTTCTCTCTCATGTTTCTCAATTCTTACATGGTATCAGAGGGATTCGTCCCCTCCTGCGGACTCCACTCTCCTATCCGCCTACCCTAATCGTCAGCAGCCTGCGGACTCCGCTTCTATCCGCCTATCCCTACTCGCCCGCGGCCTGCGCTTCTGTCCGCGGCCTGCGTTTTTCAATCCGCTCCCTAAGCCGCCTGGCTCCTGCGGCCTGTCCTTTCTGGGTCCGCTTCCTTTTCTCTCCATGGTTCCACCCTCCTCCTCGGGCTTCTTATAGCCTCCTTTCTCTGTCCCATGGGGTCCACTTGTTCCCTGCCTACTAACTCTTCTTCTTCTTCAGTCCGCTGCGAGCCCCCCTCTCGCGGACTCTCCTCTTAGTCCGCTGCTGCGAGCTCCTTCTCGCTCCTTCTCCCCAATCCGCTGCCCGCTACTCCTCCCCAGTCCGCTGCTTGCTCTTGCTGCAGTCCGCTGCCCGCTACTCCCGTCTGTTGCGAGCTCTCTCTACTCGCGGACCTTCTTCTTAGTCCGCCTCGACCCTTCTCCTCTTCGCGAGCTCCAATTCGCTGCGCGTTCTTTCTTCTGTTCGTTGCGGGTTCCTCCTCCAGTCCGCTCCGAACTTTCTCTTCTTACGGCCTGCTTCAGTCCGCCTCGGCCAATTTCCACTCGCGCCTTGCCACGCTCTTCTCCTTGTCGCCGCAACCTTCCTCTTAGTTGCTGTTTATCGCTTGCGATCTGCTGGTCGCGACCTGCCCTAGTCGCCGCGACCTGCCCTAGTCGTCGCGACCCGCCCTAGTCGCCGCGACCTGCCCTAATCGCCGCAACCTGCCTGGGTTCTTGCTCGCCCTTTCCTTCTTGTGGTCTGCTTCAGTTCGCTGCGACCTTCTTCATCGCTTGTGATTTGCTCGCCGCGACCTGTCCTAGTCGCCGCGACCTGCCCGGGTTCTTGCTCGCCCTATCCTTCTTGCGGTCTGCTTCAGTTCGCTTCTTCGGTCTGCTTCCGCTTTCCGCCATGGCATCCACTGACTCAACTACAGCTACCTCCTCTCTGCTCGTTCGTGCTGCTACCTTGCCCTCCGAGGTCCGTGATGAACTTCGCACCACCACTATCTCTCTCAGCGGGAAGGCTAACTATGTCGAATGGGCTCATTCCGTTCGACGTGTTCTGCAAACTAAGGGTTTACTCTATCACCTTACTCGGGTCAAACCTGCTGATCCCACTGATGACTGGCTCCGCGATGACGGCCGAGTCAAATCTTGGTTGCTCAACTCTATGGACACAGAGTCTTACTGGATGGCAATGTATTACGAAACCGCTAAGGAAATGTGGGATAAGTTGCACTCCCTCTACTCTGGCCGAGATAGCTTACAAAACCTCTTCGACATCATCTCTGCTCTTCAGTCACTGGACCCCGGCACCACTGGCGACTTAACTTCCTTTGTTTCCAAGACCAAAACCCTGGTAGAGGCCTAGATACAGCACCAACCTCCCTCTGCAGACCTTGCTACTCAACGGGCACAGAAGGAGGCTGTTGGGATCGCTATGATGATGGCTCGTGTTCCTAGCCATCTTCATAGTATCCGTGCCCAGATTCTCTCTTCTCCTACAACACCCTCTTTGTCTGAAGTTTGTTCAATGGTGCTTAAGGTTACACCTCCTCCCGAGTCTCCAACCACTTTTTCTCTGGCTTTGCTCCAGCAACCCCTACTCCCTACTCCTGCTCCGTCTAGCCGAGGATCTTCTACTCGGGGAGGCCGCTTCACGTCTCGTGGTCGGGAACGCGGTGGTCGTTCTACTCTCAAGTGTACTTACTGCGGTCGTGATGACCACTTTGAAGCTACCTGCTATCGCAAACATGGTTTGCCCCCTCATCTCTCTGCTCATGATGTTGCTGCTGCTCCTACTCCTGCGGGTCCCTCTCCCACCGACCCCTCTTCTACTGCTCAGAAGGATCTCAATGACCTCCGCCTACAGATACTGCAGCTTCAAGGCATGGTCAACCGTTCCTCTGGCTCGGTTGCTTTATTCTCTACTGAAAGTATCTCCTGTCTCTCTTATAGCTCTCAATGGATCCTGGACTCTAGGGCCACCCATCATATTACCTCTCAGAAACCTCCTCAGTACATGCACACTGAGTATCCCAAGTTTATCACTGTGGTCAATGGCGATACTACTCCTGTGTCTGGAGCTGCTGATCTGCACCTTACTCCTACTCTCTCCTTAAACTCGGTCCTTCATGTTCCGGGATCTACCTTCAACCTACTGTCTGTTAGTAGGCTTGCTCAAGATCTTGATTGCTGTCTAATTTTTTATCCCTCTTCTTTTGTCATGCAGGATCGTTGAACACAGACTATCATTGGTAGAGGACGGCTGTCAAACGGGCTTTATCTCTTGGACGCTCTTACCACTTTACTCTCTGTTGTACCCTCCGTCAACTGTCATCGTCGTCTTGGTCATGCTCCTCTTCAGATTCTCAAGAAGGCTCTTCCTGATGTCTCTTTACAGGAATTTTCTTGTGAGTCATGTATCTTTGACAAGCAACATTGTACTTCTCTCCCTCCTGTATGTGACTGGAGTAGTACTCCGTTTTCTTTAGTTCATTCCGATATTTGGGGTCCTTATAAACTACCCAGTCTTTTTGGTTATCGCTACTTTGTAACCTTCATTGATGATTATTCACGCCTCACATGACTTTATTTACTTCGTGATCGTACTGAGCTAACTTCTGTTTTTCGTGCATTTGTTATTGAAATACGTACGCAATTTTCTACTACCGTACAAACGCTTCGCACTGACAACGCTCGTGAATACACTAGTCGCAGCTTCTCCAACTTATGCACTGACTTTAACATAATTCATCAAACTTCATGTGCGTACACACCCCAGCAAAATGGTGTGGCCGAGCGGAAGAATCGTCATCTCCTTGATGTCACTCGGTCACTCATGCTTCAAATGCAAGTTCCCGTTGAATATTGGAACTTCGTTGTCTCTACTGCTTGCTATCTCATTAACTGTATGCCCTCCTCCGTTCTTAACTTTGCTTCTCCCTTCAGTCTCTTGTTTCCTTCCAAGTCCCCGTTTTCTCTCACGCCTCGCACATTTGGTTGTGTCTGTTATGTTCACTCTCTCGGACCACCAAGTGACAAACTTTCCGTCCGCGCCACCAAATGTGTATTTTAGGCTACTCTCGTACCCAGAAGGGGTATGTTTGCTACTCTCCCACAATCAACAAGGTGCTCGTCTCCGCGGATGTTACCTTTGCTGAAGATGAAAGCTTCTTCTCTCACACCTACACTCTACCACCTCAGCCCACAATTCCTCGTCCGGTTGTTCCCGTCACATCTCTGCCTCCAACCTCTTCCGCTCCTCCAGTACCAACGTCACCACCTCTCCCTCCTCCTCCACCTACCTGTGTCTACACTCGCCGCTCGTCCAGGATTGCAGCCCGCCAGCACCCCCTACTACGGATGCTCTTCTGCGCCTTGACGATCGAACACCGCCCTCTACGGCTCATCCCATGGGAAACTATGTATCTCTACATCGCCTCTCTCCACCTCTTCGCACTTTTGCCCTCTCTTTCCAATATTTCCCTGCCTAACTCCTTGCAGGGCTCTACAACATCCGGGTTGGCGTGTGGCCATGGACGACGAAATAGCAGCTCTCTGGGCTAACCAGACTTGGGACCTTGTTCCTCTCCCTCCAGGTCAATCTTGTGTTAGCTGCAAATGGGTCTTTACCATCAAACATGCTCCTGATAGAATGGTTGATCGTCTCAAAGCCCGTCTGGTGGCTCGGGGCTTCACTCAGCAACATGGCCTCGATTACGACGAAACGTTCTCTCCGGTAGCAAAACTAAGTACTGTACGGGTTCTGATATCTCTTGTTGTGCACCGCTAATGGCCACTTCATCAACTAGATATCAAAAATGCTTTTCTCAATGACGATCTTCAGGAGACTGTGTATATGCACCAGCCACCTGGGTTTGAGACCACGGGGGAGTCTCGTGTCTGTCTTCTCCGGAAGTCTATATATGGTCTCAAACAATCCCCTCACGCTTAGTTTGATAAGTTCAGTAACGTGGTTCGCGAGATGGGATTCACTCGGAGTTCTGCAGATTTCTCTCTCTTTACTCGTCATCAAGCAACAGGGACAGTTCTTCTTGTCTATGTTGATGACATTCTGATTACGGGAAACGACACCATCGGGATACAGAAATCAAACAACATCTGAACTCCGTCTTTCAGACAAAAGATATGGGCAATCTGCGATACTTCCTTGGACTTGAGGTTGCAAGGCGACCTGATGGACTAGTCTTATCTCAGCGGAAGTACTGCATAGATCTTCTACAAAGTGCGGGCTACTCGAGATGCAAACCTACAGATACTCCGATGGACATGAATCATCAGCTGTCGAATCAAGACTCTGGAAACGACCCTGTTCTGACAAATCCAGAGTACTATCGACGCTTGGTGGGGAAATTAATCTACCTGACAGTTACGCGACCTGACATCTCATTCATTGTTGGAGTGGTAAGTCGATTCATGCATACTCCTCGGAATTCTCATCTCCGAGCCGTAGAGAGGATCCTCAGATATTTAAAGAAGGCTCCTGGACAAGGACTTGTTTATAAGTCATCGTCTTCTTTATCTCTTGTTGCCTACTCTGATGCAGACTATGCAGGGTCTCTTGATGATAGACATTCCACCACTGGTTTTTGCACCTACCTCGGTGGGCATCTTATTACCTGGTGCAGCAAGAAACAGACTGTTATTGCTCACTCGTCTGCCGAGGCTGAATATCGCGTTATGGCAGCGGTCGTATCTGAGGTTACCTAGCTAGAGGGCCTCCTAAGTGATATGGGTCTCACACTCTCCTCTCTTGCTACCTTGCTCTGTGATAGTCAAGTTGCTATACATATTGCCAAGAATCCAGTGTTTCATGAGCGCACATAGCATATTGAAGTTGACTGTCACTTCGTTCGAGAAAAGGTTTAGTCAAAGAAGATAGTATTGGAACATGTCTCGGCCTCCAGTCAAATCGCTGATATTTTCACCAAGGCTCTCTCACGGACTTTATACTATCAGTTTTTATCCAAGCTTGGCGCTAATGACTTGTACGCTCCAGCTTGCGGGGGAGTGTTAAAGATAAAATAGTATTAGCCCATTTGGGAGGCCCATGTGTATTGGCTCATGTATAGCTACTTTAGTCCCACATTGTAAATGTAGATATATCTCTCTCTATCTACCTCTATATAAGGGTATGTATTCCTATACTTTGAGAATATACAATTTGAGGCAAATTTCTCTCTCCTGTTTCTCTTTTCTTACAAACCCCATGTATAAATGGCCCATTTCACCATCTCTCCCTAAGGCTCCTTTAATTCCACATTGCTAGATTCATTCTTGCTCCTCCTCCATTGTTCTATATAAGGATCCCCTCGTATATGTGTTAAAGATATAATGGAGAATATTATATTTTAAGATTTATTTATTCTCTAGTATTTCTAAATTTGTATAGGGTATTTGAGCTAGGTTAATTATTACTTTTTAAGAAAAGAAAAGGAGGGCTTGGCTTGACTGCGCCTCTCACGCAATCTCGCGAATTCAGTTTGAGACCGCACCTCTCCCCCGCGTCTCTTCTCTGCGTCGATAATCCCCTGCTTTGAGCCCCAACCCCCCCCCCCCCCCCACCCACCCACCCGGCTGAATTTATAGCCATTGCGTTGCTTCTGGGAGCCGCATTCCTTCCGCTCAATCGAATTTTTGCCGCCTTCGACTGTTCGTTTCGGTCGCGTGCCTGCTGAAATCGCCTGACTTTCGTCTACATGTCAGCTCACGTCGGCCGCGTATCCGCTCTTGCCGCAGGAAGGCAGAGGCAAATGCTACTCCCAGTCCGTTGAGTTTCTATTTGCGACATCGTTGCTCACACAACTCGTAGAATCTTGCTCTGCTGCTCGCACAGTTTGCAGCATTCTGCTCGCACAGTCTGTTGCATCTCTGTTCCCCAACTCTACTCACTACTCGCCCATTCGCGACCTCCGCTCGCGGTCTTCTGCTGCATTTTTTGTTCGCTTCTTGCACCGTTAGCCTCCTTTGTTTGCTGAGCACCCTGTTCGTGACCTCTTCATGAGACCGTTGCTACCATTACCTTTTGTTGCGGGCTCTTTCCTTGGGATGATAGGAATGAACGTTGCTTCTGCTTCCTCGAATCTTCTGGCCCTTGCTCCGGGTCCAACATCTGATGCTAAGGGTGAACTTCGGATTACTACTATCTCCCTTGTTGGTAAGAAGAATTTTGTGCTGTGGGTGCACTATGTGCGTCGTGTTCTTTAGGCCAAAGGTCTTCTTCACCATCTCAGTTGTACCTCTACTGTCGAGCTCACCGATCTATGGCTTCACGATGATGATCTTGTCCAATCTTGGCTCTTGAACTCCATGGATGACGATCTATATCGTATGGCGAACCGTATCGGATGGTGAATCGTATCGGATGGCGATATATCATGAGATTGCTAAAGCTATGTGGGATGAGCTTTATTCTCTTTACTCTGGCAATGATAGCCTCCAACACTTATTTGGTATCTTCCTAGCTCTTCAACAGCTCAACCCTGGAGCAGATGGGGGACTTCACCTCCAATGTTGCTCAATCTAAGACCCTTATTGAGGCTTGGATTCAACATCAGCCCCCACTTTGGATTTAGCCGATCAACGGGCTCAGAAGGAAGTTGTTGATACTGCCTTAATGATGGGTCGGGTTCCTCCTCATCCCCACAGTGTTCGCGTCCACATCCTACCGTCTCCGACTATCCCTACACAATCTGGTGTTTGCTCGATGTTGCTCTTCCACTGCCTTCACCCATCTTGCTACATCGGGGATCTGATCACAAGCCATCGCCCCCTCCCACTCGTGTTGGACGCTTTGGCTCCCGAAATGGTGGGCATGATAGTCGCAATCAATCTAAGGGACAAACGTCCCACCTCTGCACTTTTTGTTGTCGGGATGGCCATGTTGCGACGATGTACTTGAAGAAACATGGTCTCCCTCTGCCATATTGACACCTTACGGGATGAACTCCAGCTAATTCGGGGGCTGCTCCCCCGACCTTCCTCCTCTGATGCCTTCATATACAATAAAGGTATCTCTTGTCTTTCTCAATGTCCATCTTGGATTCTAGACTCCAGTATCACCAACCACATCACTCCGCAGAAGCTCTTTCAGTACTTGGACTCTTCGTGTCCAAAATGGAAAATATTCTGAATTTTATTTCACAAAAAAATTAAATACATACATGTATTTGTACACTTATGTAGGAAGAGAGGAATGATAGAAAAACTCATACTAAGATGTGGGGCTAAACCTGAGGAAATGAGACAAAACTGGGTCTTACAATGAGCCTTTATTTTTACATATTTTTCTTCAACATGTATAAATAGAGGGTGTTTCCCTGAAGTAAAGTAGAGCTCATTATTTTCGTTCAATGTCACAAGGAATATGTGAGGTGCTTCGACTTAACTCGATAATGCGGGATTTGGGACTATAGACTGGAAAGCCTATCAGTTTATACTACGACAACAAAGTAGTTATCAATATTGCACATAATTCTGTTCAACGTGATCAAACAAAGATACTTTATCAAGGAACGCCTTGAAAAAAGCTATATTTGCACTTCGTTTGTTCAATCTCAAGATCAGCTAGCAATCATCTTTACCAAGTGCCCGAGTTATGGCACATTCAAAGACAATATTATCAAGCTGGGAATGTTCGACATTTACTCTCATCTTGAGAGGGGAAGTTGAGTTAAATCAATTTTTCCAGCATATTATAAAAGGCCCATTCTTTTTCTTGTTTTTCTGGTTCTTCACCCATTGTGCATAAATAGAGGGTGTTTCACTGAAATGAAGTGGAGCTCACTATTTTCGATCTGACTCATTTTACTTTAGCAATTTTTATGACTGATATAGGTTAATGGTCGTGGAGTAGTTCTGGCCAAAGGACATGAAGTGGAAGTAGACATCCAAAATGTACCAACTGTAACAAGATGGGACACACTAGAGATATATGTTACATCCTACAAGGATTTCCTCCATGGGGACAGCAACAATCTCATCACTCGAACCATATTGTCTCAATGGTTGGTCTTTCATTGGGAGAAACTATGCATTTGGTTACTAATGATTACTTCGGTTTTCCGCAGTATTAAGTGCTCCAGTCTTAAGATCAAGAAGTTCAGACGGCCTGTTCTAGAGCATCATCATCAGTCTTCCTGACTCGGTCATCATTCTCTTCTATATGGATTTAAATTCACACGCATCAAAAGATATGACTGATAATGCAACTGCAGCATTGTTTCTTCACATACACGGACCTTATTACTACTAATGTTACTCTCATTTATAGTTATCTCTCTTCAGTGCAAGGCCTTTGTAGTATAAGCCCACATTATTATCTCTATTAACTCCTTTCTCTTTGTCGGTTCCTTTCTGACGAAGGACGGGCCTACATGATGGGAAAATAACTAGTGAACTCCTATATGCAACCACATATGACATCCGATGACTTTTAAATTTGCAATAGTTTTCTTTATAACTCAATTGCAAATAATAAATCACAGTAGTTAAAGCATCAAAGAAAGGAAACAAAAGAGATAGTATAAATGCAAGAGCATACAAAAACAAATGACTAAATAAATAGAAAATTACAAAGATTCAAAATTTTAAGAACGCATATTACAAACAAACATCTTGAAAGTAGAGAATTAAACAATATTCAAGTAAAAGAAATAACACACACTGTTATGTGTCGGTTATGTTATGATGTTATGTTATGTGTCACTATGTTATTGTTATGTGTCATATATGTCTTTATGAGAGTTAGGTGAGTGTTGAGAGATTGTTAGGTGAGTCATTATTACGTGTAGCCTATATAAAGACATTTGAGGGTATGTATGAAGGAAGCAAGAAAAGTATTTTAATTCTCATCTTCCATTGTGAGATCTTGGTGGCTCTCTCCTCCGACGAGCAACCCCGCTTAGGCAGCCGCGGTCACGGCTCCGTAGTATCCCGCCACCATCTCCACCACCCCTCATCTCTACAACCGGCCACCTCCGATCATCCCCGTCGACCTCTCTTCTAGGCAACATTGGAAGGCCCATAACACACACCTTGTACTCTTAGTTATTAAAGGTGCAAAGAGGTCTTGAAGCCTAAGCGCAAGACACAAGGCGCAGGCGTGCGCCTAACGAAGGCAAGGAGCAACCACATCCATTTTAAATAATCAGCGTCAAACATCATTTCATCTTCTCAATCAGATTATTTATTTATTCTACTAATTAATCATTCATTACTATCGTTTATATCTCTTAAAAATAAAATCAATGTAGTCAATTGCATCATATCTATGTCTCAATGCACAATTATCTTTTACAAACACTAAATTAATAAAAAATTATTGAGTTCTTAAATTATTTTTTCTTTTTTTTTTTGAAAAAAAAAATTTGCAACAAAAATCTCACTCATGCGCGTCTTTTATGTTCCAAAGGCACAAATAAGGCGCACAAAGGCACAAACCTCTGACCTTAGTGAGCCATGAGCCTTTAACAACATAGCTTGTACTCGCACAATACTGAGTGGGGGGAGATGTGTTTGGATAGCCGTGGAGTATCCAGGAGAGCCACTCGGGTATGAACTTCAGGTTTTAGTATAGCTGCAATGGGCTATCTGCAGCAGGAGGGGTTGATTTAAGGAACCCGCTTTTGGGAATGACTCGGCAGGGAGCTGGAGGATCAGGAAGGTGTCAGTACTGCTTGAGGGACTTGCAGGAAGGTGAATACGGTGTCTGGACAGCAGCGGAGATGGGTTTTGGATGGTTGAAGGTATCCGTGCTGCTTGGGGACGTGCTGGAAGGAGAGTAAGGGGTCTGCACAGCAGCAGAGATGGGTTTTGGATGGCTGTAATGGGCTGGCAGAGGATTTCCTGCAGCACAGGAGGCCGGCTGGGAGGAAAATCAACGTGGGATGCTGGAATGGAGAAAGGGTGGGTTGTTTTTGGGAGAGAGGGGGTTTTTGTGACTCCACATAAAGAATAGGGAGGGGTTCGAGAGGGGGGCTGTTATTTTGGAAGTGGGGGAGAGTTGAAGGCTATATTTTTAGAAATAGATCCTAACATTTAGAGAGATGGAAAAGTGGGGTAGTGGAGGAAGTTAGGGGATCTATGGAGTGGTGAGAAAGGTGGCCGGTTGGGGTGGTGGTTGGTGGTCGCTAGAGATATTTTCCGGCGCTCTCCGGAAAATTGAAATTTAGAGGAAATGGTAAGGGGATTGGAGAGAGATCGCTGGAGGTGTCCGGAGGGGATTTTCCGGCGATCACTGGATGTGGATGTGAGGGGATTTTGGGGCTGTTTTTTTTTGGAATTTAGAGGGGGTGTTGTAGAGAAGAGGTTCCACGACAAGGAGGAGGGGGTGGATGGTCGGTTGTGGGAAGGGGTGGTGACCGGATGTTTTGGGAGAGGATTGAAATGGAGGTGGAGGGGTGTTGTAGAGAAGAGGTTCCACAACAAGGAGGAGGGGGTGGATGGTCGGTTGTGGGAAGGGGCAGTGAGCGGATGTTTTGGGAGAGGAATGAAATGGTGCGGGTGGGGGGGATCAACAGTGAGAGATGGGAGGGGGGCCAGGACTTCATGCTAAGGGGAGAGGGGAGGGGGTTCAAGGCTTCATTCACGCCTCGACTCTGCTTCGGTACCAAAATGACCAGAGATTAGGAATCTATGCTCCAATATTCAATTCCTCTAAATAGGAGTCATCATCCTCAATATATAGACACTAGGGGTCATCATGGACAGTCATGATTCTCTGATCATGACAGCCCTAAAAATACATGAAAATAAAATTAAAAAAAGATAACTAAAATTCTCGGATCGTCGATCGACATAAAATGGACGGCTCTGATCATCATGCAAGTTGATGTGTCGCGATCCCCATCACTCTCCTTATAAACTAATTTTCATTCACAAGATTACTTAGTCTCGTAATTACAAGAAACTTTCACCTCTTCTATTTGCATATAGGATTCAAAGACCAAATAGATGATTGCCTTTATAGTAATAAGCCTGTATTCTATCCCTATTGACTCCTTTCTCTTCATCACTTCCTTTCCTTATAAACTAATCTTCGAAATTATTTAGTCACATAAACAGCCATCCCCCTCCTCTCCACAACCCTTCCCGAGCAACACTCATCTTTATCCCTTCGTCCTAGAAGTTGCAGCGACCTTTGATGCTCACAACAGACCGTTATTCTCCACCACCTGCACGCCTAAGTTGTTGTTCAAGTTCTAATTTTTTATTGTTGTATATTTGGCACTATACTCGTAGAAGTTGCAGCGACTTTTGAAGTTCCACCACCTACTCGTAGAAGTTGCACTATATTTGGCACTATACCACCTGCACATGTAAGTTGTTGTATATTTGCTCACAACCCATCTTTATCCCCTCGTCCTAGAAGTTGCAGCGACCTTTGATGCTCACAACCGACCGTTATTCTCCACCACCTGCACGCGTAAGTTGTTCAAGTTCTAATTTTTTATTGTTGTATATTTGGCACTATACTTGTAGTGGATGTTTATTTTACTTGTTATTAGTACCTGCGACCGTATGATTTGCAGGGTTAATTTTGCGTGTGCTTAAAAATAATTGCACCTCTATCGTTTGAGGAATTGAAACCTGTTTTCCTTAATTATTGTTTGTGAACGTTCGTTCCACTATTAATTTTTTTTAAATAATTAATTACAGTTGTGTGCATGAGCAAAAAATGGGAGTTGCGGAGATGAGAATGCTTAGGTGGATGTGTGGACACACGAGATTGGATAAAAATTAGGAATGAAAGTATCAGGGATAAGACAGGAGGAGCACCAATTGCTGAGAAGATGCGAGAAGCTCGTCTAAGATGGTTTGGACACGTACAAAGGAGACCATTAGAGGCACCTGTTAGGCATTGTGAGAGTTTAGTCACTAGGCATGTTAAACGAGGGAGGGGTAGGCTAATAAAGACTTGGAATGAAACTATAAGGAAAGACATGATGTACTTAGGCATTAGTGAGATTATGAAGATAGGGCACAATGGCGACAAAGGATCCATATAGCCAACCCCACTATAGTGGGATAAAGGCTTGAGTGTTGTAATTAATTACAGTCGTAATTTTGAGCGGACCACTTCCTGAATTGGCTTTACATTTCATCACATATAGGATTGCATTTAGTGAGTCTACCCCGAGCCGACCTACCACTGCATCAGGGGCTGATGGTGATGAACTGAAGGGCTGAATTGCAACAAATATGGAAGGTGATTAAAGAAGGAACTCTAGACCGCATGTTGGAAGTGGCTGGAGGACTTCACTTAATGTGGTTGTAGGGGCAGGAATTCTGATCGGTGGTTGCCAGTGAGAGAGGTATTCCAGCAGTATCAAGTCATGGTTAGGGAGGGATGACGAAGAACCTGTTGAGGGCATTACATGTTTCAATATTGATGGGGAAGCTGATTTACTTGTCACGTACACAATAAGATATCTAATATACAGTTGGAGTGGCCAATTAACAATCACCAAAGGCTCTCCATCTTGATGCTACACACCATATTCTCATATACCTCAAATACTCTCCTGGGAGTGGTGTCCTATTCTCACCGAATGATGACCTGCATATTGAAGTCAACAAAGACGTAAACTGGGTAGGACCGGTTGATGATTCACCTCAGGATATTGCACTTTGGTTGGTGGGAATTTGGTTACATAGAGGACCAAACAACATGTGACTAGATCTAGTACTGAAGCAGAATTCAGATCCATGGCACATGGAATATGAGAAGGACTGTGGATTCAAACTATTATGAGAAACCTTGGCTTTGAGAAAACTAAGTCAATCAGACAATATTGTTATAATAAGACAGTCATTAGCATTGCTCGTAAACCTGTTCACCACGATCATACCAAACAAATTGAGATTGACAGACACTTCATTAAAGAGAACATATTAATAGGAATCGTGTGTACTCCGTTCATTCCGTCTAAACATTAATGGGTGCATCCTCATGAAAGGATCGAGTATGAGTGCTTTTGGAAGAATCATTACCAAGTTGGACTGGTCAGCATTACACGCCCAATTATATATATATATATCTTAAAGTTCTTATAAGAATAGGTTTTTTTTCATCTTCACATTTACAAACTGTTATCACATGTCATTCCGAAGTAAATAATTGATTAAAAGTAGAACGAAGGAAACATAACAAAAGCAGACTACAATTTTCAATTATATAAAAAAACAAAACAACTAGCTATGCAAAGATCTAAACAGAAATCTTCGGAGGAAGTCTGGATGAACTTAGAGAAATATGGTACCGTACAAAAAACATAAAAATGACACCACTAAAGCCAAAATGCCTGAACAGAAGACGATTACCCTATTTTCATTTTAGTTAATAAGAGAAGTTATAACCTGTTGAGATCCAATCTTGAATTTGAAATAATCCTTGTCTTCACCCTGGAAGGCAGTATAATAAGCAATTGTAGCTGTTAAACAAGAACTCAATTAAAGAGGAATTTTCTAGACATCATGAGATTTTATGAATAACCTATCCAGATATCAAATGTGTAATTTTAGAAGTCATAAAAGTAGAAGAATCGCCTAAAATACATCGAGAAGAAAATGACAGCAGAAACATAAAATCAAAGGTTAGTCTATTGGCAGAGGGAATTGTATATTACCTCGAAGGAACCACCCTTTGTCTTATTACGAGCTTCAAATATTCGCCCATAGTATCCTATTGTGTAACCATCCCAGTCAACCTTAAATGCAATTATAATTTGAGGTCTGCGTCAGAGCTCATGCAACTCCAACTGAAGTCAAGATATTATTAGTGCAGCTACATTAGAAATGAAAAGACACCCTAGAAAATGCAACCATAATCACCAATACAAAGAGAGTTTTATATTGAATACTGACTCCACCCTTAAAGTACCAAGAATATTAGGAATACTCGGTCAATAAATAAGCATTCAATCAAACTGCTTACTTCACCATTACAAGTCATACATTAGGTGTGACCCTACACTTATAACCAATTTATTTGTGGGGGAGTATATTCTCAACATACATAATTTGTGCTCCCATACAAACCTTAACTAGAATCGAGAACTCAAAACTTCAGGGTTATGAAGAGGGGGACCTTCATGAAATAGTAAGATCCTGCTTTATGCCATAAACGGATGAAACTGGCCAACTCCATTCATTTCCCTAACGGCTATCTCTTAGTAGGTCACCCGAGTTTATCAAATCAAGAATATAGCAGTTCAACAACAGGGGATAAGAGGGAATTTCAATGGAGAGGACTAAGATCTAAAATTTAAGAATGTTATTACCAAATAATTTTTAAATAGACTAGAACTCCAACTAATTTTCTGAATGCAAAGAAACAATTTCCACCTCACCTTTAACAACATATCAAAAGAAAAAGATAAAACAAAGCACCTAACCAATGCTAGTATCGGTCGAATAAAGTTTGAATGGCCCGCATGCTTACCTACATGACTACCTAGGAAGCACTAGTACCGGTACCGGGTACAATATGTACCCGGTACGGCGGTATGGCAAAATTTAGAAAACCAGGATATGAGTATGACATGATACGTTATAACAAACATTATATATATGCATATATATCTATACTATTCCAAAAAGATTTATGCTGGTCTGTCAATAGCGTGTCCACAAAAATACTTAAAAAACCTACACCATTGGATTTTCGCTTCATAAAACACGGACCGCCGGATCATGAAGAAGAGTGTCCTGCAAATAAAATTACCCCCAAAATTCTCACCTTTTCTATCCTGATTCCCGATCAACAGTAAACCCCCCCCCCCCCAAAAAAAAGAGTGGCAGCCATTTTCTTCCTCACGGCCGCCGACGGAGCCATCGGCGGCCTGCCCGGCTACCCCCGGCGAAACCCGCCGGGGGTAGCCGGGCAGGCCACCGGCGGCCGCGAGGAAGAAAATGGCTGCATCGAGCAGCCCCCATTTTCTTCCTCACGGCCGCCGGCAGCCTGCCAGGCACCCACCAGCGAACTCGCCGGCCTCCAGCGAACCCATCGGGGGTAGCCGTGCAGGCCGTCGGCGGCCGCGAGGAAGAAACAGTGTGCGGCACGCGGTTTTTTGTAATTTTTAATTATAAAAAATAAAAAAAGTATTAATACTAAAAAATTTATTAATTTCTAATCATTTTAAAATTATTTTTTAAAAAAATATTTAGTTTACAAAAAAATAAATTTAAAATAATTAAAACAATCCGCAGGGGACGGGCGAAGCCCGCCGCTGCTGGTCGTGTACTGTCGCACGGGGCACGAGGGTCGGAGGCCCGTACCTGTCACTAGTATATATATATATATCACAAGTTAAATAAATTGTTCTCAAAACATTGAAAATCAAACATAAATCATAACTTAAAGTACAAGTCCACAAATCAATGCAACACAACATGAAGTTTTCAAACATTAAGCATTTGTAAATATTACAAAATTTAACATATTATATGTTTAACCAAAAGAAATAAAATTAAACTTAAGTCTACTCATCAATTTTTTTTCTTCATTATTGGAGATCAACATCTTCATTCTCCGGTTAGTCTAGAGACAAGTTAGCCGTTTTGTTAATAACTTGTGTCATATCAAATATCAACATGTTTAATACACGTACTTATAACAGAAATATACCAGTACCAGAAACATACTAGGTACAGATACACAACTTAATTGGACATACCAACGCTTCCTAGCATAGAACCAACTTTGGTTTACCCTAGAAAAACAGACTCATATCACAATATTCTGAATGATGTGCTAAGTCTAAGTATGTTCACATAGGTGCATCTGTCAAGTATTGGGTACGTACTGGTACTGGATACGTATCTGATACGGGTACGCTACCTTCGGTGAAGTATTTGTCCTTCATAGATGACTACTGACTGCATACTAAGCAATAACAGTGTGATTGGTGTACACCCAAGGGTCCATATATATAAATAGCATCCCAAGTGTACAACTCATATTTGTCGAGAGAAGGCGAAGCCTAATTATAGACTTCTGATAATAGGAAGTTGACTATTGATCAAAAGGAGTAACATTGCAAAAAAGACAGTGCAGCCAAGGCCACCTCGCTGGCGAGGTCTCCTCGAGATCGCTCAAGCATGGTCCATAGGCAAGGACCTCCCGATATTGCCTAGGCGAGGTCCCTCAGGCTTCACCAAGAAGTTCGCGCGGCCGGGGCTAGGCTCGCGAAGTCATTCCATACAACCTCAATCTTCTCGTCATAGGTCCTGCAGCATGACAGATCCAGTATTTGGCGGGGACGGATATTCGCAGACCACAAAACCCCCTGGCGAGGAGCGGTAGACGAGACATCTAGTACTAGCACACCGGTTTCCGGTCAATCTCTGGTCCACTTGCGAACTCTTTAGCCCGCGGTGAAAGAGTTGGCTAGAAAGCCGAGTACGAAGGTGATCACCACAAGGTGGTGGAGTATGCCAAACAGTCGTAGTCATCGACCTCTTTTTTGTTGACCGAGAACCCGGAGAATGTGGTCGATAAAGAAGGTAATCCATTCCAACCAGCGATAGAAATCCCTCTTTATGATCGTGAAAGCGAGAGCATAGGGTCATTTTCCAAGCACGTTGGACCCCCCCCCCCCCCCCGTTCCTCTTTTGACGAGACCGTGTCTTACTAGAGCAGTCTTTTTTTAGGACATATACTTTAGAGTGTGTGAAGGGACCTTCTCGTTGCAGCTCGTAGGTCTTGTTTATAGGCAATTATGCCTTCAGCTCGTAAATCATCTCTCTTATCATTGGGTTTGTAGTGTTAGACCGCAGGATCAATAAACTTAGGATACCCCTTTTGGTCTGAAATTTGGAACCGGTTTCCTAGTTCCAAAAATTTTGGTGCGATGAGCGCGAACCGTAGACAAAGGAAAAAATATCTTGCGAGAAGACATCATGACACACGATGGAGAGCAGGAGACCGACATCAACAACTTGCGAACTGGTGGTAAGTTCGTCATGCGAGCTAACTTTGCGAACATTCGTAGGATGGTGGAAGACACTTTGCGAGCTCTGCTCTCACCTCCTGCAGAGTTTGCAGTGACCTCGCCTCTAATCACCACGCCCTCAGAAGAACCAGAGCCATCTCGACAACACAGCAAGGGGGCATCGTCGAAGAGCCCGAGCGACCTCCCTTAACATGCTCGCAAGGAATTCTCTTCTGTGAGTTCGAGCAAGATCACCCCCTGCCAGCTCGCCGGTATGGACCGGCGAGTCCATTTGTGATCAACTCTTGTCTACCCTAATCTCTGAGGTGCTCTGGATGATGGAGGTGGCCAAGGGAAAGAGCCCTAATGCATGGATGGAGGGAGAAAGAGGGCGGAGCTCTCCCTGCGGCAAAAACGGCGAACTGGTTCAGGGAAGATGAAGTGATCCGGAATTAGGGTAAACTTGCGGCTTAAATAGGAAAACGCATTAGAAAATGGTCATGCACGGTCGAACGCACGTGCGTGAATCATGTGAAATTTAACCCACAGAAATCGTCTAGCCTGATTCAGAAAAGACGGTGCGTTTTTATCACGCAAGGGCAAAATAGCCTGTCCGAGAACAAATCGCACGGTCATTGACAGAACACTGAAAATCGGCCCAACAGAGTAAGTTGTGTGATTTCCTTCGCGCACGGTTGAATCCAATCGCGCATGAAGAAAACACACGGGCAATAATAACATAAAAATTTAGACAAGAAAGACGAGGTCGTGCGATTTGGTCACGCACGGGTAAAACAACTTGTGTGAGAGCAAGTCGCACGGCCCGGGGAAGTTCTCCAGAAACCACAGTTGTAGGCATCGCACGATCGCGCCGAACATGCATAAAGAAAAACGCACGATCGTGCAATTCCTACTGGGAGGAACCTGGACAACATTGAAGATCTGCCCACCTGCAAAGCATACAACAGCTGGGAACACACCTCCAGCACACACAAAATAGAAAGGGAAAAAACAAGACTGGGGAGCACCATGTGCTTACCCCCAGCAAAACAGGGCGCAAAATGTGCACTTCATGTGAGATTTGTGAATAAGTGAAATATAAGCAATAATGACCTGAAAGTGAAGTGCAAGTGCGTGAAAATGAGCTCAAACGAGTCCGAAAAACATATAAATATTGGACTCATCACACCCCCAGACTTAAACATTTACTCGTCCCGAGCAAATCATCCCTCAAACAGACAAGAAAAACACAAGCTGACATAGCACTAAGAATGTGGAGTACCATGCGAAGTCGCATACTCGCGCGAGTAAAAATCTAATAGAAGGAGTTTTTAATTATGCGAACAAGATTATAAATTTCTACAATGCGTATCTACATATTATTGTTACTTATAATAAGAATCGCAAAGAATCCTCCGGTCACATGTAAGGAGAAAGCAGACTCATCACTGAGGTGAGCATTATGAAAGATTAAGGATCGGGACAACCTCCAAAGAAATCCATGAATGTCGGTGACCATAAGCTCGCTCATTCGCACCCTCTCCACGGCACTAGTTTGATTCAAGGCACAAATCAGTAGGACTTTAGGTTAGAAATGGGGTTTGGGTTAAGCTAGGGTAAACAAAGGTAAACATGAGGGCTCAACGCACCTAACCCAAATGAGCTACTGCACAAAAAAAGATAACTATCCACGCACCACAATACAAGCGAGTGCACCACACCCCCAGACTTAGACTTGACTACATGGGTGTGTACACCGCCTACTCCCAAAATACACACCATTAAATATATTTAACATTTTCAATTTTTAACAATTTTTTTTTCTTCTTTTCATTTTCATTTCTCTTTTTTTCATCTTCATTTTCTTTTCTCATTTTTTCAACAACAATTTCAACACAAATGTTCAATGGAGCACAACCACGTATTTTCAATATAATCACCACATCAGCATCTCACAATGAAAATGAAATACAAACTAGAGCTCAAATTTGGGTGTGGGACTAGGATTGGCTTTAAGGCTTTGGTGAGATATCGCTGAGGCTAAATCAAAATACGGGGTAGGCACAAAGGGGCGGGCGAGGATAGAGCGATAGGAGCGGTACAAAGGCTCAAACGGGCCAAAATGATGGCCTACATCACACTCGCGCGCTTGAATAACTGTGTACTCATGCTTCGAGAGTAGCTTGGGGCAAGTTCTTAGTCACCGAGAAAGACAATCCTTCTTTCTGACTCGAGCAATACGAGGCTAATGACCGTCTACACACATCACTTACGTTATCATTGGATTGCACTCGATTCATTAATTACAAGTAAAATAGATCGTGTCTACGAGTTAGAAAGACAAAACTAATTGCATGTGAAAAAGCCAGGTATACAAATTTTCCTACGCAAGACGCGAGCACTCGACTAGGAGCACTGCACGAGTCATCATTTTATTCTGTAACTTAATCCTATGCCAGCAAAGTGAACTTCCAAATCGCACAAAAGAAACAAATTCAACACGAGATGTGCAAACAGCTAAGCACACGTTCATGCGGATGTTGTGATGTGCAAAGAGAATGCAGCAAAATTATATAAAACTGAATTAAAAATGCTTCTAGTATACAAATGGGATGTGCACGTGAGTGGATAACGAACAAAACTCTACCACCAGACTTAATCTAAGCAATACTAATCATGAATAACAAGTAGGGTTAAAAAGAAGACTGGAGAAGAGATTATTTAATGCTCAGTAAGTGAGCATACCAGAAGACGCGTGAAATACTAAGGTAGCCCTCCATACGAAGAATCACAACCACCGCCTTCACAAATAGAAAATATATG
The DNA here is from genome assembly GCA_039513925.1 of Platanthera zijinensis. Lineage (NCBI taxonomy): Eukaryota > Viridiplantae > Streptophyta > Magnoliopsida > Asparagales > Orchidaceae > Platanthera > Platanthera zijinensis. The sequence goes on along the minus strand of CM077090.1, from coordinate 149,110,479 downwards.
TAAGGGTGAGCTCCGCAAAAGCAAAGGAAAAACAAACAAACTAAACTAATTTGCAGGGGAATTTAAGATAACTACTGGGGTTATTGTCCTCCTAGCACAACTTATTCAGCATTTTAAGAGTTCTAGCTAATGGTTCTATGAAAAGAAAAGTGAACAGGTAACTGTCCCATTATCTGTTTCGGTAACGGGTACCGATACCGCGATAGAACAATTACCCATCTACCTGAATAATAATACTTGTAGCCTGTAGGTAGATGGAAGACGAAGTAAGAAGAGGAGGAAGAATCCTCGCCCATCCTACCAAAAATATCCTTGTCAGGCAAGGTGCCACCAATAGGGAAAAGGTCAAAGTCCTCCCGGGGTACCTGTGACAGCTCAACCTGCACAAGCTCGGATAGAGAAGGGTGATCAAGTAATAAATGAGAAGAAAAACTAAAATAATTATCACGTGGGGGAGTGGTCTCGATCTCACTCCCAATAGGTTGAGGTAGTAAAATATTGTCGGCATCGTCGACAATGCAGCAAGGTTTGGCAAGATCAAAAGTGCTCTTGCCCCTGATTTGGACTTCCTCCACGGGTGCTGAGGAAGAACCCTCATCACCTAGAAGGTTGTCCTCCTCTATAGGGGAGGGTACAACACATGGATTACACGCCTCAACTTACGGCGCATCGTCAACGATGTTGTTGGAAACGATTGTAGTAGAATGCACAAAAGGGGGAGGAATAGTGCTCGGATAAAAGTCAAGTACTGGTTTCTCGCAAAGAGTCGAATCCACACAAAGGGATATATGCACGGGGGAGAGAGGCTCAGCCATGTCAGAGCTTAGATCAACCACACCTCTGATGGTTGTGTCCACATCATTCCCTTCAAAATATGAAGATGACACAGGCACGTAATCAGAGATCGAAGGTGTGCCGCCAGAGGTAGGAGTCGGGATGATCCGGATATCTAGCTCAACATCCTTGTCCAATTGAAAAAGATACTCGGCACAATCCTTCAGGGTGTTATCTGTGCTATGACAAAACAAGCACTGTTTGGTACTACTCCCTATTCCTTGCGGGGCTGGATAAGAATATAAAAACGGTAAATGCGGCGAGGACGAGTGACCATAAAACTTGGGCACCGGGTATGAAGGACCGGAAGAGACCGGTACCCCATACACTGAGCCACGATAATTGTGCCCACTATCTCCCGTAGGGCATTTACCACTAGCGTAGGAGGTAACTCCACACCAACAGCAATGGATATTAAATGCAGCCCACATTATGTGAAATTAGCCAGATTCAACAAATAAAGCTTTTGTGCAAAACACTACACCCAACAAAAATTCACTACAACTACCTATATCAAAAATATAAAACAGGAATACAAAGAAATAAAACACAAAGGTAAGTTAAACAGAACGGAAAGGACTTCTACCTCTCGACTTCCTCTCAAGAAACTCACACAACTGTGTTTCCCGGCAACGACGTCAAAAACTTAATACGCGTTCGGCCAGTGTACCGGTCGCACAAGTAATATTAATAGGCAAATTTTCCCAAGTATCAATCTCTGTGGAACACAATAAGGTGCAGTTTCTTTCGAGGAGGACTTGAGATTAAAGTCCTTGAGGGTGAAATTAAGATGGGGCTTAAGATTTGCGGAAACAAAATAAAACAAACTAAATCAACCATTCCTATGCAGGCCGCGATGCACTGCTTCGCGATGCGGATGGACGAGTAATCAAGCGGAGTGGGCGAGTAGGCTAGCGGAGTGGGCGAGAAGGCTTGCGGAATGGAGGGCATGAGTGATGATGGTGGATGGCGCACCTCAAACACACAATAAACAAGATATTTTCATAAAAATGAAATACGAATTAAAAAAACAAGATTTAGAGTGCATATCATCAAATGAATAAAGGATCTACTCATATACATCATTCCAAGAGAAGAAAAAGGTAAGGGATACGACTGAATCTGGAGGCTTGTTGTAGATTCGCGGTAGGAATTGTCAGGTTGTCAATCCTCATCCTAGCTCGGTCTCAACTATCATCCAGGGTAGAGGAGGGTTGTAACTTCCTCCCAATGGACCAGTCTTCTCAGGTAAACAACAATCCGGACACATCCCAAGCTAAGATCTCCTTGTTTGGTGATTAAGATGAGTGAATCCTTCTACTTGAAGCTCCGGATGATGGAGGTGGCCTAGGCAAAGAGTCCTAATGCATGGATGGAGGGAGAAAGAGGGCGGACCTGTCCCTGAGGCAAAAAAGGCGAACTGATTCAGGGAAGATGAAGTGATCCAGAATTAGGGCAAACTTGCGGCTTAAATAGGAAAACGCGTTAGAAAATGGTCACGCATGGTCGAACGCACGATCGTGCGTGAATCGTGCAAAATTTAATGCACAGAAATCGCCTAGCCTGATTCAAAAAGAGACCGTGCCTTTTTGATCACGCACGGGAAAAATAGCCCGTGCGAGAACAAATCGCACGGTCATTAACAGAACACTGAAAATCAGGCCAACAGAGCAGGTCGTGTGATTTCCTTCGTGCACGGTTGAATCCAACCGTGCGTGAAGAAAACACACAGACAATAATAACATAAAAATTTAGACAAGAAAGACGAGGTCGTGCGATTTGGTCACGCACGGGCAAAACAGCCCATGCGAGAGCAAGTCGCACGGCCCGGGGCAGATCGCCAGAAACCAGAGTTGTAGGCATCGCACAATCGCACTGAACAGGCGTGAAGAAAAACGCACGACCGTGCGATTCCTATGGGGAAGAACCTGGACAATATTGGAGATCTGCCCACCTGCACAGCAAACAATAGCTGGGAACACATCTCCAACACACATAAAACAGAAAGAAAAGAAAAAAACCAAGACTGTGGAGCATCATGTGCTTACCCCCAGCAAAACAGGCCGCAATTGCGCACCACAACGGGCCAAAATGTGCACTTCATGTGAAATTTGTGAATAAGTGAAATATAAGCAATAATGACCTGAAAATGCAAGTGAGCGAAAACGAGCTCAGATGAGTCCGAAAAATCCTATAAATATTGGACTCATCGGTATTCCTCCTCCATTTGCAGTTAAAAGATAGTTCACCATTTCATTTTGTTGAGAGAGCACAAAACTTGTATGTATTGCTTTTGTATGTAAATACAATGAGAGAATACAAATATATAGGAGAGAGAAGGTGAGAAGAAATCTTATACAAGATGTGGGACTAAGAAGAGAAGAAGGAAATACAATAAAGAAAGGGGCCCAATAATGGGTCTTCTACATGGGCTTTTCTAACACTCCCCTGCAAGCTGGAGCGTATAAATCGTATGCGTCAAGCTTGGACAAGCATTGATAGAAGAGGGTGCTGGAAAGAGCCTTAGTGAGGACATCCGCAACTTGTTCAGTCCCTGGAACATGCTTCAGGTCGAGCTTCTTCATTTGAACCTTTTCCCGGATGAAGTGACAGTCGACTTCAATATGTTTTGTTCTTTCGTGGAAGACCGGGTTCTTGGTTATATGTATAGCAGCTTGGCTGTCACAGAGGAGGAGAGCTGGGGAAGGGAGATTTACACTCAGATCGGTAAGAAGATTTTCAAGCCAAGTTAGTTCAGAAACCACCAAAGTCATTGCCCGGTATTCTGCCTCAACTGATGATCGAGCAACGACCGCTTGTTTCTTGCTTCGCCAGGTAATCAAATGTCCTCCAAAATATGTGCAAAAACCACTGGTGGACCGTCGATCATCAAGGGAACCAGCATAATCAGCATCAGAATATGTCACCAATGTTGGAGTTGAAGATGAGGTTTTGTATACCAATCCTTGATCAGGAGCTGTTTTAAGGTATCTGAGAATGCGTTCAACGGTCTGAAGATGAGATCTTTGAGGGGAATGCATATATCGACTGACAATACCAACAGCGAAGGAAATATCCGGTCTGGTTACGGTGAGGTAGATCAATTTTCCAACGAGACGACGATAGTATTCTGGATTCTGGAGTAGGAGATCTGAGTCAGATGCCTGAGCGCACAACTTGTGATTTGTATCCATTGGGGTGTCAATCGGCTTACAACCTGAATAACAAGCATCATGAAGGAGGTTGAGGCAATACTTCCGCTGAGAGAGGATGAGACCATCCGGTCGTCTGGCAACCTCAAGACCCAAGAAGTACCGAAGGGGCCCCAGATCTTTTGTTTGAAAAACTGTGCTCACGTGTAGTTTGACCTCCTGTATTCCTTTCGAGTCGTCTCCAGTAATTATGATATCGTCAACGTATACTAATAGAAGAACCGTTCCCGTTGTTCGGTGACGAGTGAAAAACGAGAAGTCTGCCGAGCTCCGAGTAAAACCAACTTCTTGAAGGGACTTACTGAACTTGTGAAACCACGCCCGTGGGGATTGTTTGAGACCATACAGAGCATTCATAAGGCGACAGACCTGAGATTCCCCCGTGGTCTCAAACCCGGAAGGTTACTGCATATACACTGTTTCCTGGAGATCGTCATTCAGAAAGGCATTCTTAACATCCAGTTGGAGTAAGGGCCACCGGTGATGGACAACCACAGAGATGAGGACTCGAATGGTGTTGAGTTTGGCCACAGGAGAAAAAATTTCTTCATAGTCAAGCCCCTATTGTTAGGTGAAGCCACGAGCCACCAGGCGAGCTTTCAGTCGGTCATTTGTCCCATCAGCAGCATGTTTGATGACAAAGACCCACTTACACCCAACCGGTGTCTGACCCAGAGGAAAGGGGGCGAGAGTCCATGTCTGATTGGCCCAGAGAAAAGTCATTTCCTCCTTCATGGCGCCAGTAAGGATGTTAGAGCGCCTCCTGCACAGAGATAGGAACAGAAACCAAGGACAGTGAAGTAGCAAATGTCTGAAGGTGGGGAGAGAGGCGATGTAGGGAGACAAAGTTCGTCGTCGGATGAGCAGTAGAAGCGGGCACCGGATCAGCAGGGCACAGAGAAGCCGAGGTCGAGGCCAACTGCATAGGGGCAACAGAATGAGGAGGGCGGCGAGTGTAGACGCGAATAACAGGAGGCTTGGACGGAGCAGGAGCTGGGTCAGGAAGAACCTGTGGAAGAGGCGTAGTAACGGAGATGACAGGTCGTGGGAGGGATGGTTGTAGAGGGGTCGGTGGTAGAGGAGTGGGTAGAGGAGGAGAGAAGAAAGGTTGATCCTCCCGGAAGGTAACATCAGCAGATACGGAGACCTTCCGGGTAGCCAGGGAATAATACACATAGCCTTTTTGAGTACGGGAATAGCTGACGAAAATTTGTTTAGCCGTCTGGGGATCCAACTTATCCGTGGACGGACCCAGAAGATGGACGAAGCAGGTGCAGCCAAAGACCCTGGGTGTAATAGGGAAGGCCGGAGCGGAGGGAAAGAGGAGGCTGAACGGAGTGACATGGTGGAGAACCGAGGAAGGGAGACGGTTGATGAGAAAGCAAGCAATGGAGACCGTAAAGTTCCGGTAAATTTTGGGAACATGCATGTGAAGCATGAGGGAGCGGGCAACGTCAAGCAGGTGTCGGTTCTTCCGTTCGGCAATGCTGTTTTGCTGGGGGGTGTAGGCACAGGATGTCTGATGAATAACACCGAACTCCGCGCACAGATTAGCAAATTCGTGGCTAGTGTACTCGCGAGCATTGTCAGTGCGCAACATTTTTATGGTAGTGGAGAATTGCGTACGAGTCTCTAGCACAAAAGCCCGAAACACGCGAGAAAGCTCGGAGCAATCACAAAGTAAGTAAAGCTACGTCATGCGAGAGTAATCATCAATAAATGTGATAAAGTAGCGATAACCGGAAATAGTAGTAATTTTGAAAGGACCTCAAACATCGGAGTGCAGTAAATCAAAAGGAGCCGAGCTCCGAGTACAATGTGCGGGAAAAGAAGAACGCAGCTACTTGCAGAAAATACAAGAATCACATTGAAAGGGAGGAAGAGATACATCAGGAAGCGCCTTTTGGAGGACTGGCAGAGGGGCATGCCCAAGACGGTGATGCCAATCGATGGATGAGACGGAGGAGACGGAGGAAAGGACTGTCGGAGAGGCATCGAGAAGGTAGAGACCGTTTTGCAGTTGACCCTTACCAATGATAATCTGCGTCCGCCGATCCTGTATCAAAAAAGCAGAAGAGGTAAATGTGACAGAGCAATCCATATCGTTAGTAAGACTGCCAACATAAAGTAAATTAAATGGGGAGCCCGGAACATAAAGAGCCGAGTGAAGAGAGATGGAAGGGTTGAGGGAGATGTTAGTACAGCCGGAGACCGGAACAATCGCCCCATTAGCCACGGTGATGCACTTCGGATGAGGAGCATCCGAGAACCTGGGCGGCCGCAGCGAGGTGATGTGATGAGTGGCACCCGAGTCCAAGATCCAGCGTGGACTGGAGGAAAAACAAGCCATACCTGCAATGGAGGTGGAGGCAACAAAAGCGGATGGAGGGCTGAGCAGTCCATGGAGTTGCTGTAGCTGGAGGCGAACGGCCTCAAGGTCGGTACCTGTGGAAGAATAGCCGTCAGCTGCAACAGCAACAGTCGGACGAGGAGGGTAGCCATGTTTCTTGTAGCAAACGGCCTCAGTATGGCCGTCCCGACTGTAATAGGAACACTTTGGGCGGCCCCTACCACCACGCCCCCTTCTGCGGGAGCCCGAACGTCCACCACGAGCAGAAGACGGTGGGGGAAGTAAGGGGGGAAGGCTCTGCTGCAAAAGGGCCGGAGAGGAGGGCGCAGGAGTATCCGGGGGCGGTGGCACTCGAAGGAGCATAGAGCAAACATCAGATAAGGAAGGAGTAGTGGCCGAAGCCAGAACCTGAGCACGGATACTCTGAAGGTGTGTCGGGACACGAGCCATCATCATAGCAATACAAACGGCCTCCTTATGTGCTCGCTGAGCAGCAAGATCAGTGGTAGAAGGCTGATGCTGAATCCAGGCCTCTGCAAGAGTCTTTGACGGCGCACCATGACCGATGCGTGTATATTCCCGCAAGAGACAGTGATCCGCTGCTCGTACGGACGATCGGAGTCCGTGGTCGTGTCCGGATGTTCAATCCGAGTAAGATTCATATAGGACTTTTTATATTTTGAGATGTATTTAGCCCCCGATCGGTCCAGACATTTTGCGTCGTCCGATTTGGGGGGCTTGATTTCAGTTTGCAGTTATCAACGTTTTTATTTTATTTTAGAGTTATAAAAAACAGCGGCTGGCGGTTCCATGGGGGTATCGAGAGTTTGGAGAAAAAATCCCGAACCATCGGTCACAGGTTGGTGCGACGCCTACCCCTCTTCTCTCCCCTCTCCGGTGCGACGCCGGCGACGTCAGCGACGCCTCCTCCGCCTCCCTCTCCGGTAAACCCCTCCGCCTTTCTCTTTCTCCTACTTCCCTGCGCTTCCCCACCGAGCCCGAAAATCACCTAACCAGTCTCCTACATCCACGAAGTTACACCACGCCCGTCGCTGTCTTCCTCCCAGTCCATATCGCCGCCCCTGCAGCAGCCCCCTCTCCCTCTCCAGTCAACCTCCGTCCAGCCCGCGACTTTCCAACGCCGCAACATCCTCTCCTCCCCTATCCGCTAACCTCCAGTGGAGCCACCGTCCCCTTCCTCCGCAGGTAGCCCAACCGTCATGAACGCCTGTGCGGAATTTTAATGTGGAACAGTGTTCATCGTGTAAATAACACTGTTCATCCTTTTAAGAACACTGTTCACTCATCTCACTCCCTCCTTAAACCCGCTCACCAGTGAATCAAACCCCTCCCAGTACCATCTGTTCCTCACCATACATGTAGCCTCCACCCTACCAGAAATTCCCCCACATTAACAACCCCACCATTCTTGATTCCCCACAAACCACCAGCAGCCCCCCTTCACCTCCACTACACTTCACCCGCCGTGGACTCCACCCCAAACAGCCACCAGTCCAGTAATCTCGGCTTCCCCCACCGTCATTGGCGATGCCGTCGGCATGTGTAAATTGTGGTAAACGTTCTTGTTCTTTACAGTTGTTTATTTCGGCACTCATATTGTTGTGGATGCGTTTATTTGCTAGTAGTATATTTTTTTGTGCCAAATGCAGGGTGTATTCCGTGTGTGCTTGAAATTAATTGCGCCAAGTCGTTTGCAAAATTTATAATTTGTTTTCCTTAGTCAATTAATTGTGACTGCTTGTGATCTGCTCTTTCATTTTAAAATAATAAATTAATTGTTGTTATTTTGTAACGGGTCACTTGTGCACTTTCAGTCACGTCATTGCATTTAGGACTACATTAAGTGCGTCCATCTCGTTACGACCTTACCATTGCATCAAATTGGTATCAGAGGACCTGGGTTTGGGCCACGTTCATATGTGTAGTGGTAGGAGTCTTTGAGTTCATTTATGTCTAGTTATCGTCATTGTTCATCTCCTATATTTGGGGATCTCGAGTCTACCCGTGTCCAACCTCCTAGAGTCCCTTTAGAGAAACCCCCAGGTTGTCACGATGATTATTATCGCTCCACGCACACCACTCTGAGAGATCGTGTCGACCCCTCGACGCAATTCTATTATGCTAGAGATGATCACTACGACAAGAGGTACTCACATTATCATCATTACACATATCCGCGACCCTATGTTGATAGAGTTGAGTATCGTTTAGGTCGTCGTCGTTACACATCTCCTATGGTTGACGAATCTGAGTTTGCATATGCGCAACCACCACGACACGATCGTAGGACCAATGCACACCCACGAACACAATCTTATTATGTTAGGAACTACTGTCTAGATGACCCTCAGGAACCTTATAGAGATCACTATCAGTTAGACCCTCCTAGGGTTCCGCAAATAGAGTTACCTGAGGTCGAATTTCAGCAATTAGTTCTTGACCGCTTTGATCTCTTAGATGCTCAATTTGATCGCATAAGATCTACGCTAGGAAGAGAGCCTAGGGATTTGGATCAAGCCACTGATATGTCTAGTAGTGCTCCCATTGATATGAGAGACCTGACACAAGATTTTCCTACTCCCTCTTTTGACGAGGCTCGGTGTTCAAATGATCTTATTGTTGAGTCTGATCATGGCCTTATAATACATATGGAGAGTGATACTAGCATGACTGGTGAGCGTGGTCACGTGAGTGAGGACGAGCGACCAAACGACGCGGTGATGGTATACCCATCCATCTCACCTCACCTAGACCTAGTGTCCCCTTTGAACAGAGATCCAGTTCTCGACACTATACCGATTGACTCACACTTGAGTCTGGGCACTCCCTACACTTCCCTTAGTACTATCTCGAGTCACGTCAATATTGAGAGCCGAGAGCGTGGGGTTGACTTCAGAGTGACTGCATCACTCACTAACGAAAATATTGACTTTGTTGTAGGTGACCTACTTGTTCCCATTGACGCTACCGTTATTAGTGTTTTCCTCTTGGAGGGCCATCATGACATTGTTGGCTTCCCCAGGTCTAAGCCACCGAGAGGCTCATTTGGCGAGCTTTCTTGTCTGCACCTTAGTGATGGGTCGGGTATCCGCACCAGTGATCATCTCACACGTGATGGTTATTGGTATACACCCCCTAGTGAGCCACCTGACGAGCTTTGTCATTTGAGAGATACCCTTCACACTCGTGTGTTGCACTATTCTGTCACCATCTACGACGTTACTTTGGGTGATGACGATATTCACGCCAAATATTTTCATCGATCACCTGGCAGACCTCCCGAGAATTTGTATCGTTTAGGAAATATTTGGCATATCCTGATTCTGTGACTCACTGTCAACATCTCAGTTAGTCAGTTGGGTGGTCCCCATGCACTTAATGAGTTCTTCTACACCCCGCCCAAGAAACCTCCAGATAAACCACCCATCCTTAGAGACTCTCATTGCTACTTTATGTATGTGTCTTGTCAGTTTGTCGTGTTAGTCGCCAGTCATTTGTGTGACGTCTTCAAATTTTTGGTATGCATTATTAAATAATGATTAACATGAATAATAAATTCTATGATGATGCGGAATGAAATTTAATTTATTTCAGGTAATGTCCCCGATGATGAAAAGAGGTTTAAGCCATATTGAATCGGCGTCGCCATGAGCTGTGATTCGGCGTCGCCATGAGCTGTGATTAGGCGAAGGGGTAGTTTTATCTGAATCACTGAATATGTTGGGTGTGTATGATCTTTTGGTACTATGGATACGGACGGCGCATAATATTGGCTGTGTTGGCTACTTGTTTAATTATAAATGTTGCATTAAATGTTGCCTAGTGTGGTAAATAATGTGGTTGGCTATATGTGCATGACTTGTGAACTTTGTGCTGTTATGGGTTTGTGTTGTGGATGGATGGCTGGGCTAGGGTTGCGGTTGTTGTTGTGCAAGCAATGTATGAATCGGTTGAGGGCTGGGCTAGTGTTGTGGTTGTTGTTGTGCAAGCCAGGTATGAACCGGTTGAGCCGGTTATTGGACCCGCTGTTTCGGTTAAGCGGTGTCGTGCATTGCTTCTCGGGATAAAGCCCGACTCCCTGGCTATTTCTGGCACTTTTTCCCGTTTCTTTTCGGTTTCTCGGTTGCCTGGCGGAGCGCAGAAGCTAGGGTTTGGAAGGATTTCTTCCCGTCGCCTGGTATGGAAAAATTTTACATGTTTGTTTTCTTCTTCCCCTAGTGCGAACCCTAAACGCCTATACTTTAGTTGGATTTAGGGCTTTTGGAAGTTCAATCTTGGTGGAAGAAAACTTTTGGGGTTGGATTCTTCAGGTACTTCACTCCTTTTATGTTTTCTCTTCTTGGAAGCTCGATCTGAAGAGTTGTTTAGGGTATGGTCGCATCTCTTGGGGGGGGGGGGGGGTGTTGTTTTTTTTTGCCCTAAGGGCAGGTTATGCATGCTTGTTGGCCGGTTATGGAGTTATTGGTTTTCTTTTGTTGGGTTGTAGGCTGGCTGTTCCTTTGTTGGGCTGTAGGCCGGCTGTTCTTTTGTTGGACTGTTAGGGTTGGCTGGCTATTAGCTTTGGGCTGACTTATTTCTCTTGTTGCCCGGCTAACTTTGTGTTAATTTGGGTTATTTTCTTTTGGTATTGCTATGTTACTTAAAGTGGAATGTCATTATCGTGAATGCGTCGGATCGCGGGGTGGGATGCAACCTCGTAAAATGAAATATGATTGCTTTATAAATATCTTATATATGTTCAGATTTTTCGAAGGATGGCATCTCCAAGTCGACGCGATGTTTATTCAAGACGGGGCAAGGGAAAAGAACGAGCTACTGTGAGCATAACTCTTTTTCTTTTATACTCTTTATATAAAGGTATTACAGCTATATTGGAAATGTTATATCTTATCTATGCTATGAATGGCCTCGTATAGAGGCAATCAAGCAAGAATTGATTTCTGAGGGGACTACTTAAAATAAAACCAACCCAATAATAATAAAAAGCATGTGTCGACACATGAGCTAGTAAGGGTAATATAAAGGGAATCATATTGATATTGTGTACTGAATGACCGAACCAGTCGAGCCGAAAGGCATAAACGCGTGTTGTACGTACTGGTTTGGAGACTGATGACCTCAAAAAGGGGTCGGGCCCAATATTGAAAAATGAAATACTGAGACGGATACAGAATTCACTTTAATTACCCTTATAGCTCCGCAATGAAAAGTGAAAATGGAATGTGGATTTATTTCTTATTGTTTTAAATATGATTTATTGTTCACTATGCTCAAGAACAGATGGAATACTGGTAAGTATGTGGATGCGATTGAAATATTGATTTTAGAATTGTGATAGATGATTTTATTACTGATGACAGCTTATGAATGAACCTGTTACTTAATTGTAATAACTGTTTCTTGTGTTTTCTACACCTGTATCGCAAATTAAAAGAGAATGTTCACTTAGTCTTGATACAAGACTAATCGTGCCCCTGGCCATAACGAGTATGTATTATAGTCCGTAACTCACACGAAGTGGAATTTACATGAATGTAAATATACTGACATTGAGGGCATTTGCTCAGGAAGCCCAAGAGGCAACATCTGCGGGTACTGCCTCGGTGCAGGTTCAGCAAGAGCTGCTGCAAACGATACCTGCTCGGGAAGAGCAACAGACTCCACCGCAGCTCATCGATCTGACGAGGATGTTAGCGGAGGCTATCAAATTAGTTCGAGAAGTGCCCCCTCCAACAGTACCAGAAGTGGCAGGACCATTACAGCAGAGACATTTAGATGTCGATTTAAAACAATTCCTGGAGTTGAAACCACCAGTGTTTCGGGGAGGGTTATCGCCACTGGAAACAGAGGATTGGATTTCGCGCATTGAGACCATACTGGAAGTCATGCTTTGCCCAGATGAACGTAAAGTGGGTTTGGTCACGTTTTTACTGGAAGGAGAAGCGAAGCGGTGGTGGCTGAATGTGCGTGGCAGACTGGCGGGCCGCGGACAAACAAGTATTCCATGGGCCACTTTCATTCAGGCCTTCACTAATTGGTTCGTTCCTGAATCAGAAAAGAAATTATTGCAGGATAAGTTTTTGCGTCTAGTACAAGGTTCTCGATCAGTCTTGGAATATGAAACAGAATTCGCCAATTTAGCATTTTATGCAGAGGCATTCGTGCCTAATGAGAAAGAAAGATGTCGACGCTTCCAGGAAGGACTGCGAGATAATATCCGTTCAATTCTGATCCCGATGGAGATCGCAGATTATGGGGCTTTGGTGCAAAAAGCCCGGTTGATGGAAATTGATGCGGAGAAAACGCAGAGGCGGAGGGACTTTGCGAAGAAAAGAACGACGTGGTCATCCTCCAGCAAAGAGTCCTCGAGCAGGGCCAGCACATCAGGGAAGTCCAGTGATTCAGGGAAGCGACCACGTCCCAGTGAGAGTAGTGGCAGTGCTTCAGTAGTTGAGCAAAGATGTGGCAAGTGTGGCAAAAGCCACAAAGGGCAGTGTCTGGTGGGGAGCAATGTTTGTTACTTGTGTCGTCAGCCTGGGCATCGACAAAGGGAGTGCCCTCGTAATCGAGAAAGACAAAGAGCAGCACAGCCATTTCCAGGGCCACAAGGCCAGAGGTTGTATCAGATGGGCCGTGCGTCGGAGGGTGAGTATGCAGCCTCAACCTCCACTGCAGCTCCCGCAGAACTACATAAAGAAGAACGTCGAGTACAACCGCGGGTATTCAACCTCAGTCAGCAAGAGGCGAAGGCAGATGACACCGTCGTGACAGGTATCATCCCTATCGGTAACTCTTTAGCTAAATTGTTATTTGATACTGGGGCAAGCCATTCGTTTATTTCGACAACAATATTGAATGCAATTGCGGCCAAACCATACTGGGTACAAGAGATTTTGCACGTTACGTTACCAAATAACCAGGTACTCCCAACGCAACAACGAGTAATTATTACGTTTGCCCTGAACGATAAGTCCTTTACAACAGACTTAGTGGTTCTTCCATTGACTGAGTTTGATATTATTTTGGGCATGGACTGGTTAACCCAAAATGAAGCAGTCATTAACTGTAAGAATAAAGAAGTATCGGTAAAGTGCGCAGATCAAAGCAGAATTACGTACCGAGGATTCGGTGAAGTGTCGAAAATGTTAATTTCTGCAATGAAAGCACTGTCACAAATTCGGAAGGGAGGTGAAGCTATTCTGGTAATGGTGAAAGGACCTCCAGAAGAAAAGAAAGACTTTACGACAATCCCAGTCGTATGTGAATTTCCAGAGTTATTTCCAGAAGAGTTAGCTGGACTCCCTCCAAAAAGGGAAATCGAATTTGAAATCAACCTCGAGCAAGGGGCTCGACCAGTGGCAAAGTCACCATATCGAATGGCGCCAAAGGAATTGGCCGAGTTGAGAGTTCAGTTACAAGAGTTGATTGATAAAAATTTTATTCGTCCGAGTACCTCCCCGTGGGGTGCCCCCGTGTTATTCGTAAAGAAGAAAGAGGGAACGTTACGCCTGTGCGTAGATTACCGGGAACTCAATAAATTGACTGTGAAGAATAAATATCCTCTGCCTCGTATAGAGGATTTATTCGACCAGCTTGTCAATGCCAAAGTGTTCTCTAAGTTGGATTTGCGATCTGGTTACCACCAGTTACGGATAAAAGAAGAAGATATTTTCAAAACCGCGTTCAGCACCAGATATGGTCATTATGAGTTTATGGTTATGCCGTTTGGGCTAACGAATGCACCAGCAGCATTTATGGATTTAATGAATCGGGTCTTTAAAGACTATTTGGATCGATTCGTGATTATATTCATCGATGATATACTGATTTACTCACCATCAGAAGACGAACATGCTTGGCATCTGCGATTGGCCTTGAAAACATTGAAAGAACATCAATTGTATGCCAAATTTACAAAATGTGAATTCTGGCTGAGAAAAGTGTCCTTCCTCGGACACGTGATATCCGAGCAAGGGTTGGCTGTAGACCCCACAAAGATTGAGTCTATCCTCAATTGGTCTCAACCAACATCAGTGACGGAAGTGCGGAGCTTCCTGGGTTTAGCAGGATATTATCGACGTTTTGTAAAAGATTTTTCAAAGATCTCCCTACCATTAACCCAGCTAACCAGAAAGAATATATCATTTCAGTGGTCAGCTGACTGCCAGACGGCATTTGACACCTTAAAAGAAAAACTGACTACAACTCCGATTTTAACCATGCCGTCCGGTACGGAAGGGTTTCAAATTTTCAGTGATGCGTCATACAAAGGATTGGGTTGCGTATTGATGCAATACGGAAAAGTAATTGCGTATGCTTCCCGACAATTGAAAGATGCTGAGAAGAATTATCCAGTCCATGATTTAGAACTGGCTGCAGTAATTTTTGCTCTGAAGATTTGGTGACATTATTTATACGGCGTACACTGCGAAATTTTTACTGATCACAAAAACTTAAAATATATTTTTACCCAGAAGGAATTGAACCTTCGACAGCGTCGTTGGTTAGAATTTATCAAGGATTATGATGTTAATGTACAATACCACCCTGGCAAAGCGAATGTGGTTGCTGATGCATTAAGTCGCAAAAATACAGTTGGATTATCTGTTTTGTCTACTTATACAGCGCAGTTAATATACGAGTTGGAAAAGATGCAGATCATTCCAATTGTTACACCGGAAAGCAAGCGAGCACAACTATCTCAATTACAAATCAAAAATACATTGAAAGATAGAGTTCAAAAAGCTTTGCCAAAGGATCCGTTTCTGGTTAAATTACAAGAAAAAGTGAAGAAAGGGGAAACTGACGAATTTACGGAACAGAATGGGCTATTATTAATGAATGGAAGATTGTGCGTTCCAAATGTCAACAACTTACGAAAAGATATCTTGTATGAGGCACATAATACCCCGTATTCCATTCACCCAGGAAGAACAAAAATGTATCACGACCTAAAAGAAGATTTCTGGTGGCCTGGTATGAAAAAGGATATAATAGCATATATTATGTCTTGTCACACATGTCAATTGGTGAAAGCAGAGCACCAGAAACCTGGAGGCTATTTGCATTCCCTACCAATACCAGAATGGAAGTGGGAAGATATTGCGATGGATTTTGTTTTCGGTCTACCTCGCAGTAAACTGGGGCATGATGGTATCTGGGTAATCATTGATCGATTAACGAAAAGCGCACATTTTATTCCAGTGCGACAGGATGGACCGCCTGAAAAGTTGAATGATCTGTATATAGATGTTATTGTAAAATTACATGGGATTCCTCGATCTATTATATCTGACCGCGACGGTCGTTTCACGTCAGGAAACTGGAGGCATATCCACAAACGTTTAGGGACAAAGTTATTATTCAGTACAACATTCCATCCCCAAACAGATGGGCAATCAGAGCGAACAATCCGGTTTTTAGAAGACTTATTGTGTATGGCTGTGTTGGATTTAAAAGGCTCTTGGGAAAAATATCTGACATTGGTAGAATTTACGTACAATAATAGCTACCAATCGTCTATCCAGATGGCACCTTTTGAGGCATTGTACGGCCGACGCTGTCGAACACCGTTAAGTTGGGCTGAAGAAGGTGAACGAACATTGTATAATCAGGAAAAAATTGATAAATGGCATGAAAAGGTAAAGCTGATACAGGGAAGAATGAAGGTAGCTCAAGATCGGCAACAAAAATACTATAATGCCCGTCATCGCCTTGTACAATTTCAAGTCGGTGACCAAGTATGTTTAAAAATCAGACCATTCAAAGGAGTTACACGTTTCCGACGACTTGGAAAGTTGAGTCCGCGTTACGTCGGACCTTTTTCAGTCGTGGAGCGAGTAGGCGATGTTGCCTACCGCTTAGAGTTACCAGTGGAATTACAGAGACTGCATCATGTATTTCATGTCTCAGCCTTACGAAAGTATATTCGTGACCCAGAAACAGTTGTTTCAGCCACCAAGTTACAAATTGAACCAGACCTCTCTAGACCGACAGAACCGCATCAAATTATAGATCGACAAAGCAAACAGTTACGAAATCGTGACGTGAATTTTGTGCTTGTTTGGTGGAAAGGTCACCCTCGGCACGAAGCGACTTGGGAACGTGAAGATGCAATGCGAAATCTATTTCCTGCAGTATTTGAGCGTATGGAAGAATGATTTTCGAGGACGAAAATTATTTAAGGAGGGGAGAATTGTGACGTCTTCAAATTTTTGGTATGCATTATTAAATAATGATTAACATGAATAATAAATTCTATGATGATGCGGAATGAAATTTAATTTATTTCAGGTAATGTCCCCGATGATGAAAAGAGGTTTAAGCCATATTGAATCGGCGTCGCCATGAGCTGTGATTCGGCGTCGCCATGAGCTGTGATTAGGCGATGGGCTAGTTTTATCTGAATCACTGAATATGTTGGGTGTGTATTATCTTTTGGTACTATGGATACGGACGGCGCATAATATTGGCTGTGTTGGCTACTTGTTTAATTATAAATGTTGCATTAAATGTTGCATAGTGTGGTAAATAATGTGGTTGGCTATATGTGCATGACTTGTGAACTTTGTGCTGTTATGGGTTTGTGTTGTGGATGGATGGCTAGGCTAGGGTTGCGGTTGTTGTTGTGCAAGCAATGTATGAATCGGTTGAGGGCTGGGCTAGTGTTGTGGTTGTTGTTGTGCAAGCCAGGTATGAACCGGTTGAGCCGGTTATTGGACCCGCTGTTTCGGTTAAGCGGTGTCGTGTATTGCTTCTCGGGATAAAGCCCGACTCCCTGGCTATTTCTGGCACTTTTTCCCGTTTCTTTTCGGTTTCTCGGTTGCCTGGCGGAGCGCAGAAGCTAGGGTTTGGAAGGATTTCTTCCCGTCGCCTGGTATGGAAAAATTTTACATGTTTGTTTTCTTCTTCCCCTAGTGCGAACCCTAAACGCCTATACTTTAGTTGGATTTAGGGCTTTTGGAAGTTCAATCTTGGTGGAAGAAAACTTTTGGGGTTGGATTCTTCAGGTACTTCACTCCTTTTATGTTTTCTCTTCTTGGAAGCTCGATCTGAAGAGTTGTTTAGGGTATGGTCACATCTCTTGGGGGGGGGGGGGTGTTGTTTTTTTTTTGCCCTAAGGGCAGGTTATGCATGCTTGTTGGCCGGTTATGGAGTTATTGGTTTTCTTTTGTTGGGTTGTAGGCTGGCTGTTCCTTTGTTGGGCTGTAGGCCGGCTGTTCTTTTGTTGGACTGTTAGGGTTGGCTGGCTATTAGCTTTGGGCTGACTTATTTCTCTTGTTGCCCGGCTAACTTTGTGTTAATTTGGGTTATTTGCTTTGGGTATTGCTATGTTACTTACAGTGGAATGTCATTATCGTGAATGCGTCGGATCGCGGGGTGGGATGCAACCTCGTAAAATGAAATATGATTGCTTTATAAATATCTTATATATGTTCAGATTTTTCGAAGGATGGCATCTCCAAGTCGACGCGATGTTTATTCAAGACGGGGCAAGGGAAAAGAACGAGCTACTGTGAGCATAACTCTTTTTCTTTTATACTCTTTATATAAAGGTATTACAGCTATATTGGAAATGTTATATCTTATCTATGCTATGAATGGCCTCGTATAGAGGCAATCAAGCAAGAATTGATTTCTGAGGGGACTACTTAAAATAAAACCAACCCAATAATAATAAAAAGCATGTGTCGACACATGAGCTAGTAAGGGTAATATAAAGGGAATCATATTGATATTGTGTACTGAATGACCGAACCAGTCGAGCCGAAAGGCATAAACGCGTGTTGTACGTACTGGTTTGGAGACTGATGACCTCAAAAAGGGGTCGGGCCCAATATTGAAAAATGAAATACTGAGACGGATACAGAATTCACTTTAATTACCCTTATAGCTCCGCAATGAAAAGTGAAAATGGAATGTGGATTTATTTCTTATTGTTTTAAATATGATTTATTGTTCACTATGCTCAAGAACGGATGGAATACTGGTAAGTATGTGGATGCGATTGAAATATTGATTTTAGAATTGTGATAGATGATTTTATTACTGATGACAGCTTATGAATGAACCTGTTACTTAATTGTAATAACTGTTTCTTGTGTTTTCTACACCTGTATCGCAAATTAAAAGAGAATGTTCACTTAGTCTTGATACAAGACTAATCGTTGATAATTTTTAAATTTTAGGAACCGGAAAGCTGCCTACCAATCGTCAGTAGCGCTCAGGTTGGAATTTACTGTTTATTTTACTTCACTACTTGTTGTATAGTATAGTAGTAGAATATAGAATGCTATTAATATTTACTCGTTATGAATAGCATGTGAAGATTTCCGCTGTACCTGTTTACATATGCTTATAATGATATCGGTAATTGTGGCGGACAATAGGGCCGTTACAATTTGTGTCTGTTGCGTCATATGCATGGTCATTTACATATAGTGTCTGACTCTTCTATGTTGCATGATTTGAGTACATCGTATGATTTGCATCATTCCCAAGAGTAAGTAGAGACATTCATACAGCATGTGCATGCAATTCATGAGTCGGTCCGTAATAATATTGCAGCTAGTAATAATTATTATAGAGGTCAAGCAGATCAGCACAGGCGGGAACAAATCTTTGAGGCAGGAGAACATGTATTAATTTGCATTCGATCTGAGAGGGTCCCACAGGGACCAACAAAAAAATTAAGCGCACGCAGAATAGGCCCCTATACAGTCGTGCGGCGAATTGGTACAAACGCATATGAGATAGATATCCCTCATAATATGGGCATTAACCGAGTATTCAACGTAGAGGATTTGACTCCTTACTACGAGAAGCATGTGTATGTGGATCCACTCACCACACCTCTACCCGAGACTTCATCTATCATAACCCCATCACCTGAGTCTTCTCCTCCT
This sequence comes from Platanthera zijinensis, assembly GCA_039513925.1. NCBI lineage: Eukaryota > Viridiplantae > Streptophyta > Magnoliopsida > Asparagales > Orchidaceae > Platanthera > Platanthera zijinensis. Next base: position 149,091,157 of record CM077090.1, on the reverse strand, counting down.
ATTGCCCCCACCAGCCCCACTTTGTTGTCACCAGCGGCGTTGCAACATGCAGACAGAATTTCACCACTGATGGTCCCACCGACATCATCGCCAGACGGAGATACATAATTCCAGATGGAGATTCATCAGTGCCAGACGGAGATACATTGGTACCACCTGCTTCTACAGACGACGTGGTTCAGATCATCGGTCTTGACTTCTATGCCACGAGCGGACGAGATACCTTGCGTTATCTTGTTCGTTGGAGCGGTCGGCCCTTGCATGATGCCACTTGGATTTCCTCGGAGGAGCTTCAGAGACTCGCCCCTCCATGGCTGCTCAGCGAGTACAGCCACCTATACTCATCGGATTTGAGTGCCTTTAAGCAGGGGGGAGTTGACGGCGCACCACGACCGACGTGTGTATATTCCCGCAAGAGGCGGTGATCCGTTGCTCGTACGGACGATCGGAGTCTGTGGTCGTGTCCGGATGTTCAATCCGAGTCAGATTCATATAGGACTTTTTATATTTTGAGATGTATTTAGCCCCCGATCGGTCCAGACATTTTGCGTCGTCCGATTCGGGTGGTTTAATTTCAGTTTGCAGTTATCAACATTTTTATTTTATTTTAGGGTTATAAAAAACAGCGGTTGGCGGTTCCATGGGGGTATCGAGAGTTTGGAGCAAAAATCCCGAACTATCGGTCACAGGTTGGTGCGACGCCTACCCCTCTTCTCTCCCCTCTCTGGTGCGACGCCGGCGACGCCTCCTCCGCCTCCCTCCCCGGTAAACCTCTTCGCCTCCTCCGCCTTTCACTTTCTCCTACTTCCCTGCGCTTCCCCACCGAGCCCAAAAATCACCTAACCCGTCTCCTACATCCACGAAGTTACACCACGCCCGTCTCTGTCTTCCTCCCAGTCCATATCGCCGCCCCTGTAGCAGCCCCCTCTCCCTCTCCAGTCAACCTCCGTCCAGCCTGCGACTTTCCAACGCCGCAACATCCTCTCCTCCCCTATACGCTAACCTCCCGTGGAGCCACCGTCCCCTTCCTCCGCCGGTAGCCCAACCGCCATGAACACCTGTGCGGAATTTTAATGTGGAACACTGTTCATCGTGTTAATAACATTGTTCATCCTTTGAATAACACTGTTCACTCATCTCACTCCCTCCTTAAACCCGCTCACCAGTGAATCAAACCCCTCCCGGTTCCATCTGTTCCTCAACATACCTGTAGCCTCCACCCTACCAGAAATTCCCCCACATTAACAACCCCACCATTCTTGATTCCCCACGAACCACCACCAGTCCCCCTTCACCTCCATTACACTTCACCCGTCATGGACTCCACCCCAAACAACCACCAGTCCAGCAACCTGGCTTCCCCCACCGTCATTGGCAATGCCGTCAGCATGTGTAAATTGTGGTAAAAGTTCTTGTTCTTTACAGTTGTTTATTTCAGCACTCATATTGTTGTGGATGCGTTTATTTGCTAGTAGTATATTTTGTTGTGTGAAATGTAGGGTGTATTTCGTGTGTGCTTGAAATTAATTGCGCCAAGTCGTTTGCAAAATTTATAATTTGTTCTCCTTAGTCAATTAATTGTGACTGCTTTTGATCTGCTCTTTCATTTTAAAATAATAAATTAATTGCTGCTATTTTGTAACGGGTCACTTGTGCACTTTCAGTCACGTCATTGCATTTAGGACTACATTTAGTGCGTCCACCTCGTGACGACCTTACCACTGCATCAGTCTTAGCACGAGCAACAAACGATGTCATGTCCGCAGCCCCGCCAGCATCGAGAGCCTGAAGATCGGTAATAATGTCATAGAGGTGTTGGAGGCTGTCCTTGCCGGACTATAAGGAGTGGAGCTCATCCCACATACCGTTGTCTGTCTCATGATACATGACCATTTGGTAGGGCTCACCCTCCAGGGAATTGAGGAGCCACGTCTGAACACGACCGTCGTTGCGCAACCCGTCGTCGGTAGGAGGAGAAGGAGGTTGCTGAGTGAGATGATGAACAAGGCCTTTGGCCTTAAGAACTCGGCGGATCGAGTGCACCCATGGGATGAAAGTCTTCTTGCCAGACAGGGAAATGGTAGTGATCTGCAGCTCATCGTGGATTTCAGGAGGAGCAGGGCGGTCTGCAGAGGGGTTAGTCGGGCGGTCTGCAGAGGGGTTAGTCGCCTAGCCGGTGGAGTTAACGGAGGATCCCATGTAGACCGGAGAGGCCGCAGCGAGCAGAAAAGGGGCGCGGTGGGAAGACGAGGTCGCCGTGGGAGAGAACTCTTGCACGACAAGCCCGCGCGGTTTATAGACGAGGCCGCAGCGGGTAGTCAAGGCGACAAGAGCAGCGGCAAGCATTGAGGGAGAAAGGGAGGCCGCGACCTGAGTGCGGATAGACAAACCGCACGGTCACAGTGAACACACTAGCGGCCAGAGAATGAGCGACAAGAGAGGTCGGCTCGAACAGAACACGGGATTAGGCGCAGCGGTTAGGGAGAGAGACCGCGCGAGAAGGAGAACCGGCGAGAAGGAGAACTCGAGCGGCAAGGAGAAGGCAGCGGGTAGGAGAAGCCGCGAGTAAGAGAACTCGAGCGGCAAGGAGAAGGCAGCGTGAAGGAGAAGTCGCAAGAAGAGGCCGCGAGTAGGAAAACTCGAGAGGCAAGGAGAAGACAGCCTTCGCGCGACAAGAAAAAAAGACGCGCGACAAAGAGACCGCGCGGCAAGAAAGAAGCAGCAGCGGACAGAGAGAAACAGGCCGAACCGGGAGAGGGTCCCACGGGTCAGGGTGAGAAAAGGCTATAAAAGAGAGAGAGGGGGGAGGGGTGGAACCACGGGAGAGAGAGGGAGAGGAGGCGGGTAGGCCGCAGGCAGGCCGGCGAGAAGAGCAGGAGAAGAGGAACCCGCGGATAGAAGCGGGTAGGAAAGGAGAGGTCGCAGAGAAGTCTGCGGACAGGGGAGGAAGGCGGTCTGGGCGGTTAGAAGATGGGAAACCGCAGAGACCGGGAACCTGCCTCTGATACCATGTTGAGAGAGCACAAAACTTGTATGTATTGCTTGTGTATGTAAATACAATGAGAGAATACAAATATATAGGAGAGAGAAGGTGAGAAGAAATCCTATACAAGATGTGGGACTAAGAAGAGAAGAAGGAAATATAATAAAGAAAGGGGCCCAATAATGGGCCTTCTACATGGGCTTTTCTAACACATTTCAAAATCTACTCATTTGATAGCTTTAAAAATGATGAAATTTGGTAGACCCATTAATTGGTTGTAATTAGTTAGACGCAAACATTGATTTTAAATATCACAAAATCTTCAAAAACCATTTAAATGTTATCATATACGAAATTAGTGAAAACAAAACCATATATTTAACAAAAATTTCTATCTGCAAGCAACCAATTGAGCACTAAAATACTAGCTTATGGCTGCAAATTGTTTTTCCTAGCTTTCAATATAAGTTTAAACTTAATTCATTTCAAGATATGAGCAGAATGATATCAGAAAAGGAAAAAGGAGGCCAAGAACATACCACAACTGTTTCTCCCTTCATTGGTTTTGGGCCATCACCTATTCGCAAATCCTGTAGTTTCTTATGCATTAAAACAAAGTTCAATTTAAGAAATGCAAACAAATTCTAATTTGGAGGTTCTTCTTAGGCCACATTTGAGCTATGAATATCTTTATATTTGCAACATGTCACCTTGAATTGAAGACCAGATTCCGTCTCGGTATAGTCTGGATAGCGCATTTTAGTTTTCCCATAGTCCTTTCCACGCAAAGCTGGCACTGTACCAACAAATCCATTTTTAACATTGTTCGAAATTAATTCATTTTATTATGTTGTTTTTGAAAATAATGTTATACTCAAGATAAGTAAAACCCGCATTAGACTTGCATACAAGGAGGAATAAAGGTTATTATCAGTAGTGATATAAAAGCCGAAGGAGTGTCCCATGGTCAAAAAAGAACAATAGAGGATAGATCCATAGGTATCTCAGCCTCTTTCTTTTTCATTCTACATAACATTAGAGGAGGTTAAAGGGATCTAGCACTGCATCATAGGGTCGTAAGGGACCAAGTATGAACCGCAGACAAGGAATTGAAGCTCTTTCGCAACAGTTCCGTCCCAGTGTCACCTCTATTGCTTCTTTCTACCTTTCTTTAGCTTTGACGACTTCGTTTGCCTCATCAAGTGTTTTACTTATTACTGGTTTTCCTCCTTCCTCTATCTCTGGGTCGATAAGTGTCCACAAACATGATCTCGGATTAGTACCTGCTTTCGAACTACGCTGGAACATCCATCCCTGGGTTGATCATGCTTTCTAGCTCGTTTCACCTCCACAACCTGTGACTGGGAGTGTATCATTCATTTTCTATTCATGTTGCTAAGGGAGTGAATTTCGGTATTTCCAGTCAGCTGTTACTAGGGGTGAGGAGCGAAAATCGAAAACCGACTAAATCGACCGAACCGACCGAATCACACCGATTTTGAAACCGAGCCGCCCGGTTCGGTGCCAGTTCGATTTGGAGCTTTTGAAAACCGAAGGCTTATCAGTTCGGGTCGGTTTTCAAGTTGTGAAAACCGACCAAACCGAACCGAACTGAATAATATTATAAAAAATTTAAATTATGTGACTTAAATACTTAATAGAATAAGTACTTCTAAGTATATTATGTACAAAGAAAGACTTTTTCAAAGTTTTTATGGATTTCTGCTTCTGACGATGAGACACTATCAACGTTAATTACATCAATAATTTTAACTTGCTTTGATGAATGCTGCTTGGCATTAGCTTCTCCACGAGCACTAGGTGTGGCTTTATCCTACACAACTAGAAATTTGTCATCACTGACTAGGAAAACAGTCTTACACCTCTTTATCTTCATTTCAAATTTCTCAATATCAAGTGCATGCTTTCCAGTCCCCATTAAAATTACAGGTAGCATTTTCTGAACTAATTGAACTGCATTAGTTCTCACTTCTGGAACATATTAAACTTGTAGTTTCTGAATTTACTTTTCTTATTGACTCTTCTCTAGGAGAATTGGCAAAAAAATAAAGTCAGTTATGGTACTGTTAAATTATCAATTCATAGTTTCATGCAACAAAACAAGCCTATGCCGGTCCCAAGTCCGGATGAAAAATGGTGAGGGTTGTGTTAGGTAGATGGCTAGTGTAAAATTTAGTCACCCTTATGAATATGGATCATTTGAAAAATTGTGCAAATTATGACAAAAGATAGGGCACAATGGCGACAAAGGATCCATATAGCCAACCCCACTATAGTGAGATAAAGGTTTGAATGTTGTTGTTGTATAGTTTCATGCAACAACTGTGTATTCATCATCTCAGCATTTTGCAATATATAGAACATAAAAAATCAGCTCCAGAACTGATATTAATTCCTCTTCTAATGCTCTTTCTATCTCTTTACTTATTAAACAATCCCATGACTCCATGAGAATTTTCTCAATTACATACTGAAAGAGATGACAATAATTTGAAGGAACTTATAAGGTTAAGAAATAGGAACCTTATTTAAGCTTGTTAGTGAAATCTGAACAAAAGGTTTTTGAGAGTTACCAAGAAGAGTAGAAACGGATGAATTGATTCGTTGTTGCCCTAAACCGGGCTTACATATATATATATATAGGCTAAAAATAGAAACATATAAATATATTTTAACTCTCCCCCTCAAGTTGGGAATATATATTGATCATTCCCAACTTGTTCGTGTTGTCCTTGAAGTTGTCACTGCATAAACCCTTGGTGAAGACGCCCGCAAGCTGATCGAATGAGTTCACAAAAGGGGTGCAAATATTCCCCTTGTCTAGGTGATCCTTGATGAAATGTTTGTCAACCTCCACATGTTTGGTTCTATCATGTTGCACTGGATTGTGCGCAATACAGATGACAGCTTTGTTGTCACAGTAGATCATGATAGGATTGTTCCCCTGAAAACCAATATCCCGAAGAAGAGTCCTCAACCACAGTCTTTCACAAACACCTTGTGTTATTGCCCTATACTCTGCCTCTGCACTTGATCGAGCTACCACATTCTGCTTCTTGCTCCTCCATGAAACGAGGTTGCCTCCCACAAAGGTGCAATACCCCGTGGTTGATTTTCTATCGTCTTGGCTACTAGCCCAATCAGCATCCGTAAACACTTGAACCTCTAATGATTGACCGTTTTTGAAAAGGATCCCACTGCCTGGTGCCCTTTTGAAATACCTCAGCACTCTAAAGGCCGACTGCTGATGACGAATGGAAGGAGAGTGCATATACCTACTTAGGACACCCACAACATACGTAATGTCAGGGCGAGTATGGGACAAGTATATGAGTCGTCCAACCAAACGTTGGTATTTTGAGACATCCACCTTTTCTCCACTAATATCCGCATCAATTTTGTGATTAGACTCAATAGGAGTGTCCACGGGCACACACCCAAGCATCCCAGTCTCTTCAAGAAGATCCAGAGTATACTTTCTTTGGGAGATGAAAATCCCTTTTTGAGACCTCGCCACTTTAATTCCCAAGAAATATTTCAGCTTTCCCAGGTCTTTAACTTCAAATTCTTTTCTCAGTTGCTCCTTCAAGTAAATGATCTCCTCCAAGTGGTCACCGGTAATGATGATGTCATCAACATACACAATAAGAATAGAGACTTGTGCACCCTTTCTCTTAATAAAGAGTGTGTGGTCAGCATGACTTTGAGTGTATCCAAGTTGAAGCATGAACTTGTAAAAACGTCCAAACCACGCTCTCGAAAACTGTTTCAAGCCGTACAGGGATTTTAGAACTCGGCACACCTTCCCCTTGGATCCTTTGATAACAGAGCCCGGTGGAAGATCTATGTATACTTCCTCCTCCAGATCACCATTCAAAAAAGCATACTTGATATCGAGCTGAAGTAGTTCCCATCCACGACTTGCAGCAACCGAGAAAAGCACGCGGATAGAGTTCATCTTTGCAACAGGAGCAAAGGTCTCCTGGTAGTCAATACCCTGAGCCTGGGTATATCCTTGAGCCACCAAACGAGTTTTGTATCGCTCCACTACACCATCTTGGTTTTGTTTAACTGTGAAAACCCAACGGGATCCGACCGTTCGCTTCCCTGGAGGAAGGCTCACCAGCCGCCATGTATTATTTTTGTCCAAAGCACACAGTTCCTCCTCCATTGTCGTTTTCCATTCAGGTATCTGAACAGCCTCCTGCCATGTCTTAGGAATAACAATGGATGAAATGGAAGAAATAAAGGCCTGATGTGCCTGAGAGAGGTGATCGTAACGAATGTAGTTGGCAATGGGGTGTTTAGTGCTACTCTTCTTACCTATAAGACGGGCAAGAGGAATATGGAGTTCATCATCAGAATCTGGGCTGGAGACAGTCACCGGTACTGGCGGAACATCCTCAATCTGCACTTGCCCAACAGTCGTAGGACGACAGGAGTATGTGTATATTATCGGAGGAGCGGAAGTGGAAGGGACAGGAGCAGGTGGAGGAACAGGAGTAGGTGGAGGAACAGGAGCAGATGGAGGAATAGGAGTAGGTGGAGGAATAGGATGAGTAGCAACAATAGGAAGCGGGGAGGCGATCATCTCGGCACCAGTGCTAGTCATCTCCCCCTGACGAGGACCAAAGTACAACTCCCCCTCACGAAAGGTGACATCGACAGTACAATAGTACCGACGTGTCGGAGGGTGATAACACCGATACCCTTTAGTGGTAGAAGAATAACCAACGAAAACACACCGAAGAGACCGTGCATCGAGTTTATCACGATGCGGGCTATGGACATGAACAAAACACATGGAGCCGAAGATACGAGGGGGAAGATGAGAGGTGTGGACAATGTATGTTTTTTCGGGACGAGATAGGGGCGTAGCAAACGAGAGAGCACGTGACGGAAGACGGTTAATGAGATGCGCGGCGGTAAGAACAGCATCCCCCCAGTAGGATTTAGGGAGGTGCATAGAAAGAAGTAAGCACCGAGCCACCTTCAGCAACTGCCTATTTTTTCGTTCGACCACCCCATTTTGAGTGGTGTGGACACACGTAGTTTGATGGATTATGCCATGTTCCGCAAGATAGGCCCCAAAGACACCGCGATCATCATATTCGCCACCATTATCACTACGTAACACACGTATTTTGCCTCCGAATTGTTGGACCACCATCTTATGAAATTTTTGAAAGCAAAAAAATACGTCACTTTTCTTTTTAAGCATATAAAGCCAAGTAGTGCGGGAGTAGCAATCAATAAACGTTACAAACCATTTATATCCAGATAAAGAGAGAACACGGGATGGACCCCAAACATCAGAGTGAATAACATCAAATGGATACAGACTAGGAACAGACAAATGAGTAGAACGACGACGAACATGTTTAGATTGTTCACACGCATCACAAGAAAATGACTAAAGTAAATGATGAAAGACAGGAAACAATTTAGTAAGATAGAAAGGAGAAGGGTGGATTGATCATCCATAGTAGAGTACAAAGATCTCAAGGGAAAAAAAGGTACATCCTACGGGTGTGAGCTAGATCTGAAAGCCGAAGAGAACACCCGAGGATGTAAGGGAGGCGTCTCCGGCAGCCCCCATAGAGGACAAAACGGCAAGCCGGGAGGAGAAGAACTGGGACGAAGAGGAGCTAGGCGGAAGGGGCCCGACGGGAGGAGAAACGGCCCCCGATCACGCCAGACCTCCCGATCGGGGAAGACGCCGATCGGCGCAGAGCGGGAGGGGCCGAGAGGCGACGCGAGCGTGGGATCTGGCGCGGAGGGGACGCGGCGCGAGCGGCGGAGGTGCGACGCGAGCGGGGAGTGGCGGAGGTGCGACGCGAAGAGCTGTACGCGAGCGGGAGCGGTGGAGAGTCCTGCGACTCTGATACCAAGTAGAAACGGATGAATTGATTCGTTGTTGCCCTAAACCGGGCTTAGGTATATATATAGGCTAAAAATAGAAACATATAAATATATTTTAACTAGAAGCTCATTGATGGTGAGTACCTTTAAGTTCACAAAAAACTGAACAGACTTTTAGGATCTTAAGATCTTTTCGTAGCATGTTAAGCTCGCAAAAAATCGAACCGACTTTTAGGATCTTAAGATCTTTTCTTAGCGTGTTAAGCTCGCAAAAAACCGACACCGAACCGTAAAAAACCGATTAAAAACCGAACCGACTTTGAACCGAACCGACCGGGCTCGGTTCAGGTCGGTTTGGACAAATCAAAAACCAAGGCATGTCGGTTCGGTTTCGGTTTTGATCCAAACCGAACCGAACGCACCCCTAGCTGTTACTGCCAATCCAACCAGTTGTTGCTCACCTCCTGCTTACCATAATTGTTCTACTCGTGCCACGGGTTGCTAGCTTTTGTAAATGGCGCAAGATATGTCGCAGTTGAAGAAGGAAATATGATCCCTTATTCTTATGGCTCGAGTGTTGATTTCTCTATCCAGGGGCTCACCATTCACCAATTTAAAGTTGAATTGGAAGATGTTTATTGAGAGTAAGAGGAAACTAGGATATCTAACTGGGGCAATGAAACCACCACCCATCATGGATGCCTCCAATGAAGAGTGAAGGCTAACAATCTAACCATTATGCCATGATTCATTCACTTTATGGTGTCTGCTATTGCTAGTCAATTCATGTTTTATCAGAATGTCAAACATATACGGGACTTTGTAGAAAAAAACTACTCGAAGAGACATGACCTTGTTCAAATCTACCGGTTGAACACAGAGGTGATATGCATAGAAGGTGAACCCTCACATGAAGACTATTATTGGAGACTCACTCAGAAATGGAAGGAGATAGATCAGATGTAAGAATCAGACTTGTATTGGGTGTGAATATAGAGAGAGAGATGAACCAAAGGAGAATGTTTGAACTACTTACTGGATTGCCCTCATAAGTAAAATTTCAATGGGTGCAAATGCTTTGTAGAGATGTGATTCCGAACTTGGATAATGTGGCCTGCTTACTTCCATGGTGAATCTTATTGGATTCTGATGAGCAAAACAGTGGTGCAAGTAACTATGAAAGATCAGCTATGACAATTGATAAGAAAAGATGGAAGAATGATTCAAGGAATGGGTTGAGTATGGATCAACCTAGGTTGGTCATGTTGAAAAAAGCTACGTTGATTTGTTCTCAATGTTGAGCGCCAAATTGGTTTGCTCTCATTGTGGATCTAATTAGCATGTGAGATAAAATTGTTGGGAGCTATATCCAAATCATATTCCTGAATGTTGAAGCTCATTTATAAAAAAAACCCAAGAGCCCATTGTATATTTTACTCTTTCTTATATTTAGCCCTAGGTATCCAAATGGAGATTCTTCTTTTTCCTCTACTATATATAAAGAGAAGAGTTCCTACATAATCTTTAGTTTTTTTGGAATAGTAATAATATTATATTTCAAATTCTAACATGGTATTAGAGCGGGACAAATTTATTCGTTGTTTTCTATCGATTACTTCCCTCATGTAATTACTCTCAGTCTTCCCCAAGCCTCTCCAATTTTGCGCGAACCACTTGGCCTAACAGAAAAGCTCCCGCGTGATTTCCTGTTGATTCCCGAAGGTGTACACATCTCGCATATTACTCGCCTGCTCCACCCGCCAAAACTCAAATCGACGCTTCTACAACTTTTCCTGTGCGACCTTATCCAGTAGCAAACTCATGAACTATTGAACTCCATGCGAGTACTCGATCGAGCTCCAGCTGCGAACTCACAATTCACAATCTCCTCTGCAAATTCACTGCAAGAACTCCTAGAAGACAAGCAACCTCTACAAGAACTCCAGTGAGAACTTGGCCCCGCGAGTTGCCGCCTCCACAGCATGAACCTAGTGCCTCATGTGATTTCTTTTGAGAAAATTTCTCTTGCGAGAACTTTTATAGCCTCGACCTTAGGCGTTCTCTAAAGCACCTTACGAGTACTTCTCCCAAGCGACTTCTCCAGGGAATAAAGTCAAGTACAATCCTTGTGTGTCCTCCATCAACGCGAGTTCTAGCACTCCCTGAACTCCAGCATCCGCCAAGGCCAATCTCTCGTAGGGCTCCATCTCTTCACATGCTTATGTACTCTCCTAGTTCTAGCACCTGTCGAGCTCGAGGACTCGCACAGCCAGTGGTCTTAAACCATTAGCAGTTGCTTGTGCTGAACTATGTAGACACCCTCACTCCCTCCTGCTCTCATTGCAACTGCTCCTACCACCACACTCACTTCCAGTGCCATTTGAAACCTCGAGAAGACTTCAAAGTTTACGGGACCGAACTATCCTGATTGGAGAGTCTTCTTCGACTTTCTTTTGCGCTCTCAATGTAAAAGACCATCTCACTAATACTCCTCACGACCTTACATCTCCCAACTATATAGACTGTAATGCAACTGATGCTCTTGTCCAACGTGTTGCAAACAGTCTTTTTGATGATTGCTTGTTTATCATCAATCATTATGATATTGTGAAGGGTGCAGGGGATAATCTTGCAACACTATACTTGAATGGTGCGAAAACATCTAGCATATGCACTGTCTATTCGAATATCTTTCCTCGACAACCCCTCTTTCCTAATATTGTATATCAAAAAGTTCAGATTCTCAATGCATAACTACGCAAACATCTTCCTTTCTCTGTTGGCGTTGCAACTCCGCATAAACATTTTCAAGAACTACTGTTTGTTTGTTATTTTCTACGTTTCCACAATTCCTACGCGATGATAGGTTAACAGATCTTGGGAGAACCTGACATTCCTATCATGGATGCTATTACAACTAGTATCTCAACTGTGACGAACCTTCTGCGACTAATCTTTGATAGCATCACCTCCACCCTCTGAGACTTATGCTCATGTTGGTAGTCATAAAGCACAACATGGTCGTGGATGCCACATTGAAATACATGAGGGGAATCGCCCTCTCTACTCGCATTGCGGTAAACTGTCATCTTGACAAGCGTTGCTTTGCGAAGCACCGTCATCTTCGATCTCAAGCTCATGTCACGCTACTGAGTCCGAGCCTTCTTCCCACACCACCTCCACAATGCCATCTCCAACTGATGGTTCTCTTCAGGGAATATTAAGGCTCTGATTAGTGCTTCTAAGTAATTTGTCGCCACAACTTTTTAAAGTAGCAAGCATGTTTCTACTCAAGTTAAGTGGCTCAACGAGTCCAGATAACTCAGCACCTGTGGTTCATCACCCAATGAGTTCTGCACGTGTCAGTTCTTACAGATGCGTTGATCGGATTGTCATTTTGATGATTTGAGTCAATGGTTGCGTCTGGAGCATTGTTTAGACATTTACAAGGGGTTTCTTTTATTTTTTATGTATTATTTATCAAGATCAAATACTTATCATGTACGGACACTCATAGTCATCCATGATGGATGCCCTAGAAAGTTTTCTTATAAATGAAAGGGATATGGGGGTCTAGTTTAGGTCATTGCAGATTTTGGAGGCCTCTTCCCTCAGAATCTGGCAATCTTTTATGGTGCCGACTCCACGGAACCTAGTGACGACTCCTTGGGCTTTACCTTTATTCCCTTATTCTCTGATTGTTAGACGCCCTCCCTAAAATGCTACAGCCACCTCCATCACTACTCCAGCCACAAACCACACTAAAACCCCATCACATACTGTTGGAATCCTAGGTTTTGATTTGAGTTCAGTCCTCTCTTTCTGTCTCTTGACCCAAGATTTATCTATGGTCAAAGGTTAGTTGATAGTTTAGATTCTCTAGTTGTGTAGAATTGCTTTTCCAGATGAATATTTGGTTAAGTAGTTTTTCGTTCGACTATAGTCGAACGTCGCTCGACTATCGTCTATCGGCTGATCGACGATCGTCTATCAGTTGGTCGACGTTCTGTCTGCTTTGATAGCTCGACTATCTGTTGATAGGTCGACTATCTGCTTGCTTTGGTAGTTCGACTATCTGTCCTGATAGTTCAACTATCTGATAGCTCGACTATCTGTTGATAGGTCGACTATCTGTCCGCCTTGATAGCTCGACTATCTGTTGATAGGTCGACTATCTGTGTTGCTTTGATAGTTCGACTATCTGTTGATAGGTCGACTATCTGCGTTGCTTTGATAGTTCGACTATCTGCTTGGATAGCTCAACTATCTGATAGTTCGACTATCTGTTGATAGATCGACTATCTGTGCTTTCTTTGATAGGTCGACTATCTGTTGATAGGTCGACTATCTGTTTTCTGTGATAGGTCGACTACCTGCTTGATAGGTCGACTATCTGTTTTCTGTTATAGGTCGACTATCTGTCCGGATAGATCGACTATCTGATAGCTCGACTATCTGTTCTGATAGGTCGACTATCTGCTGAGGTAGTTCGACTATCTTCTTTGATAGTTCGACTATCTGGATCGTTCGACTATCTGTCCGATAGGTCGACGATATCCGTGCGTCGGTCGACGATCTCCGAAAGTCGTTCGACGTTTTGCTGTATGCTCTTATTTAGTTTTGTCGTCTTCTGTGATGTGACTAATTTCATATTTATTTTGGCATATTTTATGAAAGATTATCTGAATAATTTGTGACATTATTTCCATGCAATATCAGTTCTATTCTATATGCATGAGCAAATCTTTTCTGACAAAGTTGTTTGTCTTATAGCTAAGATATGATTTCTGCCAGGCTGTCCTTTATAGCCGTTAGACTCAAAAAGTCTTCCTTGGCTGTAAAGAGTTGTTTCTGATGTGACTTTCTCTTATTTTATTTCATCAGAAGTATTTGCAGCTTCTTAGAAAGCTTTATCCTTTTATAGGATATCTGCCTGCAGTATTTTTGTTTTGCTTTATGCTTTTTGCAGCCCAGCTTGCAGAGTTCAGAAAAAGACAAGATTCAAACTCAATTAGAGCCGTTGCTGCTGCTGATATATAAAGACTTCTTTGAAGAAGAAATCAACTAGTCCACATAGCAAAACAATTCATTAAGCAAGCTTACAGCAAGAACAAGTTTAACTGCTCTCAGCAATCTTCACTCAACTGAGAAGTGTTAGCTCTTCTGCTCTTCTTCAACCTGAGTTCTCCTGTTCCAGGAAGTTCTGACTCAGAGATCTTTTGAAGAAGAAGAAGAAGAAGATAGCTGCTAGAAGATTTTCATTTCTTATTTTATATCTTCTTGTAGTTCTTCCTTCAGTATTCACTGAAGTGTTTATGCACTGAAGCAAGACTTCACCTGGACGTTCTTTGAGCCAGGGGGAGCCTTGATTCTTTTAGAGCTGTCTAGCTCAGTGCAAGTTATTGTGCTTCTCTAATCTATTGTAAAATAGAGAAGACACATTAACCTCCTTTCCCCCTCCTGTACAGGGTTATTACTTCCTTCAAAAGTATCCCTTGGTGGCAGGGCACCTGATCAAAAACCTGCGTTGGTTTTTAGACACCTGATCAAAAGTCTAAAGGGTTTCTTGATCTACCTGAAGCAGATCTTGTTGGTGGCAGGGCACCTGATCAAAAACCTGAGTAGATTCCTACCTTGTTGGTAGAAGAGTGGACGTACCCAAGTTGTTTGGGGAATCACTATAAATTCCTTGTGTCGTCTGAATTGTTTTATTTAATTACTTGCATTGTGGCTGTGATTAGATCTTAACTAGGTTTGCTAGTTGCTGTTTAGGTTTCCCAGCCTCAACTGTAATTACAGTTGGCTGCCTTTTTGTGCACAACACTTGTGTTAGGCTTTAAGGTTTAAATCTCAAATATCTATAATCTTCATTCCGCATTTAACTCTAAGGGAGTTGAGTAGAAAGTCAACTTTGTCAGTGCAATTTTTGATTACTCTATTCACCCCCCCCTCTAGAGTAGTATTTATCCCTTCTCTTTCAATTGGTATCAGAGGAAGGTTGACTGACTGAATAGGCTAACATCTAAGTCACAAGATCCTAATAGATACCAAAGCTTATAGATATTCACATTCACTATCATGGCCCAGTCCAAGGATTATTCTAGCACCAGACCTCCAGCATGCAACTTGGCTAAGTTTGGCATCTGGAAGGCAAGGATCAAATTATATATGAATTCTATTGATGAAAGTATTTTTGTTTCTATTTTGTCAGGACCACCAAGAGCATCTGCTGCTGCCACTGCCTCATCATCAACTGATATGAGTGCAGTGCCTCCTCCAGACTACAATGATGAGTACAAAAAGGCAAAGATAGCAGATGCCAAGGCAATGAACATTCTGGCTCAGACAATGTCTGATGAAGTATTCCAGAAGGTTGCTGACTGCTCCTCAGCAAAAGCTATGTGGGACACACTGAACCAGATTGTAGCTGGTTCAGCTGATGAAAGGAAGGACAGGAGGTCCAACCTTATCTCACAGTATGAGAATTTCAAGAAAACTGATGCTGAATCAGTTGAAGCCATGTACACAAGGCTCAGCTCAATCATCAATGAGCTGAGGACCCTTGACAAGGATATTTCATTGACAGAGGTCAATAATAAGATTCTTATGTGCTTCCCTAGCACATGGGATCTGAGGATCTGGCCCATCAAGGAGGCCAGAAGCACAAATGAAATCTCAACAGAAGCCCTTCTCGGCAAGCTCAAGTCTTTTGAGCAAGTGCTGAAGTCCAGGGAAGCTGAAGCTGAAGCAAAGACCCCAACTCCTACAAGAAAAGAGCAAAACCTTGCTCTTAAAGCTGCTGACATTTCTGAAGGCAGCCAGTCCAATGAGGAACTGATGACATTATTTGCCAAAAGGTTTCTCAAGATGGGAAGGAAGGAATTCAGAAAGAAGTCTTCAAAGTATGAAGAAAAGCCAAGGTATGATCGCACCCCTTCTAAAGAAATTATCTGTTATGGTTGCAGAAAGCCTGGACATATCCTTCCAGATTGTCCAGAGGAAAAGAATAAAGAAAAGAGAAAAGATAAGGATCAGCACAGGAAGCACTCCAAGCCATCCTCCTACAAGAATAAAAAGAAGGAGAGAGGCTTTGTCGCTGAAACCTGGAGTGATTCTGATGAGGAATCCTCTTCCTCAAGCTCCAGTGAGGATGAAGAAGAAAAGAAGGCAAAGGAAGTTTGCCTAATGGCAATTGATGCCTGCAGCAATCATTCAGCTGCAGAGATTTCAGATTCAGATGAATAAATGCCAACAGAAGATGAGGTACAATCTTCTTATGATTTCACTTCTGCAGAATTTAAATTAGAATTTAAATCTTTATGTTTAGATTTAATTAGTTCTGAAAAGGAGATTAAAGAACTTAGACATAGGCTAGCTGAATCAGAAATCATATCTATTGAAAATATTAAGTTAAAGGAAGATCTCACTAATTCTAGTGAAGAAATTAAATTTCTTAAGAATGAGTTAGCTAAATTCAAAAGGTTAGAAGAGTCTCTAAATGGTAGAAGTCTTAAGTTGCTTGAAATAACCAGCATGTCTAACACTAGGACAGACAATAACAAATTAGGCTTAGGAGCATCTTCTAGTGAACCCCCAATCATTCTTAAAAATCATCTTTCAACTCCAGTGAATTTTATTTCATCTAGTGGAATAAAAAACACTGAGCAAGTCAATCAAGTAAACAGAGCTTTAAATAAAGCTAAAAGAGAGAAAAGAAAACAGAAATTTAAGGAATTACAAAGGGCGTCGAACGCAGCTCGACGATCGCAGGCCCAATGGTCGAACGAAGATCGACGATCTGGGTACCAATCGTCGAACGCCGATCGACGCTTTCAACAAGAATTTCAAAATTCAAACCAGAACGTTAGAAACCCGAATATGAATAGAAACCCTAGGTTCATTGACCCATCATCAGCATGGAGAATCCCACCTAGGAGATCTTACCCATTAGGTTATCACCCTCAGCCTGCTTATTCTTTTATTTCCAGTTTTTCTTATGTGAAAAACAAGGGACCCAAGGTTACCTGGGTCCACAATGTTTAAATTGATTTATTTGCAGGTGAAGACCTATTCTATCACTCAAAATAAGTAGTATTTGGATAGTAGATGCTCCAAGCACATGATAGGAAATAAAGAACATCTGTCAAGGTTCAAGGCAAAGCTTGGCCCAAAGGTAATCTTTGGAGATTCAAGCTGTGGTCAAACTGAAGGCTATGGCAGGATGACAATTGGAGCTGTTACATTCAAGAGAGTTGCTTATGTGACTGGACTGAAGCATAATTTAATTTCAGTAAGTCAGTTATGTGATGCTGGATACCAGGTATCATTCTCTAACTCTCTTTGTAATATTACTTTAAATAATAATGTTGTATTAGTAGGCATTAGACAAGGTAACATTTATTTAGTAGATTTTAATTCAACTGATTCTGAAATCTGCCTGTTTAATGAAGTAACTAATAATAATACCTTGTGGTATAAAAGGCTTAGCCATGTTAACCTCAAGAATATATCTAGGTTATCTAAACACAACCTTGTTAGAGGTTTACCTTCTTGCCCCTACAAGAAGGAGAGCCTATGCAAGGCTTGTCAACTAGGCAAGCAAACCAAGAACTCATTTAAATCAGTAAATAAAAGTGATTCTCCTAGAATCCTGTATTTATTACATTTGGACCTATTTGGCCCAATAAATGTACAGAGTTTAGGAAGGAAGTATTACACCCTAGTCATTGTAGATGACTTCTCTAGATTCACTTGGGTGTTCTTTCTGAGAACTAAGGCTGATAACTTCAAATCCCTTACAGACTTTCTATTATGTGTGCAGACTGAGTACTCTACTCATGTGGCCTTGATCAGAAGTGATCATGGTACTGAGTTTGACTCTCTTCTCATGCAAGAATTCTGTGAGAGAGAATGTATCAAACATAGCTTCTCAGCTCCTAAAACTCCCCAACAAAATGGGGTAGTTGAAAGGAAGAACAGAACACTAATTGAAGCTGCTGGCACATTGTTGGCAGATGCTAATATGCCTCTTTCCTATTGGGCAGAAGCAGTTAGTACAGCCAACTATGTCCTGAATAGAAGTCTGATACACAAGCTTAACTCCTTATGAGTTACTTAAAGGAAAGAAACCTAAAATAAATTATTTTAGAGTGTTTGGCTGTGTTGTTTATATTCATAATAACAATAAAGAATATCTTAGAAAGTTTGAAGCAAAGGCTTCAATGGGAATTTTTCTAGGATATTCCCAAGTAAGCAAAGCTTATAGGGTTTTTAATAAATCATCTTCTAAAATTGAAGAGTCTGTTCATGTATCTTTTGATGAATCCCAAATGTTTTACAAGGAGAAGGAAACTTCCCCTTCCTCAAGTTCATTACAGGTACAAGAATCTTCCAAAGATGTCACTCGAGAAATCCTCCATCTTTCAACTATTCATATCACTGAATCAGACAGTGATGAAGACATTGCTGAAGCTGTTGTTGTTCCACCAACAGTAGATCAAATTCCTCCTGAGGAATTAATCCCAACTGTTGTTGAAGATCACATCCCACCTGCTGATGTTGTCATACTTAGAGATCACCCTACATCTCAAGTGATAGGAGACATATCAGCTGGTGTTCAAACAAGACATCAGTTAAGACAGGATGTGATGCATGCTTGTTTCCTCTCACAGATTGAGCCCCTCACCATTAAAGATGTAGAGCTAGATCCCCACTGGATCATTGCTATGCAAGAGGAACTCAATCAGTTTGAGAGATGTAAAGTTTGAACTTTGGTTCCAAGACCTAAAGGCCAACTGATCATAGGCACCAAGTGGGTGTATAGAAACAAGTTGGATGCAAATGACATCATTGTAAGGAATAAAGCTAGGCTTGTAGCTTAGGGCTACAGACAGGAGGAAGGTATAGACTATGACCAAACCTTTGCTCCTGTTGCAAGGCTAGAGGCAATAAGGATCTTCTTAGCCTGTGCAGCCTACATGAAGTTTGAGGTTTTTCAAATGGATGTCAAAAGTGCTTTTCTTAATGGTGAGCTAAAGGAAGAGGTTTTTGTTGAACAGCCACCCGGTTTTGTTTCTTCAACTCAGCCCTCACATGTATTCAAGTTGTAGAAAGCTCTTTATGGACTAAAGCAAGCTCCCAGAGCCTGGTATGAGACTCTAGCTAGTTTCCTGTTAGAGCACAACTTTACTAGGGGAGTAGTTGATAGAACCCTCTTCGTCAAGCACCACAAGGACACAATCCTGTTAGTTCAAGTGTATGTGGATGACATTATATTTGGCTCCACTGATCCCAAACTTTGCAAAAGGTTTTCTGACCTAATGCATTCTAAGTTTGAGATGAGTAGTATGGGTGAGCTGTCTTACTTTCTTGGTCTCCAAGTAAAGCAAGATGCTGATGGCATCTTCATCTCCCAATCCAAATATGCCAAGGAATTGGTAAAGAAGTTTGGGATGGCAGATGCTTCAGCAATGCATACACCTATGGCTACTAATGTAGTTATTGATTCTGATGATCAGGGAAAGTCTGTAGATCAAAAGAATTATAGGGTCATTGTTGGATCCCTATTGTATTTAACTGCAAGTAGGCCAGACATAATGTTTGTTACATGCCTTTGTGCTAGATTCCAGGTCAACCCCAAGGAATCTCATCTGATTCTTCTCAAGAGAATTTTGAGATACCTGAAGGGATGTCCAAATCTAGAACTTTGGTACCCAGCAGAGTCAGAATTTGAATTAATTGGATATTCTGATTCTGATTATGCTGGTTGTCGAGTTGACAGAAAAAGTACCTCAGGAACTTGTCAGTTCCTGGGAAAGAGATTGGTCTCTTGGTTCTGTAAGAAGCAGGCCTCTGTCTCAACATCAACTGCAGAAGCTGAATATATAGCAGCTGGCAGTTGTTGTTCACAGATCCTGTGGATACAAAATCAGCTTTTGGATTATGGGTACTCACACAAGAATAATAAAATCATGTATGACAGTACAAGTGCTATCTCCATTGCACAAAATCCAGTGCACCACTCTAGAACGAAGCACATTGAGATTAGATACCATTTCCTGAGAGATTGTGTGGAAAAGAACAAGATCAGCCTTGAGTTCATATCCACAGACCTTCAGAGAGGTGATATATTCACCAAGCCCTTAGATGAACAGAAGCATCTGTTCTTTTTAGTTCAACTAGGCATGATTAATGGACGAGACTAAGTGTGACCGTCTGCCTTGTTGAAACTTGTTCGAAGATAGTCGAACGAAGTTCGACGATAGTCGAGCGGATCAAGCCTATCGTCGACCTATGGTTGAAGATAGCTTATCTGCTTGAAGATCGTCGACCGGCGTTCGAAGATAGTCGAACAGGTCGAGCTTATCGTCGATCTATGGTTGACGACAGCTTGCTGTTTGTGAAGACAGAAATAGTCGAACGATTGATCGACTACTCTGCTTCAGGACCGATCGTCGAACGACCGTTCGACCATCGTCTCCAGTATCTTTTAAGTAGATCGACGATCGCTGTTTTAATATAAAGCCGATGGTCGACCTAGGTTAAAAGATAGTTGCTCTTATCGTCGACGGAGAGCGTCTTTTCGCATTCCGTCTTCCCGCTTGCACTTTGTCTCGCGTTTTTCTGCCGCTCCGTCCTCGCCGCCTCTCCCTCGTCTTCTCCAGCATTTTCGATGGCGATTGCTCCAGCGCTTCTTGCAGTGGTAAAGTTTGATGCTGGATTCAGCGTTGATTTCGACGCCTTCAGCAGTTGCGAACCAGGGATAGTAGAAATCCTAAATTTGTGCAGAGAACAAGGATTAGAGAGACTCATGTCTTACAGAGTAAAGATAAACACTCAGGAAATCAAAGAGTGGGCCTTCACTTCATCGTCGACTGACGATTCGATGACTGGAACAATTAGCGGAGAAGAGGTAATTTTGACTCCCGCTATTTTGTCTGAAATTTTTGGTTTGATTAATGGTGAAGAAGATTATGAGCAAGACGCTCCTGAATTCGGAAGAATGTTAACTGAGCTGGGACATGCCGAAGGCATCCCCTCCAAGCTCCTCAAAGTGAATTTCCCCTTCAAGATCAAGTTTCTTGCGGAAATTGTTGGAAAAGTGCTACTAGGAAAGCACTCAGCCCACGATAATATCACCAGACAGCAGTTTGCACTAATGTGTGCAATAGTGAACAAGAAGCAGATCAACTGGGCAGGCGTTCTGTTCGATTTAATCAGGAAAAAGAATGGAAAGAAAGAAGTTACCCTAGGAAGGATAGTTGGTATTTTTCTGAAGGAGAAATACCCTCATCTGCTTGTGTCAGCCGCCACCTCCATCAACGCGAGTAAGAAGATGGATCCTTCACTGTTCTCAAAGTGGAAAAGGACTTTCCTGAAGCCCGCTCCCGCAGGGGTTGCTCCAGTTATATCTGAGAGCACCAGGACTGTCGCAGTCACTCCCCCCCTTCTAGCAGCTGGCTCAGCAAATCCATCTCCTCCATCTTCTTCACCAGCTTTGCCGTCTACTGCAGTTGAAGTTCCTTCAACTTCAACTGAAGTACGACATTCTGCCTCTCCTCCTGCATCTTCTCTCCCGACTGATCTTGCTGGGATTTCTCAACCCAGCTTTGATTTGTTGGCGTCTGAAATATCTTCTCTAGTTCATTCTCCAATTCCAACTCCTCCTCACTCTCCAATTCCATCTTCAGATCATCTTGATCACCCTGCATCCACCCATGCATCTCCAGCTCATTATCCAGCTCCATCTCCAGCTCATTCTCCAGCTCATATTGCACATACCACCCCTGCTGTTCTTCCACCCTCAGAAATTCCTCCATCATCTTCATCATCTTCTTTTGATATAACTCCAGCATTTATTGCTAGCATTGTGGAGTTAATTACCCCTTCAATCAAAGCTATGATTGATGAGGCAATTGCTCCCCTTGCTTCCTCTATCTCCTCTCTAACTGCTGTCATTCTAAAACTCTCAAAGTCTACTGAGCCCTCTTCTTCTAGGGGCCTGGTTTCAGTCTCTACTGAAATCAGGCAGGGGGAGATGCTTGATGAAGATATCTCAGAGCAGCCTTTGGCCTCCCCTCCAGCAGTTCATCTTGCAGTAACAGAGAAAGTAGCAGAAGATTCAGCTCCTCCTCCTCCTCCATCTGAAAAGGAAATATCTGATGCAATCATGTTGACAGAGTTTGTAGTAAAAGTTTACTTAGAAGAATCCTCAACTCCCTTGGTTGCCCAGTACCTAGAAGGAATTATCACCTCCTTTCTAGATGATTTATGGGAGTTAGGAAACCCTGAAGAATATCCTGAAGGTATGTCTCTTTCTCAATTTGTAGATTACTCAATTGATATGCTAGTATGGGAATATCTGGAAGGGATGACTAGATGTCATTTAGCAAGCTTTTATTCCTAATCCTACAGATATAAAGGAAGAAGTAGTTGTTGTCCAAGAGCCAGAACCAGAACCAGAACCTGAACCTGCTCTAGAGATTTTAGATGCTATAGAGCCTGAACCTGTGTCTGCCCCTGAAGATCAAGTGGTTGTAGAGCCAGTAAGTGAACCTGCTTCTGAAGTTCAACCTGAACCAGAAGTAGCTGTTCTAGCTTCTGAGGCTTCTGAGCAAGCAGTGCAAATTGAACTGGTCCCCACGACAGTTCCTGAGCTTCAAGAAATGGATTCTGAAAGTCAAATTGAAAAATCTACTATATGGGATGATTCCCCAGGATTGGATTTAGATGCTCTATTGGCACAGGATGCCATAGAAGAAGAACGAGAAAAAGCTGCTTTAAAGGAAAAAGAAAGAGCTTTGAAAGAGGCTATTGATCCCTATGATATGTCTATCTCTTCAAATTCTGAAGAAGAAATTGATTCTGATGAATCTGCTGATTCTAAGAGAAAAAGGATTGCTAAAAAGAAAAGAAAGGCTGTAACTCCTCCTCCTGCAAATCCAGACAATGATACACCATATTATATACTGAAAGGGATTGATCCCAAGTCAAAAGAATTCCAGCATTGGATGTGGTTTTCTAAAAATCAGCAAAAGCAAAAGAAAAAGGCTAAGAGGTATGACTCTCCTGCTCCTAGATGGAATCCTAGAGGTCCTCCTCCTCCACCTCCCGGTGCAAGAGCCTCAGGAAATTTATCTTCTAAGCCTGCTGCTCAATCTGAACGATCAAATCCATCTCAACCTGCTCAAAGGAGAAGTTCTCAAGGTTTCCAAGGTAAAAGCCAAACTGGCTATCAAAGAACTGATACAGTTAAAGAACAAGTTAAGGAGGTAGTTTATCAAAGACCAACCTTTTCCCCTCCTTCTCCAAAGAAAAAAGTTTCATCTCCAAAGCCAGTGCATACTGAGAAAGTTGTTCCAAAAGGTAAGCAATTTATTTTATCTGAAAATTCTAGCAAGAACTTTGCTAAGTCTGCTCTCTCTTGTTATTTAGTTAATCAAGATAAAGAACCAGTTGACAATCTTCTGAGATTGTCTATGAAAGCCCAGAGCTTGATCCTAACTTTAGGATGGCTCGTTTTCTTGAACTGGTTGGAGCAGCGCAAATAAGGAAAGCAAAAGCTGAAGGAAAGGACACTGCCGGGTTAACCACTATGTCTAAATTCAGAAAGAAGGAGCTCGAAAAATTCCAGGTCAGACCTGAGATGTTTGATCCTTCAAAATATATGGAAAATCATCCTAAGACAGTGGTCCCAAGATCAACTGAACTGAAAATTATTGGAGAGCAAGATTTGAAGCTATCGAAGAAAGAAGCTCTAGATCCTACAAGGAAAATTACTTTTGTTTCTAGCTCTTCTAATCCTGAATCTAACTCTAAAGCACCTTAATTGTTCATTGATTGACAGTTAATTTTTATCTGATTGATTGATGATATCTGCTTAGTCATTTCTATTTTATGCATTTTATTTTACTTTCTGTAATTAGTTTTGTATGTTTTAATTGTTGAGGGACTTAACTCAAATAGGGGGAGATTGTTGGAACCCTAGGTTTTGATTTGAGTTCAGTCCTCTCTTTCTGTCTCTTGACCCAAGATTTATCTATGGTCAAAGGTTAGTTGATAGGTTAGATTCTCTAGTTGTGTAGAATTGCTTTTCCAGATGAATATTTGGTTAAGTAGTTTTTCGTTCGACTATAGTCGAACGTCGCTCGACTATCGTCTATCGGCTGATCGACGATCGTCTATCAGTTGGTCGACGTTCTGTCTGCGTTGATAGCTCGACTATCTGTTGATAGGTCGACTATCTGCTTGCTTTGGTAGTTCGACTATCTGTCCTGATAGTTCAACTATCTGATAGCTCGACTATCTGTTGATAGGTCGACTATCTGTCCGTCTTGATAGCTCGACTATCTGTTGATAGGTCGACTATCTGTGTTGCTTTGATAGTTCGACTATCTGTTGATAGGTCGACTATCTGCGTTGCTTTGATAGTTCGACTATCTGCTTGGATAGCTCAACAATCTGATAGTTCGACTATCTGTTGATAGATCGACTATCTGTGCTTTCTTTGATAGGTCGACTATCTGTTTTCTGTGATAGGTCGACTACATGCTTGATAGGTCGACTATCTATTTTGTTTGGTAGTTCGACTATCTGTCCGGATAGATCGACTATCTGATAGCTCGACTATCTGTTCTGATAGGTCGACTATCTGCTGAGGTAGTTCGACTATCTTCTTTGATAGTTCGACTATCTAGATCGTTCGACTATCTGTCCGATAGGTCGACGATCTCCGTGCGTCGGTCGACGATCTCCGAAGGTCGTTCGACGTTTTGTTGTATGCTCTTATTTAGTTTTGTCGTCTTCTGTGATGTGACTAATTTCATATTTATTTTGGCATATTTTATGAAAGATTATCTGAATAATTTGTGACATTATTTCCATGTTATATCAGTTCTATTCTATATGCATGAGCAAATCTTTTCTGACAAAGTTGTTTGTCTTATAGCTGAAATATGATTTCTGCCAGGCTGTCCTTTATAGCCGTTAGACTCAAAAAGTCTTCCTTGGCTGTAAAGAGTTGTTTCTGATGTGACTTTCTCTTATTTTATTTCATCAGAAGTATTTGCAGTTTCTTAGAAAGCTTTATCCTTTTATAGGATATCTGTCTGCAGTATTTTTGTTTTGCTTTATGCTTTTTGCAGCCCAGCTTGCAGAGTTCAGAAAAAGACAAGATTCAAACTCAATTAGAGCCGTTGCTGCTGCTAATATATAAAGACTTCTTTGAAGAAGAAATCAACTAGTCCACATAGCAAAACAATTCATTAAGCAAGCTTACAGCAAGAACAAGTTTAACTACTCTCAGCAATCTTCACTCAACTGAGAAGTGTTAGCTCTTCTGCTCTTCTTCAACCTGAGTTCTCCTGTTCCAGGAAATTCTGACTCAGAGATCTTTTGAAGAAGAAGAAGAAGAAGATAGCTGCTAGAAGATTTTCATTTCTTATTTTATATCTTCTTGTAGTTCTTCCTTCAGTATTCACTAAAGTGTTTCTGCACTGAAGCAAGACTTCACCTGAACGTTTTTTGAGCCAGGGGGAGCCTTGATTCTTTTAGAGCTGTCTAGCTCAGTGCAAGTTATTGTGCTTCTCTAATCTATTGTAAAATAGAGAAGACACCTTAACCTCCTTTCCCCCTCCTGTACAGGGTTATTACTCCCTTCAAAAGTATCCCTTGGTGGCAGGGCACCTGATCAAAAACCTGTGTTGGTTTTTAGACACCTGATCAAAAGTCTAAAGGGTTTCTTGATCTACCTGAAGCAGATCTTGTTGGTGGCAGGGCACCTGATCAAAAACCTGAGTGGATTCCTATCTTGTTGGTAGAAGAGTGGACGTACCCAAGTTATTTGGGGAACCACTATAAATTCATTGTGTCGTCTGGATTGTTTTATTTAATTACTTGCATTATGGCTGTGATTAGATCTTAACTAGATTTGCTAGTTGCTGTTTAGGTTTCCCAGCCTCAACTGTAATTACAGTTGGCTGCCTTTTTGTGCACAACACTTGTGTTAGGCTTTAAGGTTTAAATCTCAAATATCTATAACCTTCATTCCGCATTTAACTCCAAGGGAGTTGAGTAGAAAGTCAACTTTGTTAGTGCAATTTTTGATTACTCTATTCACCCCCCCCCCCCCTCTAAAGTAGTATCTATCCCTTCTCTTTCACATACACCAGCACACATTGTGCTCCTCCCAATCGCACTACTCTAGGGCTTCTCCAAGGCACACCGACCCCTCATCCCTCCCGCCACTGACCAACCCCTCTCCTCCGCCTGTCCTCCCCTCCACGTTGTCCCTCCCTCTCATCCCTCTAAATAACCGTCGCGAGCACTTCCCCACCCCCACTCCCCAATAGTCGCATACCTTTTGCATCCTCCCAGTCACAAGCCATCCACGAAGCGAGGTCACATAATCAGAATCGGATTCACGAAATGCAATATCCACAGCGACAAAGATCCTCTTAGTCGGGGGATGATAACATTTATACCCCTTTTGAGTAGGGTAATATCCAAGGAATACAAACTTGAGAGCAAGAGGGTCAAGTTTATACCGATTCGAATAGTGTATCTGAGCAAAGCAAACACAACAAAAAGTTTTCAGTTGGATAGAAGTTGGGGTAACCCCTATGGTGAGAAGAGGGGTTTGATGAACCAAGACCTAAGATGGCAAGTGGTAGATAAGGTAGGCAGCCGTGAGAACATCACCCCAATAGAACTTAGGGAGGTTCATAGAGAATAATAAACACCAAGGAACCTCCAAGATATGTTGGTTTTTCGCTCAACGACCCCATTCTGAGAAGGGGTGTGAACATACGATATTTGGTGGAGAATGCCATGATAGGCAAAGTAGTGTTCAAAGTGGGAATTGATATACTCCCAACTATTATCACTACATAAAATTTTGATAGTAACAGAGAATTGAGTAGAAATCATTTTGTGAAATTTCTGAAAAAAAATTTTAAAAAAATTCATTCTTAGTTTACATCAAATAAACACAAGTCGTGCGAAAAAACAGTCAATAAAGGTAACAAATCAATGATATCCAGAAATTGAGGCAACGGGGTAGGGGCCCCAAACATCATTATGAACGGTATGAAATGGAGTAGTACAAGGTAAAGAAACATGATTAATAGGAAACATAAAAGGAAAAACAAGAAATAAAAGTTGCATGGTAGCAACAGAAGGATGGCCAAGGAAAAGGTCCCAGGTAAGCAGGTCGGATTTCTGCGAACTGTGGATAGCTTGCGAAGATGGAGACCCACAAGAGGAGTCAAACACATGCAAGCCATCCTACATGCTAACTGAGTCAATCACCTTCCCCATCTTCAAATCCTGAAAAACACAATGAGAAGGAAAGAAGGTTGAGCATTGAAGAGAATTAGTCAAATGACAAACAACAAACAAACTACGGGTAAAATTTGGAACATGAAGCACAGAAGATAACGTGAGAGAAGAACAAGGGATAATCCTTTTCCAACAATGGAGGAGTCATCAGCAATGCTTACTTTATCTCTTCCAAAAAGAAGAGAATAGGACACAAAACCTGAAGTTAATCCAGTCATGTGATCAGTGACTTCAGAGTCAATAATCCAATTAATAGAACAAGTAGTAGCAGAATGGGCACTTGGGTACCAGTGTTGTGAAGAGCAGAGGAGGAAGTAGCAGTCTCTATAATAAGGTCAAGCATCATTCAGTGAAGGGCCAAAATCTCTTCAACAGAGAAGAAGAACGACTGAGTAGGAACAGGGCAAAAACTCTTGGTAAATTGCTCTCAAAAATCTCGGCCAGCAGAGTGATAGGTTCGCCCTAGAGTTCCACCACGATCGCGACCACTACGTGATGGCAATCCCCTGCTGGGAGAAGGAAAGCTATGTAGACTGAAGCACGTATCCCGAGTATGATGAGTCTTGCCACAATAATTGCAAGTAAGGTGATCCTTATCTGTAGGATTAGGTTTGAAATCACGGGACCACGACCATAAAAATTGGGCTAATGAGCAACTAATGTTGACCCTTCAATAATAGTGGTGGTGTTTCAAGACTGTCGGCGGCCAAACACATGTTGCACAATGTTGTAGACTTCAGGAAGCGAAGGAATAGGGAAACGCCCCAAAATCTGGACAGTCATCTGATAAAAATCTCTGTGTAGCTCATGCAAAAACTTGAATACCCGATTACGATCCTCGTGAGCCCGCAACGAGATCTCATCCGCATTTCAGACCATGACAAGAGAGCCAAAGTGGTCGTGCTCCTGATACAGTTGAGTATAGACAAGATAGTAAGTCGATGGAGGTCAATCACCCTATCAGTGAACAAAGATCTTACGATGTAGTTGCTAAATCGGGGTTGCATTCCCCTTTTTGGAATAGGTAGCCTCGACACGTTTCCAAATATCAGCAGCAGTATCCAGGAAAAGGTAGTTCTGAGCAATGGATTCCTGCATGGAATTGGAGAGCCAGGAAATAACAAGGGAATTTTCTGACTCCCATAGAGGCTAAGATGCATAGTCCTTAGCAGGTGTGCAGGTTGCACCGTTGATATACCCAAAGAGACGTCAACTCTTTAAGGATAGAGTAATGACGAGAGAACAAGATAAATAATTAGTTTCCTCCAGTCGGATCATAGTAATTTGAGAGAAATTGTGATCCTGACCAGCCCGGATAGATCCAATGGAGGTCATGGAGCTACCAGAATCAACCATATCTGACAAAAAAACTTGAACAAAACTCCGTCAATACAACGGTGGGGAGGAATGGAGAACACGTCTTCAAGGAGTGGAGGGGAAATGGGGCCTCATTGTAGAGTTAAAAGTTTTCCTCCTCTTGAACACAAAAGCAATATATTTCATTTTGGGAAAGATCCAACCGCTGAAATCGTGTAAAAATTAGAATGATAAGCAAAAGGTCAAAGCGAAACTTTTCCCAAAGTTTGGGGTCAATCGGACCACAGGGAGATTGTCGGAGAACCCATCCCATCAGCAAGCATTGAACGGTCGGGGAAGAGATGCACGGGACGAGCGGCGCTGCAAACCCTAAATGAGAGAAGGGCCTTTACATTGGACGGAGACGGAGTGGGAAGCCAACGAGGAGCGGCGACGGTCGATTGACGGGTGGCAAGAGAGGAACGGACGGAAATGAGAGGTTTATGGCACGCAGGGCTCTTATACCATGATAAAGAAATATTTAATTAAAAGAGGAGAATACAAGAAATATTTAATTATTTCTAACAATACACTTGTACATAAACTATATCAGGGTACCTCCACCTAATTCCTTTTTGCACAACGGCACACTCATTATAAATAGTTCTTATAATTGTTGTATTCATAGAACTTTTTTTTGCGGCTAGAATTTTTTGTAGCATCACATCTAAACCATACATATCCTCGACCAACTTTGCCTAATAATGATCCAACCGTGATGCATATGTGTGCGCTTCCAATTGAACAATAGCATGATTATGCTTCTCGCATATTACAACTATCTTCCACTTATCAACATTTGCTACTGTTTTCTCTATAACAGAAAACTAACAATCGCATTTCTTACTTAACGATTTCCAAATGACTTTCTTTACAAAGGCAATCTTGATTGATTGCATCAGTAACGGCCGCCTCTATCACATCCTAAGAACACACGAGGTGTTAAACGACCAATTAGCTTATCCGAATGTGTTATCTTAATAAAAAAAATTTAATCTTGGCCCAACTATTCGAAACTACTCAATTAAGGATTCTCTTGTTGAAAATACTTGATCAATTGCAAAGTGAGAACCCACATCAACTTCAACAATCTTAGGAGATTGTTCATCAGAGACAATTTCAATAGACAATTCCATATTAGAACTTCCCTCCATACTGCAAACAAACACAAACTGAAACATACACTCATGCATGCAACATAATGAATAAACATTACAATTGTAACTAATAAAACATCTTGAAGCATGAAAACCAATTGACACCCTAATATAGCATGATTACACTCACATTTCACAATACCATTATGATTCAATAGCAAAATCAAAATGGATTCCAACAAAAGTTACCTTAGGGTTCAAAAATGGAAAACTCGGACCAGAACACAATCACAATGGAATACTTGAACCTGGACTAGAATCACAAGAACACAACTTCATTCATAGGAATACAACTTCAACTTGTGCAAATAAAAAAACAACAAAATTTCACAACCAACATCGTTGCAAAAAATAGCTCGAACTTGGACTAGAGTACTCGAACCAGGATGAAGATCGCAACAAAGGCTGGCAGCTAGTAGCTCTCCATATTTGTTCCAGCAGGTGGATGCAAAAAAGGTTTCTAGCTGTTAGTCGCACAAGCAAAATCGACGGAAGGGAATGGCGAACCAGAAAATATAGCTCGCCGACGGGAGCTTCGAACAGGGAGAAAGTCTTTAGCACTCTGTCGGCAACGGCGACGAGATCGCTCAGGGAAGGGTTTCGCGAACTGCTGGGTGGGGGGAAGACGGGAGTGTGCGAGTAGTTTGGTGCGATTGGGTTTCTTAGGAGCATTTTTGCTGTCCATTTATGATAAAATGTGGTGCGCTTAGCTAAATTAGAGGTGCGTCTAACAATTCCCTTAATTAGTCTGTTTGGTTACATTTAGGGTGTTGGGTCACCTCCGGTATTGTCACCTCATTTTTATGAGCTTGGATTTTAACCAAAATACATTTGACCAAGTAAATACAAAACAAAAATCTAAGAACTAAAATACAAATTACAAGATTTCAACAAGGTTAAATATATTTATTATAAATATCTTTAGCCGAACTCATGCTCAGTGTATTTAGTTAATGAATTATATCACATTCCAATGGGTGAATTGCATTATTCTAGATATTTTATGAGAGGGCCTCCTTCGAAGTTTAATGATGCTGCTGAAATTTTTACCGGGAGGGAGGTGGTCACCATGAAGGTTTGTTCTTCAGAAAGATATGCATTTGCAGTATTTGAACATGCACTGCATCAGAAATTAAGAACTTACTATCAGTAAATTCAGCAGCTATTGCCATACAATTCACCAGGGCATTTTGGAAAGCATCAACCCCAATGAATGATGCTAGAAGTAGTTTCCTGCGCTCAAAAGTTTCCCCAGCAGTCATCAGGCTGTTTGAACCTAGTTCAGTGGAAAAACAAACATGTAAAGTCTTAGTATCAATTATAACTGCACTAAATCACAAATTACTAATTTAAACTGAAAGATCTAGTAGAACAGATGGTTGTATATTGAACAAAGACTGTTTTTAAACCTGAACATCTATAATGCACAAGTGCTGATCGTCATCCATTCCTGCCTAAATAGAATGGCCAAAGAACTTCATTTGTGTAAAGAGAGGCCTCAAACCTTGTATATACTTCTTGAATGAATAGTTACAAGTATGAATACACTTATATAGGAGAAGAAAGAGAAACGAAATCCTAAATACAAGATGTGGGACTAATACATGGAGAGAGAAGAGAGAGAAAACATGGGCCCTTAATTGGGCTTTTCTAACACTCCCCCGCAAGCTGGAGCGTACAAGTCGTAGGCACCAAGCTTGGATAGAAACTGATAGTATAGAGGCCTGGAGAGAGCTTTTGTCAGGATATCCGCAACTTGATCTTTAGCAGGAACATGCTCCAAATCTATCTTCTTTGACTGTACCTTTTCTCGGATAAAGTGACAATCAACTTCGATATGCTTTGTGTGTTCGTGAAACACCGGATTCTTGGCAATATGTATTGCTGCCTGACTGTCACAAAATAAGGTAGTCGGTGATGAGAGACGAACACCCAAGTCTCCCAGAAGGCTCTCAAGCAAGGTTAGCTCGGAAACAACCGCAGCCATGGCTCGGTACTCAGCTTCAGCAGAAGAGCGAGCAACCACATTCTGTTTCTTGCTACGCCAAATTATGAGATGTCCACCGAAGTAGGTACAAAAACCTGTTGTGGAACGCCTATCATCAATGGAACCAGCATAGTCAGCGTCAGAGTACGCGACAAGGGATAGAGATGTTGATGGCTTGTACACAAGCCCTTGTCCTGGAGCGATCTTGAGATATCGAAGAATGCGCTCGACAGCTTGAAGGTGAGATGTTCGAGGAGCATGCATAAACCGACTTACGACTCCTACAGCAAAAGAGATATCTGGTCGAGTGACCGTAAGGTAGATCAGATTCCCAACCAAACGTCTATAGTATTCTGGATTTGTAAGGAGCTTGTCGGAGTCAGAGCTATGGGCTGAGAGCTTGTGATTTGCATCCATAGGAGTATCCGCAGGTTTGCATCCAGAATAACCGGCATCATGAAGGAGGTATATACAATACTTCCGTTGGGATAACACAAGACCATCAGGGCGTCGTGCAACCTCAAGCCCAAGGAAATACCGAAGGTTGCCAAGATCTTTGGTCTGAAAAGTGGAGTTTAACTGCTTCTTGATATGTTGTATCCTTGTAATATCGTCGCCAGTAATGAGGATATCGTCAACATAGACCAGTAGGATCACAGTTCCGGTTGGCCGGTGTCG
This sequence comes from Platanthera zijinensis, assembly GCA_039513925.1. Classification (NCBI taxonomy): domain Eukaryota; kingdom Viridiplantae; phylum Streptophyta; class Magnoliopsida; order Asparagales; family Orchidaceae; genus Platanthera; species Platanthera zijinensis. The sequence continues at coordinate 149,058,777 of CM077090.1, read as the reverse complement.
GGTGAAGAGAGAAAAGTCAGCCGAGCTCCGAATAAAGCCAATATCACAGACAACCTTGCTGAATTTGTCAAACCAAGCGCGCGGGGACTGTTTGAGACCATAAATAGATTTCCGAAGATGACAGACCCGAGACTCTCCCGTGGTCTCAAACCCGGGAGGTTGGTGCATGTAAACAGTCTCCTGCAGATCTCCGTTGAGAAACGCGTTCTTAATATCCAGCTGATAAAGTGTCCAATGGCGATGAACAGCCAGGGAGAGAAGAACGCGAACCGTGTTCAATTTGGCCACCGGAGAAAAATTTTCCTCATAGTCAAGGCCATGTTGCTGAGTAAAACCCCAGGCCACGAGGCGGGCCTTTAGACGCTCAACGGTGCCATCCGCTGCATGTTTAATAACAAAGATCCACTTGCAGCTAACACAGGATTGACCCGCAAGAAGAGGAACCAGATCCCAAGTTCGGTTAGCCCAGAGAGCCCGCATTTCATCTTCCATGGCCGCCCGCCATCCGGGGTGGTGAAGAGCCTCCTGTACAGAATTAGGGGTGGAGATAGAGGATAAAGAGAGAGCACTCTGACGGAGTGCCGGAGAGAGGCGGTGAAGAGAGACACAGTTGGCCATCGAGTGGGCAGTGGAAGCAGTTGTCGGATCCGCAGGTTGCAAAACATCATTAGAGCGGGGCAGCTCTCGTAGGGTAGTAGACGAGGGAGGACGTCGAGTATACACACGAATGACTGGTGGTGTAGGTGGTTTAGGTGGGATGGGTGGGATGGGTGGGGGAAGTATAGGTGGAATGGTGGAATTGACTGGAATAACAGGTCGCGGGAGAGGTGGCGGAAGAGGAGGGTCAATAGGTTGAGAGTAATATGGCTGATTTTCGAGGAAGGTGACATCAGCAGAAGTAACCACCTTACGATCCGTGGGAGAAAAACAAACGTAGCCCTTTTGAGTTCGAGAATATCCCACAAACATATATTTAGCGGCACGGGGAGCAAGTTTGTCAGTAGACGGGCACAGATGATGAACAAAACATACGCAACCAAACACTCGTGGGGTGATGGAAAAAGGAGGTTGGGAGGGAAAAAGAAGATTGAAGGGAACCGCAAAATTGAGGATAGATGAAGACATGCGGTTAATAAGAGTGCAAGCGGTTGAAACCGCAAAATTCCAATATTGTTTTGGAACATTCATCTGAATCATAAGGGAGCGGGTGACCTCGAGCAGGTGTCGATTTTTTCATTCAGCAACGTCATTTTGTTGGGGGGTATAGACACAGGAGGTCTGATGGATGATCCCAAATTCCGCACAGACGTGAGAGAAGGTATGACTAGTGTATTCACGGGCATTATCGGTGCGGAGGGTTTTAATGGTTGTGGAGAACTGGTTGCGAGTTTCAATGAAAAAGGTACGGAATACACCGGGCAATTCAGAGCGGTCACGAAGGAGATACAGTCAGGTCATCCGAGAGTAGTCATCGACAAATGTGACAAAATAACGGTATCCAAAAACACTTGTAATTTTGTAAGGGCCCCAAATATCGGAGTGAACAAGATCAAAGGGAGCAGGACGCCGAGAAGGATGTGGTGAGAACGTAGAGCGATGATGTTTCCCATAGATACAGGACTCACACGTGAACTCGTGGAAGGACACGTCTGGGAGAGATTTTTTGAGGATGTTTAGAGGAGCATGACCCAGACGGCGATGCCAGTCAACGGAGCTAATAGATGACAGCACCGTTGGGGGAGATGGGTTAAGGATATAGAGACCATTCGACAGATGTCATTTTCCAATGATGGTTTGCGTCTTGCGATCCTGCACAACACATGAGTTAGAAGAAAAAATAACAGCACAATCGAGGTCAGCAGTGAGTCGACCAATAGAGAGAAGGTTGAACGGAGAGCCCGGAACATGAAGAGAAGAGCGAAGAGTAATGGAGGGAGTGAGGTTAATATCTACCGCACCAGAGACGGGAAGTGTGTCCCCACTAGCAACAGTAATGAACTGGGGATTCACGTAATTCAAGTATTGTGGTGGTTTTCGTGATGTAATATGGTGAGAGGCCCCGGAATCCAAAATCCAGGATGAGCTGTGAGCAAGGCAGGAGGTGCCACCATCGGAAACAGATACCACAGAGCCCGGAGGACAGCTGATCATATTGCAAGGAAAAGTCCGCAACGGTCACGATGACAACGCACCAGCGGCAAGAAACGGCCACGACCAGCGCGGTAAGAACAGCGTCCGCAGCGGCTAGAAACAAGCAGGCTGCGCGGTTAGGAGAAGACCGCAACAGATGCAAACACCTGACGAATAAGGAACCAGACCGGGCGGATAGGAACAGACCAGGCCGCAGCGAGAAGGAGCAGGCCGCGCGGTCACACCAGCGATTAGGCAGATCGTGACCAAAATGTGGAAAGGGAAGTCCGCACGGTCAGGCGGACAGCCGCGGATAGAGAGGAGAACTCGCACCGGTAAGGAAAGGACACAGCGGGAAGCAAGATACTGCGAGCTGGGAACTCGGGCGATCAGGAGACGGGACCGCGAGTAAAAACAACTCAATGCAGTGAGGGAGGGCCCGCAGCGGATAGGAAGAGAGATTGCAGCGGGTAGACAGAGTGGAGGGCAGCAGCGGATAGGCGAGGCCGCAGCGAGCGAGAAGCAGGTCGCAGCGTACAGAAGAGGCAAGGGGCCGCGAACAGCGGTTAGCGAGCAGGGAGAGACCGCGGCGGAGAGAGCGACAGCGCGGAAGATGTCATAAGCCGCAGCGGAGAAGGCGAGATAGCACCGAGCAGAAAAGAAGGGCAGGTCGCAACGAGTAGGAGAGCAGGTCGCGACGAGCAGGAGGCAGCGAGCAGGAAGAGGCCGCGAGTAGAGAACTCGAGCGGTCAGAAGAAGAATCCGCGAGTTAGAGAACTCGAGCGGATTAGGCAGAGAGAGGAAGCCGCGAGTAGGAAAGAGAGAGCCCGCAGCGGACAGCAGAAGGGAGAGGTCGCAGCGGACAGAAAGAGCCCGCGCGGGTAGAGAAGGAAAGGAGAAGGTGGACCCACGTGAGAGAGGATTATAAAAGGAGGGGGGAAGAGGAGGAGGTGGAAGCCACGAGAGAGGAAGAAGTTGAGGCGAGTAGAAAAAGAGAGGCCGCAAGAGTCCGCGGCTAAGGGAAGCCGCGCGGACTGGGAAGGAAGGGAGGCGGCTAGAGTTTTGGCTAGGCCGGAAACCCAAGGAGGAGACCGGTTGGCTCTGATACCATGTAAAGAGAGGCCTCAAACCTTGTATATACTTCTTGAATGAATAGTTACAAGTATGAATACACTTATATAGGAGAAGAAAGAGAAACGAAATCCTAAATACAAGATGTGGGACTAATACATGGAGAGAGAAGAGAGAGAAAACATGGGCCCTTAATTGGGCTTTTCTAACAATTTGCATTGCAATTTAATAAAAAAGGAACTTCTAGCAGAATAATTAGACTTTATAAGGAGATATAAATGATCCTATGTCTAATAAATTGTAATGCATAATCCTTCTGCACACTATTTCTTATTAAATAGAAGAAAGTGAAAAAAAACCTCCGTTAACTCAATAACAGTGTGATGAAGATCGACTACGTCGCATTTGAGAGACTAACGAGGTCGACATTTTTGGATATTTAAGATGAACGATCGGAATTCGTGATCACGTTGGGCTCATGTTTCTGCATTTTTTAAAGTATTTGCTTTTATTTTTCAGGTATATATCTTTGTAATTAGGTCTGGATCAGTCGATTTGAGCCATCGGGTCACCTAACCTAATTCCCTCCCCCCTATATTATGAACAATTTTAAATGTCCTCTGACATGTTCGGCATTTCTACCGACATGTCATTTTAGAGAGAAACGATATTTTTTCTAAAAAATTTGATTATTCTTTTGTAAAATATAGGCCGACATATCCGATTTTTTCTGATATATATGCCGACATGAATTTTGAATATATCGTCAAATTTTTTAAATACAATGTGAGCAGTATATGTTTCATCATTATGTATTATAATATATATGCATAAATCGATGCCTTATCATTTTGTTTTCTTTAATGTGTTATTCTTGCAATTAATTTTTTTTATCTCTCACTATATATTTCTTATTTCCTACTACAAAAAGTATTACAAAGCACATTTATTAGTCGATTTTTTAATATTTTTAAAATAAATTTGTTAAGCATGAAAATACTTATAATAAATCAAAATAATTTAGGTTTTAAACATTTTTATCCGCTATAAAATTTAGTGTTACCTAAATAAAATTATTGTATAATATTAAATATATTTGACAATGTATCTATTTGAACTTGTTAATAGTAAGTATTGTATTACTAATCTTTTATTTTGGATGCACCCTTTGAATTTATTTCATGATATACATGACTCAGAGTTTATGTTGTACTAGTGTTTAAATTAGAATATATAATTGTGATTACTATACATAAAAAAAATTAGGATATGAAAATTCAATATTTTAAAATATCTCTGACTTTCGATATCTGACATTTAAAAAATCATTTGACACATTGCCGACATCCGATATTTACAACCTTGATATTATGTGATCATTCGGTTAGGTTAAATCATCGAGGGTTTCAACAGGACAAATTCCTGTCAGTCACCCTAGTGCGACTCCAACCCCCGCGTGGTTAGACGTCACCATTTCCTCCTCCAGGTATGTCGAAGCCCCCTTCCGTCATCTCCCCTACCTCCAGCGCCCTGGTTAAAATCAGCTTCCAACTTCCCCATTCTCCTCGACATTGACTTCCTTCATTCTTGTCTACAAGATTCCCTACAGCCATCGTTTTCCTCTTTAGATCCACCTTTGGTCATCTTCCACATCCTTGAGATCCCACCTTGCCACAGCCAGTCCTCCCACAGTCCTCATCCGCCGCCTCACCTCCTACTTATAGCCCTTACAACCATCGGCATCCCACCTCCTTCATTCTCGCAGCCATCCACTGGACCACGTAGCCACGGGAACCTCCGCCTCCACATCATACATCAGCTAACAGCCACCTCCCACGGCCTTTCCGACCTCCCCGTCCTTCTGTCGCTGTCTCAGACACCCTCCACCAGCCACACAGCCTTCAAACTTCCTAGTGGTGTCCAACCCTACTTCCTTCTTCCAAAGCCTCCACCGGCTCCGCGACCACCACCCCCCCATAGCTACCAATCTCCTTTAGCAACGCTTTGCCAACACCTACACAGAAGCATTCTCATTTGCAGGCAGTCACCACCATCGAAGTTTCCCCGCCACCACCGGCATCGATTACTCGGTTGGAGCATCCCCGCCACCAATGGCATCGATTACTCAGTGAGCTTGCATTTCAGCTTCATTTTTATTGTAATACATGGATGTTACTTCATACTTGCATTTCTTGAAATATTTGGCTCATATTAATTTGATATGTCACTTTCATCAGGCGTGCATTACTTATTCATTGTGCATTTACTTTCAGTGCACTCTTAATTAATCTACAACTAGAAATCATTTACTTTATTTAAAATCGTGATTGAGTGTGACTCAATTGTGTGAGTTTTATGTTTTATTATCTAAATAATTGAGCGTCAGAAAAGCTTGGTTGATTGAATCATTTGCAAGCATCGCATTAGAGTTTAGGGTTTAAGTCTGTGGTGTCTTGTAATTGAACTGTTCATGTTTGCATTTCACTTACATCTTCATATTAGGGATTATTGCATGTGCAATGCACTTATCGCGTACTCGCTTGCATTGTTAGAGAAACGCGTGATCGTCACCTGCGGATTCGTCCTACGTCAGAATGGTATCAGAGCCCCAAGTTTGGACTTTATTTTAATACGCAGTAGTAGAGTATATAGGTTCCTTCATGGATAGTTATTGTCAGCATTTCTCTCCTCTCTTTGGGGATCCCGAGTCTATCTACACCTGATCCCATGGAGCTTTTTTTAAGGTTTAGGGTTTAGTAGAGTCTATATGTTCCTTCATGGCTAGTTATCGTTGATATTTTTCTCTTCTATTTGAAGATCCCGAGTCTATCTACACATGATCACATGGAGTCCCTTTAGAGAGATCCTCAAGTCACTACAATGATTATTCTCGATCGCAACATACCACTTCTAAAGATCGTGTCGACCCCTCGACATGATCCCTTTATGCTAGAGACGATCACTATGATGATTATCATCATCCCTATCCCAGTGCATGAGTGGATCATGTTCATCCTTCGACATGACTCAGTTATCTAAGGGATTATTGTTAGGAGAATCATCATTTTGAGAGAGATTTCGAGTGCAGGTTTCGTATTGTTGCCTCATCTATTGATGGTTCATCGAGTCTTAAGTCTTTATGTTATTGGCTCGTGGACATGGGATACTACCTCAATCATTTTGAGTTTATTCGGTGAGCGGTGCATTAAATTTACGAAACTTAGACTTCTAAATCAGGTGAGAGTCTATTGATCTTACATTGAGAGGACCCGCGAGCGAGATTGTCTTCACCACATCACTAGTTGGGTGGAGATGCAACGTAGGTTGTGTCAGAGGTATTTGTCTGCATCATATCGGAATTGCTTGTTCGAGCAATTATTTTTCCTTCAACAAGGATCCATGTTTGTTGTTGAGTATGGAGATTGTTTTGATGAGCTAGTACTGAGGAGCGACATCCGAGATGAGCAAGATTTGACCACTTCTCGTTTTCGATATGGACTTCAATCTGAGATATGTTTTGAGTTGACCTATCACTACTCAGTCCCTCAAACAGACACACCAACTTGTCATTCATTATGAGCAGTCCTTGAGATTTGCTAGACTTAGCTGAGTGAATTCGCATCTTAACCTCCCAAGTATGATTCTCTCTCATTCTGAGGCCACCACTTTGCCTACTCTTATCATGTTGGACACGATATAATTGATACCTGATACTGAATTCTCTCACCCCAGGGAGGTACTTAGTCTAATGAGTGATTTGTCATTTTATTCCGACTCAAACCCTACAGCCTCGAAAGAGAATAAGTATGAGCAACCTACCTCTGACATTGACTTAGTGCTCCGATCATAGACTAACCCTTGCATGCATGTTCATCTGAGTTTCTTCATATTGTTGTGGCGAGTCATATCATGAGTAAGGTTCGAGAACATAGTATTGACTTTGTAGTGGTTGTCTTTCTTATTCTTGAGGTTACTACTTTTATCGATGACGCTCATCTGAAGGATCATCCTAGTACGACTGAATTCTTTAATGAGTCCCCCTGTTGAGTCTCATGGAGAGACGCCTGATGAGTTTTTCATTTTAGGAGACATTAAGCCCACCCTGACGTTGCATTCTTTGTTAATATCAAACCCTCATGTGCTGGGATTGGGCATCTAGCACGTGACTATTTTTGTTAATTGTCATTGAGCATAGCCCACACGATACCATGTTCATACCTATGCATCTAACCTGAAATCAATTGATTGTAGGTAGAGGCCAAAATCTATATTAAGAGCACAAAGTTACATAGGTTTCAAGATGTGATAATATATTTGCAACACTTCTCTATGTTCCCATCACACTAATACTACCAAGCTATTTGGCTTTAGAATGAGTATCAGATGCCAGATGTCCTAGAATCTATTCCTAATACAATCCAGGATGATTGAAGATATGTTTAAAAAATTATGTATATGCATTCAAGTTCGTTAAGAAATTGTTAATTTACACACTTTTTAATCATTTATATGAAAGTGAAAAAAATTAAGGAAATTTATAGAAAATGATAATAGATCAACTCATTAAAACTAATGAGTAAAGAAGTATCAAACCATTAGTTTAATTGAGAAAATCACATAATTAAGATCGAAATGGTATCAAATTTGACAAAATTCAATCACCCATACAAACTAATTAAATATTAGAGAATAGAAGTAGGAAAACCACAAGAGATCACTGGTTTAGTAGCATGAATTCTCCGAAAATAGGCTACAATGATTCTAATGGAGATCATAGATTGATGGTGTGCTGAAACTTACAGGAACCAGCATGAGTCTACATACGTGGGAGGCGGAGATAAGATCGCCATATAGATGATCCAAGCTAGTAGTTGCGTTTAGAATGACAATGACATTCTTATTTATTAATATTATTCTTTGTAATATACTCTTAGTTATTAAAGGCACAAGGCGCACAAAGGCGCAAAGGGGTCTTGGAGCCTACGCGTAAGGCTCAAGGTGCAGTCGCACGCCTGACAAAAGCAAAGCGCAACTACATTCATTTTAAAAAATCAGTATGAAACATCATTTTAGCTTCTCGATCAAATTCTCCATCCAGTGTACTAATTAATCATTCATTGCTATCGTTTATATCTCTTAAAATATAAAATCAATGTGGTCACTTATATCTTATCTAACTCCCAAGATACAATTATCTTTTACAGACACTAAATCAATAAAAAATTATTGAGTTCTTGCATTATTATTATTTTTTGAAGAAAAAATTACAACAAAAAATTCACACAGGCGCGCCTTTTATATTCAAAAGGCGCAAATAAGCCGCACAAAGGCGCAAACCTCTGAGTCCGTTGAGCCTAGAGCCTTAGGTGCGCCTGAGGCGTGCCTTTAATAACATAGAATATACTTGGCTAGATATTTTAGAAAAGAAGGGTTTTAGGTTGAGCAGGGCAAAGACGGGTTATATGGAGCTTAAATTTAGAAGTGCAAGAAGAACGGATGACTTCGTTATTAAATTGGGTAATCAAGATATTTCCCGCGGTGAATGTTTTAAATATCTTGGATTGATAGTTTAAAAGGATGGAGGTATTGATATAAGATGTGACACGTAGAATCCAAGCGAGTTGGTTGAAGTGGAGAGGCGCGTCAGGGATCTTGTGTAATTGTAAAGTACCATTAAAACTTAAGGGCAAGTTCTACCGTATTGCGATTAGACCAGCGATGCTCTATGGTTCTGAGTGTTGGGCAGGGAATTGTGTACATGAGCAAAAAATGAAAGTTGCGGAGATGAGAATGCTTAGATGGATGTGTGGACACACAAGACTGGATAGAATTAGGAATGAATGTATCATGGATAAGACGAGAGTAGCACCAATTGCAGAGAAGATGCGAGAAACTCGACTAAGATGGTTGGGACACGTACAAAGGAGTCCATTAAAGGAACTTGTTAGGCGTTGTGAGAGTCTAGTCACTAGACACGTTAAACAAGGGAGGGGTAGACCAATAAAGACTTGGAATGAAACTATAAGGAAAGACATGATGTACTTAGGCATTAGTGAGATTATGACACAAGATATGGCACAATGGCAACAAAGGATCCATACAGCCGACCGCACTATAGTGGGATAAAGGCTTGAGTGTTGTTGTTGTACATTATTCTTTGTAATTTTATATCATGCAAAATTAGTGGTCTATCTGTCAATAAATAGGAGTCTATGAGGATGATTTAAGGATTGCAGGATTTGGACAGATTTTTCGGGCTCTCGCGGTCCCCCCATAGTGCATATTTCATAGACCCTTGATGTTGATCCAAAGGTAAACAACCTTCCCCCACCATCTAACCATAACAACCTCCTCACTTCATAAAGCCATAAGAACATCCCCCGCCAATCATTAACTATCAAATAAACACCCAAAACTACTTGTTGGAATATGGTTAGACACTCTTGATTTGAGAATAACAAATTTTAACAAGTATTTAATCTATATTTGCAAGTGTTTCATAGTGTGCATGAATAGATAGATATACTGCTACAGGTATTGGAGCATCAGATACTGAGTGCACTAACAAAGATCAACAATGCGCGAGATCAGCCATTATCGACAGCAGTAGCTACTACTCCCAGCAATAGCACTTGATGTGCGTCGACTTGCAGTCCGCAATCGATTATGGAAGAATTTTGGGGTACCTGAAGAATTTTCAAGAAAGATGTTACCATCGGCGATAGCACTAATGCCCAGCAGCAGTAGATCAGAATAGCGACCTGGAGCAGTCACTAGATGCTTTCATGTCAATCTGGACGAACATCAAAGTTTGCACTACCTCCCAACAGTATCAACTAGCACCTGCAGTAAAAATACAGAGTTTTTGCAAAGCAAAAATGTGGACACTAGCACTCGGAAGTAGTGGCTAACAACAGGTGATACTTTGTAGTGCTAGCTTCATAAGAAAACCACCGCAGCACAGAGGAGGAACCAAAGCGCGGGATATTCAAATTTTACTATTGGCACATGGTAGTAACTATTGTCAGGCGATAGCTCTAGCTTGATATGAAAACCCCCATAGAATAAAAGAGAACTTAGAGCACTTAATATTTGATTTTCAACGCTACCTCCCGGTGGTAGATCATTGAGAACATAAAACTCCATTTAAACATGAGGGATTTCAATCCAAGCATCGAAATTTCAGAGGAATGTTCTTCCTAACCGACTTAGAGCCCTGAAGAACTCTCTTCCTCATATATTAAAGGATTCAAAGGAAGAAGAAAAGATTAAAGTCATTCAAGAGAAGGTTTTTCCTAGAACAACGCATAATTTAAAGTGATCCTTCTTCATCCTTCATCTACAGCCTTAGGGGAGTTTCTACAGAACTTTGATTATATATCTTCATTGTATTTTCTATTTATCTTTACTTTGAACACTGACTATTGTAATCGTTGACAATTGACTCGTGAGAGGCTACTAGACTGTGTTAGTTCTACGGTGTGGAATTCACCTCAAGTATGGTGACTGGATCTTAGGTTAGGTCTAGGAAGATCTCCGGGAAGGAGTGGCTTAAGGCAAATCCAGGAGTGGATTTGTTACAGCCAACCGGTTCGAGAAGCGAGTCGGAATAGAAACCCAAGATTGTAATCTCAATCGGCTCTTGATATTTGCGTTAAAAGATCATAACTTTTGTATGTCATTATATTGACTTATAAATGATAAAGATTTTATTTTGTTATTTATGATAAGGTAATTAATTAAATATTTTATTTTCCATTGTGCGTCCTTTTTTTATCATCTAAATGTTATTTGCAAGAGCAAATTTAGTTTTTCGTCGTAATTTTTATTCACTGCCCCTCTAAGGAATCTGTGTGATCCAACACTGCTCATAACCGTTGCACAATATCAGGCATAGGGGATCTTGTGCATAGTAAAAGTCAGTACGATGTATGCCTCTTGATGGGGATCCATCAGATCGTGCACCGGGAGGGGTTCGCCGCAAGGTGGGACCATGTTCGTGTATTCATGCAGGAAGGCTTGATCGGATCGCGGATCCGACTCCGCGAATGAGTCCGGATTCGCGTCGCGAGTCAAAATCATATGTTACTTTATGTTTTTTGGTTTATTTTAGTGTATTTTGAGTGGCCCCACCTCCGGCCAATCAGAGTCGTTGAACGTGGGATGCCCCAGCATTTATTTCATTATAAATAGGCTTGTAGTGGGCTGGTTTTAGGTCATTGCAGATTTTGGTGATTGTATTCCCAGAATCCCGCAATTAGTCACGGTGCCGACTTCGTGGAACCCTAGGCGACGACTCCTAGGTTGATATCTCCTTCCTCAAGTCTTCCTCTAATCCTAACCTCCATTCTCCACCCCTCAAACCCCCTTTTTCACTCGTTGTAGCCCCTCCAAAATCCATCATTAACCGGCGGCCTGCTGCTTCTTCATCCCTGCAGCCACCGGCCTCTAAACCATCACGAGTCAAAATCATATGTTACTTTATGTTTTTTGGTTTATTTTAGTGTATTTTGAGTGGCCCCACCTCCGGCCAATCAGAGTCGTTGAATGTGGGATGCCCCAGCATTTATTTCATTATAAATAGGCTTGTGGAGGGCTGGTTTTAGGTCATTGCAGATTTTGGTGATTGTATTCCCAGAATCCCGCAATTAGCCACGGTGCCGACTTCGTGGAACCCTAGGCGACGACTCCTAGGTTGATATCTCCTTCCCCAAGTCTTCCTCTAATCCTAACCTCCATTCTCCACCCCGCAAACCACCTTTTTCACTCGTTGTAGCCCCTCCAAAATCCATCATTAACCGGCGGCCTGCTGCTTCGTCATCCCTGCAGCCACCGGCCTCTAAACCGCCACCCCTGCTCCAGTTTTCCCCACCCAAAGTCGGTGACCTGTAGCGTCCCATCCCTACAACCGCCGGCTCACCAACCCCCTCCATCAAGCCGCCAACTCTCGGCTCTATTCCCCTGTCGTCCTCCCCCTCCCAATAACCTTAACTCCACCGTCGGCTGCCCCTTTCAACCCCTACAGCAGCCCCTCATTCAAACCCTAGTAATCCTTGGCCGCCACCCCCTCTTCCCATGGAACCACCATTCCATAACCTTCTCCTTTCTGGATCAGCCCAGGTCTGGAATTTTCCAACCCGGATCGAATCTCATATTGTCGGATCTACCCCTCCTCGCCCGGATCCGTACCTACGTGGTCGGATCTCTCCTTTTTCGGTTCGTTTTCGCCATCCACCGCCGAGGACAGCCACCGATGTTATTTTCCCACCACCGATTCCACATTAGATTACTGTCAAAACGTATCTGGCTCCGGAATCTTCAGTGTCTCGGTCAGCTCATTACTTTGGTGAGTCCTTTATTGTATCAGATTATTTGATTCAGCATTATTGGATTGACTGCTGCATTTGTTTGGAATTGTGCTCGTAGAAATTTACTTGCAATACGCTTATAAATTTCAGGTGGGATCTATTTTCCGCAAGCATAGCCTTGGCCCTCCGAGTGGAGGAAAGCCATTAAATAATTATTTAATTGAATGATAGTTTTATTCTTTTAATTATTTGTGTAGGTTAAAATTTTATTTGCTCAAATTTATTTGTCGTCATTGTCAAGACCCGTCTAAACAAAAATCAAAGTGCACTTCAGGCGGGTTGTGATGTCACGGGCATGGGCGGAAAGAAAATTCATGTCTGTTAGGCGGGAGTAGAGATACTGATAATAGGTTTTAAAATAATTATCTTTGAGTAAAATAATTTTTTATGCGGAAGCTTTAAAATATGGCAGTGAAAAGATTAGATGCACATGTATTTAATAAAAAGCCCTAATACAAGTTCTGAAAATAGATTGTATACAATGACAATCTCAGATGAATGAACATACAAATAATATCAAATTTTAATATATATAGCTTCTAGTTTATCAGTTGTCCATGATAACTGAGAAAATGACTGATCATAATTATTATATAAACGAAATATCCGACAATAAATGAAATGAAACATAAACATAGAACCTGACACGGCAAGAAGATAAACATCTAGAAGCCGGAGGTTGATGCAAATCGGGCTCAGGAAACAGGCGGCGCAGGCATGGACACTAAGGCAAATTCCAAAACAAAAAAGAAGAAAGCCTCAGAAATTAAAATAAAAAGAAGCAAAGTAAAATAAAATACGAGAAGGGGAATCAGAAATATACGTGTATCAGTTTTCATGAAGCAAAACTAGCAAAACAGATAAGTAAGTGAGACAAGCCGAAATAACTAAAATTATTAGACTAACTCCGAAGTACAGCATAGGTTCGATCACGTAATGACATAAGGTGTAACCAGTAAAAGGTGAAATGTTTTTATTTGATGTACATGGTTCTAGTATAAGTTTAAATGCAATGCTTATCAGAAACTTTGTGCTTGTTATCGTCATTCATTGGTTCTCATTATAAGTCAGGTGGAAACTTGAGTCAAAGCGTCACATCAATTCAACACTACCTTTCAATGATTGCTTATGACATTAATGAATTTAAGAATTCATGATTTAGTGATTTCTAGCATATCAAAACATGTTACTAATTTATCGATTCAGATACACAAGAGTAGAATTTGCAAACATGAAAAGGGGGTACATGAAATTAAATGATTCATAGATTATGATTTTAACAAAAACGAATTTGCATCAAAGGAGAAAATAATCAGATCATGGAACAAACTTTATCAAAGTCTTACAACCAGACAGACATAAGAAATAAGATTTGATGACACAAAAGAAACTAGATAGTGAGCTTTATATTTTTGCGGGTTCAAGTATTCACGAGTGATAAGAATACTATGCATCATTTTCTAGAATAAGAAGTATTCAATTAGATTAATTCATTCCAAGGCACGATTATCTTCCAAGTAAACATACGTATGATCCGAACATTTATATAAAACACAATTTATTTAATTGCTAGCAAGAAATCTTAACATTTATTACTATAACAATTAATGTTCATGCTCAAAAAGAACTACTTGTCAATGTAGGTATTCAAATCAAAATCATTTTCATTCACTAACTCATATTATTCTAAGTGTATCAAGACTTAATCTACAATTTGACGATGTAGGTATTCAAATGTAAATTCGCATAACATAAGGAAAGACGCAATCAAGTTAAGTCAATGTTTGCAAGAGAGAGATTTCTTTACTTGTCTTAAATGAGACTGAATCTGACGGTGGCGACTAAGAGGCGCAAGCAAAAATTCAGAAACTTATTTTGGACCTGCTCAAGAACGACAAAAGTGATACAACAAAATTGACTACGCTAACGCATGCATTGTACGACACAGAATTTAAACAAATAAGGTTTAGCAGGTTACCTCTCTCAAAACTGAGGGGCGAGGAGATTACCATGCGAAAACGAAGACTTGGAGGCGCATAAGTTACGGAACCCTAAATCGGAGAGGGTTTTGAGCAATCCCACCAACTGAATCGAGGAGCGGCGCTAAAAAACACAAATACACAGGAATTAGTCGATTATAAGGATGCTCACAAACTTGGATCACAAAAATACGTAATTTGAGGCAAAATTAAATTCAAAAAAATGTAAGGAAAACTAAAAAAAAGAGGGGAAAGGGGAAATCCTTACCCAAGGAGGCCAAATCTGAGCCTAAGGATGAGAGGGAAGAAAACCCTAGGCGTAATCGGAGCCCAAGAAGGAGAGGAAGTTGTTGTCGGCCCTCTTTGGAGGAGGTCAGGCGGCCTCCTGAGAGTGGAGAGAAGGGTGGATGTTGTCCACGAGAGAGAGGAGGAAGGATGAGCAGTCGGCTTTTGGAGGAAGGGAGGAAACGGTCAGTTGGGGGAGGAGACGGATCCGGCTCTAGAGACGAGATTGCCGACCCTAGGAGAGGGGGTTGTCGGCTCTGGAGTAAGGGAGAAGAGCAGGAGGCGTCGGCGGCCTTGAGGAAGAAGAAGCAGGAGGCGGGATCGGCAAACGCACGAGATCGGGAGCGGGAAGGGGAACTTCACGCGGCATGCGGGTTCGGGACAGGAGAAATCCTGGGACGAAGGATTAAAATGATCGGGGGGTTGGCTATCTATTAGAGGGGAAATTTAATTAGGGAAATTTATTTTATTTTGGTATTTACAAATTGGCAATTATTAGCATTATGTTTTATGTTTTTTTATATGCTTAAAACATAGGTTATTACAGTCTCCCCTACTTAGAAAGTTTCTTCCTAAAACTTCTGTGGATTTCCTAACTGGGCACCTTACGGTGAAGATTCAGATGACATTCATTTCAATAAAGTTTGCAAATCAAGGCTGGGAGGCTAATTATGAATGTAAGAAATGGAACGGAGAAAAAGTTCAGAGGCTTACCTAGAGCAAGAGAAATTTTACAGATACTTGTTACGCATACCAGATTCAAGTTTCCAAGTGTACTCCACAATCTTAGCGGGTTCGGTCAGATACAAAGGATTGGCTTCAGAGATCACAAGATTTTTTTCAATTAGCTCGAAATTGAGAGACAAAACACGAGAATTCAAAAGTGGAAAAGATCTTTGCATGAAGAGAAGATAGAACATCAAAGAAGAAAAGAAGATGAATGATAATTGAGTGATGACAAAAGTAAGTCACCCTAGGGTTGGAAGAGCAGAAAACAACGCTGAAGGAATTCAGCAGTGCAATTTACAAGAATAATCTCATTCCACTCTTATACAGCTAGAGGAACATGCCTAGAATTGTAGGAAAAGGAGATACAGGAGAACCAGATAAGAACGGTAGTCAAGCAGAACAGAAAGGACTGAATACAAATATCAATGACTTGAAACTAGATATTTTAACACATTTTCTACTGTCAAGTATATAAATCATGTAATAATTACAGCATTTTCATTGTACAACTCTAGGTAATTATCATGCAAATACAACAACGAGATCATGCGTGATGTCAATTAAATAGTAAATCTATGCGTGTACAATCATTATTGTTGTTCTTAACTTAACATTTGTGCAATGATTTATGATATAAATGCAAACGAAAGGATACAAATGTCATGTTAAGCGTTCATTTCACTTAACATGTCATTCATACTATGATCTAATGTCATCGCACTTGAAAATATTGAACTGTCCATAACCATTTAATATTCGCAAGTGGTGTATATTCTAGTGAAAATTCATATGCACAAAAATGTTAAGTTTGTTCATAACTATAACATTCGTGTGCATACTACTCGCGCTTATGAGTGTAGTGTGTGCATGTTTCAGCCGCAAACAACATATAATGACAAGGTGAGTGAAGTAATGATCTATGTATATATATTTATATAATAAGATTCAAAATAGATGAAAATTATTATAAAACATTTTATCTTTAGAAGTTAACCTGACTCTAATACCAACTGTCACGACCCTTCTAAACAAAAGTCAGAATGCGTTTCAGGCGGGTCGTGATGACACAGGCATGAACGGAAAGAAAATTCATATTTGTTAGGCGGGAGCAGAGATGCTGATTATAGATTTTAAAATAATTACCTTTGATTAAAATAGTTTTTTTATGCGGAAACTTTAAAATATGGCAGTGAAAAGATTAGATGCACATGTATTTTAATAAAAACCTCTGATACAAGTTTTAAAACAGATTGTATGCAATGACAATCTCAGATGAATGAACATGCAAATAATGTCAAATTCTATTTCATATAGCTTATAGTCTAACAATTGTCCATGATAACAGAAAAAAATGGTTGATCATACTTATTATATAAAACAAATACTTACCAGTAATGAAATGAAACATAAACATACAACCTGACACGACATGAAGAAAAACATCCAGAAACTGAAGTTTGACGTAGATCGGGCTCAGGAAGCACGCGACGCAGGTACGGACGATAAGGTAAATTTCAGAGCAAGAAGGAAAAAAACCTCAAAAATTAAAATAAACAGAAGCAAAGTAAAATAAAGTACAAGCAGGGGAATCAAAAAAATACGTGTATCAGTTTACATAAAGCAAAGCTAGCAAAACAGGTAAGTGAGACAAGTAAAAATAACTAAAATTATTAGACCAACTCCGGAGTATAGCATAGGTTCGATCAAGTAATGACATAAGCTGCAACCAGTGAAAGATGAAGTGTTTTTATTTAATGCATATGGTTCTAATAAAGTTTAAATGCAAGGCTTATCAGAAATTTTGTGTTTGTTATAGCCATTCATTGATTCTCATTATAAGTTAGGCGGAAACTCAAGTCAAGACGTCACATTAATTCAACACTACATTTCAATGATTGCGTATGACATTAATGAATTAAAGGATTCATGATTTAGTGATTCTTACTATATCAAGACATGTTAGTAATTTATCGATTCAGATATACAAGAGTGAAATTTACAAATAAGAAAAGGAAGTACACGAAATTAAATGATTCATAGATTGTGATTCTAATAGAAACGAATTTGCATCAAAGTAGAGAATAATCAGATCATGAAATAAACTTTATCCAAGTCTTACAACCAGATAGATATAAGAAATAAGATTTGTTGACAAAAAAGAAACTAGATAGTGAGTTTTATATTTTTGCGGGTTCAAGTATTCACAAGTGATAAGACTATTATGCATCATTTTTTAGGATAAGAAGTACTTAATTAGATTAATTTATTTCAAGACACGATTATCTTCCAGATAAACATGTGCATTGTTAACCCCAAAATCGGCAATCCTCTCCAATGTGCATATTGTTTCTGCTTTTTCTCTTACAGGTTCCCATCCGCAAGGAGCAGGTTACCCCTGATGTCCACCGTGTCCGCGCAAGACGGACTGTCGGGTCCAAAATCGCCCAAGGTTGGATGCTCCGCCAGCCGCCCGCCAGGGGCGGCCTCCGCTCGCCTCCGCGGGCCGCCCGCAAGGGGGCGGCCTGCCCTGGCTGGGCGGACTCCACCCGGAGTCCGCCCCCAGGCCGCCCGCAAGGGGGCGGCCTGGCCCTGGCTGGGCGGACTCCACCCGGAGTCCGCCCCCAGGCCGCCCGCAAGGGGGCGGCCTGCCCTGGCTGGGCGGACTCCACCCGGAGTCCGCCCCCAGGCCGCCCGCAAGGGGGCGGCCTGGCCCTGGCTGGGCGGACTCCACCCGGAGTCCGCCCCCAGGCCGCCCGCAAGGGGGCGGCCTGCCCTGGCTGGGCGGACTCCACCCGGAGTCCGCCCCCAGGCCGCCCGCAAGGGGGCGGCCTGGCCTGGCTGGGCGGACTCCACCCGGAGTCCGCCCCCAGGCCGCCCGCAAGGGGGCGGCCTGGCCTTGGCTGGGCGGACTCCACCCGGAGTCCGCCCCCAGGCCGCCCGCAAGGGGGCGGCCTGCCCTGGCTGGGCGGACTCCACCCGGAGTCCGCCCCCAGGCCGCCCGCAAGGGGGCGGCCTGGCCCTGGCTGGGCGGACTCCACCCGGAGTCCGCCCCCAGGCCGCCCGCAAGGGGGCGGCCTGGCCCTGGCTGGGCGAACTCCACCCGGAGTCCGCCCCAGGCCGCCCGCAAGGGGGCGGCCTGGCCCTGGCTGGGCGGACTCCACCCGGAGTCCGCCCCAGGCCGCCCGCAAGGGGGCGGCCTGGCCCTGGCTGGGCGGACTCCACCCGGAGTCCGCCCCCAGGCCGCCCGCAAGGGGGCGGCCTGCCCTGGCTGGGCGGACTCCACCCGGAGTCCGCCCCCAGGCCGCCCGCAAGGGGGCGGCCTGGCCCTGGCTGGGCGGACTCCACCCGGAGTCCGCCCCCAGGCCGCCCGCAAGGGGGCGGCCTGGCCCTGGCTGGGCGGACTCCACCCGGAGTCCGCCCCCAGGCCGCCCGCAAGGGGGCGGCCTGGCCCTGGCTGGGCGGACTCCACCCGGAGTCCGCCCCCAGGCCGCCCGCAAGGGGGCGGCCTGGCCCTGGCTGGGCGGACTCCACCCGGAGTCCGCCCCCAGGCCGCCCGCAAGGGGGCGGCCTGCCCTGGCTGGGCGGACTCCACCCGGAGTCCGCCCCCAGGCCGCCCGCAAGGGGGCGGCCTGGCCCTGGCTGGGCGGACTCCACCCGGAGTCCGCCCCAGGCCGCCCGCAGGGGGCGGCCTCCGCTCCGGCAAGGGAGGACTCCTCCTGGAGTCCCCCCAAATTAGCCCGGAGTTGCCTGCTCCAGATCCGCCTGCTTGCTCCTCAGGTCACACAGCTTGCCTGCCCTCTTCCAGCTGCCAACAGGAAGACTGCCCCAGCAGAGGAAGGTTCCAGTCCGCGGAGTCCGCCGAGGTCGTCGATCTCATTTTCTCAGTCCGCGGAGCCCGCCGAGGTCGTCGAGGATGACGTCACTGGGCCCCGCTTCAAAGATTCTCCCCGGGCCTATAAATACCCCCCAAGGCCTCTCATTCTGGACGGGTGGGAGGAGAACTGCAACCTTGATCAAAGGCTGCGGACTCAGTTTTCTCAGTCCGTCAAGGTTGATCAAGCAAGGTCGGCGGACTCAAATCTCCAGTCCGCCCAGGTCGTCAAGGGCTGTGGACTTAGCTTTTTCTGCTCTCAGCAGCTTGCGCAGCCTCCGCAGCCTCCGATTTCCAGGTCTCCCAGGTCGTCAAAGCTGTGGACTTAGTTTTTTCTGCCATCAGCTGGCAGCTTGCGCAGCCTCCGCAGCCTCCGATTTCCAGTTCTCTGCAGCCTCTTTTGCTTAGTTTCTGGCATCTCCTTCCTTAACCGCCAGCTTCCCCCATTGTACCCTTTACTGCTCTTATATGTAATGGTGCATTAGCAAGTTGTAACTCTTCTTGATTAAAGGAAAAGCCCGTCGCAAGAGTGGCATTCAAGCCGCGGCGGGCGAAGTCTGCTGTTGCCGCTGCTAGTGGCCTCCTCTCTTCTTCTCTCCTCTCCCGGCATCAACCTGCAAAGCTAACCATTCAAGTAGCTGTCTGCTCGACAGTACCCGAGCAAGCTTCCTCTCTATCCCCGCAACCCTTCTTCCTTCATCCTTAGCCTGTGAGATCGAACACCCGTTAACTGGTCGGTGTCGCATTTCGCGCATCAACAGTTAACACGCGACCTTCAGATCTCGATTAGACAGTGAAAGCAGTGGTTACTCATGACAGACCATCAACCAGCCGAGAGTCTTTCTCCAAGTCCCAGTGATGATCCTCTTTGGGAGGCCTTAGAGCAATCCCGCAGAGAAACTGCCCAACAGTTTCAAGCCATCAACCGTACTCTAGCAGCTCTCACTCAGCAATTAGTCGCTCAATCTTCAGCAGCGTCAGTTCCTCCAATCAATCCAGCACCAACATCAGAGACTCCTCAAGTTTATCCACCGGCTTATCCGCCGGTCTATCCTCCTCTTTATACTCCAACTTTTCCGCAAGGACCTGCAGCTCCTTTGCGGTCTCAAGATGATGAGTTTGCAGCTCGTCAAAACTTCTTCCGGGAAGCTGCCCGGGGAAGTCCAGCTAGATTTTTGAACTTTCAGGGAAGTCACCCCTCCTCTTCAGCTCCTGCCTTTGCTCATCCCGCAGCAACCTTTTACTCTTATCCTCCTGCTCCTTTTGCAACTACTGCTCATGTTCCTTACTTTCCTTATGTAGTAGAATCAGAAGAGCCATCGCCGTTTACAGAGAGCGTTCGACATGAACCAACTCCAGTCAACTTCCGGGAGCCACGGTTGCCCATTTACACTGGGGAGACTGATCCTGTCAAGCATCTTCAAGCCTTTGAATCAGCCGTCGCTCTCAAGACCCTCTCAGATGCTACCAAGAGCAAGCTCCTCGTAACGACCTTTGATGGTCAAGTGAGAGACTGGTTCTATGGACTGCGACCTCAGTCAATCTCTTCCTTTATTGATTTGCGAAGGGAGTTCCTGCTCAGGTTTTCTACCTCTTCAAAGAGGAAGGGCGGTCCAGAAGCCCTCTTTGAGATCAGGCAGCGAGATAATGAGACTTGGTCTCATTTCGTAGATCGATTTCAGAAAGAAATCTTGGACATTGAGATCGTTGATCAAGAAATGTACCGAGTGGCTCTCATCCACGGCCTGCGTGAAGGCCCTCTAAAGTTTGAAGCTAATGTCCGAGCACCGAGGACTTATCAAGAGCTGATTGGTTTAGCCAACTCGTATATTCGCGGTGAAAAGAGCAACCCCAGCTTCGTCTCCAGGCTGGTATCAGAAAAAAATTCTTCTTCTTACAAGCAACCTTCGAGGTCTCCTCGGAAAGACTTTCCATCTCTCTCTAGGAAAGCAAGAAGATTTCAGCATCATCAACACCCCTTCCAAGGCCATGATCATACCCAAGAGCGGCTGCTGCCATTATCAACATCATCTTCGCTAACAGCTGCAGTTCATCAGCAGCAAGAAGGTGATCTGCCAGAATTTGAGCTGGATGAGGTCATGCAAAAAGTTAGCCAAATCATGAAGGATAAGGCATATCCCAAAAGGCCTTACCAGCCGGCGAATCAGAGATCAAGAAATTCAGACCCATTCTGTGAATTCCACAAAGAGAAAGGTCATTTAACTGAAGATTACAAGGCCCTTCGGCGATTGGTTGAAAGATTGCTCATCGAGGGCAAGATCAACGACCTGGTCAAGAAAATTGATTCTTCAAAACCTTCCACCTCCAAGGGCAAGGAGGTGGCTGAAGGTCAGCTAGAGTGCATAGAGATACATGACAAGGGCCGTCTGGGGTCCATTGATTTTGCAAGTGAGTGCATCGATGTCGTTGACGAAGGTCCCCTTGGAAGGCTATTTTGAAGCAAAGAGGACACAGTTCTTGCTTCATCAGCTATGACCAATCGCAGTTCCTCAAAGCCCCTCACAATCGTGACTGATTGCCTTTACTTTACTCTTCAAACATTTTACTTTTCAGCACTTCTAAGTGTTTCATTTTTCATTCAATAAAGCTTACATCAGAGATCTCATACTGACACAGTTCCCTTTTTGTGATGCTTCTTCTCCATATTTTTCTCTTTGCCAAAGAAATCACTGAACCATCGAGATATCGCCAAGTCTTGCTCAGTGCCCCCTCGAGATTGTCCTCAGGCGTAAAACCACAATGACCACATATGATGAGGAGCTTTCTCATATGTGTAGTGGGGGCCGTTCAACTCTCGTGCGGAGGATGACGGGGCTTTGGATCCCGGCCGATGCCTAGAGCAGTGTGAGTGCCTAGGGGAGGCCTCCTGTGATAGTTCTATCGTGCTCCGTTAGGGATACGTTACAGTTACGATGATCTTCGCGTGACAAGCAATGGCGATCAAGTGTAACCTTGTCTCTTTGATCATCTCACAACTGTGACGGCCGAACACTCTATGGTACTCTCAATCCGTGCCTCCGTGGGACTCACAACTCCGCTGATCAATCCGCAGACAAGCAATAGGCCACTTGGCACAACTAGTCTAATTGATCAGCGATGCTTGTAACCCGAGGCAAGAGAGCAGTGCATCTGTCGATCCTTCTTAGGATTGTTTCTTGTTTATTTGTGCCCTTCTAAAGGATGCGCGGCCAGCCCGCTTTGGTTAGGACTACACCCAGGATGACTTTGGCAAGTGATGCATAATGCCCACGGGGAACACCTGTAGCAGCATTCAACCTTTTAGTTCATCCTCGGGG
This sequence comes from Platanthera zijinensis, assembly GCA_039513925.1. NCBI lineage: Eukaryota > Viridiplantae > Streptophyta > Magnoliopsida > Asparagales > Orchidaceae > Platanthera > Platanthera zijinensis. The sequence goes on along the minus strand of CM077090.1, from coordinate 149,036,027 downwards.
GTAGCCTCTTTTCTCTCCTTTTTTTACCTTCTTACAGGTCAACAGGTTGAATTCAACCCATTCTAAAGATCTACAACATCTCTCTTGGCTTATGCTCATCTTATATGCGCTACCTGCATAAGCTCTTATCAGATAAATGATCAACAAGTTCTCCTATCAAATGTTAATCATACATCATTTAAGGCATATGGAACTTCCAGATTGACAAGCCGTGCCATCGTGAATCTAATTTCGGATTTTCTTATCTTGCGGATCTGAGTTATTATGTTGACAGTATACCTTGATCACGCGAGACAATCATCATCACAGTTTAATCATTATTCAATTGATAGCAGAGTATGTCAGGTACTTGCACCTTGCTCTCTCATCATATCTGTTTGCTTACCTGTCTTCTACAGAGACCAGCAGATAGTAGCAAGTTCCTCTCAGGTACTTGCAGCTTATTTTCTTCTTCTACCTGCCTGCTTACTCTCCTTTTGCAGAAATTAGCAGATAGTGACAAGTTCCTTTCAGGTATTTGCACCTTACTCTTCTATCATATCTGTTGCTTACTTTTCCTTTGCAGAGATCAACAGATACCCGCAAGTTCTTTTCAACTCAGGTACACACAAGATGTACCTCCTTTTACCTATATTGACTTTTCTTCATAGGTAAAATATGGGCACTGACAGATCTTTCAGGGGCATCAGGTTCTATCTCTCCTGATCTCTAAATTGTTTCTTTACTGTTTATCAAGGGGAGGATCACGATTTTTGTGGGTCTCTTACTTTTTCGAAGTTCCCTGCGGAACTTGAAAAAGTGCGGGGATTATGTTAACCCCAAAATCGGCAATCCTCTCCAATGTGCCTATTGTTTCTGCTTTTTCTCTTACAGGTTCCCATCCGCAAGGAGCAGGTTACCCGTGATGTCCACCGTGTTCGCGCAAGACGGACTGTCGGGTCCAAAATCGCCCAAGGTTGGATGCTCCGCCAGCCGCCCGCCAGGGGCGGCCTCCGCTCGCCTCCGCGGGCCGCCCGCAAGGGGGCGGCCTGCCCTGGCTGGGCGGACTCCACCCGGAGTCCGCCCCCAGGCCGCCCGCAAGGGGGCGGCCTGGCCCTGGCTGGGCGGACTCCACCCGGAGTCCGCCCCCAGGCCGCCCGCAAGGGGGCGGCCTGCCCTGGCTGGGCGGACTCCACCCGGAGTCCGCCCCCAGGCTGCCCGCAAGGGGGCGGCCTGGCCCTGGCTGGGCGGACTCCACCCGGAGTCCACCCCCAGGCCGCCCGCAAGGGGGCGGCCTGCCTTGGCTGGGCGGACTCCACCCGGAGTCCGCCCCCAGGCCGCCCGCAAGGGGGCGGCCTGGCCCTGGCTGGGCGGACTCCACCCGGAGTCCGCCCCCAGGCCGCCCGCAAGGGGGCGGCCTGGCCCTGGCTGGGCGGACTCCACCCGGAGTCCGCCCCAGGCCGCCCGCAAGGGGGCGGCCTGGCCCTGGCTGGGCGGACTCCACCCGGAGTCCGCCCCAGGCCGCCCGCAAGGGGGCGGCCTGGCCCTGGCTGGGCGGACTCCACCCGGAGTCCGCCCCCAGGCCGCCCGCAAGGGGGCGGCCTGGCCCTGGCTGGGCGGACTCCACCCGGAGTCCGCCCCCAGGCCGCCCGCAAGGGGGCGGCCTGGCCCTGGCTGGGCGGACTCCACCCGGAGTCCGCCCCCAGGCCGCCCGCAAGGGGGCGGCCTGGCCCTGGCTGGGCGGACTCCACCCGGAGTCCGCCCCCAGGCCGCCCGCAAGGGGGCGGCCTGGCCCTGGCTGGGCGGACTCCACCCGGAGTCCGCCCCCAGGCCGCCCGCAAGGGGGCGGCCTGGCCCTGGCTGGGCGGACTCCACCCGGAGTCCGCCCCCAGGCCGCCCGCAAGGGGGCGGCCTGCCCTGGCTGGGCGGACTCCACCCGGAGTCCGCCCCCAGGCCGCCCGCAAGGGGGCGGCCTGGCCCTGGCTGGGCGGACTCCACCCGGAGTCCGCCCCAGGCCGCCCGCAGGGGGCGGCCTCCGCTCCGGCAAGGGAGGACTCCTCCTGGAGTCCCCCCAAATTAGCCCGGAGTTGCCTGCTCCAGATCCGCCTGCTTGCTCCTCAGGTCACACAGCTTGCCTGCCCTCTTCCAGCTGCCAACAGGAAGACTGCCCCAGCAGAGGAAGGTTCCAGTCCGCGGAGTCCGCCGAGGTCGTCGATCTCATTTTCTCAGTCCGCGGAGCCCGCCGAGGTCGTCGAGGATGACGTCATGGGCCCCGCTTCAAAGATTCTCCCCGGGCCTATAAATACCCCCCAAGGCCTCTCATTCTGGACGGGTGGGAGGAGAACTGCAACCTTGATCAAAGGCTGCGGACTCGGTTTTCTCAGTCCGTCAAGGTTGATCAAGCAAGGTCGGCGGACTCAAATCTCCAGTCCGCCCAGGTCGTCAAGGGCTGTGGACTTAGCTTTTTCTGCTCTCAGCAGCTTGCGCAGCCTCCGCAGCCTCCGATTTCCAGGTCTCCCAGGTCGTCAAAGCTGTGGACTTAGTTTTTTCTGCCATCAGCTGGCAGCTTGCGCAGCCTCCGCAGCCTCCGATTTCCAGTTCTCTGCAGCCTCTTTTGCTTAGTTTCTGGCATCTCCTTCCTTAACCGCCAGCTTCCCCCATTGTACCCTTTACTGCTCTTATATGTAATGGTGCATTAGCAAGTTGTAACTCTTCTTGATTAAAGGAAAAGCCCGTCGCAAGAGTGGCATTCAAGCCGCGGCGGGCGAAGTCTGCTGTTGCCGCTGCTAGCGGCCTCCTCTCTTCTTCTCTCCTCTCCCGGCATCAACCTGCAAAGCTAACCATTCAAGTAGCTGTCTGCTCGACAGTACCCGAGCAAGCTTCCTCTCTATCCCCGCAACCCTTCTTCCTTCATCCTTAGCCTGTGAGATCGAACACCCGTTAACTGGTCGGTGTCGCATTTCGCGCATCAACATGCATGATCTGAACATTTTATATAAAACATAATTCATTTAATTACTAACATGAAATCTTAACATTTATCACTATAATAAATAATGTTCATGCTCAAAAAGACTACTAGTATTACAATTATACATCAAATGAGATGCAATTCATATAAGTGAGAATCCAATCAAAATAACTTTCATTCACTAACTCATATCATTCTAAACGTATCAAGACCTAATCTACAATTTGACGATGTAGGTATTCAAATGTCACATAAAATAAGAAAAGACGCAATCAAGGTAAGTCAATGTTTGCAAGAGAGAGAGATTTCTCTACTTGCCTTAAATGAAACTGAATATGACGGTGGCGGCTGAGCGGCGCAAGCAAAAATTAAGAAATCTATTTTGGACCTGCTCATGAACGACGAAAGTGATACAACAAAATTCAACATGCTAGCACATGCATTCTGAAAGTTTTTGTTTCAAGAGTAGCTAAACACCTAAAGGGGGTGAATAGGTTTTAAGTCTTTAATGACTTTCTTTTACTTTGGTGAGTTTAGTGTTTGACTTTATGTTAGCTTTCAAGAATTAACACCAGCACACCAGAATTTATAATGGTTCCCCAAGGTATGGGTACATCCACTTTCCCTCCCACCTTTCTAACAGTGTGTTAGACAAGGCAATCTTTACCAAAACTCAGTTCAATGAGCTTACAACGCATATCCCTCATGATCTCTCAAACTCCTCTAAGTCCTACCTCTGGCCCAAGGCCCTACAACTCAGAAATAAAATCTTCTACAGCTCAGTGATCCTTCTGATCACCTACCTAAGACTTAATCAAAAGTCCTACACTCAGGCTAGGAGGATAGCCCTACACTCAGATCCACCACAAGATCCTACCTCAGACGCAAAGGCCTTACCTCAGATTCTCAACAGAATCCTACCTCAGGCACACGGGCCCTACCTCAAATCCACAGAAGAATCCTACAACTCAGTCTTTATATTTCAGGCTTACAGCACAGATCAAGATTGATCCTACATGAAGAGATAGTTGTTGATGATGATGGACTCCAGAGCAGTGATGCTCTGAGTTTTCCCTTTGGACTGAGTGACCTCAGCCCTAACTTCTTCACAGCACCAAAGAACTAGATCTTTAGGATGGTTTAGCTTGTGCTGGGAAGAAACTCAAAAACTAAAATTTATGAACTTGTTGAAGACAAAATGAGATTTTTGTTCTTTTATTTCTTCAACAACCCACCTTATCTGAAGCTTTCAGACTTGTTATAGCTCACCAGTTGCAGAGCTCTTCTTCTTCGTTTCCAGGAAGAAGATAACCAAAAGCTTTTTCTCCAAAAAGTACTTTTTAATTTCTCGAAACTCTGCTTTTGTATCCCGTCGTTCAATGGCTCTTTGCGCAGTATGGACTAACCGGAAATGGCAACTGCTCCATCACTTTTGCATTTACAGCTGTACTAATGGCATACGGTGACTTTTGTCATCTAGCGCGCTGATCTAGTAATATTTGAATTTGTGCTGACGTCAGCATGACTCAACACTTCTGGACTTAGCAAATTCCAAACAATCTGCACAGGCGTTGAGTGAAGTCTTGTCACTCAACGCAAATGTACTTAGCAGAATTCTGCATCTTCAGGCATTGAGTGAGTATTCATCACTCAACGCTTTGACTTGACTTGTATAGTCTAGCTGTTAAGGAGTTGAGTGACCCTTCATCACTCAACGCATCTGGACTTGGTTGAAATTACTCTGCATGAAGGCGTCAAGTGCAGCTTCCTCACTCAACGCTTCATGACTTAGCTTGACTTCTTGATGAGGCGTTGAGTGGCCCGTCTTCACTCAACGCTTCTGCACTTAGACAGATTTCTTGGTGAGTAGAAGTTGAGTGAACTGTCTTCACTCAACGCTTCTGTCCTTAGACAGATTTTTTGTCAGCAACACTGCGGCTTTGACTGCATGTAGTTCTATCAACGCTTTTAGACTTCTAGCATTGAGTGAAGTAAGTTCACTCATCGCTTCTGGACTTAGGCAAATTTCTTGTTTACACTACTGAGGCTTTGAGTGTTTGAGCTTCTGGCAACGTTTTTATCCTCTTGGCGTTGAGTGAACTGCTTTCACTCAACGCTTCTAAACTTAACTAGATTTCTGCTTTGTCAGCTTCCTGTCTCGAGTTCATCTATCATTGTGACTCAGACTACCTGTCAAATCAGTGCAACAGAGAACAACCTGCATACATTGAACTTAGAGCATGCAACAGATACAATCATGTGTATACCACTGTCCTGTGGGCCTTCTTCAAATCTAGGACATTGTGATCAATGGATCCAACAATCTCCTCATATTTGAAAAAGTCAGAACCCTAGTCAATGATATACACTACCATAAAATAGAAAACACATTCACAACACACAGGAGCAGTATTTGACACATAATCATAAATGAAATTTTCATTCAAAGAGATAATAACAATTAGATAGTGTGCTTAAAATAATTTACAAAGACCTACAGTCCTTAAGGAGTACAAAAAAAAATTTTATGTTTCAGGTTCCCTTTGACTATTCCCCTGCTTGGTTTCTTTGCAGTCTTTTCTTGATCTTCAGATTTCTTCTCATTTTGTCTCTCAAAATAGTTGTAAGGCTTAGGAAAGTATTTACTGAGCTCAACAGCATCTGGTGGCACAACACCTGACTTTTTATCTCTTTTGAACTTCCTCCTGGCCTCTTCATTTATTTCTAACTTTGCTCATTTTAGGGAGCTATAAAGCTTTTCCCTGTCAGTTTTCTTCTCTTTGACCTGATCCCAAGCAGACAAGATAAGAGTCCTCAATTGAGGACTCCACTTCTCAATGTCTGGTCTGGTCTTCATCTCTTCTCTGTATCTTTTCTTGCTGAGTCTGACCTCTTGCTCTTTTTCAGTAACAGACTTGCCTCTAGCTCTTGCTATCTGATCAGTAGTGGGGTTGAATGTAGGAATTACAGCAACAGTAGAAGGTTTAGTCAACTGAGCACCACTTTGATCACCATATTGATCACCATATTGATCACCATACTGTCTATCATATAGACCTTCTTGAATGGGGGCTGGAAAAGCAGGAATGTTGTCATATGTATGATGTTCAAGACCTAATGAACCTCTGATTACATTGGTTACCCAAACAGCATTCTCAGTGTTAGCCTTGATCATTGTCTTCTCCCCCTTTATGACTTCTTCAGATACAGCTGCAGTCGGGGAGTTCTTGGCTATAGAGAGTCTTTCATCCGGAAATTTTATCTCCTTAGTGACATGATTCTTGACCTCTATCATATGATCATCTACATATTTAGTGCAGGCATCCATTCTCCTTTCCAGGGTTTTCTTGTTCTCTTCCATGATGATTTTCTGCACATCATGAACCATTTTCATGTTACTGGTTGTTATGTTCTGATTCTCCATTATATCATTCTGAGTTTGTCTGATTTCTGCAAGCTTGCTTTCAGTATAGGTTACAGTAGGGGCTGCTCTCATGAAGAATGCCACTGTATTGGCCTTCAATATGTTGACTTCAAATCTGATGGACTTGATTTCAGTGGAAAGATCTTGTCTTACTTCCTTGATGAAATTATCAATGTAGTGCATCAACTGTCTTCTTTGATCATCAAGCAGACCCTTCAGTTGAGCTAGGAAGGTAGGTGACATCTATTCATCTTGATGAGAAGTACCTTGTTCACAAACATCTTAATCCATGTCCCTGGCAATAACTTTTTCTTCTGAGTCAGCCATCATGTACTCTGAAGAATGTGCATCAGCAAGGAAAACAGCAGCAGCTTTACCCTTGTCAGAATCAGAGGAGTCTATGGTATACACTGTTTCTGGAGCAGGGATTTCAGATTGAATCTCTCCCTCAACCTCAGCATTGTCCTTAGAGACATTCTGGTCTTCTACAGTAATGTTATGAACATCTTCTTCCACTGTTGCACGAGCTTGTTCATCCTCAACAAGAGTATTGGTAACTTGCCACAGAGGCACATCAGGAATCAGATCTATTCTGTTCTGGAGATTCTCTAGAAGAGAGTCAATCTTGTCCTGCATGGATTGATCTTGCTCCCCCTCAACAGGAGCATTTATCCTGTCAGTCTCCCCCGCAATACTTGCACATATGTTTTCCACCACCCGCTCAGTCAGAATTTCTGGAGATTCAGTTGGAATCTCTTCAAACTGAGATCCACTCAGTTGATTTCTTAGTGCAGGTTAAGAGGAAATTGAAACCTGAGCACTCATATCCCTTCTTGTCTCCTCAGTAGACTCAAACAGTTAGGGATCATGTGGCTCTTCCACTTTTCTCAGAAGAACTGCTCTTTGTGCTTTCCTTAGGGACTGGTACAGCTTTCTTTTTCTTTTTCTCAACACTTGTTGATGTGGCAGCAGAACTCGGTCCCACCTATCAAACATCTTGGAGTCCATTCTCCTCATGTGATGGATCTTTATTTCTAGCCTCATGTTCAGGATCCCTGGGACAGTACTATGCAGATACAGAGATAATATTCTTCCCAGGTTAGGTTCTGGGATGCATTCCACTATTCTATCAAACAACACCTTTCCCCAGTCTGTTTTCTTAGATAGAATTATCCTGGTCATAAGTTCAAACAACTTTATGGATATCTTATCATGAGAACCAGTCTTGCAAAACAGAGATTTTCCAACTGTATCTGCTAGAAACTTTTCTCTTAGATTCACCTCCTTCCTTAACACTGAACCAGTGGTATGCTTTGAGAGCTCACACCACTTTAGAGCTGTCTTCACATCATCCTGATATAAATTTGTATCTTCATCAGACTGCTTGATTTTTGGTAGTTGAAGTGCTTTGCACAATCTCTTGGGAGTGATTTTGATCTTATGCCTAATGATGGAGGATTTGATTTTGTTTAAGGATGAGTTCACAGTGGCATTGGAGTATAGTTCCAGAACTTCTCTCTTTCATATCAAGATAGGCTCGGACAGTACGAAACTTAGGTCAGCGATCTCTAGTAAGTGTAGAACTAGCAGAACTTCCTCTGGAGCATCCTTGAAACTGTTTCGCACGAGTTCTGATCCCTCGAACAGGAAATCCATTCCTTTTGACGCCATGAATTATCTGAGCTTCTGAAAGTTTATCGAGCTTTCGTCGCAGGTAGACAGCAGGTCGCTAGGGCTAGGAATAGTGTTTCTTATTCCAAGCACACACACTTCTATTTATAGTTACCTCTTATTAGAAAATATGGAGAGGAGCGTACCTGTTGTGATAACCACGAGGAGATCAACGGCTGAGATTAATCCCATGAGATAGCCGCAATCTGAAGTCCCTGGCAGTATGCGTTGAGTGGACTCGACGCACTCGACGTCTGGAGTTGTCTCAGCGCACTCGACGCTCTCGACGCCTGGACACTTAGACTCAGCGCACTTGAAGTTTGATGCTGTCTCAGCGCACTCGACGTCTGAGAACTTAGACTCGTATCTTCTTTGTTATCTTGTAGGGATTAGTATTACCTGCATCTAAAATGCATGAAGAATTACTAAAGATATATTAAGTTTATCATACCTAATTCAAATTTGAAGGTGTTGAATTTGGCTTCATCTAATGGTTTGGTGAAGATATCAGTCACTTATTTGTCTGTAGGAACAAACTCAAAACTGATATCTTCATTTTCCACATGCTCTCTAATGAAATGATACTTAATCTCTATGTGTTTAGTCTCGCTATGATATACAGGATTCCTACCAATAGAGATTGCACAAATAGAATCACAAAACATTAGAGTTCTACTTAACTTGAGATTGTAGTCCTGAAGCTGATGTTGGATCCAAAGTAGCTGAGCACAGCAGCTTCCAGCTGATATGTATTCTAATTCAGCTGTTGAAATTGCAACACATGATTGATTCTTATTGTTTCAAGACACAAACCTTCTTCCTAGAAATTGACAGGAGTCAGAGGGTGCTTTTCTTATCTTATTTGCAACCTGCAAAGTCTGCATTTGAATACCCAATTAGTTCAAAATCATTATTTGTAGGGTACCACAGGACAAGATCAGGTGTTCCCTCAAGATATCTCAGAATTCTTTTTGTTGCAGAATAATGACTCCTTAGGGTAAGCCTAGTACCGAGCATAAACACATATAGCATATAAGATGTCTGGCCTACTAGCAGTAAGGTAAAGGAGTGAGCACATTATGCCTCTATACAAGGTTTCATCAACATGTTTCTCAGTCACATCCTTGTCTAATGACACATTTGGCCTCATAAGAGTTTTCATTATAGGGGCACTCTTCATTCCAATTTTTCTAATTAACTCCTTTGTGAGCTTAGACTAAGAGATGGATAATTCATTCTCAGACTGTCTTACTTGGAGTCTCAATAAGTACTTGAGTTCACCCATACTGCTCATCTCAAATTTCTCTTGCATAAGTTTAGCAAACTTCTTGCAGTGGTCATCATCAGTAGACCCAAAGATTATGTCATCTACATAAATTTGTACTAGGATGATATTACCCTTGACTTCCCTTAGGAATAATGTCATGTCTATCTTTCCGCTTGAGAATTTGTTCTCAATGAGAAAGCTAGACAGTGTTTCATACCATACCCTAGGGGCTTGCTTCAACTCATATAAAGCTTTTCTAAGCTTAAATACATAATCAGGAGAGTTAGAGTTAACAAAACCTGAGAGTTGCTTAACATAGACTTCCTCTTTTAGGTCGTCATTTAAGAAAGCTGACTTTACATCCATTTAGTAGACCTTGAATCATTTATGTGCAGCATATGCAAGGAATAGTCTTATAGCTTCCAATCTAGCTACTAGTGCAAAGGTTTGATCAAAATTAATACCTTCCTCTTGCATGTATCCCCTGGCAACCAGTCTAGTTTTATTCTTGATTATAACATCATTCTCATCAAGTTTATTCATATAGATCCACTTGGTTTCAATGATGTTATGTCATTGTGGTCTGGGAACTAGCATCCAGACCTTGCATCTTTTGAACTGGTTCAGTTCTTCTTGCATTGTCACAATCCAAAATGGATCTATGTTAGCACCTTCAAACCTTTTAGGTTCAACCTGAGACAAGAAGCTGGAGTACATAGTAATGTTGAGGCTTCTGCTTCTTGTTGTAACCCCTTGACTAGCATCTCCTATGATCTGATTTTTGGGATGATTGCTCAAATGCCTGACAGCAAGAGGCATTCTTTCTTCAGTATCATGAACCTCAGTGGTTGGATCTTGCTAGTCTTCACTCATCTCATGTGTACTTTGTCCTTCAGGAATGCACGCATCATCTTCTTCTTGGACAGTTGGAGGAGTGTCCAAGATGGTTAGTTTATCCATCTCCAACTCTACACCTGCAGATCTAGAGAAGCTAGGCAGCTCACTGTTAATCATAGATGATTCATCAAAGACTACATTCACTGACTCTTCTACAACTTGATTTTTCAAGTTATAGACTCTATAGGTTTTGTTATGGTTGTTGTACCCAACAAAGATTCCTTCATAGGATTTGGCAGCAAACTTAGTCAAGTAAGACTTCTCATTATTGAGCACAAAGCACTTGCTACCAAAGATCCTGAGATAGGCTAGATTTGGTTTTCTGCCCTTCATAATCTCATAGGGAGTCTTCTGGTGATACTTGTTAATAGAGGCTCTATTCAGGACATATGCAGTGTTCACTGTCTCAGCCGAGAAGTATTCTGGGAGAGAAGTGTCACTGAGTAGTGTCATACCAGCCTCTATGAGAGTCCTATTTTTCCTCTCAGCAATCTCATTTTGCTGGGGTGTTCTTGGAGAAGAAACTCCAGATGAATCTCTTGTTCTTCACAGAACTTTGTCATGCCTTCAGACTGAAATTCAGTACCATAGTCACTTCAGATTTTGACCACAAAACTATTTTTCATTCTGAATTTGTCTAACAAAAGTCACAAAGAAGTTAAAGGTTTCTGACTTTTTCTTTATAAAGAAAACCCAAGCAAATCTAAAATAGTCATCAACTATCACAAGTGTATAGACTTTCCTACCTATACTGTGAACTGGCATGGGACCAAACAAGTCTATATGCAAGAGGTACAAACACCTCTCAGAATCCTTGGCCCCAACGCTCTTAAAAGATGTTTTGATCTGCTGGTCCTTTTGACATGCAAAGCAAATGCCCTCCTTGGAGCATCTTATATTGGGTCTATTTTTGAATAGCCCTTCACTGAAGAGCTTGTTAATTGTCTTGTAGTTCAAGTGAGCAAGACTTTTGTGTCATTGTACACAATATGAGACTTTCTCATTTGCTACAAGATACATTGGTGAGTCTGTACCTAAACATAAGAAGTTTAAACAATATATATTTTCACTCCTAGATTCTGTCAACATGACATCTTGGTCACTTGACCTTTTGATCAGACACTCATCATTGTGGAAGACAATGACATAGCCCATATCATATAATTGGCTTATGCTAATCAGATTGTGTTGCAATCCTTCCACATAAACTACTTTTGAGATTGAGACTATGTCATTGGTGATCATATCATAGCCCTTGGTAACTCCTCTGTCTGAATCTCCAAAGATCACCTTAGGTCTATTCTTCATAGGAGAATAATCCTTCAGGTGACCCCTTATTCCAGTCATATGTCTGGAACATCCACTGTCCAAGTACCATATTGGTGCATAGGTACTTGGACTATCCTGTAAACACAGTTTAGTTTACCTTAGGACCCCAAAAGGGATTGAGTCCTTGGTTCTTGTTAGTCTGAAAATAAGCATGGCTACCTGCAGCTCTTCTAACAGGAAGACTCACACTAGCCCTTGGCACACTAGGGTTGTGCCAGCAGTCTATGGCAAAGTGTCCCACCTTGCCACAGCACCAACATTCATGAATGTTGTATCTCCCCTTCTGAACAGCCCTTGTGGAGTACAAGCTGTCAACAGATGTCTGTTCAGAAAGGAGAGCAGTAGTTTTCTTCTTGTTTTTTTCAACAAGAATCTGACTGAAAGTTAGTCTGGCAGTGGATGTACATGGCTTACTATCTGACTTACCCTTAGTCAGGGTGTCTGCTGAAGGAACTTGAGAATAGGTCATTGTCTTATCCTTGAGTGTGGGGGCTGGAGCACCAAACACAAATGGTCCATAATGGGTCATCTGGATTTCCTCATGGGGAGCCTTCAAAGCACTCATACCCATGTCCTTTCTCCCTCCATTGTAAGATACATTTGTATTCTTACAAGAAGAGTTCTCATTGTTCCAGTGACCATACATGTTGTCCTGTTCATACATGTTGGAAGGGAGGATTACCTTGTAAAAGGTGGTCTAAGACACTATAGGGGTTTTGCCTTTCCCTTTAGAATGGGCAGCTCCAGAATTCCACTTGAACCCCAAGCCTCTCTTATCCTTTTGAGAGGTAAAGGAGTCTATTAGTGGCAGTACTGATTTGGGCTTATAGAATTCAGTCACTAACTTTCTCTCCTTAAGGAGATTCTCTTTAAGATCCATAATGACCTTGTTCTTCTGGTTGATGGTCCCAATTTGGATGATTGAGATTGTCTTCAGTTTGCTAACTTCCCTCCTCATCTGAGCTAGAAAGGTTGTTGACTCAGACTGCAGGGAAGCAGCTTGCTGTAGGGAGACAATCTTTTTAGCTTGTCTCTTGACAAGCCTTTTGCTCCTCTTCAGAGCATCCAGAATTGCACTATACTTGTCAATCAATTGATTGACATCATCTTCAGAATCTGAACCATCATCCTCACTGGAGAAAGGGGATGTTTCAGAATCTTAGCCAGACTCATAGATAGAAGGAGAGCTAGGGATAGAATGTACCTCATCAGGAATAGCATTATCCTGATTTTCTTCTGATAGAGTTATGAGACTGAATTCCGCATCTTCTTCACAGTCACTGTCAATAGAGGACAGTGGAGCCCTTATGCCTGATGGGTCATCTGGATGATCTGCCTCTTCTTCAATGGACATGAGACCAATGTAGGCCTCCTCTTCATCTGATTCTGAAGATTCAGAATCACTGTCAAATAGACAGACTTTCTTCTTGGCCAAGAAGGTCTTCTTAGTCTTCTTGTTCCTGTGAAGCTTTTTGCCTTCAGACTTCATCTCCTCCTTCCTCTTAACTGGACAGTCAACAATGACATGTCCACTACTGTTGCAATAGTAACAAATAACACTAGACTTAACATATTTGTTTTGTTTGGAGACATACCTTTCCCCAGAGGGGTCATTTCTGTCTTTGTCCTTGTTAGAGTAGGGCTTCTTTGAGGTGGAGCTAGAAGATCCTTTGTTCTTCCATTGTCTCCTCCTGGTCAGCAATTTCTTGAACTGCTTGGAGAACAGTGTTAGTTCTCCATCTGACAGTTCATTCCCAGAGGAGCTGGGATCTGAGCATTCCGACTCAGCAACTCTCGTTGGAGAAGAAGAGGTCTTTTCCCTGCTTCTTCTTGTGGCTTCAGCTCTGAAGGTCACTGTCTTCTCTTTGCTGAGAGATCTGACTACATCCTCTTCAGCCTTTATGTAGTTCAGCTGCATATCATGGGATAGTAGCTTCCCAAACAAGTTCTAAGGTAGAGTGTTGGCCAGGTTGCCAACTTCTCTGACGGCACGGATCTTGATATCTCATTCCTTGTTTAGGGATCTCAAGAACTTGGCATTCAGCTCATAATTAGTGAACTATCTGTCATATGTGATCAGACTGTTCACTATCATGAATAACTTCTCAGAGTATTCAGCCATGGAATCCTTCTTCGCTTGCTTGAATGCTTCATATTGCTGATTTAGGAGGGATTTCCTATCATCCTTCACTTCTTTTGTTCTTTCCATATAGACAACAAGAGAATCTCACATCTCTTTAGCAGTATTGCAGTGAACCAAGTTCTGGAAGGTGGAGTCATCTATCGCACTAACAATGATGTTTTGTGCTCTCTTATCCATAGTGGCCAAGATGACTTCATACTTAGTCATTTCAGTGTATTTCTTTGGGGTTTTAACATCCAGGACAGAGATTTTCATGAGAATGAAAGGTCCTTCTTGAACTGTAATGAATATCCTTGAGTCTGATGCTTCCATGAATAGTCTGACCCTCTCTTTCCAAATCTCAAAGTTTTCCTTTCTGTAGATAGGGAGCTTCATGGAGCTCAACTCCTTGTGGTTCTCACCTAAACCCATGAAGCAAATCTTTAGCTACTCCTGGAGATCTATTCAGACGGTTATGTCTTTTTTGAACAACCTCTCACTGATACCACTTGAAAGTCTTTGTTTTAATAGTAGTTAAACACCTAGAGGGGGGGTGAATAGGTTTTTAAGTCTTTAATGACTTTCTTTTACTTTGGTGAATTTAGTGATTGACTTTATGTTAGCTTTCAAGAATTAACACCAGCACACCAGAATTTATAGTGGTTCCCCAAGTTATGGGTACAGTCATTTTCTCTCCAACATTTCTAACAGTGTGTTAGACAAGGCAATCTTCACCAAAACTCAGCTCAATGAGCTTACAACACAGATCCCTCAGGGTCTCTCAAACTCCTCCAAGTCCTACCTCAAGCTCAAGGCCCTACAACTCAGAGATAAAATCTCCTACAGCTCAGTGATCCTTCTGATCACCACCTCAGACTTAATCAAAAATCCTACACTCAGGCTAGGAGGAAAGCCCTACACTAAGATCCACCACAGGATCCTACCTCAGGCACAAAGGTTCTACCTCAGATTCTCAACAGAATCCTACCTTAGGCGACAGGCACACAAACCCTACCTTAGATCCACAGAAGGATCATACAACTCAGCCTTTATATTTTCAGGCTTACAGCTCAGATCAAGATTGATCTTATAGGAAGAGATAGTTGTTGATGATGATGGACTCCAGAGAAGTGATTCTCTGAGCCTTTTTTATGGACTGAGTGAGCTCAGCCTTAACTTCTTCACAGCACCAAGGAAGTAGATCTTCAAGATGGTTCAGCTTGTGTTGGGAAGAAACTCAAAAACTAAAGTTTTTGAACTTGCTGTTGAAGACAAAATGAGATTTCTGTTCTTTTCTTTCTTCAACAGCCCATCTTGTCTGAAGCTTTCAGACTTGCTATAGCTCACCATTTGCAGAGCTCTTATTCTTTGTTTCCAGGAAGATGGCCAAAAGCTTTTTCTCCAAAAAGTACTTTTTAATTTCTCGAAACTCTGTTTTTATATCCCGCTGTTCAACGGCTCTTTGCACAGTATGGACTGGCCGAAAATGGCAACTGCTCCATCACTTTTGCATTTACAGCTGTACTAAAGGCATACGATGCCTTTTGTCATCTAGCACGTTGATCCCGTAATATTTTAATTCTTGTTGACGTCAACATGACTCAGCACTTCCGGATTTAGTAAATTCCAGACAATCTGCACAGGCGTTAAGTGAAGCTTTGTCACTCAACGCAAATGTACTTAGCAGAATTCTGCATCTTCAGGCGTCTTCAGGCGTTGAGTGAGCCTTCATCACTCAATGCTTTGACTTGACTATTATAATCTAACTGTTAAGGCGTTGAGTGACCCTTCATCACTCAACGCATCTGGACTTGGTTGAAATTACTCTGCATGAAAGCGTCGAGTGTAGCTTCCTCACTCAACGCTTCCTGACTTAGCATGACTTCTTGATAAGGCGTTGAGTGACCCGTCTTCACTCAACGCTTCTGCACTTACACATATTTCTTGGTAAGTAGGCATTGAGTGAACTGTCTTCACTCAACCCTTCTGTCCTTAAACAGATTTCTTGTCAGCAACACTGCGGTTTTGACTGCATGTAGTTCTGTCAACGCTTTTAGGCTTCTGGCGTTAAGTGAAAGTGATTTCACTCAACGCTTCTGGACTTAGGTAGATTTCTTGTCTGCACTACTGAGGCTTTAACTGCTTGAGCTTTTATCAACGCTTTTAGCCTCTTGGCGTTGAGTGAAGTGTTTTACTCAACACTTCTGGACTTAACCAGATTTCTGCTTTGTCAGCTTCCTATTTTGAGACCATCTGTCATTGTGACTCAGACTACCTGTCAAATCAGTGCAACAGAGAATATCATGTATACATTGAACTTTGAGCATGCATTAGATACAATCATGTGTATATCATTATCCTGTGAGCCTTCTTCAAATCTAGGACATTGTGATCAATGGACCCAACACATTCTACGGCGCGGAATTTAAACAAAGAGGGTTTAGCAGATTACCTCCCTCAAAAGTGAGGGGAGAGAAGGTTACCATGCGGAAACGGAGACTTGAAGGTGTTTAGGTTACAGAGGCCTAAATCGGAGAGGGTTTTTAGCAATCACACCAACTGATCGAGGAGCGGCGCCAAAAAACAAAAATACACAGGAATTGGTCGATTATACGGAGAGGGGGTTGTCGGCTCTAGAGCAAAGGTGAAGAGCAGGAGGCGTCGGCGGCCTTGAGGAAGAAGCAAGAGGAGGCGGGATCGGCAGACGCATGAGATCGGGAGCGGGAGGGGGAACTTCGCGCGGCTTGTGGGTTCGAGACGGGCGAAACCCTGGGACAAAGTATTAAAATGATCGGTGGGCCGACTATCTATTAGAGGGGAAATTTAATTAAGGAAATTTATTTTATTTTGGTATTTAAAAATTTGTCATTATTAGCAATTTGTTTTACGTTTTTTTATATGCTTAAAACCAAAGTTGTTACATCCGTCATCGACGGTTTCATTGCATTTAGTTTTGGGTTAGTGTGTCACATCTGCATCCGACCCCTAGAAGTCTAGATATTGTGCACCCTCGTAGTCTACCCTACATCAATTGATATCAAAGAGAGGTTGGGTCGTTTGCATGCTCCATAGTGGTAGGAATTTTAGAGCAAGCATGTCAGATACACTAGTCATCGACGACCGAGCGACAAGCTCGAATTCGGGTGCCTCTTTTACTGAGTTTCAGCCAAGGTTGTCAAGTTCAAGATCCTAGATGAGATCATTTCGAGGTTGGATCGGATGGTAGGATTGGATCGAGAATCGCTTTACAAAATCTGGATCCGGAATCTTGCGGAGGTGAATCTTCGTTTAGAAGTCTAAACGGAGATTCACCTCGTCGTATTCACCCCGATGCACCTTTGTTCGATGGCCACCTGGACCCGAAAGCCTTTAGCGATTGGCTCCTCGACATGGACCATTATATCGAGTGGTATGGCATGAGCGACGAGCGTTGCGTTCGCTTCGCTAAAATGAAGCTAGTCGGACAGGCCAAAGTATTTTGGATTAGCGTAGAGAGAGTTGTTGAGCAAAATGACTATTATCCTATCACCCGATTAGATGATATGAAGCAAAGACTAAAAGATAAGTATCTCCCCGCATCCTATCGAGACCAGTTACTTGATCAGTTACAAAACTTATGATAAGGGACACTTACTGTCGCAGAGTATATGAATCGTTTCGACGAGCTTGTCGTTAGGAGTGACATCTCGAAGGAGCCTATTGCCACCGCCTCTCATTTCAAGGCTGTCCTACGTTCTGAGATTCAGAGAGAGCTAATTCTACAGCGTATCGAGACCGTTGATCAGATATTTCAACTCGCTCTAGAGTGCGAGCAGTACCTCCGATCATCTAGCACGAGGCAGTTCCCCTCTTAGACTGATACCTAGATTTATAGGAAACCTGCTCCGCCCCAGGCCACCGCGGTTGTGCCCTCACGTGTTCCCACAGACACGTAGGGTAAAGCCTTCGCCACTAACGGACAGCGATCAGGGGGTATTCTGTGTTATAGATGTTCTGGCAGATGACACGTGGCGGTGCAGTGCCCTACGTGAAGTCTGCTAGTTGAGGACAAGGAGCAGGGTTTAGAAGAAGGTGATGAGGTTACTGAGGAGATCATTGCCACTGTCGAGGAAGGATGAGAGAGTGACGTCGAGCGATCCTTAGAGATGAGAGTGATCAGGCGCCTCCTACATACGTTATGTGTAGATAAGGACTGACGTCACACTACCATATTCTACACGTACTTTCCTAGCGTAGGCGGTCCCTGCAAGTTAGCTATCGGCAGTGGGAGTTGCGTGAATATTGTGACCCAAAAAGGTCTTGATTGTATGCAATTGAAGGTTGAACCTCACCCCCACCCATATCGTGTTGTACGGGTTGATAAGACAGTGATTCAGGTTACTCAGCGCTGCCTCGTACCGATTAGCACAACCATATTTCAGGATCGGGTTTGGTGTGATGTCATTCCCATAGACATCGCCCATGTGTTGTTCGGCCGCCCCTTGATATTTGACCGTAACGTTACGTGTTTTGGTCGCTCGAAAACGTGTGTCTTTTATGATAAGAGACAGAAGATCACATTGACACCTACACAACCCAAAGAGAAATCCAAGGGTCAGGTTGAGCCTTCTGTGAGCACAAGCGCCTCGAGGCCCCTACATAACTTGAGACGAGGCAAGTTTTTGTGAGATAGCATTGAGTCGAATATCATCTATGTCATGTCGACCACTATGGCTTCTAAGTGCCCCCCTAATGACCACCCCCCAGCAGTGCGTCCCCTCTTGGATGAGTTTACGGATATTATGTCTGAGGAGCTCCCTGATGAGCTCCCCCCCCCACGAGACATTCAGCATGTTATTAACTTAGTCTCGGGGTCTTCTCTCCCGAACTTGCCTCATTATCGTAAGCACCCTGATGAGCATGCTATGCTCAAAAGACAGGTTGATGAGCTTCTTCAGAAGCAATTTATTCGAGAGAGCTTAAGTCTGTGTGTGGTTCCCGCCCTTCTAACCTCTAAGAAGGACGGTAGTTGGCGCATGTGCATCAATAGCTACATCATTAATAAAATCACGGTCAAATATCATTTCCATATCTCACGACCCGATGACCTACTGGATATTATGTTCGGTGCCCAGATCTTTTCCAAGATCGACCTTCGTAGTGGGTGTCATCAGATACGAGTTCATGAGGGGGACGAATGGAAAACGGCCTTTAAGACCAAAAACGGTCTGTACAAGTGGCTAGTCATGCCTTTTGGGCTATCTAACGCCTCGAGCACATTGATGAGTCATGATGCAGGTGTTACGACCCTACATGGGCATGTTTCTGATGGTGTATTTCGATGATCTATTGATCAATAGGCAGACCCAGGTCGACCACCTCGATCATCTGAGGCTTCTCTTTGGCACCCTCCGCCGGGAAAAATTGTATGTGAATTCGAAGTGCTCCTTCCTTTCTGTATTTGTTCCATTCTGGGATTCATCATATCTTCTACTGGAGTATCTGTTGATCCTGAGAAGGTCAAGTCCATTCGCGACTGGCATTTTTCAGTGAACATCCATGAGGCTCGCAGCTTCCACGAACTTGTCACCTTCTATAGGAGGTTTGTTCAGGGGTTCAGTACGATCATGACCTCATTCACGAGTTTTCTTAATAAGGGAGAATTTCAGTGGACCCCCGCAGCTACTAGAACTTTTGAAGAGATCAAAGAGAGATTGACGACGGCTCCCGTCCTGAGACTTCCTAATTTTATCCGTGCGTTCAAGGTCGTGTGTGACACTTCTGGTGTAGGTATTGGTGGCGTATTGAGCCAAGAGGGACATCTAGTTTCCTACTTTAGTGAGAACCTGAACGAGGTCGAGCAAAAATACTTGAATTATGATCATGAGTTTTACGCGATTGTCCAGTCTCTACGCTAGGCACTATCTCCTTCCCCGGAAGTTTGTGCTCTATTCGGATCACTAGGCGTTACGATATATAGATTTGCAGTGCAAGTTGGGACACCGGCACGCCAAGTGGGTTGAGTACCTGCAGGATTTTCACTACGTTCTCAAACACCGAGCTGGTGTTGAGAACAAGCCGGTTGATGCGTTGAGTCATCATGTCTCCTTGCTTCAGACGATGACCGCACGTGTAGATGGGCTTGAGAGAATGATTCTAGATTATCTAACATGCCCCAATTTTGGGGCGATTTATACTGCCTTATCCCGAGACCCCTCGGATCCTGTTGAGGGCTATCAGATCTTTGAGGGATATCTATACCAGGGCTCCCGCCTGTGTATACCCCAGACTTCCTACCGCAATTACTTGATTTGGGAGTTGCACACGGTTGGGCGACATAAATCCATAGTCGTTGTTAAGGATCGCCTCAACTGGCCCAGCCTTAAGAAGGGCGTGGACCACGTTGTCCGTCACTGTCGTATCTGCCAAACGGCTAAGGGCACCAAGCAGAACGCGGGTCTGTACATCTCTACCAGTCCCACACCGGCCTTGGGAGGGCATCAGCATGAACTTTGTGATCGGACTCCCCCGTACTCTTTGGAAACACGATTCCATCTTCGTGGCAGTCGATCGGTTCTCAAAGATGGTGCACTTTTTTGTGTGTCGCAAGACGGTGGATGCTTCACACGTAGCATCCATCTTTATGAGGGACATTTTTAGACTGCGTAGCCTGCCCAAGTTATTGTGTCAGACCACGATGTAAGATTTATGAGTTATTTTTGGAAGACCCTGTGGCACAAGACTGGCACCACCCTTAGGTTCTCCTCGGCATATCATCCACAGTCGGACGGGCAGACTGAAGTAGTAAACCGTAGTTTAGGGAACTTATTGAGGTGTTTAGTGGGAAAGCATGTAGGTAGTTGGGATCTTGATCTTCCAATCGCGGAGTATGCATATAATAGTTCAGTCAATAGGTCTATTGGGTTAAGTCCATTTCATGTAGTGTCAGGATATGATCCTAGAAAACCTATAGACCATATCCCTAGTCCTCTAGAGTCGCGCCCTAGAGAGTCTGCTGAGTCTTTTGCACGACATTTGCATGAGTTACATAAGTCGGTCTGCCGACGGATAATAACGAGCAATGATAATTATAAAACTCATGCAGATAGGCGAAAGCGGGAACAAGTATTTCAAGAAGGCGAAAAGATAATGGCGTGAATCCGCCCTTAGAGGCTCCCTTCAGGGCCTGCCAAAAATTAAGCACTAGGCGAATAGGCCCCTACTCTGTTATAAGTTGCATTGGGACAAACGCTTATCGGCTCGATATCCCAGCAAGTATGGGAATTCATCCATTATTTAATGTTGAGGATCTGACGTCATACTACGAGCCTCACGAGTATATGAATCTGAGCAGTGGAGACACTCAGCCGCCCCTACCTCCACTTTCATTACCTTACCACCCTCATAGTCCACTCATGTCTAATGACCACCACAGTCCACCTATTGCTGACACCCACCCATCTGGGGATTCATTTTCTTTGGTTTCAGGCACCGCCGATCGCACCGGGACCCACCACTCGAGAGATGAGCGATGAGAGCATCACAGAGATAAGATCCCGCTAGTTCGTTCCTATCACAGGCGGGCCGCGATGTCGCTACTTGGTACATTGGCAGGGTCGTCCAGATGCAGACGGCGCTTTGATACTACCAGCAGAGCTCGATCGACTCGCCCCTGGACATCGAATTCAGTACAATCGTCTTCATTCATCGAAGATGAAGGCTTTTCAGCCGGGGGGGGGGGGGGGGGGGGGGGGGGGGGGGGGGGTTGATGGGGATCCATTATATAGTGCACCATGAGGGATTCGCCGCAAGGCGGAACTCACGTTCGTGTATTCGCGCAGGAAGGCTTGATCGGATCACCGATCCGACTCCATGGATGTGTCTGGATCTGCGTCGCGAGTCAAAATCATATGTTACTTTATGTTTTTTGATTTATTTTAGTGCATTTTGAGTGGCTTCACCTCTGGTCAATCATAATCGTTGAAGGTGGGATGCCCTAGCTTTTATTTAATTACAAATAGACTTGTAGTTGGCTGGTTTTAGGTCATTGCAGATTTTGGTGATTGTATTCCCGGAATCCCGCGATCCCGCCACGATGCCGACTCCGTGGAACCGTAAGTGACGAATCCTAGGTTGGTATCTCCTTCCCCAAGTCTTCCCCTAACCCTAACCTCCATTCTCCACCCCTTTTTCACTCACTGCAGCTCCTCCAAAGTCCATCCCTAACCGACGGCATGCTGCTTTTTCATCCCTACAGTCGTCGGCCTCTAAACCGCCACCCCTGCTCCAGTTTTCCCCACCCAAAGTCGGCGACCTGCTGCGTCCCATTTCTGCAACTGCCAGCTCACCAACCCCCCTCCACCAAGCCGCCAACTCCAGGCCATATTCCCTTATCTTCCTCCCCCTCCCAATAACCCTAACTCCACCGTTGGCCACCCCTTTCAACCCTTACAGCAGCCCCTCATTCAAACCCTAGTAATCCTTGGTCGCCGCCCCCTCTTCCCGTGGAACAACCTTTCCATAGCCTTCCCCTTTCTGGATCATCCCAGGTCTGGAATTTTCCAGCCCAGATCGGATCTCATATTGTCGGATCTACCCTTCCCCACCCGGATCTGTACCTACATAGCCGATCTCTCCTTTTCCGGTCCGTTTCGGCCATCCACCGCCGAGAACAGCCACCGACGTTATTTTTCAACCACCGGTTCCACATTGGACAGCTATCAAAACGTATCCGGCTCCGGAATCTTCAGTGTCTCGGTCAGCCCACTACTTTGGTGAGTTCGTTGTTGTATCGGATTATTTGATTCAGCATTATTATTGGATTGGCTACTGCATTTGTTTGGAATTGTGCTCGTAGAAATATGTTTACAATACGCTTATAATTTGCAGGTGGGATCTATTCGCCGCGCGCTTAGCCTTGACCCTCAGAGCGGAAGAAAGTCATTAAATAATTGTTTAATTGAATGCTAGTTTTGTTCTTTTAATTATCTGTGTGGGTTAAAATTTCATTTGCTCTAATTTATTTGTCGACGTAACCGGCGGTTTCATTGCATTTAGTTTCGGGTTAGTGCGTCACGCCTGCATCCCACCCCTAGAAGTCTAGATTTTGTGCACCCTTATAGCCTACCCTACATCACTTCTCCTACAACTATGTTACGGTACCAATTACAGGCAACCCGCGTTGGGGGAATGTCTACCGTCGTCGGACCACAACAGAAGACTCGACCGCAGAGGATCCACAGGATCTATTTGAGTAAATCTGAAATATTTATATTCCTAATTTAGTCCTGTTGTCTAAGCCCAAACGGGGGGCCACATATTTATGATTTTATTTTTCCTATATTCTGCTTTTATTTATTTCTTATTTGGTTCCCGTTGTTAATCCCAAACGGGGGGCAAGTTATTTCCTTCTTATGCTCTATTTAACCCTATGAGGGTGGACCGGTTTTATCATGCAATAAGAATTTATCAATCTTCTTTCTCATCCCTAAAATCCTCTCTTCCTCACCTCCTTCTCCACCGTCGCCCCTACCGTCGGCCGCCCATCTACATCCCACCCTGGAGGATCCCCACTCAAGCCGTCGGCAAACGCGATCCCAGGCTTCGGTACATAATAAATTTGTATCAGAGCCACCCACACCGGCCGCCCGCTCCGCCACCGAAAACGACCCATCACGGGTTGTTCCCCGTCTCGCAGCACCAAACAGCGTTCCCCTCCTTCCGCTCCCGGAACCACCACCGATGGCCGACCGCGATCTTCTCCAACAGATTCTGGACCGTTTAGACAAGATGGACTCTCGCCTTGGCGAAGTCGATATCCGTACGGCACACTTAGCCGCCAGATTGACACCCGCCGATCGGCCGCATAGCCCTCTGTCGGCACCCGAGCAAACAACAAGCGACGGACACACTGAACACCGCCCTGGGGGAGGTGCGTTTTCGCGCTACGTAAAGTTGGAATTTCCCGTCTTCGATGGCCGCGAAGACCCGCTCGCTTGGCTCGCAAAGTGCGTGTTATTCTTCGTCAACCAGCGTACCACGGGCGAGGAACGGCTGGGCCTGGCCTCTTTTCATCTCAATGGCGCCGCACAACTGTGGTTCTCACAACTCCAGCGAGAACGGCCATACCTACAATGGGACGAGTTCAAGGCCGCCTGCACGCTCTGTTTCGGCCCATCTCTCTGTGGCAACCCCCTCGGCGACCTAATCGGCCTTCGCCAAATGGGAGCCCTGGACGACTACATCGACCGTTTTCAACTCTTGCTCGCAAGGGCACCTACATGTCGGCTGGATCAACAGGTGGCCATCTTTACAGCCGGACTACAAGAACGACTCCGTCTGGACGTCGAATTCCAAGACCCACCCGACCTCACCACCGCCATGAACATTGCGCGGACATGCGAGCGTCGTATTCTTCTGGATCACCACAACATGCCCCGCCGGGACACCGGGAACTCCTTCCGTGAGTCAACCCTTGCGACACCAACCACGAGGACCGCGCAAACCACATCCATACCACCGTTCCGTCGGCACCTCTCCCACGCCGAAATGACAGAGCGCCGCGCCAAGGGGCTCTGCTTCAACTGCGAAGAACAATTCGGACCCGACCACCGCTGCAAAAGCCTCTTTTGGATTGAAGTAGACGATTTGTCCGATGAGGATAACGAAGGATCGGATTGGGAAACACAAAAACTCTCGGTCAACGCCATCGCCGGGCCACAGGGGGGTGAAACTGAGGGTAAGATCTACCTTTACTCTAGAGGGGGGGTGAATAGAGTATATTAAAATAATTTTGCAAATTAAAAATTAATTGGCAGTCGAAGACTTAATATAATTATAGTGTATTGTGCTTGCAGTAAATAAAAACAAAGTAAAGCAAGAAACAAAATCACAGCACAGCAAATAAAACACAAACAACCAGAGGACACAAGGATCTATAGTGGTTCCCCAATCAACCTGGGTACATCCACTCTTCTACCACCCTAGGTAGGAATTCACTGCAGGATGAGTTGATCAGGTGTCCTGGGCACCAATGAGCTTTTGATAAGGTGCTCAAAAACCAAACCAGATTTTTTGATCAGGTGTTTTGCCACCACTGAGTTTTGACAAGGTCTCAGAAACCAAACACAACATTTGAAGGGAGTTCTGTATAACCCTTTTACAGCAAAAGAAAATAAAAGGAGTGAAGATGTTCTTCTCTATCAACAGTCAAAGAGAAGACTAGTGAATTGATGATGTCAAAGCTCCCCCTGAGATTTGCAGTTGTTCAGGAGAAGAAGCTTTGCACAGGGTGATAGGCCTTCAGAAGATGAGATCTCCAGCAAAAGATAATTTCAGCAATGACTGAAATGTGATGTGTCTGGAGTCTTGATTGATGAAGCCTTGAAAAACTTGAATCAGAGATGAGATACTGTAATCCTGTAGTTCTTGTGTGTGTCTCACAGATCTCAGATATTGTTCTTGGTTTTCTCTTGTTATTGTTATCTGTCTCTATTGTCTGAAATGATATATTGAAATCCAATCTTCTAGATAGTCGTTAGCCAGTCATAAATGACTTCCTTAATTGATAACTGTCTCTGGAGGAAAGTCCTAAGTAACATTCTCTTTTAGTATCCTTGAAACTTGCTCCAGATTGATTGAAACGGCTACAAAATCATTTGCATTAAATGCTGGATATGAAGAAATTTGAATTCCATAACTGACTGAATTTGAAATCCTGAAATCGTCGATCTCTCAAGAAAATCGTCGATCTGAGCTCGACTATCGTCGACCTGAGCTCAGAGACTGGATTTTAACTTGAGACGGAAACGTCGATCTGAGCTCGACTATCGTCGAACTAAGCTCAGAGATCTGGATTTTAACTTGAGACAGAAACGTCGATCTGAGCTCGGAGATCGTCGAACCGAGTTCGACGACTCGTTGAACTGAGCTCGACGATAATTGTCTTAGTCTTTTGCACTTGTAATCTGAACTAGGAGGTCTTGGGGGCAGCTTTCAAACCTAAGTACTAAGCCTTACACCTATTCTATTTGACCTTTAAATCTATACAATGAGGTCAAGACACACTCCTATGAACATAGTGATCCTTACCCAAATCAGTAATAAGATGTTCCAACAATCTCCCCCTATTTGGGTTAGGATTACTATTTACATGATTTAGGAATTAAAAAGCATGCAAGCAGAAACAAATACAACATTGCAGAAGATTAAATAACAGCATTGCAGAAGCATATGAAAAATCACACAGATTGTTCAGAGAGAGATGTATATAGTTCAGTCTTACACTATCAGTCTTTTTCCTTGCCCTTTTTGAAAAGGATATCCATGTTGGGGTTTTCAGCTTCTCTCTTAGATCTTCTGTCATCAGCAGCACCAAGGGTAATTTGAGATTTGGCTCTAGGGACAACTGCCTCTGGGTGCAATTCCATGTATCTTTCTGGATCAAAGAATTTTCTGGAAGAATATCTCTCAAGTTCTTTCTTTCTCTGTTCAAACAATGTTGAAATATTGGAAGTGTCTTTTCATTGTTCTCTGGCTTTCCTTATCTGGTCTAATGCAGCTAACTCCTTCATTCTTGCTGTCCAAGAGACTGGGTTGTTCTCTAGATCTTCATAAAGTACATGAGGTTCATATCTGTTAACAGTATCAGAAGGAGGAGCTCTGGAGGGAACACTTTCTTTGAGCTTATAAGGAAATGGACCAGAAGTTGAATCAGTTGGGTCTTGTCCTTCCCTTTGATAAGGATGTTGTCTGGACTGTCCTTTTGAATACACTCTATAACCTCTTTGATTTCTTCTGTATTGACCTCTTCTTGACTGGTAGCCTCTTTGCTGATGTCCTCTGGATTGAGATCTTTCTTGAACCTGAGAGGAACTTTGAGATGTAGTATGAGAGGTTTGAGGAGCTGAACTTCCACCAGATCCTGCATCTGGAGAAGGAGGAGGAGGAGGAGGATTATGATGAGATGTGCCTTGGTCATATTTCCTTCTCTTCTTCATAGCCTTCAATTGGTTTCTGGAGTATTGCATCCAGGGTTCAGTAATAGGACAGTCATGCAGTATGTAGTAGGGAATATCATTATCAGAAGTGGCTTTCTCTGCAGGGACTTTTCTCATAGCTTTACTTCTTGCTTTCCTCTTTCTTGCAATAGTTGCAGAGGAATCATCAGAATCAGTCTTGTATTCATCACTTTCAGAATTCTGGGGATTGTCATACAGATCATCAATTCTCTTTATGTATTCCTGTGAAGCTTTAGAAGGAGCAGCAGGAGCAGGAGCAGAAACAGAAGCAGGAGCAGGAATACTGACAGCAGGAGCAGAAGTACTGACAGCAGGAGCAGAAGTAGAAACAATAACAGCAGCAACAACAACAACAGAAACAACATCAGCATCTGAAGCAATAACAGCAGGCTCTGAATCAATATCATCAGACTCTGAAACACTAGCCTCTGTGATTATCATATCATTATCAGCAGTATCAATACAAACATCAGCAGCAGTAATTTCCACAGCCTTGATTGAATTGATATATGATAATATCAAGCTGGGATCACAGTGAGAAACAGGCACAATGGCCTTAGTAAGATCTTTAGCATCTTGGGCTGGAAGATATCTGCTATATAGAGCATCAAAATCTGAAAGCTGTGACCTGAAGTCAACTGAACTGAAAAAAGGAACTGGAGCTAGGGCTGGAAGATCTGGCACTTTTTCTGAACTTTGCATGAAGTCTGAATCTTCAACAGGCAGCATGACTACTTCATTGGGCATCTCCCCCTGCCTAGATTCAGTATAGACTGGATCAAGGCACCCCAAAGAAGGGATTGCCTGAGGAAGATGGGAAGAAGAGAGCCTTGCAGATAAATCCTGGATGGACTTTAGAAGAGGAGCCAAGGAGGCTTTCAACAGGAATGTTAGCCTGGGAGCTAACATCTCATATAGCTTATCTGCAAGAGCAGGAATATCTACTTGCTCAAGGGAGGCTTGAGTAGAGGTAGAGAAGAAAGTTGCAGAAGTTGATGTAGTTGGTGGAGCTGCAGAAATGTGTGGAGTTGATGTTGATGGATGGAGTATGGATGGTTCAGATAGAGGGATGGTGGTGATGGAGGTAACTGGAATGGAGATGGATGGTGTGAAAGATGGCTGAGCCAGAATATCTTGCAGTAGTTGTTGGTAGGAAGTAGAAGAAGATGGAGGCTCTAGAG
Organism: Platanthera zijinensis; assembly: GCA_039513925.1. Taxonomy (NCBI): domain Eukaryota; kingdom Viridiplantae; phylum Streptophyta; class Magnoliopsida; order Asparagales; family Orchidaceae; genus Platanthera; species Platanthera zijinensis. The sequence goes on along the minus strand of CM077090.1, from coordinate 149,008,188 downwards.
GTGATGAATGAGAATCATCCATAAAGGAATCATCTAACAGATTGAATGAAGGAATATGTATGGATGAGTCAATGTCAATAGGGGGATAGTAATGTAGGGGATGGAATTGTTCTTGCAGAGTGGCTGGTGGTGGTGAAGAAGTTGTTGGTGATGGAATTGAGATGGGTGAGGAAATTGTGATGGGGGATGAAATTGAGATGGTGGATGTAGGGATGGTTGAGGAAACTAGAGGTGGAGATGGTGAGGATGAGAAGGAGGAAGCAGGCAAATCTTCTAGTGGGGCAGTTGCCTGAGGGGAAGTGACTGTCACTGTCCTGGTGCCTGAAGTAGTGTTAGCTGCAGGACCCCTGCTGGGTTTGGCAATTTGCCTATCTCACTTTCCAAAGAGAGCACAGGAGAGTCTCTTGGAATCATTTATGTGCATACCATTTGACACTAGCAGTTGGGGGCATCTGTTGTTTAAAAACAAGCCTACTATCCTCCCAAAGTTAACAAAGTTCTTGTTAATTTTCTTCTTAATTAAATCAAAAAAGATTTCTCCCCAGTTCAGATGTTTCTTATCAACTATGGCAGCCATTAAACAAAACTGATACCTAGAGATTGTATCATGAGCAGAATGTTTGGCTAAGAGAACTTTTCTCACTACATCAGCCAAAAACCTGTACTCTACTGAAAGGTTTTTCTTAAGAAGTTTGTTAGGGTTTGCTGCAGTGTGTCTCATTCTATCCAACATAACAGAAAATTCCTCTCCAGACAATTCAACAGTATCATGTCCAGTACTTAATTGAAAAACTTCTGTCAAAAGTGCGGGAGAGAGGGATACCTGGGTTCTCGAGATAGTCCCGACAACTGTATTTTGATCCAGATTGTGGGTTGTGTATACCCATTCTTTGATTTCATCTACAGCCAGCTTAATCCTTGTAGACATAATAGTGACCAACTGTTGTTCCTTGAATAGCTCTAGTATGTCCTTGAATATCTGATCACTGCCTTCAAACGAGTCCATGTCGATGTCAAATCCGATATCAAACTTCATTGCGGCTAAGACAGCAACAGAGACGGCCATGGTTTTCCTGCAAAAACAAACAAACAAGACCAAGTGCAGAGAGGTTTGGAGGGAAGGAAAGCTCTGCAGAAAGTATGAATGCGCAAAAGAGAACGACGGCCGAAAAATGATTTTTATATCAGGGTTCGACGCAGAAAAGGAAAGATCATTGAACTCAGTTCGACGATCTAGACTTCTAAAGGAATCTGAAAGGTCTTCAACATCGTTGATCTTCGTTCGACGATATTGGAGAGCGTCGAGCTGCGTTCGACGATCTCTGACCGGAAAGAGATAAGCCTAGCACTATCTGGAAAACGCTGAGCGTCGTTCGACGATTTCATGAGAACGTCGATCTCCGTTCGACGATCTTGGTAAAAACATCGAGCGCAGTTCAGAGTTCAGAAAGAACCTTAGACACTAGAAAAATCAAGTTTTTAGCCTATTCTTGGTCAATTTTTAAAGTTTCAAAATCTTGGATCTTAATTTAAACTTCTTCCATCTAACATTTCTAACTGATTCAGAAAGAATGTGTGTTTCTTTTCATCCAAGGGTTTGGTGAAAATATCTCCCCTTTGCAAATCAGTTGGGATATATTGAAGTTCAATTTTATTCTTCTCAACATTATCTCTTAAGAAGTGATGCCTAATCTCTATATGTTTTGTCCTACTATGGAGGACTGGATTTTGGGCTATAGAAATAGCACTGGTGTAATCACAAAAGATTTTTGACTTATCTAAGTTGTAACCATAGTCTAGGAGCTGATTTTGAATCCACAATATCTGTGAGCAAAACCTAACTGTTGTCATGTATTCAGCTTCAGCAGTTGATGTGGACACAGAAATTTGTTTCTTACAAAACCAGGAGACAAGTCTATCACCAAGAAACTGACAAGTTCCACTGGTGCTTTTCCTGTCTACTCTACGTCCAGCATAATCAGCATCTGAAAATCCAGTTAATTCAAATCTTGAATCTTTTGAATACCAGAGACCTATATTTGGACAACTTTTCACATACCTAAGAATCTTTTTTACTAATGTTAGATGTGACTCTCTAGGGCTTACTTGAAATCTAGCACAGATGCATGTAGCAAACAATATATCAGGTCTACTAGCTGTAAGATACAATAAAGAGCCAATCATTGCTCTATATGTTGTCTGATCAACAGGTTTCCCATGTTCATCAGCATCTAATACAGCATTAGTAGGCATAGGTGTTTTCATAGAGGATGCTTCAGACATACCAAATTTCTTAACCAATTCTTTTGCATACTTGATTTGAAAAATGAATATGTCATCAGCATGCTGTTTGACTTGCAATCCTAGAAAGAAGGAAAACTCACTCATGCTACTCATTTCAAATTTTGAATGCATTAAGTTAGAGAACCTTTTGCACAAATTTGAATCAGTAGATCCAAAGATAATGTCATCTACATAAATTTGTACTAGTAGGATATTGGACTTATGGGTTCTAATGAAAAGAGTTTGGTCTACTCTACCCCTTATAAAATCATTTTTCAAGAGAAAACATGCTAAGATCTCATACCATGCTCTAGGAGCTTGCTTGAGACCATATAATGTCTTATACAATTTAAAAACATAATCAGGATGAGTAGGAGAGATAAAACCTGGGGGTTGTCTGACATAGACTTCTTCCTTGATGTCTCCATTTAGAAAAGCACTCTTCACATCCATTTGATAAACTTTGAATCTCTTGTGAGCTGCATAGGCTAGGAATATTCTTATGGCCTCTAACCTTGCAACTGGTGTAAAGGTCTGGTCATAATCTATTCCTTCTTCTTGAGAGTATCCTTGTGCAACTAGTTTTACCTTGTTTCTTACAATAATACCTTGATCATCTAATTTGTTCCTGAACACCCATTTTTTTCCAACAATGGAATGATCCTTTGGCCTTAGCACTAGCTCCCAAACTTTGTTTCTTTCAAATTGATGTAACTCTTCTTGCATTGCAATGATCCAGTGTGGATCTTGTTCTCCATCTTGTATAGATTGAGCCTCAATTTGAGAAAGAAAGCAGGTGTGCATCAGATTTTGGTTGACCTGATTTCTGGTTTGCACACCAGCTGAGATGTCTCCAATTACTTGGGAGATTGAATGATCTCTTGATGTTACTAAATCAACAGGGGGTGTTGATTGTTCACCAACCTGTGTTGTTGTTTCCTCTTGTGGAACAACAACTGGTTCTTCAATGTGGTTCTCACTAAGATGTTGAGTGTCCTCTTCATCTTCACTGCTTTCACCTTTTTGTTGGATAGGTGAAGGTGTTGTATCCTCTTCAATGATGTTTAACCTGTTCAAATTCTCTGAGAGAGAATGTACCTGCAAAGGTTCTATGGTAGAAGTATTCTTCTCCTTATAAGACAAGTTAGTTTCATCAAAAGATACATGTACAGATTCTTCAATTTTAAGAGATCATTTGTTATACACCCTATAAGCCTTACTGATCATGGAGTATCACAGAAACACTCCTTCATCAGCTTTGGCTTCAAATTTTGCTATGTATTTCTTGTCATTATTATGTATGTAACAAATACAACCAAAAAATTTGAAATAGTCTACTTTAGGTTTCTTCCCTTTGAGTAATTCATAGGGAGTCTTGCCCTTCAGCTTATGTATCAAACTTCTATTCAACACATAGTTTGAGGTGTTCACTGCCTCTGCCCAAAAGGCCAGAGGAAGGTGAGCATCTGTCAACAATGTAGTAGCAGATTCAATAAGGGTTCTATTTTTCCCTTCAGCTACCTCATTTTGTTGAGGAGTTCTAGGAGCTGAGAAAGTGTGTTTGATCCCTTCACTCTGACAGAACTCTTGCATAAGAAGAGAATCAAACTTTGTCTCATGATCACTTCTGATCAGGGCGATGTGAGTATTAAATTCAATCTGTATGCATTTGAGAAACTTTGTCAAACACTTAAAGTTATCAGACTTCTTACTCAGAAAGAACACTCATGTGAATCTAGAGAAGTCATCTACAACTACTAAAGTGTAAGATTTCCCTCCTAGGTTTTGTACTGTAATGAGTCCAAAAAGATCCATGTGTAACAGATACAAAATCCTAGGTGAATCACTCTTATTAAGTGACTTAAAGCTATTTTTAGTTTGCTTGCCTAATTGACAAGCTCTGCAAAGTCCTTCCTTCTTGTAGGGGCCAGTCCTCTAACAAGGTTGTCCTTGAATAGCCTAGTAATAATTCTAAGGTTTATATGTCCTAATCTCTTATGTCATAGTTCATTTGGTTTACTAACAGAATTAAACAGACAGATATCTACCTTAGTTGATTGAAAATCCATAAGATAGATGTTACATTTCCTTTTACCTGTCAACACAGTTGTGTTGTCCTCTGATTTGATTTTGCATGAAGATTTGTTGAATGTCACCTGGTAGCCTTCATCACACAATTGACTGATGCTGATTAAGTTGTGCTTCAGTCCTTCCACATAGGCCACCTTTTTTAATGTGACTGACCCTATCTGGACTGCACCATATCCCTCGGTCTGTCCAAAGTTTGAATCTCCAAATATGACTTTGGGTCTAAGCTTGGCTTTGAAGGATGTTAGATTATCCTTGCTTCCTGTCATGTGCTTTGAGCACCCACTATCCAGATACCATTGTTGGTTTATTGTTGGATAGGTCTTCAACTGCACATACAACAATTTATTTATTTTTGACCCAGTTTACCTTGGGCTTAGGATGATAACCTTTAAAATCTGAAATAAAAGACATCCCTCGTTGACTCTTATAGCCTTCAGGATGATATCTCCTAGGAGGTATTATCCATTCAGCATAAGGGTTGAAGTCTTGGGATGTAGGACCTCTAGGATTGAAGTTTAACTTACCCTTAAAAAATTGTTCAAAGCTCTGAGCTCTGTTCGACGATCTCTGAGCTGAGTTCGACGATCTTGGGTCAGATTGTCGAGCTCCGTTCGAAGATCGACTTTGCCTGAGTTCAGAGTTCAGAGATCGTCGACCTGAGTTCGACGATTCAGCTTGAGATCGCTGAGCTCCGTTCGGAGATCGTCGAGCTCTGTTCGACGCTTTCCGTTGAACCTTATTTTTCTTAGGAATGTCAGAATTCTTCCTATCTACCTCTACAACTCCCTTTCTTTTATCTGAGATAAATTTGATTGGGGTTGTTAATACTATAGGTTGGCTGAATGAAGTACCCAAGCCGTGTACTGTTAAGTCTTGAATTCACTGTGCTTGTGATGTCCATCAGTCTGATGCTTCTCCCATTGAGGGATTCTTCAAACTTCTTTGCCTCAGATAGTTCACTTTTCAGTGAAGCTATCTGCTCCCTACAGCATTCCAACTCCTCAGAGAGTTTGAGGTTATCTGATTTTAAAGTGCTATGTTCAGATAGTTGATTTCTGAGTGAGATAATCTTTCTCAGACTTGAGTAGGTCTAAACATAGTGCCTTAAATTCAAATTTAAAGTCCTCTGAATCAAAATCAAAAGAGTCTATTACCTGATCTTCTTCAGCTTCAGGTTCAGATTCAGATCCTGACTCTTGTTCTGCATCTGAATTGTGTTGAGAGACATTGATAGCCATCATGCAGAAGTCCTTCTCTTGGGCATCATCTTCATCATCACTTGAGCTTGATGAAGCCTCTGATTCTTCTTTAGTCTCACTTCAGGTCTCAGCTACAAATCCTTTTCTGGTGTGCTTGTTTTTGCTGGAGGAGGATTTGTCATAATTGTTTCTCCTGGAGTCTTTGTCTCTTCTTCTTTCTTTCTTATCTTTCTTGTCCTTGTTTTGATTCTCTGGACAGTCAGGCACAATGTGGCCTGCTTTCCTGCATCCAAAACAAATAATTTCTTTATTACTGGACTTGTCATACCGTGGCTTTTCATGGCCTCTGGATGACCTTTTCCTAAAGTCTTTTCTAGCCATCTTGTAGCATCTTTTGGCTAGTAGGTGTTGGGTACATTGGAAAATGTGTACCTGATTTGGAGAAGCATCACTTAGCTCAATAATATACATCAAGGTGTATTTGATGTTATTTTGAGTTTATATGTGCAGGTTAAGTATTTTCTAAAATGCAGAAAAAGTTTTTAAGTCCATGTGTCGATACTTAAGGAAGTCTGTGTCGACACTTGGAAAAGCTGTGTCGACATCTGAAGCAACTGTGTCGACACACAGAATTTATTAGTCGACATCAACTGTGTCGACACCGGGAGGCAGTGTCGACACACAGATGTATTAGTCGACATCAAATGTGTCGACACCTGGAGGCAGTGTCGACACACAGAATTCTGTGACTACATCAACTGTGTGGACACACAAGACTTGTGTCGACACACAGCAGAGTTTCAAAAATGTTGTTTGTTGTGTAGTAAAGAAGTGTCTGTGTCGACACAAAGAAGCAGTGTCGACACACTCTACAGATGCAGTGTCAAGAAGCAGTGTCGACACCAAAGGAGTTATGTCGACATCACCAAAGCTTGTGTCGACACTTAATCTACTTGTGTCGACACATTATGACAATCAGTCTCGACGTTTTGCTGACAAAGAGAAAGGTTCAAGAACTGACTGGAGACTTGACAGCTGTGTATTTCAACAAGTTTACTGAAGCTGTCAGACTTGTCAGAAGTTGGTTAGAAACCGGATCAGCCGGTTATCATGGATGAAGTCTATATATAGATGGATTCTGTCAAATCAAAAAGAAGAACGTGAACAACATAACAAGAACAACTATTGAAGTATTGATCATTAATCAAGAAAGTGCACGTCACTCAGAAAAAGGTTTTCGTGAGAAGATCTAAAGAGAATTCAAGCAAGAATTTTGGAGAAACTTCAGAAGTTCTGAAGAGTGAGAGAGATCTTCAGCTGTTGAAGTAAAGGAGGAGACTTTTACAAATCTCTTAAGAAGCAAATCTTGAACTAATCTGCTAAGAAGGATTCAGATCTATTTCTGGATTCTAAGAAGGAAGTTGGCAGCCAGTCAACTTCAAAGGAGATCAACCCTACTGAGTTCAGATTCAAGAAGCTTTGAAGAAAGCTAAGAACAGGTTGATTTCAGCCATCAGTTTTATCAAGAAGCTGATCAAGAAACCTTTTATCTCTTCTCTCTCAACAAGGGTAAGAGTCCATCTAAACACTTATCAAATTTTGTAGGATCTTTTCATAGATCTGAGTTGTAAGCCTATATTATAAAGGCTGAGTGTAGGAGATATAGATCTCTGAGTGGTAGGGCTTTTGAGCCTGAGTGTATGAGAAATTTTTCTCTGAGTTGTAGGCCTTGTGGGAAGGCTGAGGTAGGGCTGTTAGACTGAGCTGTAGGAGTGTGGTTACACTCCGAGTTGTAGGAATCTTATAGGGTTCTGAGTTGTAGGAACCTTTCAGGGTTCTGAGCTGTAAGATCTGTGGATCTGAGAAGAAGAAAGAAGTTAGGCCGAATCTAGCACACTGCTAGATAGGTGAAGGGGGAAAGTGGATGTACCCAGACCTTGGGCAACCACTATAAACCTGTATGCAATCTGTGATGTGTGTGTGATTGTGATTTCTGTGCTGTGATTGTTGTAGAATAGTTAGATTCTATTTTAAGATCTGAAAAAAATATTCTGCCTTAAGTAAAAAAGAAAAGAACTTATTCCCCCCCCCCCCTCCAGGTGTTTGGGTTATCTTGAAATTAATTCTATCAAGTGGTATCAAAGGGAGGTTACTCAAATAAGGACTTAACAGTCTGAGTAAGATCCTTAAAGCAGATTCAAGATCAAGAAAATGGGTTCAGGAGAAAATCATAAGGAACTAGATTCTATGAAATTACTCATATGCAGGAAAGAGATATTTGGAATATGGAAAGAAAGGATCAGGCTTTTCATGGAGGCTTCTGATCCAAGGATCTACATTATAGTAATGGAAGGTCCTTATGTTCCAATGAAGTTGTCAGTTCTAGATGCAAATCAAAGAACTCCTAAAGATTTTTCAGAGATGACTAAGGAAGAGATCATCCTGGCAACTATGGATAAAAGAGCCCAGAATATCATAGTAAGTGTCATAGATGATTCAACCTTTCAAAATTTGATTCACTGCAAGACCTCCAAGGAAATGTGGGACACCTTGATAGTCTACATGGAGGGTTCTGAAGAAGTCAGACAAGATAGAAAATCTATGCTGAACCAGGAATATGAGAGTTTCAGACAAGGAAAGTCAGATGGTATAACTGAGTGTTATAAGAAGTTTTACAGAATAGTAAATGAGTTGATGTCCTATGGAAGGATCTTCAGTATATATGAACTGAATGATAAATTTCTAAGATCCTTGACAAAGGATTGGGACACTAAGATCTGTGTCATTAGGGAAGTCGTCAAACTTGCAGATATCTCTCCTCCAACTTTATTTGGAAAATTATTGTCATATGAGATGCAGCTGATGGCTAGAAAAGAGGAAGAGAAAAGTGCAAAAGGGGAGCATAGAGAAAAGTCTGTGGCACTCAAGGTGGAAGCCACTAGGAAGAATAGGAGGATATCTCTATCACCTCCTGAGATAGTTGCTGAAATTACTTCAGATAATTCTGACAACCAAAGTTCAGACAGCAGTGACTCAGATAAAGACTTTGCTGCCTTCACAAGGCAGTTTCAGAGATTCCTGAAGAAAAAGCAGTGGAAGTCAAGGCCCTCCACATCTCAGCCTGTGGATGACTATTATCAAAAGAGGAAGTCATCAAAGAAGGACAGGAGCAGGTCTAAGCCTAGCAAATCTACAACATCAAAGATAGTTTGCTACTGTTGTAATAGGCCTGAACATGTTGTGGCTGAGTGTCCAGACAAAAGAAAAAAGTCTGCTGATAAAAGGAAGACTCAACAAAAGAGCAAGAAGGAGAAATCATTTGTTGCTAAGAAAGAGAAGAGCTTGACAGACCAACCATCTTCAGAGTCTGAATTTGAAGCTGAGGCATACATTGGTCTATATGCAGCAGATGAAGAAGATGAGTTTATGCAATTGCTAACTCTATCTATGAACAAGAAGACCATCAGTGCATGAGACTGATGGCTGTATCAGAAGAAGAAAAATGTCAGGATCAGTCTGGTCCTAGTAAGGTACAATGTTTTTCTAGTAATTAAGATTGTAGTACTGGCACAGAGTCAGCTACATCTGCATCAAGTGATGTGGATGGGTCTGAGTCTGATGGTGATATTCATCAGTTGATAGATGAATATGGGGACTTGTTGCAGGCACTAAAGAAAAGCAAGAACCTGACCAAAACTCAGGCTAAGGAAATTGCAGATCTTAAGATGGTCGCACCTGACTTAGAGAAAGAGTTGGATCAAAAATTGAATGAGATTGCCAAACTGAAAACTATAACTGTTATTCAGATGGGCACAATCACATACAAAAATGATCTGATTAAAAGTCTGGAAGCCAGACTTCAAAAGGAAAAAGATTTGATGGCTAGTTATTCCAAGCCAAAATCAGTTTTACCCTTAATAGATGAGTTTGTGACTCAAAAGGGTAAGGCTGGAATAGGCTTTAAAGGTAACACCAGGGCTGTCCAATTTAAGAGAAAGGGCAAAGTCTCAGTCCAGCCACTGAATTTTAAAGTCCCTGTAGTTTTTAGAAAGGTACAAGTGCCTTCTAACAAGTATGACCTTGAGAATACTCATGGTCATAGTAAGACTGAAGTTCTGAATGACAAGGATATTCATGTCAATAAGGCAGCCCATGTCCAGAAACCCCATGTTCCTAAGAAAATAGTGGGTGTAGCTGCAGCAGTACCAGCACAAAACAAAAGATTTGCTGTCAACAAGACTACCAAGAATGTATCTAAAAATAGATACAACAAGTATGAATGCTGGTGTTGTGGCAAGACAGGTCATTATGCCTTAAACTGCTGGCACAACACTAGTGTCAGGAAGAACAACATTCTACATGTTAGAAGAGCAGCAGGTAGATTTGTTAAGTATGAAGCTAACTTGAACCAAGGACTCAAGACTTACTTGGGTTCTAAGGGAAGGTAATTCTTTATTGCAGATGAGTTCAAGTTACCATGCCCCTATATGGTACTTGGACAGTGGATGTTTCAAGCACATGACTGGAACAAAGGGATTACTGAAGGAGTATTTACCTATCATAAATGGGCTTAAAGTAATCTTTGGTAGTTCTGAAAAAGGAATCATCAAATGATTTGGTAATATTTCTAGTAACCAGATTACTATCACTCAAGTGGCCTATGTGAAGGATTTGAAACACAACCTTATAAGCATAAGTCAGCTGAGTGATTTAGGATATGACATTTCATTTATTAAGAATGGATGTCATATCAAAAGATCAAGTGATCAAAAGGTCATATTGACAGGATATAGAAAAAGAAATGTGTATTGTCTTAACTTTGAGTGTGAGAACAATATTTCTCCTGTTTGTCTTGTAGCTGATGAGAGAGCCACTCATTGTGTCAAATGGCACAAGAGGCTAGTCCATCTTAACTACAAAATAATTGGTCAACTTTTTAACAAAGAATTAGTAAGGAATAGTCCAAAAGTTAAGTGTATAAAGGATGGGATATGCTCAGCTTGTCAAAAAGGCAAGCAGACAAAATCCTCCTTTCATAGCCTTGAAAACAAGGATTCAGTGAGGTGTCTATACCTCTTACATATGGATTTATTTGGTCCTATGCCAGTTCATAGTCTAGGTAGGAAGGTCTACATTTTTGTGGTGGTAGATGACTATTCTAGATATTCCTGGGTGTTCTTTCTGAGACAAAAATCAGAAATCCCAATTGTTTTATACAGCTTTGTCAAGCAAATTCAGAATGAACTTGACAGTACAGTGGTCAAAATCAGAAGTGACCATGACACTGAATTTCAATCTGAGAGTATGACAAAACTGTGTGAAGAATTTGGGATTTTTCAAGAATTCTCCTCACCTAGAACACCACAGCAAAATGGTATTGCTGAAAGGAAGAATAGAACATTGATTGAGACTGATAGAACTCTATTGAGTGACACTTCTCTCCCAGAATATTTCTGGGCTGAGACAGTAAACACTGCATGTCATGTGATCAATAGGGCATCTATCACCAAAAGCCACAAAAGACTCCTTATGAGATCATGAAGGATAGAAAACCAAACTTATCCTATTTTAGGATCTTTGGTTGCAAGTGTTATGTCCTTAACAATGGCAAGTCTTATCTAACTAAGTTTGCTGCCAAATCCCAAGATGGGATATTTGTTGGGTACAGCAACAATAGTAAGGTTTATAGAGTCTACAACTTGATTACTCAAGTTGTAGAATAGTCTGTACATATTGTATTTGATGAAACAAGACTGATTAACAGTGAGTTGTCTTGTAGCTCATGCAGTTCTACATGTATTAATGAGAAAATGGACAAGTTTACCATTACAGAAGAAACAACTGAAGAGCAGGAAGTGGAAAATGGTGGCTACTGTCTAGGGGGAGTACAGGACTCTCTAGATGCAGATGTACACCAAGAGGTGCAGCATATTGAAGAGACTGGAGGTGTTCAACCAGAAGATAGTCTACCTCCATCTGTTAGACACTTAAAGGATCATCTAGCAAATCAAATAATTGGTGATCTAAGACATGGAGTGCAAATCAGAAGTAGGAACTTGAACACAGTGCTTTGCTCAAGCTTCCTATCACAACTGGAGCCAAAGAAATTTGAAGAAGCTATTCTAGACCCACATTGGATCGATGTCATGCAAGAGGAGCTGAATCAGTTCAGAAGGTGCAAGGTCTGGAAATTAGTTTCTAAACCAAAAGACCACAACATCATTGGAACAAAGTGGATCTTTAAGAACAAACTGGATGAGAATGGGATCATTGTGAAGAACAAAGCAAGACTTGTTGCAAAAGGATACAGGCAGGAAGAGGGTATTGGCTTTGATCAAACATTTGCCCCAGTAGCAAGACTGGAAGCAATTAGGATATTCCTTGCCTATGCAGCATATCAAGGCTTCAAGGTGTTCCAAATGGATGTAAAATCAGCATTCCTAAATGGAAATCTAAAAGAAGAAGTCTATGTAGAGCAGCCCTCAGGTTTTGTTGATTCTCTTAAACTTGATTATGTTTATAGACATAGGAAAGCTTTATATGGGTTAAAGCAAGTCTCAAAAGCTTGGTATGAAACCATGTCTACTTTTCTTATTGAGAATAAATTCGCAAGGGGGAAAATAGACAAAACTCTATTCCTAGGGGAATCCAAAGGTAAGATAATCTTAGTCCAGATTTATGTAGATGACATAATATTTGGGTCTACAGAAAGCAACATTTGCAAAAAGTTTGCAAAACTTATGCAAGGGAAGTTTGAGATGAGCAGCATGGGAGAACTTAAGTTCTTCTTGGGCCTTCAAGTAAGACAGACTGATGATGGCTTGTCCATATCTCAGTCTAAGTTCACCAAGGAGTTAATTAAAAAATATGGTATGGAATCATCCTCCACCATGAAAACTCCTATGGGAACAAGTATGCCTATATGCAAAGATGATACAGGTAAACCTGTAGATGATTCTTTGTATAGAGGAATAATTGACTCTCTTCTATATCTAACTGCTAGTAGATCAGACATTATGTATGCAACATATGTATGTGCTAGGTACCAATCATGCCCTAAAGAATCTCATTACACTGCAGTAAAAAGGATTTTGAGATACCTAAAGGGCACACCTAATCTAGGCCTTTAGTACCCTAGGAATGGAGATTTTCTACTGACAGGCTATTCAGATGCAGACTTTGCAGGTTGCAAAGAAGATAGAAAAAACACAACAGGCACCTGTCAATTTCTAGGAGGAAGATTGGTGTCTTGGAGTAGTAAGAAGCAGATTAGTGTGGCAATTTCCACAGCTGAGTCTGAATATGTGGCAGTAGGAAGTTGCTGTGCACAGTTGTTGTGGATTCAGCACAAGCTAGAAGGCTATGCTATTCAGGTAAGTAGAACACCTTTGTTTTGTGATTCTACTAGTGCTATTTCTATTGTTAATAATCCTGTTTCACATAGTAGGACTAAGCATATAGAAATAAGATACTATTTTCTTAGAGAACATGTAGAAAAAGAGGACATCTCACTAGAATTTGTCAAAACAGATTATCAAATTGCAGATGTATTTACTAAGCCTTTAGATAAAACTAAATTCAATAAATTTAAAATTGAATTAGGAATGTTGAACATAGATTAGTTTAACAGATTTGGCTAAGTAAATCTGTGTCGACTCATCCAGAGAAGTGGTGTCGACACTTCAGTAAATCTGTGTCGACACATCCAGAGAGGTGGTGTCGACACTTCAGTAAGTGGTGTCGACACAACCAGAGTAGTGGTGTCGACACATCCAGAAATTGTGTCGACACTTACAATAAGATTCGACACAGAATTTCTGATGAACTTCTAAATTTGTCTAGTGTCGACATATCATCAATTGGTGTCGACACATAGTAGTCAACGCCGTTGTCGAGACAATAGAAGTATGTGTCGATACATTTCAACAGTGTCAACACTTTTAGACAGTTTTTGCCCGCTTTTTGACCTTCTTTGTCTAGAAGGGTATAAATAGGTCAAGAACATATTTTGTCGTCACGCTCTCCAGATTTTCGAGACTAAACCCTTGTGTCGACAAACTCTCTTCTCTCATTTCAAGCTTTCTCTTCATCCCAATAGCGCCAAAGGTTGAAGATAACATTAACGAAGGATATGAGTTAGTTCGTCATGCCTTTGATGATGCTGACTCAGAGATTAACGGAATAATTACCCTAATTACTGACAGTGGTTTGGAGTTTCTGGTATCCGAACCAACCAAGATATGGAAGAAGGAGATTTTTGAGTTTTATGGCGCGGCTGCAATAGACTCAACAGGACTTAAGATTAAATCAACAGTTCATGGAGCAAGAATCAAAGTGACCTTGAAAAGTTTGAGAAAAATTCTTCATCTTCCAAGAACTCGGGATGAAGAAGAAGTACCAGTATCAAAAATAAGGGAGGCACTACAATGGTGTAGATTGGATCCCACCATGAAGATTGGAACAGTTATAACCAGGAAAGGGATGAATCAGAAAGGTAAATTTTTATCTGAAGTGGTTGGAAAGGTGATTCTGTGTAAGTCAAGGGGACATGATAGGATTTCAGCCTATATGTTCAACATCATGACAAGGATAATTTTTAAACTCAACACAGATTGGTCTGTAGTACTGTTTGAAAAGATTAAGGAAGACATCAAGAAGCCTAATTTGGCTAGAATAATGAGTTTATACTTGGCTGGAGCCATTCCAGAAGTCATGCACCAGATCTCTGGATCTAAAATTAATCATATGAGAAGAATGGACATCAGGATCATCTCCAGATGGGATAGGGTCCTCACCAAGGACATACCTGATATAGCAAGCCAAGAAGCTGCTGAGAGATCACCTGCACAGGACACAACTGATCATGCACAGGTGCAGGGGGAGATAGATAGTGTACAAGTATAGGACCTGACTGAGAATGCACAAGTGCAGGGGGAGATAGTTACTGCACAGGTTCAAGGGGAAGAGAGAATTCACTTGGCAAGTGAAATGGATTCACAATCTATTCTTGAGAGTCCTCATGTCAACAGTCCAGCACTAGATGTGATCATGGAGGATACATCTGTAGTTGTTGATGCTCCTGAGAAAGTTGTATCATCAGTTCACACTCAACAGGAGTTCACTCTGGAAGAATTGTTTCCTGACATTGAGAGAGCAGCAGATAAGGAGGAGCAAGTAAGAATTGGGGGAGAGCAGGCTAACATTGAGGAGGAGCAGCATAGGACTGAAAAGGAGATTCCTCCTAATCCTAAGGAAAGAGTAGACATCCCCAGTTCATCTGCTTCAGAAGATGAGAAAATTAGAAATGCCAAGAAAAGGAAACTGATGGTTTTTAAGAGAAGGAGCCAGAGTTATAAGAAGGCATTGCAAACTCATACTTCACAACCTGCCCCAGAGGCTGATTACAGCTCATTAATGGTGGCTTTGCAAGTTAAATTGGATGAGCAGAGAATGGCTCTAGAGAAGTATGTGGATGAAAGTCATAAATTACTTCAATTTGATTTGGCTCAGGATATTAAATCCATAAGATTTGAAGTCAATCTCCATAAGAAAGAGATGACAGATTGCTTCCACAAGGGGGGCAATGCTGTAGTATTTCTGGCTGAGCAGCAAGTAGCAGTCAAGGCTCAAGTGGATGACATTGCTGTTAAACAAGGCTATGTCCTTGAAAATCAGATTAGAATGAATGACAATCTGACTGAATCTCACAATGAGACAGTCTCTGAAGTAAAGAAAACAGTTATTGCAATGACTGAAGCAAGGGCTAAGGAGAAAGAGGAATTTGATCAGAAGCTACAGGAAATCTTGGATTCATTTAAGATAGCCATTATTACTTCTCAGAAAACAATCTCTGATCAGCTTCTTAAGTTAAAATCATTTTATAAAGATGGTGTCAATTTTCTTGATAGCCAAATAAGATTTCAAAAAGATGACTTAAGAGATCACATTGAAAGAGAAGTCATAGAGGGAGAGAGAGTGTTAGTCAATGCAGGCTCAGATCATGCCAAATGGATATCCAATAGAATCAGAGCCACTCTGGGATATCCACTCCTTTGTGATGATGACAATGTTGCTGAATCTGGTGTGCAACCTGCTTATGTTGGAGGTGATCAACCTGAAGTTGCTCAGATAATTTACCCTCCAGCAGATTTTGATATGATTCAATAACAGGTTCAGACAATGTACAGTCCTCCACAGGAAGTTGAAAATGTTATTATAGAGAAAGTTGAAATGTTAGAAGCTGCCTTAAAAGCTAAGCAGGAAGCTCAACTTTCAAAGAAAAGATTCAGAGAACAGACTGAGTTAAAGCCTGATTTTGAGCAGTGGAGCCCCACTTCAAGAAATATAATTTTGACTGCTTGGAAAGCTGTGAAAGATCAAGTTCATGAAAGGGGCAAGTGGTATAATGAACAAGAATGGCAGAAGTATGAGGCAAGGCAGGAAGTCATTGTGCAGCATAGAAGAAAGGCTAAGATTGGGAAGCTACCTCCTAATGCTCAGGAGCCTAACAAGTACTTCCCTAACTTTTTCATTATTTTGAAAGGCAAAGGATTAAGGCTGAAGTTCAGAAGAAAGCAGAGTTAAAAGGAAAGAAGTCTATTGATGATGCAGAACCTCCTATGCAATCTCAGATTAAGCCAGGAAAAGGCATAGTCATTAAGGAGCCTGATCAGCCTTAGGATAGATTTACTAGATTTTGCAAGAATAATATAATTTTTAGTTTTAAAAGAAATCTATGTAAACAGTTGTTAAAAATTTTTGGATAATTTAAACAAAACAATGTTTCATGTTCATTCAAGTTGCATTCTTATTCTGTGATGTGATTTTGTTATATGTTTTGTTTATAAGTTACCCTATCATTTATTATTTATATACATCATCATATTTGTTTATTATAAGTGGTGTATATCATTGACTAAAGGGTTATAACTTCTCCAAATAGGGGGAGATTGTTGGGTACATTGGAAAATGTGTACCTGATTTGGAGAAGCCCCACTTAGCTCAATGATATACATCAAGGTGTATTTGATGTTATTTTGAGTTTATATGTGCAGGTTAAGTATTTGCTAAAATACAGAAAAAGTTTCTAAGCCCATGTGTCGACACTTAAGGAAGTCTGTGTCGACACTTGGAAAAGCTGTGTCGACACCTGAAGCAACTGTGTCGACACACAGAATTTATTAGTCGACATCAACTGTGTCGACACCGGGAGGCAGTGTCGACACACAGATGTATTAGTCGACATCAAATGTGTCGACACCTGGAGGCAGTGTCGACACACAGAATTCTGTGACTACATCAACTGTGTCGACACACAAGACTTGTGTCGACACACAGCAGAGTTTCAATAATGTTGTTTGTTGTGTAGTAAAGAAGTGTTTGTGTCGACACAAAGAAGCAGTGTTGACACACTCTACAGATATAGTGTCAAGAAGCAGTGTCGACATCAAAGGAGTTATGTCGACATCACCAAAGCTTGTGTCGACACTTAATCTACTTGTGTCAACACATTATGACAATCAGTCTCGATGCTTTGCTGACAAAGACAAAGGTTCAAGAACTGACTGGAGACTTAACAGCTGTGTATTTCAACAAGTTTACTGAAGCTGTCAGACTTGTCAGAAGTTGGTTAGAAACCGGATCAACCGGTTACCATGGATGAAGTCTATATATAGATGGATTCTGTCAAATCAAAAAGAAGAACGTGAACAACAACAGGAACAACTATTGAAGTATTGATCATTAATCAAGAAAGTGCACGTCACTCAGAAAAAGATTTTCGTGAGAAGATCTAAGGAGAATTCAAGCAAGAATTCTGGAGAAACTTCAGAAGTTCTGAAGAGTGAGAGAGATCTTCAGCTGTTGAAGTAAAGGAGGAGACATTTACAAGTCTCTTAAGAAGAAGATTTTGAACTAATCTGCTAAGAAGGATTCAGATCTATTTCTGGATTCTAAGAAGGAAGCTGGCAGTCAGTCAACTTCAAAAGAGATCAACCCTACTGAGTTCAGATTCAAGAAGCTTTGAAGAAAGCTAAGAACAGGTTGATTTCAGCCATCAGTTTTATCAAGAAGCTGATCAAGAAACCTCTTATCCCTTCTCTCTCAACAAGGGTAAGAGTCAATCTAAACACTTATCAAATTTTGTATGATCTTTTCATATATCTGAGTTGTAAGCCTATATTATAAAGGCTGAGTGTAGGAGATATAGATCTCTGAGTGGTAGGGTTTTTGAGCCTGAGTGTAGGAGAAATTTTTCTCTGAGTTGTAGGCCTTGTTGGAAGGCTGAGGTAGGGATGTTAGCCTGAGCTGTAGGAGTGTGGTTACACTCTGAGTTGTAGGAAACTTATAGGGTTCTGAGTTGTAGGAACCTTTCAGGGTTCTGAGCTGTAAGATCTGTGGATCTGAGAAGAAGAAAGAAGTTAGGCCGAATCTAGCACACTGCTAGATAGGTGAAGGGGGAAAGTGAATGTACCCAGACCTTGGGGAACCACTATAAACTTGTGTGCAATCTGTGATGTGTGTGTGATTGTGATTTCTGTGCTGTGATTGTTGTAGAATAGTTAGATTATATTTTAAGATCTGAAAAAAATATTCTGCCTTAAGTAAAAAAGAAAAGAACCTATTCACCCCCCCCCCTCTCTAGGTGTTTGGGTTATCTTGAAATTAATTCTATCAGTAGGCTCAATAGCTCTTCATTGTCTGTGACCTTGTCTTCAGGCTGTTCTTCTGTAGCTTTAAAAGCAATTGTCTTCTCCTTCCTTGTTGCTGGAGAAGCTGTCTTTTACTCTTTCTCTCTATTTTTGATGAGCAACTCATAAGACTTGAGCTTGCCCAATAGAGCTTCAGTGGTGATCTCATTCAAGTTTCTGGCATCCTTGATTGGCCAGATCCTTGAGTCCCAAGTGCTGGGGAAGCACATTAGGATCTTATCATTGAGTTCAGTCAGTGAGATCTCCTTGTCCAAAGTTTTTAATTCACTGACAATCAGACTGAGTCTGTTATATATGTCAGCTACTGACTCTGTTTCTCCCTTCTTGAAGTTCTCATATTGAGTTATGAGATGAGATCTTCTGTCCTTTCTCTCATCAGCAGATCCTAACACACGCTCAGATAGCTTGTCCCAGATTTCCTTTGCTGAGTTGCATTCAGCTACTTTCTGAAATATATCATCAGACATTGTCTGAGCATATATAGTCATTGCCTTTGCATCAGCAACTTTCCACTTCTTGATGTCTGCATCTGTTCCTGAAGGGGGTGGAACAGCACTTGTACTTGTGGTTTCTGGAGGTCTTGGACACACTGTCAAAACAGAATTAAAGATATCTTCATCAATAGAATTCATGTATAACTTAATCCTTGCCTTCCAAAATGCAAACTTAGAAAGATTGCACACTGGAGGTCTGGTGCTTGCATAGTCTTTGTTCTGTGACATGGATTTATATGAAAATAATTATAACAGAAATAGCAACCCTCTATAAAAGGTTGATCTTATCATAGATCTTTTGGTTAAGGTGTTAGCCTGTAAAAACAACCAATCTGGCTCTGATACCAATTGAAAGTGAGGGTAAGATCTACTTTTACTCTAGAGGGGGGTGAATATAGTATATTAAAATAATTTTGCAAATTAAAAATTAATTGGCAGTGGAAGACTTAATGTAATTCTAGTGTATTGTGCTTGTAGTAAATAAAAACAAAGTAAAGCAAGAAACAAAATCACAGCACACAGCAAATAAAACACAAACAACCAGAGGACACAAGGATCTATAGTGGTTCCCCAATCAACCTGGGTACATCCACTCTTCTACCACCCTAGGTAGGAATCCACTGCAGGATGAGTTGATCAGGTGTTCTGGGCACCAATGAGCTTTTGATAAGGTGCTCAAAAACCAAACCAGATTTTTTGATCAGGTGTCTTGCCACCACTGAGTTTTGACAAGGTCTCAGAAAGCAAACACAAAACTTTTAAAGGGAGTTCTGTATAACCCTTTTACAGCAAAAGAAAATAAAAGAAGTGAAGATGTTCTTCTCTGTCAACAGTCAAAGAGAAGACTAGTGGATTGATGATGTCAAAGCTCCCCCTGAGATTTGCAGTTGTTCAGGAGAAGAAGCTTTGCACAGGGTGATAGGCCTTCAGAAGATGAGATCTCCAGCAAAAGATAATTTCAGCAATGACTGAAATGTGATGTGTCTGGAGTCTTGATTGATGAAGCCTTGAAAAACTTGAATCAGAGATGAGATACTGTAATCCTGTAGTTCTTGTGTGTGTCTCACAGATCTCAGATATTGTTCTTGGTTTTCTCTTGTTATTGTTATCTGTCTCTATTGTCTGAAATGATATATTGAAATCCAATCTTCTAGATAGTCGTTAGTCAGTCATAAATGACTTCCTTAATTGATAACTGTCTCTGGAGGAAAGTCCTAAGTAACATTCTCTTTTAGTCTCCTTGAAACTTGCTCCAGATTGATTGAAACGGCTACAAAATCATTTGCATTAAATGCTGGATATGAAGAAATTTGAATTCCATAACTGACTGAATTTGAAATCCTGAAATCGTCGATCTCTCAAGAAAATCGTCGATCTGAGCTCGACTATCGTCTCCCTGAGCTCAGAGACTGGATTTTAACTTGAGACGGAAACGTCGATCTGAGCTCGACTATCGTCGAACTAAACTCAGAGATCTAAATTTTAACTTGAGACAGAAACGTCGATCTGAGCTCGGAGATCGTCGAACCGAGTTCGACGACTCGTTGAACTGAGCTCGACGATAATTGTCTTAGTCTTTTGCACTTGTAATCTGAACTAGGAGGTCTTGGGGGCAGCTTTCAAACCTAAGTACTAAGCCTTAGACCTATTCTAGTTGACCTTTAAATCTATACAATGAAGTCAAGACACACTCCTATGAACATAGTGATCCTTACCCAAATCAGTAATAGGATGTTCCAACAGGGGGCCACATGCTGCAGCTTCCGGTACATATAGCGGGCACCACTCTCGTGGCCCTGCTTGATTCGGGTAGCACGCACAACTTCATTCGCCACAAAACCGCAACCGCTCTACAACTACCCGTCACGTTCCGCCATCAACTCCAAGTTTCGGTGGCCAACGACCACAGCTTGACATGCCCCGGACTATGTTGCCGTGTGCCGCTAACCATTCATCGCCGAAGCTTCAACATCGACCTATTGCTTGTAGATCTCGATGGGTTTGACATCGTTTTGGGAGTCCGCTGGTTGCGTACCTTGGGACCCATCACATGGGACTTCAACAACCTCACCATGCAATGGTACGACGACTCCCATCGGGTGGAATGGTCATGCCTCAGCCCGTAAGACAAGCCTCGAGCCTTCCTCATCAATGGAACGGACACCACGGTGGAACACCAATCCCAGGATCTCCAACTTCTGCTGCAAGAATTTGCAGACACCTTCAGGATTCCGGAATCTCTTCCGCCTCACCGACTGCAGGATCACCACATCTGCATATTACCGGGCACCGCGCCGGTCGTCGTCCGGCCCTACCGCTACCCTTTTCTACAAAAAGACGAAATCGAGCGGCAATGCGCCGCAATGCTTCAATGAGGCCTCATCCGGCGGAGCGTCTCCCCATTCTCCTCACCAGCTCTGTTGGTACACAAGAAGTACAACACATGGCGCTTTTGTGTCGATTACCGGGAACTCAACGCCAAAACAGTCAAGGCCAAATTTCCAATACCAGTGGTCGAGGAACTCCTCGACGAGTTACATGGCGCACGCTTTTTCTCCAAACTCGACTTATATTCTGGATACCACCAAGTGCGCATGGCCACCACCAACGTGGAAAAGACGGCCTTTCGAACGCACCACAGCCATTTTGAATTCCTCGTCATGCCATTCGGGTTGACCAACGCGCCCTCGACATTCCAATCACTTATGAACGAGGTATTCTAATCCGTCCTCTGAAAATTTGTGCTTGTGTTTTTTGACGATATCTTGATCTATAGCAAGTCGTGGACCGAGCATCTTCTCCACGTACGCGAAGTATTGGGCCTTCTCCGCCACCACCGACTGGTCCTCAAGGAGTCCAAGTGCACGTTTGGGCAATCTAGCGTCGCCTATCTTGGCCACGTTGTGCACGAACTCGGCGTGTCAGCCGACCCAGAGAAACTTCAAGGGATCGCCGCTTGGCCCACCCCCGGCTCGCAGCACGACCTCCGAGCCTTTTTGGGGCTGACTGGATACTACAGGCGATTCATCCACAACTACAGTTCCATTGCCGACCCTCTCTTGGCCCTCCTCCGTCGAAAAGACTGGGCATGGGGCGACGTCGCGCAGCTCGCCTTTACGGCTCTTCAAAACGCCCTCACAACCGCTCAAGTACTCCGCCTGCCCGACTTCAACGCGGTATTCTACATCGAATGTGACGCATCCGCGCTCGGGTGCGGGGCAGTCCTCGATCAACAAGGTCATCCAATCGCATATTTTAGCCGCTGAACGGCGCTGCATCACCACAAGCTATCAGCATACGAACTGGAACTCATCGGATTGGCCAAGGTCGTCAGACATTGGCGACCCTACCTTTGGGGCCTACCCTTCATTGTCCGGACAGACCACTTCAGTTTAAAATATCTATTGGAACAACGTCTGACCACCGTACCGCAACAACGGTGGGTTAGCAAGCTATTGGGGTTTGATTTCACTGTTGAATACAAAGCAGGAGCTCTTAACAAAGCCGCGGATGCCCTCTCGCGGCGCCACGACACCAGTCCCGAAGCCCCCGCTAGCCTCTGCCACCTCTCACGGCCGACAGCCACCATCATAGACACCATCCGAACCGAAATCGCCAAGTCACCATCACTCGCCGAGTTGCTGCGCCGGGTGCAAGAGGGCCTTTTACCATCAGATTGGACAAGCAATGAAGGCCTCATCTTCTACAAAAACCAGGTTTACTTGCCACCCACATCGCCTCACATTCCTACCATTATAACGGAGGCGCACAATCGGGGTCATGAGAGAATCCACAAAACCCTTCACCGCATACGTGCTGAGTTCTACTGGAAGGGACTCCGCCGGCAAGTCCAACAATTTATTTCCCAATGCGCCATATGTCAACAACATAAGGCAGTCAACTTATTACCAGCGGGACTGCTCCAACCACTACCTATACCAACCCAAATATGGGCCGATCTCTCCATGGATTTTGTGGAGGGCCTGCCCCGCAGCAAAGGTAAAAACGTTCTCATGGTGGTAGTCGACAGGTTTTCCAAGGGGGCTCACTTCCTTCCGCTAGCCCGCCCACTCGTCGCGGAACGAGTCGCTCAACTATTCTTCAACGACATCGTCCGGTTACACGGGTTACCAGAAAGTATTGTGTCCGACCGCGACAAAAATTTTACAAGCCGCTTCTGGAAGGAGCTATTTTCGCTCAGTGGAACAACACTACAACTCTCGTCCGCATACCATCCGCAATCGGATGGCCAAACAGAAGTGGTCAACCGAACTGTGGAAATGTACCTCCGTTGTCTCACCGGAGCACACCCAAATAAATGGGTCACTTGGCTTCCATGGATCGAGTATTGCTACAACACCTCCTACCACTCGGCGCTCCAAACAACACCGTTCCGTCTCATCTACGGACGAGAGCCTCCCAAGCTCGTCGCCTACGAAACGGGTCGAGCCACCTTAACTCCCGTGGATCAACAGTTAAAGGAGCGGGATAGCATGATCGCCACCGCCCGCGAACACCTACGGCAAGCTCAGCACCGCATGGAGACCGCGTATAATCAGGGTCACCGGGACGTCTCATATACCGAGGGAGAGTGGGTATGGCTCAAACGCCGGCCATATCGCCAAACAACAATGCAGCGGACCGAAAACCGGGCTAACAAATTGGAACCCCGGTTCTATGGACCCTACCGGATCGTCCACCGCATTGGGGAGGTTGCCTATCGCCTCCAATTGCCGCCCGAAGCCCGCATTCACGACGTGTTCTATGTCTCCCAACTCAAACGCTTCTACGGCGAGCCGCCATCAGCACCACTCGTGGACATTCCGACACAGCTTGAGGACAAGCTGTCTTCCGACGACGAAGGTGATGTTACGGTACCAATTACAGGCAACCCGCGTTGGGGAAACGTCTACCGTCGCCGGACCACAACAGAAGACTCGACCGCAGAGGATCCACAGAATCTATTTGAGTAAATCTGAAATATTTATATTCCTAATTTAGTCTCATTGTCTAAGCCCAAACGGGGGGCCGCATATTTATGATTTTATTTTTCCTATATTCTGCTTTTATTTATTTCTTATTTGGTTCCAGTTGTTAAGCCCAAACGGGGGGCAAGTTATTTCCTTCTTATGCTCTATTTAACCTTATGAGGGTGGACCGGTTTTATCATGCAATAAGAATTTATCAATCTTCTTTCTCATCCTTAAAATCCTCTCTTCCTCACCTCCTTCTCCACCGTCGCCCCTACCGCCGGCCGCCCATCTACATCCCACCCTGGAGGATCCCCACTCAAGCCGTCGGCAAACGCGATCCCAGGCTTCGGTACATAACAAACTATTATTGCCCGGAGGTCTTTGGACATGATGGAGCCTGCGTACATAGCTGCTTGACATTGCATGTGAAACTACAACTTAACCAATCACTCAATGCTTGTCAACTCAATAATGAACTAAGTTTGTATTACAATGGAAGGGAGAGTTAAATTGGGAAGCCCCAAGTTTACACCAAACATAGATCTTCCCAATTTGCAGACGGCAAACTAGCCTATTTGCACATTATAACAGCTTTCTGCTTGACTTCACAAAAAAATGAATGTAGTGCTTCAAAGGAATATTTACCTTCCAAATAATATCTCAATCATATGTATACATCTCGCATAGTACAGATTGATCTGTTTAAATTCACTCATTTACAACCAAACTACCCAATTGCACGTATTTTCTAGCATATCCTTGTATTTCAGAACTTCCAGCATAAATATTTCAAAGGGATACTGTTAAAACTGAAGTACTTGATTTTCAACATTGAGTTACAATTTGTAAGGAACTTCTACTAGGAATCATCATCCTCAAATAAATTAGAAAAAGGAACATCATTCAATAAAGAAAAAAAACTCAAGTCCAACAATCTCTCCATGGGACCACAACATGATGTTTGTAATAAAATGATCCATTAAAATAGTGTAATCTAACCACTCAAAGAGGAAACCTTGGCCTCTATGTGATAAACCGAAATTTGAAGCAACCGTCTTAAAGCCTTTCTCCTTGGTAAGCTAGTACCCCAGCCCTAATAAAAATGAATCAAATAGCAATAGTCTAAGTATTTAGAAGACAAAAATATTAAAAATAACTAGATCAACATTCTTACAAGCAAAGCTAAAGAACATCCCATGGAAAAGTAAAAACTAGATAAGCATTTTTGTTGGGAGAAATCTTATCTCTTGGAAAAGTAAAAAATAGAATGTGGTTGCTTGATTTTCCGTTGAAGCAAAATATGGGAACATTACCATTACTACATTTGAGATAATGGTCGGATCTATCTTAGACGAATTTGGCGTTCCTGTTCAAGATGCCATAAAATTGCATTGTGATAATCAGGTAGCAATTCGCATCGCTATTGATCATGTATTTCATGAACGAATCAAACATATAGATATTCATAATCAGTTTTGCGCGAGGAAATTTAGAACAAATCCACACTTTTTGCCCCTATTGGCCCTCAGTTGGATGATATATATATCAAAGCTATCTCTAGAAAGAATCATTATATGAAATTCCTCATGCTGGGAATAGACGATGCTTAAAGTGTTAGTTTGAGAGGAGGGTGGTAAAATCCAAGCTATTTTAGGCTCACTAGGTGGCAACGCAACTATATCAGGGAAGGTGGAAAGGTTTCCTATATATCATTTTGTGTGGCTACCTTTGTGATGATTTTGAAGAATCATGAAGATAAGAACTCCCTCTCAAATTAACAGCAAAATCTATGAGAAAAGCATGAAATATTCATGTCAAACCGTATAATAGAATCAAAAAGTGGTAGCGTATCGAAATCCATAAATATTGATGTGGTGGCCAATATAGATATTCTAAGTCTATGCAACTGCTAAGGAGAAGACTAGTTCTACCCTTCATTATCTCTAACAATGGAATGTTAACACAAAATGAGAACTAGATTTTTTTGACTTCGGGACCATAGCCCTTCAAAAAAATATTAAATAACTTTTGGTATCCATACACTAAAATATCTCATTGTATGCTAGATACCATTTGAGTATCATAATATTTAATCAGATAGCTTAAATTTGCTTATATTATTATGATAGCCTATAATGCACGATTAACAATATAATCGGCTCTTGTCACATAAGTTTTTAATTAAATTACAGATGTCTTGAAATGTGAAAGTTTTTCAGTCCGGGTACCCCGAGCACCGGGATTGATCGCGCATGAGCATTAAACAGGTTCACTCTTCCCTTTAGGTTTTTTGTTTTTGCTCGCCTTTCATCGTCCCCGTCGCTTCCTCCACACGGCAACGCAGAGCTTCTCCCATATGTAGATTTCGAAACAGAGATTGTTCCAAAAAATGACCCCTTGAAATGAGAATTTTAACCGTCCTAGTTTTTGTTTGGTCATTAATATGATAAAAAAGTACCACTAAGCACACACCATTTCTCTCCAAAATTCTCATTTTCAGTGATTTACAAACCTTGAAGTGCAGAAAATTGAGAAGTTGAGACATATGATTACCCTCATATGGCCTTGAATTGAACTGAATCCCCATGATTGGAGAAGTATAAATTTCTAACAGTAAGTAATAATTGAGAGGTGTTGCATAAATTTTGAGTGCAAAGAGAGCTAAATTGAGGGAATGAATACGGTACCGGAGCAGAAAATTTCCTCCAGCAGCTTCTCAAAGGGCGTCTTTTCAATTTAATTAAAGCTGAACCCATGGGAAAGGAAAAAAGAAAATAACAAGATAAGAAGGAAGAATTGACAAGTAGACTTCGCTGTGACAAAGCTTTCAAAAACCATGCATTGTGGGAAAAAATGGAATAGAAAGACTAAGGAGTAAGGAAAGCGAACAGAGACCGAACCCGGAGTTTCAGCAGATGTAGGCGATCCCATTAGAACAAGAGAAGCCATGAATTAATCGGACGACGGCGGGATGGAATGCCTGAGTGATTTAAAATCTTGCCAGATGCTGCGAGCTCAGTTTGTTGATTCTAGGGTTTAGGGTTTTGGGGTCTAATATTCGGTGTGAAGAAGATAACCCCGAGAAAGGAACCGAGGCTCGAGCTGCAGTTTGCATCCTCTCATCCCTGCCCACTTATCTTGCGCTTTTGTATTGGGTGGTTAACATCAGAGAAGGACTGAGATGAGAGGAGGGATCATATAAGCTTACTAAATTGTTATTTAAAAGAGATTGTTAAATGCAATTCGGTTTTTGGCTCCGCAATTTGAAAATATAATCGCACTTTTTTTTTATTGTCACACCCTGATATTTTTTGACGCATTCGAAAATATTCTCAAGTGATGTGTGTGAGACAGCTAATAGAGTAAGATGGTGCGAGGAAGATGCCGGAGACGGGATCAGCTCGGCGAAGAGGAAGACGGAGTGCGGCTTCCGCGAAATGGGGGAGATGGGGTGCGAGTAAAGTTTTAGAAAAAAGTTTTTTAAAACAAATTGGGTGCGAATAGCCATATGAGGGGCGTGTGGTTAACAATCACCTATTTAAAATGTTGTTTATGAATAGGGGCGTTGCGTGGGTTTCTGAGTGGTGGGAGTACTGTATTATTAAACATCGTCAAAAAAATTTACGAGCAAGGGTGCGGCGTGGGTTTGTGAGTGGCGAGAGTACTGTTGCGTCGGGCAATGTCGTAGTTGAAAGTCGCGTCGGGCAATGTCGTAGTTGAAAGTCGCGTCGGGCAATGTCGTAGCTGAAGTACCGTCGATCCAGCACTAGGGGCCCCATTTGTATTGTCGCAATTAAGGTACTACTGCATTTGGTCATAGGAGCGGAGCCACGTGCACATCAATACTTACATAAAATGTAGGTACTTATTATTTACATCTATATTTCTCTATTGTATTATAAAAAAATGTTATGGTTCTCATGTCGTACCTTCAAAATAATCTAAGCCCTTTCATTTTAAGCTTCTTAAAGTAAAAAAATATTATTGTTGTGGGTCGCCCGGTATCTTTCAGGTTCAGAGAAATCGGACTGACTTAGCTCGGAATCGGACCGGACGCGCAAACAGTCAAAGTGAACCACAGCAAATGACAAGAGATGTTTTTTACGTGGAAAGCCCGAAAAGAGTGAAAAATCATGTGGCTGGAACTGTGTCAAGCCAAAATTAACTAGCTTCTCAGAGTTTTACAGAGTTTGATTTGATCTTAGAGGGTGACAGACTGCTACTCCATAACAGGTGCAAAATATGAGGAAACCAGCTAAGTTTTTGGAGCCTCGATTGAAGCATTCCGGCCTTGGAAAGTTGCTGAGCTCGTGGTACCTGGGTGGGAGCGTCCCGGTTGGAAAATTCACTAAGTCCACGGAGCTTCTACTAGGGGCGCTCTCGTTGATGCAAAGCCTTCATGGGAGTACTCTCGCAAAGGCGATTGACGAAACTTGGAGTGTGCTGAAGCTTTGGCTCAAGGAGAAGAGCGGAGTGAATTCTAGAGCGAAAAATCGGCCTAAGTCCACACTCTCATCGTAAAATCTCAGAGCTCTCTCTTGCCTCTAGAGTTGCTTGTCTTCAAATGAAGGTCTGAGGGCATATTGATAATTTTTTGGAGGGTCGTGGTGGTAATTACATCAGGGAGTGATTTGTGCTCCTGAATGGCATTGCTCTGTTTCAATTACCTGGATCACTATTTTTGCCGAAATGATGGGAGTGCCCCCCCCCCCCCCCCCGCGGCAGTTCAGGCGACCCGGGCAAGGTGCCCGGAGGCGGCGGCGGTTGAAGGCGGTCAATGGCAGAGGAGGTGGTCGGGGACAGCAAGGGTCGCTCTATCGCACAATGTGACAGCCGGGAATGTGGTCGACGGCGGAGGCGGCGGCAGGTGACAGCAAGGGTCGTGCGGCCGCACAGTGCGACAGATGGGAATGCGTTTGCATGGAGTGCAGTCACGTAGGGGCACGGCCCTGCGGCCACGCAGGTTGGCCGCGTGCGGTCCCGCGGAGTGCGATCGCGCAGAGTGAGGTTGTGCGAGTGCGGTCTGCGCGTGCAGGCTGCGGGGTGCGACCGTGCTGAGCACATGCTGAACGCGCTTGTGCGGCCCTACCGTGCATTTGTTTGGCTTCTTCTTTAAGGGTTCCAGGGGCTTGTGGATTTGATGCGCGTAATCGGTCCGGTCGAGCTCACGCGTACTCGGTCTGAATATTTCTAGTTTGACTTATAAATTTTTGGGGGGCATCAAATCCCCCAAAAAATTTGCGAGTCATGATTCACAAAGTGATGAGCACGGAAATTTTCAAGCTTGATCACTCTGCCTTGGGTTTGTGAACTCGAGATCATTTTCGTACGTATCACCTTTGTTTTGCACCTTGCGTGTTGTGCTGGTGCGGGGGAGTGTTGCTTCTAGCATTCCCTTTTTGTACACAATGGTGCGAGGTTATGCGCCTGATGAGTGCAGGGAGTCTTGTGGACCTTGGAGTATCTGGCGCACTTACGTCCCTGTCGCGGCGTTGTTGGTGGTTGTTGTAGAGCGTTAATGATGAGAGTTTGTTGCTTGTGCGCGAAGGGGGAGGACTCTTTCCCCCTTGCCTACGTGGTGCAAATGGACTAGGAGATTTGATTGTTTGCTTCGCCATTGGTTTATCTTGCAGGTCCACCTTTGCACCGTCACATGACGATGTAGCCTAAGGGGCAGCTTTTATTTGAACGGAGACCCTCTTTTTCGGATCTCTCGTGTTCTGGTTGTGCTTTGGTGTGCATGCATCTTTGGTAGAGTAGCGTTTAGTTTAAACGCCGACATTTTGAACAGGTCACTAACGATAGATATTCGTCTTCTTGGATTTTGGAAGGAGCGGGGACCGTCCAAGTGGAGGTGACGAAGAACCTTGGTTCATGTCATAGGAGGACCGGGGTCCGGCTGAGTGATAGTGGATGTTTGCTTACTCGCGTTTTTGGGAGAGACATAAGCTGCTTGGGTATGGGGGCGATGAGCCCTAGTTTGCTCGTGCCTTGAGTGGAGATGGTAGAGAACCTTTGTCCGTGCCCTTGGAGAATCGAGGTTTGTCTGTGCGGAGATGGCGAAGGACCTTTGTTTGCTTGCGCATTAGGAGAATCGGGGTCCGTCCGGGTGGAGCTGGAGAAGCACCTTTGTTCATTCGCGCCTTAGGAGCTAGAACTAGGGTTCTTCCAAATGGAGGTGGTGAAGACCCTTTGTTTGCTTACGGCTTAGGAGAATCGGTGTCCGTGTGGGTGGAGATGACGAAGAACCTTTGTTTGTTCGCACCTCAGGAGAATCTGGGTTTGTCCAAGTGTAGGTGGAAAAGACCCTTTGTTTGTTCGAACCTCGGGAGGACCGGGGTCCATCCGAGTGGGGGTGACGAAGAGCCTTTGTTCGTTCATGCCTTAGGAGGATCGGGGTCCGTCTAGGTAGAGGTGGGAAGAACCTTTGTTTATTCGTGCCTTAGGAGGACCGGGGGTCCATCCAGGTGGAGGTGGCAAAAATTTTTTATTCCTTCGCGCCTCTAAAGAATCAGGGTTGGTCCAAGTGAAGGTGCAGATGAACCTTTATCCATCTCACCTAGGACGAGCAGACAGACCTTTGTCCGTCTCACCTAAGGGGAAGAAGGGCTTTCGCCGATCTCGCCTGAGGTGTAGAAAGGCTTTCGCCGGTCTTTCTTGGGAGGTGCAAAAAGGCTTTCGTCGGTCTTGCTTGGGAGGTGCAAAAAGACTTTGTGCCAGTCTCGCCTGGGAGGTGCAGAAATGCTTTTGCCAATCTCGCATGAGCTTCGTTGCTAGATTAGAGCAAGGTTGATTGCATTGATGTTGAAAAAGATACAGCGGCAAGGCGCCTATGTCGCATGGCCTGTTACAGTTTATTCGTAGAAGAGGCACATATTTTGCACGTTCCAAGTCTGGGGAAGTGTTTTCTCGTCCAGAGTTCTCAACTTGTAGGTCCCGGATTTACTACTATCGTGAAGACGAAGGGCCCTTTCCAGGTTGGCGAGAGCTTGTGTAGCGCTCCAAGGTTCAGGAACCCCTTTTCTGGAAGGTACCGCTCGACGGTAGTGACTGCCGTGCTGCGGTAGCTCGGATCACTCAACGCTCTCAATGCCTTAGCTCTTGCTAGCACACGGCGGTAGTATTAGCGCTGGCGGTAGCTTTA
The DNA here is from genome assembly GCA_039513925.1 of Platanthera zijinensis. Taxonomy (NCBI): domain Eukaryota; kingdom Viridiplantae; phylum Streptophyta; class Magnoliopsida; order Asparagales; family Orchidaceae; genus Platanthera; species Platanthera zijinensis. The sequence goes on along the minus strand of CM077090.1, from coordinate 148,977,294 downwards.
GCGATTTATTTGGCCAAGTTCTCGGGATGCTACCGCATTACGTTACCCTTACCGCAAAGCGGTAGCAGAGCAGTTATGACGCATCCACGTGTCAACACCCGATTCGAGTTGTGAGCGGTGGCATCCTTAAGAAGCTAAACGATTGAGGTACCACGCGGCGGTAGCTTCTTACCGCACGGCGGTAGTTTTCGTAAACTGAATTCTTGAGTGAATCGTGGCCATCCGCTGGTTATATTAAGGGATCTAATGGCTGGAGGTTACCCCTGCAGGTATATGGCCGAGGATGTAGGGTTCCATCTCACTTTTCCTTGGGATCTTCTCTTTCTAAGTGTTAGAGAGAAGAGAGAGTTAAGAAGGAAGAAGATGAAGGAGATCTTGATACCATTGGAGTTTCGAAGCTCTGATTTGCAGGACGAGTCTGGTTCGGTGGAGGTGAGATCGTTGCGGTCGTGTTCATTCGTCTAGATTTTTGGCATGGCACCGAAGAGAGCGCGAAGGGTAACGATTCTCTACTTGGACATGTGAAGTCCTCTTCCTTTTGCATAGGAAACCCTCTACAACGAGTGTGCGGTGAGCATGACGTTTTCCTTCGGGTAGATATGGTATATCCCCATAATTTGCATTTAGAGTTCGAAATCGAAGTACGGACATAGGCATGGCGTGTGAAGCCCATCCGGACTGGCTGGTCTGGATTGGTGATATTTTCATTATGCATGTATTGCCGGAGAAGACTCTGTGTTGTTTGTTTTTCGAGTTTCTACGCGGTAGATTGCAACATGGAACTTTGGGGACTAACTCCAAGGAGCACCCGGAAATCTGGGCAGAATCGTGTTTCTGCTAGGTACCGCACGGCGGTAGTGTTACCACCGGCGGTAGCTCTACAAGAGAGCAATTGTGAGGCTGATGAGTCCATATTTTATACCGGATTCCAGACTCATCTGGGCTCATTTTCATGTCATTGCACTTCCTTTTAGCACCAATACCACTCCTTTTGGATCACTATACTATTCCACGCCCAGTGCACTGTTTATGCCCATTTCCATGCGTTTACTTATTTCATACCTCTTTACGCATGCGCTGTGATGTATTTTAGTTTTATTGTTATCGTTGAACGCTATCCTCGACAGCCCGATCTGTTTTCCTGCAGGTACGGGGATCGCGCGGGCGTCCGGGACTGAACTTAACCATTTTTACCCAAAGAGTCAATGGTCGTGCGTTTTAACCCACGCACGATCAGAGACCCCTTTTGCGCACGATCATTGATCGTGCGCATTCATGCCATATTTTCATCAGCCCTATCCCGGGCTTTCGCACGATCACTGACTATACCTCGCACGATCACTGATTATACCTCGCACGATCACCAATCGTGCACTGTCGATCGTGTGCGTTCACGCCCCATTTTCTTTCATCCCTGTCTCCGCTATCGCACGAGCGCCGACCATACCTCGAACGATCACCGGTCGTGCGATGCCGCTCGTGCGCGATCTTCTATTTTCTTATTGCAGGTCCTACAGGTTGCTGCCGCACGAGCGCCAATATCAGGGCGCACGACCACTGGTCGTGCGCCGATGAGCGTGCGCAGTATTCAAAATCTGCTCCTATAAAAAGGATCATTCCGCGAATTAGGTCAAGACCATTCAATCGGGACTCGCCGCCAGTCCGTCGTTTCGCCTTCTAGCTGCTCCATCCACCTCCTCCTTCATCCCTTCCATCGGGAGTCCATAGCCGGCGATTTTGAAGCTTTCCAAACCCTCCGGCGAAACTTCCGGCCATTGATTACCTCAACTCCAAGCTTTCCACCGAAGTTGGAGAAGAAGACAACCTAGAGAACGGACTCAAAGGCCTTCGAGGTGACAACTCGTTGGTACCAAAAGCCTCCTCGGACTGAGCTCGGAAGCGGATTGACAACTCGCTATTCCGGCCACGAACCGCGGTGGATTTTCACCCTCTATTGGTTTATTCCTCTTCCTCCTTCTTCGTTGTATGGAATGATTTGATATTGTAATGAACTGCATTTTCTATTTTATATCTAATTAGATGTTTGTAGTTTCCATTTGCATTTGAGTTGTGTGTTGTTAATGCGCCTCGCCCACTCCACATCCACTCCATACACTTGTTTCACCCGATTGCACTCCGCACAAGACCACTTCCATCAACTAGCTTTCCGTCCACTCGCCCAACCGAAGTTCGGCATCGCGGCCGATACACTCACTTCACTTTGCGAAGCGGTGCCTTCGACCCGCATAATCTTCATTAGTTGTTTAGATAAAGAAACCCACAATCTCTCAATTCCTTTTTAATCTTTTCTTAGTATAATCTTTTATAGCGATATTTTCTGAACTGTAACCGCTCTATGCTAATTGCATTCCTCAAGAGACCGACACTCGGGGATTTATTCCCCCATTTATTACTTGTGCGACAGATGCGCTTGCCGATTTCCACGCATCAAGTTTTTGGCGTCGTTGCCGGGGAATGCAACTATAGAGCGATTCCGGATGACTGGAAATATTGTTATAAGAGTTATTGTTTTTAATTGATGTTTCCTTGTATAGTTTACCGCAGTGAATGCAGGGTCGAGCCACAAGAGATCTTGTAGCCTACGACCCAGAGATCGAACGTATTATCCTAGCGCGAAGACACATCGCAGCCATCACTTTAGCCCCAATGGGAGACCAGCTGAATATCGATACCGAAAACCGAGTTGGAGGGATACCTCCTGGCGACCGAAATGGCGACGAAAATGAAGTGAACCCTCCCCAGGTCTGCACCATGAGGGATTACACTACACCTACCATCGGGAGTATATACCCCGGTTTCGGACCTGCTATCACCAACCAATAGTTCGAGATTAAACCAGCTATCCGGAATATCATTCGGAACAACGCTCAGTTCTCAGGAATGGCCTCTGAAGATGACCATCTTCACCTGGAGGAATTCTCCAAAATTTGCGCCATGTTCCGCTATGCTGGAATCCCGGACGAAATAGTCAAGCTCTGCCTCTTCCCGTTTTCACTAAGGGACAAAGCCAAGACGTGGCTTCACTCCCTACCACCGAAACAGACACCACCTGGGAGGCTTTGACCATAAAATTCCTAGCCAAGTTCCACCTGGTAGATCGTGTCTCTCTCTATCACTCAGGTTGTGGAGAAAAAAATTGAAATACTTTGACTACCAGTTACTTAATAATTTGTTGTATGAATTTGAGCATGGAGGAAAGCGCAATTTCATTGAAACAATGAAGTTAATCGCTGAACGACTTGCGAATATCGAAGTACTCGAAAATAAGAAGAAGGTCCAACAGGCTGAAGTAGAAACACAGGATGAAGTCGAACCAAGTCCTCTCAAATGGGACAATACGGTAGAATGGAGTGATTGTTCATCTATAGACTCGCTTGATACAATCTGCGAACATAATATCAATACATAGTGCCAGACAGTACATCCTCAGAGGCGTCCAGAAGATAATTATTGACATCGCAATATGGATGACGAGGTCATTCACAGCAATAACTACTATGCCAGGATGCTTTAATAAAAGAAGTCACTATTCCAACACTATGCAGAGATGCTTCATCATTAATTACTGTGCTAAGATGCTCCAAGAACACCGCACCTGGTATCAGAGGGTTTTTTTCGTCCCCCCGAGGGTTTTTTGTATGTTTTTTTAATGTTCTAAGTTCCTCTGGATCCGCTCGCTGCGGGATGATTTAATTTTTTTGCCATGTAGAAGGCGTTGTTTTAAATCTTTTTTCCTCCACAAAATTTGTGTTTTTTCGTTTACTTTCCGCTACACTTTAAGGTAGAAAATGAATTAAAGCTGTGCTCTCTCTATGAAGCGATCCGACGTCCAGCCGTAGAGAACAGGGCCAAACCCGGAATTTAAATGATAAATGTTGTAATTTCCAGTTACAGCCGCAAATTTTTCGAGGAAAAATTTATTTTAAAACATACATCTCTTCTACTCCGCAAATTAATTATTTTACCCGTATCAACGGATCTATTAATCAATCATGCAAAATATCAGTGGTTCACCAATAATTTTGGTAGAAGACGACTACAGTTGTCCTTATAATTTAACTTACCCAAAATATGATCATAACATTCATCTTCCAACAAATGGAACAAATGAAAATTCAAATGCTCGAAATAGCATATTTAATTTTATAATTGACAAATTACAAACCATAAGAACCGATTTGCACAAACTTACACTTCAACTAAAAGGAAAATAATCAATATCCGAACCAAAATCAACTGAAAAACGCAAGCTTCATTGGTTAAATAATATTAATATGGTAAAATATAGCTCCACGGAAAAAAAAATACAATTAATATTACCGACATAAATCATATATATTATGAGGCTTTCCTTGAACTAAAACAAAAGAAACTTAACAGCGAAATAGATTGCACCCAACTCTATGACTACTATCATATGCACCAACACGCCATAGATTTTTATAAATTTCAAGACTTTGAAAACACTTCAAAACCCACTTCAAAACCTTCGTAAGATTCTGACGCACACAAAGTTGTAACGCAAGATAATTATAAAATATATGTTGAAACCGGTGAAGTAATTTCGAATGATGGTAGCACATCTAGAAAACATGAACACACGGAGGTTAAGGAAGAAACTTTTGATCCCGAGTTTTTTAGATATGTTAAACGCCAAGAATGAATGAATTATCATAATTACCAACACCATTGTAATAAAACACCAACACATAATTCACATAACAATCTAGGGAGTTTTTTTAATATTGATAATATCCCGCATAAAGAATTAAAAAAATACATGACGGAATGAACCCAACACATTAATGGTACCATTCAAATTCTTCCAAAAGAGCTAAGTCAGGAAGATTTCCTGTTATATGCCACTAGCCTCTGGGAAGGGTTTGCTCTGGCTTGGCTAAAAACTTTGATAGCATGCATCCTGAAGAAGTCCAAAATATTAAATTTGCTACAACTAAAGAAAATATGATTAATAGATTGGTATCCATTTTATAAGCTGACTTAACAGGCGAAAGTCTCACTGACATACGCAATATAGAAGCACTACTATTAAAAATACAACTATGTGACATTTGTATATTAGAAGAATTTGCTGCTACATATATTGGCTATATATTCGAATTAAATGATGTTCAAAAGAAAATATTTTGGATAAAAAACTTTTTTCAAAAAATACCAGCATCATGGAATGCTTTAATCGAAGAAAAATATAATAAACTTCGTAATACCGACACAGATTGCTCTCATAATACTAGATTTCTCAAAAAATCTTGTATGGACACAATAAAGGGTTATTGCGATCAAGTAAAAGCTTTGAAATAAATAAAAGACCAGATCGCTTCCTCAAAATTAGGACAAAGTTGTTGTAATAAATACGATGAAAATACTAATTTATATTATGGATGCACTTTGGGGTACCAACCACATCAACGAGCACGATATAAAATAACATGAAAAAATAGAACTCGGATTTTAAGCAAAAATATAAAAATAACAATAATTTTCAAAAACGAAAAATTTATACAGCAAAAATATAAAAATAATTGTGAATGTTTTAAATGTCAACAAGATGGTCATTACGCTAATGAATGCCCCACCACAATTAAAAAAAATATTTATCCCAAATCTTCACGATTATGGCATTAATACTTACAGTATAAAAGACATTTTGAGTGACGAATCATCAATATACGAATTATAATCTCTTCACTCTGATATGGACAAAAATATTGAAAAATTAAACATATACATGATCACTCTAAATCAAACATTAAATATCATTCAAATCGAATTAACGTCACCATACGCATTATACCCACAGAAAGAAGATATAACTTCACCACGATACACGCTGTTTGCGAGTACTGATATTACCATAGCACGATATCATACGCGCGAAATACCTCTCGATCTTAAAATTACTATTCCCCTAGGATATTTCGGTCTAATCACAAACAAACCCACTATAGCAAGAAAATTACTAGTAATTACAAGTGCGATAATTCGCCCCTCCGACAACCAAGCTATCTCTATGATTGTTAAAAATATGACAATCGACGATATTCAAATCGAACAATGTGATCGCATCACATTACTAATAATCCTTAAATATGAAGATTTACCAATGATAAAGAAAAATATCATTAACAAAACAGACGAACGCTCTCCAAAAAAAGGCAGATATAATTCTGACTACCTAGAATCGTCATCTTTTAATATCTTAATGAACACTTATAACAAAATTACCAATAATATCCTTTCAGATAGTATTGACGAAGAATATACTATAACAGATGAAGACGTAGAGCGCCTAAAAGCAGTCATACCAAAAATACATAAAAACGAAATCTATAAAGTAAATAATTGGAAATCACAATTTTTGAATAAAAATGTATACATCTTCAAATGTATGCAGGGAAATATAGAACTTAAAGAAGGAGAAAATTTCAATTCAATTCAACTTTTAGATATAAATAAATTAAATAATTAAAAAAAATGATATCCTGATAAAAACTACCTAAATATAAGAAGAATTCAGATAAAAATAACTAGATTATTTCGCTCCGGAATTAATAGCCCAATTTTAGTTGTTTGCCGCGATGAATGCATTACCGACCCCCTAAATAGCCTTTTAGGAGATGGAAAATCTAATCTCGGGAATAGAATTTTTGGCATAAATATACACTCGGACTACTGTGTAAGCCTCTACGATCAAAATATAACAAAATCGATTACGTTATCATTAAATATTAAAAATGTCTCTATGATAACCGAATCCAAGGTTTTTGGAATCCAATGGGAACATTGTATAGCCTTAAACGATACGGCAACATTCAGTTCTATTACACCAAAAGACTCAATAACTTTATATGAGGTTGGTATTGAAAAACAATACAACCTCGCATCCTTAATTTCAATCATTTCCAAAATGATACAGATCTTCAAGTTTTTATTAATAACCTACCACGATAAATAACAATGCCAGAGGAAGTTTTAATTACCACAGGAAATTCTATTACAACTATATATTAAAAAAAGAATGAAGGCACTTCTACAAGTTCCAAATTTTTGCGAAGCAATTCTTCACATTTTACTAATCTTGTCCACACTAATAATAGTTTTGCAGCTACTAGCTCGAAAGACCAGAATAATATTCCTGTTGAAGGACGAACCATTAAATTCATCGAAAAACTCGATGAAATGGATAAAACAAATATCCATCCCCTAAAAGGGAATTTGAGGGTCAAAGTACCAATATCACAAATGTGATACGACCCATTGGTCTCATAAAAACAATTAGACTCACTCGGTCTCAGCAACCCTATTAGTTGAAATATGTTCAAAATATGACCCAATTGGTCTTACAACTCTATTGGTTGAAATATATTCGTTTCAATTTATTGTGACCCAACAGGTCAAAACACTATACTGGTTGCCTTAATACCCAATTGGTATTTATATACAGGCTATGGACAAAACAAGGATAAAATAGTCAAACAGGAGTTTGCTGCAAGCAACTATATCAGACACTTTTGATACATGTTCACATCGAACGACTTTATCAGACACCTTTGATAAAAGGGTTACCACCCAAATTGGCCCAACCACACATATGGCGAAAACCTTCAAACTCCATCATTTCAAAATCCCTCTTTTCAATTCACCGACAAAATTGAAATACTTTGACTACGAGTTACTTAATAATTTGTTGTATGAATTTGAGCATGGAGGAAAGCGCAATTTCATTAAAACAATGAAGTTACTTGCTGAACGGCTTGCGAATATCGAAGTACTCGAAAATAAGAAGAAGGTCCAAAATGTCGAAGTAGAAACACAGGATGAAGTCGAACCAAGTCCTCTCAAATGGGACAATATGGTAGAATGGGTTGATTATTCATCTACAGACTCGCTTGATACAATCTGCGAACATAATATCAATACGTAGCGCCAAACAGTACATCCTCAAAAGCGTCCAGAAGACAATTATTGACATCGTAATATGGATGACGAGGTCATTCACAGCAATAATAATTATGCCAGGATTCTTCAATAAAAGAAGTCACTATTCCAACACTATGCAGAGATGCTTCATCATTAATTATTGTGCTAAGATGCTCTAAGAACTATGCCAGACTACTCTAACATGTGAGATACTATTGCAACACTATGCAACAACTATGCAACACTATGCAGCAAATAAAGGCAGATGCTTAACTTCGCCTGCAAGCAATAAAGAGGAAGACGTGTTAATATTTCTAACAGCCTGTTTTGTGCAATTAAGATATGAAAATGTAGCCAATTAATGGCAATTAGTGTGTGATATTAATGGCAATAATGCTGCCATCTGAGGGCAAGAGTCATATATAAGGAAACCTCTTCTGATGTAATTATCATCGAGAAATAGAACTTGCAAAAGTTCCTCTAATTGCTTCTGAGACTCTTGAGTTCCTGTTTCTCTTCTGCTTCCACTCTTCTACTCCATCTCCATAACCCGAGTGATAGAGAGAGACACAACCTACGACACACCGCACCTGAAACAAAAGGAACTTAACGGCAAAATAGATTGCACCCAACTCTATGACTACTATCATAAGCACCAACATGCCATATATTTTTATAAATTTCAGGACTTTGAAAACACTTCAAAACCAACTTAAAAACCTTCGTCAGATTTCGACACACACAAAGTTATAACACCAGATAATTATAAAATATATGTTGAAACCTTTGGTAAGCCTTTGCTCTCTCTCTATGAAGCGGTCGGATAAGCCTTTGGTATGAGTTTGCCGCCTAACCCAACCGAAAATCCAAGGATTGGGGTCTGGCGTCCAGCCGTAGAGAACAGGGTCATACCCGGAATTTAAATGATAAATGTTGTAATTTCCAGTTACAGCTGCAAATTTTTCGAGGAAAAATTTATTTTAAAACATACATCTCTTCTACTCTGCAAATTAATTATTTGACCCATATCGACGGATCTATTAATCAATCATGCAAAATATCAGTGGTTCACTAATAATTTCGGTAGAAGACGACTACAGTTGTCCTTTTAATTTAACTTACCCAGAAAATAATCAATATCCGAACCAAAATCAACTGAAAAACGCAAACTTCATTGGTTAAATAATATTAATATGGTAAAATATAGCTCCACGGAAAAAAATACAATTAATATTACCGACATAAATCATATATATTATGAGGCTTTCCTTGAACTAAAACAAAAGGAACTTGACGGCGAAATAGATTGCACCCAACTCTATGACTACTATCATAAGCACCAACACACCATAGATTTTTATAAATTTCAGGACTTTGAAAACACTTCAAAACCCACTTCAAAACCTTCGTCAGATTCCGACACACACAAAGTTATAACGCCAGATAATTATAAAATATATGTTGAAACCGGTGAAGTAATTTCGTATGATGGTAGCACATCTAGAAAACATGAGCGCACGGAGGTTAAGGAAGAAACTTTTGATCCCGAGTTTTTTAGATATGCTAAATGCCAAGAATGGATGAATTATCATAATTAACAATATCATCGTAATAAAACACCAACACATAATTCACATAACAACCTAGGCAGTTTTTTTAATATTGATAATATCCCGCATAAAGAATTAAAAAAATACATGATGGAATGGACCCAACACATTAATGGTGCCATTCAAATTCTTCCAAATGAGCTAAGTCAGGAAGATTTCCTGTTATATGCCACTAGCCTCTGGGAAGGGTTTGCTCTGGCTTGGCTAAAAAACTTTGATAGCATTCATCCTGAAGAAGTCCAAAATATTAAATTTGCTACAACTAAAGAAAATATGATTAATAGATTGGTATCCATTTTATATGCTGACTTAACAGGCGAAAGTCTCACCGACAAATGCAATAAAGAAGCACTACTATTAAAATGCAACTATGTGACATTTGTCTATTAGAAGAATTTGCTGCTATATATATTGGCTATATATTCGAATTAAATGATGTTCAAAAGAAAATATTTTGGATAAAAAACTTTTTTCAAAAAATACCAGCACCATGGAATGCCTTAATCGAAGAAAAATATAATAAACTTCGTAATACCGACACAGATTGTTCTCATAATACTGGATTTCTCAAAAAATCTTGTATGGACACAATAAAGGGTTATTGCGATCAAGTAAAAGCTTTGAAACAAATAAAAGACCAGATCGCTTCCTCAAAATTAGGACAAAGTTATTGTAATAAATACGATGAAGATACTAATTTATATTATGGATGCACATCGGGGTACCGACCACATCAACGAGCACGATATAAAATAACCCGAAAAAATGGAACTCGGATTTTAAGCAAAAATATAAAAATGACAATAATTTTCAAAAACGAAAATTTATACAGCTAAAATATAAAAAGAATTGTAAATGTTTTAAATGTCAACAAGACGGTCATTACACTAATGAATGCCCACCACAATTAAAAAAATATTTATCCCAAATCTTTAAGATTATGACATTAATACTTACAGTATAAAAGACATTCCGAGTGACGAATCATCAATATACGAATTAGAATCTCTTCACTCTGATATGGACAAAAATATTGAAAAATTAAACATAAACATGATCACTTTAAATCAAACATTGAATATCATTCAAATCGAATTATCGTCACCATACATATTATACCCATAGAAAGAAGATATAACTTCACCAGGATACACGCTGTTTGCGAGTACTGAAATTACCATAGCATGATATCATACGCGCGAAATACCTCTTGATCTTAAAATTACTATTCCCCTAGGATATTTCAGTCTAATCACAAACAGACCCACTATAGCAAGAAAATAACTAGTAATTATAAGTGCGATAATTCGCCCCTCTGACAACCAAGCTATCTCCATCATTATTAAAAATATGACAATCGGCGATATTCAAATCGAACAAGGTGATCGCATCGCATTACTAATAATCCTTAAATATGAAGATTTACCAATGATAAAGAAAAATATCATTAACGAAACAGACGAACGCTCTCCAAAAAAAGGCAGATATAATTCTGACTACCTAGAATCACCATCTTTTAATATCTATATGAGCACTTATAACAAAATTACAAATAATACCATTTCAGATAGTATTGGCGAAGAATATACTATAACAAATGAAGACGTAGAGCGTCTAAAAGCAGCCATACCAAAAACACATGAAAACGAAATTTATAAAGTAAATAATTGGAAATCACGATTTTTGAATAAAAATATATACATCTTCGAACGTATGCAGGGAAATATAGAACTTAAAGAAGGAGAAAATTTCAATTCAATTCAACTTTTAGATATAAATAAATTAAATAATTTAAAAAACGATATCCTAATAAAAACTACCTACATATATGAAGATTTCTGATAAAAATAACTGGATTATTTTGCTCCGGAATTAATAGCCCAATTTTAGTTGTTTGCCGCGATGAACGCATTACCGACCCCCTAAATAGCCTTTTAGGAGGTGCAAAATCTAATCTTAAGAATAGAATATTTGGCGTAAATATACAAACAAAATCGATTACGTTATCATTAAATATTAAAAACGTCTCTATGATAACCGGATCCAAGGTTCTTCGAATCAAATGGGAATATTGTATAGCCTTAAATGATACGACAACATTCAGTTCTTTTACACCAAAAGACTCAATAACTTTATATGAGGTTGGTATTGGAAAAACAATACAACCTCACATCCTTAATTTCAATCATTTCCAAAATGATACAGATCTTCAAGTTTTTATTAACGACCTACCGCGACAAATAACATTGCTAGAGGAAGTTTTGATCGCCACAGGAAATTCTATTACAGTTATATATCAAAAAAGAATGAAGGCACTTCTGCAAGTTCCAAATTTTTGCGAAGCAATTCTTCACATTTTACTAATCTTGTCCACACTAATAATAGTTTTGCAGCTACTAGCTCAGAAGATCATGATAATATTCCTATTGAAGGACGAACCATTAAATTCATCGAAAAACTCGATGAAACAGATAAAACAAATATCCATCCCCTAAAAGGGAATTTGATGGTCAAAGTACCAATATCACAAATGTGATACGATCCATTGTTCTCATAAAAACAATTAGACCCACTCAGTCTCAGCAACCCTATTGGTTGACATATGTTTGAAATACGACCCAATTGGTCTTACAACCCTATTGGTTGAAATATATTCGTTTCAATTTATTGTGACCCAACAGGTCAAAACACTATACTGGTTGCCTTAATACCCAATTGGTATTTATATACAGGCAATGGACAAAATAGGGATAAAATAGTCAAACAGGAGTTTGCTGCAAGCAACTATATCAGACACTTCTGATACATGTTTACATCGAACGATTTTATCAGACACCTCTGATAAAAGGGTTACCACCCAAATTGGCCCAACCACACATATGACGAAAGCCTTCAAACTCCATCATTTCAAAATCCCTCTTTTCCATTCACCGACAAAATTTAAATACTTTGACTACCAGTTACTTAATAATTTGTTGTATGAATTTGAGCATGGAGGAAAGCGCAATTTCATTGAAATAATGAAGTTACTCGCTGAACGGCTTGCGAATATCGAAGTACTCGAAAATAAGAAGAAGGTCCAACATGTCGAAGTAGAAACACAGGATGAAGTCGAACCAAGTCCTCTCAAATGGGACAATACGGTAGAATGGATTGATTATTCATCTACAGACTCGCTTGATACAATCCGCGAACATAATATCAATACGTAGCGCTAGACAGTACATCCTCAGAGGCGTCTAGAAGATAATTATTGACATCGCAATATGGATGACGAGGCCATTCACAGCAATAACTATTATGCCAGGATGCTTCAATTAAAGAAGTCACTATTCCAACACTATACAGAGATGCTTCATCATTAATTACTATGCTAAGATGCTCCAAGAACTATGCAAAGATACTCCAACATATGAGATACTATTGCAACACTATGCAGCAACTATGCAACACTATGCAACAAATAAAGGCAGATGCTTAACTTCACCTGCAAGCAATAAAGAGGAAGGCGTGTTAATATTTCTGACAGCCTGTTTTGTGCAATTAAGATATGAAAATGTAGCCAATTAATGGCAATTAGTGTGTGATATTAATGGCAATAATGCTGCCATCTGAGGGCAAGAGGCATATATAAGGGAACCTCTTCTGATGTAATTATCATCGAAAAATAGAACTTGCGAAAGTTTCTCTAATGTCTTCTGAGACTCTTGAGTTCCTGTTTCTCTTCCGCTTCCACTCTTCTACTCCTTCTCCACAACCCGAGTGATAGAGAGAGACACAACCTACAACACACCACACCTTGTATCAGAGGGTTTTTTTCGTCACCCCGAGGGTTTTTGTAAGTTTTTTTAATGTTCTAAGTTCCTCTGGATCTGCTCGCTGCGGGTTGATTTAATTTTTTTCCCATGTAGAAGGCGTTGTTTTAAATCTTTTTTCCTCCACAAAATTTGTGTTTTTTCGTTTATTTTCCGCTACGCTTTAAGGTAGAAAACAAATTAAAGCCGTGCTCTCTCTCTATGAAGCGGTCGGATAAGCCTTTGTTATAAGTTTGCCGCCTAACCCAACCGAAAATCCAAGGATTGGGGTCTGGCATTTAGTCGTAGAGAACAGGGTCAAACTCAGAATTTAAATGATAAATGTTGTAATTTCCAGTTACAACCGCAAATTTTCCGAGGAAAAATTTATTTTAAAACATACATCTCTTCTACTCCGCAAATTTATTATTTTACCGGTATCGACGGATCTATTAATCAATCATGCAAAATATCAGTTGTTCACAAATAATTTCGGTAGAAGACGACTATAGTTGTCCTTTTAATTTAACTTACCAAGAATATGATCATAATATTCATCTTCCAACAAATGGAACAAATGAAAATTCAAATGCTCGAAATAGCGTATTTAATTTTATAATTGACAAATTACAAACCATAAGTACCGATTTGCACAAACTTACACTTCAACTAAAAGGAAAACAATCAATATCCGAACCCAAACCAACTGAAAAATGCAAACTTCATTGGTTAAATAATATTAATATGGTAAAATATAGCTCCACAGAAAAAAATACAATTAATATTTTGGATAAAAAACTTTTTTCAAAAAATACCAGCACCATGGAATGCCTTAATCGAAGAAAAATATAATAAACTTCGTAATACCGACATAGATTACTCTCATAATACTGGATTTCTCAAAAAATCTTGTATGGACACAATAAAGGGTTATTGCGAGCAAGTAAAAGTTTTGAAACAAATAAAAGACAAGATCGCTTCCTCAAAATTAGGACAAAGTTGTTGTAATAAATACGATGAATATACTAATTTATATTATGGATGCACATCGGGGTACCAACCACATCAACGAGCACGATATAAAATAACCCGAAAAAATAGAACTCAGATTTTAAGCAAAAATATAAAAATAACAATAAATTTCAAAAACGAAAATTTATACAGCAAAAATATAAAAAGAATTGTAAATGTTTTAAATGTCAACGTGATGGTCATTACGCTAATGAATGCCCCACCACAATTAAAAAAATATTTATCCCAAATCTTTAAGATTATGGCATTAATACTTACAGTATAAAAGACATTCTGAGTGACGAATCATCAATATACGAATTAGAATCTCTTCACTCTGATATGGACAAAAATATTGAAAAATTAAACATAAACATGATCACTCTAAATCAAACATTAAATATCATTCAAATCGAATTAACGTCACCATACGCATTATACCCACATAAAGAAGATATAACTTAACCAGGATACACGTTTTTTGCGAGTATTGATATTACCATAACACGATATCATACGCGCCAAATACCTCTTGATCTTAAAATTACTATTCCCCTAGGATATTTCGGTCTAATCACAAACAGACCCACTATAGCAAGAAAACAACTAGTAATTACAAGTGCGATAATTCGCCCCTCCGACAACCAAGCTATCTCCATCATTGTTAAAAATATGGCAATCGGCGATATTCAAATCGAACAAGGTGATCACATTGCATTACTAATAATCCTTAAATATGAAGATTTACCAATAATAAAGAAAAATATCATTAACGAAACAGACGAACGCTCTCCAAAAAAAGGCAGATATAATTCTGACTACCTAGAATCACCATCTTTTAATATCTTAATGAACACTTATATTGAAATTACCAATAATAATCTTTCAGATTGTATTGGCGAAGAATATACTATAACAAATGAAGACGTAGAGCGTCTAAAAGCAGCCATACCAAAAACACATAAAAACGAAATCTATAAAGAAAATAATTGGAAATCATGATTTTTGAATAAAAATGTATACATCTTCGAACGTATGCAGGGAAATATAGAACTTAAAGAAGGAGAAAATTTCAATTCAATCCAACTTTTAGATATAAATAAATTAAATAATTTAAAAAAATGATATCCTGATAAAAACTACCTACATATAGGAAGAATTCAGATAAAAATAACTGGATTATTTCGCTCAGGAATTAATAGCCCAATTTTAGTTGTTTGCCGCGATGAACGCATTACCGACCCCCTAAATAACCTTTTAGGAGGTGCAAAATCTAATCTCGGGAATAGAATTTTTGGCGTAAATATATAAAAAAAATCGATTATGTTATCATTAAATATTAAAAACGTGTCTATGATAACCAGATCCAAGGTTCTCTGAATCCAATGGGAATATTGTATAGCCTTAAATGATATGGCAACATTCAGTTCTATTACACCAAAAGACTCAATAACTTTATATGAGGTTGGTATTGGAAAAAATAATACAACCTCGCATCCTTAGTGTCAATCATTTCCAAAATGATACAGATCTTCAAGTTTTTATTAACGACCAACCGCGACAAATAACAATGCCAGAGGAAGTTTTAATCGCCACAGGAAATTCTATTACAACTACGTATCAAAAAAAGAATGAAGGCACTTCTGCAAGTTCCAAATTTTTGCGAAGCAATTCTTTATATTTTACTAATCTTGTCCACACTAATAATAGTTTTGCAACTACTAGCTCGAAAGACCAGGATAATATTCCTGTTGAAGGACGAACTATTAAATTCATCGAAAAACTCGATGAAACGGATAAAACAAATATCCATCCCCTAAAAGGGAATTTGAGGGTCAAAGTACCAATATCACAAATGTGATACGGCCCATTGGTCTCATAAAAACAATTAGACCCACTCGGTCTCAGCAACCCTATTGGTTGACATATGTTCAAAATACGACTCAATTGGTCTTACAACACTATTGGTTGAAATATATTCGTTTCAATTTATTGTGACCTAACAGGTCAAAACACTATACTGGTTGCCTTAATACCCAATTGGTATTTATATACAGGCTATGGACAAAATAGGGATAAAACAGTCAAACATGAGTTTGCTGTAAGAAACTATATCAGACACTTCTGATACATGCTCACATCGAATGACTTTATCGGACACCTCTGATAAAAGGGTTACCACCCAAATTGGCCCAACCACACATACAACAAAAGCCTTCAAACTCCATCATTTCAAAATCCCTCTTTTCCATTCACCGACAAAATTGAAATACTTTGACTACCAGTTACTTAATAATTTGTTGTATGAATTTGAGCATGGAGGAAAGCGCAATTTCATTAAAACAATGAAGTTACTCGCTGAACAGCTTGCGAATATCGAAGTAATCGAAAATAAGAAGGTCCAACAGGCTGAAGTAGAAACACATGATGAAGTCGAACCAAGTCCTCTCAAATGGGATAATACAGGAAAATGGATTGATTATTCATCTACAGACTCGCTTAATACAATCCGCGAACATAATATCAATATGAAGCGCCAGACAGTACATCCTCAGTGGCGTCAAGAAGACAATTATTGACATCGCAATATGGATGACGAGGCCATTCATAGCAATAACTACTATGCCAGGATGCTTCAATAAAAGAAGTCACTATTCCAACACTATGCAGAGATGTTTCATCATTAATTACTGTGCTAAGATGCTCCAAGAACTATGTCAGGATACTCCAACATGTGAGATACTATTGCAACACTATGCAGCAACTATGCAACACTATGCAGCAAATAAGGCAGATGCTTGACTTCGCCTGCAAGAAATAAAGAGGAAGACGTGTTAATATTTCTGACAGCCTGTTTTGTGCAATTAAGATATGAAAATGTAGCCAATTAATGACAATTAGTGTGTGATATTAATGGCAATAATGTTGTCATCTGAGGGCAAGAGGCCTATATAAGGGAACCTCTTCTGATGTAATTATCATCGAGAAATAGAACTTGCGAAAGTTTCTCTAATTGCTTCTGAGACTCTTGAGTTCCTGTTTCTCTTCCGCTTCTACTCTTCTACTCCTTCTCCACAACCCATCTGATAGAGAGAGATACAACCTATGACACACCGCACAATCCGGTGTCCGATTTTTTTCGTCCCCCCGAGGGTTTTTTTAATGTCTCTTATACCAGGTGCGGTGTACCGTTAGACACAACCTACGACACACCGCACCTGGTATCATAGGGTTTTTTCGGCCCCCCGAGGATTTTTTGTAAGTTTTTTTAATGTTCTAAGTTCCTTTGGATCCGCTCGTTGCGGGATGATTTAATTTATTTGCCATGTAGAAGGCGTTGTTTTAAATCATTTTTTCCTCCACAAAATTTGTTTTTTTTCGTTTATTTTTCGCTACGATTTAAGGTAGAAAACGAATTAAAGTTGTGCTCTCTCTCTATGAAGTGGTCGAATAAGCCTTTGGTATGAGTTTGCCGCCTAACCCAACCGAAAATCCAAGGATTGGGGTCCGGCGTCCAGCCATAGAGAACAGGGTCAAACCCGGAATTTAAATGATAAATGTTGTAATTTCCAGTTACAACCGCAAATATTTCGAGGAAAAATTTATTTTAAAACATACATCTCTTCTACTCCGCAAATTAATTATTTTACCTGTATCGACGGATCTATTAATCAATTATGCAAAATATCAGTGGTTCACCAATAATTTCGGTAGAAGATGACTACTGTTGTCCCTCTAATATAATTATTCCCCAGCAAAATTGGTTTCACAAACTACGAACTCGTTATAATAATATCTGCCAACAGTTGCAACTTTTTTTTGCTCCTCACCCTCATGTTTCTCATCACACCCTATCACCACCAACACCCGAGCACCAGTATATCACTACGTCCATTCTCTCTGATCAACCCACTAATATTTTTATGGTACGTTTTTCGCCGATAATATTGACGACGAATTTGAGGCATATGAAAATAAACTTATATATGATGCATTTCTTGAATTACAACACAAAGTATCACAAGGAATAATAACACTCGCCGTTGTATCTGAATATTATGTAAAACACAAATCCACAATTGATTACTTTCAAGCTAATGCACGAGTTCTTCAGACTAAAAGAAAACTCCTAGATTCTAAGGATTACTGGGATACCAATAAACAAAAATCATATTCAATCCATACAATCAATTCTGTTGATCTCAAAAAAAGAGCGCAACTCCATATCTACCTTCCACTGACTCTTAAGCTACCAAACATTAAAGAATTCACTATTCATGCTCTTCTGGATACCAGTGCTGAAGTAAGTTTAATTCAACAAATATTTATTCCAAAAGAATACCACCTTCCGTTAGATAAATTTGGACTTTTAAATGGCTTTATGGGACAATCGACAAAAGTAACACATAAGGCAATGAACATCCCTATTTCAATACAAGATTTATATGGCACATAACATAATTTTTCTTTTAATTTTGCTATTCTCCCACCTGGCCTAGAACAAGATTGCATACTAGGCATGAATAATCTCTATAATTTCACTCCTTTCAATTGTTCTTTTATTGAACTAAATGGTCATGCTTTTCCTCGCATACACTTCCCTGTACAAATTGCGCAGAACTATATGCCCACACCATTCAAAACTAATGATGTCATATTAATCGACGCAATACAAAGTCAGCCCATTTTATCAAAAATATATACATACCCAATACATCAACACTCAAAATTTGAACAACTAATCCATAGTATGCTCGAACCCTTATACGATAATAATCCGTTAAAAGGCTTTAATAAAGCACCACGATATTGTAAGATCGAACTCTTAGACCAATATAAAAATATAAACGTCCGCATTAATAGTATAATGGTTTCTCCTACTGATAAAACAGAATTTTCCAAACAGATTACCGAACTATTAAATTTAAATCTAATTCAAAAGAGCTCCAGTCCGCATAGTTTTCCTTCCTTTCTCGTACGAAATCACGATGAACAAAAACGAGGAAAAGCTAGGATGGTCATCAACTATCGTAAATTAAATTGTATACTAAGTTTGATGGTTATTTCATACCGTCTACAGAAAACCTCATCACACAAGTACAAGGGGCAAAATATTTTAGTAAGTTTGATGCAAAATCTGGATTTTGGCAAATCAAATTAGAGGACAAAAACTCAATAGAATTAACCGCATTTTGTTGCCCACAGGGACACTTTGAATGGTTAGTAATGCCGTTCAGACTAAAAAATTATAACACCCCAAAATCTTAAGATGGAGTTAGGCTGGGTGACACGGCCTGGGACACGGGCGTGTCCAGGCATACGGCCTGGGACACGGGCATGTACTTTTCTCGAGGCGTCGACTCGAGTTCTCGAGAACTGATCGTCGAGAGGCGACACGACCTGGGACACGGGCGTGTCCCAGGGCGTGTCCTGCTCGGGAGAATATTGAGTGGCGTTGAGTGGCGCTGAGAGGAATGGCGTTGAGTGGCATTGAGTGTGGAACACGGCCTGTGACACGGGTGTGTCACAAGGGCGTGTTGGGCACACGACCATGGACACGGGCGTGTGCCTTAGCCGTGTCCTGCTCGGTTGATTTGGGCTTGTGTTACAATGGGTGACACGGCCAGTCACACGGTCGTGTCAAAGTTGACACGGGCATGTCTGCCCTATGACACGGGCGTGTGGAGCCCGTGTTCTGGTTCATTTTGAGTCGGTTCGTACACTACTTGGGGGACACGGCCTGGGATACAGGCGTGTCACAGGCCGTGTCAAGTCAAATATGGAATTTTGGGCAGATCTTGGCCATCCAATTATTTCTATTTGGATCCAATGGCCCAGGTCCTTTCCTGCAGTGATAAGGCTGAGTGTTAGCCTCTTCTCTCATTCTTATCAAGAGAGAAAAAGAGAGAGCTTGGAGGAAGGAGAAGGAGGAGAAGAGCAAGGCTTTGGTGGTACTCCTGCGGTCCGATTCGAGATCCGAGGCTAGTTTAGTGGAGGCAAAGCTGCTGCGGTGCTTTTCAACCGGCCAGATTTTTGATGGCTCCCAAGAGATCGTCAAGGGTAACGATATTCCTTCTTGGATATGTGAAGTCCTCCTTTATGCATGAGTAAGGAATCCTCTCCACCAAAAGGCTGAAAAAGTGAGTGATTCCAGTCGGTGATCGTTGCTATCCCCAGCTTGAGTCTGCATATAGACCCGGAAAAGTATAGTACGGGATAAGCATACTGTGTGAAGCCCATTTGGACATGTTGTTCTGGATTGGTGATGTTGCATTTACGCACCGGAGAAGACTCCGCGTATACTCGTGTAGTTAGTGGGGTCGTTGGGTTATGCCTGTGAAGGGGAGTAGTAGGAAGTACTGGAATGTGGAACTCCAGGAAAATTCCCTTGTGTTGTTTGTGCTATGGCTACGATGTAGCCAGTCCTTGATGGACGATGAAGCCAGTCCTAGTTGGACAGTGTGGCTATTGTGACGCCAGTCCTTGGCAGACGTTATGGCGATTGGGAGCTGCGAGCTCTAAAAGGCCTCGTGCCGAACAGGAAAGGTGAAGCTGACCCGCGCCTTTTGTTATAGCCACAAGTACGATGTGCTTTATGAGGGCAAGGCGAGTTGAGCAACGGGGGTGGTAGATCTGTACCTGCATTATGTTGACTGTACAAGGAAGTGCCAAGGCATTAGGCTTTTGTCAGTAGCATAATGAGAGTCTTAGGCATGCGCACCATTAAGATTAAATGCTCATTGGTGTTGATCCCGATTCGCCGGTGTACCCAAAAGTGTGCCTGAGAGCATAGATCGTCGGGCCGAGTGGCCGACGGTTGTGATGGATTGCTTGTGCGTGAGAGCACAATATGTATATTATCTTTCAATTGCTGTATTTCTCTGCAGGGAAGGAATGTCTCTGCCCCGGGAAAGGGGTAGGATTGCTATAAATTGGTCAGCTGAATGTTGACTGTTGCCTTGTTTGCCACCTTCTGAGTTCCCAATCTCTCAACCAGAGTAAAAGGTCTACAAATAAAACTTTCTGAATTCCAAGAACAATATAAGCTTGAAAATGGTGAACAACCTCGACGATGGAACACAGATAAAATTTTAATCACCCTAAACGACGTAGAACGAGAAGAAATACAACAAATACAAAAAATTAGTAATTAATCAAAAGATCCTTTACCATCCATCCACACAAGATCAAATCATTTTACAAACAAATGCATCTGATTATTTTTGGGTAGGAATCATAATTGCCAAAACACCCACTAAAGATATTGAAATTGTAGCCTATTCATCAGGAAAATTCGGAAAGACTGAACAAAAATACTCTGCATACGATGAAGAACTTCTTGCTATTAAATTAGCAATAAAAAGTCTCAAAGTCTATCTCCTGGACAGACACTTTAGTATTGAAACAGACAACAAAGCAGTCTCTTAATTTCTAAAAAAATTAACAATTAATGATTCCGAGTCCAATCTACGAAGAATTCGAATTGCAATGTATTTAGAACCTTTTGTTTATGATGTTAAATATATTCCCAGTTACACTAACTTTGCTGCTGATTTATTTTGTAGACCATATCAGGAACTGAGCTTAACAAACGGATCGAGCGACTCAAAACAGCAATAGAGCTGAAAAAAAGGAAATAATGACTGGGAAACCGTCACCTCCAAAAGAGGAAAGTCATCAGAAACATCTTCCACTAAAGAAAATAGAGACCATATCTCTACCAAATTTCCTACCAGAAATACTAAAACAAATATTCCCATCGGAATATATGATTTATCGGTCCGAAATATGACAATTTCTAATTCTCCCACTAGAGAAATACAACAGCAAATTCCCACTGCAATTAACCTTGAATCTCCCACAGGAGTAAACAAAAACACTGGGCTTCCAGTAACGGCAAAACCGTATAGCTCACAAAGGCCTAACGGCCCGCCACAAACATTTGCGAAAGCAATAATCAAGGACTGGTATAATATACCATTAAAAGAAACAGTCCCAAATGACTGCGTATTATTCAATAATTTGTATAAATCTATACAAATCGGGGACTCCCGAACAACAAATTTTCATCTGAGTATGCTTGAAAAGGCATATCTAGCCAAGGATCAACAAAACACTGCGATACAAAAAGGCTATCATACAGCTAAAAGGCTTGTTGAAAGGATGGCCAAATTTTTCTCGCCTGCGCAGTCTGAAGCAATGTCCGAAAGGATAGGAAATATGTTCAACGGAAAAACAACTGAGCAACGAAAGTTGTTTGAAATTTTTCTACTATTGAAACTGCAGATCTGATCAAGCTAGGCATTTCTGATTTTTTAGAATTAACCAAATTCTTTAAAATTGAGAATGAAAAGCTCAAATTACTTGAGTCTGAAGTTACTTTCCATAAAATTTTGGAAATGTATAGTCAAAAACTTATTGAAGAAGGAGAACTCCTTGAATTTCTAAAAGTTCTTGAAGACTCGGACGTAGAAACACTACTACGAGAACCAAGCAATTTTATTATATTCAACAAAAATTATCGGATCAGAATATGTTCATTATTTAGTCAGACAATGGAGCCGGAAGCCGCCATTAAAGTCGGCCTCGTACACGAAATATACTTAAATACAAATACACTAATGGATTTCAAAAATAGTCTACCATCAATTTGCTACCAGACGGTCATGCAATATGGAAGCTTGTATCAGAATATTTTTCTATTCAAAATCTTGTCTGTATGGGAAGAGCGTCAGTACTTTAAACAATTCCCCTCTACTCAAATTTGGGAACTACACCTGGTAAAAGAAGCGCGACACACCGAAAGACTGTATTTTCTAAGAAAAAATTCTGCGAAGAAGAAGAACGATATTTTGCTGCAACAGAATTTTTTGAAGAAATTTGGGACTCATGTCTCTCCGCAAAGTACATCAGGAAAGAAGACAACATCCTTGTATGCGATTTTCTTGCCAGTGAACAAGATAATATAGAAAAAATACGGGTAATAAAAGAATATTTAGAGACATTAAATCTAGGACGAGTCAGAATAAAAGCTCAAAAGTATGCAGAAGCACAGACAAAAGAAGACCCGATGGAATAAAGACAGCCAACAAAACATCAGAAGAATGAAATCGGCCTTTACATTCAAGACACTATGCTCACTATTATAATATAGTTGTATCACTATACGAAGATGCTCCAAACAAAATAGCAACTATGCCAACACTATTTCAAGATGCTCCAACTATACAACACTATGCATAACTTCTCCTGCAAGAAAGACGCAGACGTAACTTCTCCTGCAAGAAAGAGGCACACATAATGATAGCTAGTAATGGGCAGTTATTGTAAAATATTGTAGCCTTAATGGCAATAGAAAGAGGCCTATATAAGGGAACCCCTTCTAATGTAATTATCATCGAGAAATAGAACTTGCGAAAGTTTCTCTAATTGCTTCCGAGACTCTTGAGTTCCTGTTTATCTTCTGCTTCCACTCTTCTACTCCTTCCCATAACCCGAGTGATAGAGAGAGACACAACCTATGACACACCGCACCTGGGGAATGAGTCGTTATAATTTGGTCAGCCTTAGCTGACCGTATCTTTATTTGGCCAACGCTCGGTGGATTGTTCTTATGCAGGAATACGTGAGCAAAGTGGCAAGTAGCGGGCTGAAGCCTTATTGTTGTGCTGGCCCTTGAAGGCCAAAGCGTAGTGTTTTCCTTTACTACTTTCATGTGTGGCTGGCCTGCGTGCCGAAGTCTGTAAAACACTTATTGTTTAAGTAAACAGTTGTGAGGCCTTAAGGCTGAGACTCTTTGTCTATTCTTACTTTCATTCCTGTCTTGGACTTTAGTGGACATTCATGTTTTGTGATGAGTTCTTCCAACTTATTTAAAAGCTTCCGCTAGTATGCTCTGTGTTAGGATTCAAAATTTTATTATAGTAATTTGGTATTATTTCGTAACTCCACTAACTGTCCGTGGAATATGGCGTGGGTCCCCTGCCAGACCTTCTGTTATATTCCATGTGACGGATGGGGGTGTTACAATTTAGTATCAGACTACGGTGTCGGTCTTTCTTATGAGAATTCGTGGACGAATTCTTGTAAGGTGTGGTGAGCACAGGTATGTGCGTCATCGTTATAACATGAAAAGAACCCTTGAATGTCCACTTAGGAATGAAAATACACATGTTTGAGGAATCTGACTGTTCCAATGATTGCGTTTTGGCAATCTGTTTGTCGCCTAATAGATTTTTTTTTACAAATATAGGTGGCTAGGAGTGGTGCAGGACAATCGGAACGTCCGTACTATGCGGAAAGTAGTGCACCTAATGACGTGCCCACAACCCCTCCTTCGGTAGAGATGATAAGACTTGTGGTTGAGGCGGTGTTTGCGATGATAAACGCCCAGCTAGGGAGGCAAGCACAACCTCCTGCCCCTATCGTGGAGAAGGTCCCTCTTCTTGTGGAAGAGCCTAGAGTGGTGGAATGAGCGGCTGTAGAGCCTTTGGTGCAATGAAGAGCGATAGAAAAGTAGCTCAAACATGTGATGAGCTTCAATCCTCCAGTGTTTACGGGGACTGGGACCTCAACCCAGGCCGAGGATTGGCTCTCTCGTGTTAAGAGAGTCTTGACTGCAACTGAGACAGAGGAATGACAGAAAATAACCATAGCCACCTTCCTGTTGGATGGAGAGGCGTGAATGTGGTGGGAAGAGTTGGAGCTGCATCTCTTGGTTGGAAGACAACTCGCCGATGTCTCGATGGTGGAGTTCTCGAGGTTATTCCTTGCTAGATACCTCCCCTCAGCACAGAGGATCGACATGGAGAATCAATTCCAGAGAGTGATGCAGGGAGAAAGTAGCATGGATGAGTATCTCCACGAGTTCACAAGGTTGGGTTGTTATGCTGGCTCTACATTTGTTGACGAGGGGCGTAAGACCAACCGGTTCTATGAGGGTCTGTGTGATGACCTAAGACTACTGCTCTCTGGGCCTATGACACAGGGTTTTCTTACTCTAGTCAATACCACCCGATCTCTGGAGAATGATATGAAGAGAGTTCAAGAGAAGAAGGACTCAAGCTGGAAGAAGTCGGAGTTCAAGGCGCTGAGCTCGTCAAATTCTAAGTTTCGTAAGTGGAAAAGAAGGTGAGGACTTCGGGTCCAGCCCCACCTTCGGGTGTGTCTGAGCTACTACAGTGTGAGGCCCGGTTACTTGTTATAATTGTGGCAAACAGGGACACATTGCCCGAGACTGTTGGAGTGGGCACCCGAAGTCAGAGAAGAAGCCTAGAGCAACTTATGCGGAGAAGGGAAAGGTGGTGGAGTCAACCACATCCCACTACACTCCAGCCTAGCCTAGAGTTTACAACATTGGCCAACAGGAGGCCATAAAGCAGCCTAGAGTTAAATTAATAACATGTTTAGCTTTATATACTTGTTGCCTTATGCATGTTAGCATATGCCTTGTTGTGCTAGGCTTTGTTTTGATCTTTAACTGCACAGCGAGAGAACTGTTCGATACGGGAGCTTCACACTCTTTTTTGTCTGTGGAATTTGTATTGCACATCAGAGTGCCTTCTTCGATTACAAAGGATAAATTGGATGTGTTGCTGCCTAACGAGTGTTTTATGCACGCAGATAGAGTTTGTTGCGTGAAGGTACGGATTAGGAGTCAAGAGTTTGACTTGCAAGCGTCACTATTACCGATAGTGGAGTTTGATGTGATCTTTGGCATGGACTGGATCTCAGAGCAGCGTGCGTACATTGATTGCAACCACAAGGTGGTCAGACTAGGAGTGGATACAGAGCATGAGACGACATTCTCTAGCATGAAGGGATCGAGCAAGACTTTGATGTCTGCTCTCTAGATGGTTAAGGCAGTTCGTAGAGTTGTAGAGCAATTTTTCATGCAAGTGGAGGCTTCGAAGCCCAAACTAGGTCTGGATATTATCCTAGTTGTATAAGAGTTTCCTGACATTTTTCCTGAAAATCTCTCTGGAGCTCCGCCTCAGCAAGAGATTGACTTCACCATTGAGCCAGTGCTAGGTGCCAAACCTGTGTCACGCTCCCCATACCTCTTAGCTCCTAAGGAGATGGCAGAATTGAAGGTATAACTTCAAGAGCTATTAGATCAAGGGTATCTGCGTCCAAGTTCGTTGCCTTGGAGCGCGCCAGTACTTTTTATTAAGAAGAAGGACATAAGTTTATGGCTGTGTATTGATTACCGAGAGTTTAATAAGTGACAGAGAAGATTATATATCTGATCCTGAGGATTGAGGATCTGTTGGATCAGCTAGTCAGGTCGACTGTGTACTCGAAGCTAGATTTGAAATTTGGGTACTATCAGCTGAGAATAAGGGAAAGTGACATTCCCAAGACGGCTTTCAGCACACGTTATGGGCATTATGAGTTTACTGTCATACCGTTTGGGCTGACTAATGCGCCATCCATGTTTATGGATTTGATGAACAGGACGTTCAGAGAGTACTTGGACCAGTTCGTGATAGTCTTCATCGATGATATACTGGTGTACTCACAGTGCGAGGATGATCATTTCATGTATCTACATATGGTATTGGAGACCCAGAGGAGAAACCAACTGTATGCCAAGTTCTCCAAATGTGAGTTTTGGCTGTCCTTGGTAGCATTCCTTGGTCACGTAGTTAGTGGAGATGGAATTGTGGTGGATCCGGCGAAGATAGTTGTGATACAGGAGTGGCCAGTATTGTTTACTGTGGCAGAAGTCCGGAGTTTTCTGGGTCTTACCAGCTATTACAGGCGCTTTGTGGAGAACTTCTTGCGGATAACATTGCCCCTCACTATGTTGACAAGAAAGGATCAGAAGTTTGTTTGGTCACCAGAGTGCGCACAAGATTTTGAAGAACTAAAGTGTTGTCTGACCACGACGCCTGTCTTATGTTCGCCATATGGTTCGAAGGGCTATGAGATTTACAATGTCGCCTCTGGAAGTGGATTAGGTTGTGTTCTACTTCAACACAAGAAGGTGATAGCCTATGGATCGCGTTAGTTGAAGGTGCATGAGAGGAATTTTCCGGTCCATGATTTGGAGTTGGCGGCCGTTGTATTCGCTCTCAAGCTTTGGAGGCATTATCTGTATGGGGTAAAGGTCGATGTTTATTCAGATCACAAGAGCCTGAAGTATTTGATAGAACAAAAGGACCTGAATATGAGTCAGCGAAGGTGGATGGAGTTTCTTGGGGACTAAACCTATAAGATTCATTATATTCCTGGGAAGGGGAATGTTGTGGCAGATGCTTTGAGCCGTAGGAATCCTACACGGGCCAATTGGTTATAAAGGCACGACGAGCGGCTTATTCTGGACTTGGAGGCCTTGGATATCTCTTGTGTTGACAAGGGATCTAGTACAAACACATGTTTGAGTTGGACGGAGGTTTAATACGACCTCGCGGATATGATTCAACAGGCCTTGGAGTTGGACGTGAGCTTGAAACGTCACTGGGCGGAAGTCATTGATGGGTCTAACGACTAGTTCTCTATCGACGATGGCCTTTGGTGGAAAGGTAGTCGATTGTGCGTCCCCAATGTGGGGAAGTTACGTGAAGAATTGTTGTATGAGGCGCATTTCACAAAGTTCTCGATTCACCATGGGAGCACCAAGATATTTAAAGACATGAAGAAACTATTCTGGTTGCCAAGTTTGAAGAAACACATAGCATTATATGTGGCGAAGTGTCAGACCTATGCTTTGGTGAAGGCAGAATGCTAGAATCCTGAAGGACTCCTGAAGTCTTGGCCTATACCGGTGTGGAAATTTGATGACATCTCCATGGATTTCATGCACGGTTTGCTGAGATCATACAAGGGGAACGACGCCATTTGGGTGGTCGTTGATCGTTTAACGAAGGTGTCACATTTCATACTCAATAGGAAGGATGATTCAGTGGAGAAGCTGACGAAGCTTTATGTGGACAACATAGTATGTTTGCACGGCGTACCCCGGAGTATCATTAGTTACCAAGATGGTCGGTTCACATCTAATGATTGGAGGCTCATTCATTAGTTGTTGGGTACCAAGTTGAATTTCAGCATGAATTTTCACCGACAGACAGATGGTCGAACTGAAAGAGTGAACAGGACAATAGAAGATATGCAACGTATGCGTGCTTTGGATATTGGGAAAAGGTGGGAGGACCATCTATTGGGAATTGTGCCCTAAAATGTTCCTCAGGATTTGAAGGGGCATCACCAATCATGCTAAGGGGCATAATGTATTTGATATGTGCTTAAGTTCATGTATGCAGGTTGTACTTGATTGGACAGGTGAACAAAAAGGATAAGCTAGAAGTCAGGTAATTTGACTAAGGCAAAAGCGTTGAGTGATGAAGGCACACTCAATGCTCTCAATGCCAGAGACAACTAAGACAGCTGAGACAGCTGAGAAGAATGTCTAAGTCAAAAGCATCGAGAAAGCTGAGACAGCTGAGAAGAATGTCTCATCATAACCGCTGAGATAGTTGAGAAGCTCAACATAAAGTGTTGAAAAAAGTGTTGGTCTCAGCAGAACTACTGAGATAGGAGATAATCTAAGCTGTGAAGAAGAAACTGCTGAGACAGTTGAGAAGAAACCACTGAGATAGAAGAAAGTCACAGCTGTGAAGAAGAAACCGCTAAGACAGTTGAGAAGAAACCGCTAAGACAGAAGATAGTCACAGCTGTGAAGAAGAAACCGCTGAGATAGTTGAGAAGGAACCGCTGAGACAAAGCCAGCAGAAATTCTCTAAGTCCAAAAGCGTTGAGTTAAGCAGGCTTACTCAACGCCTCTAAAGAAGAGCTCAGTCCAGAATTCATCAAACTGAATTCTGAGTTCGTCGAGCGTAGCTCACCTTTCGTCGAGCTCAAGTTATAGTTTGAAGATTCTGAGTTCGTCGAGCTCAGTTAAGAATTCGTTGAACTGATTTCAGAATTCGTCGAACCCAGCTCACCTTTTGTCAAGCTCAAGTTAAAGTTCGAGGAATATGAGTTCGTCGAGCTCAGTTCAGAATTTGTCTAACTGATTTCAGAATTCGTCGAACCAAGCTCACCTTTCGTTGAGCTCAGGTTAAAGTTTGAAGATTCTGAGTTAGTCGAGCTCAGTCCAAAATTCGTTGAACTGATTTCAAAATTCGTCGAACCCAATACTCCATTCGTTGAGCGCAGACAAAGTATTTCATGTCGTTGCGAGAAAGCTACAGTAGCGTTGGAAGCTATAATTTGTCCTCTTTTGAGGGAGGTGGCGCTCACCATCCTTGGCTCGACCCACATTCAAATTGTGTCATTTATTCAAATCAATAGATATAAAAAGAAGTGAGCAAAGAGGATTAGGGTTAACGAACACAGGAACGAAAAAGAAAATGAAAAGAGAGGCGGTTAGACTTCATCTTCTTCGACGAGCTTGAAAGCCAAGTCCAACAGAGCTATTCAGAAAAGCAGAGAAAGATAGTTGAAGTTTTTCCATTTTAGCAATATTGTTCATTGGAGAACAAGGTGGCTGATTCATCCAATCAATAAGAAGAGATAGCTGTGTGAAGGGCCATCAGCCTTCAACATCAGATAGTTGTTCTTCAATGCATCAGAGAAACAAGTAGTTGTAGAAGAAGACTAATTCCTTCTACAACAAGAGGGTTTGACTAATATCTGCTCAGTCTAGTAAGGTAGACTCAGAGATTTATCTCTGAGTCAGTAGTTCATATTCTTGATTATATTTCCTGTAGAATTCAGCTTGCCTGAATCTGAGCTGTAGGGACTTTGTGCCTAAGTTGTAGGTGTCTAATTAGTCACTGAGGTAGGTGCCCTGCTGGGGTACTGAGGTAGGATCCAAGTGTGGATATGAGAGTAGGGCTGTCCTCCCAGCTTGAGTAATAGGGCATGGTGCCTGAGGTAGGTGACTGTTGAGTCACTGAGCTGTAGGTGACAAGTGTGTCACTGAGTTGTAGGCCTTGGAGGAGGCTGAGTTGTAGGTGCCTGGAAGGGCACTAAGGTAGGTAACTGGAAGGGTACTGAGCTGTAGGAGTGCTGCAGCACTCTGAGAGTAGGGCCTTATGCCTAAAGTTTTAGGGCTGAGAATCCTAAGCTGTAGGTCTTAGAGATAAGGCTGAGGTAGGTAGTTTGAGGACCACTAAGCTGTAGGAGCACTGCAGGGTTCTGAGGTAGGAACCTTTATGGTTATGAGGTAGGGTTCTAAAGAGAACCTGAGTGTAAGGCTGAGGGCCTGAGGTGTAATCTCTAAGGAGCATTTGGAGGAGTTTATGCCTTGTCTAACATACGTTAGAAAGGTGGGAGGAAAAGTGAATATATCCAATTAGGGAACCACTATAAATATCTGTGTGTTGTGTTGCTTGTTCTTATTTATATTGCAGGTTCTAAGGACAAGCTCTAGATCACTTAGAAAGAAAACAGCAAAAAAACTTAAGAAACTTCAAAGACCTATTCACACCCTCTATGTGACTAGCTAACCTTGAAGTAATAACTTTCAAGTGGTATCAGAGGGAGGTTACTCAAAAAAGGATTTACAAATCTGAGTATACCTCCAAGGTTAGCTATAAGATATAATTATGGGGTCAGGAATGAACTATAAGGAGCTAGGGGCCATGAAGCTACCAATCTGCAGGAAAGAAGGATTTGGCCTCTAGAAGCAAAGGGTCAGACTGTTCATGGAAGCATCTGACACTAGGATCTATGTAATAGTAGTGTAAGGTATTTTTATCCCCATAAAGGCTTCCACCATAGTTCCAACTCTTCTCAGTCATAAGGTCAGTTGCCAAAAGCTGCGACCTGCCAAGTCCCTGAGAGGCTGCATATTAATTACATTAATCATCAATTCAAATCTGAATTCCCTGATAAGAATACAGTCTTTCAAAAGGCAAATTTACCTTCTAAAACTGTCAAGTTTGCACCTCCCCATGAGGATCAATCAAATGTGTGCTCTACTAGTGGGGTAAAGACACATGATCTCAGAAGGAGTGATTCTGTCCACTCTAGCCATAAAGCTCAGAATAAGCTCTTTAGATTTGGATCCAAATATCCTGTATATAAAGAGATGGGAGAGACCACTAGATGGCAGGCTCCAAAAATACAATTGGCCCATCCTGGACCAGCTGTATTTAGTTCTTCAGCACCTTCATTCAAGAAGAGGGAAGCAACATCATGTAATGCTTATCCAACAAAATCTTGGGCTGCTCACTTCTCTTATGGACAACAATTCTGTACTGTCCAGAAGAGAAGATACAAAATTCATAAATGTTGGTGCTGTGGAAAAGTGGGCCATTTTGTCATTGATTGTTGGCATAACCTGAATATGGCTAGTGGATAGAAAGGTGCTCAACCCAGACAGAGAGTTAGGCAAAAGTTCTATAAAGCTAACATGAACCTAGGACCCAATAAGTATTGGGTTCCTAAGGGAATATAAATTCTGTTTTGCAGGATAGTCCAAATACCTGTCTAGATAAGACTTGGTATTTGGGCAAAGGATGTTCCATGCAAATGTCTGGAACAAGTTGATTGCTCAAGGACTATGGTCCAAGTGGAGCAAGGAACAAAGGTTAAGGTTGATAAGAGTGAAATCCTCAAGGGCTAAAGGCAAACAGCCTCAAAGTAAGTCTCTCTTTTTTATATAGAGATTAAGTTTGCAAATTCATGAAGTAAGTTAGATGTGCTTAGGATGAACCTAGTCAAGCACACCAGTTAGATAACAATGATTCAATTATCCTTCATAATTATCTATATTGTTAACTTATGTAGCATTTTCTCTCAAGCCCAAATAACATGTAAATCAGTGCATAATAATATTGCTAATGAAATTGGCTCATTAGCATGATAGGTATCCATTATATTTAGAATTGATAAAATATTTGTATAATGGTGAGACAAATAGAATTTATGTCCAGACAATGAGGGAAGATACAAATTAATAAGGCATTAAGTGAATAAAAGAAAA
This sequence comes from Platanthera zijinensis, assembly GCA_039513925.1. Taxonomy (NCBI): domain Eukaryota; kingdom Viridiplantae; phylum Streptophyta; class Magnoliopsida; order Asparagales; family Orchidaceae; genus Platanthera; species Platanthera zijinensis. The sequence goes on along the minus strand of CM077090.1, from coordinate 148,944,979 downwards.
GCTAAGAGGTATAATAGAAGCACTAAGTGCCCTGTATCATAACAGGAAGCGTAGAGCAAGCTGTAAAGCCTAAAAGTCCTAACTTAAGTCTAAAATTTTTTAATTGGTTAATCTAATGATAAGGTAATTAAACTTTTTCACTATATATATAAAGGTGACAAGAAACAAAAAGCCACATAACTCTTAAAATCTTTAACCCTAGCCGTCGAGACCGAAACCTTCTCAACGTCTTGCCGCACTGACTCAATAGCGTCAAAGATCTCAAAGGAGCTCCAGGAGGGCTATGAAATTGTGAGGAATGGATTCAGTCATGCCTCGCCAGAGATTAAGGAAGTTTTAAGGATGATTGAGACCACAGGTTTGGAGTACACCCTTTCTGAACCCTCCACCATTCTTAGAGAAGAGGTAGTAGAATTCTTCTCCAACATCAAGGTGTCGTCCTCTCAAAACTCACTTAAGTCTAAGATTGAGGACATCGAGATTAAGGTAAACCCTAAGAGACTAGACAAAGCCCTTCATCTACCCTCCGTCAACCCTACTGAGGAAGAAGAACCCACCATCATGGATAGAGACAATGCTCTCAGGTGGTGCGGATACAGTGATGCCAAACCTGGGTCTCTTAAGAGAAAATTATTCAATCAGAGAGGTAAACTGCTAGCAGATATTATAGGGAAAGCCCTTATCTACAAACCTAGATCACATGACACAATCTCCAAGTCAATGTTTGATGTCATGACTAGGATAATCTTCAATAGGAAGACCTCTTAGTCTTCTCTCATCTACTAGAGAATAGTAGACTGTCTACACACTCCAAACATGTGCATAATTCTTTCCTTACACCTAGTGAACACCTACCCTGATACATTCAAGCAGGAGCAAGGAGTAAATATTCACTACCTAAAAAGAATGGACATAAAAACTTTGGACAGATTCACTAGGGTCCTACCAATGAGCCAACCTTTAGCAATAAAGGACTCCTCTAGGGACACAAGGAAGAAATCTGTTGAGGAAGAAAGATCTGCCAGCTCTAAACTAGAGCTTGGAACCTCCTCTCCAGCTTATGTTAGTCTACAGGTTGACTTATCTCTCAGTCAATCCTCTGCAAACTTCCTACTTCAAGTCAGTGATGTGCATGTTGATAAAATCCATGCCAGTCCAAGGTCAGGACAAGTTTCAAAGAATACTACTGAAGAAGAGGTTGTTGTAGAAAATGAGGCAGATATGGCTGTTACTGATGATGTAGCTACAATTGAAGATATCCATGCTACAGAAGATAACCAAAAGCCTCCCGAGGCATTAGAAACTTATCTTGATGGGTCAAGCCCAGAGAGGGATGCCCAAACTGAGGGGGAGCGTGATCAGATGGATTTGACAACTCTAGATCATGTTGTCAACAAAATTGTTGAGTATGCACCTACTATAGGTAATACTCATACCCTCTTAATTGGCAGTGTTAATACAACGTTTAACTAAGGAAATTTTTCATTCTATAGGTGCTTGAGTTGAGGGGGAGCCCTCATAGGTCCCTGCTCAGGAAGATATTCCTCCTCCTATGAACCATCCTTCAACTACCCCAATCTATGATGAGGAATTACTAAACCAAATCAAAGCACTCGTAGATGCTCAAACCACAACCCTCAAGGAGTATGTTGACCAATCATTTTCCAAGCTAAGGTAGGAACTATTGACTGAAGTCATGGAAAGTAAAGAAGAATCTTCTCACTTAAACAAACAGGTCACCACCTGGTTTGACATGGCTGGAATTGCTGGCATAAAGCTGACAACCCTCATGAAATCCTTGGAAACAAGCCAAAAATTCTCTGCAGCTGACATAAGATATGTCAAGAATTATGTGAGTGCAACTAATGAGGTGATCAGGGGTGCATCAGATCATATAAATTAGCATGTCACCAATGTTGCTTTTCACTCTATGTAGGAGGCAGTATTTCAAAAAAATAGTTGCTTGCAGACAATGAGAGAATATTCCAATCTATATAAGCAAAAATGAAGCAAACTCCACCCTACTGCAACAGATCATCCATGAAGAAGACAGAAAGGGGGAGAGCAGCCATACTAAGACAACAACACTCATTGAAGATCAAGCCTTCAATGTAATTCAAGGCACCGGGGTAGCATTACACCTGCCCCTCCTGGATAAAAAGAGGCCAGAGGACCTAGACTTCCCAGCACAAGCAAGAGCTGCACAAGATGCACAACTTGCTATCAGAAGAAAGAGGGAAGGAACTCAGATGACTGAAGAGTTCATGGCAAAGAGGAGAGCTGAGAACAGAGATGATCCAGATCATGAACAACTAAGTGATGCTTCTGAATCCATAAATATCAATGCTTGGGTAATCCATGGACAAATCTTAAAGAATATTGATAGTGTATATCCTTCTGAGGAATGGATAAAGCATTTGGAAAGAAATTCTCTAAGGGAAAGAGTATTCAAAGAAAATCTGGTAAGGAAGAGCAACCCTAAGAAAATGCCTCCCAGATATATTCCAAAGTCATTCCTTTACTTCAAATGGCAGGAGAACAAAGTTAAGAACTTGAAGAAGACTGCTGCTACCAAGGATGCTGATTTGAGTTCATCAAAGAAGAGCTGAGATGAGGCTGCAAGACCTAGGGTTCTTTAAATATTTAATCAATGTCTTGTAATGAATATCAATAGTGTAGCAATATCAACTCACTATCAATGAAATAAATATGAGTTGGCCCTGACTATATTGTTGTGATAAATGTGCTTGCAATTCTCATTTATAAATCTGTGATTAATGAAATGATGTTCCTTCATAGATATCTTACAATCACAAGTTTTGCCTACTGTTATTTGGCTAAAGCTCACTAAATCAGTTAATTATTAGGCATATCTTAATCATAATGTTTTCCGTGTCATTGATTAATAAAGCTTTTGTTGTTAATCATATTGTTACATTGTTAATGATTGATAATTCACCAGCACTAATGGTCATTTAATCATAGTGTTAATCTATCTCTTCTAGGGGGAGTTATCCTAAACTGGGATGGCTAGTTGTCATGATAATGTCACTTCAGGTCTATCATGATACTTTTTGTATTGATGCACCTTAGCATGGATGGGTGTTCTGCCTTCTTCAAATAGGGGGAGATTGTTGGGAATTGTGCCCTATAATGTTCCTCAGGATTTCAAGAGGCATCACCAATCATGCTAAGGGGCATAATGTATTTGATGTGTGCTTAAGTTCATGCATGCAGGTTGTCCTTGATTGGATAGGTGAACAAAAAGGGTAAGCTGGCAGTCAGGTAATTTGACTAAGGCAAAATGAATTGAGTGATGAAGGCACACTCAACGCTCTCAACGCCAGAGACAGTTGAGATAGCTGAGAAGAATGTCAAAGGCAAAAGCGTCGAGACAGCTGAGACAGCTGAGACAGCTTAGAAGAATGTCTCAACATAACTGCTGAGACAGCTGAGAAGCTCAACACAAAGCGTTGACAGAAGTGTTGGTCTCAGCAAAACAACTGAGATAGGAGATAGTTTAAGCTATGAAGAAGAAACCAATGAGACAGTTGAGAATAAACCGCTGAGACAGTAGATAGTCACAGCTGTGAAGAAGAAACTGCTGAGACGGTTGAGAAGAAACCGCTGAGACAGAAGATAGTCATAGCTGTGAAGAAGAAACTACTGAGACAGTTGAGAAGGAACCGCTGAGACAAAGCCAGCAGAAATTCTCTAAGTCCAGAAGCGTTGAGTGAAGCAGGCTCACTCAACGCCTCTAAAGAAAGCTCAGTACAGAATTCGTCGAACTGAATTCTGAGTTCGTCGAGCTGAGCTCACCTTTCGTCGAGCTCAAGTTATAGTTTGAAGATTTTTAGTTCGTCGAGCTCAGTTCAGAATTTGTCGAACTGATTTCAGAATTCGTCGAACCCAGCTCACCTTTCGTCGAGCTCAAGTTAAAGTTTGAAGATTATGAGTTTGTCGAGCTCAGTTAAGAATTCGTCAAACTGATTTCAGAATTCATCAAACTTATTTTAGAATTCTTCGAACCCAGCTCAGCTTTCGTCGAGCTCAAGTTAAAGTTTTAAGATTCTGAGTTAGTCGAGCTCATTTCAAAATTCGTCGAACTGATTTCAAAATTCGTCGAACCCAGCTCTCTATTCATCGAGTGCAGACAAATTATTTCATGTCATTACGGGAAAGCTACAGTAGCGTCGGAAGCTACTATTTGTCCTCTTCTGAGGGAGGTGGCGCTCACCATCCTTGGCTCGGACCACATTCAAATTGTGTCGTTGATTCAAATCAACAGATATAAAAAGGAGAAAAAAGGGGATTAGGGTTAACGAACACAAGAATGAAAAAGAAAACGAAAAGAGAGGCGACTGGAATTCATCTTCTTCGACGATCTTGAAAGCCAAGTCCAGCAGAGCTAGCCAGAAAGGCAGAGAAAGATAGCTGAAGCTTTTCTAGTTCAAAAAGATTGTTCTTTGGAGAACAAGGTGGCTGATTAATCTAATCAGCAAGAAGAGATCATTGTGTGAAGGGTCATCAGCCTTCAACAACAGATAGCTGTTCTTCAGTGCAGTAGAGAAACAGGTAGCTATAAAAGAAGACTAATTCCTTCTACGACAAGAGGGCTAGACTGATATCTGCTCAGTTCAGCAAGGTAAACTCAGAGATTTATCTCTGAGTCAGTATTTCATATTCTTGATTATATTTCTTGTAGGATTCAACTTGCCTGAATCTGAGTTGTAGGTCACTTTGTGCCTGAGTTGCAGGTGACTAATTAGTCACTAAGATTGGTGCCCTGCTAGGGTACTGAGGTAGGATCCAAGTGTGGATCTGAGAGTAGGGCTGTCCTCCCAGCCTGAGTAGTAGGGCCTAGTGCCTGAGGTAGGTGACTGTTGAGTCACTATGTTATAGGTGACAAGTGTGTCATTGAGTTATAGGCCTTGGATGAGGCTGAGTTGTAGGTGTCTGGAAGGGCACTGAGGTAGGTACTTTGAAGGGTACTGAGCTGTAGGAGTGCTGCAGCACTCTGAGAGTAGAGCCTTATGCTTGAAGTTGTAGGGCTGAGAAGCCTGAGATGTAGGCCTTAGAGATAAGGCTGAGGTAGGTGGTTTGAGGACCACTTAGCTGTAAGAGCACTGCAGGGCTCTGAGGTAGGAACCTTTATGGTTCTGAGGTAGGGTTCTGAAGAGAACCTGAGTGTAAGGCTGAGGACCTGAGGTGTAAGCTCTGAGGAGCATTTGGAGGAGTTTGTGCCTTGTCTAACATAAGTTAGAAATGTGGGAGGGAAAGTGGATGTACCCAATTGGGGAACCACTATAAATATCTGTGTACTATGTTGTATTGCTTGTTCTTATTTATATTGCAGGTTCTAAGGAAAAGCTCTAGATCACTTAAAAAGAAAATAACAAAAAGACTTAAGAAATTTCAAAGACCTATTCACCCCCCTCTAGGTGACTAGCTAACCTTGAAGTAATAACTTTCACCATCTTTTTATGATTAAGTTCGCGTACAATAACAGCTACCAAGCCAACATTCATATGGTGCCTTTTGAGGCTCTGTACGGTAGGAGATATCATACGTCGTTGTCTTGGGTAGAAATGGGAGAATCGAAGTTGTACAAGCGAAGGTACGTTGAAGATGCTACTTCAACAATACGGTTGATTCGAGAATGGCTACTAATTGCTCAAGATAGGCAGGCCAAGTACTACAATGCTAAGCATCAGAACATGGAGTTTGTAGTGGGCGATTGGGTATACCTCAAGATAAAGCCGTTTAAAGGCATATCAAGGATTCAACGCTTAAAGAAGCTTAGTCCGAGGTATGTTGGCCCTTTTGAGATCTTGGAGCGGGTTGGTGAAGCTGTCTATCGTTTGGATCTTTTGGTGGTGTTGAGCGGGTTGCATGATGCATTTCACATCTAAGTGCTGCGGAAGGCTATTCAAGAGCATACTCAAGTGGTTGCCGTGATTCAAGTGCCGGTCGATAGTGGATTGATGACGAAGGTCAAGACCATTCGGGTCGAGGACATAGAGGTCAAGCAGCTGCGGAACAAGTCCATTAAAATGGTCAAGGTCCTTTAGGAGAACTGTGGCCGAGGAGAGCTATCTTGGGAGCGCAAGCAAATTATGAGGGAGGTGTTTCCTGAGTTTTTTCACTGAGGTAATCAGATATATTATTTATTTTTTTATATAAACCTGTAACGTCAAATTTTGAGACAAAATTTCTTTAAGTGGGGGAGAATTGTAACACTCCAAGGTTCAGGAACCCCTTTTTTGGAAGGTACCACACGACGGTAGTGACTACCGTATGGCGGTAGCTCGGATTACTCAATGCTCTCAACACCTCAGATCTTGCTAGTGCACAACGGTAGTATTAGCGCTTGCGGTAGCTTTGGCAATTTATTTGGCCAAGTTCTCGGGATACTACCGCGTAGTGTTAGCCTTAGCACGGAGCGGTGGCAGAGCAGTTATGATGCGTCCACGTGTAAATGCCCGATTCGAGTTATGAGCGGTGGCGTCCTTAAGAAGCTAAACGATTCAGGTACCGCATGACGGTAACTTCTTACCGCACGGCGGTAGCACTCGTAAACTGAATTCTTGAGCGAATTGTGGCAATCCCTTGGTTCTATTAAGGGATCCGAAGGCTTGAGGTTACCCCTGCGGGTATATGGCCGAAGATGTAGTATTCTATCTCACTTTTCCTTGGGATCTTCTCTTTCTAAGTGTTAGAGAGAAGAGAGAGTGAAGAAGGAAGAAGAGGAAGGAGATCTTGCTACCGTTGTAGTTCCGAAGCTCTGATTCGCAGGATGAGTCAGGTTCGGTAGAGGCAAGATCATTGCGGTCGTGTTCATCCGTCTAGATCTTTGGCATGGCACCAAAGAGAGCGCAAAGGGTAACAATTATCTACTTGTACATGCGAAGTCCTCTTCCTTTTGCATAGGAAACCCTCTCCCACGAGTGTGCGGTGATCGTGAGGTTTTCCTTCGGGTAGATATGGAATATCCCCATAGTTTGCATTTAGAGTTTGGAATCGAAGTACGGACATAGACATGGTGTGTGAAGCCCATACGGACAGGTTGGTCTGGATTGGTGATGTTTTCATTATGAATGTATTGCCGTAGAAGACACCGTACTATTTGTTTTTCGGGTTTCAATGCGGTAGATTGCAACAGGGAACTTTGGGGACTAACTCCAAGGAGCACCCAAAAATTTGGGCAGAATTGTGTTTCTACCTGGTACCGTGCGGCGGTAGTGTTACCGCCTGTGGTAGCTCTGCGAGAGAGCTGTTGTGAGGCCTATCTCATCGAGACCTGGGGCTAGTGTTGTGGAGCTGAGTGCTTGGAGAGCCTAGCTTGGTTGCCTTAGTGCCAGCCCGTGAACATAATACGGTTATGTGTGTTGGAATGGGAAAGGGGAGGTCGACCCGCGTCATGGCTTGTTACGCCCGATGATTTGAGCAACATGATATGACCGATCTTTACCCAATAGCTATGTCGATCGACCTTATGGTAGTGTTACCTATCATAACCATAGTTACGAGTCTTAGGCTTTGAGTCGGACAAACTATTAATGCTCATGTATGTTGGCCGTCACTTAGTATAGTGGTGGGGCCCTGGTTTTTGTCCGGTACACCAAGAATGTGCCTTGAGTGCACGGGGCGTGTGGTCGTAGCACTAGCGTCTGTGGTGAAGTGTGATTATATAGCACTTTTGTAGTCATGTTCAGTTTTGCTAATGCCATGCATGGAAGGAGCACCGCCGCCCCGGGTTAGGGGTGGGGTCGTTATAATTTGCTCAGACTTAGCTGACCGTTGCTTTATTTTTCCAACGTTCGGTGGATTGTTCTTATGCAGGAACAGGTGAGCAAAGTGGCAAGTAGCGGGTTGAAGTCTTGTTGCTGTGCTGGACCTTGACTACCAAAGCGAAGTGTTTTCCTTTACTACTTTCATGTCTGGCCGGCCTGCGTGCCGAAGTATGTAAAACACTTATTGTTTAAGTAAACAGTTGTAAGGTCTTAAGGCCGAGACTTTTGTCTCTTCTTACTTTCATTCCAGTCTTGGACTTTAGTGGACATTCATGTTTTGTGATGGATTCTTCCAACTTATTTAAAGGCTTCCGCTAGTATGCTCTGCGTTAGGATTCAAAATTTTATTATAGTAATTTGGTATTATTTCATAACTCCACTGACTGTCCGTGGAATATGGCTTGGGGCCTCGGTCGGACCTTCTATTATATTCCATGTGATGGATGAGGGTGTTATAGTTTGTCTTTCAGAGGTCCCTTTCCTGCTACTTCGAGGTTTTGGAGGACAAGGTCCCTAATATTTATGGGTCTTGGCTTTGCTATCATGTTGTAAAAGAGTTCTATGCGACCCTAGTATGCGGAAATCCTATGTGTTGCTTCGTCCCTAACTTCTTGGACCAAGTCCAAGTTCCCCATCAGGAGGGCTTCATTCTCTGTCGGGTCGAAAGCTTTGATGCGGGGACTTGGGTGTTCTTACCGTCATCATGTATGCCCACATGGCATTAGGGAGGGCATCCAACCAATGCCCCCAACATCTTAAAGGCAGGTCTTCAGGCCTTTTAGGATAGTGTGGTTGGTAACTTTAGTTTTCCTGTTAGCCTAGGGATGTGCCACACAGCCATATGACAAAGTTCTATCTTCAAGTCCTCGCACATTTTGGTGAAGGTCTTTCTAGTGAACTGCACCCCATTGTCAGCGATGATAGTGGTGGGTATGCCAAAGTGACAGATGATGTTCTTCCGCACAAATTGTGTGGAATTCTCCTTGGTAATCTTGGTCAGCGGCTCTGCTTCAACCCATTTAGTTAAGTAGTCGACAACCAAGATGATGAACTTCCTTTGCCCAGAGGCTATCGGAAATCGACCGAGTAGATCAATTCCCCACTAAGCAAAGGCCATGCACTCTGGAGCGGGGTGAGACCGACAGGGGGGGGGGGGCTGATGCATTATGTTAGAGTGGAGTCGATAGCTCTCACATCTCTGAGTGAAGTCTAGGGCATCTTTTTTCACTGTGGGGCCAGTAGAATCCTAATCATTTGATTTTTAGGGCCATAGCCTTTCCTTCCAGATGCTTGTCACATATGCCTTCATGTATCTCCCGCAAAGCGTAGTCGATCTTGGTTGGGCATGAGCACTTCAGGTACGACCTAGAGAATGAACATTTTTAGTGCTCATTATTGATGAGGGAGAATGAGACAGCGCAGATTCGGAGGCACGTGGCCTCTTTGGGGTCCGCTGGTAGCTACCCGCTTTTAGGGTAGGGGATGATGGGGTCCATCCAACAAGACTCCCATTCTGTAATGGCATCGATCTCCCAGGGGACCGAGATACTGGGGACGAGCAAGTCCTCGGTTTAGCGTTGCCAGGTTTGGTACCCTGTAGTGGAGTTTGCGAGTTTGGATAACTTGTCTGCCCTGGAGTTCTGTTCCTGAGGGATGTGGAGGATCTGGTGAGACTTGATTTTGCTGAGTAGGGCTTTGGCCAACTGGAGGTATTGCACGAGTTGTTCATTCTTTGTCTCGCAGCCCCCCTCAAAAATGCAAGACCGCCAATTGTGAGTTGGTGTTGATGGTCAGAATTTCCACCCCACAATCGATGGCTAGGAGGAGGCCGACGATCAAGGATTCGTATTCTGCGATGTTGTTGGTGACGGTGAATTTCAACTAGAGCCTGTACTCGAGAGTGGCTCCCTCATGATTGGTCAGTAGCTGGCATGCACCTTCCCTCGCGGCACCGGAGGCCCCATTTACATTTAAGGTCCACTGCGTTAGAGTTGGGTCATCAAAGCTGGGCACCTCTACTTACGGGAGTGTGCAATCAATTATGAAATACCCAAGTACATGGAACTTGATGATGGGCCTAGGTAAGAACTGGATCTCGAATTCCCCCAGATCTATCACCCATTTGACTAGCCTCCCTGATACCTCGAGCTTTTGCAAGATTGATCGGAGCGGTAGCTGCGTGAGCACTTTGATGGTGTGGGTTTGAAAATATGGTTGAAGCTTTCTAACATAGAATACTAGGGCTAAGGCCGTCTTGTCCGCCACAGGATACTGCTCTTGGTATCTGACAAAACCTTACTGAGATAATAGATTGGACGTTGGATCCCCTATTTGTCCTTCACCAGGACCGAGCTGAGCGTGTGTAGTAAGACTACTAAGTACAAAAAGAGGGCTTCCCCTTTGGTGGGCTTTGAGAGTAGTGGGGGAGTGCCTAATTACTGCTTTGTGGTGTTCAAAGGCAGTCTGACACTCATCCTTCCATTGGAAAATGACATGGCGTTCCCCACGAAGCACCTTAAAGAAAGGGAGGTACTTGTCCCCCGTCCGGGCCAAGAAGCAGGAGAGTTCAGCTATTCTCCCATTGAGGCAATGGACTTCCTCGATGTTGCGTGGTGGGGACAGGTCTTCCAATGCCTTGATCTCTTCGGGGTTGGTCTCTATTCCTCTCAGTGTTACCATGAAGCCTAGAACTTCCCTACGGTTACTCTGAATGCACATTTGGTGTGATTAGTCGTATTAGGAAACGACGGAGGAGCTGGAAGCACTTGTCAAGGTCTTATAGGTGATGACCCCGCCTGATGCTCTTAACTAGCATGTTGTCGACATAGACCACTGTGGACTGTCCGACGAGACTTTTGAACAAATGGTTCATTAGCCTTTGGTAGGTAGCCCCAACGTTCTTTAGTCTGAACAACATTACTTTGTAACAATGCACCCCTTTATCTATGCAAAAGGTGGTGTGCTCCTCGTTCGTCAGGTTCATTCAGACATGATTGTACCTTGAGTAGGCGTCTATGAAGCTGAGGAGTTTGTGCCCGGCTGTTGTGTCCATGAGTTGATCGATGCGGGGGAGGGAAAGTTTTCCTTCAGACAGACTTGGTTGGGAATATTGTAGTTGACACACATCTTCCACTTCCCTGAGGCCTTCTTTATCATGACCATGTTAGTGAGCCAAGTTGGCTATGCCGCTTTCCGGATGAACTGCGCAACCAAAAGCTTATCTACTTCTTGCCCGATGGCATGGAGCCTTTCATGCATGAAGTTGCACTTTTTCTAGAGGACAAGTCTGCACGTCGGGTCGATGTTTAGCGAGTGGGTGATGACTTATGGGTCCACCCATGGTATGTCCTCTGGGTTCCATGCAAACACATCCTAGTTGGCGCATTAGAAGTTCATGTACTCCCCTTGCTCCTCTGGGGATAAGAGTGAAGTAATTAGTATTGTGCAGGCGAGATCCCGCGCATCGGAGTTTTCCCTTCGATGGTAAAGGAACAATTCAGATGGGTTATTGCCCAGTGGTCGTCCAATGCGCGCGGAGATACAGTCTGGGCGGTAAGAGTCTTATTGAAAGTCAAGGATTCTACTTTCTAGCGTCGTTGTTGCCGCTAGTAGAGTTTGACGTCATCTTTGGTATGGACTGGCTTTCGGGGCGGAAGGCTTTTATCGTTTGCAACCGTAAAGATACCTAGCTGGGTGTTGGGCAGAAGACAACATTTGCGGAACTGAAGGGATCGAGCAGGACGCTGACGTCTTCCCTCCTGGCGGTCAAGACAGTTCGTGCGGGCGCAGAGCTGTTCTTCACGTTAGTGGAGGCTGTAATGCCTAAGTCCACTCTGGGTAGTATCCCAATGGTTTTTGAGTATCCCGATGTGTTCCCGAACAATCTCCCTAGAGCCCCACCGTAGCGAGAGATCGATTTCACGATTGGGTGGTACCAGGTGCCAAACCTGTGTCACACGCTCCTTATAGGTTGATGCCTAAGGTGATAGCGGAGTTAAAGGTTCAACTAGAAAAGTTGATGGAGCAAGGGTATGTGCGTCCAAGCTCGTTGCCTTAGAGCGCACTGGTCCTCTTTACTCAGAAGAAGGACGGGAGCTTGCAATTTTGTATCTATTGCAAAGAGCTGTATAAGTTGGCAGAAATAGGATAAGTAATCGATCCAAATGATCGATGATCTTCTGATCAGTTAGTCGGGTCTTCGGTGGACTCAGTGGTGGATCGTAAGTCCGGTTACCCTCTTTTGAGAATAAGGGTAAGTGTTATCGCTAAAGCGGTGTTAAGCACGAGTGATGAACAATCCGAGTCTACGATCGTGCTGTCTTGGCAGTCAAGTGTGACATCAGTGTTCATAGACCGGATGAACGGAACGTTCATGGAGTATCTAGTCCATTTTGTGATCATCTTCATCGACGACACTTTGGGGGTAATTGTAGTGCGGAGGGTATCGCTTCTGAATATCTACTTTTGGTTTTGTGGACGCAAAGGAGGAACCATGTATACACCAAGTTCTCCGAACACGAGTCTTAGGTTATCCTCGTAGCGCTCCTCGGTCCTATAGTTGGTAGAGTGAGAGTGTGTGGGTCCAGCATTGTTAGTCGCAATATGAGGGTGGCCTGTGTTGTCTCGGTAGCAGAAGTCCAGAGTTTCTGGTGTGGTCGGCTACCACAGGCGCTTCGTACAGGACTTCTCGCGGATAGATTTACCCCTCGCAACGTTGTCAAGGAAAAGCTTAAAAGGTTGTTTTGATGCGCGAGTGCGCCCAAACTTTGAAGGGTTAAAGAGTTGGTCAACCACGGCGCAAGTGTTAAGTTCGCCGAGTGGAACCAAAAGCTGTGAGATCTACGACACTGCCTTGGGCAGTGGATTGGACAGCGTGCTGCTGCAGCTTGGTAATGTTGTGGCTTATGGCTCACATTAGTTGAAAGAGCACGAGGGGAATTTATCGGTCCGCCATCTGGAGTTAGCAGCCGTGTGTTTTGCGCTTAAGCTGTGGAGGCATTATTCGTACGGCGCATAAGTCGATGTTTGTACCGATCATAGGAGTCTGATATATCGGTTGGATCAAAAGGGTCGGAAATTGAGGCAACAAAAATGGATGGAGTCCCCGGGGGACTATACGTTCGAAAGTTATTTTTTGCCCGTTGCAAGGCAATGTAGTTGCGGATGCGTTGAGACGCAGGGCTCCCGTCCAAGCCAACTAGTTGTGGGTTCATGTTGAGAGTTTGACCCGAGAGTTGGAGATGTTAACTATCTCTTGCGTTGACAAGCAGACTAGCGTCGAATCGTAATTGAACTGGTCGGAAGTCCAGTATGACCTGGTTGATCGTATTTGGCAGACTATGGTTTGGGAAGCAGCATGAAGGAAATCATGGGTGCGGCTCGGTGGGTCAAAGTCCCAAATCAACGATTGAAGGTGGACTGCCAAGGGAAGACAACCGTTTGTGCGGCCCAAGCGTGGGTAATTGATGTGTGGAGTTGTGGTATGTTATACCCAGTCCTCAATTAACTTAGGAAGCACGAAGTTGTGCTGATATCTGAAGAAGTGCGCTGTCGGCCAGGACCCTAGAAGGGTATGGCACTATTTGTGAAAAAATGCCAGCCTTGCGCCTTAGTGAAGGCAGAGTGCCAAGTGCCGGGGATTCTTGAATCCTTGCCTAGTTCGGAATAGAAGTTCGACTGGACTGTGTGCATTGTTTGCCAAAGTCACAGTGGGGTAGCGACGCCGTGTGGGTGATCGTAGTTGTGTTGACTTTAGTGTCGCACTTTATTCCGCATAGGAAGGATAATTCGGTGGAGTAACTGACAAATGTTTTTTTTGGATAACATAGTTAGACTGCACGGTGTGCCTCGCAACATCGTGAGTAATCGAGGTGGGCGTTCTACGTCCAATGATTGGAGGTGGTTACAGAAAGTGCTGGAGAATAAGTTGTAGTTTAGTCCAGTCTTACATCGGCGGACGGATGAGCAGACCGAGTGGGTCAACAGGATATTGGAGGACATGCTTCGTATGTGCGTTCTGGACTTTGAGAAACAGTGGGAAGGCCATCTATTTTGGTAAAGTTTGCGTACAACTTTAGCTACCAAGCGAGCATACAAATGGCGCCCTTCGAGGCCCTTTTTGATAGAAGTCATCGCATGCCGTTGTCGAGGCTAGAAACGGATGACACGAAGTTGTATTTAAAGCAAGAGGTGTTAAACACTACCCCTTTGGTGCGAACCATATGATAACTTTTGCTAATCGCTCAGGAGAGGCAGACTAAGTACTTTAACGCCACGTATCGGAATGTGGAGTTATCGGATGGCGTATTGGAAGCTATAGTCGTTCAAGAGTGTTTCACGGGAGCGACGCTTGGGGAAGCTGAGCCCGGTATACCTTGGATCACTTGAGATTTCTAGAGCGGTTTGGTGAGGCAGCGCAAGAGCCTTCGAACTTGATCGTGAGTGATCAAGTTTTGGTGGACGAAAGGTTGACAACTAGGGTCAAACCTGTTCGTTTTGGAGACCGTGAAGTCGAGCGAATTTGTCTCAAGGAGATCAAGATAGTCGTGGTCCGGTGGGATAATTACGATAGCGAGGAGCTCTCTTAGGAGTGAGAGCAATCTATGCTGGAAGTGTACCCGGAGTTGTTCCACCTGGGTACCGCTGAGAGTTTCTGTTTTCTCTCCTTTAGTAATTTCGTGGACGAAATTCTTTTAAGAGGGGGAGAGTTGTAACACCCCGAAACTCAAAAGAGGGATGGGTGACGTTTTAATCCAAGCCTGGGTTTTGGAGCAGGTGTCACGGGCGTGACACGGGCGTGTCACGGGCGTATCACGGGTGTGCCACGGGCGTGTTCGGCCACGGGTCATGTGGTCAACATTTTGACGATCAGCGATCATCGAGTTGAGGCACACGGCATGGGACACGGGCGTGTCCCAAGGCGTGTCATGCTAGGGAGTTTTCTGAGGCATGCACATGGGCCATGACACGGGCACAGACACGGGCGTGTCACATGTGACACGGGCGTGTCGGGTGCCGTGTCGCAGGCCGTGTCCTCCTCGGGAAATAAGTGTTGGTAGTTGCACACGGGGCGTGATACGGGTCGTGACATGGCCGTGTCGCATGCAACACGAGTGTGTCAGAGGCCGTGTAGAATGTCGTGTGCTGGTTATCGCGTCGGTCGAGATGGCAAATGGGCGACACGAACCTGGACACGGGCGTGTCGCAGGCCGTGTTCGGCCCAGATTTTCTTATTTTGAGTTCGGATCGTTGCCGTTCGTTTTCTCTTGTTGGGATCTGACGGTGGGGAGTTGGTTCTGGCAGTTTAAACCCAAAAATAGGGTTACAAACCCTATCATTTCCTTGGGTTCATCTCTCTCTAAATTCTAGAGAGAAGGGAGAGCAAGGAGGAGGAAGAAGGCCAAGATCCGGTCACCGGCGGAGCTTCGGAGCTCCAAATCGCGAGCCATCTTCGGATCCGCGGAGGCAAGGCGATTCCGGTGCTTTTCATCCAGGTAGATTTCCATGGGGCCGAGTAAAATCTCAAGGGTAACGATTTTCTTCTTGAGCATGTGAAGCTCTTCTTCCTTTGCATGGGAAAACCCCTCTCCCGCGAGTGTGCGGCGAGATTGTGGTATTCCTTGGGATAGATATGTAAAGTCCCCCTTGTTAGAGTCCGGAATCATAGTACAGACATATGCATGATATTTGAAGCCTACCCGGACGTGTTGGCCTGGATCGGTGATGATTTGCTGTGCATTTTTAGCCGGAGAAGACTCCGAGCGTTTTGATTGTTTTCGGGTTACTATGCAGTAGAATGCATCAGGGAATCTTGGGGATTAACCCTGAGGTGCACCCGGAAATCTGGACGGAAATGCATTTCTGTCATATCGGTGGCCTGGGAGCCAACCGGGTATATAGCGGGGCTATGTACCGTGTTTGAACGATATTTAGGACTGGGGAAGCTTAGCCCATGTCAAAGGCCAAATGGTAGCGGCGGGGTGAGCAACGGGCTGGTGGACCCCTACCCGCTCCATCTGCTCGGTTAAAACGACCTAAAGTTTTACATGGGACTTACCGAGGTTTGGAGATTGAGTCTAGGCTATGGCTGAAAGGACTAAATGCTAACGAGGTTGCCACCCTGGGGGTGGTGGCGGAGTCAAGGAATGGACAGGGTTCGGACTGGCCCGCCGAGTAAGTGCCCTGAGAGCACGGGGTGTACGGCCGTGTGAGCGTGCACCTGTTATGTGATGCTTATTTCGCTATGTTGCTTGTTTTGTTAACAAGTGCAGGGAAGAAGCTTTGCCTCCCCAGTTTGGGGGCGGAATCGTTATAATTTTGTCAGCATAGCTGACCGTTGCCTTTGTTTACCACCGTGTGGTGGATTGTTGCTTGCAGGTGCTGCAGAGCTGAGCGGTAAATAGCGGGCTAAAGCCCAAGTTGCTGTGCCAGCCCTCGAAGGCCAATTGTTGAGTGTTTTCCTTTTTGTACTCATGTATGACCGGCCTACGTGCCGAGGTTTGGAAGACACTTTTATTAAGCAAACTCTTGTAAGGCCATAATGCCATTTCTGTTTAGTGTATTAAACATTCCTTCTTGGTTTGAGTAGTGGACATTCATGCTTGGCAGGGTTCTTTATTCTTTGTGCAACTTAATAATTTACTTCCGCTAGATGCTCTGTGTAGGACGTTGTAATTGGTTGAATGGTCTCAATAAGTAACCAACCGGCCTGTTCGTAGTATATGGCGTCGGGCCCCGACCGGACCTACTGCTATATGCTATGTGACGGATTGGGGTGTTACACTCTGGTGGTAGAAATTTCTTCCTTGATCTCTTCCTCCTCTTCTCCCTCTACCTCTTCCTTGGTAGCCACATCCACGCTGGCGTCCTCCTCTTCCAGAGCTCTCTCCAAAGTTCAACTGAGTCTGGAGTGATTTACCCAAACCACTTGACTCTTCATCATCTTGCAGCATGCAGTACTCATGAGCTTGTAGGGAGCCAACAAGCTTATCTACTGACATCATGGTGAGATCTTTTGACTCCTCAATCGCCACCACAACATGCCGGAACTTATTTGATATAGAGCGCAAGAGCTTCTCCATAAATCTTACACCATCTATCGTTTCTCCATTCCTCTTCATCTCATTTGTGAGTGTACGCAGACGGGTCTCAAAATCACCAATCTTCTCTGAACTCTGCATCTTCATCACTTCATACTGAGCTCGAAGGGATTGCAGCTTCACCTTCTTAGCCTTATCAACTCCTTGCATGGAGCGTTGCAACACCTCCCATGACTCCTTCGAACTAGTCACATCTGAGATCTTCTCGAAGGTCGCCTCATCAACGCCTTGGTATAGTAAGAACAATGCCTTCTTGTCTCTCTTCTTGGACTCTCTCAATGCAATCCTTTGCTCGTTAGTCAATGCCGCCTCTGCTTCTGCAGTAAGCTCCTCATAGCCTTCCTCTATAATCTCCCACAACTCCTTAGAGGTGAGTAACACTCTCTTCTGGATACTTCAGTTCCCATAGTTTGTTTTCGTCAACTTGGGGACTTGCCCCAGCATGACACTTCCCATCTCCATCTCCTCTCGTCTCTAACCCTTCTAAGCAATACCTAGGGGGTCCAACCTCCCTCTGATACCACTTGTTGGAAATGTGAATAGGCTCGCACACACGATATAATTCAACTCCACTTCTACACCACACGACTTAATGTTGCCGGCGAGACCAACCCGGCGAGACCGACAACACGCGCAGGTAACCACCCCTCTATGACGAGAACACCAAGGCTAGAAATGCTACCACGAGATGGAGGCTGGCGAGATCGCCTTCTCGCCCGGCTGCAAAATGCCCTACTTGCTCGACGAGATACCCAACCTGGCGAGACTACCACCCGCAGCCTGCTCGCGCGGCGAGATCAAACACACGCGAGATCTCCCTTACGAGGACACACTACTCGCCCGACGAGATACCACTGGCGAGACCCTACTCGCCCGATGACTACCCCTTCCGCTCGACAAGCAGAATACACACCCCTAGCGCTGCAGCGCTCCTCACTGAAAACGAAAAATGGGGAGGGAAACAATTTACTCTTCCAACAACTTTGAAATGATCTACAACATGCCTATTTATAGGCTAACCCAACAAATGGAAAACTGACACATGGCAACACAATAAATGCCACTCCTAACCACTATCTACTTATATTTACAATAAAACCATGCTTAAATAATTCCAAAACTTGTTGAACCGGTCAACGAAGTCAAAGTCCAACACCTTTCTCAGCTATCCTCTTCATGTCTGCCTATTATTTCAGGTCGTCGCTTGTATGTCTCGTCTGGACCCTCAACGTCGATGAATTCGCTTCCAGAGTTGCTTCCTTACATTATGACAACTCCCTTGAGGAGCTCTTGTTGATATCGTGAGGTTTTGATGAAGAATTCAGAACTCGCCTCTTTGTCATCCTAATGTCCTATGACTCCTTCATAGCCGTGTCACTTGCTGACATAAACCAGGGCTATCTTATATTTTAGCTCTCCTCAACCAGTCAGAAGAATTTCAATAGCACGTGGATAGTGATGAAGGGCAGTATGCCTATCTACAATACTTGGAAGAGAGCTTGTATGGATTAGTGACATTCTAGGGCACTATACAGGACAAACTACATAGGTTCACTTAATGTTGAAATTGGTGAAGTGAAAGTGGGTGGTCGGGTAGTCCGGGAGGCCTGGGCTGACTGACCGTGCGGACTGGTTTCTAGTCCGGCGGGTTGGTGGTTGGCGACCTGCGTAGTCGACTGCGGTCTGGTTTTGCGGACTGCGCGGACTGGTTTAGTCCGGCAGTGAGCTGAGCTCTGCAAGGTGGTGTGCGCGGTCTGGCAGACTGGGCTTGGAGTCCACGCATCTTATTTGGAGTTGTAGTGAGCAGCGGTCTGGCCTTGGAGCTGGCGGACTGGCTTGGTATCCGCCGAGCTCGCGCTTTCTTTTCTAGACTTGCACTTCTGTGAAATTTAGTGGTTTCCGCAGTTTCCGCTGTGACCGGGCATTTGTGCCTGTAGTCGCGGACTGTGCGAGGTGGAGTTGCTTCCGCAGTGTCCGCTATGACCGGGTGATCTGCCTGTGGTCGTGGACATTGCGAGCTGGGTTGGTATCGGCAGAGTCCGCTGTGACCGGGCGGTTTGCCTATGGTCGGGGACTGGTGGTTGCGGACAGGTGCGGTGTCGTCTCTTCAGCGGACTGGCATTGTACTCGGCATGTGGCTCTTGCGTCTCGGCTAGTCCTGTTTTGTTTCTGCGGACAGGGCGGACTACCTTGAGCCGTTCGCCATCTCGCTTGGACTTGGCATTTTGGTTTGCCTCGTGCGGGCGGACTCAGCGGATTGGCCTTGTTAGCTGCGACCAAGGGGCGGTGTCTCTATCTCATAGGGTGGTGACCACACTCCTCACCTGGCCTATAAATAGGACCCCCCGACAAGTCATTTTCAACAGAGTGAACAGTAAGTTGGGCTTGAGTTTCGGCTGCGGACTCGATTTTTGTTTCCGTGCGGGTTGCTTGCTTAACTGGTTGCTGTGTGCAGGTGGCGCGACTAACACTGTGAGACCAGGAGTTTGGTTCTGACCTCAGTGGAGTTGGCGGACTGTTCCAGCGGTTACCTGTTTAAGCATCTTCTCTTAAGTTCAATTACCTGTCCGCGCGACCTCGCGGTCTCGGCGGGTAGGCGGCTTGTTCCTCTGTTCAGCAGCAGTTCGACAAATAACGGCGTGTCCGCGCGACCTCGCGGTCTCGGCAGACTCCGTGTGCTGTTTGGTTTCAACTCGGCTCGGGCGGTCTCGGCGACTACTAGCGGTCTCGGCGGTCTCTGTAGTCTATCCGCCCGAGTTGTTGTTGTGTTTCTTCTTTTTCATGTACTGGCGAAATCATGTCTCGCCATGTATGTCTCGCCCTATAAAGAAGATTAATGAAATTTTGATCTGCTTGCTTCTGTCTATGTTTTTGGTTATCTGAGTTGCTTCTTGCTTTATGCGGTTTAAGTTGTGATCTGGGTAGTGCCGAAGATATTGATTTGGTGTTTGGGCTACCTTGCTGATCAACTTGAGAAAATTCAACATGGTATCAGAGGAAGGTTCAGTTGCTTGAGCTGTGATCAACAAGCCTTTTTTTGCTCTTTGTGCTTCTAAAGGATAACCAAGTTAGTGCAATGGACGGAGGGTTTGCAAGAGGTCTTGGAATTGAGCTTCTGACGCCGACTAACTTCAAGAAGTGGAAGTCGTGCATGAAGAGCTATCTTCTGGGCGAGGAGATATGGGAGGTCATCGGTGGCGATGATCAAGTTGAAATCACTACTGAGTTTGGAACAGCCGAGCAGGTGAGAGTGTGGAGGAAGACAAATGCCAAGGCTGAATTTGCTCTCAAGCGGGCGGTGTCACCTGAGATCTTTGATCACATCTTAGGATGTGAATCTGCTGCTGAGATATGGACTTCCCTTGATGGGTTGTTCAATAGGAAGAATGTAGCAAGGCTACAGTTCTTGGAGAATGAGTTGGCTAAGGCAACTCAGGGAGACCTTTCTATCTCCAAATTCTTCTTAAAGATGAAGAGCTTATGTGCTGAGCTTTCAGCTCTTGATACTGATGAGCCGATATCCGAGGCCAAGCTGAAGAGGCAAATAATCCGCGGTCCGCAGAAGGAGTATGTGGCCTTTGTTACTTCTGTTCAAGGCTGGGCTACTCAACCCTATCTTCTGGAGATGGAAAATCTGCTTGCCTTGCAGGAGAGCCTGGCAAGGCAGATGGCTGGGGTGACTGTCTCTGAAGGAGCTAGTGAAGCTCTTTTCACTGAGAAGAAGAAGAAGAAGAGATGGGAAGGGAAGAAAAAACAGACTTCGGCTGGAGATGAACCTTCATCTTCTAAACAGCAGGAGGGGAGCTTTGCTCCTAAGAAGGACTGAAAGAAGAACCTGAAATGCTACAGGTGTCATATACCAGGCCACTTCAAGCGAAACTGCAAGGTCAAGCTGCAGCCTGGGCATGCTGCAGGCAAGGAGGAAGCCTCCTCTAGCAAGGAGGAGGTCGGTTGGGGTGGAGCATTCATGACAGGCACTTGTGTCCGAGCTTTGTCCACCGTCGACATAGAGGACGATTGGATCGTATACTCCGGGTGTGGTCATCACCTCACTGGAGATATGTCAAAGTTCTCCAAGCTGCAGGCTTACTCAGGTAACGAAGCTATTATAACTGCTGATAATACTGTTCATGCAGTAAATAAGGAGGGTATAGTAACATTGGGTAGTTATAAGGGGCAACTCACATTAAGAAGTGTTTATCACGTACCTGGCATGTAGAAGAACCTCTTCTCTGTGACCAATGCTGATGACGCCGGCTATCACATTTTGTTTGGGCCAATAGAAGTGAAGTTCCTTCGCAACGTATCAGCGGTTAAGACTGATGTTGCTCACGTTGGAAGGAGAGTGAAGGACTTATTTGTTTGATCAACAAGCTCCTATGTTGATCGCATGAGGGCCAATGATAGCGCTGCTATGTGGCATGAGAGGTTGGGGCATGTTGGGATGGATAAGCTGAAGGCTATGGCAAATAGGAACCTGGTGAGAGGCTTGCCTAAGCTATCATCTGTCGGTGATGGTCATGTTTGTGCTGGATGTCAGTATGGGAAGTCTCATCGTCTTCCATTTGATAAGTCACAAACAAGAAGCAAAGCACCACTGGAGGTTATCCATGATGATCTGATGGTACCAACCGCTACTACTAGCCTTGGTGGGAGCAGTTACATGCTAGTCTTGATTGATGACTACTCGAGATACACTTGGGTGTATTTCTTGAAGGAGAAGTCTGAAGCCTTCCGGTTGTTTGTGGAGTTCAACGAGCTGGTGGAGGGCCGGCTTAACCTGCGGATCAAAAAATTTAGAACTGATAACGGCGGAGAGTTTATCTCCTCCGAGTTTTCTATTTTTTGCAGGAAGCACGAGATCTAGAGAGAGCTTACTTGTGCTCATACTCCACAACAAAATGGAGTTGCTGAAAGGAAGATCCGTCATATGACAGAGACTTGCAAATGTTGGCTTCATGCCAAGAGTATCCCAAGGTCCTTCTGGGCGGAGGGAATGTCTTGTTCAGCTTATGTCATCAATCGGATGCCTCTAAGTCCGATCAACATGAAGTCTCCCTTCGAGATGTTGCTGAAGGAGAAGCCGAGCGTTGAACACCTTCAGGTGTTTGGATCAACTTGCTATATGCATATTCCTGATGCCCTGAGGGCTAAGCTTGATGCAAAGGCAAGGAAGCTTGTCTTTGTTGGCTATAATGAGCGGAAGAAGGGATGGTGATGCATGGATCCGGTGACGAAGAAGTTCGTTGTGTCAAGAGATGTTGTCTTTGACGAACTGTCGTCATATGGAGGAAGCTCGGTTGAGCTACTGGAGAGCAAGGTTGATGAAGATCAGGAGGTGGCTGAGGTTGTTGATCAAGAGGAGCTGGCTGTGTCACCAGCAGCTCCTGTTGCTTCAAGTTCTGGGGGAGATTCTTCTGGGTCAGGAAGCAGGGGGAGCATTGCTCCAAGCTTGCCGGAGAATAGAGGTGAACCAGAAGAAGTAGTGGAGGTGGTCAGCAAGGAGCAACCTCTTCGGAGATCAAAGAGGGTTATCAAGCCTCCGTCTCGCTACTGCGAAGGAAACACCATGAGCTATGTCTCATGCTTCTTTGCAGGCCCTCTTATGAGCGGGAGCCTGCTAGCTTCAATGAGGCCACTGGAGTCAAGGAGTGGGAAGATGCCATGAGAGAGGAGATGGATGCTCTCAAGAAGAACGAAACTTGGGATCTTGTGCCCAGAGTTGATGGCATTACTCCGGTGACTTGCAAGTGGGTGTTTAAGTTGAAGAAGAAGGCGGATGGGAGTATTGAGAGATACAAGGCTCGCCTGGTTGCTTGGGGATTCTCTCAGTAGTATGGAGA
The DNA here is from genome assembly GCA_039513925.1 of Platanthera zijinensis. Classification (NCBI taxonomy): domain Eukaryota; kingdom Viridiplantae; phylum Streptophyta; class Magnoliopsida; order Asparagales; family Orchidaceae; genus Platanthera; species Platanthera zijinensis. The sequence goes on along the minus strand of CM077090.1, from coordinate 148,922,245 downwards.
AGACTATGAGGAGACATTCAGTCCAGTTGCAAAGATGACTTCCATTCGGATGGTGATTGCATTGGCTGCTTGCCAAGGATGGAGGATGTGGCAGCTTGATGTAAAGAACGCTTTTCTTTATGGAGAAATTGACAAGGACATCTTCATGGATCAGCCACTTGGATTCGTTTCTGAAGTTCATCCGGACTACATCTGCAAGCTCAGGAAGGCTCTCTACGGGTTGAAGCAAGATCTAAGAGCTTGGTATGGGAAGATAGCAGAATATCTGCAATTTTGCGGATACCTTGCTTCAAACTAAAACTCAAGCTTGTTTATCAAGAAGAAGGGGGAGCTTCGAGTCTTGGTCATGCTGTATGTTGATGATATGATCATCACGGGGAATTTTGAGGAGGAGATAGCTAGGCTCAGAGCTGAGCTTGCTATTCGCTTCGAGATGAAAGACCCGGGAGAGCTTCATCACTTTCTTGGTCTCGAAGTGGAGAGGAAGGAGAGTGGGTTACTCATCTGCCAGAAGGGATATGCTGAACGCATTGTGAACCGGTTTGGCTTGATTGAAGGGAAGACTTGCTCTACTCCTCTGGATCAAGGACTAAAGCTTCGACGAGATGAAGGAAGGGTTCTTCCTGATCCTTTGGTGTTCAGAGCTCTTGTTGGGAGCTTGATCTACTTGACGATTACTAGACCAGATATAGCTTATGCTGTTGGTCGAGTAAGTCGGTTTATGGCAGAGCCAAGGAAGTCTCATCTTGTAGCGGCAAAGAACATCCTGAAGTGTGTCAAGGCAACTTCTGACATGGGACTTCTTTACAGAAGGGATGCGAGTTTCTCTTTGCTAGGGTACACGGATGCTGATTATTGTGGTGACTCGGATGACCGAAGGTCAACTTCTGGTTATGTGTTCACTTGTGGATCAGTGAGCATTTCGTGGTGTAGCAAGAAGCAGGACTCGATATCCGTCTCTACTACGGAAGCAGAGTACAAGGTTTCGGCCTTGGCAGCTCGGGAAGCCATTTGGCTAAGGAGGCTAGTAGAGGACGTCCATGAGGAAGTGCAAGGTCCAACTTTACTCCGAGGGGATAATGAAAGTGCTCTTAAGCTGGTGAACAATCCAGTTTGTCATGCAAGGACCAAGCATATTGAGATCGATCACCACTTCATAAGGGAGAAGGTGTTGGAAGGATCTCTTGTGGTCGGTCATGTTCGGAGTGAAGATAACCTTGCCGACATCTTCACCAAGTCGCTGTCGAAGGGGACTTTTCAGCGGCTACGAGGTCTACTTGGCTTGATCACCACTTCTCACTTCAAGGGGGAGTGTTGAAATTGGTGAAGTGAAAGTGGGTGGTCGGGCAGTCCGGGCGGCCTGGGCGGACTGACCGCGCAGACTGGTTTCTAGTCCGGCGGGTTGGTGGTTGGCGACCTGCGTAGTCGGCTGCGGTCTGGTTTTGCGGACTGCGCAGACTGGTTTTGTCCGGCAGTGAGCTGAGCTCTGCAAGGTGGTGTGCGCGATCTGTGCGGACTGGGCTTGGAGTCCGTGCATCTTCTTTGGAGTTGCAGTGAGCAGCGGTCTGGCCTTGGAGCTGGCGGACTGGCTTGGTATCCGCCGAGCTCGCGCTTTCTTTTCTGGACTTGCACTTCTGTAAAGTTTTGTGGTTTCCGTAGTTTCTGCAGTGACCGGGCATTTGTGCCTGTGGTCGCGGACTGTGTGAGGTGGAGTTGTTTCCGCAGTGTCTGCTGTGACCGGGTGATCTGCCTGTGGTCGTGGACTGTGCGAGGTGGAGTTGTTTCTGCAGTGTCCGCTGTGACCGGGTGATCTGCCTGTGGTCGTGAAAATTGCGAGTTGGGTTGGTATCCGCAGAGTCTGCTGTGACCGGGCAGTTTGCCTATGGTCGGGGACTGGTGGTTGCGGATAGGTGCGGTGTCGCCTCTTCGGCGGACTGGCATTTTACTCGGCATGTGGCTCTTGCGTCTCGGCTAATCCTGTTTTGTTTCGGCGGACTGGGCGGACTGCCTTGAGCAGTTCACCATCTCGCCTGGACTTGGCGTTTTGGTTTGCCTCGTGCGGGCGGACTCAACGGATTGGCCTTATTAGCTGCGACCAAGGGGCGGTGTCTCTATCTCATAGGGTGGTGACCACACTCCTCACCTGGCCTATAAATAGGACCCCCGGCAAGTCATTTTCAACAGAGTGAACAGTAAGTTGGGCTTGAGTTTCGGCTGCGGACTCGATTTTTGTTTCTGCACGGGTTGCTTGCTTAACTGGTTGCTGTGCGCAAGTGGCGCGGCTAACACTGTGAAACCAGGAGTTTGGTTCTGACCTAAGTGTATTTGGCGGACTGTTCCAGCGGTTACCTGTTTAAGAATCTTCTCTCAAGTTCAATTACCTGTCCGCGCGACCTCACGGTCTCGACGGGTAGGCGGCTTGTTCCTCTGTTCAGCAGCAGTTCAGCGAATAACAGCGTGTTCGCGCGACCTCGCGGTCTCGGCGGACTCCTTGTGCTGTTTGGTTTCAGCTCGGCTCGGGCGGTCTCGACGACTACTAGCGGTCTCGGCAGTCTCGGTGGTCTCTGTAGTCTATCCGCCCGAGTTGATGTTGTGTTTCTTCTTTTTCATGTACTAGCGAAATCATGTCTTGCCATGTATGTCTCGCCCTGTAAAGAATATTAATGAAATTTTGATCTGCTTGCTTCTGTCTATGTTTTTGGTTATCTGAGTTGCTTCCTGCTTTCCGCGGTTCAAGTTGTGATCTGGGTAGTGCCGAAGATATTGATTTGGTGTTTGGGCTACCTTGCTGATCAACTTGAGAAAATTCAACACTTAAGACAGTTGGCGAGGCCTCCTTGCTTGAAGAGCATATTAAGCGAGATGAGGAGCACTTTTGGAAGGCTCAAGAGGATCTTTGAGCTTCCAGAGATATTACTTGGAAAGCTCACCATCCCCCCTCCCGTGTCACCAAGGTCATGGTCTCGTGCCCCTTAAATGATGTATTTGTGCTTTTTTTATTCTACTCGCATTATCATGTACTCGCCTTTTGTGCTTGATGAAACTTTGTTTTTATTCTACTCGCATTGGCATGCAAGGCGGCAAGCTTGGACTCGATTATACGGACTTGTGCATGGGTATGCCCTAAAATGATATGTAATAAATAGGGGTTTACCCATAGTGATGGACACTTTCTACCTTCATATATACCCCCAGCAGTCAATACCATACCTTCTATTTTTTCCATGGGTCCCTAGTCTAAGAGCGAGGATGGTCGCACGAATTGTATAACCACTTTAAAGAGCATAATTTTTCCAGCTTGCAGACCTTTGTAGCTGAGTTTGCTTCTTTCAAAACTCGTAATATGCCAGGTGGTTTCACGGCAAGGCACCCGGCACCACGCAAACACATTAATACCTTTTTCATGATGAGACCACCTATACCCTGGCACAATTCAATAGTTGGTTGATGCTGTCTTTGTCGCCCGAGGCCTGACTAGTCTTCAAATATTTTGGGTTGATCCCAACATAGGTCAATCCTAATGCGACCAGTGCCCTAATCGTACTCATTTGTTATATGAATGAGGAGAAGATCTTGTTCTACCTTGTCTTCATCAGTAAGATCCTGACCCAAAGGCGACTAGCAATATTTTTGTTTTCTTCTCCAGAACCTGCGTAAAGATCTCTGAGGCACTCAATAAAGTCCACCACTTAATTCATAACCGTGCGAGACAAGTTTGGAAACCTACCCTTCGCGTCATCTTGCGTGGAGGGGGCATTCTCACCCTCTATAATTATTTGAGGGGGAAGAAGTTTGACATCGTTCATTTATGTCGTCATGTTGATCAACTTGCCTTCATCCTACCGGAAATGGGTTACCATAGGCGAGCACTCACCATCCTATTTTTCATATTCCTATTTTTAGCAAACTTACACTTCTCCTATAGGAGAGTGCTTGCTTCCGGTCCACCCACCCTCTGAAAGCTTCATGGTGCCAGTTCGCGAGATTGCTTCTGCCCATCCAGCTAAGGCCATCGTCCTGTACGAGGGCGAGCCGAACTCCACCTCTGCAAAGGGTTAGAGGAAGGTGTTGGAAAACGCGAATGGATCCCCACTTCAGACTAACTCCACGAAACAGGCCGGCGAGACCAACTCGGCGAGACCGCCCAGTCTGCGGTTAGCCCCGATGAGTTCACCTCTCGCTGGCGAGACCAAACGCACACCGGCAAGTTCACCTCCTAACCACTTGTCGCGAGAACCACACCTGCCGGCGAGAACAATCCGGCACGAGCTCTTTACTCGCCCGTCCACCTCACTCGCCCACTACCTTCTCGCTCGCTTGACTTCCTACTCGCACGGCGAGAGCGACTAGGTGGACAACCCGCTCGGCAAACTTCTCCTCTCGGTTAACACCACCCGCCGCTTCTACTCGCGCGATAACACCACCGGCGAGATGAGTAGTCCTCTTGGCAAGGTGTCACTCGCCCAAACCGGCGAGTATACCAACTCGCCCGGTTAGCCTTTCTAACCGCCTGACAAGAACTCTCTTAGCGCTGCAGCGCACTCCCTCTCTCACAAGGCCGAAAAACACAAGCTTGGGAGGATTTTCTTCTCTTCTATTTCAGCATTTTTAAAATGAACTACAAGGGCCTATTTATAGGCAAAATGAAAAACTCTCCAACTACCCTCTCATAAATACAACCTCTCAACTCCCCTCATTAAATACATTCATTCCCCCTTTGCAATTAAAACCATATAAGAATATGTAACTCCCCATGCATGTGGGGCCCGGTCAATATGTCAAAGCTCCAACAAACTCCCCCTCAAACTTGGCAGCACATGCCAAGTTTGCCTTTGAGCTTTAGGAACGTGTCCACCTTCAACGCCTTGGTAAAGATGTCCGCGACTTGCTCTCCGGTCGGGCAATACTTGACCTCCACGGTCTTCAGCTCCACCTGCTCCCTGAGGAAGTGATACCTCGTCTCAATGTGTTTGCTACGTCCATGTAGCATAGGGTTCTTCGCGAGCTGGATGGCTGACATGTTGTCCACCAACATGGTCGTTGGCCCATCCACTCCATGATGTAGACTCTCTAGGAGGTTCCTCAGCCAGATAGCTTGGCAGGTGCCAGCCGCTGCTGTAATGTACTCTGCCTCGCAAGATGATAGCGCTATCGTGGCCTGCTTCTTCGAGCTCCAAGAGAACACTCCCATTCCCATGTTGAAAGCATATCAAGAAGTGCTCTTCGGGTCATTCACATCCCCGCCATAGTCACTGTCCGAGTAACCTACCAGCGTCAGCTCATCTCCGGTTGAGTACTTCAACCCATGGCCTCTAGTCCCGTTGATGTACCTCAAGATCCTCTTCGCTGTCGTGAAGTGGTCATCATTTGGCTCTTCCATGTGCCTACTCACCACCCCGACCGCATACATGATGTCTAGTCGGGTGAAGTTCAGGTAGCGTAGACTACCCACCAAGCTCTTGAAAAAGGTAGAGTCCACCGCTCCTTCCTTAGAATCTTTGCTCAACTTCAGCCCTGGGTCAGCAGGAGTGGAGATAGGCTTGCTATCCTCCATCCTAAACTTCTTCAAGATTTCCTCCGCATACTTCTTCTTGGAGATGAAGATCCCATCTTCTCCCTGCTTCACCTCTACCCCAAAAAAATAGCTCAACTCTCCCAAGTCTGTCATCTCGAACTCCCTCTTCATCATACTTCGGAACTCCTCATACATCACCGTATTGTTTCCTGTGAAGATCATGTCATCCACATAGAGGCACACTATCATCATGTTGCCCTCCTTATCCACCTTGGTGTAGAGTGCATACTCATGTGGACTCTTCTGATAGCCATGCTTCTGCAGGTAAGCATCTATCCTTCCGTTCCAAGCTCTTGCTCCTTGCTTTTGTCCATACAATGCCTTGTCTAGCTTGCAGACCTTCCTCTCCTGCCCTTTCACCACGTACCCTGGAGGCTGCTCGATGTACACCTCTTCCTCCAGGTACCCATTCAAGTAAGCAGAGACCACATCCATCTGCATAATCTTCCAGCCATGATGAGCCGCTAGCGCGATGATCAACCAGATGGTGTCTATCTACGCTACGGGGGCGAACACCTCATTATAGTTGACTCCTTGGACTTGGCGGTAGCCCTTCACAACAAGCCTAGCTTTGTGCTTCTCCACGCCACCGTCCGAGCATTCGTTATCGCAGCTTCTGCTTCGGCAGTAAATTCCTCAACACCATCCTCTACTACCTCCCACAACTCTTTGGAGGCTAGTCGTACTCTCATCTGAATGCTCCAGTTCCCGTAGTTCGTCTTGCTCAACTTGGGGACCTGCCCCGGCATCCCACTACCTGTCTCCATCACTTCACTTCACAAACTTCCGAGTACAACTTCCAGGGGTCCGAACCTCCCTCTGATACCACTTGTTGGAAAACGCGAATGGATCCCCACTTCAGACTAACTCTACGAAACAGGCCGGCGATACCAACTCGGCGAGACCGCCTAGTCCGCGCGGTAAGCTCCGGCGAGTTCACCTCTCGCTGGCGAGACCAAACGCACACCGGCAAGTTCACCTCCTAACCACTTGCCGCGAGCACCACACCTGCCGGCGAGAACAATCCGGCGCGAGCTCTTTACTCGCCCGTCCACCTCACTCGCCCACTACCTTCTTGCTCGCTTGACTTCCTACTCGCACGGCGAGAGCGACTAGGTGGATAAACCGCTCGACAAACTTCTCCTCTCGGTTAACACCACCCGCCGCTTCTACTCGCGCGACAACACCACCGGCAAGATGAGTAGTCCTCTCGGCAAGGTGTCACTCGCCCAAACCGGCGACTATACCAACTCGCCCTATTAGCCTTTCTAACTGCCCAGCGAGAACTCTCTTAGCGCTGCAGCGCACTCCCTCTCTCACAAGGCCAAAAAACACAAGCTTGGGAGGATTTTCTTCTCTTATATTTCAGCAGCTTTAAAATGAACTACAAGGGCCTATTTATAGGAAAAATGAAAAACTCTCCAAATACCCTCTCATAAATACAACCTCTAAACTCCCCTCATTAAATACATTCATTCCCCCTTTGCAATTAAAACCATATAAGAATATGTAACTCCCCATGCATGTGGGGCCCAATCAATATGTCAAAGCTCCAACAGAAGGCTCACTCTAAGTCATCACATCAGGCGATCCAAGGAAGAAGAATTAGAAGCCTAGGTGGGCGAGCTCTCTAGGCCAGGAGTGTTCGCCCGACCCCACCATGCACTTTAATTTCGGACTTAGGATGTGAAGCCTCAACTTGAAGGAGTATCCTCTCCTGATCTGAGGCAACTCACAGAATCAAGTCATGTTGAGCTTGCTACTTCTCTCCTGAATAGAGGACGAGGCATCGAGCCATGATCCCTTCAATGTCATATTTGGCATTTATGGTCGTTATGATGGTAAAGTACTCATGGATACCCCCAATTTGTGAATAGACGATCACAAGTGCCGGTCTACTCTTCTCACCATATTTTGTGATCCAGTTCTGGGCGGGTTAACTCGATTTTGCTAAGGGTATTTTGGGTATTTGGGTTGGGGTAGTGCTGGGTATAAAATATCTTATTGTGTTAGGGTTTATTTTTGTTGATGAACTTGTGGCTTGTGTTTTTTATCTTATTTGCTGTGTGGAGATCGGGAAGCCCTCTCCATTAGTCGATCACCATTCAGGAAGGTCCTTATTCCTTGGGTAGATCTTATCTGTTCTTGTGTTTATCTTGCTATACCTGATCTTTTGGTGATTAGTAGTGAAGCTATATTACTGCTGGGTTGTTCTTGGTTGTTTCCCTATGTTGGGTAAGTTGGAGTTTTTGGGTGTTTTCTCTTTGGCGAAATTTGGTTATGAACAGGAATATAATATTGATCATAACAAGGTATTAGAGCCATCACGTTCTACCCACCCAGATGTCGATTTACAATGCCACCATATCGTGGGATGCGCCCGACGATCTTGATGGTCTACGCCAACACAAGGAGGCTCTCGCACGGTCGATACAGACTCTCACGAATCAGCAAAGCCGCACATTAGAAGAGGTGAAGGAAATCTTAGCCATTCTAAAAGAGGACAAATACAGCGGCACGGGAGGGTCGTTCTCTCTGTCAGAGTGACAAAATCATGATCAAGTTCCTCATCATGTGCAGACACATTTCTCTCGGCGCGAATTTCCTCGATTTTTGGCGAGGGGGTCCTAGATTGGATCTACAAATGTGATCAGTTCTTTGACATAGATGAAACACCAGACGATATGAAAGTTTGCATCGCCTCAATGCACATGGAGTACAAAGCATTATATTGGCATCAAGGCTTCATGAAGAACCACATCACACGATAGTGGCCCTCATGGGAGGAATATTGTAAAGCCCTCAACGGCCGTTTTGGTTCCATACTATTCGATGATCCCCTCAGTGAATTGAAGAATCTTTGCCAAAAAGGGGCGGTACAATCCTACTTGGATGAATTAGATCTATTATTATATCACGTGGCTATTTCGAAAGAACATGCCATCAATTTCTGTTTAGCCGAGTTGAAGGGGGAGATTGAATATGTCGTTTGCATGTTCCAACCTAAATCATTACAAGATGTTTTCTCTCTAGCACGTCTACAAGAACAATAATTACTTTTGAACAACAAGCGGGTCTCCTCAAGCTATTCAGATCGGTTTTCTAGGGACACCAGACGGGACATCTGAGAATAAGGTTTGACGCATTAATTAAAAATTTGAAAAATTTTGTCCAGAAAAAAGTAGTTCTGGAAGCTACCGCGGGGCGCTAACTAGCTAGCACTCGATGGTAGGTCACAGACCTCATTTTCCTGGGCAAATTTCTACTTGAAGAAATACACCCCCTTAAGAGATCCACCGTAGAACAACCAGGACGTTTTTCGCAGAAATAAGAACACAGATATTTTATTCAATCACAATCAAAATTAATTTACAATTATAAAAGTTTGATCTCCGTGACGCTGGAGATTGGAGGCGGTGAATATCAAATCTCTTTTGGTTTTCTATACCTACCCACTACCCTGACCAATTGTCTCTCTCCCTTTCCCTCCAAGAAAGGTCTTTGAGCCGGCTCATCACCTTCACGCAAGGAAGTGTCTTAGAGCCCTCGCTAGATCACCTGATCTTGACGTCCCTTCCCCGGGACGATTTCTCACGGAATCCTCCCTGGTTTCCGACAACCTTCATCGATCGATTTTCCTCACCACAAGAATGCAGAAAAGAGAAAAATACAAAAAAATTCAAGAATAATTTTGGATTGAATCTCCCTCAAAAAGATTTCTTCGTTGAGCAATCTATGACCGGTGCTAGCGATCTTCGTTTGGTTGCAACCGATCAACTCCACGTATTCGTTGACATCCTTGGCTCGCCAAAGATTTTCGTGCATGAACGAGAGGGAGACAGTTTTCTTTTCATTCGATAGAGACGACATTTCGGTGCTCCAGAGGCGGCACACGTACCATAGACTTGAGAATATGTGTCTCTTATTGTCTGGAATGATAAATAATGCCTTTTATATGTTTTACGAAAATATACCACCGCCGACGGTAGAACTAGTGCTTGTCGATAGGTCAACATGCTTGATGCTAACAACTATTGAAAGTGTTAAGTTGTCTACCTAAATCACCTAGAGAGGGTGAATAGGTGAATTGTGCGTCTATTTGCGGAATAAAAATTTAATGAACTTGCACAAAAACAATCAAACAATCACAGACGACAAGAAGATTTATAGTGGTACCCCAACCTTGGGTATGTCCACTTTTCCTCACCGATCTAGTAAATCACTAGACTCGGCTACTCCACTATCTCGGATTGAAAACCAATCCTACGTCTCAGAACCAAGTTCTTACAATCTTGATCCAAATGGATCTACACTCGGAAGATGAATACTTCCTACAACTCAGAGAATAACGCTCCTATACTCGGAGAATAACCTCCTACAAAATTAAAAAGAGATTTGGAAATACAAATAGAAATTTTCTTCTCAGATCTGAAAATTTGTCTCTAGGTCTTCTTCTTGAACTTTGCGGCTTTTTCAGGAATGTTTAAGAAGACTCTCTGTAGATCTGATATGAGAAACTTAGGACGTACTAGATCAAGGAGAAGATGAAGATTTCTTGAACAGCAAGTCTTTCTTGATCGAAAACAGCTTTGTCGATCTTCAAACTGTGCGGCGGCGGCGGTTTCTGTAAAATCGTTCTTGAGAGAGACGACTGATCAGAATTTTAGAAAGTGTACGGTTCACCGCTTAGGGTTAGTCTTGATGACAAGACCTTATATAAGATCTCCCATAACAGTTAGAATTAACATTAATGACGATACGTGGACCAATCATATTATGTCATTTGAAAATCCCGATAATTCTGAACTAAAGCAATTTTTTGAAAAACTGGACTGCAGTTCTCGAGAAGTATATATAAAAGTTCTCGAGAACAAGCTGATTACTCAAGGGCTATACGTTCTGGACTTATGTAAGTACTCGAGAAATAAGCGTTGAGTCTACTCAAGAACTAAGCTACGCTTCTCGAGAACTAAAACAACATTACTCGAGAGCTAAAACTCGTACTCGAATACTAAGCTGACTTCTCGAGAACTAGAAGATAAGTTCTCGAGAACTATAACCAGCTTCTCGAGAGATGGACTTAAAATTTTTCACGGCTGTCTCTTGCTACTCGAGAAATATAAGAAGTGACTTCTTGAGAACTAGGCTAAGCTTCTCGAGAACTTTAATGATGTTACTCGAGAACTAGTCTAGGCTTCTCGAGAACTAAGTGAACTTCTCGAGTTTTGCAAACTCTACTTCTCGAGGATTATACTTAGGCTTTTCGAGAAGTGGACTTAGAAAAAATTTTTGAACTTAAAAACTTTTTCTCTTCAAGAATCCAATCTACATCCCATGGTCCAAGTGCTTGAATATGAAGTGTATCTCAATAGAGAGGCTACACAGGAGTCAACACCTTGGATCACACAGTGAGGGATTACACTGTATGGTCCTGTGTTCATGACCCACTATAGACTGATATTGGTCTACACTTAGTAATGATAGTCTGCAAACACACAACTAAACAAGGATATCAAATACAACTTAATTCATCTTAGTTCAAGGGTGACTTCATGCAAATCTGGGTTATTGTGGATGCAATACCCAACAATCTCCCGCTATTTGTAGAAGTCAGAATCCTCTACACTAAGTTGAATTATACCAATAAAGAAAGAACTGAATATGAAGAATAGATTCAAATGCAAGAAATGAAAAATTAAACACAGAATTAGCAAAACTAGAAATTATATATATATGTAATGTTTTAGATTTCCAATCAACATCCATTTCATCCATAATCTCAAAACAGTTATCAATAGAAAGTCCTTCATTGGTCCGATATTGCCTGTCATATTTCTCTTGTTGTCTTCTCTGGTAGCTGAAAGGCTTTGGGTAGTACCTTGGAGGTTTTGGAGGAGCCTTAGGATTGTTCTTGCCATACTCTCTATCATAGATTCTCCTTTTAGTCATGGAAATTTTATAGAGTTCCCACTCAGAGGAGCTGTAATGGAGATTCCTATTTTCATTGTAGTCCATTACTAATTTGAGAGTATCAAGAATTAAAGCCTTAGAAGTAGGATTCCAGACTTCAGCAAATTCCCGTGCTTTCCTTTTCTCTGAGTCTGGCTTGGGAATACTTTTGCTTGTAGTGGGGCTTTCCCCATACTTCCTCTTCTTAGAAGTGTTGATTTAAGGTAAACCTTGAGGAATCACATCATCCCAAACTTGATCATAAGAAGCAGGAGGAGGATTTTGTTTTTCTGGCCTTGGAGAGAAACATGGCATCTGAGGTTGAATCTGAGCAGACATCTGACTTGACTGACCTTCAACAAGAGGGTTCTTATGATGAGGAATGACATTAGGATCAATTTGAAATTCAGGGAATATTTGGTTATGCATCCAGACTGCAGTGTCATAGTTATGGAATTTCATAGACTGGATCTGTTCTAAAACATTCATATTAACTTCAATTATCTTTTCAGACCAGACAGTATTGGCAACACCATTAAACTTGTCCACAAACTTGTCCACATGTTCTTTCACTAAACTCTCCCCCTTTATGAATTCTACAGATAGTGTGGTTATAACATCTTACTTGAAGGTACCAACCTCTTCACAGATTTTCATAAGGTTTTTCTGGGCTTTCTTTTCCAAAAAGATTTGATTGTTAGCAAGAGTTACTGTTTGATCCATGACCTTACCAACACTAGTGATAGTGTGGTCTATAGCCTTACCACCTCTGAAATAACTCTTTGAGAGAGTCAGTATTGTGCTGAATTTCTGCAAATCCTCTGCTCATCTCTTTCTCTAGAGCAGTAACTTTTTCTTGGACTACTTTGAGGGATTCATCAAAATATTTCCTTTGCTCAATCAACATAACTTCAATCTTACTTAGTATATCAGAACTTACAGGGGTAGCATCAGCATGAACAATAGGAGTAGCAATTTGAGGTGGAGAAGGAAATTCCCATGGAGGGATTTCTTCAACAACTACAGAGCTTTTAGCTCTGGTAGTATGAATGACTATATTTTCTTCTTCCTCACCAAGGAAGCTGGGAATAGAGAAATCAAGTCTCCTTTGAGGAGATTCAACTGCCTATGGTTCTGGCTCATCCTCTTGTGATAGAAGGATGGTATCTGGTTGCGGTGAGTCTTTGCTTGGAGAAGGAGAACGAAGTTTCTTTGGGAGAAGGTACTGGAGATGGTGACGGTGCTAGAGATGGATCCTTTGAAGGTTCTTCTGTCTTTTCTGAGTGGAGGGAAGGAAGGGGCTCATCAGAAGTTAATTCTTTGATCATGCTGTCTATGTCTTCTGCAGTAGAGTTGAGAGTTTTCTGAACTTGCTCATCTGAGAATGTCTCATCTGATATGTCTGCCACTAGGGACCTAACTAAAGATCTGACAGGACTCCTGACTGGACTTCTGACTGGACTTCTCACTGGTGATCTTGCTGGTGTCCTGGCTGGTGAACTGACTGGACTTCTGACTGGAGATCTAGCTGGAGGAGGAGAGGGAATTCTGTCAACTGGAACAGAGGAAGAAGGCTCCCCCTCAATTGCTGCACCAGATGGTTCAGCAACTTCATGAGAGGATGGAGATGGGGTCCTGACCTCAGAAGCAGAGTGTTCAAGCTCTTTAGAAATCTGCTTGGGGTTCTTCAGTTTTAGCTCCCACATTTATATAGAAGTTAAGGGGATCTTCTTCAAGTGATGAATAAGTGTACCTTTAGAAGTCTTGAAGACAACTGGATCAATCTCATGCAACATCAAAGAGATTATCCTAACAAACTTTGGTTCTTTAATGCTGTCCCTGATCATGTCAAAGATCATCATTCCATATTGAAATTTCTTCCTGCAGATAATAACAGTCATTATATTGAATAGGTCATTGGTTATGAAACCTATAGACCCTATCCTGCACCATAGAATTTTTCCAACAATATCAACCAGAAGCTTACTTAAATCATTCAGAGATGTCCTCCTTAGTGAGGTGATGTCAAATGAAACTAAAAAAAAAATGACAGGTTCTGTCATTATCTTCTTGAGTAAGTTCCTCTTCATCATCTACAATCGGTAGCCTTATAAGTTTTGATACAATGGTCAGGCTTAACTTGATCTTAACTCCCTTTACCTTTGTTTTTAGAACTGTACTATTCCTCCTTACTTTGGCATTCTGATAGAACTCTTCTACTTATGGGAAAAGGATTTTACAAGGTTCTTGGAGAACAAAGTTCAGACCTGCGGTTTCGAGTAGAAGAAGATTCTTGAAATCATCTGAAATTTCTGCAATCCCGGCAACCACAAGTTCACTTCCAACTCCGATTCTTGACTCCTTTGCCATTGAAATTGACAATGGCGATGGACGGAGCGCGAGAGAACGGCGGTGTCGAAGCTCTGATTCGACGGAAGGCGAAGGGTTTTTGAGAGAAATGGATTTGAAATGTCGGTTGATTTGTGATTTATAAAGTTATATATATATATAACCCTAGTTATGACGATTAAGTGTCTAATTAATCTAAAATAAGCCTTTGATTAAGGCGGAAATAGGTCGGTTTGCGAAAATGAAGAAATGGACAGAATTCGAAAAGAGACGGGGCATTTCTCGAGAGGTAGAGTTAGTTCTCGAGAGATAGAGTTAGAGTTCTCGAGAAGTGAATTTCTAGTATTCAAGAACTCATAGTACTTCTCGAGAGACACATCTTTAGTTCTCGAGAGGTAGTCTTAAGTTTTCGAGAACTAGATACATACTTCTCGAGAAGTTTAATTTATTTCTCGAGAGCAGCCTTCCACTTGAGAAATTTTTGACCTTTTTGTAGTATCCTTGATTCTTGAGTTTGGAATGATCCACTTTGGTCTTCCTTCTCTGTTCAGCATCCCAAGTTCAGTTTTGAAGAAATTGAACTTGGTCTCATCCAGCAGCTTTGTGAAAATATCTGCAACTTGCTGATCTATTGGCATGTACTACAGATCCACATCCCCTTGCTCCACATGCTCCCGGATGAAGTGATATCTGATCTCGATGTGCTTTGTCCGGCTGTGCGAGACTGGGTTGTTGGAAATTGCTATTGTGGTGGAGGAGTCGCAAAACAATGAAATGTATTTAACCTTCATGTTGTAATCTTCTAGCTGGTTCTTTAGCCAAAGCAATTGTGCACAATAACTGCCAGCAAAAATATATTCTGAATCGACCATTGAGATTGCGACACAATTTTACTTTTTGCTGCTCCATAAGATAAGCCTTCTTCCAAGGAACTGACACGTCCCGGAAGTACTTTTTCTATCATCTTTGCTACCTGCAAAGTCTGCATCTGAAAAAACAATTAGTTCGCTGTCATTACTTCTCGGGTACCATAAGCCAAGATTCGGTGTACCTTTAAGGTATCTCAAGATCCGCTTTGCAGCAACATAGTGAGATTACTTACAGTTCACTTGGAATCTAGCACAAACACATGTAGAGAGCATTATGTCTGGTCTACTGGTAGTAAGGTAGAGCAAACATCCAACTATGCTTCTGTACTTGGTTTCATCAAAAGGTTCCCCTTTCTCATCCTTGTCCAGAGATATAGCTGAGGACATTGGAGTCCTCATAGAGGTTGCACTCTCCATTCGAATTTCTTAATCAACTCCTTGGTGAACTTCGTCTGTGAGATGAAAATTCCATCTTCAGATTGTTTCACCTGAAGTCCTAAGAAATACTTCAGCTCTCCCATACTACTCATTTCAAACTTTCCTTGCATAAGTTTAGAGAACTTTTTGTAGAGGTTGTCGTCTATAGAACCAAAAATAATATCTTCGACATAGATTTGCACTAGCAAAATCTTTCCTTTAATTTCCCTAAGAAATAATGTCTTATCTATTTTTCCCCTTGTGAACTTATTCTCGAGGAGAAAGCTAGATAGTGTTTCGTACCAAGCTCGAGGAGCTTATTTCAAACCGTACAACCTTTCGATAATAAATAAACATAGTCAGGAAAGTTAGGATCAACAAAACCTGGGGGCTGTTCCACGTACACTTCTTCCTTTATGTCACCATTAAGGAAGGCGGACTTCACGTCCATTTGATAGACAGTGAAGCCCTTAAGTGCAGCATAATCCAGGAACAGTCTGATGACCTCCAGCCTTGCCATTGGAGCGTATGTTTGGTCGAAGTCGATTCCTTATTCTTGACGATATCCTTTGGCGACGAGTCTGGCCTTATTCTATATGATTGTTCCATCTTCGTCCAACTTGTTCCTGTAGACCCACTTTGTTCCGATGACATTCTTACCTTTGGGTCTTTGAACTAGCTTCCAAACTTTGCAGCGCTTGAACTGGTTCAGTTCTTCTTCCATGGCCAAGATCCATGATGCGTCTGAGTTTTCTTCCTCAAACTTCTTTGGTTCAATCTGTGAGAGAAAACTTAAATATAGATTCTCGTTAGTTATACCTCGACGAGTTCTGACACCATCTAGGGGATCTCCTATGATTTGGTCCAATGGATGATCCTTCAGATGTCTGAGCTCTAGATTCCTAGCATCTAGAACTTCTTCATCCACTGGAGTGACTTCATCAACTTAGATGGTTTCTTCATCTTGGTCGTATACCTCTCCAATGGGGGTTGGAGTAGTGATCTTGATGAACTTTTCTCTTTCACCTTCAGACGATTCATCCAAGCTGATTTCTTTCAGCTTTGTACCTGCATCTACAACAAGCACACTAGATAATTTGCTTTGCAGCAAGCTCGTCTCATCAAATACAACATGTATGGATTCCTCTACAACCAGAGTTTTTCTATTGAAAATCCTGTATGCCTTACTATGGCTACTATAACCTACAAAAATACCTTCAAAACTTTTCTCACTAAACTTGGTAGTATGATACTTACCATTGTTAAGCATAAAGCATTTACAGCAAAAAATTCTAAAATATGAAACCGTTGGTTTCCTGCCTTTTAGAAGTTTGTAAGGTGTCTTATCATGATTCTTATTTATGAGTGCCCGATTTTGCATGTGGCATGCAGTATTGACGGCTTTAGCCCAGAAGTACTCCGGTAGTGAAGCATCACTCAATATAGTTCTGTAGGCCTCTATGAGTGTTCTGTTCCTTCTCTCAGCTACTCCATTTTGCTGTGGAGTGCGAGGAGAGGAAAACTCATGAAAGATACCTAAGCTTTCACAGAATTCTGTCATGGCCCCAGACTTGAACTCTGTTCCATTGTCACTTCTAATTTTGACTACGGAACAGTTGTATTCATTCTGGACTTGCCTGACAAAATTAGTAAATATATCGAAGGTATCTGACTTGTGTTTCAGAAAGAACACCCACGCAAAGCACGAGTAGTCATAAACAATAACCAATGTATATTCCTTACCTCCTAAGCTTCTAATTTGTAGTGGACCGAACAAGTTCATATAAAGTAGATGGAGACATCTACTTTAATCTTTGTCAATAATGCTTTTAAAGGTAGCCCTTGTTTGCTTGCCTTTTACGCATGCATGACAAGGTCTATCTTTGACGTACTTGACATTCGGGGCATCACGAACTAAGTTCAGGGAGAATAATTTATTAATAGTTTTAAAATTAATATGTGCTAACCTCTTGTGCCAATGGTCACCAAGAAACGCACTATCTTTTGCTAAAAAGCATACTGGTATAGAAGAGTCTATACAAATGAAATTTAAACAGAATATATTCCTGTTTAGAGTGCCAGATAGAATCGTATCCATATTGTCAACATACTTTATCAAGCACTTGTCAGCATGGAATTCAACTATGTATCCTTTGTCGCATAGTTGGCTTATGCTTATAAGATTGTGTTCCAATCCCTCGATATAAGCTACATCCGAAAAGGATACACTAATGTTAGTGATCATATCATAGCCTTTGGTTATCCCTCGGTCTAAACCTCCAAAGATGACCTTTGGTTCGTTCAATACTGGAGAATAATTTTGAAGTAGGATTCTTTTCCGGTCATGTGCTGAGAGCATCCTGAGAGTACCCAGCACTACCAACTCGACCAAAAGACCGATCTGTTTAGTGACGGCATAACTGATCTTTATATCAACTTGGTCCTCGGGCGGATCCACGGGGTAGCCAGTTAGGCCCTCAGGGGACACGCCCTTCTGCTTCGAATAGTACCGCAGTACCGGGGCGATTTTGAACCGCAGTTCCAACAATCCCCCCCAGAAACGACCCCGGGGTTTCAAACCCGCGACCCCCTCTGATACCAATTGAGAGGAACCAGCGCTACCAACTTGACCAAAAGACCGGTCTGTTTAGTGACGGCGCAACTGATCTTTATATCAACTTGGTCCTCGGGCGGATCCACGGGGAAGCCAGTTAGGCCCGCAGGGGACACGCCCTTCTGCTTCAAATAGTACCGCAGTACCGGGGCGATTCTGAACCGCAGTTCCAACATATCAACTGTCCAAATACCAGATTAGCGTTTTGGTGGCCTTTGGACATCTCTGCAATTATAATCAGTTTGCCTTAGGAACCCAAATATGTTTGGGTCCTTGGTCTCGTGTTAGAACACTCCCCCTACGTGGATTAGCATCATGAGTGGTCATTCTCATGTTGCCAACCGGAGGAGTTGCAACATTTCTTGGATTAAACCAACAATCGATGGAAAAATGACCAATACTGCCATACACCAATAGTCGAACCTGTTGTATCTTTTTCTTAGGTACTCCTGCTTGACCTTCTGGGATACTGGTCCAGCAGGGGTAGCATTCTTGGAGGAAGAAGCTTCATGATGATGACAATCACATGTTTTCTTCTCCTTCACAGGCTTTTCCACAATTGATTTTACTTTTGGTGCTTTCTTGAAGTTACGACCATGATCATAAGGACCATAGTCCCGAAGAATGACTTTTTCATAAGGCGACTTAAAGACACTCTCACCAAAGTTTCTGGGGCGAGTCCATGCTTGGTAACGAGACTTTGGCTTTACATAAGTAGGCCTAGTCAAGTGACCGTAGGATGAGTCAAGATCAAACTCATTAGTTGGAAATATGACTTTCTTAAAGATAGTCTGATCTTGAGGGGCTTTCTCCTTCTCTTCGGCTGAGGACTTCTTGCCAGCCTTATTCTTTCTTTTAGCCTTATTCCTCCTAGAAGATTTACTAGGAGCTCCTTGAAAGTCACTCTAGTATCAACTACCTTCACCTATGGGGGGGGGATAGGTGATTTGCAGTCGTTTTGCGGAATTAAAAATTTACCTGCACAATAAAACAAAACACGCATAACACAGAAACACACAGACAGTTATAGTGGTTCCCCAATTTGGGTACGTCCACTTTCCCCCTACGACCTATCTCCCAACAAGGGACGACTCGGTCACTTCACCAACCGGATTGAAAACCAATCCTCACACTATGGAAGAAACCCTTCCACCCGAAGGAGTCACTACTCCTCCACCACGGGTTGCACCCAACCCTTACAATGAGGAACCAAAGTTCCTTTACAAACAAAGGTAAAAATAGAATGTACAAAATACAAACTACGTTTGGAGCGCTCGGTGTCCCTCTTCGTTCGATGAAGCGTTCTTGAAGAAGACGAAGAGTCCACGACCTAAGCACTCTCTTGGAGAGGATCTTCCCGAGATCGGCGGAGGCAAAGGTTTGCGGCGGCGATGCTTTGTAGATCAAAAATTCGTAACAAAGCTAGCAAGGTCTACCAACGATCTTACTTGGATCGATCGTCTCAATCGATTCGGAAGGGGAAGGTATTCCCGTTCAACAAACCAAGAGACAAAAGATCTCAAGATAAAAACGTGAGACGCGTTGCTTGGCTAAGTTTCTGTTGCCGCGAGATCAAGAAGAATCTGATCAGCGGCGGCGACAAACTTTCGAGCGGCAACGGCGGCGGAAGGAAATCCGCGATTAGCTAGGTCACGTCTGCGATGACCGACTTTTTTGTTTTTTTCCCTCTCCTGTAAGTTCAAAATAGGAGAGTATATATACTGTAGAATCCCCCTTATGACCATTGTGGGCCCCACAAGATGAAACCCTAATTTCGGTTCAAACAGCGCCTGAACACTTGGTCAGGTCCAGCGAGCCAACGGAATTCGCCTAAGACAAAGTCGGCGGGAATCATTGGTGATTCTCGACGAATCGATGAGAATCACTTATGATTCCCGTCGAATTCTCCTTGGAAGAATTTTAGCTGAAGAGCTTGCAATCCAGAGTGAATCAGTGAGAGTCACAATCCATTCTCAACGACTCGGCGAGAATGCAGAGTCATTCTCGACGATTTTAACTTGGCAGAATCTTGAAGGCGTTGAGTTAGCCGGGTGATTCTCGCCGATTCTGACTTAGCAGAATTCTTGAAGGCGTTGAGTCAGTCGGATGCAGTCGGCGGGAATCGACGAGTGATTCTCGACGATTCGGCGAGAATCACTAGTGATTCTCATCGAATCGGCGAGAATCACTTAGTGATTCCCGTCGAATTTTCCTTAGACGATTTCTTCTTCCTTCCTTTGCACTTGGTCTTTGACCCATCTTTGCTCCTCTTCTGCTCTTGATCTATCTCAGCCCTATACTTGAAAATAAGTACACTCCAATAGAGAGAGTACACATGAGCCAACACACTGATCTGCTCAACGAGGGATTACGTTGCGCAGACCCGTGTATATTTACCCACTGCACCCTGACATTGGTGTGTACTTATCGTGGAATAACTGCAAGCACAACTTGAAGACATATCATCAAATACATTGTGAATTCATCTTAGCTTGATAGGAGACTTCCTCAAATCCAGGTAATTATGGATACAATACCCAACAATCTCCCCCTATTTGAAGAAGCCAAAATCCTACTAGCTAAGATGAATTTCACCAACCAGAGAATATACACAGCAAATAAAGATAGACAAGACACAGAGAATAAAAGGCAAACAGAACAATACTTGAGTCAATCATGAAATCATATATATATGTATCCACAAGAATTGTTCATATGACAACATGAAAAGATAAATATGCAATAAGGAATAGATAAGCCAAAATCCTAAGCCTATTTCTCCTTAGCTAGTTCGCCCTTCAGTTGCTGAGCCAAGTACTTCTTGCTTTTTCTCTCAAAATATTCCTTGGGCTTCGGATAGTATCTGGGGGGAGGATCTTTATGTTCCACTTTGTTATTCTTGAAAAATATATTTCGTTTAGCTTCATACATCTTGTGCATTTCCCATTCATACTGATTGTATACATCATTCCGATTGATTTCCCCCCTCTGCTGTAGCATAAAGGTATCCAAAATAATGCTCCTTGAAACAGGACTCCATCTTTCATTTCTCACTTCATCCTCCTTCAATCTTACTTTCTTTTCGGTTGGAGTTTCTTTGGATGTCCCTTCTTGGAGTTTCCTCTTTCCTTTTGCTTTTGCTAGGGCTACTTGGTCAAACATGGTACTGAGTGCAGCTTTGGTAGCAGCCTTCTTAGCATCAGCTTCACTAAGAGGAACCTCCTCAACATTTGCACCCTCATCAGCAGCAAAGGCAACCTCATCAGAATCAAAGGTAACCTCATCAGAAGAAGGAACCAGAATTGGGATTTGTACACCTGATGCTTGCTGCACTAGCTAGTGGCAGCTATCAAAGACATACTTATTTGATTGTTTGAAGTTTTCGACCATAATCTGTTCCAGCACTGCCATCTTAGCTTTATATGCATTCTCCCCCTTTTTGGCTTCGAGGGCAATGGAGTTTGCATAAGTATGCAGTGACTCATCTATATGCTTTGCAGTCTGAGTTAAATCAGTTAGAAGGGAAGTCTGATTTGCGTTGAGAGTTACCATGTTAGCATCGAATAGCTTGATATTGTTTGCCACAACATGTGCGTTTTGGTTCACCACCTCTAGATCAGCTGTGTTCTTCTGGAGTCCTTGCATTAGAAGATTTACTATCGTGTCGGCCTCTGCATATTTGGTATCAAACTTTTGTTCCATCAGATCCATCTTGTTCTTGATTTCCACAACATTCTTCAGCATTAGCTCCTCAGATTGTTTAATTCTTTTTAATACCTTGTTGTGTGATTTCTCAAACGAATCTTTGAGTTCATCCACTATCCCTTGAATGATGTTCACAGTGTGATTTGCTAGATTTGGTCGTAGTGGATAGCCCTGAGGCATGCCTTATTCTTCTTCTTCAGCAGAATCACTAGGGGAGCTTGATACGTGCACAGTCTCCAATTGGGTAATGGGGGCAGCCTCTGTAGATTTCTATGGAATGCTCATCAGCCTCTACTGAGAGGACTCCCCCTCCATTGTTGCACTAGATTTCTCAGGAACTATCACTGGAGCCTGTTCCTCAGATGGAACTTCAACATCATCCTGTGGCTCTACCATCTCCACCCTCTCCCTCAAGGTTTTTTCATCTTCAACCACATCCTCCACTTCTTCAGCACCCTCATCTTCCATATCATCATTGTCAATTGTATCATTGTCCAAGGCCTCCTCGTCTTCCTCTTGATCACCCAGATCAGTGGCCAGGGTATCAACTGCATCTTTGGCTATCTGAGAGATATCAGAAACAACATCAGCAGGAACAGTGACTGAGATATCTGTCCTATGAGTTTCAGTTACAACAGGTACAGACTCCCCCTCAGTTCCTGTACGTAGTAAGTCAGGAACGTCACTGGGTTCAGCCAAGGGATCTCGGTTTTCTGGAGCTCCATTATCTTCCTCTTCAGAGGCCTCAACCAAGGGTTCATCCTGTGCTTCAGCTACAGCTGCTCGCCCAATCCTTCTCTCCCATCTATCAAATACACTTGAATCCATTTTCTTTAAGTAATGTAGAGGAACTCCTTTACTCATATCGAACCTGTCTCCATCCAGCTGGTTGAGATACAGACTGATGATTCTTCCAAAATTTGGGGTTCAGAGAGTATCTTTAATTTTCACAAATAGCATTGCCCCCCAGTTGTATCGTTTTCGGCACACAATAGCCACAAAGATCTTGAACATATCAGTAGAGATGTGATCGTGAGATCCTGGTTTGCAGATCAGTACTTTCCCAATGATATCCGACAGGAGCTTCCCTTCCTCATTCATTTCCTTTCTCTTTATCGACTTAGTTCCTCGAACAAGTCCACAGAATAGAAGAGTCCTGGCTCGATCCTCTTCCTCTAGATAGTCCTCTTGATCAGAACTGGTGAGCTGCAAATATCTTGACAGTTTTCCTGCAGTCAGCTTGATCCGTACACCGGCAATCTTACTCTTAATCACTATATCTTCGTGGCGTAGCTTTGCCGTTGTAAAGAATTCCATCACCTCCTTATCCAGGATTTTGCAAGGATGCTCCAGGATGAAGGTAAGTCCAGCCTCTTCAAGCATGAGGATTATATTCCTGAACTCATTGGAGGCATGAGAGAAGCCTATCCTAACCAGTTCACTTCCAGTGAGGAGTCCTGCTGTGGTTCTAGGGGCCATTTCAAACCTAAACAGGACATGTTCAAGTGTCTAAACCCTATCAGTACTTCTAGAGTAGGAGCTACACTTAGACAAGAAACTTCAAGGATGAGGGAACGTTACCCTAGTGCCGAGCGGTTTGGCGGGACGATGGCGACTGGAAGGCACGGAACCGACGGGAGCACCTGACAGGAGCAAGGAATGAAAGTCGACGGAGAGGGAAACATGATGGGAAGATGCCTGAAGTACGGAGCCGATGGGAGCACGACCAAAACCTTGCGTCCTTGGGATTTTGTCGACGAAAGCACGGAGGAGAGATGGAGAGCACTAGGCGATCGAAGCACGGGATTCACACGATCGATGGGAATACGCTAGGAGGCAGGGAGGTCGACGGGAGTTCAGCGAGACTGGGAATATGAAGAGTCACGCTGGGTTATTCGCTATTTATATCCACCGACCGAGGGAAGTCGACGAGATTTAATGGAATTTTCTATACCAATTAGCCGTGGCATGTTAATTTCAAGCCTTTGCCCCCACTTTATTTCTTGATCATGAAACCTCTATCGAGTTGAACAATATATAAGCCCTATGCATGATTCCATAGTAATTCTAGGTGAAAAATTGTAATATTTTGTTACACCCACTGGCATACATTCCTTAATTTCAAATGGGCTGATTTGCGCCTATTGAAATTTATTATCAAGTATATAAATAAGTAACTACAAGGAATTCTTCAGATTGTACCTAGGGGTTATTTAACATTTGCGTCCTCTCATCGGAAGTGTGAACATATGTGTGTATATATACATATAAACATTTACTTTTAGAGAAGGAATTAACATATTCGTGTGGATGTATGTATATACATATATATGTAAGCATCAATATAATACGACTCAAGTATTGAAGCTGAATGCGTGTACCTGGAATCATAGAATTGATCATTCAGATTCTCTATTTGAAGTACACCAGGTGTCAAATTGGAGTAAGCCATTGTAGTTAGCATTGCTCTTATCCCATATACGTGTTCCATGTCATTCTTGGAACATCTCATGTCTAGTTCCCATCATATTTACGGGAACCTAGACTATCCTGGGAAAAAGAATTACCTTACCTTAGGAACCCAATATGTATTGGGTCCTAGGTTCTTGTCAGCATAAAATATTGAATGCCTTCCTACAGGAATCCTGTCAGGAAGGCTAACTCTACCCAGAGGAAGTGGACATACCCTTGCCCTTGGCACAGAGGGATTGTGCCAACAATCTATGGCAAAGTGACCCACCTTGCCACAACACCAACAACCATGAATGTTGTATCGCCGTTTCTGACCTGATCTACTGACTGAGGTAGTCATGATCTTAGGTCTAAACGGGACAGGGCAGGTTCTGTTCACAAATTTACCCTTTTCACCGTGACATGTGGGAGGGTGGATAGAGAGCATGTGGTGAGTGTCATGAGGACTGGGAGGTGGTGACTTCCTTTCAGTCAGCATACTTCCAGGGGCCCCATGGGTACTTACTACATGTTTACCAACCCCCCTTTCCTGTGTCTTAGGGTGGAAAGAGATGCAGTGAGAGCTGGTTCCTGCAGATTCATGATGTGTTGGGGCTGAGGCCTAGAATACAAAGGGTTTAGGATGAGCCTTGGGTATTCTCTCATTGGTAGCCATGTCAGCTCTTGCACTGTAGGTATTTCCACCTGAGGGCTGATCATTCTTGCAGTGACCATGGTTGTTCCTATGATCATACCTGAAAGCATGATGTGTGCCTATTGCGCGCTAGGGTTCGAAGAAAATAAACGCAACCGAACTAGCAATCCAATGAGGCAAGTATACCTATCGAGTTGTAGCTAGGGGACACAAGTATCGTATTGAAATCCGGGAACTGTTGAGTATGCTTACTCACACGAAGGCTGTTATCTTATCGACGGAAGAACTAGGGTTTTGAGAAAATAAGTGCAACTAAAGAAAATAAAGCTAAAGCTAGAAAGAGAGCTGTTATAGTTAATTAAAGAGCATAAGAAAATCGATTACTACGAAAGGTTGAAAATATGAAATGGAAATGCACTCGATCAAGAATCACCTCGGCTAAAGACGATTAAGAAAATGCGATAAAAATCTAAACTTAATAGGATAAAGGTCCTTGACCGTGGAGGTTCCTAAAGCTTGAACACGATTCTCTCGAAGTCGTGCCCAACTGAGTTTAGGAAGGTCCGACTGACTTTCGTCTAAATCGGAGGCCTAAAACTCGCTTTACACGGTGAACCCCACTATTGGATTTTACTCCAATCCGGGAGATTTGGACGTCTGCCTCTCTTGAGGGGTGCGTACAACTCCCTTTACTCTTGAATGCTCACTTCATTCTATCGGCCTCTCGGCTAGCCCAGAAAGAAAGCAAAGGTGGAGAGTATATATCGATAATATACCTCCAACCCATGATTAATCAAGAGTAATTCAAGGCCCAAACCTAAAAAGAAAAGATTAATCAAAACATCATAACTTAATCGCTCGAACCTCGGATCATCAAGATCGAGTACAAGGAGGATTAGTTAATCATAATGGAATGGAGGATGGGGAATGAGTAGTAGAGCATAAAAAGAACACAAGTAGAAAATGGCACTTTATTAATAAAAGGGAGAGATACACTTAGGAAAATGAAATTACAAGTGCATGAAAATGAAATCCTATTCTAGCATTACAATTAGCACTAAGCAACACTAAAGATTACAAAGAAAGCATAAACAAGTAAAGATTAAACTAGGGTTAAAAGAAAATTACAAAGAGAGAGAGAGAGAGAGAGAGAGAGAGAGAGAGAGAGAGAGCATAAAAAAGGATCAAGGAACAAAGGGGCAGCACCTCCCCCTCTCAACCAAAGCTTGCTGAAATGGAAGGGGGGGGGGCTGAATTTATAGGCAAAATTCTTGGGTTGGTCACGCCCTCCGACACGCCCTAGGGGGCGCGTGACATGTACGACATTGACCTCGGGCTCTGGATTCTGGAGGGAAGGATGATTGCTCTTGTACGTCGGTTGACACGCCCATGGTTACGCCCGTGTAGGGGGTGGGGGGGCGTGACACGCACGTCATGTCGAAATCATTGGTCAGAAATCCGTCAGTCGTCGGAAAGGTTGATGTCATGCCCCAGGTCACGCCCGTGACTAGGGGCGTGACAGTACTGTTGCGTGCTGTGGCGGAACTTGCATTCAATGCGGCGACATGATTTGCGGCAGAGGGCGACACGCCCTTGGTCACGCCTGGCGACACGCCCGGGGAGGGCGTGTCAGGGCGCGTGACAGCCGTTTTGTTCATTTTTCTGTCCCTTCCAGCAGGAGTCCTCGGGATCGGGTGACACGCCCTAGGTCACGCCCAGGGAGGGCGTGACAGGGGGCGTGTCAGGTCATTTTTGACCAATTTTCTGGAAACCTTCAAAAAGACAAGAAAAAGTCAGTAGTAATAATATTTACATAAAAATGATAAAAAATAAACTACTAATAGACATGATTTGTACAATATAAAATAGAAAATACGATAATAGTTTAGGCTACAAAACATATTATCAGTGCCCTTCCTACTCGGGGTGGGGGGTCAGAACACAGTTTTCCCATTTCTCCATGAATTAATGATTTGGGAGATCCACCCATTTTCTGCTTTTATGTTGATAGCATCTATCTTGGAAAAGTTAGAAACTATCCTTGTTGAAACCGGAAAACCGGTTCCTATGGAGTTCGACCCTTGGGGAAGGGGCGGCCGCGCACCTACTTCGCTCCTGCAAGAAAATGACAAGAAAAAGAAGAACCAAGGACAAGTCCAAGGGCCCGGCGTGGAGGTCCCACCACACACCCGGAAGATCTTTGAGCGCTTCCCCTCCTTAGCCAAGTGCCGGGCTAAGGTACCTCAAAAAGCGCTAGTAGACCTGAGAATTAGTAAGCGTGCCTTCTGAGGTACCCCTTGGGTCCTATTTATAGGAAAAGATGGCCTGCCAATATACAACCTTCACTGTTCTCGAGGACTATAGGCAGACCAAAGGGGGCAACATGGTAAAAATATGTCATGGCCAAGATGCGAGCTGGACCTGAGATAGCGTCCGCTCGGCAGGGGCCTGACTTGCCTCGCCTTGGGCCTAGGTGAGCACGTACTCGGCAGGTTGTGCTCGACTATCACCGAGCTCGGCTCGACTATCGCTGAGTTCCAACCGAAAGTGGGGCTCGGCACGACGATCGCCGAGCTCCAACTGAAACTGAGCTCGGCGTGGAGATCGTCGAGCTCGGCTTGACTATCGCCGAGCTCGGTCTCGGCATGCTGGGCCCCATTCGACCATCGTCGAGCTCGGCTCGACTATCTCCGAGCTCGGTCTCGACTTGCTGGGTTCATACTGCGGTCTGAGCCGGCCGGTTTGACTCCTGTCGACCACTCGCTGGATACGGGGTTGTACATAATCCCCGCTCTTTGCGAGGTTGGGACAAGCTCGGAAAGAAACATCCAACCCCATAGAATCCTGCGAGTGCAACAGGGGTCAAAAGGAATCTTCTGGTAGGCCCCACAGGTAGCTATATATATGCACCCCTACGCATCTGGCTGACCTTTGCCCTTCCCCAAATTCTATCAAGATGCCGCTCCCCAAGGAAGTCCTAGAGCGGCTCGCACGTTCCCGCGAGGAGATTGCTGCTCAGGCCGCGGGACTGACCAACCTAGAGGCCCCTGCTTGCCTCTTTGCTGATTTCGGCTCGGCCAAGCGGGCGAAACCCTTTCCATCGGGGGCCGAACCCATTCTGGCCGACTTTACTGCTGCTTTGGGGAACGGGGTCGGCTCCTCCAACCAGCCGGTTCTTGGTTCTTCCACTAAAAATCTCGTGGAGCTATCTTCCGACCAGGAGAATAGCGGCGAGGCATCTACCCCGCGGGCCAAAAGTATTCCTGACAGCTCGCCAAGACGGGATCCCGAGGTCAAGGAGCCGAGTTCGCAGAAACTGGCGTCGCCGAGTCGTCTCCCTTCTCGGCAACCGTCCCTTGGTACCGTACTCGCGGGGGGAGGTGCCGGGCATATCCCCGTCCCCGGCTACCAACTTGCCCCTCAGGAACTCCTGCAGGGGCGTGGCAAGGACCTGCGCCACTTCTCTCCTCGCGCCAACCCAGAGGAGCCAGGCTCGCGCGGTAAGTTTTCAACTTTACCCTTCTGTTCCGGGGGTATTCGCTTTTCTGATTGTCTTTCAGTTCTTCATTCAGAACTTCTCGGCCGGACGGAGGACGGCGAGTCCGTGGATCGACCTCCCTACTCGCCCCTCCCTTCTCCAAGCGCCCTAGACGCCTTCCTGGAATCCGAACTGGGTAGTCCTGAATGCGCAAAACGGGAGCGGAAGGTTCTTAAGAAGCTGGTGCGTGAGCTCCACGACCTGCGGAAGGACAACAAAAGGCTGCAGTGGGAGTGCTCGCGTCTTGCGAATGGTGCTGGGGTCAGCTTGGCGTTCGAGGAGGCGTCTTCCTTGGTGCTGATGGATGAGATTGACGAGAACCTGTGGGTGGTAAATAGGAACATGGGGCGACTTCGTGAACTTTACGCGCGGCGACCTGCGACGGCGGGCCGGCGAGACCGGGGAGAATGAAACGGCTCCTCTGTCAGCCGACCGGTGCTCGCCCTCGCCCTCGCATGGTCCTCGCGCCCTTATTTTTATTTGCTCTGAATAATCTGCTTGTAATAACTCGAACGACCTTTCTGTAACTTTATATATGTAGACGCGTTTGCAATATCCTGGTAAGTCTTTTCAAATTCCATCTTCTGGGGTCTGGCCAGCTTGCAGGATTTGCGAGTAGAGGGTGGCGAGGTGGCGTGGCGAGACCGGGCCGATCGGTCGACTCGCCTTCCCCCCTCGCCCTTCTTTATCTTCTTCTATAAATAGGCCTTCTCACCTACCCCCAGGGCACGCTTTTATTGCTTTCGAATCCCTGTTTCCTCTCTGTCATCCCGAGCTCGCGATTTTCCTTTCCTTTGCGACTATGGTTAAGACCAACCCTAACGCGGACGGCCGGTCTAAGTGCGCCCAGCACTTCATCGACCATTGCTTCTTCGAGGGGCATATTACCGAGGAGGAACTCGTCGAATTCGCAGCTGCATTCGTCCCCCCCGGCTTCCAGGCTCGCAGGCCCGCCGAGCATGAAGCCATCAATTCCTTCCCGGAGGGTGAGCTCGCCTTTCCCATCTCGCACTTCGAGGTGGGGCTGCGCCTCCCCCTCTGGCCAGAGATCCGCCAGATCCTGAAGTACTACGACACGGTGCCCGCGCAGCTGAATTCCAACGCCATTGCTATGATGGTGGCGTTCGCCTGCTTCCTCCGCTGAGAGCGGATTGAGTTCAACCTTATGGTGTTCCGTAAGTTGTTCTCCTACAAGGCTACTCTCGATGGAGTCGCCTACTTTGGCGGGTCCCTCATCAAGGTTCGCGAGCTCGCGAACAAGAACCATAACTGGATGACCCGGTTTGTCTTTATTAAGGGCGAGCTCGGCAACATCCCCTTTCGTCCCCTACAAAAAAGCGAGGACATATACCGTCCTCCTTCCCTGTCCGGTAGCGACGCCGACCTCCACAAGTTTTTCCTTCACAAGGACTTCGAGGTCGCCTTCCTCTGCCGCGGCCTTGATTCGCTTCAACCTGTCCTCCCTGGTGAAGGTATATCTCGCCCTGCCTTTTCGCGAACTCTGTCAAGGTGAATCTCTATTTTTTTTGATCAAGTCTCTCTTTGTAGGGGAACGGATTCTGCCGGAGCACCCGCCGTTCGCCGACTCGGTGATATTCTCAGATCCCCTGGAGCTGGCCCGGGCGGCAGCAGCGGCTTTTCGCGAGGAACAAGCGCGAGGTCAACTCCTCGGCAAGAAGCGCTTGGAGCCCGGGGGGTTAAACTCGCGCCCCGATCCTTCGGCCCCCAAGAAGAAGAAGGCGAAGGTGGTCTCGCGTGGACGGCTGCATCTTCCTCCGTCACCTACCAAATTTATGAGCTCGCCGGAGGCTCTGTCCGACGAGCCGCCTTTGAGTCCGTTGAAAGAAGCCTCCTCCCCCCGAAAGGGGAAGAAGAAGAACGGGCCGTCCTCTGATTCTACCGGAGAAGACACCCTCCGCGAGCCCGGCCTGCCGAAGGATCACCCCCACTTCGGCAAGGGGTGTAAAAGCAAAGATGCGGCCGGCGAGCCCATTTTGAAGTGGGACGAGGGGGCTCACCGAGTTTCCGTTTCTACTCGCGCCCCCTCCTGGGGAGCTCGCCGGCCTCCTACCGCCCATGCCTTCGCCTTCGGCTTCGGCCTCTACAGCCTCGACAGTGCCGAATCGTACAAGAAACTCACCCCCAGTCAGCTCGGCCATGAGGGGTTACAAGCCCACCTGCGGGCCTTCGAGCTTCACCACATGATGGTCCGCCGCGGGTTCCAGCTCAGTAATGCCTTGCTGACTGCTGAACAGGAGCACGACCTGGCGAGGGAGAGCGCAGTCGACGCGGAAAGGAGGTTCGGCATTGACGACGCTCTTCTTGCGAAATCCGCCGGCAGCTTGGTAATCACTGGATATCTCCGTTCGCCTTATTTAGGATTCTTCCTGCGCTTGCCCTGAACTCTAATCTCGCAGGATGCCGAGGCCACCGACGCGCTGCGAGGCGAGGTGGCTCAGCTGCAAGCTCAGCTTGCCGAGCGGGAAACCCAGCTCGCCGAGCAAAAGACGTATTCTCGCGAGCAAGAGGCGGTTGCCGCCCAGCTGGGGGTGGAGGTGGAGTTGAAGGAGAAGAAAAAGGGGCTCCTGGGTAAGGTTCTCCGCCAGGCCGACGCTCTCCTTCCCCCGGGCGCCAGCGAGCCAGCCTTCCCCTACCAGAGGCCTCAGGTGTTTGGTGAGTCTGATGTCGCGGAGCGGCTGCGAGTCAACTCTATCGAGGCTGCCGAGTGCCTCCTGAAGGCCATGAGGGGGACGAGGATTTTGGCGGAAGGCTGCGAGTGGGTCACCGTCCAGGAGCTCCTGCCAACCCTGTTCCCACCCAGCCCGCTCAGCGAGAAGGAGGATAGCTTCGACTCGCTCTTCGCGGGGGTGGGAGAGAAGGGCGTTCGGCCTGGCGGCGAGGAGGACCGTCATTCAAGGGGGGGGGGACGAGAGCTAACTTTTGCTTTCTTTTTCTTATGTACCCTGCCGAGGCAGGCCTTTCCTTGTATACTTGTAATGATGAATCAAAGATAACATTTTTCATAATTTCTCTATCTTCTTTTTAAGCTTACTTGCGACCTTATACCCGCGCGCTTGATGTCCCGACCTCACCCGTAGAATGTTTTGAGTTAGGACCAGCCCCCGCAGTGAGATCATAGGCGCCGGCCATGGCTAGACTCGCCGATGTTATCGGTGCTTGCGGCGAATCCCTAGGACACGTGCTCGCGCCATACCCTACTTGCGCCACACCTTGCCCCCGCCGTGTCTCGCTTCCGTTTTTCGACAACTCAGACAAGTGAAAGTATGTTTGGGTCGAGACGCTGCCGACATCTGCCTTAGACACCAGGGCGTGTCTTCTGCCGAGTTAACTGGAGCGAGACTAGGCTCGCTGGAGAGAGCTGTTTCCTCCCCTTGAGTCTAGGACGGGACCAGGGCTTCCTTAGTAACGAGCTGGAGGGGGGCAGGGTATTTCGAGCTCGCCGTCTTGACTGGCGAGCTTGCACCCTGGTGCTTTTTCTCGGGCCAACTCCCAGTCTCAGCTCCAGGGTCATAGTGATGTCTCTCGAAACTCGGCCGTGCCAGCTGGGTGGGAGCCTGGCAGGGGAGTGACGAGACCTAACCCCAGAGCGAGAAGACTTAGAAACTTTTGCCTCTCCCGGGTGCTACCACCGGGCCAGTCAGCTAGGTGAGAGCCTGAGGGCGGGTGTTGAACATCCTCTGGGCTCAGCCCCAGGGTCATAGCGATGTCCATCGAGACTCGGCTGTGCCAGCTAGGTGGGAGCCTAGCAGGGGAGTGACGAGACCTAACTCCAGAGCGAGAAGACTTAGAAACTTTTGCCTCTCCCGGGTGCTACCACCGGGCCAGTAGCTAGGTGAGAGCCTGAGGGCGGGTGTTGAACATCCTCCAGGCTCAGCCCCAGGGTCATAGCGATGTCCATCGAGACTTGGCCGTGCCAGCTAGGTGGGAGCCTGGTAGGGGAGTGACGAGACCTAACCCCAGAGCGAGAAGACTTAGAAACTTTTGCCTCTCCCGGGTTCTACCACCGGGCCAGTCAGCTAGGTGAGAGCCTGAGGGCGGGTGTTGAACATCCTCCGGGCTCAGCCCCAGGTTCATAGCGATGTCCATCGAGAATCGGTCGTGCCAGCTAGGTGGGAGCCTGGCAGGGGAGTGACGAGACCTAACCCCAGAGCGAGAAGACTTAGAAACTTTTGCCTCTCCCGGGTGCTACCACCGGGCCAGTCAGTTGGGTGAGAGCCTGAGGGCGGGTGTTGAACATCCTCCGGGCTCAGCCCCAGGGTCATAGCGATGTCCATCGAGACTCGGCCGTGCCAGCTAGGTGGGAGCCTGGCAGGGGAGTGACGAGACCTAACCCCAGAGCAAGAAGACTTAGAAACTTTTGCCTCTCCCGGGTGCTACCACCGGGCCAGTCAGCTAGGTGAGAGCCTGAGGGCGGGTGTTGAACATCCTCCGGGCTCAGCCCCAGGTTCATAGCAATGTCCATCGAGACTCGGCCGTGCCAGCTAGGTGGGAGCCTGGCAGGGGAGTGACGAGACCTAACCCCAGAGCGAGAAGACTTAGAAACTTTTGCCTCTCCCGGGTGCTACCACCGGGCCAGTCAGCTAGGTGAGAGCCTGAGGGCGGGTGTTGAACATCCTCCGGGCTTAGCCCCAGGGTCATAGCGATGTCCATCGAGACTCGGCCGTGCCAGCTAGGTGGGAGCCTGGTAGGGGAGTGACGAGACCTAACCCCAGAGCGAGAAGACTTAGAAACTTTTGCCTCTCCCAAGTGCTACCACCGGGCCAGTCAGCTGGGTGAGAGCCTGAGGGCGGGTGTTGAACATCCTCCGGGCTCAGCCCCAGGGTCATAGCGATGTCCATCGAGACTCGGCCGTGCTAGCTAGGTGGGAGCCCGGCAGGGGAGTGACGAGACCTAACCCCAGAGCGAGAAGACTTAGAAACTTTTGCCTCTCCCGGGTGCTACCACCGGGCCAGTCAGCTGGGTGAGAGCCTGAGGGCGTGTGTTGAACATCCTCCAGGCTCAGCCCCAGGGTCATAGCGATGTCCATCGAGACTCGGCCGTGCCAGCTAGGTGGGAGCCTGGCAGGGGAGTGACGAGACCTAACCCAGAGCGAGAAGACTTAGAAGCTTTTGCCTCTCCCGGGTGCTACCACCGGGCCAGTCAGCTGGGTGAGAGCCTGAGGGCGGGTATTGAACATCCTCCGGGCTCAGCCCTAGGGTTATAGCGATGTCCATCGAGACTCGGCCGTGCCAGCTAGGTGGGAGCCTGGCAGGGGAGTGACGAGACCTAACCCCAGAGCGAGAAGACTTAGAAACTTTTGCCTCTCCCGGGTGCTACCACCGGGCTAGTCAGCTAGGTGAGAGCCTGAGGGCGGGTGTTGAACATCCTCCGGGCTCAGCCCCAGGGTCATAGCAATGTCCATCGAGACTCGGCTGTGCCAGCTAGGTGGGAGCCTGGCAGGGGAGTGACGAGACCTAACCCCAGAGCGAGAAGACTTAGAAACTTTTGCCTCTCCCGGGTGCTACCACCGGGCCAGTCAGCTAGGTGAGAGCCTGAGGGCGGGTGTTGAACATCCTCCGGGCTCAGCCCCAGGGTCATAGCGATGTCCATCGAGACTCGGCCGTGCCAGCTAGGTGGGAGCCTGGCAGGGGAGTGACGAGACCTAACCCCAGAGCGAGAAGACTTAGAAACTTTTGCCTCTCGGGGCTTTAAGCTGCGAGCCCCTCTACCCTCACTATTCTGCCAAAGCATAAGATATGATAATGAGATTCATTTTTATTCATGGGGCCAAAATATCTACAATATTTTCAAGGATAAAAACGTTTCAGATCGTCGCCACTCCAAGTGTGGCTGAGGGTATCCCCTTTTACATCTTGGAGGCGATATCCCCCTGATTTCAAGACCTCCTGTACAATGTAGGGGCCCTCCCAATTGGGGTGGAGTTTTCCCACAACGGCTGATCTCCCTACCGCGTCCACTTTTCTCAGGATAAGGTCCCCCTCCATGAACTGCTTGACACGGACGTGTTTGTCGAAATACTTGGCCATCCTTCGCTTGGCCTCTTCCTGCCTGACGACGGACAAGTCGCGTAGTTCTTCTACCATATCAAGGGAGAGTCGAAGCTCCTCCTCATTCTCTGATCTCCACTCTTCCCTTCCAGCTCCTGCCTCGACGACCCGAGGTGTCTGGACCTCGAATTCGATAGGTAGAACGGCCTCGCAGCCGTGAGAGAGTTTAAAAGGTGTCTCCCCTGTGGCCGTGTTGGGGGTGGTTCTCAAGGCCCAAAGGACTGAGGGGAGTTGCTCTACCCAACTTCCCCTCAAATTTTCCACTTTCTTTTTTAAGAGGTTCACGATGATTTTGTTGGCCGCTTCCACCTGCCCGTTGCTCCTGGGGTGATGGACAGAAGCAAACCGAAGGTCAATCCCCAGCTGTTTGCAGAAGCGAATGAACTCCGTGCTGGCAAACTGAGGTCCGTTATCCGTGACGATAGCCTGTGGTAGCCCATGCCTGCAGATGATCTCTCCCCAGATAAAGTTCCTGACTACCTGGGAGGTTACCTTGGCTAGAGCCTTCACCTCCATCCACTTAGAAAAATAGTCGATCATGACCAACATAAATCTCCTCTACCTGCTGGCCTAAGGAAAAGGTCCTACGAGGTCCAGTCCCCATATGGCGAAGGGCCATGGTGCCATGATGCTTCTTAACCTCTGAGCTGGCTGGAGCTGGAGCGGGGCATAGAGCTGGCACTTATGACATTTTTTGCGAATTCGGCTGCATTCTGACCGAGGGTGGGCCAGAAGTACCCTTGCCTGACGATTCTCCCCTCCAGGGTCCGACTCCCCGAATGACTTCCACATTCGCCGGAATGGACCTCCTCCAAAATTTTATGCACCTCCCTTTCGGCCACGCAACGAGCCAGCATCCCTGAGAGGGTCTTGCGGTACAACTGCCCCTCGCATAGGAGGTAATACGCCGCCTTGTGCTTGAGCCCTCTTCGGTCCATTCCCTCCGGGTACTCTCCGGTGGACAAAAAGGTGACAAAGGGATCCATCCATGAGGGGTGCTGTTCCACTTCCATTAGTTCCCCCTCTTCGATGGAAGGTCGGAAGAGATCCGTAATGGTGTCTCCCATCCGGGGGCCGTGCTTTGCTAGCTGGTCGACTGGCTCATTTTCCTCTCGCAGCACGTGCTTGATTGAGAAGGTCTGGAAGGTCCCGATGACTCCCTTTACCTTCATCAAATAGAGTTGCAGGGTGGGCTCCCTCACCTCAAACTCCCCCTTGACCTGGGAAGCCACCACCATGGAGTCGGTGAGGATCTCCACGTCATGCACCCCCAAGTCTCTCGCCAGGCACAGACCTGCGATTACAGCTTCGTATTCGGCTTGATTATTGGTGATAGGGAAGTGCACAACCACAGTTTGCTCGATTCTTGTTCCCTGAGGGCTTTCCAAGATGACCCCAACCCCTAAAGAATGCTTCCCCGAGGCACCGTCCACCCTGACTTTCCAGGGGAGAGGGCGAGTGAGTCTCTCCTCTGCCACCTCGACCACATACTCTGCCAGGAAGTCGGCCATAGCTTGGGCCTTGATTGAGAGGCGAGGAACGAAGGAGATGTCGAACTCGCTCAGTTCCACCGACCATTTGGCCAACCTGCCTGAATGCTCTACCCCCTTGAAGATGTTGCGCAGGGGGTGGTCAGTCACTACTCGGATTGAGTGTGCCTGGAAATAAGGCTGAAGCCTCCGGGCTGAGATAATTAAGGCGAAGGCCAGTTTTTCCAGGATGGGGTATCGGAGCTCGGCCTTCTTTAGTACCCGACTCACATAATAGACGGGGAGTTGCCTCTTCCCTTCTTCCCGAACCAAAACTGAACTCAAGGCTTCTGCCCCGACCCCTAGATATAGGAATAAGTCTTGCCCTTCCTTGGGCCCTTGGAGAAGGGGGGCCTGAGTCAGCTGTTTCTTTAAAGCCTGGAATGCCTCCTCGCACTCCAAGGTCCATTCAAACTTTCGACCCCCTCTCAAGGTTTTGAAAAACGAGGAGCATCTCTCCCCGGCCCGGGAGAGGAATCTACTCAACCCTGCCAACTTCCCTGTCAGTCGCTGTACTTCCTTGGTATTTTGCGGTGACCTTAGTTCCATGATTGCTCTCACCTTATCTGGATTAGGTTCTACACCGGCGAGGGTGAGGAGATGCCCCAAGAACTTTCCTCTGCTTGCCCCGAAGACACACTTCCAGGGGTTCAGCCTCATCTTAAACCTGCGGAGAGTGGCGAAAGTCTCTTCCAAGTCCTGGATGTGGGAGTCGACATCCAAGCTCTTGACCATGAGGTCATCCACGTACACTTCGAGATTCCTCCCCTTCTGCTCTCTGAAGACCCTATCCATCATTTTTTGGTAGGTGGCCCCCGTATTCTTTAGCCCAATGGGCATCATTTTGTAACAATAACATCCGTCTCCCGTGATGAACGAGACATCTTTGACGTCAGGGGGGTGCATTCTGATTTGGTGATAACCTGAAAAAGCATCCAGAAAACTCATTACAGCGAAACCAACGGCTGAGTCAACTAGAGCGTCGATCCGAGGCAAAGGATAACAATCTTTCGGGCATGATTTATTAAGAAGAGAAAAGTCGATACACATCCTCCACCGGCCGTCTCCTTTTTTAACCATTACAACGTTGGAGACCCAGCCGGGGTATTGGATTTCAGATATGAAGCCAGCCTCGAGGAGCTTGGCGACTTCTTCCCTGATTGGCTCGGCGAGCTTGTCCGTGATGGATCTCTTCTTCTGCTGGATGGGGGGGGGAGCCTCCAGGTCCAGGTTGAGGCGATGGCAGGCCACGTCGGGGTCGATCCCTGGCATCTCCGCGGCGGTCCAGGCGAAGATGTCCACGTTCCTCTGGATGCACTCCAGCATCCTGCCTTGAGCCTCTGGGGTCAGGCCTCCGCTGACGCGGACCTTCTCCATCCTGCCTCCAATGGTGAGAACCTCCATCTCCACTGCCTCCAGACGGGACTGCTCCCCCCATTCCTCGACACCTCCCCCTCCGGAGGCGAGGGCCTCTTCCTCAGCCTCTTCCACGGCCATGGCCTCGGCCGACTCTCGAGTCTCTTCCGTGACCTCCTCCCGGGCATGGTACTCCACCCCCATCTCTTCGCCAGCTTCCTGCTTCTCCTCCTCCAACCTCCACCCCATCTCCTCGGCCCCCTCCAGCCAAGAGATGGAGTTTACCGCCGAGACGTAGCACTCCCTTGCCTCCTTAGGGTCTCCTCAGACCCGGATCTGGACCCCCTCGACGTTGAGCTTTAGACACTAGTGGAAGGACGAGGGGACGCAGCGGAAGGCACTGATGAGGGGTCTCCCGAAGATGGCACTGTAGCTGCTAGGGGAGTCCACGATGACAAACTTGCAGTTACATGACTGCCCCCCCAGAGTGACATGGAGTCCTACTCCTCCCTCGACTTCTTTCCTCTCTCCCAAAAAGCCGAACAGGGGCCCATCCAAGGCTAACACCCTCCTGGCCTCTACTTTCATCGCATCGAATGCCTTCTTGAAGATGACGTTGACCGAACTCCCATTGTCGACGAGGATCCGGGAGACGGTAAAATCCTCGATGGCGGTCTGGATGACCAGCACATCGCAAAAGGGGTCCTCGTGACCCGGCAAGTCTTCTCTAGAGAAGGTGATTTTCTCCTCCGGGGGAGGGGACTGGGATGTGGAGCCAACGCTCCTTCGATACATAGTATGGAGGCTTGACTTACGGGAGGCCTCGATCCCAGCCCCCCCGTGGATCGCTCCGATCCTTCCTCGGGTGCCCACATCAACCCGGTCTTCACACCGATCCCCCTCCTCCCGAGGCCGGATCTCCTCTATCCGAACTTCCTGATGGTCTTGCTGTTGCTGTTCCCTTCTCTCTCTCATCTCGAGGAACTCCGGGCACGTGGATGTGAGGTGCCCCTCCTCTTGATGAAAGTCACAATAGTGCAGGTCCACCCTGACCTCCCTCCTTCTCCTCGACTGTCCTCTCCTCCTCCCCCTCATGGCAATCGCCATTGCCTCCTCCTGGTCGGGGAGAGGGGGTCTCTGACCCTGCCTACCCCCTGGGGATTGTACTGCCCTCGGCCACCTTGGCGGTTATCTCCTCCCTGATAACCTCTCCGTGGTGCCTGGTCTTGCCACTCGGGTCTCCATCCCAAACGGTGGGTCTGCTCCGGACGCACCCACGTAGGTTGCGGCTGCTGCTGCGGCTGCTCCCTTTGCCGAGGTTCAGCCCTCCTCTCCTCCTGAATTCGGCCACCCCTTGGCCTCTCCTCCTCCACGGCCCACTTGGCCAACCTTCGCGCAAACTCCGGGTGCGCTGCCTCCATATCGGCCTCCCTGGCCGCTCTCTCCAGGAGTGCCTCAAAAAAGACACTGGAGGTGATCTCTTCAGTTCCATCGCGAAGAACCCGGATTGGAGACCCAGGGTGAAGGCCACCATCATGGTGTGCCCTGACATCTCCTAAACTTGGGACAGTTCCTCTTGGAACCTGTCCAGATAGCTTCCCAGGGTTTCTCCCACCCTCTGCTTGATACGGAACAAAGACTCCGCCTCCTTCTTCCTCTTCTTGGAAGTGGTGAATCTCAGCATGAAACCCCGTTGCAGATCCTCAAAGCAGTAGATGGACCCGGTCGGGAGTTGGTGGAACCACTCTCTCGCCTTTTCTCTGAGGGTGATGGCGAAGAGTCAGCACTTGAAGCCGTATGATATCTGTAGAATAGAGACCATGTCCTCGAACCACTGGATGTGGTGGACCGGGTCTCCTCTCCCAGAGTAATAAGTCATCTCTGGCTCGCGAAACCCCTCGGGAACTGGGGCTGAAGAAACGAACTCGCTGAAGGGGCTCCCCCCCTCAGCCGGGCGAGACGGGAACTCCCTCCCTGTGGTCTCGCCGAAGTGGTACTCGGCGGCCGAACTGGGGAACAGAACTCGCCCCTGGAACTCGCGCTCGCCTCTCTCAGCAGGTTCCTTCCCTGGTCGCCTGAGCGGCGCGTCGTCGCCGAGTACGGGAGCGGCGACCATTGGAACTGTCGGTGTCGCACTCTCAGCTCGCATGCCGAGTGCGGTCCTGACGAACCCGAGGATCTCCTCCCTAAGCTCCGCCGGCACGCTCGCCGCTGGGGGTGGGGGAGGGGGTGGCGAGCTGCCCCTGCCTGATCCTTGTCCTTCTTCTCCAGTCATCGAACCTGCAGAAGGTTTTCTCTGCTGACCACTGTCCACGCTCACCGCACCAAAATGTTGAAACCGGAAAACCGGTTCCTGTGGAGTTCGACCCTTGGGGAAGGGGCGGCCGCGCACCTACTTCGCTCCTGCAAGAAAATGACAAGAAAAAGAAGAACCAAGGACTAGTCCAAGGGCCCGGCGTGGAGGTCCCACCACACACCCGGAAGATCTTTGAGCGCTTCCCCTCCTTAGCCAAGTGCCGAGCTAAGGTACCTCAAAAAGCGCTAGTAGACCTGAGAATTAGTAAGCGTGCCTTCTGAGGTACCCCTTGGGTCCTATTTATAGGAAAAGATGGCCTGCCAATATACAACCTTCACTATTCTCGAGGACTATAGGCAGACCAAAGGGGGCAACATGGTAAAAATATGTCATGGCCAAGATGCGAGCTGGACCTGAGATAGCGTCCGCTCGGCAGGGGCCTGACTCGCCTCGCCTTGGGCCTAGGTGAGCACGTACTCGGCAGGTTGTGCTCGACTATCGCCGAGCTCGGCTCGACTATCGCCGAGTTCCAACCGAAAGCGGGGCTCGACACGACGATCGCCGAGCTCCAACTGAAACTGAGCTCAGCGTGGAGATCGTCGAGCTCGGCTCGACTATCGCCGAGCTCGGTCTCGGCATGCTGGGCCCCGTTCGACCATCGTCGAGCTCGGCTCGACTATCGCCGAGCTCGGTCTCGACTTGCTGGGTTCATACTGCGGTCTGAGCCAGCCGGTTTGACTCCTGTCGACCACTCGCTGGATACGGGGTTGTACAATCCTCTTCTCGGTCTTTAGACAACTCTCTAGATCCGAGATCTTTGAGTCCTTCACCTTGATGGATTCCAATTGGAGATTCATCATTGTCCTCAACTGAGAAATCTCCTTAGCTTGTTCCTCAACAAGTAAGTTGCTCTTCTGAAGGGCACTCTCAAGGGAATCAAGATTTTCAATCCTTTGATTGATGCTATCCATTTCCCTTGCATCACTAGAAGGACAACCCTCTGAACTATTCCTGTTTTCAGGAAATTCAAGGGGAGAGGAGCATGATGAAGAAGTTACCTGATCCTGACTTTGATGTTCAGGGTCAGCGTTAAAATCGGCAGAGACTTTTGTGTCAGCTTCATCAGAACTACTTTCCTCAACCTCTTCTTCAGTCTCAGACAAGGACGCAGGAGCCCTGATACTGAGAGATTGGTCTTGACCTTCATCTTCAGAAATGAGGACCCCAACATAGGCTTCATCCTCCTACTGGCACTGGTCCCTGCTGTCTCCGATCCCTCCATGAGGTCTGAGATTGTTTCCCACATGGTCTTAGGGGAGAGACCTAAGAAATACAACTCCATGCTTGAGTCTGATCTTCTGGTTGACACTAGAGGCAGGATTATACTCAAGGTGTTAACCTTTTTGATGAGAAACCTCCCTCTGATACCACTTGAAAGTCACTCTAGTGTCAACTACCTTCACCTATGGGGGGATAGGTGATTTGCAGTTGTTTTGCGGAATTAAAAATTTACCTGCACAATAAAACAAAACACGCACATCACAGAAACACACATGCAGTTATAGTGGTTCCCCGATTTGGGTACGTCCACTTTCCCCCTACGACCTATCTCCCAACAAGGGACAACTCGGTCACTTCACCAACCGGATAGAAAACCAATCCTCACACTATGGAAGAAACCCTTCCACCCGAAGGAGTCACTACTCCTCCACCACGGGTTGCACGCAACCCTTACAATGAGGAACCAAAGTTCCTTTACAAACAAAGATAAAAATAGAATGTACAAAATACAAACTACGTTTGGAGCGCTCGATGTCCCTCTTCGTTCGATGAAGCGTTCTTGAAGAAGACGAAGAGTCCACGACCTAAGCACTCTCTTGGAGAGGATCTTCCCGAGATCGGCGGTGACAAAGGTTTGTGGCGGCGATGCTTTATAGATCCAAACTTTGCAACAAAGCTAGCAAGGTCTACCAACGATCTTTCTTGGATCGATCGTCTCAATCGATTCAGAAGGGGAAGGTATTCCCGTTCAACAAACCAAGAGACAAAAGATCTCAAGATAGAAACGTGAGACGCGTTGCTTGGCTAAGTTTCTGTTGCCGAGAGATCAAAAAGAATCCGATCAGCGGCGGCGACAAACTTTCAAGCGGCGACGGCGACAGAAGGAAATCCGCGATCAGCTAGGTCACGTCCGCGACGGCTGACTTTTTTTATTTTTTTTAGCTCTCCTATAAGTTCAAAATAGGAGAGTATATATACTGTAGAATCCCCCTTATGACCATTGTGGGCCCCACAAGACGAAACCCTAATTTCGGTTAAAACAGCGCCTGAACACTTGGTAAGGTCCAGCGAGCCAACAGAATTCGGCTAAGGCAAATTCGGCGGGAATCATTGGTGATTCTTGACGAATCAGCGAGAATCACTTATGATTCCCGTCGAATTCTCCTTGGAAGAATTTTAGCTGAAGAGCTTGCCATCCGAGTGAATCGGGGAGAGTCACAATCCATTCTCGACGACTCAGCGAGAATGCAGAGTCATTCTCGATGATTTTGACTTGGCAGAATCTTGAAGGCGTTGAGTCAGCCGGGTGATTCTCGCCGATTCTGACTTAGCAGAATTATTGAAGGCGTTGAAGGCTTTGAGTCAGCCGGATGCAGTCGGCGGGAATCGACGAGTGATTCTCAACGATTCGGCGAG
The DNA here is from genome assembly GCA_039513925.1 of Platanthera zijinensis. Lineage (NCBI taxonomy): Eukaryota > Viridiplantae > Streptophyta > Magnoliopsida > Asparagales > Orchidaceae > Platanthera > Platanthera zijinensis. The sequence goes on along the minus strand of CM077090.1, from coordinate 148,880,177 downwards.
AATCACTAGTGATTCCCGTCGAATCGGCGAGAATCACTTAGTGATTCCCGTCGAATTTTCCTTAGACGATTTCTTCTTCCTTCCTCTGCACTTGGTCTTTGACCCATCTTTTCTCCTCTTCTGCTCTTGATCTATCTCAGCCCTGTACTTGAAAATAAGTACACTCCAATAGAGAGAGTACACATGAGCCAACACACTGATCTGCTCAACGAGGGATTACGTTGCGCAGACCCGTGTATATTGACCCACTGCACCCTTACATTGGTGTGTACTTATCGTGGAATAACTACAAGCACAACTTGAAGACATATCATCAAATACATTGTGAATTCATCTTAGCTTGACAGGAGGCTTCCTCAAATCCAGGTAATTGTGGATACAATACCCAACAATTCCACAATTGATTTTACTTTTGGTGCTTTCTTGAAGTTATGAACATGATCATACGGACCATAGTCCTGAAGAATGACTTCTTCATAAGGTGCCTTAAAGACACTCTCACCAAAGTTTCTGGGGCGAGTCCATCCTTGGTAACGAGACTTTGGCTCTACATAAGTAGGCCTAGTCAAGTGGCCGTAGGATGAGTCAAGATCAAACTCATTAGTTGGAAATATGCCTTTCTTAAAGATAGTCTGATCTTGAGGGGCTTTCTCCTTCTCTTCGGCTGAGGACTTCTTGACAACCTTATTCTTTCTCTTAGCCTTATTCCTCCTAGAAGATTTACTAGGAGCTCCTACATGGCCTAGCCCAGCACCCTTGGACTGAGCAGAGAACTCAGCAACAAGAGGTAGAACTACCTTGGGCTTAGAGAAACCCTCAACAAGTTTCTTTTCGGCTTATAGTAAGTCTTCCAACCCCTTGATGATTTCATCCTTCAGATCAAAGTGCTTGATAGCCTTATTGAACTCATCAACTGCAGTATCTAAGTCTTCTCTGAGTGAGTCCATCTTAACGACTTCCTCTCTCAGAGAGCTTTCTATGGCCTTTAGAGACTTAATCTCTTTTGCCTGAGTTTTCACGACCTTTCGACATTTGTCGTATGCCATGATCAACTCTTTATACTAGGCCATGAGTTCAGACTCATCGTCAGAGGAGCTGTCCTCATGATCATGCTCAGAAACTTCAGATTCTGAAAGAGGGGTGTGAGATTTTACCTCCCTAGTGAACTGGGACTCTTGTTCATCATCTGATTGAGCCATAAGCCCAAAGTAGGCTTCCTCTTCTTCACTCTACTCAGATGAGTCAGAGTCACTAAGATTCTTGCCCTTCTTGGCTATCAGGCTCTTCTCTGTCCTTTTCTTGTTGTACGAGCACTTCTTTTCTTCTCTTGTAACCCTCCTTCTTCTTATGGGGGAATTCAGCTATGACGTGACCTAGCATGTTACAACAGTAGCAAACTATGTCAGTCGAAATATGTTTGTTCTGTTTAGAACCATACCTGTCGTGGCTGCTTGAGCCCTTTCTGTGTTGATCAATGTCAAGTCGTGATCTTCTGTAAGAGGCATCCTTGACTTTCCATTGCTTCTTCTTGTTCAATAATTTCTTGAACTGTCATGAGAGTAAGGAGAACTCTCCTTCAGATAGCTCTGATCCCGAGGTACTTGGCTCTGAGTTTTCTTCTTCACTAACTTCTTGTGCTGGGGCTGGAGAGGTAGCCTTTGACTTCCTAGAGGTGTCTGCCTTTAAAGCAACAGACTTCTCTTTGGATGCAGACCTGCTCTTCTCTTCTTCAGCTTTCCTTGTGTTGAGTTGAAGCTCATATGACATCACCTTCCCGAAGAGATTCTGAGGATCTGTCTCAGTTAGCTTTCCAAATTCCCTGATGGAACATACCTTATTGTCCCATTCCTTGGTTAAGGATCTGAGAAACTTGTCATTCAGTTCTCCGTTGGTGATGACTCAGCCATATACTCTGAGGCCGTTAACTATCTTGAAAAAGTTCTCAAAAGTGTATGCAATGGTATCCTTTGGTCCTTACTAGAAGGCTTCATATTTCTGATTCAAAAGGGATCTTCTGTCATCCCTTACTTCTTCTGTACCTTCCATCAAGGTGACGAGGGACTGCCACATCTACTTAGCAGATTGGAAGTGGATCAGATTTTGCAGCATAGAGTCATCGACTGCACTTGTTATTATATTCTTAGCTTTCTTATCCAGAGAGATAAGTGAAATCTCGTCTTTATCTAGATCCATCAACTTCTTTGAGACTTTCTTTGTTGGATCTATAGTGGAGATGGTCATGGGCACATAAGGACCTTCTTCAACAATCATGAAGATCCTGGGATCCACAGCTTCCATGAAAAACTTAATTCTCTCTTTCCACATGGGAAAGTTGTTCTTTATGCACAGGGGAAGCTTGGCAAAATCTTTAGCCTTATCCATTGCTTGAAAATTCTCAAGAGACAACTTAGAGAGGAAATTGATCAAGGTGTTAACCTTTTAATGACCAACCTCTCTCTGATACCAATTGAAAGTGTTATGTTGTCTAACTAAATCACCTAGAGGGGGGTGAATAGGTGAATTGTGCGTCTATTTGCGAAATAAAAATTTAATGAATTTGCACAAAAACAATCAAGCAATCACAGACGACAGGAAGATTTATAGTGGTTCCCCAACCTTGGGTACGTCCACTTTCCCTCACCGATCTAGTAAATCACTAGACTCGGCTACTCCACTATCTCAGATTGAAAACCAATCCTACGTCTCGGAACCAAGTTCCTACAATCTTGATCCTAATGGATCTACACTCGGAAGATGAATACTTCCTATAACTCAGAGAACAACGCTCCTACACTCGGAGAATAATCTCCTACAAAATTAAAAAGAGATTTGGAAATACAAACAGAAATTTTCTTCTCAGATCTGAAAATTTGTCTCTTGGTCTTCTTCTTGAACTTTGTGGCTTTTTCAGGAATGTTGAAGAAGACTCTCTGTAGATCTGATCTGAGAAACTTAGGACCTACTCGATCAAGGAGAAGATGAATATTCCTTGAACAGCAAGTCTTTCTTGATCGAAAATAGCTTTGTCGATCTTCAAATTGAGCGGCGGCGACGACTTCTGTAAAATCGTTCTTGAGAGAGACATCCGATCAGAATTTTAGAAAGTGTACGGTTCACCGCTTAGGGTTAGTCTTGATGACAAGAACTTATATAAGATCTCCCCTAACGGTTATAATTAACATTAATGACGAGACGTGGACCAATCACGTCATGTCATTTGAAAATCCCGACAATTTTGAACTTAAGCAATTTTCTGAAAAACTGGACTGCAGTTCTCGAGAAGTATATATAAAAGTTCTCGAGAACAAGCTGATTACTCGAGGGCTATATGTTCTAGAATTATGTAAGTACTCGAGAAATAAGCGTTGAGTCTACTCAAGAACTAATCTACGCTTCTCGAGAACTAAAATAACATTACTCGAGAGCTAAAACTTGTACTCAAATACTAAGCTGACTTCTCGAGAACTAAAAGATAAGTTCTCGAGAACTATAACTAGCTTCTCGAGAGATGGACTTAGAAAATTTTTCACGGCTGTCCCTGGCTACTCGAGAAATATAAGAAGTGACTTCTCGAGAACTAGTCTAAGCTTCTCGAGAACTTTAATGATGTTACTCGAGAACTAGTCTAGGCTTCTCGAGAACTAAGTGAACTTCTCGAGTTTTGCTAACTCTACTTCTCGAGGATTATACTTAGGCTTCTCGAGAAGTGGACTTAGAAAAAAATTTTGAACTTAGAAACTTTTTCTCTTCAAGAATCCAATCTACATCCCATGGTCCAAGTTCTTGAATATGAAGTGTATCCCAATAGAGAGGCTACACATGAGTCAACACCTTGGATCACATAGTGAAAGATTACATTGTATGGTCATGTGTTCATGACCTACTATAGACTGACATTGGTCTACACCTAGCAATGATAGTCTGCAAACACATAACTAAACAAGGATATCAAATACAACTTAATTCATCTTAGTTCAAGGGTGACTTCATGCAAATCTGGGTTATTGTGGATGCAATACCCAACAAATATCATGCATATTTAGAAAGAATATTCAAAAAGAATATTTTCTGCTTTTTCATGCTAGCGCGGCGCGGTAGTAAGATAACATGTGGCGTTAGCTTAGTCATCTCGATGCCCTCAACGCTTATTGAGTGAGGTAGCGCTGCGCGGTATCAAGTTATTGCTCAGCGGTAGCTCTATCTCGATGCCTCCGTCTTGACGAGCGTTGAGTGAGCTAGTGCGGGCGTTAGAGCTGGCGTGACATGGTACTAACTCGAGCGCCATGTCAATTTAATTCAGGCTACCGCCCAACAGTAACGGCTACCGCACGACGGTAAGTGCCAGAGGAGAGTTTCTCGCTTCGCTTGAACCTATAAACCTGCACACTCTACTTAACAAAAGATGCGATCAAATACATGTTGAATTTTTTGAAGTGAAAGTGGCAACCTGGGAAACCTGTTCGCGCAGCCTGTGCGGACAGGACTGGGAGCTAGCCAGGTCGGCTTGTGTTCAACTGGCAGTTTGTTCCCAGTTAGTAACCAGGCGGATAGGATAGTTATCCACGCAGTTCGCGCAGTATGTGCGGACTACTTATTTGTACGCCGAGTTTGGTAGCTGTCAACCCTGTGCTTAGGTTGCGGGCTTAGAGTGTGCGGACTGGAGTAGTGTCTGCTTTTGTGAGGACTGGTGGTGTAGCCGTAGGGTCTACTGATGGTGGTCTAGTCCTAGCTATGGCGGCTAGGCGGATAGGATTTCTATCCGGCCTTGGTGATTGCCTTGGCGGTTTTGGTCATCTGCTATTGTGCGGATTCTCTCCGTACTCGCCACGGGATAGGGTGGTAATTCTATCGGTTAGGGAGGTTATCACACTCCTCTCCATGCCTATAAATAGGACCCCTATCACATAAACAGTAACACCAAATGAACAGTAAGTGAGATTGAGCAGTTATTGCAGGCATGGTTTTCTATCCGCGCGGTTTTAATAGTTAACCGGGTTTGTGCTGTGTAGATAGCACTGGAAAGCTAGGGACTTGGTTTTGATTTCGGTCAGGGACAGTGCGAACTCTGTGATTAGCAACTAGTGGTTAGCAGCAGGTCGCGACATGCGACCAGTCAGTCTTCTCTTCTGTAAATCTTTCCTAGTTCAATAAGCTGCCCACTTCTGGCGGCTTGTTTAGTTCGGCAGCAGCAGTTCGCGTGATATGGCGGTTATGCGAGCTTGCTATTAGGCGGCTTGAAGATCAGCGATTAGAGTTTATTCAGCTTTGGAATAACGGGCTATCCGCGCGGCTAGGTTGCGGTTTGGCGTCTTAGCGGTTTCAGCGTACTCCATAGTTCAGCAGCAGAGCCAACAGTTACTCCTTGAGTCAGTGCGATTAGTTCTTTGCCTTGTATTTTTTTGCTTCCATTGGGTACATCGACGAATCATATCTCACCATGTATGCCTTGCCTTGTAAAGATTTTTTGATAGTACAAGATACTTGCTCTTCTGTTTGCATTTGATTTACTTGGGATCAGATAGGTTGAGGGTTCCTGCGCCTTGCTTCCCATTTTTCGCGAATCACAAATTTGTACATAGTATCAGAGGGAATAGAGGCCGAGTCGTGTTCAACCGTCAGTTTGCCTTATTGCTTCTGGGAGGCTAAGTGAACCAGGGTTAGTGCAATGGAAGGTGGTCTCACAAGAGGTCTTAGAATCGAGCTTCTTACATTAACTAACTTTAAAAAGTGGAAGTCTTGTATGTAAAGTTATCTTCTAAGCTAGGAACTTTGGGAGGTCGTCTGCGGAGACGAAAGACAAGAGGTTACTACTGCTGCGGGTGCTGAAGTGGTGAGAGATTGGAGGAAGACAAATGCGAAAGTAGAGTTTACTCTCAAGCGAGTTATCTTGCCGAAACTCTTTGACCACATCATAGGATGTCGGTCTGCTGTGGAGATTTGGACTTCCCTCGATGGGTTGTTCAATAGGAAGAATGTAGCAAGGCTACAATTCTTGGAGAATGGGTTGGCGAGAGCCACTCAAGGAGATCTGCCCATCTGAACGTTCTTCTTGAAGATAAAGAACTTGTGCACTGAGATTTCAGCTTTGGACCCTGATGAGCCTATTTTAGAGCTGAAATTTAAGAGACACATAATTTGCAGTTTGCGGAAGGAGTATGTGGCCTTTGTAACTTATGTTCAAGCCTGGTCCACTCAGCCATCTTTACTGGAGCTGGAGAACTTGCTGGCATCACAGGAGAGCTTAGTTAGACAAATGGCTGGAGTCACTATCTCTGAAGGAGGTAGTGAGGCGCTCTTCTCAGGGAAGTAGAAGAGATGGGAGAAGAAAGAGAAGCCTACTGCTGATGATGGCCCTTCAACTTCATATCAACAAGAGAGGAGTTATACTCCTAATCACAATTGGATGAAGAAGGAAGGGCTCAGGTGTTTAAGATGTGACAAGCTGGGTCATTTCAAGGACTGCAAGGTCAAGTTACAGCTGGGGCATGTTGCAGAGAAATAAGAAGCTAGTTCCAGTGCTAAGGAAGCCAGATGGGGGAATGCGTTCATGATGGGCATGTGTGTCCATGTTTTGTCCACCATCGACTACAAAGATGACTGTATAGTGGACTCGGGGTGTGGTCACCAACTCACCGGTGACGAGTTGAAGTTCTCCTCTATGTACACGTTCTTAGGTAACGAAGCTATCATTGCTGCCAATGATATAGTTCATGCAATCGAGAAAAAGGGTGTCGTTTCTTTAGTTAGTTATAATGATCCACTCACCTTGAGGAGTGTCTATCATGTACTAGGCATGAAGAAGAACCCCTTCTCAGTGAACAATGTAGTGGACGAAGGCTTTCACGTTCTGTTCGGCCCAACAGAAGTGAAGTTTCTCCCCAACGTGTCAGTGGTTAAGGCTAACTTTGCTCATATAGGGATAAGGGTAAGGGACTTGTTTATGTTGTCAACAAGATCCTATGTTGATCAGATGAGGGCCAACGATAGTGCGGCTAGGACACGTTGGGATGGACAAGCTGAAAATCATGGAAGTGAAGAACCTTGAGAAAGGCTTGCCTAGGTTGTCATCCTTTGGCGACGGTCATGTTGCGTGGGGTATTGATGTTTTTAGTTGTCTACCTAAATCACCTAGAGGGGGGTGAATAAGTGTGGTCTGCATCTTTGGCAGAATAAAAACTTGTAATAACGGAGCACAAAAAATAAAAAAGCAAGCCACAAAAAACACAAGATTTATAGTGGTTCCCCAACCTTGGGTACGTCCACTCTCAACCTCACCGATCTAGCAACACACTAGACTCGACTACTTCACTATAAGCTCAGATTGAAAAACAATCCTACAACTCGGAGCAACACCCCTACAACTCGGAGTCAAAACACTCCTACAAAAATCTCGAAGAACAAAGCTCCTACAACTCGGAGAAAAATTCTCCTATAAGAATAAATGTTTTTCATAAAAATACAAACAGAAATATTTCAGATCTAAATCTTCAGCCCTTCTTCCTTCTTGAAATTTTAAGATCTATCAGAAACGGATCGAAGAAGAAGAGGCGAAATCTCTGGATCTGAAAAACTTAGGATTCAGTACGATCAAGGAGTAGATCTGTCGATGTTGAAAGTCTTGATCTGTTGAAACCTTCTTATTCTGAAAATCTCTTGAATCAGAGAAGGTCAGCGACGAAGAATACGATAAGTAGTCAGCGGTGCTTCCCGATTTAGAAATGAAAAATTACAATTCAAAAAACTTAATTTTTTTTAAAGGTAAGTCGATTATGATAAGACCTTTTATAGGACTTGCCTAACGGTCATAATCATTAATGACAGAATACGTGGACCAATAAGAAACGAGATCAATTTGAAATTACTTCCGTCGGGACTTAACTAAAAATTTCAAAGAAAGAACTTCATTTCTCGAGTGAAGGAATGACTTCTCGAGAAAAGCTTCTGTTTCTCGAGAAGAGGTATAAGGTTCTCGAGAGGAAACACTGAAAATGAGTTCTGGATTCTAGAGAAAGAAAGGATTATTACTCGAGAAATAATTTCTGTTACTTGAGAAATAGGTAATGACTTCTCGAGAGTTGACTGGACCTCTCGAGAACAATTTGGACTTCTCGAGAAATAACTTCGGCTTCTCGAGTAATGACCTCTGCTTTCTCAAGACAAATCTTGGCCTTCTCGAGAAATAACTTATGCTTTCTCGAGAACAAACTTTGGCCTTCTTGAGAACAAACTTCGGCCTTCTCGAGAACAAACTTCTGCTTACTCGAGAACAACACTTAGAAGAATTCTGAGATATACTTAAGACTTCTCGATAAGAATATGACTTTCTCGAGAACACCTCTTGGGCTTCTATAGAAATACTTCTGCTTCTCGAGAACAATAACTTTACTTCTCGAGTACTAGACTTAGAGCTTCTCGAGAATTTTACTTAGAGAAATTTCTTAACAGAATTTTTTATTCTTCTTCTTGGAGATCAACAACCTATAGTTTCTTCCATATCTTTAGTACTTGAAAAAGAAGTGTGTCCGAATAGAGAGGCTACACATGATTCAACATCATGGATCACATAATAAGAGATTATATTGTATGGTCCTGTGTTTGGTGACTCATTGTCTACTGACATTGGTCTACACTGGCAATTATGACCTGCAAGCACTTAACTTGAAAAGAGTATCAAATACAAACTTAATTCATATTAGTTCAAGGATGACTTCATACAAACTAGGTTATTATGGACACAATACCCAACAATCTTCACTTATTTCTAGAAGTCAGAACCCTCTACACTAAGGTGAATTATATCAAGATAAACAAATAAAATAACTAGTAAACAAAGTAATAATGAGAAATGCTATGTTATAGAAAAATCAAATCATTAAAATTAAAATATTTATATTTATAAATATTGTCCAAGAAAAATCCAATTCCACAAAATCTCATAAAGAAACTTTTGATCTTCTTCTATTACTTCTTGGTCTGCTGTTATTGCTATCTCTGGTGAATTTCTTCCTGTCTCTGGAAATACATGAATGGCTTTGGAAAATATTTGGCTGGCCTGGGAGGAGCAGAGGGATCTTCATGACTATACTTCCTATCATGAAGCCTTCTCAGAGTCATAGACTTCTCATACTAATCCCATTCAGAGTGAGAGTAGTAGTTATCCTTGTTTTCTCTGAATTCCACAACTAATCTTAGAGTAACCAAAATGATTGACTTAGAAGTGGGGCTCCAAACTTTAGCATGTTCTCTTACAACATGTTCAGACATAGGTGTGGATCTGTTTATAGAAGCACCATCACCATACTTTCCTCTTTTTGGAATTTGCACATCAGGAGGTAACTGAGGAGGCACATCAGCTTGATCTAAATTCCAGACTTGAGCATAGGTTTCAGGAGGTGGAGCATCATAATGTTCAGATCTGGGAGAGAATGAGGGCTGCTGGGCAGAAGGATGCTGAGTAGTAGGATTAAGATGATTTGAGTCAACTTGAAATTCAGGAAATATTTGGTTATGCATCAAAACTGTTGTATCATAGGTATGGAATTTGACAACATCAATATGGGTTTGAACATCATCATTTATCTTTGTTAGCTTTCCTTCCCAAAGAGTTTTCATGGTACTATCAGATTTCTCTAGATATTCCTTGACTAATTTCTCCCCCTTTCTGACTTCTACACATAGGGTGCTGATGGCATCATCCTTGAACTTGCCAAATTCTTCACATGTCTTTAAGTTGTGCTCTTGAGCATTCTTTTCCAGCTGAATTTGATTGTTTGTCAGAGTAGCTGATTGTTCCATGATATGACCAATGCTAGTAATTGTGTGGTCTAAGGCTTTCCGACCTATTTGGAACAGGTGTTTGAGGGAATCAGTATTGTGCTGAATTTCAGCAAAGCCTTTGCTCATCTCTTTCTCTAGAGCAGTTATTTTATCTGTGACCACTTTTAGAGAGTTGTCAAAATTAACTCTTTGCTGGTCTAACATAGATTCAATTTTACCCAAAAAGGTATCTTTAGAAATTTCAACAGTTGGAGGAGGTAGAGGAGGTAGGATTGGAGGTGTCCAGGGAACTATTTCTTCAATAACAACTGAGCTCTGGCCTCTGGTGGTATAAATCATGAACTCTCCTTCCTCACCAATAAAAGTAGGGAGGGAGAAGTCTAGGCTTCTGAGGGGTGCTTCAGCTGCTTCAGGAGATACTTGTTTATCATCAGAAATAGAGACGGTCTCTTCATCATGTACATCCCCAACAATAGACTTGGCTTGAGAAGATTTTGGTTCAGAAGGATCTGGTTGAGATGGTTCTGGTTGAGATGGATGTACTTCAGCAGAGGGGATAGAGGTTCTTTAGAGGTGAGTTCCTCTATCATCCTGTTGATGTCTTCTTCTGTAGATAGACATTTACTTGATCATTTACTTGGTCATCAGTAAGCATTTCTTCAGTAGGAGCAGAAACTTCTGAAGATATAGCAGCAGGAGGAACAACATCTGATGGAAGAGCAGACTGGCTTATCTCTGGGACTACAAGAGCAGGCTCCCCCTCAGCAACTGCATCTGATGTGCCAGTTAATTGATGTAAAGGGGAAGATGGAGTCCTGTACTCATCCACTTGGAGATTATGGGATTTGGCAGCTTGGATAGGGTTCTGAATCTTGAGTTCCCATATTTGAATGGACAAAATGGAGACTTTCTTCATATGATGCATAGAGATACCTTTAGAAAGATCAAGAGTGTCTGGCTAGAGCTCATGAAGGAGAAGAGAAACAATTCTGCCAAAATTGGGTGCCTTAATACTGTCTTTGATTTTGTCAAAAATCATCATACCCCACTAAAATTTCTTCCTGTAGATTACAACAGTCATCATGTCGAAGAAATCATTTGTGATGAAGCTGATTGAACGGGTGCGACACAGAAGGATTTTTCCGAGAATGTACACAAGTAACTTGCTCTCTGCATTGAGATTAGGGAGGCAAATAATGCACACACCAACAGAGACACCATAGAATCTACAGGCACGATCATAATCTTCAATAGTTTGGTCATCTTCCTCATCAATGATAGACAGCCGAAGGAGCTTGGAGACGATTGGGGTGGTCAGCTTGATCTTGATTCCACGAACCTTACTTTTGAGAATCTTTCCATTTCTCTTTAATTTGGCATTCTGGAAGAATTCCTCAACTTTAGGAAGTAGAATCTTACAAGGATGTTCCAAAATAAAAGACAATCCGGCGGCTTCTAGCAGCAACAGAACATTTCGAAAATCGTCAGAGAGTTCGACAATACTTGTTGAAACTAACTCACTGCCAATACCAACTTTCGATGGAGGAGCCATCGATCAAGATAGATGAAGAAGTATCTGGCCTTCTGAGAGAAAAGACTGAAATGGCGGCAAGGGAATGACGGCGACAGAAAAGACAAAAGGTTTCTTGTTCTCGAGAAAAGTTTTGAGATTCGAGATTTGGGGCTTTTTCTGGACTTAATCTATTTATATAAATTGTAAATCATGATGATTAAGGAAATAATAATACTAAAATACCTGAAATATGATGGTAGAAGTGCCCGGGTGCCAATATCAAAAATTTGAACTTGAGAAAGAAAATCGGCATCATATTTCTCGAGACACGGGTTATTTCTCGAGAGGAGGCAAAAAAGTTCTCGAGTAGAAGAGAATGTTCTCGAGTAGAGATTTTCTTTCTCGAGAAGAAAATCTTAAGTTCTCGAGAAACAAATAGGTACTCGAGTAACATTTCTTGGGAATCAACTGTGGTTCTTGAGTAGATATCTGAGTACTCGAGTAATAAGTATCTTCTCGAGAAGTGAAGTCCAGAGATAGAATTTTCTTTAATTTTGAAGTGTGACCCGATCTTGAACTTTGCTTGAGACCTTTTTTTAATTCTTCCTTGTTGAGCATACCAAGTTCTATTTTGAAGAATAAGAACTTGGCCTCGTCCAGTGGCTTCGTGAAAATGTCTACAACCCGCTTGTCTGTAACACCCCAAAAAGACCCAAAAGACTCAAAATGAGTTTTGAGGTACAGGAAATTTTACACGGCCTGGGACACGGGCGTGTCCCAGGGCGTGTCGGGGTGTACACGGCCTGGGACACGGGCGTGTCCCAGGGCGTGTTCAGGCTAGTCGACGATTGATAGTCGACGAGCGTCGAGCCTGGGACACGGCCTTCGACACGGGCGTGTCCCAGGGCGTGTTCGAATTATTTTTCGAAATTGGCCTATTCGAGTCAGAGCCGGACACGGCCGTGAACACGGCCTTGAACACGGGCGTGTCAGGCTGGACACGGGCGTGTCAGTTGCCGTGTTCCGACCCGTGTACTGGTTTTGGAAATCGGTGAGTACCGTGTAACAGGAGACACGGGCGTGTCTCAAGAATGACACGGGCGTGTCAGGTTCGACACGGGCGTGTCGATGCCCGTGTTGTTCAGTCGGTTCATACCGCGTGTGCCGCTTAAAGGGTATACGGCCTGTGACACGGGCGTGTCACAGGCCGTGTCAGCCAAAAATTGGGTTTTTTTGGGCAGATCGTGGCCGTTCAGATTCTCTCTTTTGATCCAAGGGCTCAGGTGTTTCCTGGCTGGATTAACTTCGTGAAGGAATGATGAAGAGTCATTCTTCATTTGTACTTAAGAAAGAGAGAAAGAGAGTGGAGGAAGAAGGAGGAGGAGAGCAAGCCACCGACGGAGTTCCCGTGGTCCGATTCGTGATCCGAAGTCGGCGTGGTGAAGGCAAGGCTGCTGCGGTTCTTTCTCACCGGCTAGTTTTCGATGGCACCGAAGAGATCGACAAGGGTAACGATCTCCCTCCTTGGACATGTGAAGTCCTTCTTTTCTGCATTGCATAGGGAAAACCCTTCCCCGCGAGTGTGCGGTGGGTTGTGGTGTCCCTTGGGGTAGATATGTGAAGTCCCCCTTGTTAGAGGCCGGAATTGGAGTACGGCTCTAGGCATGCTGTGTGAAGCCCATCTGGATATGGTCTGGATTGGTGATGCTTGTTTGCATATCGGAGAAGGCTCCGTGATTATGGCTTGTGATGCCTTGTTCCTACCTGTTGCTTGGTGCGGCAGGAAGTACTGGACGATGTCCAGGAAATGAAGAGGGTTGGATGCAACTCTTGTGGCCGTGTGTTGCCACTTTGTGAGTGGTTGAGCCGTTGGGCTGCAACTCGATAAAAAGGCAGATTGCCGAACAGGAAAGGTGAAACCGACCCGCGCCTATAAATAGCCATGGATACTTCCGTATTCGAGGTGGCACGGCGACTTGAGCAACGGGGGGTGGCTGATCCGTACCTGCGTTAGGTCCGTCCGACTTGGAAGCCTGGTTATAGGTTTTGTTGGAGCGCCTAATGAGAGTCTTAGGCCCGCGCGCCGGAAAGACTAGAATGCTCAAATACCGTGTAGACGGTGGTGTTGACCCTGGTATTCCGGTACACCGAGAATGTGCCCTGAGTGCACGGACTGTCGGGCCGTGTGGCCGATAGTTGTGATGGCTTGAATGTGCCTGCGCGCACATAGTTGTTATTTGATGATGCCATGCTTGCAGGGAAAGAATGCTCATGCCCCGAGAAAGGGGTAGGATTGTTATAATTGGGTCAGCTGAATGCTGACCGTTGCATTGTTTGCCACCGGTTGGGTGGATTGTTCCCGTGCAGGTGCTGGAGAGCCAAGTGGTAAGTGATGGGCTGAAGCCCTACTGCTGTTGCTGCTGCTAGCCCTTGAAGGCTAAGCAAATGTTTTGGTTGTTCTCTTTTACTCATGTATGGCCGGCCTGCGCGCCGAGGTTTGTAAAACATGTTGTATGTAAAGAGGAACTGTAAGGCCTTAAGGCCAAACTCTTGTATTTGTTGTACATTCCATGGTTTGATATATAAAGGTGGTTTTATATATTTGGACATTCCGGATTAGAGTTCAAAGTTGTAACTTAAAGCTTCAGCTAGAATGCTCTGAGTTAGGATTCGTATGGTTTGGTATTATCCTGTGACCTCACCGTCTGTTTGTGGCATATAGTGTGGGGCCCCGGCCGGACCTTCTACTATACGTCATTTAACGGATGGGGTCGTTACATTTTGGTATCAGCTTTTGTCGGTCTTCCTCTTTCGAATTCGTGGTCGAATTCTTTTGTGGGGTGGCGAGCACGTGTTTGTGCGACCTGCTGTAACGCGAATGAACTCTGGAATGTCCACTAAGGAATGTACAAAATCTTGTTTGAGGAATCTGCGCATTCCTCTTTGTGTTGTTTTGCTTGCATACGTTCGCTAATGTGTGTCTTGTCCACCTATAGGTGACACGTAGTGGTGCTGGGCAGTCTGCGCCCCAGCGCTCTGATGAGAGTGCGGCACCAGCTGTGGTGCCAACACCTCCTCCATCTGCGGAAACTGTTCGCTTAGTTGCTGAGGCGCTATTTGCCATGATTCAGCCGACCGGGCAAGCGCAGCCGGCAGTAGTGCCAGTTCGTGTTGATGTAAGACCCGAGCCGGTTGAGGCTGTAAATCCACGAGCAGCTGACCGACAGTTGAAGCAATTCATGAGCTTCAGTCCTCCTACGTTTACGGGAATGGGATCTCCAACGCAGGCGGAAGATTGGTTATCGCGTGTCAAGAGGATAATGACAGCGATCAGGGCGGAGGAAACTCTTAAGGTCACCTTAGCCACCTTCATGCTTGAAGGGGAGGCGAGGTTGTGGTGGGACGAGGTTGAGCTACACCATTTGGCGGGCAGGCAATTAACACAAGTGTCGATTGAGGAGTTCTCTCGAATATTTCTGGCGAAACATGTCCCAGCGGCGCAACGCATTGCTATGGAAAATGAGTTCCAACGGTTAAAGCAAGGGGAAGATAGTGTGGATATCTACTTGCATGAGTTTACCAGGTTGGGACGATATGCGGGAACAATCTTCGCGGATGACCAAAGGAAAACGAATCGGTTCTATGAAGGATTGCGGGATGAGTTGCGATTCCTGCTTTCGAGTTCTGTGAGCCAAGGGTTTCAGGCGTTGGTTGATACTGCGTGCGCGTTGGAGAAGGACATGAGGCGAGTGCAAGGGAATAAGGGCTTGGTTGTGTCGAAGCCAGAGTTTCAAGCACCTCGCCCAAGCAAGTCGTTTTACCAGAAGAAAGGGGGCAAGAGGTCCAAGCCATCTGGGCAAGTGACTACGACCGTTGTGTCGGGAGCGACATCAAGGCCGGATGCTCGTACATGCTATAACTGTGGCCGGGTGGGGCATATTGCTCGTGACTGTCGGGTTGTGCAGCCCAAAGGGGACAAGAAGATGGGTGCGTCTTATGCTGAGAAGGGCAAAGCGGTGGTTGATTCCTCTGCATCCCAGGCACAGCCCCGAATCTATCAACTTGGCCAACAGGAAGCGATTAAGCAAAGTGATGTCGTCACAGGTACGAGTTGATTTAGTTTACTTGCTGGTGCTATTGGTTTTGGTTATGTATAGCTTGTGCATGATGTGTGTGCTGCAGGCTTTGTCCTGATTCGGAATAATTTGGCGAGAGCCCTGTTTGACACGGGTGCTTCGCATTCTTTTCTGTCTGAGGATTTCGTATCTCGCATTGGGGTACCAAGTCATGTGACGGTGGATAGTACAAGGGTGCTATTGCCGAATGGCTGTATGATGCTTGCAAATAAGGCTTGCGATGTGGATGTGCAAATAGGAAGTCGGGATTTCGGTTTGAGTGCAGCTGTGCTACCGTTGTCGGAGTTTGATGTGATCTTTGATATGGAATGGCTCTCGGAGCAGCGTGCCTTTATTGATTGCAACTCCAAAGAGATCACACTGGGCCAGAATACCGGTCTTGTGACGAAGTTCGCTGGTATGCGAGGAGTTGGCGGAACGTTGTTGTCTGCACTCCAAGTCGTCAATGCTGTTCGGAAGGGCGCAGAGTTATTCTTCACGCTAATTCAGGCTGTTGAGCCAAAGGCCAGTGTCGGTGAAGTGCCAGTTGTGTCAGAGTTTGCCGATGTGTTTCCTAAAGATCTTCCTGGGTTACCACCCCAGCGGGAGATTGACTTCTCTATTGAGTTGGTGCCAGGTGCGAAACCTGTGGCCCGCTCTCCATATCGCGTCATGCCAAAAGAGATGGCTGAGTTGAAAGTCCAATTGCAAGAGTTGTTGGAGCAGGGATATATACGCCCAAGTATGTCACCTTGGAGCGCGCCTGTTCTCTTTGTGAAGAAGAAAGACGGTAGCTTACGGTTGTGTATTGACTACCGCGAGTTGAATAAGCTGACGGAGAAAAACAAATATCCGATTCCGCGGATTGATGACCTCTTTGATCAGCTGGCAGGATCAACGGTCTATTCCAAGTTGGATTTGAAATCGGGATATTATCAGCTAAGGATTCGGGAAGGTGACATTCCCAAGACGGCGTTTGGAACACGCTACGGTCATTATGAGTTCACGGTAATGCCGTTTGGCCTATATAATGCGCCTTCGGTATTTATGGACCTAATGCATCGAACGTTCCGAGAGTATTTGGATTTGTTTGTTATTGTGTTTATCGATGACATCTTAGTATACTCTCAGTCGGAAGAGGATCACGCAAACCATTTGCGGTTGGTCTTGCATACCCTGAGGAGGAATAAGCTTTTTGCCAAGTTCTCAAAGTGCGAGTTCTGGCTCTCTTCAGTAGCCTTTTTAGGCCATGTGGTAAGCGGAGAGGGTATCGCGGTGGATCCGTTGAAGATAAGTGCCATCCGAGATTGGCCAGTGATGTCTTCAGTGGCCGAGGTCAGGAGCTTCCTTGGACTTGCGGGCTACTATAGACGGTTTGTGGAAAAACTTCTCACAGATTGCTTTACCTCTGACCACGCTGACGAGAAAAGATCAAAAGTTCATTTGGACGCCGGAGTGCGCGCGAGCTTTTGAAGACTTGAAGAGTCGTTTGACCACGGCGCCTGTGTTGACATCGCCATGTGGTACCGATGGGTATGAGATCTATAGTGATGCATCTGGGAGCGGCTTAGGCTGCGTTCTTTTGCAGTTTGGTAAAGTGATTGCTTATGGCTCGCGCCAGTTGAAAGTGCATGAGCGGAATTACCCCGTCCATGATTTGGAGTTGGCGGCGGTAATCTTTGCGCTCAAGTTGTGGCGGCACTATCTATATGGCGTGAAAGTGGATATCTATACGGATCACAAGAGCCTAAAGTATTTGGTGGATCAGAAGGATCTGAATATGCGACAACGAAGATGGATGGAGTTCCTCGGGGACTACACCTTCGAGATTCACTATACCCCCGGGAAGGGAAATGTGGTCGCTGATGCTTTGAGTCGGAAGACTCCGGTACGGGCAAGCTGGTTGCAGAGGCATGATCAGCGTTTGATCCAGGAATTGGAAGCATTGGAGATATCTTGCGTTGACAAGGGCTCGTCAACCGATGCATGCTTGAACTGGACGGAGGTGCAGTATGACCTTACGGACAGAGTTCGGCGAGCAACGGAGCTTGATGAAAGCCTCCAGCGCTATGCAAAAGATGGGCCGGATGACCAATTCTCTTGGGATAACGGTTTGTTAAGAAGAAATGGTCGCGTGTGCGTCCCAAGTGTGGGTAAATTGAGGGAAGAGTTGATGTACGAAGCTCACTTTGCAAAGTACTCAGTTCACCCAGGGAGCACAAAGATGTACAGAGATCTGAAAAAGTTATTCTGGTGGCCCGGACTAAAGAAAGATGTCGCACGTTATGTGGCTGAATGCACTACCTGTGCGTTAGTGAAAGCAGAATGCCAGAAGCCTGGCGGTTTCCTGAAGTCGTTACCTATTCCGGAGTGGAAGTTCGATGACATTTCGATGGATTTCGTGCATGGGTTGCCGAGATCTCAACGCGGTCATGATTCAATCTGGGTGATTGTGGACCGGTTGACAAAAGTGGCGCACTTCCTTCCAAACAGAAGAGACGATTCAGTGGAAACATTGGCCAAGCTTTATGTGGAGCAGGTTGTTCGACTGCACGGTGTTCCCCGGAGCATCGTTAGTGACCGTGATGGGCGGTTCACATCGAATGATTGGCAGCTCGTTCATCAAATGTTGGGTACAAAGTTAGCGTTTAGTACGGCCTTTCATCCCCAAACGGATGGCCAGACTGAACGAACCAACAGGACGATGGAGGATATGCTCCGCATGTGCGCTCTAGACTTTGGTAAGAGATGGGAAGATTATATATTTCTTGTCGAATTTGCCTATAATAATAGCTACCAAGCGAGTATTGGTATGGCACCATTTGAAGCTTTATATGGTCGGAAATGCCGTACACCGTTAGCTTGGGCAGAAGCAGGCGAATCTAAGCTGAGTGGGAAAAAGGAAGTCGAAGAAGCTACTTCGCTCATACGCTCTATTCGGGAGAGGCTATTGATAGCCCAAGATCGTCAAACAAAGTACTACAATGCCAAGCATCGGAACGTGGAGTTCGCGGTGGGTTATTGGGTATATTTGAAGATCAAACCCTTCAAAGGCGTGTCCAGGATTCGGCGTTTGAAAAAGCTAAGTCCGAGGTATCTTGGTCCATTTGAGGTGGTGGAGCGAGTTGGGGAAGCTGCTTATCGACTAGCACTTTCAGCAGACTTGGGTGGATTACATGATGTGTTTCACATCTCAGTCCTTCGTAAGACGGTGAAGGATCCAGCTCAAGTAGTGGAGAATGATCGGGTACCGGTCGAGTATGGGCTAACGACGAGGGTTAGGCCCATTCGGATCGAGGATCGAGCCGAGAAACAATTGCGGAACAAAGTGATCGGGATGGTCAAGGTCCGATGGGACAATTGTGGCCGTGAAGAGCTAACATGGGAGCGAGAGCAGACCATGCGAGCTGAGTTTCCCGAGTTATTTGTATAAACTGTTGACCGTGTACTTTTTGTTATAACATAGTTATAGCTTTGCTGGTTCTTGTTTCCTTACCGTGCAAATTTCAGGACGAAATTTTGTTAAGGGGGGGAGGATTGTAACACCCCAAAAAGACCCAAAAGACTCAAAATGAGTTTTGAGGTACAGAAAATTTTACACGGCCTGGGACACGGGCGTGTCCCAGGGCGTGTCGGGGTGTACACGGCCTGGGACACGGGCGTGTCCCAGGGCGTGTTCAGGCTAGTCGACGATTGATAGTCGACGAGCGTCGAGCCTGGGACACGGCCTTCGACACGGGCGTGTTCGAATTATTTTTCGAAATTGGCCTATTCGAGTCAGAGCCGGACACGGCCGTGAACACGGCCTTGAACACGGGCGTGTCAGGCTGGACACGGGCGTGTCAGTTGCCGTGTTCCGACCCGTGTACTGGTTTTGGAAATCGGTGAGTACCGTGTAACAGGAGACACGGGCGTGTCTCAAGAATGACACGGGCGTGTCAGGTTCGACACGGGCGTGTCGATGCCCGTGTTGTTCAGTCGGTTCATACCGCGTGTGCCGCTTAAAGGGTACACGGCCTGTGACACGGGCGTGTCACAGGCCGTGTCAGCCAAAAATTGGGTTTTTTTGGGCAGATCGTGGCCGTTCAGATTCTCTCTTTTGATCCAAGGGCTCAGGTGTTTCCTGGCTGGATTAACTTCGTGAAGGAATGATGAAGAGTCATTCTTCATTTGTGCTTAAGAAAGAGAGAAAGAGAGTGGAGGAAGAAGGAGGAGGAGAGCAAGCCACCGACGGAGTTCCCGTGGTCCGATTCATGATCCGAAGCCGGCGTGGTGAAGGCAAGGCTGCTGCGGTTCTTTCTCACCGGCTAGTTTTCGATGGCACCGAAGAGATCGACAAGGGTAACGATCTCCCTCCTTGGACATGTGAAGTCCTTCTTTTCTGCATTGCATAGGGAAAACCCTTCCCCGCGAGTGTGCGGTGGGTTGTGGTGTCCCTTGGGGTAGATATGTGAAGTCCCCCTTGTTAGAGGCCGGAATTGGAGTACGGCTCTAGGCATGCTGTGTGAAGCCCATCTGGATATGGTCTGGATTGGTGATGCTTGTTTGCATATCGGAGAAGGCTCCGTGATTATGGCTTGTGATGCCTTGTTCCTACCTGTTGCTTGGTGCGGCAGGAAGTACTGGACGATGTCCAGGAAATGAAGAGGGTTGGATGCAACTCTTGTGGCCGTGTGTTGCCACTTTGTGAGTGGTTGAGCCGTTGGGCTGCAACTCGATAAAAAGGCAGATTGCCGAACAGGAAAGGCGAAACCGACCCGCGCCTATAAATAGCCATGGATACTTCCGTATTCGAGGTGGCACGATGACTTGAGCAACGGGGGGTGGCTGATCCATACCTGCGTTAGGTCCGTCCGACTTGGAAGCCTGGTTATAGGTTTTGTTGGAGCGCCTAATGAGAGTCTTAGGCCCGCGCGCCGGAAAGACTAGAATGCTCAAATACCGTGTAGACGGTGGTGTTGACCCTGGTATTCCGGTACACCGAGAATGTGCCCTGAGTGCACTGACTGTCGGGCCGTGTGGCCGATAGTTGTGATGGCTTGAATGTGCCTGCGCGCACATAGTTGCTATTTGATGATGCCATGCTTGCAGGGAAAGAATGCTCATGCCCCGAGAAAGGGGTAGGATTGTTATAATTGGGTCAGCTGAATGCTGACCGTTGCATTGTTTGCCACCGGTTGGGTGGATTATTCCCGTGCAGGTGCTGGAGAGCCAAGTGGTAAGTGATGGGCTGAAGCCCTACTGCTGTTGCTGCTATTGCTGCTGCTAGCCCTTGAAGGCTAAGCAAATGTTTTGGTTGTTCTCTTTTACTCATGTATGGCCGGCCTGCGCGCCGAGGTTTGTAAAACATGTTGTATGTAAAGAGGAACTGTAAGGCCTTAAGGCCAAACTCTTGTATTTGTTGTACATTCCATGGTTTGATATATAAAGGTGGTTTTATATATTTGGATATTCCGGATTAGAGTTCAAAGTTGTAACTTAAAGCTTCCGCTAGAATGCTCTGAGTTAGGATTCGTATGGTTTGGTATTATCCTGTGACCTCACCGTCTGTTTGTGGCATATAGTGTGGGGCCCTGGCCGGACCTTCTACTATACGTCATTTAACGGATGGGGTCGTTACATTGTCAGTTGGAACATACTGGAGATTGATGTCTTCATGATCTACATGATACCTAATAAAATGGTACCTCAGCTCTATGTGCTTTGTCCTACTGTGAGAGACTAGGTTGTTGGCGATTATAATTTCACTGGAGGAGTCGCAAAACATTGGAATGTCCTTGAACTTCATATTGTAGTCTTCAAATTGGTTCTTTATCCATAGCAGTTGTGCACAACAACTGCCTGCAGAAATATATTCTGACTCGACTGTTGAAATTGTGACACAATTATGCTTCTTACTGCTCTAAGAGATAAGCCTTCTTCCTAGGAATTGACAAGTCCCGAAAGTGGTTTTCCTGTCATCTTTGCTTCCTGCAAAATCTGCATCTGAAAAACATATCAGTTCGCTATCATTACTTCTTGGGTACCATAAGCCAAGATTTGGTGTACCTTTAAGGTATCTCAAAATCCGCTTTGCAGTAGCATAGTGAGATTCCTTAGAGTTCACTTGAAATAAAGGACACACACATATTGAAAACATTATGTCCGGTCTACTAGCAATAATATAAAGTAAGGATCTGATTATGCTTCTGTACTTGGTTTCATCAAAAGGCTTACCTTTCTCATCCTTGTCCAGAGACATAGCTGAATCTATTGGAGTCCTCATAGAGGTTGCGTTCTCCATTTCGAATTTCTTAATTAACTCCTTGGTGAATTTCGTCTCAGATATGAACATTCCATCTTCAGATTGTTTCACCTGAAGTCCTAAGAAATACTTCAGCTCCCCCATACTGCTTATTTCAAACTTCCCTTGCATAAGTTTGGAAAACTTTTTGCAAAAGTTGTCGTCAGTAGAGCCAAATATGATGTCATCGACATAGATTTGCACTAGCAAAATCTTGCCTTTTATTTTCCTAAGAAATAATATCTTATCTATCTTTCCTCTTGTGAACTTGTTTTCAAGAAGAAAGTTAGACAACGTCTCATACCAAGCTCGAGGAGCTTGTTTCAAACCATATAAAGCTTTAAATAAAAGATAAACGTTCCCAGGATGGTTAGTATCAACAAAACCTGGAGGTTGTTCCACATACACTTCTTCCTTTATGTCACCATTAAGGAAGGCCGACTTCACGTCCATCTGATAGACAGTGAAGCCCTTAAGTGCTGCATATGCTAGGAATAACCTGATTACCTCTAGTCTTGCCACAGGAGCATATGCCTGATCAAAGTTGATTCCTTCTTCTTATTTGTATCCCTTGGCGACGAGTCAGGCCTTATTCTTTATAATTGTTTCATCTTCTTCCATCTTGTTCCTATAGGCTCATTTTGTTCCGATAATGTTCTTACCTTTGGGTCTTTGGACAAGCTTCCAGACTTGGCAACGCTTGAATTGATTCAATTCTTCTTCCATTGCCATTATCCTGGATGCGTTTGAGTTTGCTTTTTCTTCATTCGGCTCATCCAAGTTTAATTCCTTTAGTCTTGAACCTGCATCTTCAATAAACACACTAGAAGAGCTATCTTGCAGCAAGCTCGTCTCATCAAATATGATATTGATAGATTCTTCTACAACAAGGATTTTCTTATTGAAAATGCTATATGCCTTACTATGGCTACTATAACCTACGAAAATACCTTCAAAGCTCTTTTCACTAAATTTAGTTGTGTGATACTTCCCATTGTTAAGGACGAAGCATTTACTACCAAAGATTCTAAAATATGAAATGGTTGGTTTCTTACCCTTTAGTAGTTCGTAAGGTGTCATATTATAGTTCTTGTTTATGAGTGCTTGATTTTGCACGTGACATGCAGTGTTGACAGCTTCAGCCCAGAAATATTTCGGTAGTGAGGCATCACTCAACATGGTTCTGCAAGCCTCAATGAGTGTTCTATTCCTTCTCTCAGCTACTCCGTTCTGTTGAGGACTATAAGGAGAGGAAAACTCATGAAAGATACCAAAACTTTCACAAAATTCTGTCATGGCCCCAGACTTGAACTCTGTTCTATTGTCACTTCTGATTTTGACAATGAAACAACTGTATTTATTTTGAATTTGCGTGACAAAATTAGTAAAGATATCAAAAGTATCTGACTTGTGTTTTAGAAAAAACACCCATGCAAAGAGAGAGTAATCATCAACAATAACCAATGTATAATCCTTACCTCACAAACTTCTAATTTGCAGTGGACCAAACAAGTCCATATGAAGTAGGTGTAAACACCTATCAAAGTCTTTGCCATTAATGCTTTTAAAAGTAGCCCTTGTTTGCTTGCCTTTTACATATGCGTGACAGGGTTTATCTTTAATGCACTTAACGTTGGGTGCATCACGTACTAAATTAAGAGAAAATAGTTTATTAATAGTTTTGTAATTTATATGTGCTAATCTCATGTTCCATTGGTTACCAAGAGACGCACTGTCTTTTGCCAAAAGTACACTGGTGTAGAAGAGTCTATGCAAATAAAATTTAAATAAAATATATTTCTACTACGAGTGCCTGATAGAATTATTTCTAAGTTATCGACGGATTTTATCAAACACTTATTTGCATGTAATTCTACTATGTATCTTTTATCACAGAGCTGGCTTATGCTTATAAGATTGTGTTCCAATCCTTCAATATAAGCCACATATGAGAAGGATACACTACCATTAGTGATCATACCGTAGCCTTTTGTAATTCCTCTGTCAGAACCTCCAAAGATGACCTTTGGCCCATTCATGATTGGAGAATAATTTTGGAGTTGGCTTCTAGTCCCGGTCATGTGCCGAGAGCATCCACTGTCCAAATACCAGATAGGATTCTTGGTGGCCTTTGGACATACCTGCAAAAGTAGAATCAATTTGCCTTAGGAACCCAAGCTTTTTTGTGTCCTTGGTCTCTAGTTAGCATACTCCTCCTACGTGTGTTAAAATTGTGAGTCGTCTTTCTCATATTATTAACTTGAGGAGTTACATAATATCTGGGGTTAAAACATCAATCTATAGCAAAGTGATTAACTTTACCGCAACACCAATAGTCAAACCTGTTGTATCTTTGCCTGAAGTTCTCCTGCTTGACCTTTTGAGTAGGTGGTCTAGCAGGGCCAGTAGACTTAGAGGTAGAAGCTTCTTGGTGATGGCACTCACATGAATTCTTCTCCTTAAGTGGATTTTCCACAATGGGTTTTACTTTTGGAGCTTTCTTGATGTTATGACCATAACTATAAGGGTCGTAGCTCTGAAGAGTGATCTCCTCATAAGGTGCCTTGAAGACATTTTCACCAAAGTTCCGGGGATGGGTCCATTGATGTAGGCCACGGGTTTCGACACCGTAACGGCTAAGGGATTCACATGCTCGCTTAATTATAATTACTATTACGCTCACATGAAGAATAAACACAGCCACTACGCAAGTTGCAACAATTAATTTAATAGGATTCAGGGGGGTTCGCTAGGCCCCTTAAGATAATATCAAGGCTATAAGCCAAGATCCTCTCAAGCGAAATGAACCCACACGGTTCGATCGAGCGTACGTTGTACCAAAAGAGACACCACCGAAATAAGGATTCAGATAACGGGTGGTTCTATCCCAACGAAATAAGATTAATCAACAGTGAGTTGCCTTGTAGATCAAATAATCCAACAGGTATATAAGCAAAAGAATGGACAAGCTTTCCATTATAGAAGATTCAACTGCAAATGAACAAGTTGAAAATGATGGTTACAGTCCAGGGGGAGTACATGACTCTATAGAAGCTGATGACTCCCAAGAAGTGCAGCATAATGAAGGGACTGGAAATGATCAACCAGAAGGAAATCTACCTCCAACAATAAGACATCTTAAAGACCATCCAACAAATCAGATAATATCCACGAACATTCTACCAATCACAAATCACACGATATGCTAAATGCCCAAAGAAAAGATCTAAGAGAGAAACACACAAGAGTGGAGACGTTCGTTACCCAACCGGAATGGATGATTCTGATTTAACTCTCTTTGGATCGCTCCGTTCCGGATCCACCGAAAGCGTGCCAGTTGGAGGGAAACTCCAAGTTCTTCGTTGCCTTCCGACGCCGTTGAAGTTTCACAAGATTCACCACAAGCTTTGGACAATTCTTCTCTTGGATTAGAGGATGAGGCTGATTTGGATCTCACCAAAGGAATCGGTTTTTGGGAAGAGGATATATGTGATGGTTGGGTTTTGTTGAGAGGGATGAGGACGGTTTTGTGGAGGATAGGTGGTGGTCGGGTTGATGTTGAAAGGGGGGCTCGGGTGTGGTGATGGAGGTGGAGGCCGGCGGCTAGGGGAGGTTGCAAGTGGTCGGCCTTCTTGAAGATGAAGAGGAGGGCTCGGTTTTTGGAGAGGGATTGAAGGTTATGGTTGATTATTGGAAAGGAGGAGGTGGAGGTAGAGAGGAGGCCGAAATAGGGAGAGGAAGGAGAGGGGTGGCCGGCGGCCAAGGAGGAGAGGGGGTAGGGGAGCCGAACTCCAAGAGGAAGAGGAAAGAGGGAAAACCAATTTAGGGTTTCAATTTTATTTCATTCATTCACTAAATCAAAATCCAATACAACATAGCCTTATATAGGCTTTACAAAGACAAGGGTTATAAGCACCCCAAATGTGGCTAAACAAAGGCCAAAATGAAATGACAAATAATTAAAACTTTTGGCTAAACAAAGGCCAAAATGAAATGACAAATAATTAAAACTTTTGGCTAAACATTGGCCAAATAAAAACATCATTAAAATCTGAAATAATATTTAAAATGACGCAGCAGAGATTTGACACGACATTGGAGGAGATGTTGACGCGGCCATGGCGGAGGATGTCATGACAAATCTTCATCTCGAGGCGGCAAAGGATCATCAAGCTTGAGTCGGCACCCACATAAACCGGGTCACCATAATCATTTGGAAGGGGATCTTCTTCGGCAACATGACGTGGATCTTTGACATGTACCAGATCACCAACGTCGTCCGGTGGGGGACGCTCCAAGTCAACATGTCGGGGGATGGCGGCGCCATCATCCATCCTTGGTACTGAGATTTGGGCTCTACATAAGTAGGCCTAGCAAAGTGACCATAGGATGAATCAAGATCAAACTCGTTTGTAGGAAAGATAACCTTTTTAAATGAAGTTTGGTCTTGAGGAGATTTCCCTTTCTCCTTGGCTAAAGATTTCTTGGCAGCCTTATTTCTTCTTTGGGATTTATTTCTCCTAGAGGATTTACTAGGGGCAGCCACATGGCCTAAGCCATCTCCTTTACTCTGAGCAGAGAATTCATCCATAAGTGAAAGGACGGACTGTCTTGGGCTTGGAGAAACTTTGAACAAGTTTATTTTTAGCAGCAAGTTGTTCTTCCAAATTTTGAATGATTTCCTCCTTCAAGTTCAGGTGCTCGAGAGCTTTATTATATTCTTCCATTGCATAATAGAATTCCTTTCTGAGTGAATACATCATTATAACTTCCTCCCTTAGATTGCTCTCCTCAGCCTTAAGAGATTTAATCTCCTTAGCTTGAGTTCTTGTGACTCTTCGACATTTGTCGTAAGCCTTGATTAACTCTTTGTATTGAGTTATAAGTTCAGATTCATCTCAGACAAACAGTCCTCAAGATCATGGTCAGAAGCATCTGATTTCGAGAGAGGGGTGTGAGAGTTTACCTTCCCAGTGAACTGGGGTTCTTCTTCAACTATATATGCCATAAGCCCAAAGTAGGCTTCCTCATCATCACTAGACTCAGATGAGTCTGTGTCGCTGAGGGTCTTGGCCTTCTTGTCTACCAGGCTTCTTTCAGTTTTCTTCTTATTATAAGAAGATTTCTTCTCCTCTCTTCTTCCACACTCCTTTTTCTTGTGAGGGCAATCAGCTATGACGTGTCCTGGCTTATTGCAGCAATAACAAACAATATTAGAAGAAATATGTTTGTTCTATTTTGAGTAATATATGTCTTGACTACTTGAGCCTTTCTTGTGACGATCACCATCCCGACGTGATCTTCTGGACAAGGCATCTTTGCCTCTCCACTATTTCTTCTTGTTCAAGAACTTCTTGAACTTCCTTGAAAGAAGAGAAAACTCTCCTTAAGATAGCTCTGAGCCCGAGGTAATTGGCTCTGAAGTTTCTTATTAACTCTCCTCCTGTGCGGGAGCACGAGATGCAGCTTTTGGCTTCCTTGAGCTGTCTGTCTTTAGAGCGACAGACTTCTCCTTGGATGAAGTTCGACTTTTCTCTTCTTCAGCTTTTCTTGAGTTTATTTGGAGCTCATACAACATAAGCTTTCCAAAGAGATTCTGAGGGTCCGTCTTTGCCATCTTACCAAACTACCAGATTGAACAAACTTTGTTGTCCCATTCCTTAGTCAGGGATCTTAAAAATTTGTCATTCAGTTCTCCATTAGTGAAGACCCGACCATAGACTCTTAGGTCGTTGACAATCTTGAAGAAGCTTTCAAAAGTATCAGCAATAGAATCCTTGAGACCTTGTTTGAATGCTTCATATTTCTGATTCAGAAGGGATCTTCTGTCATCCCTTACCTCTTCAGTACCTTCCATTAGAATGATGAGAGACTGCCACATTTCCTTGGCGGATTGACAGTGAATCAGATTCTACAACATAGAATCATCGACTGCACTTGCGATGATATTCTTGGATTTCTTGTCTAAAGAGACAAGTGCAATCTCATCTTTGAGATCCATAAGCTTCTTTGAAACTTGCTTTGTTGGGTCAATGGTGGAGACTGTCATTGGAACATAGGGTCATTCTTCCACTATCATAAAGATCCTTTGATCCACAGCTTCCATGAAGAATTTTATTCTTTCTTTCCACATGAGAAAGTTAGTCTTTATGCATAAGGGAAGCTTAGCAAAATCCTTGGCTCTGTCCATGCTTGTATCCTCTTAAGACAATAAGGAGCAGATCTGTTCAAGGTGTTAACCTTTTTTTGAACAACCTCCCTCTGATACCAATTGATGCTTTTAGTTGTCTACCTAAATCACCTAGAGGGGGTGAATTGGTGAGGTCTGCGTCTTTTTACGGAATAAAAACTTGTAACGACGGAGCGTAGAAAATAAACAAGCAATCAACAAAAAACACAAGATTTATAGTGGTTCCCCAACCTTGGATACGTCCACTCTCCACCTCACCGATCTAGCAACACCCTAGACTCAGCTACTTCACTATTATATCGGATTGAAAAACAATCCTATAAATCGGAGCAATACCCATACAACTCAGAGTCAAAACACTCATACAAAAATCTTGGAGAACAAAGCTCCTACAACTCGGAGAAAAATTCTTCTACAAGAATAAATGTTTTTCAGAAAAATACAAACAGAAATATTTCAGATCTGAATCTTCAGCCCTTCTTCCTTCTTAAAATTTGAAGATCTATCAGAAACGGATCGAAGAAGAAGAGACGAAATCTCTGGATCTAAAAACTTAGGATTCAGCACGATCAAGGAGTAGATCTATCGACGTTGAAAGTCCTTATCTGTTGAAACCTTCTTGTTCTGAAAATCTCTTGAGTTAGAGAAGGTTAGCGACAAAGAAGACGATGAGTAGTCGGCGGTGCTTCCTGATTTAGAAATGAAAAATTGCGATTCAGAAAACTTAATTTTCTTCTAAGGGTTAGTCGATTATGATAAGACTTTTTATAGGACTTGCCTAATGGTCATAATCATTAATGACAGAATACGTGGACCAATAAGAAACGAGATCAATTTGAAATTACTTCCGTCAGGACTTAACAAAAAATTTCAATGAAAGAACTTCATTTCTCGAGTGAAGGAATGACTTCTCGAGAACAGCTTCTCTTTATCGAGAAGAGGTATAAGGTTCTCGAGAGGAAACACTAAAAATGAGTTCTGGCTTCTCGAGAAAGAAAGGATTATTACTCGAGAAATAATTTCTATTACTCGAGAAATAGGTAATGACTTCTCGAGAGCTGACTGGACTTCTCGAGAACAATTTGGACTTCTCGAGAAATAACTTCGGCTTCTCGAGTAATGACTTCTGCTTTCTCGAGACAAATCTTGGCCTTCTCGAGAAATAACTTCTGCTTTCTCGAGAACAAACTTTGGCCTTCTCGAGAACAAACTTCGGCCTTCTCGAGAACAAACTTCTGCTTACTCGAGAACAACACTTAGAAGAAATCTGAGATATACTTAAGACTTCTTGAGAAGAACATGGCTTTCTCGAGAACACCTCTTGGTATTCTCGAGAAATACTTCTACTTCTCGAGAACAATAACTTTACTTCTCGAGTACTAGATTTGGAGCTTCTCGAGAATTTTACTTAGAGAAATTTCTTAACAGAATTTTTTATTCTTCTTCTTGGAGATCAATAACCCATAGTTTCTTCCATATCTTTAGTACTTGAAAAAGAAGCGTGTCCCAATAGAGAGGCTACACATGAGTCAACACCATGGATCACACAATGAGTGATTACATTGTATGGTCCTGTGTTTGGTGACTCATTGTAGACTAATATTGGTCTTCACTTGGCAATTATGACCTACAAGCACTTAACTTGAAAAGAGTATCAAATATAAACTTTATTCGTCTTAGTTCAAGGGTGACTTCATACAAATCTAGGTTATTGAGGATACAATACCCAACATGGGGTGTCAATATGGAAAGGCTCATCGCCTTCCGTTTGACAAGTCGTAGACCGGGTATAAAGCACCATTGGAGTGTATCCATGGTGATCTGATGGGGCCGACCATCTCAGCTAGTCTCAGAGGTAGCAGATATATGCTAGTGTTGATTGATGACTACACAAGGTACACTTGGGTGTACTTTATGAAGGAGAAGTCAGACACATTCCATTTGTTTGTGGAGTTCAAGGAGCTGGTTGAGGGCTGGCTTGGCCAGCAGATTAAGAAGTTAAGAATGGACAACGGAGGCGATTTCATATCAAATGAGTTCTCTAACTTATGTAGGAAGCACGAGATCCGAAGAGATCTCACTTGTACGCATACTCCATAACAAAATAGAGTAGTAGAGCGAAAGATCTATCATCTGATGGAGACCTGCAAGTGTTGGCTTCACGCAAAAGGCATTCCAAGGTCCTTCTAGGCAGAAGGGATGGCCTGTGCCACTTATGTCATCAATCAGATGCCTTTGAGTCTGATCAACATGAAATCTCCTCATGAGATGATATTTAAGGTGAATCCTGGTGTTTGACACCTTCGGTGTTCGGATCGACCTGCTACGTACACATCCCGGATGCTGTCAGGACAAAGCTGGATCTGAAGGCGAGGAAGCTCGTCTTCGTGGGCTATGACGAGTGGAAGAAGAGATGGAAGTGTATGGATCTAATGATGAAGAAGTTCATTGTCTCGAGAGATATGGTCTTCGACGAGCTGACGTAATATGGAGGTGGCTCCTCTGTAGAGAAATAGGAAAGCAGATTAGATGGCGGGCAGGAGGAAGTTGCTAAGGATCTTTTGGTGGAGCTTCCTGTGTCACCAGGAGCTCCAAGTGTTTCTAGCTCCGGGGCAGAGGCTTCTGGTTCAGGAAATAGGGAGAGCAATGCTCCTAGTGTGCCTAGGAACGGAGCTGATTCAAAAGAAGAAGCGGAGGTGGTTAGCAAGGGTCAGACTCTTCGGAGATCGAAGAGTACCATCAAACCACCAGCTCATTATAGCGAAGGAAAGACTGTGAGCTTGGTCTCTTATTTCTTCGTAGGCCCTCTGGAGCGAGAGCCTTCAAGATTTGAAGATGCCACTGGAGTCAAGGAGTGGGATAATGTCATGGATGAGGAGATGGCTATCCTCAGGAAAACGAGATGTGGGACCTTGTGACCAAGGTCTAAGGCGTACTCCTGTGAAATGCAAGTGGGTCTATAAGTTGAAGAAGAAGGCGGATTGGAGCATCGAGCGGTACAAGGCTCTCCTTGTAGCTCGAGAATTTTCTCAACAGTACGAAGAAGACTATAAAGAGACGTTTAGTCCTATTTCCAAGATGACTTCAGTTTGGGTGGTGATGGCCTTGGCGGCTTGCCAATGATGGAAGATGTGGCAGTTGGATGTAAAGAATGCTTTTCTTTATGGGAAAATAGATAAAGATATCTTCATGGTTCATCCACAAGAATACGTGTATGAAGATCATCTAGGATACATCTACAAGCTCTAGAAGACCCTTTACGGCTTGAAGAAGGCTCCACGGGCAAGGAATTGGAAGATTACATAATACGTCCAATTTTTCGGTTATTTTTCCTCTGATTAAGATTCGAGCCTGTTTATCAAGAAGAGGAGGTAGCCTCATGTCTTGGTGCTTTTGTACGTGGACGACATGATCGTCATAGGAAACTCCGAGGAGGAGGTGGCTAGGCTCAGGGAAAAGCTAGCCATTTGGTTCAAGATGAAGGACTTGGGTGAGCTCCACCACTTCCTTGGACTCAAGATAAAGAGGAAAGAGAGTGGCATACTCATTTTCCAAAGGGGCTATGCGGATAAGATCGTTCAGCGATTCAGCATGCGAGAAGGGAAGAGTAGCTCTACTCCACTTGATGTTGGCATCAAGCTTTGACGAGATGATGGGTAGATTCTTCCAGATCCTTTAGTGTTTTGTGATCTAGTGGGGAGTCTTATCTACTTGACGATTATGAGGCCAGACTTTGCATATGCTGTAGCCCTAATAAGTCGAAATATGGCAGAACCTCAAAAGCCTCATTTGATGGCGGCAAGGAGCACTCTTAAGTACGTGAAATCCACTTCTGATATGGGTCTCCTTTATGGGAGAGACACGAGCTTCAACCTACACGGTTATGCAAATGATGATTATGGGAGAGATTCAGATGACCAAAAGTTAACATTCGATTACGTCTTCACATATGGATCAACAGGTATCTTGTGGTGCAACAAGAAGCATGATTCTTTGTCCATCTGTACTATAGAAGTGGAGTACAAGGCTTTGGCCTTAGAAGCTCGGGAAGCCATCTAGCTTAGGAGGCTGGTAGAGGATGTCCATGAAGAAGTGCATGATCCCACTCTGCTATGCGGTGACAATGAGAGTGCCCTTAAACTTGTTAATAATCCAGTTTATCATGTGCAGACCAAGCACAATAAAATTGAGCACCATTTCATTCGGGAGAAGGTGTTGGAGAGGGTCTCTTGTGGTTGGACATATGCGGAGCGAGGACAACATCACAAACATCTTCACAAAGCTGCTGTCAAAGGGGATGTTTACTCAGTTACGGTGACTGCTGAGATTGGTTTACACTTCTCACTTCAATGGGGAGTGTTGAATTTTTTTAAGTGAAAGTGGAAGCCTTGGCGGCCTAGGCAACCTATTCGTGTGCCCTGTGCTGACAGGACTGGCGGCTAGCTAGGTCGGCTTGTGTTCAGCTGGCAATTTGTTCCCAGTTAGTAACTAGGAGGATATGATAGTTATCCATGCAGTTCACGCGGTTTGTGATGACTACTTCTTGGTCCGCCGTGTTCGTTAGCTATCAGCCCTATGCTTAGTTTGCGAGCTTAGAGTGTGAGAACTGGAGTAGTGTCTGTTTGTGTACGGACTGGTGGTGTAGCCGCAGGGTCTGCTAGTGGTTGTCTAGTCCTGGCTTGGCTATGACGGCTAGGCGGGTAGGATTTCTATCGATCCTTGGTGGTTTCCTTGGCAATTTTGGTCATCTGCTATTGTGCGGATTCTCTTAATACTCGCAGTGGGATAGGGTGATGATTCTATCGGCTAGGGAAGTGATCACACTCCTCTCCATGCCTATAAATAGGACCCCTGTCACATCAACAATAATATCAAATTAATAATAAGTGAGATAGGGCAGTTGCTGCGGGCATAGTTTTCTATCAGCACGGTTTGAATAGTTGACCGGTTTTGTGTTGTACAGGTTGTGCGGATAGCGCTGGAAAGTCTGAGACTTAGTTCTAATTTCGGTCAGGGATAGTGCGAACTCTGCGATTAGTAACCAGCGGTTAGCAACAGGTCGCGGCTTGTGACTAGGCATTCTTATCTTCTGTAACTCTTTCCCAGTTCAATAAGTTGTCCACTTCTAGCGGCTTGTTCAGTTTGGCAGCAGCAGTTCGCATTATCTGGCGGCTAGGCGACCGTGCGGTTAGGCAGCTTGCAGATCAATGATCATAGTTTATTCAACTTTTGAATAACGGGCAGTCCGCGTGGCTAGGTTGCGGTTTGGCGACTTAGCGGCTTCAGCAGACTCCGTAGTTCAACAACAGAGCCGGCAGTTACTCCTTGAGTCAGTACGGCTAGTTCTTTGCCTTGTATTTTTTCTGCTTCCATCGGGTGCATCGACGAATCATGTCTTGCCATGTATTCCTTGTCTTGTAAAGATTTTTTGATAGTACAAGATACTTGCTCTTCTGTTTGCATTTGATTTACTTAGGCTCGAATAGGTTGAGTGTTCCTATGCCTGGCTTCCCATTTTCTGCGAATCAAATTTTTTTACAATACAACATGGGAATTGATATTATCAAACTATGGAAATATGAACCATCAGCTCCAACAAACTCCCCCTTTTGATAATAACAAATCCCGTTCATGTGATATAATAATTGAGATGCATGATATAGTGCAAATATGAGATAAGCTTTAGATAGTCTAGTTTCAGGTTACTGGTAACTCCCCTACACACGCGCTACCCCTATATGCGTGTTCTATGCACTCCCCTATCTGTGTGCACATAGTGTAATAAGCCCCCTACATGTGAGCTTCCCTAACCCATGAATTATGGACATTCTAATCTTCCCCTTTGATATTATCGAAAGGGGGTGGACTATACCAAAAGAAACCATACGCATGTACGAGAAAAAATGCAGTATATGATGATCGTGATAAAGATAGCCAATAGTGCACGTTATAAAAAGTGAATCGAGAGGCGAATTACAATAGGGGTGGCCAAACACAAATCAGAGAATATGAAGCATACAGGTCAAACAGATGAGTGAAGTACACAAAAACAATTCAAATGAGTTTTCAGAGTAAAAAAAATTGGATAGCACAGGTTAAACCAAGTACACAACTATTTGGAATACAATGTTCTGAGATTCATAGAATTAACACAGTGCAACATTGTACGTGTCAAGAATAGAAATCGTGTACTAGTACCTATGTGTTATAGATATATAATGCAGTTTCAGTCAAATTCTTATGCATGGAATTGTTAGATAGAGCAATGATGTGTGAAAGTGTAGCATCAAAAGAGAAAACATCAAGTAGAAATAACCTTTATTATATGTTTTATCTCAATAATTCACTATGCTATCAGAAGAGAATTAAAGTGAAAAACCACGTCACATGTCTATCTATGACATGCTAAGACTAGAACAGGGGGAACTAAGCTTAAAGTTTAGTCTTTGCACAAGATCGTAATGATTCTTTTGATTAAGGTGCTCATCCTCATAATGCTCATAAAGACTTATCAAAAGGAGTGAGTAGTTCTTGGGGGGAATCCTTGACACAAGATTTGATATCATGCATAGTTTATTTTCATTTATTTGTTTTTTATACTATCAGTATTATAACATTCATTTCAAGGACCCCGAATCAATCGAAATCTACCCACATAAATAGATGCACTTAAACTTGTATACAAAAGACATGGTCACTAAAGATTTTGCCCAAAGATCTATCTTTTGTATAAGCACATGTATGTCGTGACATTGATTGTTCAAGTCATTCCTAACATGTTAAATACAATATCACGAGTTATAGCATGTGACCATAGAATTTCTACATGAGTGCTTTGACTAGGGATGTGTGAATAGTGGAAAGTCATTTCGCTACCTAAAAACTCACACATATCTAGAGGCATATTCAACATACACTAACATGTCTAGTTGCACTCAGTAGTTAAACACCTATAGAATTGACACATCATGAAAAAAAATAGACAATGTTCATAGAGATTAACGATCCTAAATTAAGCATTATATGTAATCATTGTGCACTAGGTTAGAGCCATGTGTGTTCTAAGAGTGAAGACACCACAAATTTTGTTTTGTTTTGTTTTATTTTTTTATGTGGAATTTTTCTTTTTTTTGTTTTTTGTACTAGCAACACACAATGCAGAATCAGTAGCCAAAAAAACAAAAAAAAAAGAAATAGACACCCTAATGACAGTTGGTAATGCAACATGACTATGTAGAGAGATCCAAAACACCCAGTTCGAGTCAAAGTAGCAAAAAACGAGCATCAGGGAGGGGTTTTGTGAAGATATCAACTAGTTGATCGTCAGTTCCAATGAGGCTTACTCTCACGTTCTCTTTTCTAATGTGATCCCGAATGAAATGATGATGAACGTCAATGTGTTTGGAACGAGAGTGAGGTACATGATTATTTGTCAGGTCTATTGCACTCTTGTTGTCTCACCTAAGGTTGACGTTCTTAAAAGTTATTCCAAAATCCTCTAACATTTGCGAAATCCAAAGTGCTTGTGTGCAATAACTTCCTAAGGTAAAGTACTTGGCCTCAGCAGTAAAGAGGGTAACAGAGTTTTGTTTTCTGCTTGACCATGAGACTAGTGCAAGACCTAAGAAGTTACAGGTACCACTTGTGCTCTTGCGATCAAGTGAGCATCCATCGTAATCAGAGTTGGAATACCCATGGAGTGTGAAATCGGTGGTGCGGGGGTACCAAAGACCAAGATTTTGGATGCCTATAAGATACCTAAAGATATGTTTAACTGCTTTGAAGTGAGATTCTTTAGGATCAGTTTGATACCTAGCACAAAGACACACCGTGAATGTAATATCGGGCCTAGACGCACTTAAGTAGAGTAGTGATCCGATCATTCCTCTAAATACAGTTTGGTCCACCAAAATGCCACTTTCATCCTTTCCTAATTTTAGAGAAGCACTCATTGGAGTTTTGACTTGTTTCAAATTTTCAAAGCTAAATCGCACAAACATATCTTTCATGTATTTCGATTGACTTATAAAAAGTCCACCATTATGTTGAGAAATCTGAAATCCTAGAAAATATATTAACTCTCCAACTAGGCTCATTTCAAATTCAGATTGCATTAAAGTGATAATTTCTTTACATAATTTTTCATTTGTTGCCCCAAAAATGATATCATCCACATAAATTTGTAAAAGAATTAGATCGAGATTCTCGTGCTTCAAAAACAGAGTGGTGTTCGCACTACCCATCCTAAAGCCTTTTTCTAGGACAAAAGTCGTGAGCCTGTCATACCAAGCACGGGGTGCCTGCTTCAGTCCGTACAAGGCTTTCACTAACTTGTATACGTGATTTGGGTAGTCAGTGTTCTTGAATCTGGGTGGTTGCTAGACATACACCTCTTCCTTAATATATCCATTTAAGAATGCACTCTTAACATCCATTTGATATAATTTAATTTGTTTGTAACTCGCAAATGCCAAAAACATACAAATGGATTCAAGACGTGCAACCGGTGCAAATGATTCCTTAAAATCCACAACCTCTATTTGTGAGCAACCTTGTTCCACCAACCTAGGTTTGTTTCTAGTTATCCTAGAGTCGCCATCAAGTTTATATTTGTATAACAATTTCAAACCTATAACTGGATGGCTTTCAGAACGCTCTACTAATACCTAGACCTTACTTCTCTCAAACTAATTTAGTTCTTCATTCATAGCCAGGAACCACGATTCATCCTTTAAAGCTTTTGAGATGTTCTTGGATTCAATTTTAGATAAGAAACAAAGGTTCGAGAAGGACTCATGCAAGGCTAAATGAGTTCTAACTCCATGTGAGGGCTCTCCTATTACTAGTTCTCGTGGATGTTGCTTTAAGAAATTTAGAGTGCTTGGAGGCCTATATCTGTCTGCATAAGTTGGAACATCACCTGCCACTTCTCTCTCCTCACCATTATCTTCTAACTGCACATCGTCATCAACTTCCTCTTAATTTTCCTTAGGTTCTACGGTTGGGGTATTTTCGTTAAAGTGTACGTGAGCCGATTTTTCAATGAATAAGGTTCGTTTGTTATAGACCCTATAAGCGCGACTAAAACTAAAGTATCCTAATAG
The DNA here is from genome assembly GCA_039513925.1 of Platanthera zijinensis. Classification (NCBI taxonomy): domain Eukaryota; kingdom Viridiplantae; phylum Streptophyta; class Magnoliopsida; order Asparagales; family Orchidaceae; genus Platanthera; species Platanthera zijinensis. Next base: position 148,843,195 of record CM077090.1, on the reverse strand, counting down.
TATGCCATGGTATGATTTTTGTCAAGTTTTCCTAAGTGATCCTTAGTGTTTATAATGAAGCACGGACAACCAAAGACTTTAAAATATGATTCCGATGACTTCTTATTGAAGTAGAGCTCATATAGAGTTAGCTTAAGAATGGGGCGAAACATGACCCAGTTCATTGCATAGCTTGTTGTGCTAACCGCTTCTGCCCAAAAATATTGAGGCAAGCCGAACTCGGCAAGCATTGTGCGTGATAGTTATTGAAGTGTACGATTCTTTCTTTCTACTACCCCGTTTTGTTGTGGAGTACGTGAGGCGAAGAATTTGTGCTTTATTTCTAGATTATTACAAAAGTTCATGAAGTCTTCATTCTCAAACTCTCCCCCATGATCTAATCCTATGCATTTTATTTTTAAGTCCTTCTCATTTTGAAGTCTAGTGCATAGATTTGTGAATTCACTAAATGTGTCAGATTTATTCGTAAGGAAGATTGTCCGCAATAACGAGAGTAGTCATCTATAAGAACAAATGTGTATCATTTTCCACATAGACTACATGTACTAAGAGATACAAACAGATCCATGTGAATGAGTTCAAGTGGTCTAGTCGTGGAAATGTCATTTTTTCTTTTGAATGAGGTTTTAACAAATTTCCCTTTTTAACACGTAGCGCATAATGAGTTCAAACTACTGATTAATTTTGGGAGTCAACGAACATGTTTATATTTCGATAGTTTGACAATTATTTTACTTCCTGAGTGTCCTAGTCTCATATGCCAAAGATCTAATTCCTCATTCTTGTTAATTAAGAATTTCAAATCAGAGGTATATATATCTTCAAAACTAATAGTGTAAACATTATGGGTTTTATGAGCAGTAAGTAAAACACTATTAGTTTTAGCATCTATAATCTTGCAAGTGTTTGTAGAGGATTCAAATATAACATTCATGCCTTTATCATATAGTTGACTAATTGAGATTAAATTATGCTTAGTCCATCTACAAACAATACATTTGAAATTGAAAATGCTTTGTTACCTATAGTGTCGATTCCAAGAATACGTCCTTTGATGTTGTCCCCGAACGTCACCATGCCCCTCTTTTTCTTCTCCAGGCTAAGGAACTTATCTTTATCTCATGTCATTTGCTTAGAACACCCAGAGTCCATACCACACATTCTCCTTGTCCTTAGACTGACAACACAGCTAAAAAGAAGATGAGGGTAAAGATCTGGTTATCCAAGTTGTCTCACATATACAATAGGTAGAAGACTTTGGTAGCCAGACTTGCATAGTTTTCTTGGCACCTTTCCTCAGACACAAGCTGTATGTGTAACCAAACCTTTGACAGTTTGCACATAAGGTATAATCAGTGGATGCTGCCTTTATCGTGTTCTTAGAGCTCGTGCTTGAGGACGAGGATAGCCTTTCAGAATTATTGACCTTATTTTGTGATATTTTATAATTCATTTTAGGCTTATCTTGAAAGTGATTACCGCTCGGTGGTAGCATTGTACTTACTTATCCTAGTCCAAACTTTCCAGATCCATGATATTGTGCACCCAACAACATATTCCGAGATTTTTTCCCTATTCCAAATTTTTGGATAACACAGTTAAGATCATGGATCCTCGTCTTTAGGGCGGTGTTTTCAGTGACTAGCATTACACACCGATTGGCGAATTGTTTTTTTACCTTCTTCTATTTTGGCAAGATATATTTGAAGTTTTTTCTCCAAGACATTCCTTTCATTACTAAGATTGTTCGTTTTCAATGATGCTTTAGATAGACTTACTATTAGCCCTTCGATCATTGTCATCGAGTGAGGACACTCTAGGCACTCGACCTTCTCTTTGCCGCATTTTATTAATTCACTCTTTATATTTTCTAAGTACTTTTTAATTTTCTTGTTTTCATTTCTAATGGGGTTTTTCTCAAGTAAAACACTATCTAACTTATCACATAGATGTTCATAAATTTTAAGAAGTTCATTATAAGAGGGCGGAGTTACCTCAGTGTCGCTCTAGACACTGAACTTATCTTCAAATTCATCCTGATTCCTCCCCATGAGGCACAGATTTGCCTCATATTCACTACTTAAGTCGATGGTGCTTGACTCGTCAAATCCATCCTCGTCCTATGTAAGTGCCTTTAGCACATTATTCTTTCCCTTGTGCTGGCTAACACCTTCTTCTTTCCATTATGTCGGCTGTGTTTCTCCTTTTCTACCTTCTAGAGCCTTAGACATTCCCTCTTTATGTGTCCAGGCTTGTGATAGTGGTAGCACTCGGGTAGAGACTTCTCCTCATAGCTCTCTGTCTCCTTTGACAGTTTGTTCCATGATCCCTGTTTCTTCAGCACCTTTCTTCAGGAATTTATTAAACTTTCCCTGCCTCTTGGGATTCTTCATGAACCTCCTAAACTTTTGAACATAGAGGCTTTCTTCATTTTTGTCCTCAGATTCTTCAACAGCCTTCCTCTCCCTCACAGCCTTCAGTGCCAACCCCTTCTTCTTTATCTCCCTGGGATATTCCTCAGCTTGTATCTTTAATTTGAGCTCATGTGTCTTCAGGTTTCCAATGAGGCTCTCTATCTCCAGGGTGCTGATATCGTGTGATTCAGCAATAGACGTCACCTTCGGGTTGAAACATGAAGGCAGAGATCGCTGGATTTTCCTCACCAGATCTCTATTTGAGTAGCTCTTCCCGAGGTATATTGAGGCATTGATATTCTTGGTGAAGCGGGTATACATGTTGTCCACCTCCTCGTAGATTTCCATCCAAAATTGTTCGTATTGAGATTCGATTCGGAAAAGCTTTGACTCCTTCACCTGCAAGGTACCTTCGTGAGTAAGCTCAAGTAAATGCCATATATCATACGCAGTTTCACAATTATGGATTCTATTAAATTTAGTTTTATCCAATGCGCAGAATAGCGAGTTCATGGCTTTGACATTGTTTGTACATCTCAGCTTATCAACGTCATCCCATTTATCCTACGGTTTGACTAATACGGTATCACCTACAATGATAGTGGGTGCGGTATATTTTGTTTCAATCATGGCCCACACGTCCATGTTTTGGGTCATTAAAAAGATTTTTAGTCCCATTCTCCAATGACTGTAGTCACTCCCCATGAATAGTGTTCTACTCACACCTTGTCCCTCAGGGAAAGTGTTAACTGCATTGTCCATTATTCCCGGTGGTGAACCGTTTTGGAATAACCTCGCTTTGATACCACTTGCTAGATCGTGTGGCTAACCTTAGAGGGGGGGGGGGTTAATATGGTTTGATGCGTTAATTAAAAATTCGAAATATTTTGTCCAGAAAAAAGTAGTTCTGGAAGCAAATGCGGGGGGCTAACTAGCCAGCGCTCCGCGGTAGGTCAAAGACCTCGTTTTCATAGGCAAATTTCTCCTTGGAGAAATACACCCCCTTCAGAGATCCATGCAAAACAACTAGGACGTTTTTCGTAGAAATAAGAACACATATATTTTATTCAATCACAATCAAAATTGTTTTACAATTACAAAAGCTTGATCTCCGTCCTGCCGGAGATCGGAGGAGGTGAATATCAAATCTATTTTTGTTTTCTATACCGACCCACTACCTAGAACGGTTGGCTCTCTCCCTTCCCTCAAAGAAAGGTCTTCGAGCTGACTCTTCACCTTCACGCAAAGAAGTGTCTTAGAGCCCTCGCTAAATCACCCAGTTTAGATGTCCCTTCCCCAGGATGATTTCTCCCAGAATCCTCCCCGGATTCTGACGACCTTCACCGGTCGATTTTCCTCACCAAAAGAATGCAGAAAAGAGAAAATTACAAAAAGATTAAAGAAGAATTTAGGATTGAATTTCCCTCAAAATGATTTCTTCGTTGAGCAATCTGTGACCGGTGCTAGCGATCTTCATTTGGTTGCAACCAATCAACTCACGTAGTTGTTGACGTCCTTGGCTCGCCAGAGATCTTCGTGCGCGAATGGGTGGGAGGCAGTTTTCTTTTCCTTTTATGGAGACGGCGTCTGGAATGAAAAATAATGCTTTTTATACGTTTTACTAAAATAAACTACCGCCAACGGTAGAACTAGCGCTAGGAGATAGTTCGATGTGCTTGATGTTGACAGCTATCCTGCATATTTGGAAAGAATATTCAAAAAGTATATTTTCCATTTTTTCGTGCTAGCACGACGCGGTAGTAAGCTAATGCTTGGCATTAACCCAGTCGTCTGGATTCCCTTGACACTCATTGAGTGAGGTAACGCTTCGCGGTATCATGCTATCGCTCGGCAGTAGCTTTGTCTTGATGCCACCGTCTCGATGAGTGTTGAGTGAGCTAGCGCGGGCGGTAGAACTGGCGTGACACGGTAGCAACCCGAGCGCCATGTCAATTTAATTCAGACTACCGCCCAATGGTAATGGCTACCACACGACGGTAGGTGTCAGAGGAGAGTTTCTCACTTCGCTTGAACCTATAAACCTACACACTCTAAGAAACACAAGATGTGATCAAATATAACATGGGAATTAATATTATCAAACTAAGGAAATTTGAACCATCGGCTCCGACAAATCACTTCCACGATCCCAACAACTGGACCATCTCCTGCACCTAACCAATCACCTGGGCCGCCAGGACCTTGTGGACGGAAACTCTTATCGACGGATTTAGATGAACGACAAAGTAAAGGACTATATTTTTGGTGAGACAACAAATACACTTCGGGCCATCGTTTTTTAGAAATACGCCAATCCTATGCTTTGGAACTCATCTAGGAAAGCGAGGAGATGGAGGAAGAGTTTATTACACATTTGGAGGAGATTACTCTCACGGACGGACAAGATGATGACCCCATGCCTTAATTATCGGTCCATGCTTTAGATGGAACCACCCACTTCCAAACAATGTGAGTCACTGCATCGTATTGGGGCCAACCAATCTACAACTTAATTTACTCCACAACACACTTAATTTTCTTGACATGGATACGACGGTGAGGTTACAGTGCCTGCTATCTTTTATCCCAAGTTTTGACGCCATGGTGGCGAATGGGAAGACGATCGTCAACTCCCACAAGGTCCTAGGCTTCCAATGGAAAATGTAGGGTGTCACCTTCACATAAGACTTGCTAATACTATAGTTGGGGGTTGTGAGATGGTGTTGGGGGTGCAATGGCTTGTCACCCACGACGTTACCCAATGGGATTTCCAAAATCTGAAGAAGGAGTTTATCACTCATGTTCACAAAATTTCCTTATGGGGCTCCCAACACTCAAAAAGCAAGTGGATGTTGGCTAAACGGTCATAAAATTTAATCAGCCACAACAGAGAACTCAACATGCTCACACTATGTCAAATGTCTAGTGGTAGTAGGGGCACTGATAGGCCACAAACCACTCTCACGGAGATGGATATAGTTTCTCCGCACCTGGTGATTATAAAATGCATGCGAGCATTCAGCCTAGGGCCTCAAATCAGTCTCTTGTCACACCAAAGAAGGACCAAATTTAGCATGTCCTCGATCAATTTCCTGATATTTTTGATGAACCAAGAGGGATACCTCCGAACTGTCAACACTTGCACCGTATTCCTCTCCAGGAGGGCACACCACCGGTGAAAATCTGACCTTACCATTATCCCCCAATTTAAAAAGAGCCAATTGAGAAGATAGTTGATGAGTTGCTCGAGACCGGAATGATCCAGCACAGTAACAACCCAATCGCATCCCCGGTGGTGTTAGTGAAGAAAAGCGACAACACATGACAGTTATGTTTCGACTATCGCCAACCCAACAAAAATACAATCAAATACAAATTTCCGATTATGGTGATTGAAGAATTGATCAAGGAATTGTATGGCGCGATTTTCTTTTCTAAGTTGGATTTGCGAGCCGAGTATCACCAAGTCCACATGACAACGAATGACATTTCCAAGACCGCATTTTGCACTCACCATGGTCATTATAAATTCCTTGTAATGCCATTTGGATTGTCCATTGCCCTATCAACCGTCTAGAGTTTGATGAATTCTGTTTTTCGTGCACATCTCCACCAGTTTATATTGGTCTTCTTCGACGACATTTTGGTCTTCAGTCGGTCTTGGAGTGATCATTTTGACCATCTCACCGTTACTCTTCAGATCATACGACAACATTAACTATTCTTAAAGCAGAGCAAATGTCATTTTAGAATGTAGAAGATACAATACTTGAGATATCTCATATCGAGCCAAGGGGGTGGCGACGAATCCTGGCAAGATTCAAGCAATGCTTGATTGGCCCGTGCCGACTAATATCAAGAAACTGTGGGGGGGGGGGGGTAGGCTTGACCGGATACTATCGGTGTTTCATCAAAGCGTATGGTTTGCTGGCCAAACCTCTCATGGCCATGCTTCAGCAACGACACTTTCACTGGGAAAGCGAATCAGAGGCGGCATTTCAAGTACTGAAGTCGACGGTGTCACATCCACTGGTCTAATGCTTCTAGATTTTCAAAAAGAGTTCGTGGTGGAAATTGATGCAGCGATTTAAGAGTGGGTGCGTTATCATTACAGGAAGGTCAGTCGGTGGTGAAAGTGAGGGATAAATAGAATTTACTCTAGAGGGGGGGAGGGGTGAATAGAGTATTAAAAATTTATTTAGATTTATTGCGTAATTAAAATACTGATACTTATAAATAAGGGAATAAAACAAACTAAACTAACACAGTACAACACAACACACAAAGGAAACACAAGGCAAACTAGACAACACAAGAAAATTTATAGTGGTTTTCCAAATCTGGGTACATCCACTCTTCTACCAACCAGGTAGGAATCCACTATAGGTTTTTGTTCAGGTGCCCTGCTATCACAAAATCTCTTTCAGGTAGATCTAGAGACCCTTTGAGCTTTTGATCAGGAGCCCAAAATCCAATAGGTTTTTGATAAGGTGCTCTATCACCAAGTATTCACTTTTGAAGGGAGAGATAACCCTGTACAGATAGAGGTAAAAGAAAAAGGTTTATGGAAGTCTTATCTTTCTCAAGCAAATGAGAATACTATGTGGATTGCTGTAAAAAGCCCAAGCACCCCCTTAGATGATGTGTTGATTCAGGAAGAGGAAACTTGGTCCTGGGTATAGGTCTTCAAAGTATTGTTGTAGAGCCTTCTAGATCTGTAGACTGATTTTGATTGAAGATCTTTGTAGATCTCTGAAGGCTAAGGAATGAAGAAGACTTGAGAGAGTTGATTTGAAAATGTTCTTCTTCTTCCTTTGAGAGCAATGCAACAGTCCTTGAGAAAAGAGGTGAGTACTGTTGAAGAATGTTATTCTCTATTTCACTGACTGACTAACTTATATCTTTCTCTCTTTGTTTCTTGTTATATTCAATCAGAAAGGAAACACATATATTTGAAATCCCAAGACAATACTTAATTTTCTGCAAGAATATAGGAGCCCAAACGACTAGAATGGCTGACAACATAAATGCACTTCCATAACGGTATTCATAAGATAATCCAATAAAATATTCTGAGAATACCATAATTAATGCTTTATGAAATACAGCTATTAGCCTTGAGAATATCAACATTAATTATCAGAATATAATTGCCATTAAATAATTGATCATAAGCAAAATAACTATTTTAAGCCGTTTCTATAAACTGATAACTACAAGCAACATAAAATCGTAGAACTTAGTTCAGAGATCGTCGAACTGGCTTAAGAGATCGTTGACCTGAGAACAACTATCGTAGAACTGATATTACTGCTGAGAAACAAGAGATCGTCGACCTGAGCTCGTAGATCATCAAGCTCAGTTCAGAGTAGAAGACTCTGAGATTGTCGATGGGAGATCGACGATCGTCAAGCTGAGTTTGACTATAGTCGAACTGGTATAGATATTCCACTGAATTCTTCTGAGTCTAATTCTGAGTCCACTGTAATGCTGGTCTGCAAAAACCTGACCTAAAAAGGACCTAACTTAGACTAGACAAAGACCCTGGCTATACAGGTGGGTCAAAACATCCTAAGAGTAGACCTAGCACAAATCCAAACAAGGGTTCCAATAATCTCCCCTATTTGTGTGAGATCACACAAAAACAAAACTGAAAAGAAATAAGAATACAAAGACCATAAATATCTGTAAGGATGAAATAACATCAACAGATATATTATAGCAATACATTGTACATAATTCAGTTAAATATTAAAACATTACAGAGCACAAAACTATAAATTATCAGAAGGACCAGAAGAGGGTTTTGAGAAAATTATCTTTCTTTTTGGATATGGTACTTCCTTCTTAGATATCTTCAGGTCCTGTCCACCAAGAGTTGTCTGAGTACCTGTTCTGGGCACAATTACTTCAGGATGCAGTGTCATATATTCAGCTGGGTTGAATACTTTCCTGCTAACTTGAAGCTTGTGCAGTTCTTTTTCTCTGTAGTATGACATGGTGGTGAAATTTGATGGATCTTCTCCTTCTTCTACAACTTTCCTTATCTGAGAAAGACTAATCAGTTCTTGAAGCCTGGCCATCCTGAAGTTTGGATCAACTTCCTGTACAACAGGTGGCTGATCATCTTGACGAGGCAACATGGTAACTGGTTTGAACTGATTGGATTGAGCCTGAAAACTTGTCATGCTGTGTTGTTCATCACTTATAGAGTAAAGAGATTTTGGAGGAGCAGCCTCTCTATACTTTCCTTTAGGCTTATGTGATTCATCATGTCTTCTGTATTGATAGTGAGTTGTCTTCTGAGCTTTTGGTGAAGCTTGTTGTTGAGGAGGAGAAAAAGAAGGGTTCTGATATATAACTTCTTTTACTTGCTCTGCTGAACTTTGATTCCTGTACTGCTGACTGCTTCCTTAGGAATGAGATCTGGATGATTTATCCTGCCTTTGATAAGTTCTAGTGAAAGAGTTAGTCTTGGAAGATGCATCAGAACCTTGAGGAGCAACTCCCGAGGCACCAGCAGGAGGAGGAGGACCTCTCTTGAACTTCTGAGGAGGAGGAGAGTATCTCCTGCTCTTCTTCCTAGCTTTTTGTTCATTTTTAGACAACCATATCAAACTTTCCATGCCTGGGTATGATGTAATCCCTTTCAAAATGTAGTAAGGGGTGTCATTGGTATTGTCTGGCTTGGGAGCAACTTTGGGAGCAACCTTTCTTTTCTTTTACATTTTCTTCTTCTTAGGATTAGAATCCTCTGAATCATCATCATCATCATCAGATGTATCAGGAGGATTGTCATATAGGTCATTGATTTCTTTTAGCTGTTTATCATCAATCTTCTTGGCAGTTTTTTTTAGCTTCTTCTTGAATATCAAGAGCTATGAGATCATCCAAAGAGGGAAGGGGACTATCATCTAATGGGTAGGATGGTCCAAGGGGACTTGGGACTGGATCAACATCCATAGAAGATGGAGATAGTTCAACAAGAGCAGCTCTTAGCTCACAGAGGTTTATTAATCTTGTCTCTAGGACTGAAGCCAAATTTCTTGAAGCTACTAGACAAATCAGTTCCTCAACAATTAAAAGAGCATCTAGCTCATCCTTATCTTCTGTAACAAAAGTAGGTTCAACAGCCATAAGAGATGGCATTTCTGTACAAACTGAATCTGACTGAATTTGCATGAGATGTTTCATAGCTTGAGGACTCATGGGTCTGGTATAACAGACCATGGCCTTGGAAGTATTGATCTCAACTGAAGTCAAAACTGATCTAAACACAGAAAAGGAATGCAAAAGAATCTGTAAATCAATAGTGGGATTTATAAAGCAATCACCACTAGAAATGCCAGGAAATGACACAGCAGTATCCTCATCTGAAATAAGCAAATCTGAGTAAGGAACTATATCTGAACAAAACTTCTGAAAAACTTCTACTTCTAGCACTGCTGGAGGAGACAGAGCTAGAAGATCTACTGAGGCTGAACCTGCTGTATCTTCATTGGACATCTCTCCCTGCCTAGTTTCAGTGGGAACTGGAACCGGGCCCCTAGATGAAGAAGAGACAGTGGAAGCAGAAAGGGAAGCAGATAGAGTGTAGATAGATTGAGTAAGAGGAAAAATGGCCTCTGTTATCAAGGATTTAAGAGTTGGAGTGATGAGCTCCAGAAGATGAGTGAGGAAAGGGGTATCAAAATGAAGAAACTCAGATGGTGTCTGAGTTGATACAGAATGATTGGTAGGAGGAGGAATGAAATCAGTCATGAGTTCATCCTAAATAGGAGAGTTAGGAGGGGAATTTTGTGGAGAGTTTTTTGGTGAGGCATCAAGGTTGATGGGAGAATAATTTTGATGGGAAGGTGATGAGTGAGGTGAGAGTAGGTCAAAATTAGGAAAAGACATACTATTGAGGTTTTGAGGTTCAACAGGATGTTGGGGAATTGGTGACTGAGTGGGAGAAGGAGTGATAGTTGGGGATGATGGAGAAGTTTGAACAACATTTGTAGGTTGAGAAGGTACACGGGGGATGACTGGGGAAGATGGAGGAGGAGGAGGGACAACTTCTTCACTAGGGTGAGGAGTGGCTGTTATAGCCCTTGTATCCTCAGATATATTGGAGGAAGTTCCAGCCTTGGAGGGATTTTGAATTGTCCTCTCCCACTTCCTAAATAGAGAGGAGTCCAATCTCTTGCTTGCATTGATAGCTATGGTTGAAGAAACCAGTAGCTCCGGAGCTTTCTTCTGTAGGAAGATTCCCAGAATCCTTCCTAAGCAAACTTTCTATTTGTTGTTCTTCCTCTTAATCAAATGAAAAAACAAACTAGCCCAATCTATGGACTTCTTGTTAACTAGAGCAGACATAATGGCAAACTGTTGCCTATTGATATTGTCATGAGAAGAGTGCTTGCCCAGCAATACCTTTCCCACAATATCAGCAAGAAACTTAAAACCAACAGATAAATTCTTCTTCAAAAGCTTAGATGGGATGCCCTCAGCATGACCCATCTCTATCAACATCCTGCTGTACTCAGTACTATCCTGTTCTAACTCTTCAGTTCCATTTTTCAACTCAAAAATTTCGATAAGAATTGCAGGGTTTAGAATCACCTACTGTCCTGAGATGAATCCGATCATTGAAGAGTCATCAATTGAGGAAGAGTACACCCATTCTTTGATCTCTGCAATAGATAGTTTAATCCTTGTAGACATGAATTTCTTCAGACCTTGATCATCACATAACTTTAACATCTCTTGAAATATTGGATCGCAGTGACTGATCGATTCGAAATCGACGTCGAAACCAGTATCGAATTTCATGGCTGATAGAGTCCCTTCTGGAATTGCCATTGAAGTTCTGTAGACTCAAGAGAGAAGAGATCAAGAGCAAAGGGAAAAATATGAAAGCGCGGGACAGAGATCAAAGAAATACCTACATATAGGTTTTTGGAATATGAAAAGACAATCTCTGTCCGACGATAAAACCAAAAACATCGATCTTAGGTCAATGATTAATTTATAAACAAATAATATTGTTGGTCTCTGATCTCAGTAGCATAAATTGATAGTCGAGCATAGGTCGGCGATTAATTTACTAAAGCTAAGTCATCGATCTCCGGTCGACGATTTTTGTCTTCACATAGAGCTGTCATCAAACTCAGGTCGACGATAGAGCTCAAGATGAGTTCGAAGATCGTCGATCTTCATTCGACGATCATTGAACAAATCTTCACAAAGACAAAATTCAATTTTAATCTATGCCATTTATCATTCCAAGCTGATTCAAAAAGAATAGATATTTTTGCTCA